>CM062929.1:32939946-34198274 GCA_031878705.1 Tapirus indicus | reverse complement strand
TGCTTATTTTGTAGTTTTCTTGTTTGTTAAGGTGGGCCTGTATTGCTGTGAGTTTCCCTCTCAGGACCACTTTTGCTGCATCCCATGTGAGTTGGTGTGGTGTATTTTCTTTTTCATTTGTCACCAGATATTCTTTGATTTCTCCTGTAATTTCTTCAGTGATCGATTGGTTGTTCAATAGCATGTTGTTTAGTTTCCATGTCTTTGTCACTTTTCCAGTTTTTTTCTTGTAGTTGATTTCTAATTTCATAGCATTGTGGTTGCAAAAGATGCTTCTTATGATTTCAGTCTTCTTAAATTTATGAGGCTTGACTTGTTTCCCAATATCTGGTCTATCCTTGAGAATATCCTTGAGGACAAGGTGTTATTCTGTGTTTGGATGGAGTACTCTCTATATATCTGTTAAGTCCATCTGGTCTAGTTTTTTGTTTAAGTCCACTCTTTCCTTACTGACTTTCTGTCTGGATGATCTATCCATTGGTGTAAGTGGGATGTTCAAGTCCCCTACTATTGGTGGTGGTGTTAATGTCTCCTTTTAAGTTTGTTAATAGTTGCTTTAAGTACTTTGGTGCTCCTGTGTTGGGTGCGTATATATTTATAAGTGATATATCTTCTTGGTGGAGTGTCCTTTTTATCATTATATATTGTCCCTTTGTCTCTCATTACCTTTTTTATCTTGAAGTGTACTTTTTCTGATATAAATATGGCAACATCTGCTTTCTTTTGTTTCCCATGAGTTTGGAGTATCATCTTCCATCCCTTCACTCTAAGCCTGTGTTTGTCTTTAGAGTTGAGATGTGTTTCCTGGAGGCAGCAAATTGTTGGGTCTTGTTTTTTAATCCATCCCACCACTCTGTTTTTTGATTGGGGAATTCAGTCCATTTACATTCAGAGTGATTATTGATATATGAGGACTTAATGCTGCCATTTTCTCGCTTGTTTTTAAGTTGTTATGTATTTATTTCCCTTGTTTCTCGTCCCATGTATTTCAGACTACTAATTCAGTTTGGTGGCTTTCTATGATGGTTTCTCTTTATCATTTGTGTCTTTGTTCTGATTTTTTGTTTAGTGGTTACTGTGAGGTTTATAAAGGTTCTTGTAGATGAGATAGTCCATTCCCAGATAGCTTCTTGTTTCCCTAGTCTAAGCAGGTTTCATCCCTTTCCTCTTCCCCTTGTACGTTGCTGTCACAGCTTATTCTGTTAATGTTGTGAATTTGTGGTTAAAATGAAGTGATAATATTTATTTTCAATGTTTTCCTTCCCTTTAGAGTTATAATTGTTTGCTAATCTGTTCTGGTAGAGAGTTGCTATTTTCTGATTTTGTCTGCCTGTTTATCCCCTTGTTCAAGGTTTTGTACACCCTTGCTTTTTTTTTTTTCAGGTATGAGGTCCTTCTTGATCAAATCTTGAGGTGGGGGGGAGTCTTGTCGCAGTGAACTCCCTCAGCTTTTGTTTATCTGGGAAAGTTTTTATTTCTCCATTATAACTGAAGGATAGTTTCGCTGGCTAGAGTCTTCTTGCTGTAAGTTTTTGTCTTTCAAAAGTTTGAATATATCATTCCACTCTCTTCTAGCCTGTAAGGTTTCTGCTGAAAAATCCACTGAAAGCCAACTACAAGGGCTTCCTTTGTAGGTTATTTTCTTTTGTCTTGCTGCCCTTAATATTTTTTCTTTGTCATTGACTTTTGCCAGCTTTACTAATATATGCGTTGGAGAAGGTCTTTTTACATTGATGTAATTAGGAGTTCTGTTGGCTTGTTTTACATGTACTTCCAGCTCCTTCTCCAAGTTTGGGATGTTCTCAATTATTTCTTTCAACAAGCTCTCTGCTCCTTTTTCTCTTTCTTCTCCCTCTGAAATACCTATAATCCTTACATTGCATTTCCTAATTAAGTTGGATATTTCTTGGAGAGTTTCTTCATTTCTTTGTAGTCTAAGTTCTCGCTCCTCATCTGAAGCATTTCTGTATTCCTATCCTCTAGATTACTAATTCTATCCTCCATATTGTCAGCTCTGTTGTTTAAGGACTTCAGATTTTTCTTTATCTCATCCATTGTGTTTTTCATCTCTAACAATTCTGTTTGGTTTTTCTTTGTAGTTTCAATCTCTTTTGTGAAGAATTCCCTCTGTTCAGTAATTTGGTTCCTGATTTCATTGAACTGTCTTTCAGAATTTTCTTGTAACTCGTTGAGTTTTCTTATGATGGCTGTCTGGAATTCTCTGTCGCTTAGATTGTAGATTTTCCTGTCTTCAGGATTGATTTCTGGGTGTTTGTCTTTTTCCTTCTGGTCTGGAATATTAATATATTTCTTTATACCATTGGATGGAGTGGATTTGTGTCGGCACACAGTGATAGTTTCTGGACACAGGTTCCACCTGCCGTCACTTAGGAGGGGTGGGCAGGAGCTGTGTAATCTGAGCCTGCTGCCATGATCCATCAGCTGTGCCTGTCTGAGCATGGGCCACTCCTTGGGATTGTCGCAGCCCTGTGGGATCTCCCACCGAATGGGAAAGCAGTCAGGAGGGGGGCTCAGGGCTGCTGCCACCTGCTCCCCACAGTCCTGCTGAGTTGTGCTCCCCACCTTGGGGTCACAGCGGTGCTATGGGAGTTCATGGCAGCCGGGAGCTTGTTTCCCTGGACTCGGAGCTCAGCCACTGTGTGCTCCCAGGTCTCACCAGCCATTGTGCTTGATGGGTGGGACCTCCCCTCTGGGACCAAGCCGAAACCATTCCCTGGGACTGCGGTGGGATTCTGAACTCTCCCCTCCGACGACAGAGTAATCATACAGGGTCTCAGAGCTGTTGCCACCTGCTTCCACAGACCCACCGGTACACACTTCCTCCCTTTGGGGCCGTGGCAGTACTATGGGCATTCATGGCAGCTGGGAGCTTGTTTGCCCTGGGCGGAAGCTCTGCTGCCACAATCTGCTCCTAGATTGCACCAGCCTTGTGCTTGGTGGGCGGGGCTTCCCCACTGGTTCCAAGCCTGCACTGCTCTCTGTGGGTGGCATGGCCCTGAGGACTGTCCCACTAGCTGGGGAAGCAATCACATGGGGGCTCAGGGCTGCTGTCACCTGTTTCCACAGTTGTGCTGAGGCACACTCCCACCCTCGGGGCCACAGCGGTGCTATGATCGCTCCAGCCAGGAAAGCAGTCACATGTGTGTGCTGGACTGCCTGGGGTCCAGAGGGTGCTCACCTACCTCCACCACCTCTTTGGGGGGTAGTCCATCCACCTTCAGACGTATAGCTGCACGGGTCTCTCAGGATCCTGATGTGCAGTGGGTATCCTCTGCTGATCAGTGAATGTCCTTTTAGTTGTAGTTCGAAGGGGGAGAGACAACGGGAACAGCTCATTCTGCCATGTTGCTGACGTCACTCTCATCATGATTTTTTTTTAATGAGTGTTAGAGTGTTTGTTTTTCTCGTTGTTTGTTTTGTTTTGTAACCAAAGAAATCCTTCTTTTTGATATTTGGTGCAGAAGGAGAGAGTGTGGTACTTTTCTGAATGGGTTGAACTTTTCTGAATTAAAGGAACTGTACATGGTCAAATCAATATCAAAGACAATTAAGAGTGTTTCTTCCTTCTATACTTTCTTACCAAGGCAGGGCAGTCTTGTGAAGTTGAAACTCTGACTCCACTTATCCATCGTTGTAACAAGCTTATCCTAGTAGGGGATCCTAAACAGCTCCCTCCCACAGTCATCTCTATGGTAAGTTTTTTCATATTCATATTGCTTTAAAGTGGAAGGGGCTTTTTGGTTCTTTTATTTTGGGGAGGAGAGGTCTTTCTTGAATCGTCATCTCTTATTTGCCAGGAAAAGTAGGGAATGGCTGAGAAAAGAGAACCACTGTTTGAGTCTTAATAGTAAAAGTCTCTGAAGATGTTCCTTTGTCCATAATTACACTTATGTATATGTGTGACAGGAGCAGTATAGGTGTTGGAGACCAGAAAACTAGAAAGATCATATTACACACGTGTTGGACTTTTCCTTTGGGAAAGGCAACGTGCGGCTATTTAAGGCCTGTATCTGATTTATTTTTATAACATGAACGCCAAAACAATAATAAAAGACAAACTTTAAAAGCAAGGAGAAGAATCCCAGCCTTCTGATTTATATTTAAATATGTGAAAATTTGAGGAAAACATTGTAGAGAGAAATTTTTATAGTACGTTTCATTTTAAAATTCTGTATTCTAAAGTGCAAGACAATGTCTGTGCCCCTGACATCCTCTGAAAGTGAAGGTGGCAGGAAAAGAAGAGATGATGAACTCTGCTAGTGGAAAGATCAGCACCTAGATTGTGGTCCACTCTACTTGATTGTTTTTAATCTCACTAAAGATGGCTCCTAGAAAAGCACACCAGAATCAGGATGCAGTAGATATTTGGGGTAGTCTGAAGAGGACTAGACCATGGTTTTCAAATCTAATAAAATTTGAGTGTTTTACTAATATGTAGATTATTACAAAAACATAGGGTAGTGACTGCATAACCAATCCCAGAGAACAGGTCATTTTCAAAGCATTTTTTCAGTTATGGAATGAATGCATGTTGTTTTTGTTGTCTTGATTATTTTTTGACTTTGGAATTATTCAAAATGATAGTGCAGTTCTTTGACATCAGAGCACATGTGTGTGATCAAGTTAGGCTGTAGCCTAGAAGCACATCTGTCTCTGAAAACCTCTTTGTAGGGACAAGCTGCCGTGGGTGACCGCATTCATGGGGAATAATGAAGAGCCAACTCTATTGTATTCTCTTAGTAAACATTTCGAAAATTTATTGATTTAACTTCTCTCTTCTACGGGCCTCAGCATATAGTGAAGAAGGGTTGTTGATGGGCCTCAACTTTACACCTGCTTTGGTGATTGATAAAAAACAGCAAAAATGAGAAAAGTACGTTAGGGCTTTTTTTTTTTTTTTTTGTGAGGAAGATTGACCCTGCGCTAACCTCTGTTGCCAGTCTTCCTCTTTTTGATGAGGAAGATTGGCTGTGAGCTAACATCCATGCCCATCTTCCTCTATTTTGTACATGGAACGCCACCACAGCATGGCTTGATGAGCAGTGTGTAGGTCTGCACCTGGGATCCGAACCCGCAAACCCGAGGCCACTAAAGCAGAGTGCGCAGACTTAACTGCTATGCCACTGGGCTGGCCCCACTTAGGGCTTTTAAAATTATTATTGCAAAAATAATACAGGGTTATTGAGGAAAATTCAGAAAATAATTACAAAGATTGCAGGTTGTAACCTATTATTAGATTTTTGAAATCAACTTACTGAGTTATCTGTCTTCTCCATTAGAATGTAAGTTCTGTGAGACTTGGTCTTATTCACCTTAGCAGTGTCTGGGGTCTGCTCAGTATGTATTGGGTGGATAGATGAAGGAATTGGTCTTTAAAAGACTTGTTTACAATGACATCCAGTATTTCTGTTTGTGAGAGCATGCCTCAGAAATAATTGTTAAAACCTGTGTTAACATTTCTTTGCTTCTTTTATCTTTGATTCTTTCTGGTAACATCTTGTTAGCATCAGAATAGTTTGGCTGTGGTCATGGACAAGATCACATCACTTTCATAAGCAGTATGTGGATTTTCTAAATAAAGAGAAAATACTTCAACTTTTGTAGTCAAGCTACATGATTTTCCAAGGGCCAGAGTCAGAAACAACCTCTGAATCTTTGGTTGTTGGTACTGGCACCTAAACCTTGCCATGTACAGATTAGAGCTCAGTCATTATTTTTATAATAACAAGAAAAGTGCAAACAAATTCTTGGAGATTATTACTTTATTTTCCCCTTTTCAGAAGGCACAGGATTATGGCTATGACCAATCGATGATGGCCCGCTTCTGCAAACTGTTGGAAGAGAATGTAGAACACAACCTGATTGGTAGACTGCCAATTTTACAGCTCACCGTTCAGTACAGGATGCATCCAGACATATGTCTCTTCCCTTCTAATTATGTTTATAACAGGAGCTTGAAAACAAATAGGTGGGTTCCATTCATTGCTTGTTAGCATATTTTACTTGTAGGTTTAGCTGCTTAGGAAGAATAGCTATTTTACTGTGTTTTTAAGTCTTGTCATAAAAAGCATAAAAGTGATGTTGATTGCAGCAAATGCAGATAAACAGAAAAAGAAGAGGGGAAAATCACCCATATTTATACCTCCCAGAAATAACCACTGGTAACATTTTGGTATATCTACTTCCACTCCTTGTACTATGCATATCTTTTTTTACTTTTTCTCTTTTTAAATTAAAAAAAAAAAAATCACACCGTACTCTACATAGTATTCCATGGCTTGCTTTTTTTCACTTACTGTATATTATGAGTAATTGTTATATTTTAACTACATAGATGATTCTCCCTAGCACTAGAATAGAAATAAAATTCATTTTGTACCTTTCACTAAAACACATTTAAAAAAAGAAGGTCCTTATCGTCCCCTTATTTTCCCCAGCTAAAAATATGTTAATAATTTAAAAATATTTTCTTATAAGTTGACTTGTATTCTGAATGGTGGCTGCTTTTTTTAGACTAACTGAGACTAGTCGGTGTTCATCAGACTGGCCGTTTCAACCCTACCTTGTGTTTGATGTCGGAGACGGTTCAGAAAGACGGGATAATGAGTACGTTCTCTTCCTTCAATCCCCAGTGACAGTCCCAGAATTGTTACATTATTTTTGTTCATATTTACATTCAAAATGTTTTCCATACACGTTTCTCTGCCTAGTGCCAGGCTACAGTCATTTTCATTTAGTGGGGTCGTTAGCTGCTTCTTTCTTTATCATAAACTACTGATATCTTTCTCTATGTATTTCAGCCTTTTAATTCTTCAGAACTGTATAATAGGGATCGTATATATATGCTAAGCACTTGAGTAGATACGTGTTGAGATCACAGCTGTGAATAAAACAGACATGGCCCCAGTGCAAGGCTGTTGTCTGTTAGGGGAGACAGACATTAACCAGAGAATCCCCAAGGTAATTAATTGTTCCAGTTGGGTTAAGTGTTGTGAAGGATAAGTGTAGGTTCAGGTGAATTAAGGTGTGAGACATAGGATGGACAGTACTTATATGTTGGATTGGGAATAAGAGAACGTGTTCAAGTTATCTGTGAATTACAACAAAAAAATGGTGGTTGGTAATTAGGAAACAGTTCAAAGGAGCCAGGGCTTCTTGTGAGAGAGAAGGAAATAATAGTCTGGAGGCTGCATTTGTTAGTGCAGGTACAAATGCCACCTCTTCATCATGAAGTATGAGGAAATATAAATTCCACCTTTGTATCTTGAGGGAGCTTCAGAGCAGTTGATGTCCCCAGCGAGAATCAGATATTAGTTAATAGAAGTGGAGGAAGGGAATGTTCAGTGAAGACGTTAGAAATACAGAGAAGCAGTTGGCCAAGGATTTGCAATGCCAGAGGGATTGTAAAGATTGTGGTGGGGCCTGTTGGACTGGAGCAGAGGATTGAGAATTGAGCCCCTAAGCGTTATGGGGATGGAAGGTCACAAGAGGAATGTTGACCTGAGAGGTGACCGAGGAAAATAAAGATTTCAGGGATAAAAGAGATAGGTAGCTGACTGGGTTGTCTATATAGTAAGTCTTGAAGTTAGGATATTGGGTATTTAAGGCTGTTAAAGTGAGACAGATAAGGTGGCCAGAAATAAAGGTGCAGGTGCAGTGCATCCCCAAGGATGTTGCATCTGGTATGGTAATGAGGGAACATGTGTAGTTTGGGAGATGAGTTGGGAGTGCAGGATGAGGCCATTGAGGACATGAGCCTGCTGCAGGACCCAATGTTCATTTCTTGGGGCCATATCACATTTAGTCTGTGTGGATGGCATTCCCTCGGTTGTGTGGTGCATGGTCTTTAGGGCCAGTCGTGGGGAACTAAGGAAGATAATACGTCTAAAGCACTTTTCTCAGTGTTTGGAGGATAGTAAGTCCTTAACGTTAGGTAGGTATTTATAGCTTCATTATTATAAATACTTTTGCTTTTACTATTGCTCTCCTTGTTTCAACACATGAAGAAATTGGTACCTAAACTTTAGTTGACTCCAAACTCTCTTCTCTTCATGTTTAACTCAGCAGCTATATTTACTCATGTATATAATATTAGTCGTCATTATAACAGCCTCTTTGAGTCTCTGCTGACTGAATAAAGATGAAACCTACCTGCCTGCCCTTTACTGTAATGGAACTTAAGTTAGCCACTGGACTGCTATTAGTTTTGATATGTTGGTGGTTGTTTGTTTTTTTTTTTCCCCATCTTATTTAGCTCATATGTAAATGTTCAAGAAATAAAACTGGTAATGGAAATAATTAAACTTATTAAAGACAAAAGAAGAGATGTTACTTTCCGAAACATTGGCATAATAACCCATTACAAAGCTCAGAAGACGATGATTCAGAAAGATTTGGACAAAGAGTTTGACAGAAAAGGGTGAGGCATCTATATTTTTACAGATATTTCCAGTTTTTCTGTTGAATTAAGAAGAAAGATGGGGCAGTAGGAAAGAAGAAAAGGAAACATAACTGTAGGGAGTGGTCTTAGACCATGGTAGTATAGCATAAGGAGACTAAGGCTCTGGCTTCTGTAGACTTGTGCTGCATCGAGAATGGTTACACTTGTAGCATCTGTGGATGGAGTACCTCCTGCCAGTTGGAATGTCATCACCATTATACTTGACAATGGACTTGACTGAGAAACTTTCCAGGCCTTTCCCTTTAGTTCCGTGATTTGTTAATCTGAATTTTAATTCTAGCAAGACTCATGAAGTCACATTTTCACTTAGAATAAATTATTTAACATTTTAGTGCCTTTATGTATAGGATGAAGATGGTGTTTTTGTCTCCTTTTTACCTCAGTGGTAAAGATTAAATATTGGAAATTCATTAACTCAAAAGTTTCTTAACATAGAAACACACAAACTACCAAAATTGGCTCTAGAAAAAATAGAAAATGTGAACAAACTTGTAAGAAGTAAAGAGATGGAGTTAGTAATCAAAAACTTCCCAACAAAGAAAAACCCAGGACCAGGCTTCACTGGTGAATTCTACCAAACATTAAAATAAGAATTAACACCAATCCTTCTCAAACTCTTCCAAAAAATAGAAGAGGAGGGAAGACTGTCTAACTTATTTTATGAGGCCAATGCTACTATGATATCAAAGCCATGGAAAGACATCACAAGAAAAGAAAACTACAGATGAATGTCCCTTATGAATATAAATGCAAAAATCCTCAACAAAATAATGGTATATATCTATAAGGGTCTCATATCCAGAATATATAAAGAACTCATACAACTCAATAATAAAAAAAATAAATAATTTAATTTTTTAAATAGACAAAGGATTTGAATAACATTTCTCAAAAGAAGATAAATTTAAGTGGCCAAGAAGCACATGAAAAGATGTTCCACATCATTTATCACTAGGGAAATGCAAATCAAAACCACAATGGGATAGTATTTCACACCCACCAAGATGGCTATAATAAAATACCAGACAATAATAAGTTTTGGCGAGGATGTGGGGAATCCTTGTACATTGCTGGTGAGGATGTAAAATGGTAAATCACAGTGGAAAACAGGTTGGCAGTTCCTGAAAAAGTTAAACAAAATTACCGTAGGATCCAGCAATTCCACTTCTAGATATGGACCTAAAAGAATTGAAAACATGTTCACACAAAAGCTTGAACACGAATGTTCATAGCAACGTTACTCATAATAGTCAAAAAGTGGAAACAACCCAGTGTCCATCAGTTGTAAATGGATGAATAAATTGTGGTATATCTGTGCAATCAAATATTCAGTCATAGGAGGAATCGCAATTCAGTCAAAAGGAATGAAATACTGTTACATGCTACAACATGGATGAACCTTGAAAACGTTATGCTAAGTGAAAGAAGCCAAACACAAAAGGCCACGTATTTTATGATTCCATTTATATGAAATTTCCAGTATGGAAAAATCCATAGAGACAGAAAATAGATTAATGGTTGCCAGGGCCTGCAGAGAGGGGGAAATTGAAACTGACAGCTAATAGGCACAAGATTTCTCTTTTGAGTGATGGAAATGTTCTGAAATTAGATAGTGGTGATGGTTGCACAATATAGTGAATATTCCAAAAACCACCGAATGGTATACTTTAAAGTGGTGAATTTTATGTTATGTGAATTATATTTGAATTAAAAAAGACACCATGAAAAATGTTTCTGAAGAAGACTGCTGTATAAGTATGTATATTTAATAATTTTCTTACCTTTCCCAGTAAACATGTTTCTCGTTTGTAAATAGGCCAGCAGAAGTAGATACTGTGGATGCATTCCAGGGTCGTCAGAAAGATTGTGTTATTGTTACATGTGTCAGAGCAAATGCCATGCAAGGCTCAATCGGGTGAGTAACTGTCATTGATTTTTTTACTTGTTTATAATCAGAGTTAGATCTGTTTTTGGTCACTGTTAGAAAATACCATCATTTGCTTTATTTTCTTTTATAAAAACTTGTGTAATATCTTGAAGGATTCTTTTTTAAGTTGTGAAGTTGATCCATTGTTAGGTCTGCTTCTCTTGGTACCTTGTATATTAACCCACATCACAATGCGAATCTGTTGGTTTATTTAATAAGAGTGAAATAAATCATTGGATCAAGTGTATTTTGTAGGAGCACGTTCCTTTCCCATGGTATGTGTAGTAAGGTGTTTTTTCCTCTTCTCTCTGCGTTTTTGTGCTTTCGCTAAGTTTGTTAACCTTAACTCCTGTCGATTTACTTACTGAGGATGCTAAGGACACTGTAATGGGTGACAGAAAACTCCCATGAGTCTCAGGGCCCTGAGACTCTAATGTAATTATTTTTTCCTTTTCATGAGAAGCAGATGGAATTTACAGATTGTAAATGTGTTTAATTTTCTTAAAGGAAATAATAATTTGTCTCTGCCCCTATCTAGAGATAGTCTGCATGTATAAATGGAGGCCAGTTACCTCAGGACCATTTGGTGTATAGTCCGTTCTTTCCCAATTATGTTGAAATTGCATCTTTATCATATACGAATTCTGTTATTTTTGAGCTCTTTTCAGATCTGTTGATAAATTTGTCTGATGTTTGTGTATTTCTGCACGAGTTCCACAATATTTTAATCTCAAATATATTTAAATTTAAGATTAATTGATCTAGTATCATATTTTTAGGATATTTTTAAGGCTTAAAAATCATACCGTTAGAATTTCCAGTGTCTCATCCAAGTCAAAATAGGAAATTGACAGATACCTCACTTTGAAGGAAAGCACTGGGCATTTTGTTCATTTACTGTTTTTGATGGGAATTACCTCTGTGCCAGGTACCCTATGTTGGGAAAAATAATGAGAAAGCACTGTGACTTTCAAGAAGTAGAAGGAGCCTGAGAAAAGCTGTCTCAGGTATTGCCTGTGTCTCACCTAATCTGTATGCCAGGTCATTCTCTAGAAAGAAGTAACTCTTGTTTTTTTTCTTTTTGATTGCTTAGATTTCTGGCAAGTTTGCAGAGATTGAATGTCACCATTACACGAGCCAAGTACAGCCTTTTCATCCTTGGACATTTGAGGACCCTGATGGTAGGTACATTCTTGGGGACCAGAGAACTCAAAAGTTTGCCTGTTGTTAATTTGGGTTGAAGCTTTGTTTTTATCTTCCATCAAAATGGAAATGATTTTAGGGTTACAAGGTAATGAGCCTCTTCCCCCTGGTTGTTGCGTCCTCCAGCAACTTCTGCCTGGAAGCTTTTATACACGTAAACCACTCACCCTTTTTCAGCCCAAGGCCCAGATATCCACAGTATTCTCTCAAAATGACCTTTTTGAAAAAAGTATATCTACATCATAGGATTGTTAAGAAGATATATAAACCCATACATGTAAAGTGCTGGAAGAGTGGTTGGCGCTTAGTCAGCACTCAGTAAATGTAGCTGTGACTGGCCCAACTTAATGCCAGAGAGAGGGAGTTTGCAAGAGTATGCCGGGATCTTCTTTTCTTTTTTGGCACTTAGAGCAGTCCTGCTCGCTCCGTTTCACCTGGGAGGCGAGTGGCATTAGAGCTCCTCTGTCAGCACAGATGCTGCTCTAGAAGAGGTGGCAAGTTTACATCTTTAGTAGACGAATAGTACAACGGAATTCGGTGCTGGCACAGCTAGATAAAGCATATATTTTCTGCTTGTCTCATTAGGATTAGTAATAACAGTTTTTCTGATTTCTCTATTTAACAAATGCAGTGGTTATCTTAGGAGGGGAGCCGACTCTGTAGCTGTCTCCTGTGTTTTGGTTGATACCACCAGAGGGCATTCAAAGACAGTCTTTCTCATTCAACTCTTACCAATTCTGTTGTGTGCCCCTTTGAAAGGATTTTTAAAGGCTGTGTACCCCCTATTTTTAAGTCAATATTAAAAAGTTTTTATGTAAGTTTAAGTATTGCTGAAGATTTTATTTCTAATGTGTTATAAATATTGACATTCTAAAATAAAGCTATTAAAAATAAATCTGTTACATCACTCTTAAACGTATCCAATGGAATAGAGAGCAATTTTAGTCTTTCTGCTCTTTGAAATTGAATTTCCATTCATACTTGTTTAGGATAAAATTCAGTGGGATAATGTATTTTTATAATTAAAAGCCTTTCTGTTAATCTCTCACTATTATGCTTCTCTGCCACAAAAATTTATATATAAATTGAAAGTTTAAAAATTGTTTTTCATAAATATTTGGGGAAACTGTGAAGGGTGCACAAAACCTCTCTGTACTTTTTTTGTAACTTCCTGTGAATCTATAGTTACCTCAAAATGTTTTTTAAAAAATTATTTTTCTTGTAACCATAAGGATCTGAGTGCCAGAAAATGATTTTTTGTCAATTGAATAACCTGTTACAATTATTATTTTTACACAGTTGAATTTTTATGATGTTTAAACCTGGAAAGTAAAATGTTATTAGATCTGTGTCTCTTAGTGACACTCTGATTAAAGGAGACTTCGTGGGCACCCCTATTTTTACTGCCACAGTAAAATAGGCAGCCAGGAGTTGTTATGAGCCCTGGCAGTGCACCTCTGGTCAGATTTGGGATGGATGAGTCATTGTGATTGTGAAGGATGGAGTGGAGGGGCAGGAGAGCCCAGGAGGACATAGGAAGCTGGGGTTTGGAAGTTGATTCCCATAAAATATTCTCACATTCCCCTTAGAAAGTCTGTGAGCCCCAGGGTCACGCTTACACAGATTGGGAGACCACTGACCTCTAGCTGTGGCACAGACATTATCTTCACTCTGGGAAGCCAGGGCTACAGAACGATAGACTAGAAAAACTCTCAATTTATCATTTGGGCTTTCCAACTTAATTTTGTTGTCCATGGGCCTTTTTTTCCTCTTTTTTTGCCCTCATGGCAATGGAATCAGTGATTAAGTCACTTGGTTTCCTCTAGAAACCAAGGCTAATAGCCCCTTCTCAAAACTGTTTCTGTGATCTTAGGGTTGGATTCAACACCGAGTTTTGAGGTGCAGTAGCCGTGGCAGAAATAGCAGCAGGGCCATCTGCTTCACCTCTGTGCTTCAGCCCCAGGGTCACATGCTCTAGAGCTCTCCTGAGTGAGAATGAGATCTGAGCCCCAGAGCTGGTGCTGCTCACATGGGCCTGTCTGGTGTATGCCAGTCATTCGGTGTGCATTTTACTTATGACTTCCTCTAAGACATGCAGAAATCCTGTGCAGTCAGCATTGTACCGTAGTTTATCAACTCTAGGAAGCTATTAATTATAATATACATTATTACTCTTTATGTGCTACCATTAAACTGTGACACAACACTTTATTTTCACTTAGAATTTTTGTTTTATATTTATGGGATAAGAAGTATCTCTTTTACACAGAAGTCTATCTCAGAAAGAACTCTTTTACACAGATTTTTATCTCATTCTTGTTCGTACATAAAAGAGAAAATATAAGCAAAATGAGTAGGTTAAGATATTCCTAAAAGTATTTCACTCGCAGAATCTAGCACTAATCATTTACCAGTTCATAGTCACGGGTGTCCTTGTTCATGCCTGTACCATTCCCCTGTGTAATCAGAAGGGTTGATGACTCAGCGTTTCCTAAGATTGCCCACCATGGTCTTGGGTTTTCTTCCAACCCCTGATCTCCGTTCTCTAAGTTTTAATGCTGGTACTTTCTTGTCTTATTAGAAGATGTCAGTGGATAGGTTTTCAGGCAAGAACGAGGACTCATTCTTTCTTTAAATGGTTTATTGACTAAAAGTCAAGAGGTTGTAGTTGCCTAGTCATGAATTCCTCCAGGATTAGGTACATGGAAACTGCTGCCTTGCCAAGAGGCACCCCAAATTCAGAAATGGTAAAATGTGAAAGACTGTGCATTTTAGAATCAATCAAATAAAACATTATTCCTATTTTACAGATGAGGAAACAGGCTCAGAGAGGTCAAGTGACTTGACCAAGATCACACAGGGAGTAAATACTATATGCAACCTCACTGTTACCTTCACCCACTTTTGTGAATAGTGCAGGAGCCCACATGAGGGTAGCTATCCTTTTTCTTCTCTTTCCTTCAACCTTTGTCTTTTTTTTCTCCCTCATGCTCACTCTTTCTTCTTTCTAAAGAGGCCCAAGTTCTGATGGTTGTAAGGAAGAAATTTATTGCTGAGGAAACTCTAAAGGGAAGAGAAGAGGGGCCAGCCCAGTGGCACAGCGGTGAAGTTTGCACATTCTGCTCCGGCGGCCCAGAGTTCGCCAGTTCAGATCCTGGGTGTGGACCTATTCACCGCTCATCAAGCCATGCTGAGGCAGCGTCCCACATAGAAGAACTAGAAGGACCTACAACAAGGATATACACCTATGTACTGGGGGTTTTTGGGAAAAAAAAGAGGAAGGTTGGCAGCAGATATTAGCTCAGGGCCACTCTTCCTCAGAAATAAAGAGCTGATGACTTAACTCTTTAAAGGGAAGAGAAGAGAGATACATGCAGTTGGGATTCTTTCCTCTTGGATGTGCCTTCCATAACTTAAGCTCCTCTAGAAAAGAGAAAGTGGGACGATATCTCTGGAATAGTATCTCAGTGGATTAAGACCATTTAGCCCCTTTGGAGTTTAGGAGGCCTTTGGGAATTTGCTGGAAGCTATGGACCTCTTTCTAGAACAGTCACATGCACTCAGAAGTTAGGGCTTTCTGAAACCAAGCCTTTCTATTTCAGAATGTTAGCCTTGCCGAGAGGCAGGCTAGATCATCAGTGTCCAAGAGGGCTTTCTGGGATGATGGAGCTGTACTCTGCACTGTCCAGTACACCAACCACTAGTCACATGTGGCTGCTGAGCACCTGATATGTGGCTGGTGCAATTGAGGAACTGAATTTTTTATTTTATTTCATTTGGTTTTTTTCTTTTGCTTTTTGGTGAGGAACATTGGCCCTGAGCTAACGTCTGTCGCCAGTCTTCCTCTTTTTGCTTAAGGAAGATTGCCCCTGGGCTAACCTCTGTGCCAGTCTTCCTCCATTTTGCACATGGGACGCCGCCACAGCATGGCTTGATGAGCAGCATGTAGGTCTGTGCCCGGGATCCAAACCTGCGAACCCTGGGCCACCAAAGCAGAGCACGCGAACTTAACTACTACACCACCAGGCCAGCCCCTATTTCATTTTAATTAGTTGAAATTTAAATAGCTACATGAGGTTACCGGCAACTGGTGCAGATCTGTGTGGCAGCTGACGGCTCTGTAGCCCGAGTACCAGTGGTGAAAATGGTGGAAGCACTCTCCTATAGGTGGTAACCAATGTTCTTTCCTAGTAACACAGCTTTATCATTCCGTATTTGAACTTATTTTCCTTTCAGCTTTGTCTAACGAGTAATGGATTCTTGAGAACCTATTGATGAAATTGTACTTATTATTTGTTCAGAAATGAAATCTGGAACCTCATGCTTCCCAAGCATGTGAGTATTTCTTTGGGGTGTAATTGTTTCTCCCTTCTCTTTTTTTCAAGGAAAATCAGCACTGGAATCAGCTGATCCAGGATGCTCAGAAGCGTGGTGCCATTATTAAGACCTGCGACAGAAACTATAAACATGATGCACTGAAGATTCTGAAACTCAAGCCTGTACTGCAGAGAAGTCTCACTCACCCTCCGGTCACAGCCCCAGAGGTGTGCAGACCCCAGGGCGGCTTGCCCAGCAGCAAGCTAGATGGTGAATTTGCCAAGACATCTTTTGCTTCTTCCCTGTACCACACACCCTCTGACTCCAAGGAAGGTCCTGTTACTGCAAAGGACCCTGAAAGGCCACCTGGTCAGGACTGGCTTCGGGACCCACGACTGCTTAGAAGGTTGGGCATGAGCCCTGAAGCCAAAGGGAAATGCCTAATGGATCCACAGCCCTTGAGCCCCCAGCATCCTGGAGCAACACCTCCCTTGGGAGAGCCAGGCTTCCCCGTAATTCACCAGGATCTGGGTAGCGTTGTGCAGCAGTTCACTGCCAGGGGAGCCACTCTGAGCAACCACAGACCTCATGTGCAGGGTGAGCCTCCAGCTGCTAGTGCTGATGCTTCCACAAGAAAAAGAAAATGCGACCAGGAAGAGGGGCTCAGCCACAGGAGAGAGACCAGAGCTTTCAGTGATGGGGACCAGGAGAAGCATAGCTCTGTGAGTCATCACACAAAGAGGAACTCTGCCTGGGACAAGGAGATGGAGGACAGTAGTTCAAAGAAAAGAAAGGTTTTATAGTAAAGCAAAATGACATCGACTGTCAGTCACAAGCATTATTGCAAATTTAAGATGACCAGCTAATAGGACTATTCAGATGAGATTATTTTTTCCCTTAAAGGAGTTTGTATGCTGTTGGAAAACATGGAAAATGTGTCCTAACACCCGAGCCTCTTGGTCGTCTGTAGTACTTTTTGTCAGTTGCAGAAGCTTTCAGAGGGCGTTTGTGTATCGGTAATGATGTCCTTGAAGTCAGAGACTTGAAGTGTTGATCTCTTGCTCCTCTGTAGAAAAGGAGGTCAGACTGGAGTGAATGTTGTAAAAGTTGAAATGTATATTTGTATAGCAAATAACAAAATCCTTTTAAAATTTAATCTAGTAGATGCTTGTTTTTCCCCTGCTTAAAATGTTAATCATTTTCAACAGAAGAAACTTTATATTTAAAAAAAAAAAAGGCAGGAACACAGATCCTTTCAACCATTGTTATGGCAAGACAGGTCTGTTTAACAGCCCGGGTAGTGTGGGATAAGCTGAGTTAGTGCTAGTTGGTCAGATGTCTCTAGGTCTGTTGAAAAAAATGACTGGAATCTCCTGGGGGAACCTTCGGGAAGCAGCGTTACGTTAGTTAAAGTGCTGCTGATGTTGTACATTTTTAGATGAGGTCCCCTGGCTCAGGATATTACATTTCTGTGATGAGTTCATCTACCTATTTTAGTAAGCACATAGTTCTCTAGCTAAAATTCCTATTCTTCTTGAAATAGAAGCCTATGGAATGAAAGAATAATTCTTGAAATACCATTCAAATACCCCCAGCATATTGTGAGCATCCTGTAACTGGTGGGTTACAGATCCAGTGGTTGCCAAGTGCTGCGTGGCTGTATAGGAACCATCTTGGCTTGCTTGTGAAAACTTGCAGATTGCCTGGAGAAGCCAGCTAATTCATTTTAGGTGGAGCTTGGAAAGCTGTATGTTAAACATCTTTCCAAGGGATTCTGGTCCCCAGGCAGCTTGGGAACCATGAGGGCAGGCCAGATAGAATATTTTAAGCAGGAAAGAGACACCCTTATAAAAGAGGAGTGTAAATACTTGGAACTCAGAACCAGGAAGAGAGTTGACAGATTTCCTATGATCTTGAGAAACTATCTTAACTGATGAAAATACACCGCTGTTCAGAATTGTGGAATATTTGGTTAGAGGGCATTGTGCTTTTGTGAAAGGAAAGTGGCTATGGTGAGTGGAGATTTCAGAGACTTGGACAAGGGAGGGGCTGCCTAATTTCAAAGTCCAATTTTTCAAACATGCTCACAAAATGAATTTGAAGTGTCACAGACATAAGAGTGTATGTTAGTAGCGGTTGACAGTTGTTAGAAATAGTGGTTTGTAGTGAATGCTGTGTGGCCCATTAGCTGATTTGGCGTGGGAAAACAAACCTCTGAAGATTAATGTACACCAGTTGAAATTTCCTTTGTCATCTGCTTTTTAAGCAAAAAGGACTGTTAGAAATCCTACTGAAGCAGGTTATTAAAAACTTTTAAAAAAAAGTTTGATTGCCAGAAGTTTAAACATTCTACTTCTTCATTACCCAGTTCCCTCCCACTGGTGTCAAGACATCTGCTGTTGTCGAACGAACACTCCTGTCACTCGGGGAGCACGCACTCTATCCCCACAGTCAGCCCCTGCTCCCTGTTTGTGGAGGGAGAGTTTGTCCTTGGCTGTGCAATGTAAGGAAGTGCAGGTCAAGGGCTCTGTTTGGGTCAAGGGCTCGGGGAGCTTCCTGCCTGTGCCTTTGGCAAGAAATCTCATTGTTACTTTAAGTTCACTTTCGTACTATCTTGGTAAAATGCTCAGTTTAGCAGATACTTGTAGTGGTGACGATTTAGAGCCTAAAAACTCTGTAAGCTTGTAAAGGAGGCATGGCAAAACCAGCTGGAGTCAGGCACTGCTCCCACTCTGCTCGTTCCCCGGGATGCACGCTGTGCTGCCACCCCCAGATGGTATTATTTCCAGTTACATTTGTCACCTGTTCTCACACGTCTTGTTCACCTGTTGGTTCACCACACACCTAGTCTGATTATGCGAGACTTAGCAGGAAACCTGCATAGTCTCTTCTCAGGAGCAAACCTGTGTCCTGACAGCCTCTCCCCGTAAATTACAGTCATACCTGATGTTACATTTGAAGGGGTTTGTTTCAGTTGGTAAAAGTATTTGCATAAAGCATTTCATATGTATAGTGGGGCATTTCTTGATGTGGCTGTCGCAGCAGTGTTGTGGGTTGGTAGTTAATCTTATTGCAAGGTGAAAAATACGGCTCTTTGCTTCACCCTTGCCATGGCGTTATAAGAAAGTGCCCTGTCTTCTTTCAATATTAGTTTTTTCAACATGAATATATTCTACTTAAAAACTTGTTTTGCTTCTTTGTATATAATTTGCCTTGGGTTTATTGTGCACGGTTTATTTAGTTATGTTTTTGTGTATTATCAGGAGCAAATTTGATAAGTACATGTGAATAACCTCCTGTAAATGAATTTTATAACAAAAATGTACTAAACTATTTTCTAAAATTAGTTGTGCAGATTGATAATTTTTTGCTGTAGCTTTGACTCTTTCTATGCTCTGAAATCATAGCTGGGATTTGGTAAGCAATAGCCCTGTTATCTTTGTTAAAACCTAATTTTAAGAAAAAATGGCAGAATTAAAAGTGGAAACAAGAAAACTGACATGGGTTAGGAGTTCTGTGTTATTGAATTAAGGTACAAAGTACTTACCATATAATCCATTTAGTCTGCAATTTGACTTGTTTTTTGCTGAAATTATTTGGTGGGGATTTGTTTTATTCAAGTTTATCATCCAGCCCCCAACCTTCACCTCTCCTTCCTTCTCAGTTCCTTTTGGAATCTTATCCATAAGGTAATCAGGTGCATCGTGGCTGACTGTGGTGTTCAGTTAGATATTGAAGTTTGGTCCAACAGAAATGCATGTTTACCATTAGGCTGAGATGGGGGAGCAGGTGGGAGAGGAGGGACAAATGAACGGTGACCCATGAAAGGAGCTCCCAGAGACACCGCTGGAGGGGCAGGGTATAGGTGTCGGAGTCAGGGGTGATTGCTGGTTGCAGAAGTGGAACGCATTTTATAGAAGCAGTAACTTCGGGGAGCGTAGTGGTCCTTCACCACACTGTGCCTGTTCCTGGCACTTGCCCTCAGCCTCCGTGTCTCACTGTGCCCAGGGCGTGCGCACAGCCTCACTGGGCCGCTTGCTCATCCCAGATGCGTGCACAAATTACCCAGGAGGGTAAAATGACATGTTGGGGGGTTTGATAAATTCACCAAATGACCTGATGAGAGGGGAGTGCTCTGCGATGGCCATTCCATTTGTGGAACTGTTACTGCAGCAGCTGTGGGCACAATTTTTAAAGTCACTCCTGACCATCTCACACGCAATCACCACCACCTCCTGTGTTTCACCATTCATTGTTTGAGGAATAAATAATTCAGGGAGGAAACTAAAATTTAGCTTCAGCTTAAATAGAATTTATAGTGTTGTGCAGCACCATAAAGGCAGTTTCTGTACACAAGGGATCCCTCTGTAAGTCCTACTGTACAGAAGGCATTTGCCAAGTCAAATGGCATAAATGGTACCCATGGACAGGCAGGGTGTTTGGAGCCACGGGAGGCGGTCCTTTGGGTGCTGGTATTCCTTCCGGCTCAGGCTCAGCTGTGCTGGTGGACACAGCTGCCTTTGTTTTTAAGCGTTGCTGCAAGGAGAATTGTTCGTCATCGTTTTTAATCTGGGGGGTGCACTTTGGAGTGACCTTGGGGAGCTTTTGAAAAATTCCCACTCCTGGCTTCCACCCTAGAATTTCTGATTTAATGGGTCTAGGGCCAAGCACTTGCTGCCCCCCCTTTTTTTTTTAAACTCTTATGCTGCAACAGATTCACTCCAGGTGATTCTATTGAGCAGCCAGCCTTAAGGCCTGGATTCTACAGGATCAGGAGGAACTAGGCACAGCCCTGGGGCCCACTGAGGGTCTGCCTTCCTCAGTGCATTGTCTCCCTTGGGTGCCCTGGATGGTGCAGGCCGACCCCGGAAAGTCATCTTGGCATCTTTGCTTTTGTTCAGGAAATTCCCAGGGGTGGCACAGCAGGGCCAGAGGAAGAACTGAAGACAGCTCAGGTGACTCCTGATGCCAACAGAAGGGGAGGAGATAGAAGGCTCCCTGCAGAGTTGAGGAAGATCCAGAGTGAATCAGTGCAGCCAACAAGGTCTCAAAAAGGCAGCAGATCTGATGTGTGCTCTGGCCCCAGCAAAGAGACGCCCGAGTAGCTACTCTTAACAAGGGAATACCGGTGCTGGGGTCTGAGTTTAATCAAAAGAATACTTGGTACGAGTCTGCTAGACATCTGTACTCCACGTACATCGTCTCTGAGTTCTCCCATCAAGCCCACGATGGACATAACTATCATTATTGTCACTGTGTATAGATTTTTATAATACAGAGTCGTGTCAGTGAAATGACTTGCCTGGGGTGATAGAGCAAAGAACTAGCAAAGCTGCAGTTCTCTTGACCCAAAAGCCCTTGCTCATAACCACTACAATAGATCCGAGCAAAACTCAATGCCGAGCTGGCCACGCAGCTGCAGAAACGGGCCTGGGGAGAGAGTTGGTGTTGACTAAAAAGGAGGCAGGAGATCTGCCTTCACTCTGCCATTGCCGTTGGCCGTGGACAATTCACATCCTCCGTGGGCTTCACTTTCTTTACCTGAAAATGATAGTTGGGGTTTGACTTCTCTTCTCATTCCTGGCACCAGTAGATTCTAAAATCCCAGGCCCCAATCCCTGAGATTCTGGAGAGGAAGTGGCTGGAACAGTGTGGTGGATTTCTGTCTTAGTCTGTTTGGGCTGCTATCGCAAAATACCAATGACTGGATGGCTTATAAACAACAAACATTTATTTCTCACAGTTTTGGAGGCTGGAAGTCCAAGATCATGGCACTGGCAGATTCGGTGTCCGGTGATGGCCATCTTCTCACTGTAACCTCACATGGTGGAAGGGTCAAGTGAGCTCTCTCAGGCCTCTCTTCTAAGGGCACTAATTCCATTTGTGAGGGCTCCACTCTCATGACCTGATCACCTCCCAAAGGCCCAACTTCCTAATTCCATCATGAGGGAGTTTAGTGGCGGGGGCGGGGCACAAACATTCAGTCCACTGCAGTTTGTAAGTTGTTAGCTTGCTGAATTCCCAGAGTCCCTGTATGTTTTCTTTAGGCTGGGCCACAAGACACACTTTGCATGAGATTTGGAGGCCAGAAATGAAGGAATAGGCCTATTCTTCATAGGCTCTGAAGGCTGGGACAGGGGCACCAGGCACTGTTGTAACTCATGCCTGTTGTCATTTATCTGCTGGCTTGTTGATGTGGGGCAGCAGCCAGGCCTGCAGCTGGGTCCTCCTTCCCATGTCATCTTCAGCTTCTCCAATGCCCAGGCCAGGTGGGGGGTGTGGCTCCACAACAGAGGGCACCAGCTCCTCCTGTGGGAACCCACATCTCCAAAATTGCAGGCAGACTGACCTGGGTTCCAGCCTACCCTCACAGGTTCCAGCTTGTCCTCACTCTCCCACTTTACATCCATCTTCCTTTCCCAACTGCCTGTAGACTTCAAGCTCCAACATCAGACATGAAGACAATAGTCTTACAGGGACATTTTAGCCAGCTCCCACAACTGCATAAGGCCAAGTCCTTGAAATTAATAGATTATATTTATTTTTTACAGTGGTTCTGCTTCTTTAATTGAACCCTCACAGACACGGAGTATACTGGTCCCTCCTAGTAGTCACCTACTTTTGTGGTCCCCTCCTACATTGACCAGGGCTGACCTGTGTAACCAATTGGGATATTGTGGAAATGACGGTGTGTGTGACTGCAGAGGCCAAGTGCTCTCTCAGATCATTTTTTCTGGGAGAAGCCAACTGCCGTGCTGTGAGGACACCCAAGAATCTCTGGGGAGAGGTCTGTGGGGGGGGGTTGGTCCACATGGGGAGGAACTGAGGCCTCCTGCCCACAGCCAGCAGCGCCAACATGGGCAGTGAGTGCACCATCTTGGAAGTGGCTCCTCCAGCCCCGGTCAAGCCTTCAGATGATGCAGCCCTGGCTGACCCCTTGACTGCAACCTTAGGAGAGTCCCCGAATCAGAACCACTGAGCTGAGCTGCATCAGAATTCCTGCCCCACAGAACCTATGTGAACTAAATGACAGGGCCCAAGACTCTCAGGTCAGTGCTTTCCAGCCAAGAAGAATGAGATATAAAGATGATGTACAGAGTGTTATGCTGTGCACAATAAGCAGACATTCTAGTTTGGGGAGGCAGAGAAGGCTGAGAGCTTACGGGTGGAGTAGAAGTTGGCATTCCAGACAAAAACTGGAAACCCCAATGAAGCAAGAGCATGACGAAGTCTGAGAACCCATTGGCAGGGGCTAGCAATGAGGCTGAGCAGGGGGCTGAGGAAGGCCAGATCCTGCAGGGCCTTTTTGGCTGGTGGGCAGTCGAATCTTATCCTAAGGGCGCCAGGGAGCCCCTGAAGGTTTTTAAGCAAAAGAGAGGAGAGGCTTAGACTATAAGCAAAAGTCATTCTGAGGGCTGAAAGCATAGTGACAAGTATCATTGACTAATACATGCCATTGGGACATGAGAGGTCACCATCCCAGACCGCTGGGGCCTCCTGTGTTTCTGAGCTCCTCCAGCTCGGTACTCAGAAGCCCTGCTGCTTCCATCTCAGGTGTTGGCCCAGAATCACCCAAACACGCAACTGGGCCAGGAGCTCGCAGATCACACCTGCCTTTGCCCCATCTTGGTGGAGTATGTCATGAAAAGTTTTATTTACAGTGGCTTGGGTTCCGAAATAATGTTAGGTGATTAGAGCAATAAATAAAGCAAACTAACATCCCCAGGTCTCCAATCTACAAATCTTGTATTTCAGCCCTCTGTGCTTAACTGAGGCCACCCCCTCAGGGAAGCAGCAAGAGAAAGGAGAGTTTAAAAAAGTGGCAACGATTCCCCCCACACTGTCACTGTTCAGGCCATAGGGACACCTTATCCTGGCTCCTCTGGCCAGAGGGGTGGCTTTTCTTTGAGGATTCTGGGAACCAGGCTCTGCTGCTGCAGCAGGTGATCGTGCAGCCCCATGATTGGGTCAGGCCTTGGGGTGGGGCTGGGAGGAAAAAACCAACAGCAAGATAAGCAGGCGGTGTCCCACAGTCTCTGGCTCCCAAACCCCTGGAAAACTACAAATTCTTGCTGCTTCTTCCTTTACCAAACACCCCCCTGGTCACTGTGAGAATCTGATCAGGCTCTGAAACAGTTGATTCTGACCTTTTTTATAGCCTACTGGTTGCTTTGGTGGAGAGACTGACCCGGGGCACTTCCTACTTTGCCATTTTCCAGGACACCCCTCTTTCCTTTTTGAACTGCATTTATAAAATTAAATCTATTTAATTTTCTTTTTAAACCCTGCAAATGCCTGACCTCTTCTAGTATTTAAACCACTCTAGTAAATCTAATAAATTAAACTTATAAACATGGTAGCTCTCGGTGGGGGTGATAGGAATGGGCTTCTGGCCCACGTTAAAGAGATGCCCCAGGAATGAAACCCCCTTTCTTCCCTCTTCCCTCCCTCTCCCTCCCTCTCTTCTTTCTTCCTCTGGGTTCTGACCTTACCAGACCAGCCCTCTTGCCTCCCTATTGGGCCGCTTTTCACCCAGCTCCTGACATGATTGACAACGCTGCCATTTGTAGACTCCTTTCCACAATGAAAGAGCTTTCCCATCTTTCTCTCTTCACACTGTTTTGTGGACCAGACTGTGAGCCCCCTGAGGGCAGGAACCACCTCTGTCTACTCAGGGCCTTGGCCCTGGACGCAGCAGTGATGAGGAGAGGCCTGGAGGACTGGAGTGGGGAAGGGCACCCACTGTTCCGGGGCTGGTGTTGGGGGGTCAGGGGAGGGCAAGAGGTCTGCCTGGCTCATTGTGCCCCGGGCCTGGCACCTGGAGATGCTCAAGTATATGCTGAATAAGGGAAGGAAGGAAGGGGGGGGGGAGGGAAGAAGGAAGGAAGGAAGGAAAGGGTGAGATCCTGCCCCACTTGGCAGGTGTTCTGGGCTGAGGGAGAGGGAGGGGAGAAACGGAGTCACAACAGCTGACATTCACTGACCCTGACTCCGTGCCAAGCCCTGCTCTAAGGCTTCCACGTATTAACGTGTTTCATCCTCACAAGAGCCCAGTGATGTACGTACTATTAACATCCCATTTCACAGGTGAGGAGACTGAGGCACGGAGAGACTGAGTAACTTGCCCAAGGTCATCCAGGTGGTGGAGGACAAGCTTCGAGCCCAGGTGGTCAGACACCAGAGTCTGTGCCCTTAACCGCCATCCCTTCTGCCTTTGGAACCACCCTCCCCTTCAGGGGAGAAATGTGGGCACTGGGTCTGCTATGAAACAAATGGCGTGGGACAAGCCAGTGCCTTTAGTGTCAGCTGCAGGGCACGGCTCCCGGGACTCCGGTCCCCATTCCGGCTACTCTGGGCCGGGTCCCCAGGGCCACCTGCTTGGTCAGCAAAGGTGTCCTCTGGCCGGAAGTCATCTAGAGTGCTGCTTTCACAGGTACATTCACCTGACCTCTGGCCTCGGGCCCCCCCCCCTTGCAGGACAGCAAGGTCTTCTGTGCCACCAGGAACACAGGCACGGGGACTCTGGGGGCCTGGCCACACCCTGGCACATCAGAGGAGCACACGGGCGAAGCAGGGACAACACCCTGCAAGGAGCTGGAGTCCTGCTGCCAGCCGACCACGGGCTCTGGGTGGGGAAGAGGGCAATAGGTGACAGGAAAAAGTGAAAGGATGGGATCTTGCATTTCTTTTTTTATTTTAAAAGACCTCCTTTGATATTCAGGATATATTGCTATATTTTATAAAGCAGGCTAAAGAAGGGTGTATATAAGATGAGGCCATATTGTTAAAAATAAATAAAATAAAAATAAAAAGGTGGCAGCTCAGTGTTATAAGCTTGAGCTTCTGCGCTGGGGAGACTGGATTTGTATCCTGTACTCTGCTTCTTCCTGGCTGTATGACCCTGGATGACTTGCCTACCATCTCTGTGCTGGATAGTCATTGTTTCTTTGTGCCCTTCTTCTGGTTGAGGAAAGACAGCCCATCTCCCTTGATGGAGGGGGAAATACTGGACTTGAGGGTGTGGGCATACAGTGGGGGGTCTGGCTGGGAGGCCAGCAGGAGGCAGGCCTTGGGGCGGGGGTGGTACCCTAGGCAGCATCTGAGCCCAGAGGGACAGCAGCATCCCTGCCCCCTTGTGGGCAGGATACTGGGTGTTGCTCCCAGCTTCATGGCGTCCTCTGTGTCTAGCTCCCCCATCGTGTGTCTGTGGGTCCCTGGATCTTCAAATAACCTCCTTTTCTGCTAAATCACCCGAAGTTGGGTTTTGGTGCTGTGCCTAAGCTCTCCCACCAGGACACTTGTGGAGCCTCAGTGTTCTCGGCTGTGAAATGGCCATGTTACTGGAGCCCACTTCTCAGCTTCACTGCCAGGATCCTTGAGAGGATAAGGATGGCAAGCTTCAGCACAGAGCTTAGCGTGGGGCTTCACAGCGGCGGGGGAAATTGTCTGCATGGGGGTTTGTTTTATGGAAAAGTACTAGAAACTTACATCAGAAAATATTAACAGCTACTAGCTCTGGATGGAGGATTGTGGGTGATTTTAATTTAAAAATTATTATTATTTCGCTTTTCTGTATGTCTAACTTCGCCACGGTTGTGATTTGTGTTTTAAAAAGGAAAAATGAACAAGTAAAGCTTTTCTTCCCTGGGCCTCTCCGTAACTCTTCTGGCTGGAGATGTGCTGGGCGTCCCTCGGGGCTGGGGGAGAGCGGCCCAGCTGGACGCGTGGGGCGGGGGCAGGGGTGCGGGCCGGGGTGAGCCCCATCTCAGCGGGAGATGCCAACGGCCGCTCCCCAGGCGCCCATCTGTGCCCCATAACCGTAAGGCCCGGCAGGACCGAGGCGGGAAACACTGACGCAGCAGGCCTGCTGATTTAGAGGGGGCAGGCGCGAGCAGGGGGCGAGGTGCGCGGAGGGTGGGTGGGCAGGCATTTCCCCTGACAGCAAAGCCATTCAGATGAAACCCAGCTCCCCAGGGCTCCTTGCTCCGCCTGCCCTGGAGCTGCAGGGCAGAGGCGGGCAGCGGGCAGGAGCCGGTGCGGTTGCAGGTCCCGCCCGGGGTGGATACCCCCTGCCTGGGGCTGCATGGCCTGGGTTCAACTGGGCTCTGGGATAGGCTGACCTGAGTCAGCTCCCACCCCTGCTTCTTAGCATGTGTGACTTCCCCTCTCCTAATCTCCACTTCCCCCTCTGTAAAGTGGGGATGACAGCCCCTCCCACCTGGTTCTCAACCTGGGGCAATTCTGCCCCCAATTTGCAATGCCTGGAGGCACTTTTGGTTGTCACAGCCTGGAAGGAGGTACTACTGACATCTAGTGGCCCGAGGCCAGGATGCTGCTAAACACCCTACAGTGCACAGGGCAGCCACCCACCTCCCCCCGAAGAAGGATCCAGTGCAAATGTCAGTGGCACCGAGGTGGAGAAGCCTGTCCTAGGGTAAGGGGAGGTTCAATGTAACATTGCACACACGTGCCTGCGGACAGGTGGCTGTTGTCACTCCAGGAGGCTTCTCACCTCTCACACCCGGGTGTCCAAACACGAGGTCTGGGGACAAAGGCACACCATTAAAAAGAGGCTGGGCGATGACTTTGGGCTCCGCTGACCAGCCTGGAAGATGTCAGAGTTTTCCAAATGGTCACTGGCAACTTTCCCTTCACCCTCTGGTCGGGTCAGGGCCTGAGCTGCCACTTGGATTTACGACGTGCTCCGCCTCCCGGGTCCCTGCTCGCACAAAGAGGTCCGGGAGGACAGAGAGCTGCCCACCAAGGCCACTCTCCTCCCAGACCCCTCAGGAGCCTTCCGGGGACACACCCAGGGTGACACAAAGGGGTGTGTGTGTGTGTGTGTGTGTGTGTGCAGTAGAAGCTGTTGGTGCCCACTCCAGAGCCCCTGTATGGGAGCCGCCCCCTCCGCTGCTGCTGGCCTGTTAGCTCACAGCCGCCCACCTTCTGTACCGGGGGGCTTGTACTCCAGCCCCCCGAACCAGCATGAAGCCAATGACGACTGACATGAGGCTGTCCCCTGACCTCAAGACATGATTCATGCTCCAGACCCCCCCCTCGGTGGACCAGGCTGAGGCTGGACCCCCGTGCTGGGCCCTTCCCTCCTCCCTATCCTAAGTCCCTCGCTACCTCAACAAACCTGCACACCGAATCCCTGTCCCAAGTTCTGCTTCTGTCACGGGAACCAGACCTGAGACTGGGTGGGTGTGTGTTTGGGGATGAATTATTGTGGTGCTTCTATATTTTAATATCATGATGATTAGGAGGAAGGCGATAACTGTTCACAAACTGCAGCCAACCGTTGGTGGCTATCTCGAGGTGGATCTTGGTCAGCCTGCTCCGTACTCATCTGAAGGTGCAGGCAGAGGCGGCTCGAGACAGCAGGGCCCTGAGCTCCTTGGCCTAAAGCTGTATTCTGCTGTCTTCGTTGTCACGGGCAGTGTTAGGACACGGGGGCTCTGGCCGAAGGAGGGAGGGTTTTAGTTTCTCTGGCCTCCGTGGATGCAGGGGGCCCGGATGCTGGGTGGGGCAAGCCAATAGCTTAGGAATTGGTAAGTCTCCATGTAACAGAAAACCCAAATTCTAGTGTTTAATCACATCAAGATTTAGTGCAGAGGTCGGTATCCAGGGCTGGGCCTGGCTCTGCTAGGTTCTCAGAGAAGCAACTTCTACCTTTCTGGCTCCACCACTCTGAGGCGGATGCTCACACCCAGGGTTGTCAGGTGGCCCCTCACCCCAACCCTGCTGACTGAGGGGGAGGGGCCCGAGAGAAAGGCCAGGGCCCAAAACTTGGCCATCTGAGGTTTGGTGAGGAGTAGGGGAAAGGGAGGTTTCTAAGGAACTTTCTGGAAGCCCTGCCTATCACTCCTGCTTACATCTCATTGGCCAGGACTGTGTGACATGGCCACTCCTAGCCTGGAGAAGCCCCAGAGATGTTTTATTTTAACTGGGCTAAGTGGGGCTCTGTCAGTAAGGAAGAAGGTGAGGATGGACCACGGGGAAGATGGGGATGAAGCCGGTGGGGGAACTGACAGAGGCACTTCCTTTGGGGGCTGGGAACTGACCCCTGCAACCTTTGTTGGGGGTGGGAGCCGGATAGGAGGCCAGGAGGGGTGGCATTTGGCCTTGAGATGCTGTGAGTCATAGTTAATATCCGGTTGTAGCTCCCCCTGCTTTTCTGTGCTGTGATCTCTTGTCATCCTCAAGAGCATCTTTGTTTTGGGGACTGGAGGGGGGGCACAGGTGTAAACCTCCCAGCTTGGAAAGAGTGGCTGCAGCAGGCAGACGCCGGTACCCCAGGGTAACTGCAGGTGGGGGCTGTGGGAGCAACTAGGAACCAGAACCTGATCCATGGGGCTGGGAACCTACTCAGAAGTAAGTAGGTGGGGAGGGAAATCCAGACCTTCTGGAGAACAAGCAAGGGCTGGAGAGAGCCACGGGGCTCACCTGTAGCGAAGGGCCTCAGTTGACGGACCTCATTCTTCAGAGCTTCCTCTCACGACTCCCACGCTGCCCCTGGGGCCCCTCAGCCAGCCCCTCCCTGATCCTCGGGAGGGAAAGCAGAAGGCAAGGGTGGTCTGCTGTGCATCTTTGCAATGCCCACCTCCACCTGCCTGCGCCTACCTTGGGAATCTCTGGCCAGTAGGGGCTCTGGAAGGAGGCGGCAGCAGCAGACAGTGGGCCCGAGGCTCAGGGTCCACAGGTATGAGAGGACTGTCCATCCTGATTTATAAGTTGGAGGCTGGAAGCCACGCTCTGTTAGAATGCTCTGCCAGTCATTTCCCTTGGACTTCCCAGCAGGGACATCAACGTTCACCATGTGCTTTTAAATTTGGCAGCTGAAGAAACGTGTCAAAAGCTCTGGATTTTTTATTTATTTATTTTTTTTTTTTTTTTAGGGAAAGGAGGGAGACAACCTCTCAAGTTTGGGGAAGCTTCTAACATGGGGGTCACCAGCAGGGCCATGCCTGCTGGGAGGAGGGCTGCCTGTTCTCACTCACAGGTGGGCTTGGGAAAGTGGTGGCCCTGATAGTGGAATAGTTTCTTTAAAGCTATTTTGTGGGCTCCTCTTTAAACCCCAAACCCGCAGGGTGTAAATGAACACACAGAAAGAAAAGAGGCCTGGAGGCAGCAGTGAGCAGATTCTTTACTCTGTTGGATTATACACCATCAACCACCCATGGTGACCAGCGTCCTGCTCGTGTCCCTCCTTACAGGGGACATTAATACAAACAAAAATAGTTCTCTACAAAACAAAGTTTCAGCCCTCCCTCCCTCCTTCCTAACTCCCTCCCCAGACGGTGGGTTCCTTGGTCAGCAGGCCTCTCCCGGGGCCTGGGGTCTGGTGGGCTGCAAAAGAAAACCAAGAAAGAATATAAAAGAGAATCAAGGTAGCGACTAGAGTTGTAGGCAACTGGAGTTCCCGGTCCGCCGGCTGATGGTAAGCCAGGGACAGGCGCAGGGAGTGTCCGCAACGGTCATGTGTGTGTGTGTGTGTGTGTGTGTGTGTGTGTGATGTGAGACATACCTGGGGGTGTTGGGGTGAGCAGCGTTTCCCCCACCCCCTGTCTCACCGCCCGCCCCAAAAAAAAAAGAGGGGGCGGCGGGAAATAGAAAAGAAAAACTAAGACCAAAATCGCAGGCCGCTGGGCCGGGGCCCCACAGCGCCCCCTGCTGCAGTGCCGGCCAGGGGGCAGGTGCCACCGAGGGGCGGGAGGACTCTGCTGAGTAGCACCTGGGAGCAGCTCGGGCCGCACCCTTCTCGCCGCCGGGCCCCGGACGCCGGCCCCTGGCTCCCCGGCACCCCGGCTCCCTGGGCGCACGGCGCGCACCGGCCCTCCCCGGCCGCGGGTCCTCCGGGCCGGCTCAGCAGCCCAGGCGGGCGGCCAGCCCCAGCAGCAGCAGGCAGCCGAGCAGGGTGGCGGGGCGCGGGGCGTCCCCGGGCGCGCGGTCGCAGTCCAGGCCGCCGCCGTCGTCCGCGGGGTCGCAGCGGGGCTGCTCGCAGCGCGCGCCGGTGTAGCCGCGCGGGCAGGCGCAGCGCTGGTTCTGCACGCAGGTGCCGCCGTTCTGGCAGAGCAGCTGGTCGTCGTCGCACACGTTGGCTGCGGGGCAGAGGGGCAGTTAACGCGGGTGGTGGCCCGGTCCCCATCCCCCCGCCCCGGGTCGGAGCTTCTGCGACTGGGACGTGTGAACCCTGGGGGCGCGGCCTGGGCAGAGGGTGTTGGAGGCTCAGGGCGCACTTGGTGTGAAACGGCCCTCCGTGGATGTTAACAACAGCCGGGCGAGACCTGGCCCCTGCCTCCCTCCCGCCACTGCCCCTGGCTGTCCCCGCTCCCGGCCCACTGGCCTTGGTGCTGTTCTTCAGATGCACCTGCTCTCACCTCCAGAGCTTTGCACTTGCTGTTCCATGTGCCTAGAGAACCTTTCCACCCTTTTCCCGAGGCTAATGCGGGCTAGTCCTTTGGGTCACCCCAACTCCATCCAAAACCAGGTCCACTCTTGCCTACAACTGCCTTCCGGCTCTAACTCTAACCCCAGTCGCAACAGGCTCCGCCACACCCTGTTGGCCCCGCCCACCACCCAGAGCCCGCCTTTGGCAGCACTAGGCCCCGCCCACCCACCTGGACCCCACCCGGACAGCACCAGGCCCCACCCCTCGCCCCGCCCACCCTCCCCACAGCAGCAGGCCCCGCGCACTGGCGGGCGCGCACTCACGGTAGCAGCCCTGGCGCCAGTAGTGCGTGGGGAGGCAGTCGTCGCACTTGGGCCCCGCCGAGCCCTCGCGGCACTCGCAGAAGCCAGTCTCGTTGCACCGGTCGTGCACGGAGCCGATCTGGTTGCAGTTACACTCTGGACGGACACGTGCACGGCGTGCGCTCTGAGCGACTCGTGGGCGCCGTCCGCAAGGACCCCCACCCCGCCCCGCCCCGCATCCCTCCCAGCCGGGTCTCGGCGCTCCCCGGGCGATGCTCCCTACACCGCGTCCGCGCGAGCCCGCGGCTGGACGGTGGGTGGGGGCTGCCTGGGGCGTCCAGATCTCGAGGGAAGACCGTCTTCGTGCCCTGGCATCCACTTCCCCCACCCGGCCCTGGCGCTGTGGCCTAGGCCAGCCCCTTCCCCTCTCTGGGCCTCAGTCTCCTTGTCTGTAACTGCAGCAGGCGCTGATCTTTCCCAGCTCCAAAGAGCTACGACTCTGACAGGTGGGAGGAGCCTCATCAGAGGCGGTGGGGCATCTGTCCTGGGCTGTGGTGTAGCCTGCACCTATAGCTCCTCTCCAGGGTGGGTGGAGCAGCCTCAGAGGCCTCTAGCCTCCCCTTGCCCCTCCCCAGTTGGTTTTCTGGGGCCTCTGCTCTGTAGGAGGGGGCAAATGTCCCCACGCTGGGAGTCCTTGAAGCCCAGTGCTGGGCCTGGGGGTGCAGGCAGAGAAAGGCAAGAAAAGGAGAGGGCCGGGAGATGAGGGGCACCTCTAATCCAGAGGCCCCGCCCCATCCCTGCAGCTGGCGGGTGTGACATCAGAAGCACAGTCCCGTTTGGATCACTTTAGAGCTGATGGAATTATCTGAAGGCCGCCGCCATCATTCAGACTGACAGCCCCAGCTTTGTGGGCAGCCCCTTCTCTGCACAGTCAGAGCTGGCCTGGTGGGTGGGGGATGGGCGATGGGGTCCCAAGGGGGCTGGGCAGCCTAGGGCTGAGACCTGTCCTCTACTGGAGACAGAGATGGGGTGGGGGGCAATCCTTCCAGTCTGGTGGGTGTTGTCTGGGGGCCATGGGTTTGGCCTTTTGGGATGGCCTGCCCCTGCCCAGGCCCACGGTCCCCAGGGATTTCCTTCTCTACCTCAAAAGCCAGTCCTGGAGCAGAGTTTGAAGAAAGACTAGGTGCCCACTGGGGGTGGAGGGCAGCTTTCTAAGCTGGGCGTCTGCTCATAAAGCATTGAAAGAATTTCATTTGAAGAAAAGCTTCAGCCACAAAAAAGGGTTGAAAACCTTTGATCTGATCCACCTCCTGATTTTACAAATGGGGAAACTGAGGCCCAGAGAGGGGAAGGGAATTGCCCAAATGCACACGGCAGCAAGGCAAGCTCTAGAACCAGTCTTGGACTCAAACTCGTGGTTCTGAAATTCCAGTGCCTTGCGGGAGGACTGCATGGGGAGGTTATTAACAGAGCAGATTCCGGAGGCTTCTGTCTTCAGAGACACCCTGATGAAATGGGCCCTGGAACTGGAATATCCACAGCCTCCCCAGAGGATTCTGACGCAGAGGTCTCCAGACCCCACCTAGCGGTGCTGTGCGGGCTGTGTGCCCTTCGCCCCGTTCCGGCACGTTCCCATGCGGTGCCCGGCTCACCGATGCACACGTTCTCGTCGTCCAGCTCGGCGGAGCCATTGCGGTAGTAGCCCAGACGACAGTGCTGGCAGTGCTGGCCTCGCGTGTTGTGCTTGCAGCTGACGCAGGTCACCACGTTGAGGAAGTCGATGTAGCTGCAGCGGTTGGAGTGGCCGTAGCACTCGCAGTCTGCGCCGGCCAGGCACGAGAAACACTGCGGTCAGTGAGCGCAGAGAGACGGTGCCTTCCTGCCGCCCCTCCTCCCCAACATGCATTCGAGGAAACTGAGGCACAGGGAGAGGAAGGACCCATCCCAGGACATGCAGGGTGGTAGGACCTGGCCCAGGCAGGTGCCCTGGGCCTCCAACACTTCTGTGCCATTTGGGAAGAGACGGGCCTGCCGGCTGTGAGCCCAAAGGAAAACTGGTGTAGGCCCAGCTCACAAAGTCCCGCCCGGCCCCGTGAGCAGACACCCAGGGAGGGCCAGCGGGCAGCGTCTGCTAAAGCCTGGCTGGGTGCCAGGGCGAGGTGCTCTCTGAAGGATGCCCATGTGGTGCTGGGGTGATTAGGACATGATTCATGCAGGGTCAGGTCATGCCACCAGACTGAGCTCAGGGAGGGTGGTGCTGGGTTCATGGCATTCACTGTTTGCCCAGTGGGTCAGTGGAGGATGGATGCATGCATGGACACTGGACAAGATGGAACAGGCCAGGAGCTTCCTCCCCCGCTGCTTTGGAAGATGGTTGGAAGGACAACGCCCCCCTGCAGGACCCTTTCTTACTAGCCTGAGCTGTTCTGCAAATTTGACTGACACGGGAGGGCCTGATCGCACGGCCCTGAGAGTGAGTGCCACCTTAAGGTTTGTGCTCTGGGTGTCTCGCTTTGCCTCCCCCTAGTCCTGGCCTGGCTTCTGACTCCTACTGGAGGCACACAGCTCCACACCGAGGACAGCCGTCTTCATGCCATCCTGCTGTCTCTCCAGCCCCACCTCTGCTCCGAGGACAAGTCCTGTGACCTGGAGCAGGGCCCCAGGGATTGGAGGTGCATCCCACAACATCAGGAAGGGGTAGGGTTTGCTGAGGAGGGTCACTTTCCCTGCTGCAAGAATGGGGGCCATCCCTTGGTGTCTCTCCTAAGGGGTTCAACACCCCCGAGCAAGAAAGCCAGTGTGGCTGTCCCTGAACAAGGAAGGACACCAGCCCCCTCTTGAAATACCATCTGTGTATCTCTAAGAAGACCCAGCCTCCCTTTGTGATGGGAGAAGGAGGGACTGAGCAGGGGTCAGTGGTCAAGGACATGGGAGACGTTGGAGAAAGGAGCCTCTGAGATGTGCCCAGGAGAAGATGGGGGGCATTCCCACACCATGGGCGTCCTGGATCTGCCCCCATCACCTTGTCCCTCCATGGGCAACGAGAAGGTGAGGCATCCTCTAAGTGTCCCAAGGAGTCGTGTTGGTGACCCGTGTCCCAGATCTTGCTTCAACCAAGACAAGCCCCTGGGCCACACCTCCCAGGGGAGCCGGGACAGGCTGTTTCTGGCGGCTGCTCTGCCTGCCTTGTGCCTGCCCACTATGCTTCTGACTCATACCTGCTCCCAGCTCCCTTGGGGAGGGAGGACTGGAGGGAAGAGAGGCTCAGTTTCACCTTGACCCAGCTACTCTGGGAGGGCTCTCTGAGCCATCCTTTCTTCCAATGGAGAGGGGAGAGGTGATGGAGGAGGGCTGATCCGGCCCCGGGGCCTCCCTCTTACCTTGGACTCCTTCACTAGGCATCACTTGAGGAGATTTGGGCCTGAGCTGGAAAGGTTTGGAGGCCGGGGCAGGGGCAGCGGCAGAGGTGCCCATAGCTTGGAGAGATGAGAAACAAGCTCTTTCATCAGCCACGGTCCAGCTGCCCAGGGTGGGCTGTCCGGGCCCAAGAAAAGCCCAACAAAGGCATCCAGGGTGCCCTGGGCAAGCTCTGGGGCATCCTTGTCCCCTGCTCAGACTGGAGGTGACAAAGCACATCCAGGAGCATGCAGAACCAGACCTGCTTTGGTCCCCTCTTGGAGACCACCTACACATCCAGCTGGATTAATCCTCCCAAATGACTTCTCCATCCCCAACATCCCACACAGTGCACTAAGTACTTTGCTGAAGCTGAACAATTTTTTGACTGATTGAAAACATCGCTTTGCTCTCCTCTCTCCTGTCCAAACTCCCTGAGCATCAAATCCAGAGTCTGAACCTGGCATTCAAGACTTTAGCAACTCCCTTACTTTCCGAAGCAATCTCCCTGCTCCAGCCAAAGGGAGTCCTCGACCGTCCACTCGCAGGTGTTCTCGAGCCCTCAGCACAGACAGCGCCTGCCTTCCACTGCCCAGAATCCCACCGGGGCCCCAGACACATCTCCGTGGGAGAGCAGGACACTGTCCCAGCAGCACTGTCACCTCGGCTCCCTTTTGGGAGTCTGTGGTGCCCGAGTTGGTCCCGGGCAGGGAGGTGATGGCTCCACCTGGCTCTCCCTGTGTCCATCACCAGGGAGGAGGCCCCGACTGCGGGGCCTCCACGTTGCTGGGAAGCACGGACCCTCACTAATTGTGGTGCAGGCTCTGGAGCCGCCTGCCAGGAGAGGGCGCTCAAAACCTTGCTCACTGGCACCGGAGGGAACTTGAGGCGTGGGGAGGGGTTGCTGCCTGAGTCTGGGCATTAGGGCCTACTGTTCAGTGAACAGGTGAGCTGGGACCGGGACAGCTTTCCTTCTTGAAGACTCAGGCAGGCTCTGTGTGCTTCCTGTGCGTGTCCATCGATAGCTACAAACGAGCCCTCCTCCCACCGCAGTGGGAGGATCAGGCTCTCCTGGGTATCAGCGCCTTCCACGATGCCCCTGCCCTGATTAACCAACGCATCTTCCACTTTGTCAGGCTGGTTGCTCACCGCCATCCCACTGCCAAGCCTTTGCCCCCGCTGGTCCTGCCGCCTGGAATGTGCTGCCCTCTCCCTTCATCTACTCGTAGTCAACCCCCTTCTGGGTCTGACTGCCACCCAGCTCCTGCAGGAAGCCCTGCCCAACTCTCTCTGAGCTCCATCACTGCCCAGGGTGTCTTGTGAATGATGGTGGCAGGAGAGAGCATTACGTTATGAGGGCAGAGTCTCCACTTGCTCTGAAGCCCTTGGGGAGAGTGTGGGATCAAGAGGGTTTGGGTTTGGTGAGGTCACACTGGTGCTCTCTAAGTGGTTGAGAGTTGGGGTTGGGGGCGGGTAGAGCTGCAAGGCCCCTTCCCTCGGCTTCTGCAGGCCCCCTCCCTGGGTCCCCACTACATACACCTGCTACCTCCACTACAGAGGGAGGGGCCTTTGGGTCTAAGAAGGAACTTCCCAGGGTTATGGCCTGTCCTGGGCCCTGCCCCCCATACCTTCTGCACTGGAGGACACTTGGGGCCAGGGGGGGCTCTTCTGGAGGGGGGCAGCTGTAGATGGCCTGATCCACTCTTGGGGGAAAGGAGAGAAGAAACCAAGTTATGCAAGGGATGGGGATGGGAAATCCTGGGACAGACTGAGGTGTCAAACACCCCCACCCCCACAGGCTCTTCTGAGAGGGAGCACTATAAGAAGCAGCTTTCTACACTGGCCAAACAGAACTGGGTCCAAATCTACTGGAGAGGCAGCGTCTACACTACTGCAGCTTGTGGAGGGCACAGGTGGACTCCAAGCCAGATAGGAGGGGGCCCTGTGCCCGAGAATCTGCATTCTGTGGGCAGTCCTTTCTTCAGCAGGACGCCTGACTGTTGGAATTCTTCTACCCTCCCTGTCTGGTCCCCCTTTCAACTGAAGGGTTGAGGTAGATGGAGTCCCGTGTCTGGACCCAGACCTCTCTGTGCTGAAGTCTCTGGCTAAGGGCTGTAAAGGGGGTGTATGTTCTGGCCAAGACATCAAAAGGGTCTAGAAGGGTCCTCAAAGGCTTCCTGTCCAACCCCAATCCAGGGACCGAGCATCCTCTTGTGTCCAGCCTGCCTCCCTGGTCAGCACCTTTCCCACCTCCCTGACCCCTGGTTTGGGCCCATTTTCACAGACCCCAACACGAGTCAACCCCAAGTGCCACGGAGCCCATCTCCGAGACTGACTGGCCACACTGCAGGGGAGGCAGGCAGGCTGGCAAAGGCAAGGGATGGCTCTGGACCGAATTTCATAGGACAAACCCAGAGGGGCAGGGGAGAAATCGGAGTTTTTCTGCTTCTTAAAGGGACTACGCACGATACCGGTGGGGAAAGAAAAAGAAAATCTACCAGCTAAAAAGTGCAGAATGCTTTCCAGTTGGGAGCTGGGAGCCTTTGGACATCAAATTGACATTAACACGGTGTTCAATGAGGAGAAGAGGCCGCTGGACCCAAATTGGCAAGGGCTTAATTAGAGCCGCAAGAAGCCCGCCCTGAAGGCACTGGCTTTGGCGCTTTTCCCCTGCCACCCTCCGCGGGCGAGGGCGGGGATTAGAGCCAAGCAGCCTTTCCCACCAGGCAGCCCCTGCCCTCCAGACCGCCTGACCTTGGCAGGAGGGAGAAGCATCTGGGCAGGGGTTCCTGAGCCCAGCTGGACTCTGGCCACAGAGCCTGAAGCACTTATTGGGAGGCACTTGGAAAGACTCAGGACCTTTTTGGGAGCGGGAAAGAGCCCGGCTGGGCTCTCCAGGGACACGCTCAGGTGTGCGGGAAGAACATTCTCACAGCGACCTGTGTCGTGTGCCAAGACCAGATGGAGGCCCCGTCTGTTCCTTTGGAGCCGTGCAAGTCAGGTCTTAAAGATGGCACCACCTCCCAGCCCCCTGAGGCCCCAGGGTGGTAGCACTGGGGGGCTGAGTGGGCAGGTGGCGCCTGGAGCTGGTGACCCCTGAGTTCGAGTCCTGCCTATGTGCCTTGGTAACCCTGTTACCTTGAGCAGCTGCTTCTTTCTTTTTAAACAGCTTTATTGAGGAATAATTTACACACCATAAAACCCAGCCGCTTCTTCCTCAGCTACGGGTCTAGGAAAATCCCAGCCCCCATCTCCCAGAGCCGTGAGCAGGGAACACAATGATGCAAGCGTAGCTCTTAGCCCAGAAGTCCACTCCCCACCAACTGGAGCGACTGTCATTATCACTGGGGGTCCAGAATCATGGGGGCCCCATGCACAGGCTCCAGGTGCTAAAGAGGAGCAATGAACCCCAGATGTGGGCTGCTCAGGTCACTGTGGGCTGTTGCACTGGAAACACTTCCTCCCCTTAATGCCCTGCTGCCAGGCGCTGGGCTCAGAAGGCACAGCTGACCATACCCTCACTGACTGCTGGTCCAGCCTGGAGGGAGGGGGCTGCCTCCTCACTGTGTAGGTCCTGGGGACCCTCATGATTCACACTTTACCTCATCCAGGCTCACCGCCCTGCCTCTGACTCTCCCCTGAATTCCCAGCTTTGCAGTTTGCCCTCCACCAAGGTAGAGGCAGCTCTGACCACGGACTCAAGGTTCCTCAGGGTGTGTGTGACAGAGAGAGGCTGCCTGGCCTCCCACCCAGGTAGACCACTGTCTGCAGGCAGACACAGCACCCACCACAACTGTTTGTGCTCCCGTCTGCCCATCCACAGGCTCAGGAAAAAGCGCAAGTCTAAGGCGGCTGGAGCCTGAGGCGGCTCGTGCCCGGAGCCTAGAGTTCCCAGAGTGATCCCGTCCTCCACCCAAAAGAGGATTCTTGGGCCAGGAGGCTCCCCTGAAATCCTCAAGTGTCCTGGCTAGCCCTCACCCCCTGCAGATGCCTCCCGTGGAGAAGGAGGAAGGCAGAAAGAAAAAGAGCTGTGTTATGCCACCCTCTGGGTCCCGGCCGGGACCAGGAAGGATTCCCCTTGGCCACCGTCTTCCTGGAACCCTCTGGGAAGGATGGGTCCTGTCAGACTCCTGGCAAGCGCAGTGGGCAGTGTCTAATGGGACACCCCGGGTGAGACCAGAGGGCCACCGCAGCTCTCCAGGCCTCGAAAACACACAGATCCTGCCTTGGGAGGGGAATCAGCCTCAGAGAGCCTGTCTGTAGCTGCGGGCCCCTGGGAGCGGCCGCTCTGGTTGATGGGGGGCAGGAAGTTGGCCCTAGCTCAGCCCTGCCCCACTCACTCAGCCCCGAAGTGCCCAGCAGTCCATAGTCTAAAAACCCCGGCTCAGAGGCTCCCTTCTGCCTTGCTGATCCGAGGAGTCTGCCCTCTTGGCTAACCCCGCGCTGTCCATTCCAGGGGTGGCTGCTGAGCGGCCGGGGTGGAGCAGCGTGAGGGGGGGCCGGGGGCAGCTGGCTCTGAGGAGCACTGAGGCAGGAGCTGCTGGGAGACATGCCCCATCTTTGGGTGAACTTCATGTGGCCTCACTGCCCTTGGGCCCCTCCTCCTAGGTCACACTGTCTTTTTGGCCATACTGGTCTCAGGGCTCTCCTGAGCAGTGCCTTGGGGGGCAGGAGGAAGAACATTCCAGGAAATTGATGGGAGCCCCGGATCCCCTGGCTGGGGCCCAGTGATAGGTGGGTCCAGACGGCCCAGAGGCCCCGGGCCCCATGCTCTGGTGGCTCTAAGGTTCTAGCGTTCTCTACTCTCAACACCAAGCCCCCAACCAGACCTGACACCCCTTCAGCATCGCACATCACAGACAGAGGCAGGGACTCAGGAGGGAGGTGGGGGCTGCACCTGGGCACCCACCTGTGGGCTGTGGGGTGCTGGGGGCCCCAGGGGCCTGAGTGGTAGGCATACTGGGGGCAGGAGGGCTGGGTCCCCTCTATGGCCACACTGGCCACAGGGGCTTTGGGGGTGGGGTCCTTCTGGGACCTGCCGATGCCTGGCGAGAGACGAGAGAAGCAAGAGAGAGTGGAGGAGTCGGCAGGTGGGGGGCAATGCAGAGAAGCACCTAGGACCGCACTGAGTGGACTCTGTCCCTCCAGGATCCAGCTTCCTTCCGGTGTCTTCTCCGCCCACTGGTGTCCCAGTCTGGGGTGGGGTGCAGCCCCAAAGAGCCCTGGCAGAGGGAGGCGGCGCCCCCTAGAAGCACGTCTGAGCTTTGGGGTCTGTCTCACACTGAGAGGCGGGAGCTGAGGATGACTTCAAGACAGCCTGCCGGCACCCACGCCCACCCTCCCCGCCCTCCTGCTGAGCTCTTAGGACCCGCTCAACCTCTTCCAGACGGGCTAACTTGCTCTGGAGTCTGAGCTGAGCCGCTGCAGAGGGATAACTGCAGGCTGCCTGGAGGAGGCCCAACCCCACCATCAGGCTGCAGGGGATACTGCCACTGGTGGGGGAAGAAGGTGACCCCCACTTTTGCCTGGTGGGAGAGGGAGGAGTGGGGAGTTCACCCAGGGTTCCAGGGGACCTTTCCAAAGCAGCACTAACCAAGAAGCTCAGGGAGAGAAGTTGTGAGAGGTGCTCCACTGGGGCCACAAAAGGAGGCGGAGGGAGAGGTGAGCGACGAAGAAGCAAATGGGCACAATCAGGGGAGGGCGTGGAGAGGCCCCAGGCCCAGCGGGGCAGGAAAGCCCCTTCTTTTCTCTCCCGCTCTTTCCAGGACATGCAAAGAGGCTCGTGCACTGGGGGCCCCCGTCACCTTCCCCGGGGCAGCGACCCAGGTGTGTACTTACTGCCAATGGCGGAGCCCGCAGCGGCACCTGTGGGAGAGAAGAAAGGTCACAGTGTGGTTGCCAAGGAGTGAGGAGCCCGGGCACCTCCTCCCCGCAGAGGACGGGCGAGGACGGGTGGCAGAGCCGGGGAGGAAACTCAGAGGCCCGGCCAGGTCTCTGGGCCCTCACTGCACAGGGACTCGGACAGATTATCCCCTTTCATTTTCACCGCCGCCCAGAGAGGGAGGGGCCGCTGTTAGCCCATTTTGCTTGCAGGTGGGGAAACTGAGTCTCAGAGCCATGACTTACCCTTGGGGACCTGCTAAGTGCCAAACACTCCACTGGGGGCCTCACATGACCCCTCTGATATGGTTTTAGACTCTCGGGCCCTCCAGGGCAGGACAAGGAGGCGAGAGGCTGTTCTCCAGGGGGTGATGGGATGTTGGGGGACACGAGGGTCACAGCCCCAGGGCTGACTGGTTTCCTGGGGCCCTGATGGAATTGCCACCAGAGGGGAACTGCGGTGTGCTCCCATCTGGGGAGATGCGGGCATGGCCCAATGACTCACTGAAAACTCATTGGAGTGGCCTCCATGCGCTGAGTGCTTTCTACGCGCCAGGCTCTGCTGAGCACAGCCCCACGGGAGCCACTGAGTCCTCCCAACAGCCCCGCAGGGGCTCATTAGGGTCCTGATTCTACAGACGAGGAAACAGGGCCCAGGGGGAGAAGTGACTCGCCCAGGGCCACACAGAGGTGAGGGGCAGAGTCCTGACTCCGCCTTCCACCCGGCCTTTCTGTCCGTGTGTCCGGGCCCCAAGGGCTGCAGGAGGCCTAAGGCCGGTTTGACCGGTAAGAATCATCACAGACCCGAAAGGGAGGAGCCCGCGCCTCCTTCCCCCTCCAGGTGCTCCTGAGAAAAGGCAGCAACTGAGGAGCCCCTCAGCGCCCCGGAGGCCCTCGGGGTGGACGCTGTGGCGGGAACCATGGCGGGAACCGGGGGACGTGTGGCACATGGACCTCTCCTGGGTGAGCTGGGAGGAGGGACAGTCGGGGAGGCCTGGGAGGACGCGTGCCCGCCCGACACTCCCTCCCTCCTTTACCAACACATCTGAGGTCCTCCTGCGATGACAGAACGAGGACCGGCAGGCACCCGTTAGACCCTGAGGACACCATGGGAGGCCAGCCTCAGGGGCAGACATGCTAAGGGAGGGCAGGCAAGGACACGGATAGGACAGTCACCGTGTGAGGGTGTGTGTGGAGGCTGTGGGCGGGGACAGGCAGGAGGCTGAGGGCAGGGCACAGAGGGTCAAGGTGACCTCTAAGCTGGGCCTCGGAGGGTGAGGGAGCCGGCCAGCTGAGGGTCACAGGGGAGCATTCCAAGCCACAGGGACGTGAGGATCCAGTCACAGGAGACACTTGGGGGGAAGGAGGTTCAGAAAGTGGACCTGGAGGGAGTTTGGCTTTGGAGGTGGGAAGTGGTGGGGGGAAGGAGGGTGCTGGTAGTGATCTCACAAGGCCTTGCAAGTGGGGCTTGACCTGTTCAGATTTTATTCTGAGGGCCCTGGGTGCACTGAAGGTTTTGAACAGGTGAGCACCAGGTGAGGAAAGCCCTTTGTGGAGGGGAGGGTGGACTGGAGGGGCCCCGAGGGGAGGGGCGCGACTGAAGAGATGGGGAGACGTGAGCAGGTGGGGATGGAGGGGCTGCAGTCAAGGGCGAGCCCCAGACTTGCAGTTGGGCCCCCTTCATGCCGGTGCCACTTGCTGAGATGGGGACAGGGAGGAGGGGTGGGGGAGGGCAGAGTTAACCCAGGCTTGTTTCAGTCTGTGTGTCTGGGCTATTTTCTCCTGGCTGTCCCAGAGAAGGTGGGAGCCCCAGGGGGGAAGCACCTCCAGCCTCACCCCTGCTCCCAGGATTCCGGGAGAAACCCATGCTTCCTGGAGCTTGGGGGCCTCGAAGACAATTCCTGGGGATCCTGGGGAGGCAGGGAGTGGGGGCTGCTCCAGGAGCTCCCCCGAACAAGGAAGCTTTGGCTGCCTCTGCAGGATGGAGGGGAGGAGAGGTTTCAGAGGCAAAGGCCTAGACCAGCCTGCCTGTCCATTGCTGGTTAGACAGAGGGCAGCCTCCAGCCTGGGGTCTGTAGAGTCTCCGTGTGTGGGTGCCCAGAGACCTTGGAGGATCCTTCCAGGGGGAATGGGACACAGAGAGAATGGAGAGGAGGAGGAGAGGGGAGGGGGAGCCAGCAGGACCACAAAGGGAGGTGAGACAGTGCATCAGAGAGGAAAGTGACATCCACTAGAGAAGGGGTTTCAAGAACTGGCTCATGCAACAAAGAGGTGGGTCGGGCACCTGGCGGGAGGGAGCAGGCGGGGCTGGTTGTCAGCGTCCAGAGCGCTCTCTGTGCCTTTGAAGGCCACGAGTGCTGTACGCCCTGGCAAGTCACCCCTTCAAAGGCCTGTCGTGTCTCTGGCCTGGCACACGCACGGTGTGCCTGTCTGGGCCTCCCTCTGAGGCTTTCCACTTTGATCAGCCTAAAATCACATAAATCTTTCACGTCGGTGGAGGGAGGGCGCCGATGGAGGGGCTCCTGCCAGTGTGCCCAGGTGGACGGGCGGCCCCGGTGCAGGAGGCCCCTGCCCAGTCCTGGCTTTGGAATCAGGTCCAGTGACTGGCACATAACTCGCTGTTAAACCTGGGAGGACACTGAGGGCCACTGGGCCTCAGTGTGCTCATCTGGGGAGTGGGGTAATAATAATACCACCCCTCAGGGTTGTTGTGAGGGCTAAGTGAGAAGCTGTTGCTAACGTGCCTGGTGCAGCCTCTTTGTCAGAGCGCTCGGCAGACGGCAGACATCAGTAAAGTCACGAGGGGGTGGCTCCTGGGGATTCATGACTTCATGGAGACACCCGTGGACCATGCTGGGGACCTGGTGAGAGGGTGTGTTCACGATGCAGGCATGTGTGGGTGAACCCCGAGGAGCACTTCCCTGGCACGGGAAGGCTGAGCCAGGGAGGAGAGGACCATCCGGAGAGCCAGGGCCAGGGTCTCGGAGGACTCCTCCGTAAGACGGGATAATAAGACTCGCTTCCAGGGGCTTCTCTGCAGGTCGAGGGGGTGGTGACAACCCAGGCCATGTGGGCGGCTGTAATTGCCCCATAAACACTGCTTATGAGGGATGGTACTGATCACAGTCCACCTGGAGTGAGGGCTCTTACCGCGCTCCTCCCTGACACCCTGGGGGGCCTTCTCTCCAGCCTCAGGGTCAAGAAGGGGAAGGACAGCAGGAAAGATGCTCAGCAGCTCCTCTTGGGTTCCCGAGGGCCAGGGCTGGAAGGGTGGCTTAGGTTTCGGCAGGACGCAGGTGCACAAGGGGTCTTGATCATAAGGCCTGGCACTCGGGAGCCGAGTAACAAGGGGTGTGTGTGTGTGCCTTTGTGTGTATATGTGCATGTGTGGACATGCATATACGTGTGTGCACGCATGCCTGTGTGTGCACATGTGTGCTTGTATGTTTGTGTGTGCATGTGTGTGTGTGTGTGATCCACAGCTCCTGGGGTTGAAGGGCAGGGGGACCATGGCCTCGCTGGCTCATGGCTGGGGCACACCGTGGCCAGGGACGCAGCAGCCCCTCTGCGGGTACATACACGCATTGGGAGAGCCGTGGGGCAGCGGCAGGTAGGAGCCAGCCCGCCAGGACCGGGTGCGGAAGTTCTTCTTGCACTTTCCACAGTCGGGGCCCGTGGTGTTGTGTTCACACTCGCACTGCAGGCTGCCCTCATGCACGGAGCACAGGTTGGCATGTAGGTTGCACTTGCACCTGGGGGGACACAGAGGGGGCACAGATGTCAGCAAACTCCCCTGCCGGGCCCCTGGGGAAAGGAGAGTCCTGCCAAGAGGGGCTGGGGAGAGTGGTTGGGGAGGGCCTGGAAGGGACCCTGGAGGCCACCAGTCCAACCTGCCAACAAAAATTCCCCGATTTCCCTCCTGTCATGGGAGCACCACCATTTTAAGTCCTTCCCCGGCACGAAGGCTGCCCCTGGCTCTCTGCTGCTGGTCTACTGTCCTCTTTGATGGTGGTTTCAAGGGTTTCCTACATCTTGGTCAGGGTGGGGTGACAAGATGTCCTTGTCCCAGATGCTGTACTTTTAGTAATGCAGCTTCTGAGCACCTTCGCTCTTGACCGAGGTGGGGTGACAGGTAGCAGGAGCTGCTGCCCAGCCCCTGGTTGTGTAGACGAGGACCTGGCCCCAGGCTGCACCTCTGCTCTCAGCCGTGGCCCACGTGGCCCATGCCCACGCCCTTGAGGGCAGACAGAGAGAACCCCCGACACCCAAACCCCTGTCAGTTCATCCATACATTTATTATTCATTCATTCATTCAAATATTTATGGGCAACTCATTATTCTGAAAACCGGTAAATAAAGGGAAAGAATCAAGCATTTGTCCTTCCCGTCTGATATAACTCTACCTCCAGGTAACCACCAGTTGATGAGGGGATGTTTCTTTTTATAGAAATATTCCAGCTAACAGCTGAAGAAGGAGTGACAGGATCAGAAGGTTGCCGCTCAGCAGCACACACAGCCTAGAATGTCACAGAGAGGGAGGCCCAGACAGGCACACCATGCGTGTGCCAGGCCAGAGGCACGACAGAGAGAAGCTTCCTGACAGAGGGATACGCCCCACCCTGAAGCAGTCTTGTCAAAACAAGTTGAGCTTGAATCTGATCAAGACTCAGGATCCAGCTACAACTTACTGGAAATACAGAGGACAGAGAAACATACTAAACAGCTCCAGGGGGGCGAAATCAGCAAGACCAGACTGAGAGAAACTCCAGAAGTGATGTCGCGGTTTCTTGAACAGATGAATCGCAAGGGGCAAAATTTGATATGGAGGGAGGAGGGACCTAGATCAAGGGACAACTCGCAGGCAGATCAACCAACTGCAGAGTGTGGACCTCATCTGGGTGTGGATTCAAACAACCTCCTAACTCAGATAAACAAACAAATGGGATACACTTTCACGAGACAGCTGGAAATTTGAACACTGACTGTATCTGATGATATCAAGTGAATGTTTATTAGGTGCGATGACGGTATTGTGGTTACGTTTTTAAAGCCCTTATCTTTTAGAAATACACACTGAAATATTTACAGAGGAAATTATCTGATGTCTGGGATTGGCTTCAGAAAAACACAGAAAGGGAGAACGTGGGCAGAGACGCAGACGAGACAAGAAGGGCCGTGACTTGACAACCGCCAGAGCTGGGTGACAGTACATGGCAGTTTATTGCAGTAGACTCTGTTTTCACATGCATGTTGGAAATGCTCCCTAATAAAAAGTTAAAGAGAGGGGGAGCTCTATATTCCGACAGGGGAAGATTTCCAAGATATACTGTCAATGTTTGTAAAAAGCAAATTGCAGAATAATGTGTTCAGTAGAATCCTATTTTTTATTAAAATATGCAAAGAAAGGTATTTATAGGGCACTTGTTATGTGCCAGGCTCTGAGCTGGGGACAGTGAGCATAACGTCAACAAAGCAGACGGGGTCCCTGCTCTGATGGAGTATAGGGTCTGATAGGGAGACAATTTAAAAAATCAGTGACTGGAGGGAGGGTGGGGGGGGGGGATGAATAGGTGAAGCACAGGGGATTTTTAGGGCAGTGAGGCCCTAAAACAGTGACACTGTCATGTATGACACTGTCATGGTGGATACATGACATTATGCATTTGTCAAAACAGAATGTACAACACCAGGAGTGAACCCTAATGTACACTATGGACTTTAGTTAATAATAACGTATCAGTGTTGGTTCATCAACTATAACAAATGCACCACAGTAACGCAAGATGTTAATAATAGGGGCAAGTGTGGGGCTGGCCCCGTGGCCTAGTGGTTAAGTTTGGCATGCTCCACTTCAGCGACCAGGATTCGGATCCCGGGCGCGGACCTACACCACTTGTCGGTGGCTGTGCTGTGGCAGCGTCCCACATACAAAATAGAGGAAGATTGGCACAGATGTTAGCTCAGGGCAAATCTTCCTCAGCAAAGAAAAAAAAAACAAGCATGAAAAAAAATAATAGGGGGAACTGTGTGCAGGGAAATGGGGCCATCTGCTCAATTTTCTGTCAATCTAAAACATAAAAGTTAACAAAGACTATTCATTTAAAAATAATCATGCAAATCTTTAATGCCAACTCTTATGGGTGCCCAAGTGTTATAAAAGGAGAGGGTATCCTGGGAGTCCTCACTTGATCTGGGGGTGCAGGATAGGCCTCCAGGAAGAGCAGTTTTAAACTAAGACGTGAAGGAGGATCAAAGTTACTCAGGCAAGGAGGGGAGAACTTTCTGGAAGGAGGCAAGAGCATGAGGAAAGACCCTGGGGCTGAGAAGCCTCAACCCATGGAGCCTAAGATGAGGCTAAGAGGGTAGGAGGAGACCAGACCATGAGACAGAGGCTGGATTTTTATTCCTTGAGTGACCGACAGCCGTCAGAAGGTTGAAGTGTCCCGCTCCAGCTCATATGTCACTTGGCCGCTCCATGGAGAATGGTTTGTCTGGGAGACAAGACCAGGGTAGGGAGATGAGTGAGAAAGCTGTGCCCCGGCTGGCGATGAAGACAGTGGCCTGGACTAGGGTGGAGGCACCTACGACCAGGGATGCCACCAGGGACGCCTGGCGTGGGTGGCATTTCCTCTCACTGCTCCCGTCATCTCAAACACTGTTTCCTGACAGCTGAACCACATTTCTTCTCTAGCTCTTCCCCCTTCTCTTCGTTCCCACCTTCCACTGGGCTGAGGGGCGCTTTTCACTCTCCCACATCACACTCCTCAAGTCCTCCCTTCGCCTCTGCTGATCCACATGATGAATACCGATCTCCTTGCATCTTCCCTCCTCCTTAACCAGTCCCGCCAGACCCTTCGTCCTGGCTCTCGCTGCCTCCCCTCCTGCCATCTTTGCCTCCGTCTGACTGGAGCTCCGCTGCGGGGCCAGCCTTCCAGGGCAACATCCCGAATGGGGAAACTGGTTGCCCTGGTTTCCACCAGCCCTGCAGCTCCCAGTTAACCCACTGCCTGCAGGCTTCACAATCACCAGGGCTGCCTTCCTTCTCGTACTTTCTCTGCCCTCAAATTGTCCTGCAAGAATTAAGGAAATTAAGGTATATCTATGCTATGGAATATTCTAAAGCTATTGAGTATTGTGTTGTCAAAGGCTACTTCAAGCCACGGGGAATATTCCTTGTATGAATGAAAGAGACCATACTTACCAACTGCTTACTGGGTGCCAATGGGTGTTTCATTCCACCCTCTACAGACCATGAGAGCTGGTACTATTGTCACCTTCATTTTACAGATGAGGAAAAGGAGCCTGAGAGAGGTTAAGTATCTTGCCCAGCATCACACAGCCCAAGAACATGCCTGGGACTGGAACTCAGAGATATCCAACTCTGGAGTCCAAGAGGTGACCATGGGATAGAATACAGATTGTGGAAAGTAGGTACCAAGTTGTATGTATTGTAGTGTTATGGACTGAACTGTCCCCCCAGCTTCATACACTGAAGCCCCAACCCCCAGTGTGACTGTATGTGGAGACTGGGGTCTTTCGAGAGGTAATTAAGGTTAAATGAGGTCATGGGGGGGCTGTTAATCCTCTAGGGCTGGTGGCCTTGTAGGAAGAGGAAGAGATGCCTGAGCTCTCTCTCCACCACGTGAGGATGGTGAGAAGTCGGCCGTCTGCAAGCCAGGAAGAGTCCTGACCAGAAACCAGTGCTGACGGCACCTGGGTCTTGGACTTCGGCCTCCAAAACTATGAGAAAATAAATTTCTGTCGTTGAAGCCCCCTAGTCTGTGGTGTTCCATTATGACAGCCGGAGCAGACTAATACATGCAGTTTCCGACTATGTTTAAAATACATAAATCTATACCCAAAACACCAACAGAAAACAGATCTAGGTATTCTTGTGGCTGCCTTAGGCAGGGAGAGGATGGGATTCTAAATGATTTCTATTTTCTTCTTTGTCACTTTGCATGTTTTCTACATTCTCTATAGTGAGCAGGTATTACTTTTATCAGCAGATAACAAATGTTCTTCAAAAACAGGGAGTCAGGCCAGGGTGGGGGAGGCGGCTGGCTCCTGACCTCGGGCGCCTTTCCTCTCAGGAGGGGAAGCAGGTCGTTCGGGCCCGGGTCGGAAACCACTGCTCCATGTTTCACACCATCCACTGTCCATGACTCAACTCCCAGCTCGAAGGATGTCTCTCGAATTCTCTGGAACAGAATTCTGACGCAGAGCCGAGGCCCTGTCCAAGGGCGTCAGCCGGTGCCGAAGGCTGTGTTATTTTAACTCCAGCTTCCCTTACAGCCTGGACACTGAGCCTGCCAAGGTTTCACTGCCACACAGAGCTGAAATAAACGGAGCATGGAAAAGCCTGTTCACGTTTTCTCTGGAGTTCCAGTCCACAACCACATATGTACTGTGGGTCTACTACGTGCTCAGCTCTGGGAAAGGCACAGAGGGGGATGAGAAGGCACCTGTCAGCACTGGGGACTCTTCTTCCTGGGGACCTTAGAGCCCAGAAATGGTCCTTGGCAAAGAAGGGTCCTATGCTTAAACCTTACTGGCCAATGCATACGACGCTTTCCTAATGCTCTCACACCCTGCTCCCTGACCCCCCTACTCATATCCAGCGGTAGAGTGCACAGTAGCATTTTAAAGGCTCTGACAAGTCCTGCAGGAAAGAAATGTGTCTGACTTTGTCTAATGAGAGTTTGTTTGCAAAATGTATTTGACCTCTGAAGTTTCTATTTAATTTTCTCTTCTCAATACCTACTTGACATCCCACTGAGCTAGCTGGAGAGGAACACCCCAGCTGTGTGGAAGCAGGAATGTACTCCATGCCTCTGGCCTGAGGACGGGATATTTTTAGATATCAGCTACATAAAGAAAAGATTGCCATCTCGACTTTGGAGGATAACATTGACCTTGGCTTGTTGAAAATGCAGAAAAGACCAGCCAAATCTGAGAAGCACATTGTAATGATGACAGTAGGGAATCGCGGGATGTCAGAGCTGGACGGGCCCGCGTGGCACAGGTCGGGAGAAGCTGCCCAAAGTCGTGCACTTGGTTACTCCTGACCCAAATGCAGGCATCCTTCCCTGACCCCGGCTCTGCCCTGGCCCCCTGCTGGCCAGCCCCTCCCACCGGCCTCATCTCCTAGAGGGGTCTCGGCTTCTCCACCCTCCCTGGCTGAGCCCCGGAATGAGTGTGGTGCCTCGTCTACCAAGGAGAGAAGTTCCCCGAGGGGCAGGACTGCCAGGAGGAGCCCATGCAGTGTGGGGGAGCCCCACTGGGGCTGGCACAGAAGCAGAACCCAGTCAACCAAGAGAGCTGCTGCTTATACCTCCTGACTTTTGCAGGAAGCTCTGAGTGATGCTGCCTCTGTGTATGTGTGTGTGGGGGGGGGGGTTTGTGCACGGGGCTTGACCCTTCTGGCTCTCTCTTTGTGTCCCCCTCTCTATGTCTATGTCTCTGTGTCTCCCTCCCTATCTCTGTCCAGCAAGTGTTCTGATCTTGCTTTCCCCTGGACCTTTGCACATGCTGTTCCCTCTGCCTAGAACATGCTGCCAGGCTCCGCCCCATTCTCCTAAGCTAACCCCTAGAGGAAGTGTCAGGTTCGAGGCCAAATGTCACGTGTGCAGGGAGGCCTTCCACAGTCCCTGCCTCCTATGAGCCCCTGCTCTACTCTCCCTCATCCCACCTCCCTCAGCATTGTCTCAGCATCGTCTCCCCAGGGTGGGCATAGAGATGACTAGGGGACGCACATGCATGAACTGTAAAACAGTTTAATGGTTATTACTTATTTTTGAATACACAATATATTTTTAAGTGTCAAAGTCATCAAATCTGGGATCTTAGAGATATTATTGCCTAGGTGAGGCCAAAATTTAAAAGTATATTAATTGAAAGAAATTATTAAGTAAGTAAATAAATAATATGAGATATCCTCATCAAAAGAATGAAGTTAGAACCCTACCTCACACCATAAACAGAAACTAACTCGAAATGGATCAAAGATTTATATGTAAGAGCTAGAACTAGAAAACTCTGACAAGGAAACACCGGGTAAATCTTCAAGACTTTGGGTTAAGCAGTGGTTTCTTACACATGACACCAAAAGCACAAGCAACAGAAGAAAAAATAGATAAATTGGACTTTATCAAAATTAAACACTTTTGTGTTTCAGAGAACACCATCAAGAAAGTGAAAAGAGAACCCGCGGAATGGGAGGAAAATTTTGCAAATTGTATCTCTGATAAGAGACTTATATCTAGAAAATAATGAACTCTTACAACTCAATAATAAAAAGACAAATAACCTAAATTTAAAAATGGGGAAAGGATTTGAACAGACATTTCTCCAAAGAAGACACACAAGTGATCAACAAGCACATGAAGAGATGCTCGGTGTCACTAATCATCAGGGAAACGCACATCAGAACCACAGTGAGACACACTTCACACCCTCGGGACGGCTGTGGTCAACGACACGGATGACAGCAGTGCCGGCAAGGATGTGGGGCAATCGGAACCCTCATGCACTGCTGGTGGGGAGGTAAGAAGGTGCAGCTGCTGTGGAAAAGCAGTCTGGCAGGTGTTCACAAGGTGGAACTTTGAATTACCACATGACCCAGCAATTCTACTCCTAGGGATACACCCAAGAGAAACAAAAACACGTGCACACAAAAATGGGACCATCAGTGTTCACAGGAGTGTTATTCATAATAGCCAAAGGGTAGAAACAACCCAAATGTCCATCAACAGAAAAACAAAACGTGGTCTGTATGAACGACCGAATATTATTGAGCCATAACAAGGAGTGAAGCCCTTTCACATGCTACAACGTGGACCAACCTTGAAAACATCATGCTAAGTGAAAGGAGCCAGACACACAGAAGGCCACATAACGTACATTTCCACTTATATGAAATGTCCAGAAGAGGCAAATCCTGAGAGACAGGAAGTAGATTAGTGGTTGCCCGGGGCTGGGGGGACAGGGGTTGAGGGTGACCAAAATGTTCTAAAGTCGACTGTGGCGATGGTTGCACGACTCTGTGAATATACTAAAAGCCACTGAATTGTACACTTTCAATGGGTGTATTGTGTGGTATGTAAATTACATCTCGGTAAGGCTGTTAAATAAACAAACAAACAAACAGAGATCTGGGGAAAACAGTGAAAGGGTTACCTGAATGACTGCAGCCTGGGAAACCTGATCTTATTGTAATCTCTCTCCTACAACCTTCGGAGGTTTGTTTTACTAATTGTGCAAACCTGTCACGTTGGAGCCTAAAGAAAGGCTTCTGGGGGAATACGGTGGATGCAGGGCACCTTTCTGAGGGCTCACACGAATGAACGCGTCGGCCGTTCACAGCAATCCTATGAAAGACATACCGTTATTACCTCCATTGTGCAGATGAAACTGAAGCCTGGGGCGGTGAAGTGAGCTGCCCGAGGTCACCCAGCTGGTCAGGGACAGAGCCAGGACTTGAATCCAGGCAGCCTGACGCCAGAGCCTGCACTTCTGTCTTCACTCCCCGGTGGCCAGTGTACCGGGCACTCGGGAGCAGACCTCTCGGTGGCGGGGCTTCCACCAGGCTCCCAGTGCACAGGGCTATGTGGTCCCCGCTTTCTCACCTGAGGAGTGGGGAGCAACAGTCCTGCTTACACCACGGGCTGTCGTGAGGATGGGTGACGTTGGTCATTTGGGAATGAACGAATGGACGTAAGTAATGCAGTGGCCACATCACCTATCCACACACATAGGGGTGGGATGAAAGCAGAGCTCCCGCACACAGCAGGTGCCTGTCTGGGGTTTGGGCTCCAACCTTTTGCCTTTCCTGGGGACTGTAAGACCGTGGCCCTGGCCGCCTGGTCTCACAGCCCAGGATGTTCTGCCACTTCCTGTGTGACCTTGGGAAAGTTGCTGGACTTCCCTCGGCCTCAGTTTCCTAACCTGTAAATAGGGATGGCAGAGGCGCCTACCTCACAGGGCTGTTGTAGGAGCAACTGAGACTTGGTCTATAAAGCACTTGCTCAATGCCTGTAAGTGCTCGACACATGGTAGCTTCCCATTGGTTTTCTTATTTCTTATACTTTCGAGCTTCTAGAGACAGGGGTCCTGAGAGTTTTCCGTGAATGATGCATCAGTCCTTCACAAGAGCCTTATGAAGCCTATATTGCTATCATCTCCATTTTACAGACGAGGAACTGAGGCACAGAGAAGGTGAGTAAGTTGCCCCAGGCCACACAGCCGGTGAACCCCACTTCAGGAAGGGTCTCAGGCAGGCAGCTGGGCAGTGGCCTGGAGAAGCTCCAGTGCTGGTTCTCAGACAGACACCGGCTCAAAGACGTCCAACCAGCCCACGATTCCCCCAAACACAGGCATGTCCCGCCCTCCCTCCCTCAGGCTGCCATCCTTCTGTGACTTCTCTTCTGTATTCCAGGAGGCCCTTGGGAGACGGGATAAGTAAAATCAACAGGCGAGGATGAATAAATAGTTTATCGAGCACTCACAGGTGAACAGGTGCTGTGCGACGTGCACGAGCAACAGAATCCCTGTGAAAACCCAGAAGGCACCACTCGCCCCATTTTACAGGTGAGGATGCCAGATGCTGGCAGATCAAGTGCCAATCACTCACCCCAGGCCTCTGGGTGGAAGAGGCGGGACTCGAACCCAGGGATGTTGGGCACTAGAGTTGGACCTCACGGCCACTCTACCGCCCTGTCTCTCTCTCAGCGCCCGCCTCTCTCGGTCCCACTTGGATAGCAAAGGCCAGGGGAGGGGCGCTGAGGCGGATCCTCCCCATGCCCGCTGCCCACAGTCCTGCTTACCAATTTTGAGGCCCAGCCTTGGCCAAACAAATGCAGCCACAGAAGAAAGAAGCCCCCAGCTTCTGCCCGCGTGCAGACCGGGAGTGTGGTCGAGACTCCTGGCTGCACCTCCAGCCCAAATATTTCCCTTGCGCCCAAGGGATCAATTTTCCCAAGGAATTGCTTTCTGAATGTGACCTTCGAGAGCTATCAATCTCACCAGAAAACCATCACCTGAGTCGCCTGACCCCGCTAGACAGCACTTTTCAGCTCATTCATCAGGAAGCATTATTTAATAATGAACAGAGGGACAGTGCGAGGCCAGCCAGCCCACGGGGCCTGCCACTGGCCAGCAGTGGACTCCCAGCCCACCAGGACCTGCTGCCCCCTCACCACCCCCACCCCATTGCAGCATCCCATGGCTTTAACTCCTTGGATGTCAGCAGGAGTGGCTCCACAGGAGAGAGAGAGAGAGAGAGAGAGAGAGAGAGAGAGAGAGAGAAATGCTGAGTCAGCAGCCAGATTCTTGCCCAGTCCCCGCTCCTGACTTGCTGGGTGACCTTGAATAAGTCACTTCTCTGGGTCTCAGACCTTTCGTTTGCAAATGGAAGGGTTGAATTATATCTTGGATTTTCAACTTTGTTATTTAATTGTTCCTAAGTACTTAACATACTCTGTGGCACACAGTGGGCTCTCAATATCTGCTAAGTGAATGAAGGAATGAATGAATGAGATAATGTGCAGCATCCAGCATGGGGCAGCTGCCCAATTTTAAAGGCCAGTCGGTGTCACAGCTGGGCTGGAGCGGCAGGTGGTGGCAGGTGAGCAGCCTCAGGGTCTTAGCTCCTGGCTCGTAAAACTGGGAGATGGACAGTTCCCACGTGACAGGGCTGTCGGGAGGATGAGCTGTCATGTGCAGAGTGCTTAGCATGGGGTTCGCACATAGCGAGCCCTCCATAAATGCCAGCTATTGTCATTGTTGCTATTGCTAATGGCCAGCAAGTGACAGAGGGAGGGTCAGAGGTGGGAGCGTGGGGGGTTCCTGGGAGCAAAGATTGGCCTCACCCGGCAGTCCCCAGGTGCCCAGCCCCAAAGGACAGGGCTCCACTTCCACGCTGTCCCGCCAACATTCTACCCCAGAGCCTCTCTCAGCGGCCAGCAGCTCCTAAAGCAGAGAAGACTGACCTGTTCTCTGGACCCCTGGCGGCCCCACAAGGGGGACATAACTGCTGTCCTCTTAAAGTCGCTTCCATGAAGAGCCCCTGCCACTACAACTGCCAGATTCAGCAAATAAAAATACAGGACGCCGGTTAAATTAGAAATTCAGGTAAATAATGAATAGTTTTTTCAGTGTAAGTATATTCCATGAAATACTTAGGACATACTTATGCTAAAAAATTATTTGTTGTTTATCTGAAATTTAAATTTAACTGGCGTCCTGCATTTTATCTGGCAGCCTACATGCCTGCTCACCCACATGGCTGAGCCGTGGCCTCTGTCCTGGCCCCTGACCCCCCTCGAGGCCGGGCATGGGGCACACCCACTCGCACACGGGGAGCTGGCCCTGCTGCCTGCCCACCAGACGGAGGGCCGTGGCCGCCTTCTCCACTAGGTCGTTCCTCTTCCTAGAATCGAGGGGTCCCTAACGAGGCCCGGGGACCCCAACCATGTGGAGGCAGCACCCAGGCCTCACCTCCAGGGGAAGGCTGTCCCGGACAAGCCAGGTTCTCGGGGAAACGTGCTCTGCCCCTGCCAGGAGGAGACTGACATGACCGCTTCCCCTGTCCTGTCCCCTTGCTGGCCTGGCCGGGGGTCCAAGAGCGCACGAAGCTGTCCTCAGGACGGCGGGGCGCCCACCTGTGCCAGGCCGCAGTGTACCTGCCCCACGGTGGGGGGGCGGGCAGTGCCCGGGAGGTGCCGGCGGGAGCGCCATCTGGACACGAGCCTGGCACTGGCGCTTCGAGAAAATCGTGAGCCGGGCCCTTCCCTCCTCGGGGCGAGAGGAGCGGGGTGTCTGGAGAGCCTCCCAGACAGGAGGGCGGGAGGAATGTAGGTCAACTCCTGGCTGCCGGAAAGAGTGACATCATCGGCTCCTTGGGGGAATCATGGGGAAAACGGGGAAGCGGTGAGTTTGGGTGAGCAAGAGATGGTGCCGGAGAGGGGCAGGGCCGAGGGGCCGGGGCTGACTCACCTCTCCTCTCAAAGGTCAAACCGCCAGGATTTCAGGACGCTCACAGCGACCCCTGGGACATGGGGTGCACAGGTGGGGGACAGGGGAGAGAGACCAGAACCCCGGGGGTTCTTGGTAACTCACCACCTTTGCCTCGCATCTCCCCAACTTCTTTCACCACCTGTCTGTACATGTCATACACGGTCTACTAAGAATGGACTTGTGTAGTTTTGATGCCTTGAAGGCCAGAGCTAGAAACAAACCACTCTTTTTTTTTTTTTTTGTGGGGAAGACCAGCCCTGAGCTAACATCTGTTGCCAATCCTCCCCTTTTTGCTGAGGAAGACTGGCTCTGGGCTAACATCCGTGCCCATCTTCCTCCACTTTATATGGGACGCCGCCAAGGCATGGCTAACAGGCAGCGTGTCCACGGGAGCCTGGGATCCGAACTCGTGAACCCTGGGCTGCCAAGTGCGAACTAAACCGCTGCGCCACCGGGTGGCCCCACAAACCACTCTTTTAAAGCAGCCAGCAGCATCTTCCTATTTCTCTTGCCAGCTAGAGCCTTTACGTTTGGGTAAAGACTGTTCTTTTGTTTTGGGTAAAACACGTCAATGGGCTGTCAGGTTATGAAGAAGCAAACCCCAAACCTCTGCCTGCCTGGAGATGTTGGCACATGAGGTGGACACGCTCTGCACGCTGAGGGAGAAGGTGGCGTCACTCAGGGCACCTGGGGCCGGGGGCCTGGGCTCCATCCTTCTCTTGGTGATGACTCCCATCCACTGTCTCCAGGCCCGAGTCAGGTTGTGATGGAACACCATGGCCTGGGGTCTTAGACCTTCTTTGGGGGATTAAGAGAGAGACTGTGTCCTTGGCTGGGGCCCAGCAGTGTGGAGTGATTGGCAGCTGTCGGAGAAGCAAGGAATGGTGAAGAGAAAAGTCCAGAGAGGTTGGCTGGATCAAGAGGTGACAAGTGACCACGAGGACATAGTTGGGGATCACGGTAAGGAGAACTTGGTAAAAAAAAAACTGGACTTCCAGCTAATTAGTAGAATGGAGGCAGGGCTGGTGTTTTAGAGGGAAGAGAGCGCGTGGACGCTGGAGAACTTGAACTGTCTGGGTCAAAAGGCCGCCAGTTAAGGCCTGAGACCCCGTGAACCGGGGAGACTGAGAACAGAGCTGCAGGGGGGGTGGTCTTCGAGGCCTTGGTCGCCTGACACAACCTGGCTTTTCCAGGGTAATGTGGATAAATGCTGGCTGGTGCTCCTCTTGGAACACAATCAGGCCGGCAATTGAGTTCATTGGCCAAATCAAATTTGGGCTTCTGCGTGAAGTCCTTTTATATTAAGTGCTTTAACGTACATCACCTCCTCCAGTCTATTGATAAATTCTATTACCCACTAGAAAGCCAGAGGCAGCTCCCAGCAAACAGGAGAGAGGCTGATGGAGGGGCGCTGGTGGGCTAGCGTGTATGGCTTGGGGGTGACACCGTGGGTATGACCAGGGCTTAGAAAGCCACCCCCAGCCTGACCAGGCTGGTTGACTAAAGCAAGATTGCTCCTTCCCCTGTGGGAAGTCCAGCACCCTTGAGGGAAGGGCCCGGCCCAGGTGATAGCCCAGGAAAACAGGAGGAGGAGCTGGGTGTGATGGTGGAAGGGTGGGCAGCAACAGAGGTGGGTGTCAGCAAGCCCAGCTAGTTTCGTCTCTCTGCCGCCTAACTCCTATATTCCAGTCCCTTTCTTCTCTGAAGGGGTTACTGACAGTAAGACTCACTTGTTCATGTAAATAACTGCATTTGTTCATGAAGGAACGAGTGAATGAATTCAGAATAGACAGCACGCCCATCTGGTTCTCGGTGCTGGCCTCACAGGGTCAACAAGGAGACCCAGTGTCCGCTGTCTTGGAGCTCAGAGCCCGGCTGTGTGTGGGGTCAGGCATGCGTGTGCGTGGCTACCAGAGCTATGACAGTGCAGTGGGATTGTGGCACTCCTTGAAGGCTTTGATTTCGAGTGTGGCTTTGATTCTAAGGTGCCAGGGAAGGGTACTGTGCAGGGAAGTGACACGACTGGGTTTGTGTTTGGGGAAAAAAACCTCTGCACAGAAGGGGCAAGACTGAAGTGGAGGAGGCCAGTCATCCCCCAGACAAAATCCTGGTGGCTGTGTGCCTCTCTCCGGGGGAACAGAGATGGTGCTGGGGGGTCCCAGTTAGGAACCTGCTCAGGCTGAGAGAGTGGGGAGGGAGGGATGAGTAGGAATCGAAGTGGCGCATTTCCGCTCAGTGTGGAAAGAGGCCTCCAGGATCCCAAGCACAGAACGGGCAGCTCCAAATGAGGGAGAAGCACCCAGACTCTTCAAGGCCACGGCTGCGGAGCCAAGACCCCTGGCTGACCTGGGCCCCTGCTGAGGTCTCAGCTCACCCTATGGGTCGGCACCTGTGAGCAGAGTGCAGGCGGTGGTGTAGCGCGTGATGTGCATATGACTGGTGACTGTGGATGCGGATTCACGCGTGTGAGTGGGGCAGGTGTGTGTGGCCTGGAGGGGAGCATCTGTGGATCTGAAGTGTGCTGATGTGGGTCGACACGCCAGTGAGCCTTCAACGTGACCCAGCCCGGGCTCCCCTGCTGGGGACAGAGAGAGACAGTCCAGCCCGGGGCAGGAGGAGAACACGGCCTGATAATTAGTCTGGAATTGATCTCCTCCTCCCCAACCTGATTTCCCCTCTCCAGCCCTGTCTGTCCCGCCCATGCCTCATTAGCCCCAATTATAGCTAATAAGGTCCTCAAGTCACACAGTTGGGGGGCAGGGTACAGGAGCCTGCTCTGGGCCTAGGGGCCAGAGGCCCAGCTGCGCAGGGCGGCACTCGCTGCGCCGTGGGCGGTAACACTCTCTTCCCAAGTCGCTTTGGTGACATCTAACATTCAGATGGGTTTCTGACTAATGAAGGGGGCGGGGAGAGGAGACCCACAGATCCTTCTTGGCTGGAGAGGGTCCTCCAAGCGAGTGAAGCACCCGGGGAGACGGGATGTGTGCTCGGGTGACTAAATGCCGGCTTCTCGCAAATGACAAGGCTTCCATTTCCCGAGCACCTGCTGCGCATGGGGCCCTGAGCTACCCTGCGAGTTCTGACAGTCCTCGTAACAGAGGACCCCATTTTACAGGTGGGGAAACTGAGGTTGAGGAAAGTGAAGAGAACTGCCCTGGGCCATAACCCAGCAAATGAAGGAGTCAGAATTCAAATGCAGGCGTCTCTTTGCTGCCGCTGTGGACTCATTACAAAGAGACCTCTTGGAGCCTCGAGGATGGCTACCCTCCGTTGCCAGGACTGACGGGGGTCACTAGAAGAGTTAGAAGGGGGGTTTCCAACCTAAATATTAAGTGTATCAGCCTGTGTGCGTTCTTCTCTCCTTACACATGGTGGGAGGATGCCCTCTGTCCTCTCCTGCTCTCCACCCCACCCTCCGGCTTTCTCCAGCACTTTCCCTGCTGCCCCTCTGCTCTCTCCGCCTCATCAGTTTTGGGTTATTCCCATCAGAGCGCCTCCCCCTTCTTAGGAAGAACGCTCTCCTCCCCCACACTCCCACCAGCCCACGCCCATTTCCCTGCTCCATTTCAGGGTCAAATTCTTCAAAGCCTTATCAACACCCCCTTTTTTTATCCCTCATTCATTTTTTTAAATTTTTTTGCATTCACCTGGAACCCACTCCCAAGATGGCCTTCATCCTCTGCTCCCCCAAATCTGCTCTCGATGAGGTCACCTTTGACCTCCATGTTGCTAAATCCATGGACCCCCAGCAGCATTGGACACAGGTGGCTGCTGTCCCTGGAAACACTCCTTCCGCTTGGCTTTTGTCCCCTCACTGGCTCGTCATTCTCTGTGTCTTGCCTTCACCATCCAGCTTCTCAGGGCTCCGTCCCGGGCCCAGGGTTCTCCCCATCTTCCCTCTCTTTCTTGGGGGGTCTCGAACATTCCCATGCTTTAGGGGTCATCTCCAAGCCCAGGACTCCCCAGTGCCCAGGCTTGGCCGCACTTCAGACTTGGATGTCCAATGCTCTGGATGCCTCCAGGCACCTCACAACAACAGGTCCCAAACAGACCTCCGTTCTCCTCCGTGGACAGCCACTCCGGAAAGTGCGTGGCAGTTCCTCAGAAAGTTAAACACACACTCATCATATGACCCCGCGGTCCCAGTCCTGGGTGTTTACTCAAGAGAAATGCAAACTTATGTCCACCCGAAAACCCTTCCACAAATGTTCACAGCTCCTATCCTCACAACGGCTCCAAACTGGAAGCAACTGAAATTCCCTTCCACGGGTGAACGGAGAGACAGGCCTGGGTCCCTCAGCCATGCGGTGGAGCATGAGTCAGCCATCAAAAGGACCACACTTGATGGGCAGCATGAGGAACCGCAAAGGCACTGTGCTGAGAGGAGGAGGCCAGTCTAAGCAGTTACATGCTGTACGACTCCGTTAACAGGACGTTTTCAAAAAGACAAAACTGCAGTGACAGAGAGCTGGTCAGTGGCTGCCCGGGGGCCGGGGTGGGGGAGGGTGCGGTACAAAAGGGCAATTTCATGGGGGGATGGACTGCTCTGTGTCGTGATCGAGGTGATGGTTACATGAATCTATACATGTGATAAAATTCATAGACCTGTACCCCCAAAAGGTCAATTTTACTGTATGATACTATAAAATACAGAATTAAGAAATGTTAAAACAATTTTCCCCCAGAAACTTCTTCCCCCCACAGTTGTCCCCACTTGACTGGGCAAAAATCTCCATTACCTGGTGTCTCAAGCCAGAGTCCTGGGAGTCCCCTGGATGCCTCTTGCCACTACCAGCCACTTCGTCAACTCTACTGCCAAAGGCCGTTTCCAGGCGGCCCCTGTCTCTCGTCTCCACTGGAAGAACCTGCCGGGTCTCCAGGTCCCCACCCCACACAAGTTTCCAAGCATCAGAAATCAGATCACGTCACTTCCCTGCCAAAATCCTGCAATGGCTTTCCCTGAACTGGGAATAAAACCAGCTCCCTTCCGCGGCTGCAGCACTGCTATGAGCTGGCCCCGGCCGCTCTGCCCTCGTCTTACGGCGCTCACCCGCCACAGCCGTGGCACGTTGAGGTTCTTAGAAGGCACCACGCGTGTTGAAGGCAGGGCCTTTGCACCTGCTGTTCCCCTGCTGGGATGCACCCCACCTGCTCCCACTCATGTTTCAGGTTTCACCCTCAAGGCTGCCTCCTCGGAGGGCCTTCCCCGACCACCCGGGTCCAGGTCTTAGGTTGGTCCTCCCAGCACCCTCCCAACCCACATTCCCCTCAGCTACCTTCCTAGCACCTTTAGTCACCTGTGGCTATCTGGTTTGTTCATTCCTATCTCCCTGCTAGACTGTAAGCCCCACGAGGCTCTTGGATCTGTAGCACCTGGCCATGTCATGCACGTAGTAGACACCTGTTATGGGTTGAATTGTGTCCCCCAAAAAGATACACTGAAGTTCTAACTCCCGGTGCCTGTAAATACGACCTTATATGGTAACAGGGTCTTTGCAGATGTGATTAAGATAGAAGTTAAGATGAGGTCGTGCTGGAGTGGGACGGGCCCTGATCCAATATGACCGATGTCCTTCTCAGAAGAAGAGATCCAGGGAGAACACCAGAGACAGACGGCTGAGAGAAGACGGAAGCGGGGATTGGAGTGATGCATCTGCAGCCGCGGAAGGCCAGAGGTTGCTGGCTACCACCCGAAGCTAGGAGAGAGGAGCGGAATGGATGCTCCCCTACGTGTTCCGGAGGGAACGTGGCCCTGCCGACACCGTGATTTCAGACTTCAAGCCTCCAGAACTGTAAGGCAGTGAATTTCGGTTGTTTTAAGCCCAGCTACTTTGTGGTACATGGTCTGGCAGCCCTAGGAAAGTAACACAAGTGCCCATTGGCAATATTTGTTGGCTGAATTGGTAGGACAGTGAGAAAACTCCCAGAGGGAAACTCCTTCTCACTCAGAGAGAGGAAGGGGGCACCGATGCTCCGCTGCTCTGTTGGGAAGGCATGACTGGTAGTGATTCCATTCCCAGCTCACCCGCAGGGCTCCCCCATCTTCTGCGACCTTGGCCAACCCCAGGGTCCCCCTCCAGCACCTCCCGCTGAGGGTGCGTCCACAACCAGTAGGTGAGCAGACCAGAGGGACCCAGAGGAGGCTGGATAAAGGCCCCACGGGCCCACCCGCCACACTTGGCAGCGGACCCCCAGGCACTCCTCAGCACAGCTCTGCTCCCCACTCCAATCCTCCGCAGACGGACAATTCTGTTTTTAATTATGCATGTCTGCTCTGTGGTGGAAGCAATAGTTCAGGAAGCTCAGCAGATCCAGTTAAGGGGGCATGAACTGCACCTAACAAAATCTCTGTCCCCAACGAGCTGGGCTCATGTTGGGTTAAAAAAAATAAAAAGCAGAACACAAAACTGACTCTCCAAACATTTTGGGATCATGGTCCCCCTTTGAGAATGGAATAAAAACTGGAGCCCCTCTCCCGGGCTGACTGCACAGCCCACACACGACACTTAGCACGTGTTTCGGGGAGCCCACCCACGGCCCTGCTGAAAGTCCCCGGCCCCGGGAGAAGGACCTCCAGGATGTACCCCGCGACCCTGGTGTTTTACCGTCATAATGGCAACACTAGTGCTGCCTGTGCGCTTACCAGGCCCAGCCACAGCGCTACACGCTCTTCATGGATTATCTCATTTCAACCCCACGGTCGTTGTCTCCATTTCTTGAGGTAGAAAAGGAGTCACAGGCTAAGGAACCTGCCCAGGGTCACAGCGGAGCCATGCTTTGCACCTGGACAGTCTGACATGGAAGCCATCCACCCACCGATTTCTTCTTCTTCTTTTTAAAATTGTGATAAAATTGACTGTTTTACCATTTTTAGGTGCACAGTTCTGTGGCATTCATACATTCACATCGTCGTGCAACCATCACCACCATCCTCTCCAGGACTTTTACTTCATCCCAAACAGAAACTCGATTCCCACTAAACAATAAATCTACATTCCTTTTGCTCCCCAGCCCCTGGCAACCTTTTATCTTATTTTCTGTCTCCACGATTTTGACTTCTCCAGGTACCGTCATATACAAGTGGAATCCTACAGGATTTGTCCTTTTGTCTGGCTTATTTCACTCAGCATAATGTCCTCAAGGCTCATCCACGGTATAGTAGGTGTCAGAATCTCCTCCTTTTTTAATGCTAAGTAATATTCCATTGTGTGGATACACCACTTTTATTTATCCATTGTTCATCGATGGACACTTGGGTTGTTTCCACCTCTTGGCTATTGTAAATAATGCTGCTATGAACATGGCTGTACAAATTTCTGTTCAAGTCCTTGCTTTCATTTCTTTTGCATATATACCTAGGAGTGGAATTGCTGGATCATAGGGTAATTCCATTTTAGTTTTTTGAGGAAGTGCTTTTGACAGCAGCTGCACCATTTTACCTTCCCACCACAGTGCACGAGGGTTCCCATTTCTCCACATCCTCGCCAACACCTATACCTATAGTTTTTCTGACTATAGGCATCCTAGTGGGGACATCCATCCATCTCTTAACTGTAAGCCTCAGTTTCCTCATCTGTGTATCGGACAAGGATCCTCACAGGGCAGGACTCAACGAGGAAACACACATAAAGGACTTGGAATGCTACTTGGCCTGTAAGAATTGCTCAGAACATGACAGTGAATACACTGAAAGAGGAAGCCCCACCCTCCTCAGCCTCCAGTGGGGATGGCAGAGGTACAAGGAACCAGTGCAGGCAGAAGAATTCACACACTTACCTGCTCACCCCGTTTTCAATGGCTGAGGAAGAGACTAGAAGGAGGGTTGGGCACATACATACAGTAAGTGAAAAAGTGTCGTCTCTCTCTTATCCCCCTGTGCTCACCTAGCCTCCCCAGGCACTAAGCAGAGGTCTTCTTCCCTTCGTGGTTTCTATTCTAAGTTCCGTCCATCTCCAGTTACGGGGGATCAACAGGGACAGGACGTTTATGGAAAAAGACAAGAAGGCAAGAAAGCGAGTGGGGGCCAAGGGAGGAGAAAACCAGGTGAGTGTTGGCTGGCCCAGGGACTCCAGACCCCCGCAGAATCTGGGGAGCTCGGCCAGTCCAGGGTCAGATATGCCCACCTGGGCCGAGCTCCACCTCTGGGATCCAGTTGGTCTCCTCCCTCTCCAACGGCTTCAGCCTCCTCACGGGTAAAATGGGGGTGAGGACACAATGCCCGGCACCTAACGCTGCCCCGATTTTTAAATGGCATCTATGGCTCCTGTTCACTTAATCAACATTTATTATTGCCGCACAGAACAGGTGCCCAGGACTGTAACCTGATGCAGAAGGCCTCTTTCCATCACCCACCACAAATGCCACATTGCTTGTCTTGAATACCTCCAGGAACAGGGAACCCACTCTTTCTTTCCTGTCCCTGGCTAGCAAAGGTCCAGCTGGATTGGTTCCCTGGAGCCTCTAAGAGTTTTCAGAGCAGAGGAATTTACCCCTGGGCAGGGCCTGGGGGTGACAATAGGATGACCCCCCCCCACCTCTTCTCTATCCCAGACCTGGAGTGGGCAGGACTGGAAGTGCTGTTTTGCCAGAGTTTGCCCACACCCCAGCTCCTGGGGTGTCCACCCTGCCAGGAGCCTGCTGGATACTATTTGTATAGTGGCTGTGCTGTCACAGCTGCAAGGAGACATCAAAAACTCAGAGCAAAGGGGGCACACTGGCAGCTCGTGAGCTGCCCTGGGCTGCAGGTGTGTTTTGTTTTACCTGCACAGGGTTTTCAAAGAATTTTGAAGCAGGTGCCAATATTTTAAAAATCAAGAGATTTCACCTATATGTCTACTGTGTGCCTTCTTCTGCAAAATCGGAAGATCTGGCAATATTTGGTCTGTTACCTGTGAGGAGCCTGCTCTCTCCACTTCTCCGCAGACCACACCCTTCCCTATTGCCTGTACTAGTTTACTTTACCCACATATGTTGTCTTCTGGGCCCCTTTGGACATTTGAGTTTGCAACCCCCACTAACCCCAAAAAGCATGCTTCCCCACTCCTTAGCTCCAGTATCTGGGGGGTAGGTGTGTTCATGGCCTCCCACCCAGGCAGCTGTGGCCCCATGCCTCTCTCCTTTACCTCTCCTGCCACTAGCCAGAGGAATGGGACAGTGGGATAAGCTCTTCAAACACATCATTTCACTGAAGCCTCACTACAAGCTGGCGAGGTTGTTACTATACCTCCATTTTGCAGATGAGAAAACTGAGTCTCAGGCAGGTTAAGGTGATCCAGCTAATCAGTCACGGAGCCGGGATTCAAATCCTGGTTGGTCTAATGATGCCCAAGTGCAAATTCTACCCGGAGGTTCCCGGCTCTCCAACTCGCTTGAGGAGCTTTGCAAAGAGACGCTTTCTGGACCTCGCTCCAAACTGACAGGATCCAAAGCTCCTGGGGGTGGGGCTGGGGAACCTGCCCTCTTAAGAAGCACTTCTGTGTGACGCTGGCCGGGTCCGGGCCTCACTGCTCTAGACCACTGTGCTGGCCGTGGAGGTGGGGGCTGTCTCTGCTCCAAGCACAGCAAAGGGGTGATCCCATCCCTCCTCAAATCCAGGTGGTGCCCCAGATTCGCTGCACAGTTGGAGCCAGCCGCTCTCCCGCTCTGCACCTGAGTGCCCGTATTCCCTGCCCCCCGCCCAGGGGTGTGGAGGAGGAAACAGCTCCCCATCTTCCTGCCGTCCAGGAATGAGAGCGAATGAGGGGGCAGGACCCCCTCTTCTCTGCATCCCAGACCCGGGGTGGGCAGGACTGGAAGCCCGTACTGCCAGGACCCACAGGGAGGCGAGGCTGGTGTGGGCAGAGGCCTCAAGGTGCTGGAGGCTGTTCCCCCCCTTCCCCTCCGTGGGCCTGCACCTCGGGCTACCCCTCCTCTCACCCCCTGACTTGTACTAGTTCCTCATTCCCTGGGGCCTGGGCTTTTTCCAGCTGCTGCCCCTCTCCCCCAGCAGCCAAATGCCTCTGCCCTCTGCCTCCCACATCTGGGTCCCCCTTGAAGCTGGAAATAGCTGACATTGATGACAGGGTGGAAGTAACCACAGCATCAAAGACCTCTGGATTCGGGAAGGGAGGCTGATGAGATGGCCCCATATAGAGATGGACTTGAGCTTCGACGTGCTTGGGTTGGATCTTGGCTGTCCGGTGTTTAGTTTAGCCGTGTGATCTTACGTTCCCTGACCTCATCTAAAAACATGAGGCAGAGGGGTGCACTGTCCCTGTAAGGAAAGCTCTACCAGGTGGGGATCAGGTCTGGCTTGCTCAATGCTGTATCCTCAGCTTATGAGATCTTAGGGATTCAATAACTTTTGGGGAATCAAATGACTATTGATTAATTAAGAAAATGCACATGAAGCCTAGCTCAGTGCTCAATAGGAAATGGCAAATAATATGGCAAATAATAAATATCAGCTATGGTAGCAGGCTACAGTGGGAGGCACTGTGCAACTCTGGGTCATGAAATTCTGAGGGAATCCTAGAACAGGTTCAGTCTGAAATCTCAGAACCTGAGAACACCTGGTGGTCCCCAAGTGCCCACTCAGGAACATCAAAGGCATCATCTGGGCCCCATGTCGCCTTTGCCACCCCACCCTGCCCCTCTGGCTGCCTGGCACAGCTGGGCTTTCCCACCTGGAATTTAAAAAGGAAAAGCAGAGGAAGGCACAGCTCTTTGCTGAACTGTCTAACCAGATCTATCTAATCGATAAGCCAAGCTGCCGCCTGAATAGTACTTACCCTATCTGTGAGTGATTGCCGTACTTTCGCCACCGCTACGGCTAATCTCCGTCACCCGCAGAGGCTGGGTGCCAAGGGCAGCCGGGAGCTTCCAGGCAGGGACCACCCTTTCACCTTGCCAGGGAGACGCAGGCTCCAGGTGGCCCCAGTGCTCACGTTACAGATGGGAAACTGAGGCCCAGAGCTGTGCAGAGGGGAGGTGCTGGAACCCAGCTCCCCCGGCCCCCGGCTCCCCCAGCCCCAGCACGGCGTTCTCGATTTGGATGGGGCTGAAGACCTGAGGCTCCTTCTCGCCCCCTCTTGCCCTTCCTGGGTACCCTCTGCCCCACTTGTGCATCTCAGAGTCCCTCCTGTGAGACAGACAACGTTCACCCCCTGAGGTGGAAGAGGCACAGGCCCTGACTGTCACCACCCAGCCCGGACCCTGCAGGCTGCCCAGTCCTCGGGACCCCACGTGACCGCCTAGTGAAGTGACAGCGGGCCCTTGACCAGACTCCCGAAGAGGAGGGTCCCCCGGTAGCAGCTCACGGCAGGTCAGAAAAGGAGCCGCAGGCCCCAGGAGGTGTGGGGATCGGGTTCCCACCCACGAGCAGCCAAGGCGGGTAGGACTGCGGGGCGGGGGAGGGTCTTATACCGACCAGACCATTGCACCCCGAGGGCAGCCAGAGGTCACCGGGATGACCAGAGGCCCAAAGCCTGGACAAGGGCCAGAGAAACAGGCATAGGAGTTTGATTCTTGATTCCTGGCTTCCACAACGGTGGCCATATAGCAGGTGGTCTCCAGAACATTCCTGATCCAAAGTATCCTGCCCCACGTGGGGGAGGGTTAGAAATCACGGGTGTCAGAACCACAGGCCCTGCGTGTGCACCTGCCCCACCCCCACCTGCTGGCCGTGAACCTGACCCCGCCTCCTGAACCACCTGCCTTCACCTGGGCCCACCTGGAACCCACACACACAGTGAAATACAACGCAGACACAAGCCGAAAACAACGGCCCCTGCCCGGCCCCGCTCGCAGGCATGCCCACGGCGGTAGGTTGGCGCACAGCTTCCAGCCTTTCCCCGGATCCGTGGTGCTTTCCTTGTGCCTGGTTGGACCTCTTTCCAATGTCTACTCAAGACGTAGAAACCACGCGCACAGGTGCATTAGATATTTTACAAAAATGAGATTACACTATACACACCATGCAGCAGATAGCTTCTCCACCCATCCATAATTATATACTCGGGCCGTCCCCAGAGCCTGCTGGGGAAAGGCGCCCAGGGTGGGTTGTCCCAGCTGGGTTCCTGGCGCAGCCCCCGCCCACGACGGCCGAAGCCACGCTCCTGGCCCCAAGTATCCCCCACTTCAACTCACGTAACTCTCACCACAACCCAGCTAGAGGGGCATGATCATTATCATCCCCATTCTACAGGTGGGGAAACTGAGGCAGAGAGCGGTCCTTGCCCAGAGTCTCACAGTGAGTGCACGGGCGAGCTGGGAATACAACCCAGGCCGTCTGGCTCCAGAGTCCATACTCCCGACCGTCACACCAGCATTTCTCAAACCTGAGTCTGTGTCAGAATCCCCCAGACGGCTTGTTAAAACACAGATTTCTGAGCCCACCCCTGGAATTTATGACACTGCAGATCTGGTGTGGGGCCCAAGGATTTGCATTCTAGCAAGTTTCCAAGTGATGCTGAGGCTGGCCCAGGAACCACCCTTGGAGAACTCTTGCATTACCTGCTACTGCCCCTTATGATTGACCCCTTGGTTACCCAGTGATGGGGCCTCCCCAAGCCTCTCTCCTGTGCAGACCAGGGTGTTATACAGATGGCTCGGGGATAAAGTCCTTGCCCCTATAGACCAGCATATCATCTGTTGAATGAACAAATGATCCGGGACAGCGTGGAACGACTTAATCATCCACAGTCTAAACAGTTCCTGGGAATCAAAGGCTGTTTCTACCTCCTACAATGGTCTTTTGCTTCCCTCAAAAGTGTCCTGGAAACACATTCTCCTCCACAGCCGTGGGTAGAGGATTAACCCTGCAGGTCTGGGTTGTCCACACCCTGCATATTCCAAGGAAAGCTCTGGCCCTTGACTGGCTCCTGGGAGGAACCTCCGAGCCTGTGGAAGGTCCTGCCTGATAAGAGGGTCTTTGTTTACCTGGGACCTTGGACCATGCAGGATTAGCTGACCTCCGGGTCAAGGGGTTGGAGCCCAAGGTCAACCACATAGGCAGTTGGCCATGCCTACACCATCAATTCTCAGTAAAAGCCCTAGACACCAAGGCTTGGGCGAGCTTCCCTGGCTGGCGCTACTCCACACGTGCTATCCCACGTCATTGCCGGGAGAATCAAGTGCTGTCCGGGCGACTGCACTGGGAGAGGATGATGGGACGCCTGCACCCGTCCCTCCCGGAGCCTGCCCTATGCACCTGTTCCTGTGGCCAACTTTAATCTCTATCCTTTCACTGTAATTGCAAGTATAACAGCTTTGCTAAGTTCTGTGAGTCCTTCTAGCAAATCATGGAGCCTGAGGATGGTCTTGGGGACCCCCAGACACAAGTACCCATTCATTGAGTCGGTGGACAGCTATGGAGCACCTCCTGAGCACGCGGCTTTCGTCTAGGCCCTGGCCACACTATCCAGCTCCACTCATCCCCTCCAGAGCTTCCAGCCCCATGGCCGGAGGCAGCCCAGGCCCTACAGAGGACGTTTATCATCCATCATTCACCTCCATCCATGGAAAACCCCAGGCATCTTGTCTGTGCAGCCCTGGCCATCATAGGCAGCCCCTTGATGTAACATCCCAGGAATCAGGTAACATCCCAGGTACCAGGTAACATCCCAGGAACCAGGTAACATCCCAGGTACCAGGTAACATCCCGGGTACCAGGTAACATCCCGGATACCAGGCAACATCCCAGGAACCAAGTAACATCCTCGGTACCAGGTAACATCTCAGGAAGCAAGTAACATCCCAGATATCAGGTAACATCTCGGGAAGCAGGTAATGTCTCAGGTACCAGGTAACATTCCAGGAACCAGGCATCATCTCAGGTGTCGCGTAACCACCCAGGAGCCAGATAACATCCCCGGTATCAGGTAACATCTCAGGTACTAGGTAGTGTCCTGGGAAAAAGGTAACGTCCCAGGAACCAGGTAACATCCCAGATATCAGGTAACATCTCCGGAAGCAGGTAATATCTCAGGTACCAGCTAATATCCCAGGAACCAGGCATCATCTCAGGTGTCAGGTAACCACCCAGGAGTCAGACAGCATCCCAGGTACCAGGTAACATCCCAGGAACCAGGTAACGTCCCCAGTACCAGATAACATCCCGGGTACCAGGTAACATCCTGGGAATCAGATAATATCCCGGGAACCAGGTAACGTCCCGGTGCCCCGCCGCGGGCCTTACCTGCCGATGACCTCGATGTTGGAGATGGCGTAGAAGTACTTGTAGAGGTTCTCCCGCTGCACGTAGGTGCCCCCTAGCGCCGGGCGCAGCAGCCGCATGCGCAGGTCGGTGAGCGTGAAGAACTCCTTGAGGCCCTTGGCGCTCTCCAGCCGCGTGTACAGGTTGTCCATGTTGCGCAGGTCGGGGCCGGCGAAGATGGCAAAGCGGTCGAGCACCTCGAAGCGCACGTGCTTCTCCTTCTTGGAGCCGGCCCAGCGCGAGTACTCCTCGGTGCAGAGCACGCGGTGCGCGCCCGAGGCGGCCAGGTCGCGGGCCCGGCGCGCGGGCATGCCGAAGGCCTCCATGCAGTCCTCCGCGTAGAACTGGTAGGGCTGCCACGTGCGCCCGTTGTCCAGGGACTTCTCGAGGACCATGACGGTGGGCCGGCCGTACTCGAAGGTCACCACCACGTCCTCCGTCAGCTCCACGCTCTTGTTCCACGAAAGGGTGATGTTGGCTTCCAGCGGGCTCGGGTAGCGGCTCCACGTGACGCTCTGCCAGTACGTGGCCAGTCCCTCGTCCTCCTTGTCGAACATGAGCCGGGGCGGGTGGGCCAGGTCCGGGTTGGAAGCGTCACACTCGTTGCTGCACAGGTAGGGGTTCTCCTGCGGGGGACAGGATGAGACGGGGGTGGGCGCCGGCTGCTCAGGACAGCCGGGAGCCTCGCCCGGCCTGGCCCTCACCAGGTGCCCGGGCGTCTGCCCAGAGGTCACAGAGCTTGTGCCCCAGTGTCCAGGCACCAGGAAGCATCTCCCGGGCAGGTAATCTGTACCCATTTCCGCAAAGTGTATAAAGACATGCAACTCTACGGCTTCCCAAGAAAACACACTTTTTCAACACTCTAAGTGCAGACCATCAACAGGGGCGGGAGGTAATTCCCTGCTCCAAGGTCCCCCATGGCTCCCCACTGCCTGGAGGATAACAGTCCCAACCCTCTAATACGTTGGCCCTGACCTCCGCCCACCACGCCTGGAGCCTGTGTTCCCCGCCTCACACTGAGCACTCCTGTCCTCCGGGCCCTGCCCGCCTGTGCTTCTGAGCCTTTGCAGCTGGTATTCCCTCTCCCTGACGTGTCCTTCCACTCTCTGCCTCGAAGATTTCTACTCACATTCTTGACTCTTGAAACATCTCCTACACCAAGACGCCTTCCCGACCCTTTAAACAAGACCATTGGTAGCAACAGGCGTGCTCGTGGTAGAAGTAGCCAAAGTCACGGCAATTATTGGTTGAACTGCCCCCCCGGTGCTGGGCACGTTATCTCATTTACAGACCGTATTATCTCATTTCTCCTCTATTCAGACTCTCACCTCCAGACAGAGTGGGAGTATTGTCCCTGTGCTCCGGATGAAGAAACCTGGGCTCGGGAGGATGGTGGCCCTCACCAAGGCTACCCCTGGGGAGAGCGGGGAGCCCCACCTCGGCCTGTCTGACGCAGAGCAGGACGGTCACGCCCGTCTCTGGCCCCACAGCACGTGTGTCCTCACGCGTAGCCCGGGCACACTGGAAGGATGCCGAGTGTTCACGGGTTCCTCTCAAGGGGGAGCATCTTTGTGACAAGTTATTTCCAGGTCCTCAGCACATGCCTGGCAGGTCAGTAGGGGACTCCGGCTGAGGAAGGGAGGGCACGGCCCGCTCTCGCTCAGTCTCCTCCCTCCCTCCCCTGCAAGGCTGGCATCCGCTCCCGGGCCCAGCAGGTACCAGCTGCGGCTTCCCTCCATGGCAGCTCAAATCCATTCTCCGTGTCTGGTCCACTGTGTGAGCTCACCCGGAGGCCTGAAAATGTCACTAACATGCTGGCTGCCCGGGGTCAGAGGGATGAATAGGCAGAGCACGGGGGATTTTTAGGGCAGTGAAGCGATTCTGTATGACACTATCATGGTGGATACGTGACATTATACGTTTGTGAAAATCCACCAAATGTACAACTCGGAGAGAGAACTCTAATGGACACTGTGGACTCGAGTTAATAATGACACATCAGTGTTGGTTCATCAGCTGCAACAAACAGACCACACTAGTGCATGACGTTAATAATAGGGGTCTGTGTGCGGGGAAACGGGGGGTACTAGGAACTTCTGTACTGTCTGCTCAATTTTCTGTAAGCCTAAAACTGCTCTGAAAAATAAAGTCAGTTGATTAAAATAAAACCGTCACTAAGAAGCGCACAGCCCCAGACCACTCCCAGCCCTCGGTGAGGAATATCTCGGGTCTCTGGTTTGCGCAGACAAACCGGCTTGGATTTGAGTTAGAGTCTCGGCTCCCCAGGGGAGTGGCCGCACTGCCCCCTGATAGGCTGAGCCGGACCCCCACCACTCCCCTCCCCCGCCACATCACTGCAGGGACCGCAGGCCATCAGCTTTGATGCCCGTTAGTGGAGGATGAGTTCCTGGGCCACCCAGGGCTCCTCGGTGGGCAGGCTGGCCCTGGTGTTTACCGAGGCAGCTTCCACAAAGCCCTCCGTGACCAAAATAGCTCTGCCCTCCATCCCCCGTGGTGCCACTGGCCACCCCACCTGGCCCAGCCCTGCCGATTCACAGGACCCGCAAACCTCGGGGTGGAAGGGGTGCACCACTGAGGCCAACTCCTCACTGAGCAGATGGGGAAACTGAGGCCCAGGGTGGGGCAGGCCTGGCCCAGGCCTCCTTTGATAGTGGGTGGTATTTCTGAGAACGAGCCTGCTCCTGTCCTGGACAACCTCAGGGGTGTCCCAAAACACTGGTGACCTTACAGGCAACATGGCAGGGGGAGGGGTCTGGCTCAACTCTTGGGGGTCTGAGCTTCCTGGCGCTCCAGCTGAGTGACCCTGTGCTGTCACCCTGAATGAGGAGGGGCTGAGGGGCCCCATGGGGATGGCTCAATGGCCTGCAGAGGCGAGTCCTGGTGACGCGGGGCTGGAGGAGGCAGCCCTGCCTGGGAGGGACAGCCCCTCCCCATGCCCCTGCCGGCCCACAGCAGGGAAGGGCACCTTGAGCCTAGAGGCGGGATGGGCTATGGTCATGCCATTTGGGGCAGAGAGCAGTGGGCAGATGCCCCAGAGCTCACACCTGGACGTTGGGGCAGGAGGACATAGTTTGCACCAGGTCAGTGTCCTTCCCCCGACCCCAACCCAACCCAGCAGTCACCCTCTTCCCACAGCCCCAGAGCCCCGTTCTCCTGCCCCTAGGGCTTTGTTACGGGCTAAATTGTGTCTCCCTCGAATTCATACCCTGAAGGCCTAACCCCAGGACCCCAGAATGGGACTGTGTTTGGAGACAGAGCCTTTAAAGGGCGATTAAGTCAAAACAAGGCCGTTAGGTAGAGCCCTAATCCAATCTGACTGGGGTCCTTATAAGAAGAGAAGATTCAGACCCAGAAAGAGACACCAGGGGTGCGTGTGCACAGAGAAAAGACCACGTGAAGAGGCAGCAAGAGGCGGGCCATCTGCAAGCCCAGGGGAGAGGCCTCAGGAGAAAGCAAACTGCCTCGGTCTTCAAGGGTCAAACAAACCTTGATCTTGGACTTCCAGCCTCTAGAGCTGTGAGAAAATAAATCTCTGTTGTTTAAACCACCCAGACCCTAGCAAATTAATTCATGCCTCATCCCAGGTGAGCAAAGACAGCTCAAGTTGGGCGGAACGGCTCAGAAGGGTAAGACTGAACTGTGAGTTTTGGATGGGTTCCCCAGAAGCTCTCTTTGAGGCCCTCCTCCTGGTTTCTGAGCACGCTGGCACCAGGTGGCGTCATGCTTCTTTGCCCACCTGGGAAGCTCCTATCAACACACCACTGAAGGCTGTGCCTTTTCACTGGCTGCCTCACCCCCTCTCACCTCTGAGCTTGTGCTCCTGCAGCCACTTTGCCTTCTCCCGGTTCAGAGCCCTCCCCCATGCATCTCCTCCAGGAAGCCCTCCTTGCCTGACTCAATCTTTGAACCTAGTTCCCTTGTCATCCATCACAGGGTTGTTAGTGTGCTTGGCTGGGACAGTGTAGTGAAGCCTCTGTACAGGGCCTGGTAACCACTCACTATAGTTATTATTGTCATCATATTGATTAGTTATTAATATAATTAGATTAATATTAATATATCTCATGTTGAGTATTGATATTATTCCTGTCAACCCCCAACTGCTGTGACTCACCCACACCTCACCTTTTTCCTGGTTTTTCTTCACCCCCCTGCCTTACTTTCCCTCACCCTGCCCAGCCTCCCAGTGGTCCCCACTGGGGGACATCGGATCCCTCACAGCTCCCAGCTGCACCTGGCCTGTCTGTCACCAGGAAGATTGACATGGCCGGCTCTGCGAGGGGATGGGGCTCTAGCCTGGCTGCGGATGCCGTGCTGCCCTAACCTGCAGGGCCTGCTGGCCTCCTGCCCCGGCCCGGGGAACAGATGGTCAGAAACTAATGAATCAGCCTGTGTATTTACCGGCTTCGCGCCTGCTGTGGAGCGGGCTTAATCAACAGCGAGTACGATAAATAAATCCCAGGCCATCGCCAACACAGTTCTCTCTCTCTCTCCTATTTCTCTTCTTCCTCCCCTACCCCCCAAGATCTCGGGATTCCATTTAACCGTTTAGGGGTTCGGAGCGTGCGTTCTGCTGAAGGCGCTGGTAACATGGAACCGACCATCCTTTCCAAACACTCCCGCCCTCCTCCTGTGCTTCCCGAGGGAGGATCCCAAGGAGCGAGCCCGGACTGGAAGCCTGGTTTACCCCGAGCCCCCCACCCCAAGTGCTGCTTCATCTGAAGCTGATGACAGCACGTGAGGGAGAGGCCGGGCGGGAGGGCCGGCGGTTGCCAGCTTTCTGCACATTTCCACTCGTCCCTGTGAGATCAGATTAACTAACAACGAAACAAACAGCCCAAACGCAGTCTAATACCAGGGAGAAACAGTCAGGGATGTTTGAGGCACACCTTAACCTTTTAGGGTGACACCAGGAATTGTTTCTTTAGACAATTCTTGAATATTACCAAAAAAAATCATACCCCTGATTAAAAGACTTGGAACTTTCTCCAGAAAAATTTAACACACCGCATTTTCCATGCAAACTCAGGGGGTTCATGGAGTCCCATCTCCCCAGCTAGGAACCCCTGTTCTAACTGGAGTCTGGAGCAGTTAAGGAAACTGGCTTTGGGGTCTGAAAGCCCTGGGTGCAATCTCAGCTCTATCCCTTGAGGCTGTGTGACCTTGAGAAAGTCGCTTTACCTCTCTGAGTCTTTATTTTCTCATCCAATATCATGTGAGATAATGTGTATGAAATACCTAGAAAATGTCCCCAGATGGTAGCAATTACTATTAAACAGCAACTTCACATATGCCAGCTCAGGGGCTCTCCCAGCAACCTTCCGCGGGAAGAAGTAAGGCTGAGACCCCCCCGGCTTGTTAATGGTAAAGCCGGAACCTCACACACGACACGGACCACCTTAGGACTGCTGGCTCAGCAGAGCGTGGTGATCACGGCATTCGCTGAGTGCCAACCACGCGCCAGGGCTGGGCCGGGCCCGCACACCCATTCCTCCTCGACTCCTTCCAGCGACCCACAGGGAGGGAGGAGCCACAGTCATCACCACTCAGCGGAGAAATCGAGTCCTTGCCGGCCGCTCGGCACTTCCTCTGGACTCTGCGGGACCCCACCAAGGAAACCTGGGGGGACCGAGCCCCTCATACCTGTGGCCCTCCTATCTCTACAGTCACACGAAGGCCTGAAAGGCTAGGGCACAGAGCCGGAGCGGGGAGGGCGGGGTGCAGGGCGAGGGGAGGCAGCAGCCGAGACAACAGCACAGAGGGGGACACATCTCCCGCGTGGACACTAGGCAGGGTCACCCGGCGTGAACTCCATGGAGAAACCGTTTCACACCACGCTTTTCAAACCTTGCACCGGTGCCTTAAATGCCTTTGCTTTTATGTCATTTCCTGTGCAAGGGGTGCAGCTGGAGTCAGAGGCCAGGCTGTGCACACTGTAGACAAGCTTTGGGGGAAAAACATAATTGTGGGAAAGCCAGTTGTTAGCAGGGACAGAGGGAACTGTCCCCCAAGGAAGTCTGGCTATTCAGACCTTCGGGCCCCTAATCAAGGAGCCCGTGGAGGGGCAGTCATGGGAACTGTAACAAAGTCTGAGGAAGAAGAATAAACTACTTCATGACGACTGGCCTTGCAACCCAAACCCATGTTGGGACAACACCTCACGGTCACTGCCCACCGAGAAGGTGGGTTTTGGCCAGAGCGTGGCGGGAGGGGCTCTGCACTTTGTAGCGAGGTGAGCGGGTTCCATCCTCGCTCAGCCACCCACCAGCCACACGAGTGTGGGCGAGTCACTCCACTGCCCTGAGTCTCAGCTTCTGGATGGAGGGGAAGGGCCGTGAGGACCCCTGCCCCACTGCGCCCAGCCCCTGGCACTCCTCCGGGACTCGGGAAACCTTTGTCGAATGAATGGCAGTCAGAGGTGGAGAAGGCTGATTTCATAGGACTGGCGTGAGAATTACACCAGGGGCCACACGGCAAGCACCTTTCGTAGCCCTGGCTCACGGACGATGGATGTAGGGTGAGCATCGTGACCATCACTGGCCCTGCAGCTGGAGCAAAAGCAAGGTGCACAGCGCATGCACTGCACGTGCATTACCCCACCAGATGCTCACGGTGATCCTGGAAGATGGGGTCCCTGTATTTACATTCTGCAAGTGAGGAGAGGCCGAGCAACTTCTCAAGGTCACACTGCTCCGCGGTGGCCGAGGTGGGACAAGAAGCCAGGGAGTCAAGCTCAGAGACAAGTCAGGAAACTGTGCCCTTCACCCAAAAGGGAAAGGACGCTGCTGCCCCAGCCCTGTGCCCCTCCCCCGAGACTTGGGTTCCACCGGGAGGCAGACAGCCCATCTCTCTGCCACCAAGGCGTGTGGGCAGGCCCAGGGAACAGTTTAGCAGCTGACAGATTTTTTTGAACCTGTCTGCCGAGTTGCCAGCTGAACTCATCTTCAGCCCCGTCAACCTCCGCTGGGGCTGGAGGCATCTGCTGGTGGGAGGCAGGAGGCTGCCGGGAGAGCCCCGGGCGAGGGGTGCCGACGGGGAGGGACGTGGAGCACGGCCATCATTGGGGATTCCTCTCACAGAACAGGACTTAGGGAGAAGCAAATGTTGGGGGAGGAAGCCGGGAGGCAGCCGAGCTAACCCCACCCTCCACCTTGCACGATGCTTCTTGAACTTTGGGGGAAACTCCTCTGGCCTGGGCAGGCATGTATACCAGTAACAAGTACTCTGACCCATGGGGTCATGGACTTGGGATTTGACTCTGAAGACTGTTCCTAACCCCACGTATGACCTTGGGGGTGCCTTGCCCTATCTGTGCCTCAGTTTCCCCATTCATGAAATGATGGAACTCTGACACGGACATCCCAGAGTCTAAGTTCCTCAGTCCCCCACGCCCCTTGGGAGGAAGAGAGCGGACACACATCCCCACCTCCCCCTACTCCAGGGAGAAAGCCGGGGTGCCGGGGGAATTCTCTCTAACAAATTATTTCCTATTTATTGGTAAGAAAAGTTGCAGCTGGGATAAATTATTAACAAAGCGGAAATGGAGATTCTGTTGGGAGCTGATTCTAATTCTAGCTGCCCTGACCGTCTCTAACTCTCTCCTCCCTCCCTCAGCGCCCCCCCCCCCCATTCCCGTTCTGTGGTTTCATTGATCCCTGTCCCTCTCACTCCCACCCCCGCCCGCAGGCCCCTCTTCCCTTCCCTTTTCGGTGTCTTTTCCAGCTACAGCCCTGGACGGCAGCAAGGTCACCCTCCCTGCTCGTGAATCAGCGGAAACCGATCCCACATGACACTTCAGGGCAGGAGCTACAGCTGGCCAGGGAGGCTTCGCTTGTTTTTTCTGGTTTTTGTTTCTCGTTGGAGCCGTTTCTTCCCAGCGCAGCCGTTACTCAGGCAGGGGGAGGCCGCGGGCAGGGCCGGGCGCCTTCCTGGGACTCATTCATCCTGGAAATGAGCCTCCAGAAGCCACGGCGACGGCCCCCCACCCCAGACCCTGACCCCGAACCAGCCACGGTGGGCGTCTCCTGGGCGAAGGTCCGCCTCGGACCCAGGGTCTCAGGCCGCCTCCAGAACCTGCCCCCGCCTGGCCATAACTCAAGGAAACGCACCCCAGTTCCTGAAGAACTGAATTGCTCAGAGCAGCTCTCCACCCGCTCCAGTTCCCCAAGTCGTCTCAGAGGAAAGAGAGGCCTTTCATTTCAACCCTGCCCACAGTTTGCCTCCTTCCAGAACCTTCCATGACTGAGACTGGACTCTAGGACAGCAGGGCCGGGTCTGGCCCACCCCTGCCCCACACCCCCCAACAGTCGTTTACATATAGTGGTATTAGAGAAACATTTCCAAATTGAGTGAGGACCCTCGGCAGTCGAATCTAATGACAGTGCTTGCTGAGTGCTTGTTCAGCACGCACTTTCTAGCCCACCTCACTGATCCCAGTGCTCTGGTGCGTCTCGGAGAGGGTGAGCCGCCCACCCGGCGTCACCCAGGTAGGACTGTCTGGTTACTGAGGGGAGCGGGAAGCAGCCAGCTGGGGTGCTGTTCTAGCAGCCGAGCAGGGACCTCGGTTCCCCAGTCCTCCACACCCCAACTCTGGCTTCCCCAACAGAAGACCCTCCAATGACCTGAGGTCCTTGGGCTGCCCTGGTGGACGAGCTGTCCAGGAGAGGGGCAAGGGTGCAACACCAAACGCTGCAGACCCAGAATGGCCGGTTTCCTCCAACAGCTGAACAGCCAGAGCCGGGGGGGTGGGATCGCTCCAAGGCTCTGACTAGACAAGGGTTAATTTCTCCTGGAACTTAAAATTTTATTCTTTTTTTTAAAAGAAGGATACATTTTGCTTTGCCCTGGGCATATGTGGATTCTTCCCACAGCCAGATTTCTAGGAACATTTGGGGTGGGAAATTCTGTCCTAGCTGAAGAGTGCCTGTGCTGATCCCTGTGGCCCCCCACATGCAACTGCTGCACCCCAGCCCCTCGCCTGGTACCAAGTAACTGACCAGAGACAGGTGGGCACCTATCTCAGACAAAGCATGGCTCCCCCTCCCCCCACTTGCATACCCCTTGTGACAGGGGACTCATTACTACAAAAAGCAGATAGGCCAATCTGGACTGCTCACTCCCTGGAAAGTTTGGCGATATATTTTGGCTCATGCTCCACATGTTTTACTTGCTTCAGGCCCCCATTCTTTTACGTGTTGGTCCTGTTTTCTCTGGCGATGCGGCAAACATTTTCTAATTGATTAGAAAATGGAGAGAGAGAGGCTGGACTAGCCCAAGCCCTCCTTCTCCCCACGCCAGGAGCTCACACGCTGCTTTCCCACGGGGCCAGCAGGAAGGCCCAGCCGCTCCTCCTCGCCTCCTCCCTACACACAGACTCAACCTGTTCATCCGAGGAGCTCGGCTGCCTGGCAGCGGGCGGCTGCCTCTCCCTCCCTGCCCATCCCCACTCCCCACTCGAGGCTTGCCACCCAGACAGCTCAACGCTTTCATTTAATACTTTTTAAAAAAGAAAATAAAAGTGAAGAAAGTGAGAATGAAGGACAAAAGGAAGAAGGAAGAAGAGAGAAAAAAGGGAGAGAAGGAAAGCAGGCCAGGGCGGGGGGGACGGGGCCAAGAGGAAGAAAAGCTGCATCCAGAGAAGCCCAGTAAAGTGCATTATTGATTCGGGACTGAGAAAATGCTTAGAGGGTAGGAAACGCGTCCTGCTCTTTAAAAGCTTGTGCAGAGCATAAGCCAGACACATGCAGCCTCCCCAAAGAGGCCTACTCTGCCGACATGAATATTTTATCACGGAGGAAAAACAGCGGCTGGGAGGGTTTAAATGCTGGGGGGGAGGAGGGAGGGCAGGGAGCGGCCCCTCCAAGGGGGCTGGAGGAGGACTCAGGGCAGCTGCCAGTCCCCAGATCCCTGGGGTCTTTGCACAGCCCCCTCTCCCCTTCTCTGAGAGCTGCCCTTGGCCTTCTTGCTGAAGAGCAGGACAATGGGGCCTTTGGTCCTGAAAGAGGCCCAGGGCTGGTGGGGGGTCACCGACTGAAGGGGAGAGTCCAAGAGGGCTGAGGTTGACCTTGATCCCAGCAGCCCCCTCCCCTAACCTCTGCCCTGCCCACCCCCTGCCCGGGCCACCACCAACCCCTCTGGCCTCCCCACCCCCACCTGCCACCATGGAAAACACCAGTATGTTCTCAGCTCCCCTACTGAACCCCAGAGCACCCCCTTTGGACAAAGTCCAGACCCAGCCTGGTCCTGGCTCTGCCCATCTCTCCCACCCATCTCACGCCTCTATCTGCCTTGTTTTCGTTTCTCTTTTAAAACTTCCATATTCAGTATTTTTAGTAGCACCAGACATTGAGATCATGATTTTTCATGTGAAATTTCATTTTCTCTATTTGTGACAATCCTATGAGGTAAGGTACAACTCCTAATCTTATTTTTTAAATGGAGAAACTGAGGCACGGATCGGTTAGGCGACGTGCTCCCCATCACTTTGCTGAGCGAAGGGCAGAGCTGGTGTTAGAAGCTCCCAATTACATGCTCTGTGAAAAGCCTGCTCCACCATGCTGCCTCTTATTACACAGTCACTCCTTGGGTTAGGGGCAATTTAATGCATTTTTTGTGCCACAGATGTTTTTGTCTGCAAAACACACACACAAGCCTTACAAATTATTTTATAATCGAAGCCGTTTTCCCACCTTGTTTTCGACTTTCTCGTCTCTCCTTCCTGATGCCCACCGTCCATCCCATCCTGGGCTTTGGGGAAGGGGCACCCTCTGTCTGGAGCTCCTCCCCTCCCCCCCCTGCAGGTGTCTGCTTACACCTTGCTCCTCAGGGGGAAAACATCCCTGGCCACCGCCCCCACCCCGAGATGAGCGTTTGATCACAGTTTTCCTTAGTGACTTCTTTGGTTAATTATGCGTGTGGGTCCCCTCCCCACTGTGTGCTCCACGAAGACAGGTGGAGCCTGGAACACAAAAGGTGCTTAATTAAGGTTTGCAGAGTGACTCCTCCTCCTCAGCAGGTCCCTTCTCCAGGTCCTCCACACTTGAAAGGAGGTCTCAGGAGTGGAAGGTCTGGGTGCTGCCCGTGCTGGCAGCCGCAAGTGAGACCTTCGAGGGTTTCTCCTTGCTGGTCTCTGAGGCGTTAAGAAGTGGCGGGGCAGAGGAAGAGTAAGAAGTCCCTGGGCCTGCCCCACACCTGGGCACACCTGGACAGGCGCGTCACTGTGGCGATGAAGCCCTCGGTAGGGGTGGGAGTGGCAAGGCTGAGCTGGTAAGGTTTCATTCACTTTTCATTCACTTATTCACCACTTATTTCTGAATGTCCTCCATGTGCAAAATGGGCTTGGAGGGGCGGCAGTCAGACCTGGCTGCCCATCCAAGGGCAGGGAGTGGTGTGTGGAAATATTCCTGGGCCCTCAGGCCAGAAATTCTGTTCTAGATTGAAAGCAAACCAACCGACCAATCAACCAAAACCCTGTGCAATGACTCAGATGCCCGGCCAGGTTTGGGAGCCCAGTACAGCTGATCCCAGAAAGGGCACCTGTGCTATGACGTTGGCCCTGCTCTCACCATCATCCCCAGAGGTGAGAAAACTGGGACCCCCAGAGGCCAGGCACTGACTGAAGGTCACACCTGCAAGAACCCAGGCACTTTGATCCCTTAAGTGAGCATTGACCACCCCCCAGTGACCACTGGAGAAGTCGCCGGTGGCTCGTCCCATGAATGACAAGCCTGGGGGGGAACTGGCTAGGGTGGCCAGGAAGGCTTCCTGGGGGAGGTGGAATTTCGGAAGGACCGGCCAGAAGGATGGGTGGGCTAGATATGGATAGGTGGAGGGAAACTGACCAGGCTGTGAGGAGGGCTCCCTCTGCAGAGGGACCCAGTGAAAGGTCGGAACAGACATGCACAAGCCGCAGGGAGAGAGGGGTTAATGCCCTTGGCTGGGCCAGGAGCCTGGGGGGAGCACGGGAGATGAGGCCAAAGGGGAGGCCTGGAGCCAGCCGGCAGCCTTGACATTTAGCAGCTGCGGGAAGTCCCCGACTCTGGCCGTCCAGCCTCCTTCCAGGAAGAGAGGCTAAGAACCTGGGAACAAAGGGCGAGGCGGGTGCGGGGACCCTCCACCCCCAGGAAGCCAGAGCCGGGGCAGAACACCTGCAGCTCAGACATGAGGAAGGATTCTGAGAGCAAACTCTCCCCTCTGGTCTCTGAATTTAAAAAAACGACAAGATGCTTAAGGCTGGAAGGGACTCAGTGCAGCCCTGGAAAAGACTGAAATGGGGGTTCTCAAACTTGGCTGCGCCCTGGGACCACCCGGGAAACTTTAAGAAACCCCAATGCCCGGCCCACCCCAGCAACGCTGCCGCAGCCGGTGGGAGCTGCAGCCCGGGTGGGGGGTGTTCAGAGCCCCTACGTGACTGCACTGTGCAGCCTGGCTGAGGACCGCTCGGGGGGACGGGGGCCCCGGCAGAGCCAAGAATCTGCTCAGCACCCCGGGCCCTGCCTTTTCCACTCCTTCCGGAGTCCCCGTTGCCCATCTGGGCTTGGGGTCTTCATAAGGGTTAGGAGACAGGGGGCTAAGGAGGAGAGAGCCACAAAATCTGAACCCCCTTTCCTGCTGCAGAGACACCCTTACAGTGTTCCCACATTAGACTCACTGGGGGCACCCCAGACCAACCACATCAGGCCCCTGGGGGTGGGTCCCGTCCTGAGCAGCAGGGTGGTCACAGCTTCCCGGGAGACTCCAAAGTGCAGCCCAGGCCGAGGCCACTGAGATGGGACAATTCTCCATCTTGGGCTGGCACCTGGCCCCCCAGCCCCTCTTCCCGCCCCTCCCCTTCCCATGCCTCTCTCCCAGGCTGAGGCAGCCAGACCCTTGGGGAACCCAGGTGGGAGGCAGACAGGCCCAGTGGAAGGCGGACACCATGCTCCTCTTCTCCCCTGCTCCTCTCGGCCCCCTATTCTTAGGTCCATTATCATCCATTGTTGGGTGTATTTTTTTCCACTCCTTCCCAAGAAAAACAGATCGGGTTCCTCCAGGCAAAACCATCTCGCCTTCCCTGGAGCTGGTGCGTGGGAGCGTGCACGCTGCCAAATAGACATGAAATAAGTGAATTATCAAATAAGTGGATTAGCAGACTCCATCATGTCTCAAAGGGCAGAGGGGGTGGGTAAATGCCATGTGCTCCTCCCCAGCCCTCCTTCCTCAGCCTGACAGGGCGGGCGTGCTGGGTAGGAAGGCTGACTGTGACAGCACGCTCATCCTGCACAAACGGCTGCACACACACACACACACACACACACACACACACCAGCCTCAATCTATCAGGCGCTTCCTGAGATACACAGAGCACCTCAGGTCAGCTAAGTGGCCTGGTTAGGAGCTGGTGCTGGGTCAAGGCAGCCCGAGGTGGAGGTGCCAGGCTCCTCTACTTAGAAGCTGTGCAATTTTGGGCAAGTGGGTTAACCTCTCTGAACCTCAAAATGGGTATAAATATAGGATCTACCGTGAGTGTTTTATGAGGGTTCAAAGAGTTAGTTTGGGTCAAGTGCTTGGTATACAGTAGGCACTCAATAAATGTAAGCTGTTGCTGGTTTGAGGAGGAGGAGGAGGTAGAATTAAGAAAATCCTCAAACAATAGGGCTAGTCAGTTACAAGAAGACAAATGTGGATTTCCCTGAGCTTAAGGTCCCCCAGAGGGACCACAGGAGCCCATGGGTGGACTCAGGGTGGTCTGGGAAGCCCTGCAAGGGTTTGCAACTATTTGTGTGTGTATACGTGTGTGTGTGCGTGTGTATGTGCGTGTGTGGGCGTGTGTGTATGTGTGTGCACGTGTGTGTATATGTGTGTGTGTGTGTGCGTGCATTGTTCTAGGAAGAGTACCATGGATTCTCAAAGGGGATGTGATCCCCGAAAGGTAGGAGCCCCTGCCCTGGGGTTTTGCTGCTGAGGTGTGGGTTCGTCTCCTGCTTTATTCGTCCCCTCTGGGTCCTCCTGGGTGCCTGGGGGGATACTGCTCTTCTCCCTATCTCTCCCTCTCCCTCTCCCTTTTCCTAAGTTTGAAAGGCCCAAAGGCCAGAAGCAGAATCTGGGAATGCAGTGGGGTTCGGAGGCTGAACACACAGATCCCTTCATCTACATCCCAAAGAGGGACGACACTGCCCTGAAGCCGGTCAGCTCCTGGCAGCTCATCCAGTGGGGAGCCCGGTCCCCAGGAGCCCAGATCCAGCACAGTGGCACCCCAGAGCTGTTGGCAAGGGTTTGGAATGGTGCCTGGGGTGGGGACAGAGACAGCATGCCCTTTGGACAACTGGCTTCTCCTTCTGATGACACCCGCCTTGGGCCGTCTCTTGATTCCCCAGAGGGAGGGGGACTCCAAGAACCTGCAGTCCCCCAACGGGCCCTGTCCTCTTTCCATGGGCTGGCGGCAGAGGGAGGGCACCGCCGTGGCTGAGGGGAGCTCTGACCGAGCGTCACCTGCAGGCCCCATCTCTCACCGGCCTCCTTCTCACCTTTTGCCCAACTACACACTTCCGCTGTGAGAGGGCAAATGCCCGGGTTGTGCTCCATTTCCTGTTATTTCCCTGGTCGACACTTGGAGTCAAGCAGACAAATGACTTAGGCAGCAGGAAGGAGCTGGAATGAGGGACTGACAGGGTCCAAACGGTCCCAGAGCACCCAGGACAAACTGTGCTGGGGAGAAGAATGCCAGACCCTTGAAGACAGGGCCCGGGGCAGCTCCAGAAGCCCCGGGTTAGACTGGGAGGGCCCATAAACATGCATTCCTTTAATTCCTTTCTAGGAGAGCCTGAAGGGCGACTCCGAAGGGCGACCCCTCTGTGGCCACACCTTGAGGTCTCGGGTCCCCTCTCACTGCCAGTCGCAGACAGCCATCCAGACCTTTGTGTGACAGAACAAGGCAGGACGACAGCGGTCAAGATCCTGGAGACGGATGCCAGCTCTTTCACTGGCTGTGCAAACTTGGGCCAGTCTCTCCACCTCTCTGAGCCCCTCTCCTCACCTGGGTATTCCCCATCTCAGTTTTGTGGAGAGGACACAAAACACTATGCACAGAAAGGGTTTGCAGGGGGCCTGGCACACAGGGAGGCCTCGGGAACCGAATCCCACGAGACGGGCGTGTTGAAGAAGCACTGGTGTGGGGGACCATACAGGAGTGTGTCCCCCCATCCCCTGCTCTGCTTCCTGAAGCCCCCGCTGAGGGCTGGGGTTGGACCAGGGGGCGCCACACCCGACGCCACAGGGTGTCGCCTATGCGGACTCTGCAGTGACAGCTGACATTCCGTCTGCCATCCTGCCTCGGCCCTGGCCTTCCCCACCTGCCGCCAACATCCCTTCCTGTCCACCTGTCATGGCGCTGCCACAGCAAGGAGAACCACGGCTCATGGGTGGGCCCGGGCGGGGGTCTTAGAACCCTCAGGGCCCACAAGAGCCAGCGTGGGGCGGTGCCGGTCACCAGGGGCTGCACACAGGTGTGAGAGACACCTAAGCAGGCCAGAGAGCAAAGGCCTCAACCTCACGGCCACAGTGACCCTGAAAGTGCACTCTGGCCCCCCGCTGGCTGCAAGTGGCTTTCTGGCAGGCATCCCATGTCCCCCACCCAACGTCACCATGTGTGGTCAAATTCAGGGCACGAGTGCGTGAATGGAGGCCCGGTGTGGAATGCCTCACGTCCCTGGGCTCCAGTCCACTCTTTTGGGAGAGCCTGTGGCCTACGGTGGAGCCTCCTGGGTCCTCTGCTCCCTCACTGGGGCCCAAGGAAGTCACTCCATCCTGTTGGGCCTCAGTTTCCCCACTTAGAAAATTGGGGGGCTTGGACTCCATTAGTGGTCTCATACTGTGTTCACAGGACGGCCTGGGGTGGGGGCTCAGGGGCCCCAGGTTGGGGCAGAGGGATACCAACAGCCAGGTTCCAGCACACGGTAATGTGCTAATAGATATTGGGGTCCCTCTGGTCTTAGACAATCTCTAAGACCCCCTCTGAATTGCACTCTGTACTTGAGACGAGGGATAATTATCATCAGCATTTATTCAGCACCTATTATATGCAAGCACTACCATGTGACAGAGGTGGAGACACAGAATCTGGTGCCCTGCTGAGCGGGGGAGGGGAGGAGGCGAAGTGGGAGCAGGAGGGGAGATATTTAGGGACCAGAGAGAAGTCACAGGTCACAACATCCCCTCCCCAGTTACCCTCCTCTGAGCATCAAAGCTCACATCCCAGCCTAAAACATGTCTTAGGAAAAACGGAGGAAAAGAGAGAGGAGAGGAGGGAGGTAGGAGAGAGAGGGAGGGAGGACGGGGTGACCATTTGGGCTGCCCCCTCCTCAGGCCTCACGTGGCACAGTTGTTAAATGACCAGGGTCTGAGTCTGAGCCTGGACTCTGCCACTCCACACTGGAGACTCAGTTTCCTCATCTGTAAAATGGGGACAATAGGATAAAAGTAATTTCCATTATGCGGGATATTTGGGAGGGCCTGATGAAATACTGCACATAGAATGCTCAGGGCTTCGATGCAAGAGGTTTGAGAGTCCAGAAACAAACTCTCACATCCACAGTCAGTCGATTTCCAGGAAGGGAGACAGAACATTTAGTGAGGACAGAACAGGCTCCTCAACAAATGGGCCGATATCTACACGCAAAAGAATGAGGGCGGACGCACCTCACACCACGTGCAAAAACTAACTCAGAACGGATCACAGATCTAAGTATAAGAGTTAGAACTACAAAAGTCTTAGAAGAAAACATAGAGTAAACATTCATGACCTTGGACTTACTAATGGTTTCTTAGATATGATACCAAAAGCACAGGCAAAAAAAGAAAAAATTAATCTTAGACTTTACTAAATTTGAAAATTTTGTGCATCAAAGAACACAATCAAGAGACTGAAGAGATTATGTGTAGAATGGGGGAAATATTTGCAAGTTGTGTATCTGGTAAGGATCTAGTACCCAGAATATATAAAGAACATGTACAACTGCACAACAAAAAGACAACCCAATTAAAAAATGGGCAAAAGTCTTGAATATTCATTTCTCCCAAGAAGATCTACAAATGGCCAATAAGCACACAATGCCCAGCATCATTAGTCATCAGGGACATGCAAATCAAAACCATAATGAGATACAACTGCACACCCACTAGGTTGGCCATAATAATAAAAAATAAAAGCGGAAAATAAGTGTTGGCAAGGATGTGGAGAAATTGGAACCCTTGTACGGTGCTGATGGGCACATAAAATGGTACAGCTGCTGTTGAAAACAGTTTGGCAGTTCCTCAAAAACTTAAATATAAAATTACCATATGACCCAGCCATCCCACTCCTAGGTATATACCCAAGAGAAATGAAAACATATGTCCACACAAAAACTTGTACACAAATGTTCCTAACAATATTACTCACAATAGCCAAAAAGTGGAAACAACCCAGATGTCCATCAACTGATGAATGGATAAACAAAATGTGGTAGATCATACAATGGAATATTACTCAGCCATAAAAAGGAATGTGTTCCTGACACAGGCTACAATTTCGAGGATGAACCTCAAAAACATTATGCTGAGTGAAAGTAGCCAAACACAAAAAGTCACATGGTGTATGATTCCATTTATTTGAAATGTCAAGAATAGGTAAATCCACAGAGACAGAAAGCAGACTAGTGGTTGCCAGGGGCTGGAGGAGGGAGGAATGGGGAGTGGCTGCTAATGGATATGGGGTTTCCTTTTGGGGTGACGAAAATGTCTTGGAACTACAGAGGTGGTGGTTGCACAACACTGTGAATGTGCTAAATGCCACTGAACTGTACACTTAAAAGTGGTTAAAAAGGCAAATTATATGTTACATATATTTTACCTCAATAATTTTGTGTGTGTGTGTGAGGAAGACCAGCCCTGAGCTAACATCTGTTGCCAATCCTCCTCTTTTTGCGGAGGAAGACTGGCCCTGGGCTAACATCCGTGCCCATCTTCCTCTACTGTATATGGGATACCGCCACAGCGTGGCTTGACAAGCGGTGCATCTGTCCGCGCCCGGGATCCAAACCTGTGAACACCGGGCTGCAGAAGCAGAGTGTGCGAACTTAACCACTACACCACCAGGCTGGCCCCCCGCAATAAATTTTTTTAATGGTTAATTTCATGTTATGTGAATTTCACCTCAATTTTAAAATTAAAAAAAAATCTTTTAAAAAATGCCCTCATCACAAGAAAAACAATCGTAACTGTGTGGTGATGGATGTTAACTAAACTTACCGTGGCAATCCTTTTGCAAAATATACATACATCAAATCATTATGTTGCACACCTAAAACTAATACAATGTTATATGTCAGTTATATCTCAAGTAAAAAAATTTTTTTGAAAAGAGTTTAGAAATGGAAATCAGAGGGAAATTAATGTGATGGAACCATTACATTTTTAGCACTCAGTTTTGTTTTTCTTTGTTTTGATTTTCATTTATGAGAATACTGCAATAGAGGGATTTGAACTTGGAAAAAAAAGAGGCCTAGTGCTGTGCTGGCACAGGATACGCACTCCGAACCCCTCTATCTGCACCGGAGCCCCCAGTTTTTTCTTGTCTTTTGTAACCAAGGCTGAACCCCAGCCTAGATTTCCCTCCCTCCCAGAATGCATCTGGCAATCACCCAGGAACGCTGGTGAACTGGTCCATCTAGCCAGACCCCATCACTGCACAACTGGGGAAACTGAGGCTAAGGTGCTTGGCCCTGTGTCCCAGCAGCAAGGAGACTTTGCTGGGGCCTGGACTGCCCAGCTCCCACCCAGTGCTCCTCCTGCTCCAGCACACCAACCCCCGCCAGCAGTTGGTGTGTGCTTGGGGAATTAGAAACACATTTTCATATATTTAAGCAAATCTGCTGCTGATGAGAAACAAACCAGAGCCTGCACACCACGGCCGAACAGAACCAGCTTCTGCATCCTCTGCCATTTCCCACTTTGCTCATCACTCCAGGCCCCTCCAGGAAGGAGCTGGGCAGCCTCGTGGGCCCTGTGGGCCCTGGCCAGGTCCGAGGCAGAGAGCCTGGGTCTCAGGCTGTGTGATGGGAACAGAGCTCCACAGCCCGGGCCCCATTCCTGCGGCGGCGACAGCTGGTGGTGAGGGCGAGGGATCGCAGCCTGGCGCCCGCTTCTTGGAGGCTGCCACACTCTGTTCCAGCCCCATAGCCCAGGCCTGCCGTGCCCTGCAGGCTCCCTCAGCCCTCTGCCTGTCCACCGTTACCCTCTTCCCCTCCCTCCTGCCTCACCTTTGGCCTAATCCCCCCACCCCAGAGATTGGTTGGGAGCCAGACAGAGGAAGGTTGCATCCCAGCTCCACCATCCAGTGGACCTGGGAAAGCCTCAGTCTATCCATCCATCAAATGGCACGAGGGGGTGGGGAGACTTTGATGAGAGGAACAGGTAGAGCGCCTTGTCCCCTCCCTGTCACCCCCAGGCTCTCCCCTCACGTCACCGGACCCGCCATCTGTGTCTTTGCACGCGCCATTCTGTCTGCCCTGACCACCACTCCCCTGAATCCTTCCAGTCCTTCAAGTCCATGGACCACCCCAGACCACCTCGGGGCCCGGCCTCCCTCCCCTAAATGCCTGCAGCACAGGCTGACCACGCCCCGCATTGCAGGCCTGGCCCATAGGATCACCTTCTGTCTGTTATTTCCTACTTTTACTCCTCTTGTCTCTCAAGCTAGATTCCAGGATGGAAAAAAAAAAAATCCCTTTTTTGGGAGCATTCCGTTGTGCCAGGCCCCCAGTGGAGGGTTCTCGTGGCTGTCTCGTCTCATTCGGACAACCGTCCTTCGAAGCTGTGTCTAGTGTCACCCCCACCAACCTTCCGAGGTGAAAACCGAGGCTCCGGCCACAAGGGACTGATCCCAGGCCCCACAGCCCAGAAGGGGCAGGGTGAGCACCAGCCCCCATTTGCCCCATCCCAGATCCCATGTTCTCATCCACAGCCGGGGGAGCCTGCCTGTCCGTCCATCCATCCAGCCCCTACCTCATCACACGTGGGATAGGAGGCAGCTTGTAATGAAACATGCAATAAGGGAGAAAAACAAAATCAGGGCCAGGGGAATGTAGAGATGGAAAAGGAAGATGAGCCTGGGAAAGGCAGGATGTGTAAACTGGAAAGTTCCAGAACATCTGAGTCTCTGACACTCTTTGGAAAGACACCCCTCCAGCCCCTCTCCCTCCCACTGCACCCCCAGCTTCACTGCCCGCGACCATCCACAGGGCGTCTGGACCCAAACCCACTTCCAGAAAGACTAGTGTCCTGAGCAAGGATCTCACTCCCGTGGGCCCTGGACCTCGCAGGCAGCGCTGCCCCCGGCCTGTCACTCGTCTGCCCCAGGAAGGAGGCTTCACTGTGCAACCAGATGTCATGCTCCGAACTATTCTTGTCCTAGGCTGGGCCCTGCCTCGGGCGTTTCAAGAGATCGAGCAGCTTTAACTAAGGGTTGGGTGAAGCTCGGGTTCCAAAGTCGCTTCCTACTTAAGGGCAGAGATGTGCAGACCTGGTGTCATCCGATGCAAATCCCACGGAACACGGATGCCAGTGGAGACAAGCAGAGGCTCCTGGTGCCTCCTCTGTCCCGATCCAAACCCTAGTTCTTCCTGCAAGATGCAGCCTACCTAATCTCTCCTCCTCCAAGGAGCCTGCCTGGATCACGCCGACCTTCCACGCACCCATCCATTCGTTCAGTAAACACTTACCGAGCACTGACTCAGCCAAGAGGGAGGTGCCAGGAAGGCAGAGATGAAGAGACAGCCCTGCCTTTGAAGAGCTCACAGTCCAGGGAGGAAGCAAACACCGGGAGGACACTAGCCAGCAAGAACTGAGCAACTGCGATGTGCCAGGCACAGTGCTCACGACAGTCCCGTGTGCATCTTCTAGCAATAGCCCCAATTGGAGGAAACGAGGCTCAGAGAGGTTCCCCTCATGCCGAAGGTCACAAAGCATAGGATTCCGACCTCTCTCTCTCTGCCCCCAGTGCTTGAGCTCTTAACCACTAGGCCACATCAGTGAGCATGACGACAGGGATGTGAGCAGGTGGGGGCCTTCTAACAGACCTGGGCTGGGGAGTCAGGGAAAGCCTCCTGGAGGAGGTGGGGTACCATCTGAAGCTCAGAAGATGAGCCGGGGTTATCCAGGCAAATGTGGAGGCCTTGGAAACGAAGACAGCAAAGGAAGGCACGCCAGGGGGAGGAGACGGGGAGATGCGCCCTCATCCCTCCCCAGCCCCCATCACGCCAGGTCTGCTCGCCCGCTTCTGGTCAGCCGTGTGAGTTCAAGGGCTGCCGTGCTTCTCCTGTCTACTTGGATCTGCAAGTTCCCTCCCTTTCCGGCCTGAGGTCAGACCAGGAGCCGTCTGCTGACCGGAGGGGTGTAATGGGGAGAGGACGGAAGCTGGGCAGCGGTGTTCTGCACGCTCCCCTCTATGGGTTTGGGGGTCAATGTACAGGGGGAAGGAGGCCGGAGCCAGTGGGCTGGTCAGCTCAGCGCTGCCAGAAGGAAACATTTCGTGAACATCGAGGTCAGGCAAGAGGCAGGGGGTCTGTGACCTTGATTCTGCATGTGGTGTCCAATGTCACAGTGGGGAGGGGCTTGAGGACTCCAGGACCCTCCTGCCATATGCATCAATCAGCCCAGGAGACCCCCGGGGGAGGGATGGGGCCATTTGCCCTGCATCTGGGTAAACTGAGGCACAGAGAAAGTAATGCAGACTCTGAGGAAGAAGTGTGCTCAAAGATGCACCTGCACGGCCTTCTCTTGGTTCTCCTGTCTACCAAGACCAAGATCTCTGCGTGCTAGTCCTCTTAGATGAAAAGTTTAATGTCATCTATTTCAAAATCAAGGTGGTCAAGATGGGGCAAATGGTGACGCCAAAGCCTCACAATAGAACAGAACTACATTCTGCACGCACCTGAGAGGGGTCTTTCCTTCTCCCAGGAAGTTGGTGGGGTGGGCAAGGCAGCTATATAGGATCGGCCCCCACTACAGATGGGGAAACTGAGGCTCAGAGAATTCAAAGGCATGCCCCAGATCACCCAGCCCACAAGTGACAAAGCTGGGATATGAGCTCAGGTCTTCAGATCCTAGGTTTGTGGCTCTTGCCGGGATATCAGCTGCCTCTCTCTGGAACCTTCCACTGGGTCTCGGACATTTAGGGATCTCAGCTCCCAGCTCCATCCCCTCACTCCTGGACCCCACACTCCTCCTGCTCATTACCTTTCTCCCTCAGCAGCAACTCCGACCTTAACCTGCAAAGACCCTGTGGGAACCATAGGCCTCTCTTGCCTTCATCAACAACAGGTTTCATCCACCACTGAACAATTACGTAGAGCAGCATTTCTAAGACCATACCCTGCGTCCACCTGAATCACCTGCATTTCTTTCTTTTTGAGGAAGATTGGCCCTGCGCTAACATCTGTTGCCAATCTTCCCCTTGTTTCTTTTTTCTCCCCAAAGCCCCAGTACACAGTTGTGTATCATAGTTGTAGAGTTGTATCTTCTATATGGGACGCCGCCTCAGCATGGCTTGTTGAGCGGTGTGTAGGTCCATGCCCAGGATCTGAACCAGCAAACCCCAGGCTGCTGAAGCAGAATGCAGGAACTTAACCGCTACGCCATCAGGCCGAATCCCCAGGATTTCTTGTTAAAAGGCAGCTTCTGGCTCAGCAGGTCTGGGGCGGGTCCTGGGATTCTGCATTTCTAACAAGGTGAGGCTGATGCTGCTGGTGGAAGGACCACACTTTGGGGAGCAAGTGGGTAGTTGTGGGGTGGCTTTAAACACCGCCTGCCTGGTCTGTGGCTGGTGCCCTCTCTCTCTCTGCTTCCTCACCATCTCTCTCCTGAGGCTCAAGGGTTAGCTTTTGTCTCAGAGGCACGAGGAAAGGGTTTCCCCTTCCTTTCATGGTAGCACAGGCAGCAGACAACCTCTCTTTTGGGGCACTATAGGGCTGCTCCCCATGCCCAACCACGCCCTTCCCATCCCACAGGGGTCCTGGGAGTGGCAGTTGCCTTTTCGGGCACTGCCCTTCCCTCCTTGTCCGTGGCCCTGCAGCCTCACCAGGCTGGCTCTCTCCTGCCAGGCCCTGGGAATCAAGGGGTGGAGGGGCCACCTCCCTTCTCCCGCAGCCTCATTGAAATTTTGCCCTTGCCCAAGAATCCTTGCTTGAGAGCTCATCCCTATTAATTCTCATTGTGCATTTAGAGCCAATAGGTTTTTATTTATTCATTTATCTTGGTCTTCCATCCCCCTCCCCTCCCTCACCAGGCTGGAATTTACAATTCAGTTCTCAGGTGGCCTTGCGGAAGGATAGACGGGAGGCCTGGGGGGAGAGAGGGTCTGCACCCTGAACTCTGAAAAGGGTAGCCACCCCTTGGCCCCTCTTGCACCCTAGAGGTGCTCCCGGGCTCACGCTCTGGTTGGCTGGATGTTGGGACAGCCCGCAGCCACTGCAGGAGGGGTGCCAGGGAGCAGGGACCCACTGGGCGATTGCAAGGCTAAGGGGACAGTGGGCATCTGGCTACCATTAGGGCGCCCCCTGGTGGCCAGTTAAAACCACCTGCCACGGCTGGAGGAGTTGAAGCTTCCTGAACACCCATTTCCGCCTGCTGCTGGGAGACTAGAAATAACAGGGCACGGCGTCCTCAAGGCTGGGGAGAGACAAAGAAGAGCCAGGGACGCCACCAAGGGAGTAAAAACAACAAACATAAGTGAATAACAGCTACCGCACATTGAGCGCCTGCTGTGTCCCAGGACACGTGTGGCCGGGATGCTCCGTCCTGCCAGCACTGTGACACTTGTACAGGTTATCTCTACTTTACAGAGGAAGAAACTGAAGCTCAGAGAGGGGCGGCCGAGCTGCCTGCTGGGTAAGTTCCTGGTCTGCCTTCTAGACCCAGTGACCTTGGCAGGATTTAGGCAACTCTTTCTAATCCCTGACGTGGGATTAGAAGAGAACCCACCTCGCAGCTTCCTAGAGATGATTACAGAGACAAGCACAGGACCTGCTCAGGGTCCTGCAATAAAGGGCGGTGTGCGGGGTTGAATCACTGGATGTTACCCCCTCCCCGCTGCAGAAGCCAGCATACCACCACCCCCCCACCCCCGCCGCCCCAAGGCTGGCCTCCACCTGCCAAGGCATCATCCCCATCCTCCTCGGCCGTACATTTGTAATCAAAGGCAGAGCCGGATGGCAGCCCGTAATGAAATATTTAAGTCTATCAGACAGGTGTCGAGACACTGAGGACCCCCACCCATGCGGGAGATGGTGATGCTCTTTCTCCCCCGCCCTCCTCACGAGTCTTCCCAGGAGAGGAGAAGGAGAAGATGAAAACTTCTCCCAGACCCAGGGCTTGAGGACTCTGCCTGGTCTCAGGCTGGGCAGCATCAGGACTGTGGGGGGTGACCACCCCACCCGGGCAGCTGCCCTGGGTTCTCTGCGTGAGGGTGGGGACCTGGTGGAGGGCCAGGGCCGAGGGCACCCTGAGCCAGCTTTGGCCAGGAGAGGGCCTTGGACTTGCATTGGATGGTCCTCTCCAGCCCTTAACCAGAAGCTGGTCCAGTGAATCACAACTCAACTGCCCTGCCCCACACCCCTCCTCCAGCACATTAAGACAATGATTAATATTTAAGAGAAGAAATAGAGTCAAAACTCTAATACAAGGCATGGGTTAACTCTGCTCAGGGAGTATGTAGAGAAGCCCTCACATGAGATGGGGTGGGCAGCCAGCCCGAGACGCAGACTCAGAGCTGGGCTCCCACCCTGGCCTTGCCCCTGACCTTCAGGACCCAGCCCACTTGCCCATCCCCAAGCCAGCGAAGCCCTGGGGTCCCCAGTGCAGTGATCCCCACGGACTGTCCAGTCCCTGGCTCCTGGCCCTGTGCTGCCTTCTCCTTCCTTCCCTCCCTCCCTCTCTCCCCAGCTGGCTCCCACGGCCTGGCCACTAACCCCAGTCACAGCCTCTTGACTGCTGACCGTCCAGGTGGGAAGCTAGCTTCCCGGCTGACTGCCCGGCATGCTCAGGAGCCCATAGTGACACCTGCTCAGTCCAGCCATCAGGCCAGAATCCCAAGGACATGTGGAGGCAGCAGCCACGCCGAGGATGACCCCGAGCCCCTCCCATAGCTCCTGCACCCTGGCTGCCCTGCCCGCCCCCCGCCAGGCCAGGGCCTCCCAAGCACCACCCAAGGGAAAGGCAGCCTTCAGGAGGTAGTTCAGCTCGGTGATTTCGGAGCCAGCACTTGAGTGACAGCTGCACCACTTCCTGATGTGTGACCGGGCCTCGTTTTCTCCATCTGTACAACGGGAATGACAACACTAACATCTAGGGGCACTTGCTCTGTGCCAGAACCCATTCTGGGCATTTTTATGTGTATGCGTTAACTCAGTCCCTACAGGGACCCTATGAGCGTGTGCTGTCAGCGTGCCCATGTATAGACAATGGAACGGAGGCCCAGAGACGCCACTAGTCCAGAGCCCAGACCCTAAAACTACTTTATACAACGCAGAATCAACCTGGCTGAGCTGAGGGAGGACTCCATGGAATGACACGTATCAAGCTCTCAGCCCACACACTCAGTGAGCTCGCGTTAACTGATCCCTGCTATTATTATTGTTGTTGTTAATATTACTTGAGTACTGAAGTACTCCATGGCTCTAAGAGCCCATCCTTCACTAACTAGGGACTCAAGTGACAACACCTGAACGTCTGCCTGCCCCCTGACTTAACCAGTGACTGTGGCCACCGCACATAGGGATGGAATTAGAAACGGCATCAACCACACCCTCCATCCTGGTCTGAGCCCCTCCTTCCTGCCTTACGAATCCCCTCTGCACTTCCATCAAACCTTCCCCTGCAAAGTGCCAGCTCCGTGCTTGGCGTATCCTGGCAAAACTGTTCGCGGGATTGGATCAAGTAGGATTGGAGGTTGCACCACAGAAGGGAGGTCAGAGTGCAATGTGGCAAATAGTCCCTCGCTCCCTCGCCTGGAATGCTGACCTTCTACAAGGGAGGCGGGGCTTATCTGTGAGGCTGGGGAATTGTAGCTACTATGGTCTTCCTGAGAGGAAACGATCTCATGGTCAGCCGGCCAGAGAATTCCCCCACCCCAGAGAACGGTGTCACACGATCCCAGAGTCCTCAGGGGGGCCTTTGCTTTGGGACATTTCCAAGGTGGGAAAGAGACCTGGTCCCAATCCAAGGTGCAGGAAAGCCGACCTTGCATCTTGGTCCTCCCACTCCACTCACCCATCCCAAGGGTCTGTCCCAGACCCCCTCCCACTTGGCCTGAGCAAACAGAACAGCAGTGGGTTGACTTACGTGAGAGCAGAATCTCTCAGGGGGGTCTCCGCATGTGATGCCCGGGGGCTCCACCTTCACCTTGACGTAGTCCTTCAGGCGCATCACCTTGGGCTGGCAGGCGTAGAACTCCCAGGTGGGGCCCTCATCTGTGGTCACCCAGGATTTGCAGATGTCGTAGTCCCCAGAGGCCAGTGGGAGGCAGTGCAGGAAGAGTGCCAGCAGGGGCAGCATGGCTGCGCAGTCTGCAGGGGTGCGGCCCAGAGAGGCCCTGGAGAGTCAGTGATGGGGTCAGGCGGGACTCGCTGCCTCAGCATGGAAATGCCACATCTACCAGGCGATGGAGACCAGATTCCCAGGGACTTGAGCACTGCCGGGCTGTGTACAGCGAGGAACTTGTTTTTTCCAGAAATATGAAAAACTCAGAGCCAGCGTTTCTCAGACTGCTGATGGGCAGATCAAAAAGTTGCCCATAACTTCGTGTCCTCCTAACCTTGGCATTACACCTCTCCCAGAGGTGAATCTGATCAAATCAGGCAGACTCTCAAATTGTGACAGTGGATGGAAATGGGATAGGGAGAAAATCCGCAGGGATCTGGCATGAGGCTGAATCAGATTGCTTTTAATTTTTGTCCTTCCAATCAATCCAGGTCTTTAAAGGGCCCTTAATGTGTGATGTGCCCAACACAACTGCAAAACAGCCCTCCGGCCTGCGTTGTAAAGATAAAACAAAATCAGGAGGTGGACGTGTTAGCTGGAAACATGTTCCCTCTATGGGACTGGACTTGGCATCTCAGACCAATAAAAGAGATTTCTTTTCATATGGGCTTCTAATGACAACAATCGTGCGGCTGGACTGAAATACAGACAAGCTACTGAGGTGTTAACCGGGGAGAAGCTTGTTTGGCTCGGCTTTGGTGGGGACAGGCACTAATGGGCGCCAGCTGACCTTGGCTGCTTGCCATCGGCAACTTATTATGAAGTTTCTGAGACTTCAGCTCTCAATCCATCCAGGTACTGGGGGTCTGGCTTGTGTTTCATTGTGACAGGGGAGGAGAGAGAGCTCATTAGCAACAACACCTGCAACAAATTAAAAAGAGACGGAGGAATAAAGATGTATGAGAACAAAAGCTCTCTGGCAAAATGTACAAAATATGAGCCTGCATTAGCAAGGTCTCCCGAGGAAACTGGGTTATTTTTATTAATATCGGAGTTGCACGTTTGGAGATGGGGCACATTATTAAAAAAGTGATGCGTTTTCTCCTCACTTATCAGGGGGTGGTGGTCAGCAGAGTGCCCCTGCTTGGGGTCAGTGACTTTCTAAAACATCCCCAACGAGCCAAGATTGAATGGTTACTTTAAAACACCATGACTGACGAGTCAAAATGTCAAAGCTGTCAAAGGCAGAGATGAGACTGTAACTCTACATGCGGCCGAGACTGCACGCACAGGTGCAGACAGAGTGGTCCACGCAAGGGCCAACGATTAAGAAGCAGGTGCTGAGAAATAGCGCTCCAAACTCTGAAAAGGTGAATTTAATTTTTAACTTTAAGAAACTAAAGATGTTGAAGACTTTGACAGAAGTGACTATGATTTGTCACATTAGATTTTCTGATCAAGGCCAAAATTCTGCAATCATCCTTAGAGGGTATGTGTATAAACAGGTCACTATTATTATCGCTTGACTATTTTAAGCTGCTGGTAATTATTTAAAAGCCCAAATGGATATAACTAAGACACGTTACATTGCAAAAAAACATGGCTCCGGTAATGTGTGTGTTCCCACACACTTGATACATCACCAGGAGAATCTGAGTCTAGCCAGCATGGGATTCCGGCCAAAAATACTAGCCAATAGGGCAAAGGTTACTGCAATGAGTCACAGCAGAAGTGCCTGCCTTATTAATTACTCTGGTTATTGTGCCTATGATTATTGTGTCTGAATCCCCAAACTGCTCCAGCATCTGTGTTAACTTCAACCTCTCACCTGCCATCCTCCTCAGCCACTGTCCACAGAAGGTCCCTGAAGAGTTAACTATGTTTCCATGAAACCCCATTCTCCACCCAGACACAAACACACTCCTGCCAAAAATGACAAACCGGTGGGTGGACATTGTCCAAAGGGGGCTGGCCACTCAGCATCTCCCAGGAGAAGCCCCCCTCCGGTGCCCAACCGGTCCCTGCCCAGAGGACCATAAATCTGCATTAAGGCGGCCCCTGCCCCTCTCTGTGGCTGAAGGGCTTTTGATGGAGATGAATGAGGAGCCAAGCGGGACCACATTTTCACGGCTCACCTCTGGTTGTTTAAAGACAAACCTGTTATAGAGTCTGCCCGGCCTTGAATGCGCTCCTTGCTAGAAAACTCAGAAAGAACCCGCCTGGCGACTATTTTTACAACCCGAGAAAATGTAGTAAAAATAAAATAGCGCGGCCGGCAAAGGTTTGGATGCCCAGAAAACAGCACGTCCCTAATTAATTCTTCCAGCCGCGGACTCCCAACTGTTCACTAACAGGTAGGGAGCTCCTGACGGCTGGGGACGCCAGGGCGCCGGGCTGCGGCTCTCAGGGAGGGCCCAGAATCAGGCTTCCTTCATCTGCAGGACCAGCGGCGGCTCTGGGCTTGGACGGCGCTGGACGCGGGCAGGCGCCGGGAGGCAGCGAGGCTGGGGGGCCGGGGGCGAGCTGCACCGGGAGCAATTTGCATATCTATTAATTGCTTTGCAGTTCTGTTGGCTTAAATGCCACGCATTCCCTGAAAAGGGGGGCGGGGGGGGGTGGGCAACAACAAAATCTGTGAGGGGGTGTGGAGAGGGAATAAATGTGTTTACAACTAGTCCATCAATTGGGCGTTGCTGGCGTCGTAGGGGAATTGTGAGCTCAGTACGCGAATATTACAGTCGGTTTTTGCCAAAAAGGAAAAAAGGGAGGGGAGAGAGACGCAAGAGTCCCCGGAATAACGAGGCAGAAAGCAGGAGTGAGAAGCCAGCGGGAGAAATTTCAGAGTAAGAGGTTGTATCCCGGTGGATCGTTTTCTCCTTAGAAAATAAATCTTCACCTGATATTATTAAGAAACTGCAGCTCCCAGAAACAAATAGAATCAATGCGCTTTATTTTCTTTTAAGAGTTCTCAGGAACCGAGGGGGGCTGATAGCCAGGGTATTAAAACCCGAAAATTAGATTTTACCAGGATTTCTGAACTCAGATTTCTCTGTCTTATTGAATTAGCGCCTCTTGGAGCTGGCTGGGCTCGGAGCGAGCTCCTCCCGGGGCTGCGGGCTGCGCCCTCGCCTCGTGGGAAACTTGCCGCGGTAGGCGCGGGGCCGCTGGGGGGCACTGGAGGGGGGCGCTGGGGGCCTCTCCCGGGACCCAGTCCACCCGAAGTCCCCTCTCCCTTCCCAGCCGGGACAGCGGAAATCTGTCTTGGGGGGCGGTGCCGCGGACCAGGAAGGAAACGGGAGTCCCCTGGGGCCAGAACGGAAAGGGGAGCCCGCTTCAGTCGAGGTCACCTTCCCGCCCCGGGACGCGTCCAGTAGGTGCTCCTATCGAGCATCCCGGTTTCGGCGGCCCCAGAGCCCCCAGCCGCGGAAGGGAGGCTTCTCCGGCTCCTGGCGCCCCCCACACTCTCTGCGCGGCCCGGGAGCCCCGAAAAGTTGAGCGCGGAGGGTGGGGCGCGAGGAGGAGGCCTCGTCTGCGCGGCTGGGGCCAGAGTGGAGGACCGGCGGGCGGGGTCAGCTCCCGGCCCCGGACGCCAAGGGGTCGGGGTCGAGTCGGCGCTTCGGGTGGGCTGCAAACGTTGTGCATCGCACAGGGACCTGCCGGGCAATCCCGCAGCCGCTTGTCTTTCCAAAGTTGAGTGCAAGCCGCGGGAGCAATTAATAATCACGCCTTTAATAAAGGCCCGGCCGGCACCGAGGGTGCCCCCTCACTCGGGACCGCCTCCCTTAACTAGGAGACCCCCAGCAAAGTGCCCGGGAATTGGTTGCATCCTTTTTTCCGGCGCTGCTGGTAGCAGCTACCCCGCCGCCGCCGCGCCCCCCACCCCGCCCAGCCGGGCAACTTACTCCCGAACGGGCGGACCCGCGAGCTCGTGGTCCTCTTCCCGCTTTCCCGCTGCCTCTGCTCCCCCATCCGCGTGCCACTCAGTTCGAAGTTCGACTCCACATCGTCCCCAAAGCGGATCACTGCAACCCCCTCCCCCATTAGCCCACCCCTCCGCGGTCGGAAAGAAGTTTCCAGCCGTGGCTTGTCAAGAGTTTCGCTGTGCAACTCACGCACACCCAGTTTTCGGAGGGATGGGAAGGGGTAGGAGGAAGGAGGGGAGGCTCCCGACGGTGGTGATTAAATTGGGGTGGGGGAGTGGCGCGAGAGGAGGGTTAATTTCCTTTTCACAAACACATCCAGGCGGTCTGGCAACATCCATCTCCACCACACACACACACACACACACACACACACACACACACGATGAAAAAAGACCCTGGAAGGGAAAAGCCAGCCAGAAAGACCAGCTACTCCTTTAAGATGCTGCTACAAACGCACACTCACACGCCCCTCTCCGGGCGACTCCGGTCCTGGCTAGGAGCAGCCGCTACCGAATAACTTTTGCATCCGAGCCTTTGCTGGGCTGCTTTAAGTGGCTCCTGGGCCCCGGGAAAGCCTGCATGGTCACCGAAGCCCTTTAAAAATGAAACCAGGCTGGCAAAGCTGCGGCATCTCTCCCCCCGCTCGCCTCCCGGGCTCTCCCCGCCCGCCTTACCCCGGCTCGGAGCAGCTTCCCAGAGCGGAGACCCGGGAGGCCGAAGACCGCCACCCTCTGGCGCTCCGCCTCCCCCCTCTGGCCGGCGCTGGGTGGGGGCGAGGGCCGGAGGGCTGCGAGCCGCTGCTCCTTCCCCGCGCGCTCCCGCTGCCGCTGTGGCCGCCGCGGCCGTCAGATCGGGGCTGGGGAGCCCTCCGGCCGCCGGGGGGGCCGCCCGCAGCCGTCCCGGAGACGCGGGCCGGGGGAGGGGGCCGCCCGCGCCGCCCGCATCGCCCGCCCCGGCCGAGCGGGAGGTCGCCGCTAACAAGTGCAAACTTTTTGGCCCCCCTGGGCGGCTCGGAGAGGACCCGCGCTCGGGCACCGGGCAGCCCCAGGCCCGGGTGGGCTTCGCGGCTGCTCGTCGGGGCGCCGGGGCATCCCCCTGCGCGGCGCGGGCCAGATGGCGGGGCGCTTCACGGCCCCCCTGCACTCCGCTCCAAGTTAATGCCGAGACTAAATCCTCTTGCCATCCCTCACGGTCACCATCGGGGCTTTTATCTCTCGGTCTGATCCGGGCTGCGTAACTTCCTCTGTGTGGCTTTAACACACCATCCCACCACGGAGCAACGGTCTTCTTAAAGGTGCAGGAAGGAAATACTGAGAGACTCGGGGGACGCGCCACGGCCCCGGGAGGGGCGCCGCGAGCAGGGGCGTCCCGGCGGGCCCGTGGCCAGGGTGGCCCCGGCAGGCGGCCGCGGGAGCGAGCCTGCTCTGGGGGGTCGCTGCCTAAGCATCTCCTCCCGGCCGCTGGGCCAGCGAGTCCCTGCGCTCAGAGCGCATCCTCAGCCGGCTCGGCTCCGGTCAGGCGCCGCGGGGCTGCAGCCTCCTTTTCCAAAACCCAGGGGCCTGACGGGGTGCCAGCGCCCATGGGTGTGGGGGCTGCCCCATTGGCACCAGGGAAGGGGCCAAGTGAGTCAGTCCGCCCACCCCCAACAGCCAAGGGCTCAAGGCTGCTGCTCTGTCTCCCTCTGTGAAGTGCTGCCACCCAGAAGGCCCCAAGCAGTGGGTAAAGGGGTGGGTGGGTGGATTTGGGGAGATGGGGAGGGGGAGCGATCTGAGCGCACAACCAGAGCCTGAATACCAGCTGACACATCGCCGCCTCCAGCCTGATGGGCCCTGCTTTTGACGAAGCCAAGCCAGCTCTGAAGGGAGTGCAGAGTTAGGGGGGCAGGAGGGGCCTCACTCCCTGGCAAGCACGGGAGGAGGGCAGGGGAGGACTCCCGCAGGGGCCAGGGCAGAGGCCACAGAGTTGGCAACACTGGACAGCCCTGCGCTCTTCAAGCCCTTGGAGGTTTCCTGCCAGGCTGCCTCCCAGGGCTGTGGGGAGAGCTCCCTCCGTCTTCCAGGGGCACATGCGGTTTTCAGGTGCTCCTGGCCTCCTCTGGGTGGGTTCTCACTGCAGTACACAAGCAGACAGCACTGTCATTTGGATGCATCGAGCACAAAGAGCCTGAGGACAGAGACAGAGAGGGACTGGTCCAAGGTCACAGAGGGTGTTGGGAATAGGACCCAGATGTGGCACCTCAGTACCCCACCCCTCTGCCGCTTCTTCCATCCACCTTAACCCTTCCCTGATCTTGGTTCCCCCTAAGCTTGGGGAGGGGGCTGTACTGCTGAATAACATTTAGGCTGTTGTCACAAAGCAGGCAGAGGATGCAGAATTAAAGTCATCTGCTTTAAGAATAATAATAATTATTTAACATTTATTGAACACCTGTTTTGTGCCAGGTTCTATGCAAACCAGTTTATGTGTATTATCCAGTGATTCTTCCCAACAGCCCTGTGATTTAACTGCTGTTAGCAAAGTCTCATGTTATACATGGAGCTTAGGGGTGTTAAGTAACTTGCCCAAGGTCACACAGCTAAGGAAGACTCTGGCCTGGGAGGCAGGGCTTTTAGGCTCCCAGGTGGTACTCTGCTATTGCCTGACTTGCTGGTTAACTTGGGGCATGGCACAGATTGCTTCCGGGCCTCAGTTTCCTCATCTGTGAGATGTGAATGTGAATCCTTCCTTTTCCAAGAAGGGGTCAAAACAATGCCATTAAGTACCTCCTGCACGCGCTCTCAGCTCCCTCCCACCGGAGAGGGACCTACCCCACAAAGCTGTCCAGGAGAGCAGATGCACGCCAGCCCCTGGTTACTTGCTCCTCGGCCCCAAAGCGTCCAGCAGGAGGAAGCTGGGAGGAGGAGACCACATCTCAGTGATTTGATTTTTAAGCCCTGGGCCTGCAGGCAGCAGCGAAGGGCACAGTGTGGGGCTCCTGCGCAGGCAGGGTGAGTGATGACCCAGGTCAGCCCTCAGCCTGCTGTCGCCCTCAGACAGGGTCATCAATTCCCGGAAACGCCCTGCTCCTCCATCATCACCGAGACTGGATGCTGTCAGAACAGCCAACAGATGTGGAGGAGGATGCTCCGTATTTGTGGTTCATCTAAGCACGGTGGAGGGACCCAGGGTGCGTCCTCCTGTTATTGCCCGGATGAGTTAAGTGACCCATACGCAAAGCTCTGTGCCACTGGAAACAAGGTTTAAAATGCCTCTCCAGCTTCTCTCCCCGGTACTCCCTGCCTCTCCAGTAAGCCGATGCCAACAGGCTTTTTCAGGAACCCGTTCCTGAACCTGTCTTCTGATCGCCCCATTTCCAGACCCTGGAAATTATGGGATAGTGGAAAGAGCACTGACCAGAGAGTCAGGATAATGGGCTTTTCTCCGTTCAGCCCCTAACGAGGCCTAGGGTCATCACTTCCCCACTCTTGGTATCAGTTTCTCCATCTGCATAATGAAGGGATTTGCCCTGGAATGTGGTCCCTGTGGGATGATCCTGAGTTGACAGCAGGCCATTGCAACCCCCGGGGGACAGCGTTCCTTTCAGGCGACAGTATAGTGCTTATTTTCCAAGATGGGAAACAAATAGGATTCCAGCCATGTAGGGACCAGGTGGTCAAGGGACGTTCATTTTTAAACTCCATTAAGGTACCTTATGACAAATGACCTTTTCCCGGCAATGAAAAGAAGGTGAGCACCAGGGACAGGAAAGTGTTAACGAATCTCTCCTAAAATAATCGCTGGCTCCCCTCTCACCAGCAGCCTAATCATCCTCTTCATTGGTGGGATTTTGGCTCCATTGCACAGTTTTAATTTGAATTGTGTATGTGGAATCTACTATCAAAAAGCATCTGCAGAACAATGCATTTAATTTTTATTCCATCCATTTTTTAAAAGGATATATATATCCATATCTGTATAGATATATATAAAATTATATTATATATAAAATAAAGATACCAAAGTATGAACAGGGGAGATGGGGCGATGACATGCTTTGTTTTATATATACTCTGTCTGTGTTGCTTGACTCCTTTACAAAGAGGAATATGCATAGATGGAATAGATGAATAACAGGAAATTATAAAGTCACACGCAAAAATGATCTACTAGCTTTGCAATGAGAGGTAACAGATGAGGTCCAGGTCCTCCGGGGATTTCTGAGAGAAGGCAAATCCTGCTGCAGACAGACAAAAGGACAGACAGATGAAATGAGCTCACAGCGCTGAATAAAGTCAGGTGTAAGCTAGAAAGCCACCCCCGACCATGTTCTCACCCTTCACCTTGCTCACTCCGGTCACCATTATGCCAGACCAAGATTTTAATTGGTCCCCTTGACCTTGAGCATTTGAGACGGGGCTTTAAGTAAGTGGTAAGATCCTGGAAACTAGCCCAGGACCATCTAGGGTTTTCCAGGCATCCCTGGGCCCTTTACTTCTACAGTGAAGGCAGGGGCAGGAGGAGGGAGACCAAGACCCAAGGCCAGGGCCTTCCCCAAGGTGACACCTCCAGGCAGTGGCAGAGACTGTGAGAAACACCCCAACTCCTCCCCGCCAGTTCTCCACTCTAATCTCCAGACCATACTCCCATTAATTATTATTACTGTATTAATCATACATGTGATTAATTCAGTAATGGTGATTCATAATTGATTGCATTTTATATGGCGCCTTTCATCCACACATCTCCCAAGATGTGCACTGCCTACAAGAGACACATAAAGCAAGACGTGTTCTTTGCTTGCCTGCATTTTGTTGGATAAACTTCTCTTCGCGGAGGCAGGGGGCTAATGGTCTTCGGGCAGATCGGGCTTGGCAGCGCCAGCTCCCTGTCCATCTCCCTGGGCAGTGCGGCTCAGGCAGCGCTTTCCCAGCCAGGGGGTCCCGCTGCTCCCCGCCTTGCCTGATGGCAGCCATGCCCTGGGAACCCTGCAGACCCCATTCTCTTGGCGGGTAAGTCTGCCCGGGCCCCGGGCTGCTGGGCGAGGCCAACTTGGGCTCTGCAGGGAGGTGGTGCCACAAGTGGCTCTGGACGAGGGCTCTAGAGCTTGACTCTGTGGGTATGAGTCCTACCCCTCCTGCTAATTAGCTGACCTTGAGTAAGCTACTGCTCCTCTCTGCCTCAGTTTACCCAAATGAAAAATGGGATTAATAAAAGTCTCTCTCTTCCTAGGGTTACTGTGAAATTTACATGCAATGATGCACATAAAGCACTTTGAACCTGGCAAGAGTAAATGCCAATAAATGTGAGCACCGGCCGTGGGAGTTGTAGGCCTGGTGCCAGCAGCAGCAGCCTGTAACTAGGCTAATCTCTTCCCTCCTCTGGGCCTCAACTTTCTCAGCCATAAAATGGGATGACTGGTCAACTTCGAGGGTTCCTTCCACATCTTAGATGAGCACTTACTGCAGTAATGATTGGGATTCAGGGCTTCAGAGTCAAGCAGCCCTGGGCTCACACGCCTGCTCACTGTTTCCTAGTGGTGTGACCTTGGGGAAAGGGCTCACCTTGCCAAGCCTCAGTTGCCTCCTCTGGAAAAGAGGGATAATAGTGGTATCCCATGCCTAGGCTAGGTGTCAGGATTTAATGAGCTAATGCTTGAAACTTGTTTGGCTTCTAGAACGTGCTTAACACAAGGTGGCTCTGGTATTCCACACCAGGCGTTGTGCACAGCAGTCTACTGACATTCTCACGTTTCTGCTCTTCCACCCCCCTGTGGAAGGTGCTAGCATCCTTCCCACCGTCCAGATGAGAATACCGAGGGTGAGGAGTCTGTGCCGGGTGACTCAGTTAGGGGTCAGAGCAGGGGCAGTATTTGAACGAGGCCTCACGCCTGTGCTCACTGATGTAGGGTCTCTGCCCTGAGCATATCACTCCAGGACTGTTTTCTTCCCAGCGATCCCGGGAGGGAACTGGCATGGTCCACATCTGTCGGCAGGAGACCAGGGACCTGCAGTGGTGTGGTGCCCTCTCCAGGGCACGCAGCGAGCCTGGGAGATCAGCACAGGCTCTGTCGAATGGGGGGAAATGCCACGGGGCCGCCGGCCTTGGCCTGCCGAGTCTCTCCCCTCTGCCCCCGAAGCCCTGCGGAGTCTGGTTCACAGGGGACGTCCCACTCCCAAGCCGCAGGCGGCTGGCAGGAAGGTGACACTGCACCTCAGCCTGGGAGGGAGGGCCGGCTCCTCCCGGCAAAGCTGCTCGGCTCCTTCAGGAGGGGCGGCTGCTGCAAGGAGGAAGCCCCCACAGCCTGTTCCAGGGGGACAGCAGACAGCTGGGGTTTCAGCCCAGTCGGTGCCCAGAGCACGTTTGACAGATAGCAGGTCTCCAGCTCATAAGCCCCACGGGCAGAACCAGCCGCTGCTCGTTCTGTGGCTTCGAGTCTCTGGGGATTTCTCAGGTCTGGGAGACGGGATGCAAAGGAGCATTGGCCTCTCTCTCAGCAGGTCCTGCTGCTTAGATCTCAGGGGACATCTCCCTGGGGGAGACTCTGGGTTACCCACTGAGCACCTACTATGTGCCAGCCCTCCACCCCCACCCCCCAGTCCCCTGGGGCCCTGGAGATGCAAATGGCGACAAATATACTGTGTCCTGCCTTGGGAGTGTGGCCAGTCTGTAGGATTATCTGTGTCACAGGCACCAAGCTGCCTGGGCACCTCACAGAGTTTTACTAGCACCTACTATGTGCCAGACGCTGTCAGGCCACGCCAGGGAGGCAGCTGAGTCTGGGGAAGTGTGAGCGTGTGTCTCTGTGTGTGCATGTTCACACTCACATGTGTGTAGGCCCAGTGTGAGTGTGCCAGCTTGGCAGCATTGCCAGAAAACACGAGACAACCCAAAGTTAACTGCAGAGACCAGTCCTAACTTTCAGGTTAGGAGACAACGAATGTTCAAACCACGGACGCCCAGAACACCATACCGGGGCTCTGTGAGGACCCAGACCCCCACTTTCACCTTTCTGAGCCTCAGTTTCCTCATCTGTCAAGTGGGGTTAATAATAGCACCTACTTCCTGGGGTTGTTGGGAGGATTCTCGGAGAAACGTAGAGGACTCATCCAACACTGGCAGATGGTAAGTGCTCGATAAATGTCGGCTCTGGTTAATCTCTCTCCAGAGGGTCTGCTCTGGGCGAGGCCCTCCTTCCGCATTGAGGGGTGTCCAGAGCCCGTGGGAGCCCGGGGCCCAGCAGAGGAGACTGCTCTGTGTCAGGAGAATAACGGGTTCATCAAGGCTGGGAAATATATGGGGGTGCCAGCCCCAGCTTTCCCCACCCCTAACCCCGAGGCATCTCCTTTCACAAAACCACATTCGGAATCCGCTCTTGAGAGGCTGACCCCCCACCCCATTCCCACCTCTCCCGTGTGGGGAATGTTTCTCCCAGCTCTCAGCGTGGGGAGCAGGAGAGGTGGGAATGGAGGAAGGGGCCGCGCCCATCCTCACCAGTGGACTCCTTCACCAGGGTCCTCCCCTCCCCCAGGTGTGCCGGCTGCTAACAGGGCTGGGGGCAGGGCGGAGCTGAGCACCAGTCAGGAGGGAGGACTTGAATAAAGGTGTCAGTCCAAAGGGAAAACACTGTCGGCTGGAAGAAACTGCCCCCCCCCCGCAGCCCCTCTCCCACCCCATGACTCCTCACTAGGAGGAAAACATTTCTCTTCCTCACTGAGCAGGTGATCCGGGCTCCCCGGGCAGCAGATGTGGTCTTCCTCTCAGACGTGTGCTAATCACAAAATAATTCACCCAGCTATAGAAATATCTGTCCCACCGCCTCGGCCCTCTCGCTCCCAGCCCCCTAGTGAGACTGACCGATCCTGGATTGGCCTTCCGAGCACCGCAGCCCCACTCCAGACTCCAGTCCCCACCCCGTGCTCCCCTGACCGTTAGCATCTTCAGAAAAGATCCCCATGTAGGCCCCAACCCAAAGGCACCCACGTGCAAACGTGCAAAGTCCTGGGCAGACGGGGACCCAGGGTGGGCAAGCTGAGAGCAAGGGTCCCTGTGACCAAAGGCAGCTGGAAGTTCTGAAAGACAGCCCCCAGGGAGAGAAACAAACAAACAGAAAGGTGTTCCCTCCGACTCACCTGGTCACACACACTCACACGCGCTGTGTTGTGTGCAACAATCTCCTCATTAAATCGGCAACTCCCAGGCCGCCATGGCGTACAAACTTCTCCACCATCAGATCTCCAATTCTAGGAGCCCCGCTCCCTCCGCCCGCGGCCCTGTCCTGGGTCCTGCCAAAGGAGCACGCAACCACTGCTCCTAACCGCCCATGTCTGTGCTCAGGCACTCCTGGCTGCAAGACAACCACTCCCTCTCTCTCCCTCCCCCTTGGTCAACCTTTTCTGCCCAGAGGAGGGCCTCGGGATGGGGCTCCCCAGAACGTTGCAGGTACCACCGCTCATGAAGTTCGACTCTTAACGCATGCTGCCACCATGCCCAGGAGGACTCCTCCAACTCCGTGGGATCCCTCCGGGGCTCTCCTGCCTCCTGGTCCCACCCTTGCTCCTTTGTCACTACCCACTACATGCAGATGTGTGGAGGGCTGGGAAGGATGAGCCAGGGGGTCACCTGACCAAGAGCTTTGCTCTTTGTGCCATCTGAGAGTTGAATGACATGGCTTCTAGTGTCCCACCCAGTGGAGGACTCCCAGAAGTTTTTTTTAATCTGGAAAAATAAAAGCTCTGGATTCAATTTGCTCTCCTCTTGACCCTGCTAATTCCTGAATCCAGATTTGCTGGTACAATGCAGTTATACGGCTTGTCAGGGCTCCCCCCACTGTGCCCCTGCCTGGCACCTCACCAGGGACCTGCCATAGCTTTGACCACCCAGCTCCTCTCACTGCTTTGGAAATCTCTGTGGGGCCTACAGGGTCCTGAGCCAAGCGTCAGTGGGGTGGTTGCTGACAAAATGGTGAGGGCCCCCCTACCAGGCCCGATCTTCAGACCCTGAGTGAGGGTCTCTGGCCACATTTGTAGGAAGCCTGGCATTTATGAGCAGGGGCCCCCAAACCTGACAGCCTGGGCTTAGGATCCCCACATTGCCACTTGTTTCCTTGGGCATCCTCTGCACGTCAATTTTCCAACTGTACAATGGGGACAACGGTAGCATCCACTTTGCAGGGTTGTTGAAGGGTTTAATAAAGAAATCACGGTTGCAGGGGCTCAGAGAGGTGTGAGGAGCCCCCGATGTGATCAGACTGTCAGGAGCAGGTTGACCCTTGACACTAAAGGGCCTTCCTTTCCCTAGAAAACCCCTTTGGACCTCCAACAATAGGATGTGCTCAAAGGGGAAAAATCACCTTTGACTTTGAACTCGTGAGACAGCCAAATTGGGCAACACTAGAAGACAAAGGGAGTGTAACTTCAGGTCAGGCAGGGTGAGGTGCCCTGTCCTATCCATTCTCTGAGGCCAGCTTAACTCGCTGTGCGCTGGGAGGCTAGAAGCACGAGCCCTCTCTTCCATCCCTCCCTGTGACTGCCTGTGTCACTGTTGGCCTCACGACGTCCACTACTCTGGACAACAGAGTCCGGGAGAGACCACCGGGGTGTGCCAGACCCTGGGGGAAGCACTCTTATTTGCCTCCACCTTACAGATGGGGAAAGTGAGGCTTGGAGGGGAGACAACTTGCTCCAAGTCCTACGCCAGGATTCAAACCCAGTCCCTAGCCAGGCCCTGGACCCCCCGCGTCCCCCTCTCCGGTCCTCAGGATCTTCCTCCGTCAGGTGGCGGGGTGAGCCGGTGCTGCCTGAGAGTCCTTCCAGCGCCAACATCTTCAGATGAACCTCCGCCTCCCCGGTCCTCTCCCGGGGCCGAGTCTGAGTTCACCCAGTACAAATGTTTCCCTGAATGATCAACAGAATGACAACTCCCCAAGGAGGGAGACGCGCGTTGTCAGAAGCCTGACATTAACACGCCAGGCGCACGCACAGGTGAGGCCCCAGCAGCGAGCAGGGGGCCGCAGGGGTGCAAAGGCCGTGGGCCGGGTAAACAGGCCTGAAAGGCTCCGGAAATGCCTTTACAGCACACAGCGGGAGCTCTCCTTTCGTAGCTAAAGGGCCCAACATGTGTGAACAACCACCATGTGCCTGCGGGGTCTGGGACACCCGAGGGTGAGGCGGGGACTCGTCAGCCAGATGTGACGGCACCGTTTCTTGGCATGAGGCGTCCACACGCAGGGCTGCTGTTCCATCGGTCTGCGCTACGATCTCTGCTCCCGTCTGTTGAAATAGTGACGCTTCATGCGTTTACCGGTTGGTAAAGAGTCACTGCCGTGAGCCCCTGGGGAATCCCCCATCACCCCACTTCCCAGGCCCCCCAGAACCCTTCCTGGGAACCATCTAGACTTCCCACAACCCAGCAGCTACCCAGGCTAGTGCCTGGCACAGCAACAGGACCTCCAGGCCTCACTCCTGTAGTTACCTGAAACCTGCTTGGACGGGTCAGCGCCTGTGGCCCTCGAGTTGTTAACCGTTCTCATTGTCACTGCTGATGAACACACACACACACAACCCAGAGTTTGGGGTGATGGGATTCTCTACCGCCCAACAGAGGCCGCTGTGGGTGGCTTCAGGAAGACCCCACTCCCAGGCATCCGCCAGGGCCCCGCTCCTTGGGTTGGCCACCTTGGGGTCTGCCCACAGTAGGGCAGGAAGGCGACTTCTGGTGCTACGGGTGCCTCGGAGTGCAGCGCCCACCCACATCACTGCAGCCTCACAGAGCCTGTGCCCTCCGGTCACCACAAGCCTCTCCCCCAACCAAGCCCGACCACCGCTCTGCATTTAACACCAGAGAGAACAGTGGCTTCTGCTTACAGGGGAGGAGGCTCTCCTCTGACTGCCTGTCTGCTCTCTCTCAAACAGACTCTAGGAAGGAGAGAAGAGGCCAGTTCCAATGGGCAATGTCAGCTATCCAAAGGGCTTGTTGAACGCGATCCCGGGTTATCAGGACACAGTGCTCAGATCGATTAGTCATGGCTGTCTGGCGATGGATTCGTCATGTCTGTCTGGGAGAGGGGATAGGCATGGTGGACCTCACACTGCTCTCCCTGTTCTATAGGGTGCGGATGAGTCTCTGTCCACATGTAGAGAGCCCAGAATCCTACCAGGCACAAATAGGTGCTTGGGAAATGCTTCTAATTGAGGGCGATGTTCAACATGAACCGAGTAACCTGCAACTGTTGAGCACATTCTGTGTGCAATTTCCCAGGTGATAAAGTAGAGAGAGGAACTAGTAGTGATGTATCTGGGAAATTTGAGGGTCAGTTTATTCACTCATCCATCCATTCATTTACTCCACAGTTATTTATTGAGTGCCTGCTGTATGCCAAGCTCTGTGTTGGGGGCTGGAGACAGACCGGCGTCTGCTCTAGGGAGTCTCCAGCTCCAGGCGGGGAGACAGACAAGGTGAGTACAGGTGGTGTGTGAGCCACCAGGGTGGCGGGGGCGGGGGTGGGGTGGATACAGCCCTGCTGTTCTCCTGGCAGAGTTGCCCTCTAAGGACCGGCCAGGGTTATTAATATCCTGCTGAGTCAGGGGGCTCTTGGGTTTCAGCATCACAAGATGTTAGATATTCTTGACGCCTGACTGCCCTCTTCCTCCCTCCTCCTTCCCACCTCCCCTTCCTTATGAAGCCTCTACCTGCCTCAGAGGGCAGCAGGCCCTGATGGAAGGAGGTCTGGCTTGGAAGAAAGAGGTGCAGAGGGGATAAGCCCTTGGGAGAGAACAGGTTCAAATCCTCACTCTGCCGCTCATGAGCCCCTACCCCCCAACCCCCACAGTGAGTAACTTCACCTCTCGGAGTCCCCTCATCTACAAAGAGGAGATATGAAGAGCAATTACACAGCATTAAGCAGGCTGTCAGTGCCAAACACTGACCCTAGTAGATGTTACAACGTCATGGCTGTTCATCCAAGTACCCACCGAGGCTGTTCCGTGCGCTTGTCTGGGGAACGACAGAAAACAAGAAAGGGATAGTTCTACCCTCATACAACCCGGACGGGTCGGGAGGCAGATGGTCAGACAGTCACATGGGGCTTATGATGGGGGACCCCAGGACCCTGCAGCTCCCACCAGATCCTATGCTTCCCCTCAGACAGAGCCCTCCCACACTGCATTGTGGTTTCCTGGCTACCAGTGCCCCTTCCCCGCACCCCCACTGGACCACCAGCTCCACATGGGAAGGCTTTGTCTGTCTGGGTCAACACAGATTTCCCGATGCTGAGCCCACAGTTAGTGCTCAATAAATGCTTGCTAGCTGAATGAGTGGACCAGCAACAAGCAAGAAGAGGGCTGTGATGCTGTGGGTTTTAAATGACTCCTGTGTACACAGGTAAAGCCGAGTAATTAGTGGATTCACAGGATCAGCAGAGCTACTAATTGGAATATTTAAAATCAAATCTCCTAGTTCTTGCTATTCTCGCTCTCCTGAATAGAATTGTCTCAACTGTCAGCTCTTCCCGTGCACACACGTGGACTTGGACGATCACAGCTGTGGAAGATCTTCTCGGTGTTCTGATAAGAAATCGAGAGGTCTGTGTGTGGATTACTCGGCATCACGCCTCATCAGAGCAGCCCGTCTGAGCTCTCCAGGTCTGCCTGGAATTCCCACAGCAGATCAACGGCACCAGAACTCCCGCCGCAGAGAAGTCAAACCCCGCGGCACACGGGCCACATCGGTGCCCTCCACCCCGGCCCGGGGTTTGCTCTTAACACACCTCCAGGCATTCTTCATGATTTCACGTGCACGAGAGGAGGAGGAGGAAGAGGAGGCGGAGACAGCAGCAGCTGGAGGCCAGAGGGCTGGGTGATGGACAGCAGGAGGTACCGACACCATTGAGAAGCACTAATCTTTGGACGTCCATGACCCTATGCCCCCGTGAGCACCCAAGGAATATGTTCCTCCATTTGACCTCAGCCACATTATGTTTCAGCGGCGAGGTGAAAAAAGACCTTAAATGTTCAAGGATGCCTCCCACAAGGGACTGGACGATGTGTGCAAAGACCTTCAGAAGACAGTTTAATCGCTGACACCTGTCTTTGACTGAGTCATCCCCAGACCCGTCTTCCCCCTTTATCCCATACCTGGCCACGTCCAACTTCTCATTGCCTAGAAAATAAGGTTTAAAAGTGACACTTACATGCTAGCTTGACTTACCTCCATCATCCCTTTCTTGGCGCCCCACCTGCCCCCACTCCCTTCCATCAGTGGGGGCAGGGCTGTTTCCCAGTGATGCCTGGGATGTCCCCTGCCCAGATGTCTTTAGTCTTTTATTCCCTCCCTACCTCCCCACCCTCACACTGCCACCCGCTTCGTCAAGGAAGGGAGAGAGGGAGAAAGGAGGGAAAGCAGGAGAGAGTGGTTTTAGAAAGAAAAGGAGATGCTATTACTAGCTTCCATTACCAAGCAGTTGGTCTCTGCCCATCACTTTTGTGATAACCATCACATTTGCACCCGCTGCTCTGTGCTGTAACCATTTCCTCCCTCTTGTTTACAAGTGAGGAAACTGAGGCTCAGAGTAGTTAAGTCACTGGCCCAAGGTCACCCAGCTAGTTGGAAGCGGACCCCAGGACAGCTGACTCCGAAGCCGGGCTCAAGGCCTGACCATGCGCAGCGTGGTTGGTGAGGAGCGCTTCCGTGTGTACACCGCCTAGGTCCCCAGACCATCTTTCTTGTAAGATACTCTTTAAATCAAATTTGAACAGGAGCTCAGCGTGCTGGAGAAGGAGTTTGGGGCCCGCCATCCTGTTGAAAAAGAGGAGTTGATGTTTGGTGTGTTGGACCAATCCTGTTCCACTCTGCTCAGATGCTGTTTTCACACATGGTGGGAAAAATAACTATTTCATCCCCCCTCCCGTCCCAGAAGGGGAGGCTTGTAAACATATGGAGAGTGGGGAAGATAAAGGGCCGAGTGCCTCGACTCAAACTGTCATGCATGTGCCAGTTCTCTGTGCAGTCGAGAATGAAAATCATTGGTGAAACACACCGAGGGAAATAAAATTCGGGTGAAGGGAAAAACAACCCAGAGCAGCTTCCTGCTCCCTGGATGTAAGGCTGCATTCCATGGCAACAGCATTCACACTTTGCTGAAATGAAAGCTCCTACCAGCTGGACCCGTTATTAAAGTGGAGCCCCAGGATTAGCATAGTCTGTGTGAGCCACGAAGTGGCACCGGCTGCCCCCATCAGCTGAACCGGGTCCCCGAGGCACAGAGGCTTCCGAGGCAGAATAATGAGCAGCCTTGCTGGGCCAGACCGCAGAGCCTCTCTGGCCATTCCACCTGGCATTCTTGACTGCCATGGACTAGGAAGCACAAGGACAGTGGGGCCGTTTAGACCCAGAAGGGAGTCAAGCCTCCTGGTTAAGAACCAGGGCAGTGAGGACTGAAAGAGCTGAGTTTGAATCCCAGCTTGGCTAATATCTGGCTGTTCTACCCTGAACGAATCAATTCTCCTCTCCGTGACTCAATTTTCACATCTATAAAATGGGTATAACAACACACCCTACCAAGGGTTGTGTACTGATCAAATGAAGAAATATATGCAAAGCACTTAGCACGTAGCAAGCCATGGATCCATGCCTACTTTCTAGTGAATTCTTCTAGACAACAACAGTTAACTTTTCAGGAATGTACCTGTTGGGTAAAGTGAGGGATTCCTTTAACATTTGATGCTTTGTGAAAACCTTTTATATTAGCCAGCTGCTAAATATGGCCATAAAGCTCTGTGTGTGTGTGAGTATGATGCGTGGGTGTGTGTTTGGGTGACAGACAGAACAAGTGTGTGTGACATTCATGATGCGGATGAGGGACCCAAGCTTTGGAGCAGACTGGGCAGGTTTGGGTCCTTCCCTTCATTCACTGAGTGGTCTTGGGCAAGTCACATCCTCTGCTCTGATCCCAGTCTCCTCTCCTCTCTGGAACGGTGGTCACACCGCCTCGTAGAGCTGTTGAGGAAATTAAAGAACCTAATGTGGCTCAGCCTCCTCAAACATGAAAACCAGCCGCGGCCAAATGCAGAGTGGCGTCCTAGAGCAGGGAAAGGACGTCAGTGGGAAAACAGATGCAATTGAAACGAAGTCTGGGTCCAGTTAACACTGCTGTACTGATGCTGATTTCTTAATCTGGCGAGTGTGTGTGGTTAGATGAGATGCTACATTAGGGGAAACAAGGTGAAGAGTACAGAGAACCCTCGGACTCTCTCTTCAACTTTTCTGTAAGTCTAAATTTTTTCCAAAATCAAAGGCTGAGATATACGTATTTTTAAAAGGACCGAGGTACTGATCTAGACTAAAGGGGCAGAAAGAGACAGAACAACTCAGTGCAATGTGGGGTCTCAGACTGGATCCGGGGTCAAGGGAAATAGTAAAATTGCTGAGAACAGTGTTGGGAAAATTAGCAAAATGTGCTCACAGGCTGTGCAGAGGTAGCGGTTTCTACCAGTATTGTGTCCCCTGACGCTGGTCAGTGTCTTGAGGCCGTGGAAGAGAATGTCCCCCAGAAGGAAGGTGGGTGGTTGCCAGGGGCCGGGGGTGGGGAGGGATTGGGAGCAATCGCTCCCTGGCTCCGGAGTGTTGTTCTGGAACGATGGAAACGTTTTGGGACTCGGTTGTGCCCATTGTGAGCGTGCTCAGTGCCGCTGAATCGCTCGCTTTAAAACGGCTAATTTTATGTTATGTGAATTTCACCCTAGTGAATTTTAAAATTAAAAAAAAGAGAGAGAAAATGTCCTTGTTCTTAGGAGACACAGACTCAGTAATTAGTGGTGAAGAGGCGCAGCGTCCGCAACTTCCTCTCAAGTGGTTCAGGAAACGACGGTAGCAGTAGTGACACAGATTATGTGTGTGCAGGGGGGAGAGAGAGCACGCGCAGAAAAAGTGAAAACTGGTGGATCTAGGCGAAGGGTATTCGGAATTAATTTTACTATTCTTGCATAGGTTTGAAATTTTTTCAAATTAAAAAGCAAGAAACAATTACACTTAATTTAAAAGAACCTCGTGCTTGCTATGTAGGAAGCTCATTCAATAATGGATTTGATCCAGGATTAGATATTAGAATTTGATCTTAATAGTTATTATTTATTTTCACAAACATGTCTTGGTCCCCCCTCTGAGTGGAGATCTGAGCTGGGCCGGCCGCCGTGGGGGTGAGTCAGGCAGCGCCCAGCCTCGGTCCTTAGGGTGAAGGCCGTGCGCGGGGACTGACCAGGTGACAGCAGGCTTTGTGCCCCATGCCCAGCTCCTGGCAGCGCGCCCACACACAGAAGATGCCCCTGCAGCACTACAGGACGATACACAAAGCGGGTCAGCAGACACTAGAGCCGAATACTGTAGGTGCCACAGAGATCCGGGGGCCCAGCCTGAGTGGCGGGGTGCTGCCCCGCCATCCTCCGCAGCCACTGACAAGTGGAGGAGCAGCCACCTGGGAGAGTTTAATGGCAGCTGAGGCCCCGGGCAGCGCAGCTGTGGGTTCTGGACTGCTCACTATTTAGGACACTATCTGATCAGCCACAAACCCCACCCTGGGTAAGCAGGGGGGTGGGGCAGGGGCGGGCAGTGGGTGTTGGGGGTCACTGCTGCTCACTGATGCTGGTTCCTGTTAAGCCCCATCAACACCTGAGTCGCCAAGTCCCCCGCGTTAACGATAGCAATCAGGTTAGGAGCGCATAATTGGATAATTCAATTGCTTTCCAGGGAGAGCTGCTGTTTAATTAAAGAGGACTGAAGACAGAACTGGGAGGCTGGGGAAGACTGGCCTGATCATCTAGAGGGACTGCAGCAACCTGACAAGGTGAGGAGACGCCTACGGTGCCCGAGGATGCTGCCACGGGCAGACGGTGGCTGCAGTGGGCAAGGGAGGTGTCCAGAGCACGAGCTTGCTTCCATGGAAGGTCTGGGAGGGGGTCTTGTGATAGCAGATCAGAAGGCATCCCATTAGCCTAGGTTTCAAATAAATTTGCATTTAAATAAACACCACATCCTACAGTCGGCCAGTTCCTAGCTGTGTGACCTCAGGAAGTTACTTAACCTCTCTGAACTTCAGTTTCCTGGTCAAAGTCACAAGGGGAGGAATGTACCTGTCGGGTAAATCAAGGATTTTTTTAACATGTGACGCTTGGTAAAAAACTTTTTATATTAGCTAATTACTAAATATGGCCGTGCAGCTCTGTGAGTGTGTGTGTGTGTGTGCGCGCGCGCGCGCTTGCTCACGCACATGTGCAGGGGGTGACAGTCTCTTATTTCGGACAGACTGATTAAGTTGCGCTCAGCTAGCTGTGGGGTGAGGCTGCCGTCACGCTTGCCTCCCAGAGTGTCTGAGGGTTGAGTGAACCCGGGAACGGAAGCCCTCAGAACAGGCCCGGTGTGTGCCCAGTGCCCGATACACGTCACTTATATTTAAAGAAAAAAAAAGCAGTTAACTCATCTTGGACCTGGACAAGGAAATTCCTGACATAAACACGTTTATGGTGAAAAGTCAGCTCAAGAAACCCACTCCCAAGACAAATATAGATGTTTAACTCTCCTCTGCCTTTCCGCCCCGATCGTCGTCAAAGAAACTGAGAGTTGCTTATAATGAATGAGGGATAAATAACCCACTGATAATGTTACCGTTGTCATTCAGTGAGTATTTATGGAGCACCTGCTGTGTGCAGGCTCCGTGCAAGGTGTAGGGTCCCCACCCTTGGAGCTTTCACTTGGTCCACGCCTGGCCATTGCCCTTGGTCTTGGAGGTAGGGACCTGAAGAGGCAGAGAGACAGGCACGAAGTGTGAGGGGGTGACCTTTGCTCCCAGCAGGACAGACAGAACAAGGGCAAGACCAGTTCTCGCCACTTCCTTCCCCAATTTCTTGCAGGATGTCCCCCCAAATCTTCCTCAAAGAACAGAGCTTTTGCTCCCACCGTGACTGGGCCCTGGGTCTGGAGCCCCAGCGTCGGGGTGGATGTCTTTAATTGGTGTTTTCTCCGGGTGTGGTGGCGTGGTCCCCGCGGAGCTGCTGCTGGGCGCCCGGCTCCTGGGGAGGCTGCCCTGCGGCGTTTCCCTCTGCCTCCCATGAAAGGTTTTCTTTCAGTCCCCTATTGGAGCGGTCCTTTCACTCCATCTGTGTCATCTCTCTGCTGCCATCTTATCAGAGAAAGCTTAGGCCTCACCTCTGGGTCAGATATTGTCCATCTCTTCACAGAAACCGCCGTGGCGGGTAACGACAAAATACAGCTGTAAAAAGGCACATCGTCCCTGCTTCCTGGCTGGAGCGGGAGGGGACAGCACTTTCCCAGCTGCCAGCACATGTGGCTGGGGGTCGGGAAAACAATGGTGCCTGTCCCTGTACAAGTGAGTGGCAGAAACTCTGGGCTGATGCCCTCCAGAGGGGACAATATGGGGGAAGAATCCACGCTTTGGAGAGCTAGGGTGGAGGATGACACCATACTGTGAAATAAAGAGTAAGTGCTGGATGTGAAGTATTTTTAAGGGTCATTAATATTAATAGCATTGTTCCAAATAGAATAATGAGCAGGACGCTAATTAATCATTTTTAATGGCAGCTTTGCTCCCATTTTCTTACTGCATTTTTAATCAACAAGTCTCCCGAGGGGCCTTTCGCCACTAAGAATATTAACTGGACGTGGCTACTCCCCTCCCCCAAAGGAACCTCAGTCCAGCCTGCAATCTGGCGATTGCTCCCAGCTCAGAAAACCCACAGGGCTGCTACAAAGACCCGGCAATCACTGAGCTGATGGTCACGCATTCATTCAACAAACGTTTTAGAAATACCTACTATGCACCCAGTCCTCTGCTAGGCCCTGAGGATGCAGTGCTGGTCGGAGTGATCACAGTCCCTGGCTCACCAGGGAAGACAGATGCACGAGCAATAACAATGATACGCAGAAGGGCTTGCCTGGAGATGACCGGGCGCATGCGAGCCCACCCAGAAGGAGACCACCGCCTGTCCGAGCATAGCAGGGAGGCTTCCTGGAGGAAGTAGCATGAAACTGAGCCCTGAAGTGTGGGTAGAAGTCAACAGAGGGGAGAGGGGGAACCAGGAGTGGATAGGGATGTGCAAAGGCCCAGAGGCAGGAAGAGAGAAGTGACAGGATTGAGAACTGCACGGCTGACTGCCGTGCAGATCGAGAGTATGTGAGTTGCACACCCACATTCACAGCAGCCCGATTCACAACCTCCAAAAAGAGGAAGCAGCTCAACTGTCCGTAGATGGATGATGGATAAACAAAATGTGGTAGATCTGTGCAGTGGAATATCGTTCAGCCATAAAGAGGAGTAAAGTACCGACACGTAGAACAACATGGATGAACCTCGAAAGTCATCATGCGAAGTGCAAAGAGCCAGACACAAAAGCCACCCATTGTACGAGCCCATTTATAGGAAATGTCCAGAACAGGCAAATCCATGGAGACATAGCAGATGGCGGGTGCCTGGGGCTGGGGGAAGGGAATAGGGAGTGACTGCTAACGGATATGGGGTTTACCTTGGGGAGATGAACACGTTTTGGAACTAGATCGAGGTGGTGGCCGCACAACCACTGAATTGTTCACTTTAAAATGCTAATTTATGTTATGTGAATTTCACCTCAAAAAAAAAAAAAAAATCAAGAGAAGAATGAGTGAGAAGCCGGGCAGGAACACACAAGTTGAGCTGCCTGTGGTCTGTCTCCTTCAGGTGGCCCTTAGGAAGGAGCCCTTGGTCACTCCCACGGTTTGGTCACCAGCCCCAGCATTCCTACTCATAACCCCTCGCCATCCCCTCTAAGAGAAATGCCCCTAGACACGCATGGATACCAGTCAAGTTCTCAGCTTTGCAAGGAATTTTCTAGAAACTGTTGTGATGATGGGCTAGCTATCCCGTTATTGAGTCTCCAATGAGTTGATATACAGAAACATGCTTCAGAATGCCCGGCACAGGGCGAGCGGCAGACATGTTGCACAGCAACACCGGCTACACGGGATCGAGCGCTTTCTTTGGCCCAGACGTGTGGGCCAGACTCTGCCTGGATTATCCCATTTAACATCCCACCAGCCCCGTCAATCAGGCACTGTTCTTATCCCCAATTTGCAGATGAGGAAATCAGGGCTCAGAAATGTGAAGTCGTTTGCCCCAAATCACACAGCTAAGAAGTAGAGGACCCGGGTCTGGAATTCAGGTCTGTCCTTGCTCATAACCATTATGCTCTATTGCTTCCTAAATTATTTTTAAAAAGCAGCAACAACAAAACCTGAACTCTTCCCTGACCCCACTCTGCCCCCTTTGCCGTGTCCTTGCGATGCTTTCTCTCTGCGTCGACAGGCTGGACGGTCATCTTCTTTATCCCCGTTGCAGCATCACCCACAGGACGTTGACCAGAGCAGAGACAAGGTTCCCCGTCTTCATGCTGCGTGTGCATGGCCCTGTCGCAGTGTCCCCTAGGTGGATGCATAAGCCCAGCCCGCAGACAGCCGTGTTCCCTTCCGGGCCTTGAGGGGATGCTCCGGCGGCCTTGGAAGCAGCCCTGTGGCCAGTACGAAGTTGGAGATGACCATCTTTCCCACTTTATTGATGGCTGAAGAGGGGGCCAGTGGGAAATGTAAAGTGAGGGCAGTTGTCACTGTTAACTTGTGTATCGATTGGCCATCAGGAGTATTACACGTCCCCAGCAGAAGCATATTCGCATCCTGGACTGGCCAAGAACAGGCGATTTCAGCTTCCTGTGTGCGCCACGAGTCGGGCACCCGCCCAGGAGCCACCTCTTGTGAAGATGCCCCCTCCGGGGTGGTTACAGAGATGCCGCGCACACCGTCACCGCTCTTCGGGGCTCGTTTTCCTGCAGCCTGGAGCTGCTCTGGAGTAATGTGACACACGGGTACAAACTGGCGAGACTCGAGGCACCGAGGCGTGGAAATGCAGTCTCCCAGCATCGCGGGGAAGGAGATGGGGCTGCAGCAGCGGCGGACGCTGCGATCATGTAAATGAAAGACGTTGCCGTAGGAGAAGACTCGGCTCATTTTACCAGCGATGTCCCTGGATCCATCTCAGAAGTAGCCCTTTTCAGTCCTGCACCTTCTTGCAACTCATCGGAGGGTGATCAATGGTCTTCGGGCCTCACGTTGATCTGAAATATAAATGCTGAAAAAGAGGAGGGCTAGGTGACATTTTTATTGACCTGATTGTAAAGGAAGTCAGGGAACCGAGGCAGGCGGCCCATGAAATGGCTCCAAGTTGCCGTGAGTTTGAATTCCATAGCAATGGACTAGCCCCCAAACCACCGTCATTACCCAAAGACGAGGAACGCACGAATGAGGTGGCGGAACATTCACCAAGTGGCATTTTGTGGGTTCTTTGGCAACAACAGGACAGGAAGGCTCTGGTGCTGTGTCAAGACCACCCACAGACGAGGGCCCACGGGGGAAGGAAGGAGGGGGTGCAGGGCCTTCCGTTGGGGGCTTAGGCTCAGCTGGGCTTAGGAGGGGACCCTGAGGACGTGGCCCCAACATGGGCAGCCACCAGATAGCCAGCAGCCTCTCAGATGACTCAGCAATCAGCCATCCTTTGTGACAGGCGGAGGCTCAGGGTCCCCAGCCCCTGCAGCGACCATTCCAGATTCTTTGTGTCCTCAGTCTCCTTTGAGGAGCTTGCTTAGAGTCGAGGGCTGAGAAAGCCCGAAGCAGCGATGGCCCAGACTAATGGGAGCTGGAGGAGGGAGGCAGGCAGAGAGCGCAGAAGCAGCCCATTAAGGAAAAAGCAAATCAATACTGCAGAAACCGGAATGGTTTAAAAGCCTCTACACAAAGCCCGCGCCCTGTCCGTGGCAGAGAAGTGGCAAGAGATCTGTTTGGACCCTTCCCTGGGAAGGAGCACCTTCTCCGGCAGGGGGAGAGCCTGGGGGGCGGGGGGTGAGTCACAGCCTGCGGGGTGGGCTGAGATGGAGGGTCAGCCACCCCTGGGGGACTTGGGGACACCAGGCAGTCCATGGGAGCCCGTCCTAGGATCTTCACATTCCATTGCTGGGAAGGACCCTGGAGTTCTCCTCAGGGCCCTTCCGTCCCATTTTACAGACAGGGGCATTGAGTCCAAGAGGGAAAAGGATTCACCTGAGGTCACATGGCTAGAAGGTTCTGGGCCTCTGCCTTCTAGCACGGGTGACTTTCTACTTCAAGCCTTATTAACCGTACCTCTCGCTTCTCTTTATTATCATTAACGATGCCAGCCGTCTTAAAACCTGGTACGAACTGATTAAACCTGTCAATAACTGGACGTTGCTCTGGCTGGGCAGCGTGCTGACCATTTTATGTGAATTACGTGAGTTGATGTGAATGCAGTGAGGACTGAACCTCCAAACATGGTGAAGCTGGTCCCATTATAATCCCATTTCAGAGAGGAGGAAACAGAGACTCAGAAGTCTATGACCAGCCCGAGGTCACGCCACCTTGGGGCTAACCACCATCCCTCAGACCCGAGAGCCCCGGCTCCTAGATGCTGCACAGGGTGCTGTCCTTGGGAGTCATTGTCCGGTGACCCAGCAGGAGGGCCGGGAGAGGGAGGCCCTGCTCTGATTCTCCCTGTGGCCTCAAGGTTTGCGGGGTCAGTTAATCTACCCACCCACCCCTCAATCTAGCTGTCCCTCCGGGTGCTGCTGCCCGGGCTGAGCTGGGCCAGCTGGCCGAGGGTGTGGGCGGCCGAGGAGGGTGGTCCACCCCTGAATGGATCCCTGAGTCGGCCGAGGAGGGAGATGCTCTCGCCAGCACCACCAGCTCTTTCTGGCCAGAACCCCATCCAGAGTCAAGACCACTTGGAGAGGAGGCAAGTCAACCTGTACTGCAGCTGACACATACGGTGACATTCCCTAGGTCCTCCAGTCCTCACTGGATGAGATAGTCTCCAGAGTTCTCTCAGCTGTGTCACTCTAAGTTTCGGCCACGGTTATTGGTGTTATCATCTGAACACCGTGACCATTTACGGCGGGCTCACTGCGGGCCAAGCCTGGACGAAGAACTTGACACGTATTACCTCCCCGAATGCTCCCGACCTCCCCAAGAGGTCGATTCCACTTTTATATCCATTTTACAGGGGTCGGGCTGAGGCTCAGCGGAGTTAAAGAGAGCTCAGAGCCTCACACCAGGAAGTGGCAGGACCAAGACCTGTGTGACTCTGGGGATGTGATGACGGAAGCAGCCACTTGAGGAATTTTCTGCTCTAAATGTCACCAGGCAGGAACAGGTGTGGGGACTGGTGGTTCCTCAAAAACTCAAACATAGAATTACCATCAGACCCAGCAATTCCAGTCCCAGGTATAGACCCCCAGGCATTGAAAACAGATACTGAACCAAGGGTAAGCACGCACATCCTCACAGCAGCCCTGCTCACAACAGCCCAAACGTCCACCATCAGGTGGATGGATAACAAGTGTGTATACCCACACAATAGAATATCGTCCAGCGTAAAAAGGAAGGAAGTACTGATACGAGCTATAACACCGATAAAACTTGAAAACATTATGGTAAGGGAAAGGAGCCAGTCACAAAACGACAAATATTTTATGATTCCACTTACATGAAGTACCTCGAGCAGATAGATTCACAGAGACAGAACACGGATTGGTGGTTGCCAGGGGCTGGGAGAGGGGAAGGGGAGGGACTGCATACTGGGTGAGGAGTATTACTTTGCGGTGACAAAAATAGTTTGGAACTAGATAGGGTGGTAGTTGCACAACAATGTGAATGTACTAAATGCACTTTAAAATGGGGAGTTGAGGACAACCAGATCCGGCGGGCCTTGTGAGAAGACCATCCATGACTTCAGAGACCGTCATGTTCTACCATGTGCTGCCGAATGGAACTCTATAAGAAATCTGCCTGGGGGGTCACTCTTGTTCCCCCTCAATCCCATCTCAACGCTATTTCCCCAAAATCAAAGTAGCGTGCTGGTAAAGGTTTTACAACCTGCTCTCAGGGAGGAAAAAAGAAAAAAGCTCTGATTTGTAGTGTTGGCCAATGTCCATGGCTGATTTCACGCTGCCACCGTGATGTCCCTTAACGTGGAGTCTGGAAGAGACGCTCTGCGCCATCCTTGGTATTTCCACCACTCTAATGCGATAGATGTGAAAGGGCTGGGGGTTCAGGCCCTCTGCTCCTGTGCCCCTCTCCTCGCCCTGTTGCAGATACAGGTGTCCTGTGGTCCTGATTTGTAGTCGTGGCCAATTCCCATGGTGTAAACGTTCCCACTGTGGTTGATTTCACGCTGCCAACATGACACCCCATCCAGGAAGTGGGGGAGCAGAAAAGAGGGGAAGTTGGAGGGCCCCCCAAGGACTTGCTCCCTTGACCCTCTCATTTAAACCTTTAACTCTCCTCTTACCCACTTCCCTCACCATTACTGGGGGACCTCAAAGTCACAGGAAATGGTAAAATAATGAGGAAGGGATGAGTTTTGAGTGTAAGTTTATATATTTTAATTTTTAATAATGGCTCTGTTTAACAACCAGCTCACTGAATTCCTGAAAACTGCATCATCAGCTCTGGCCAGCTGGTCTGAGCCAGCTCCCCCACAGCGCGGACCCCACCCTCGTCCACAGACACTCCATCCTCTCTGGTTACTGATTTCCTCAATCCCTTGACCATGGAGTAAGGTCTTTCCTTTCACAGGAAGAGCTCAGGTTTAAGGCACCAGCGCCCGTAGAAGGAAAAGCACATTGATTCAATGCGGATTATTCCCAAAGCGGACTTGATGATAAGAGGGACAGAAGCTGGGCACTGCGGAGAAGCAGGGGCCCCAGTGGTGGGGAGGGAAGAGACATCCAGTGGAGACAGGCCGCTCCTGTGCTCCCAGATAAAATCTCTCTCCGTCACAATCCAACCCCACTTAGCAGGGGTGCTGGAACACTTGGAACCAAAATGCCTGCCTCCAGACCTCGTTTTCCTGCCAAATTTCCACCCCAAACTACCCGTGCATCCTTGATCCACGTTACCTAATGCCGTGTAACAAACGATTCCACAGCCCACTGGCTTAAACAGCATAAAAACACCGTTGTTCTCTCCCACAGTCCGAGCCTGACTGGGCTCAGCTGGGCAGTTCTTGCTCTGGGTCCCTCTCACAGTTGCAGTTTGGCAGTGGCTGGGGCTGGAACGTTCCAGAGGCTCGCTCACTCCTGCCTCTGTCTCAAACACTTGGGGCCTGGAGCGGCCGGGCCTCCTCTCTGTGTGTGTTGTCCCTTGGTCTCTTCAGCAGGGCGGCTTCAGAGCAGCCAGATTTCTTACAGGGCAGTTCAGGGCTCCAAGGCACGTGGAGAGGGGGAGAGAGAGAGAGAGAGAGAGGATATAGCCCTTTTTCTAACCCAGCCTCAGGCATCACATAACTTCAGCTGCCTTCTGTCTGTTGGAAACGAGTCAGTAAACCAGCCCATATTCAAGGGGAGGGGAATTAGATTTCTGTGCGAGGAATGTCACAGGACTTGTTTTAAAGCCCCCACAGTCCACTTGCTCAGCACCATCCCACTCCCCTGCTGAGAAGGGTCATTCCTGGGCTTCCCATCTCTCAAAGTTTGGGTCAGTCTTCATGGCCAGCCTGGCCTGGGGAGCATCAAACACAGCCCTTCCCAAGACCCGAGAGCTGGCGATGGGAGGAATCCCCGCCAGTGACTTCCAAGTCATCAAACCCAAGAGCTTTTTTTGGTGTTTGTCGTGGCTGATGGCCACTTCTTGAAGGTTCACCCTCCTTCAGTGTCCAGTGCTGTGCTCCTGGCCTGTCTGCCTGCCTCTCTGGCCACTCCTTCTCTCTTCTCCTCATGATGTTCCCTCCCCTGGTTCCATCCCCCACCCCCGCACCCCCAGGGCCTCCACTCGCATCTGTGAGGTTGACCTCAGAACTCTCTCTCCAGCACCGGCTCTGCCTGTGGTCTCCGTCTGCCAGCTGGACCCTTCCATCTGGCCTCAAACAGAGCCAGCAGCTCCCCCTAAGCCCCATCCTCAGCCTCATCTCCCTACTTCTGTTGTCGGCCCCATTAATTCTCCATCACAGAGGTCCCCAAGCTTAGACTCTGATCTGATTACTCCTGGCTCCTCACCCCCATACTGAACAGAGGGGCCAAATCTTGGGTGTCCCTCTGCAGTATTTCTCATCCCCCTACCCATTCCTGTTGCACTGACTTTATTTCACTCCCATTCCCTTTCCCTCCCACCAGAGCTCCTGGCAACATCTTCTAAGGGCCCCCTGCAAACCCTCCCCACTCTAGGGCACCCCATGATGGTCCCTGTCATGGACAGAGAGTGGGCTTTGGGGTCAGACAGGCCAAGTTCAAATCCCACATAAGCTTCTCACTAACTGTAACCTTGACGTGCTATTAAACCTTCTGAAACCCAAGACCCCATCTGTAAAATGGGGGTTATAAAGCTGCCTGGGGGCTGGCCCTGTGGTGTAGTGGTTAAGTTCGCACGCTCTGCTTCAGTGGCCTGGGGTTCGCAGGTTCGGATCCTGGGAGTGGACAGACACACCACTTGTCAAGCCATGCTGTGGCAGTCTCCCCTATAAAGTAGAGGAAGATGGGCACAGATGTTAGCTCAGGCCAGTCTTCCTCACAGACACAGAAAATAATAATAGTAACAGCTGCTTGGTGCACTGGATGGGAATGAAATGAGGCAGTTTATAAATTCCTGTCTGTGGTTGGCTGAATGATGTCTCTCCCCAAAAATGTCCACGTCCTAATCCCCAGACTGTGAATATGTCGCTTTACATGACAAAAGGGACTTTGCACGTGTGACTAAATTGAGGATTTTGAGATAGAGAGATTATCCTAGATTATTTGGGTGGGCCCAGTGTAGTCACAAAAGTCCTTATAAGAGGGAGGCAGGAGGGTCATAGTCAGAGATGTGATGACGAAAGCAGAGGTCAACGCGATGCAGGACCACAAGCCAAGGAGTGCAGGCAGCCTCCAGAAGCCGGCCAAGGCGAGGAGTGGGCTCTCCCTAGAGCCAGAAGGAATGCAGTCCTGGAGCTCAAGTCCGCACAGACCGATTCTGGACCTTTGACCTCCAGAACTGTAAGATAATAAATTTGTGTTGTTTTAAGCCACTGAGTGTGGGATAATTTGTTAGAGCAACAACAGGAAACTAATACACTGGCCCAGAATAGATGCTTAGTAGGAGCTAGTTTCCTTCTCTCCTTCCGGAATGGTCCACCTGGCTCCTGTCTCTGCTCACCACCACCACCCCCACCCCTCCCTTGGCTTCAGAATAAAAAGAAACTTGCACAGCCTGGGCCCTCGCCTGCCTCTCCAGCCTTGTCTCACAGGACAAGGCTTTATTTAAGCACACAGCCCTGCAGTCCCCCTCCCCTGTCCCTGTACATCTGCCCCCGCTGTTCCCTCACTCTGTCCCCTTCCCCCTCCTCTCCACGTGCCCTGATTCTACCCAGGGTCAAACACCTTGTCCCTGGCGAAGCATCCTGTCCATCCCCCTTGAAGCTGGGACTCGAGAAAGGCTCTGTCTGTATCTTTCTTACGACTCGTACCAGCCGGCCCAGGTAGAACTTCTTATTCCCAGCCCTGCCTCACCTACCAGGATGCTGGTGCCTCCAAGGTGGGGAACACCTCCTGTTCACGTTCGGATCTCTCACAGTGCGTAACTCAGAGCATGGAGCAAGTGCTCCATCAACACCTGTGGAGCTGGACTGAAAGGGAGGAGGTGGAAAGGTGGACGGGCAGAGTCCACAGCCATGGCCGGTCACCATCCCGGCCAGTTACTCATCATCCTGGGAAGGCATAGAGCCAGGAAGCTGGAGAAAGGCCACTGCCAGCACCGAGCAATATGAATACTTTATAATGTAGAATTTACACAAATCAGCGGAATCCCGATCTAAAGGGAGAAGATAGAGTCCATTTGTCAAGGGAAAGGAGACCTGCTAAGTGCAGGATGGAAAATTCTAGAAGGGCCTAGGGAGCTCCAGACATGATATTTCTGTGCTGAGATTAGCCAAATGCCTGAGCAAACAGAAAAATGGGGGAGTCAGCTGTCTAGGGGACCAGATCTGGCTGCCCGTCGTGGCCCAGCCCTGCTCAGGAACCCGTGGCAGAAGGTGAGTTGGAGCCAGAACAGGTGCGGCGGGTGTGGCCGCTACCTGAACTAACACGTGACTGGTAGGAGGGGAGACACTCGCCCAGAGCTGTGTGGGGTTTCAAATCTACGTTGGAACTTTACCTGCGCTCCGGAGCTCGGCTGCAGGGGAGGTGAGAAGCCTAGAACCTCCAACATGAGACGGATGATAACCAAGGGGGGTGTATTGAGGCTGGCATTGCTGGCGGAATGCAAAGGCCTGAGGGTCAGTTTGGGAATTGGGGTGTGGGGTGTCCAGGGAAAAGTTTTCAAATCCGAGACTAGTCCCTTCAGGGCTCAGCTTGAGGGGCTTGACGTGTGGAGGGCACATGGTGTTGAGGATTGGAGTGAGAACATATGTCCAGCCATGGATGATAGTAAGATGCTGGAAACCCAAGGGCCCTGCCAGGAGCTCTGGACTCCAGGCCAAATCTCACACAATCCCCGCCTCCTGGCGTTTATTATCGAGGAGTATTATTATCGGGAGGGGCTGGGAGACTGGAGGGAGGCCCATCCTTTAGGTCAGAGCAGCACTGTCTGGACTAAGTTGCTTTTCAGTCCTGATGCCTGGAACAGCCTCGTCCACAGCTACAGCCTGTTCTCAGAGCATTCCTCGTGGAAGAAACAATTCCCCCCTAACTGTGCCAGATGCCAGGAAGAAGGGCCGGGGCCGGGAGCAGAGTGGGACTAATTGTGTTTCATGTCTGTCCCCCTTGACCTGAACATTCCTGAGGGATTTTTGTCTGCATTTATTCCCTGCTGTGCTCCAGTGCCTGGAACAGTGCTTCGCACAGAGGAAGTGCTCGGTACATATTGCAGACAAAAGAGAGAATGAAGAACTAGTTATTGAAGCAAGTGCCAGATGTTGTGTTGTTTCATCTCATCATCACAGCAGTCCTGCGGTTCCTCCCACATTCCAGATGAAGAAACTTGTCTGAGGTCACCAGCTAATGAGTGGTTTGGGCAGGACTAAAATCCAGGTCTGCCTGTGCCCGGACCACCGCCCTCTCCAGTAAGGAGTGATTGACCATCTTGATCGCCAAAGGCAGATCAGAAATCCCCAAAGTGAGGGACGAATGGGGGAGGTGGTTGCCCAGGTGACCCCTGGAGGTGGGGGAGGTGGGGTGACAGCCAGAGCAGGGCTTCTTCACTGCAGCCCGTGCCCTGGGGGCCACACCAAGAGGGGGCGCTATTCCCAGGGAGGACACCACACTGTTTCTCCGAGCAGCTGAGTCTTCTGCTAAGGGTCTCTCTCTGGTCAGAATCTTCCACTGCATCCCCAACTTGACCTTCCCCCAGCCTCCAGCCAGCCTGGCACACCCTGCACGAGAGGACCTGTTTTCATTTCCCAGGGCTGCCATAACAAAGTACCACAGACCAAGGGGCTTAAACAGCAGAAGTGCATTCTTCCACAGTTGTGGAGGCTGGAAGTCCAAGATGGAGGTGTGGGCGGGGTTGCTTTCTTCTGAGGCCTCTCTCCTTGGCTTGTAGATGGCCATCTTCTCCCCCCTGTGTCTTTACACGGTCTTCCCTCTGTGTGTGTGTGTCCTAATCTCCTCTTCTTATAAAGACACCAGTCATACTGGATTAGGGCCTACCCTAATGACCTCATTTTAAGTTGATTATCTCTTTAAAAACCCTGTCTCCAAATACAGTCCACATTATGAGGTCCTGGGGATTAGGACTTCAACATATGAATTTGAGGGGGACACAATTCATCCCATAGCCCTGCCCAAAGGGCTCCTTCTGCTCCTTGAAACCCCTAACAGGATCTGAAGGCCGGGAGTCAAGGTGGCTGCAGGGGGGGAGGGTACCTATCCGGGCACAGGGAAATACTGCACTTGGCACTGCCCTGGTGCCTGTAACATGCCTTCCCAAGCAGCACTTGCTTCTTTCTAGGGTGTTTGGGGCACTTTAAGGACCTACCCCCAGGCCCTCGAGGTCTACCGTGGGCGTCCTGGATGAGCCCGCAGCCCACTCAGCCTCCACCCCACCCACCTCTCTGATGCTCATTCTGTTCCAGCCACAACAGTGGACACAGTGACTTCCTGTAAAGGGTCGGCACAGCTAAGTCACACCGAGGTCACAGGTGGCACCAGCACATGCTCTAATTAGTGCCACTCCATCACACTTTGCGTGTGGTCTGCACCCCCAAGCCTGGCCAACCCCCTTTGAAACATGAGCATTTCTGGGTAAAACTGAGAATGATTCAGTGCAAACCCATCCTCCCTCTTCAAAAAAGAAAAAAAAAATAGTTCAAGTGCATGCAACTGGGGGGCTTGGAACTCTGAGGACCAGGGCGAGCGTTCTGGTCCCCAGAGATTTTCAGGAGCACCCAGGCTGACGAGACTGGGGCTGAGTTCCTGGATAGCCCTCCTCTCATCGTCGCATAAAGGCTAGATTAATTCTGTAGGCAGGCTGTCAAAAAGGCCATCTGGCTCCTGGTTGGGGGCGAGGGCGTTGGGAGTGACCCTGTGCACTTAGCTGTCTCCACTGCATGCAGGACTTGGACGGGCCTAGGGCAGCTTGGCTTCATTGCAGCACCAGCAGGGACTCATCCCACCCAGCGTTTCCCAAATGGGAGGGTCCTGACCCCCACTCCCTACGTCCAGCTGACCCTGGGAGCATACCACACACACCACTCTGCGGTGCTTTCCCTGCCTCCTTTGTTCCCTCCAACCTCCCTGCTGCTGCCGGAAAATGGACATCTTAGTGCCACACAGGTGACCCTTTCTCCTGCAGAGGAGGGCATGATCAGACCCAGGGGTTCCCTAGCCTGGCCGGGCGTTTCCACAGTCCTTCACTCATCCATCCATTTATTCAGCTTCGACGAGCCAGCACCACGTTAAGTGTCAGAGATCCAGCCGTGAGCAAGACAGATATGGCACCTGCCATGGGGAGAGGCAGGAAACACAGAAGTGAACAAATAAGTAAAATCATTATTGCCTGTGAAAACACTGATCTAGAAAAGACTGATTCCCAGGCTCCGACTCTGGAGATTCTGCCTTGGCAGGCAGGGGATGGGGCCCTGAGATCTGTACTGGTCCCTAGTCCCATGAGGAACTCCGATGCCCAGGCAGATGTGGGAACCACTAGTCTGAGCCATCCGCTGCCTACAGACAATGCCAGTAATTTACCCTTTGGCCCAACAATCCCGCATCTGGGAATCTATCTACAGGCCCATCTGCACAAGTAAGAAATGACACGTAAAACATCTTTCATTGCAGGACTGTTTGTAAGAGCAAAAGATTAGACCCGATTCTAGTTCTGGGCAGTGAGTGTCTGGCTGAATAAATTATGCTACATCCACACAGTCGAATACTATGCAGAGAACAATCTACCTGCACTGCTGCGGGGAGCTCCCTGGGATACATCACTTGGTAAAGCAACAACAACAAAGATATGGATCCATGCTTATATTTGCTACTTTTTGTATAAGAAAAGGAGAGGTGAAATAAGAACATATATTATATATAATATATCTCTCTATATTTATTTTGCATATAGGACCTAGAAGGATAAATAAGAGGGTAATAAAATGCTTGCCTGCTGTGGTGGGGAGGTAGGGGGAGGACGGGGGGTGGAAGCCGGACTTCAGTGTACGCCTTCCTATGTAGTTGTGATTTTGGAACCATGTAACGACCTGCTGTTAAAAAGACCAGGCAGGAGGGTGTTGGAATAGGAGGTCAGGTTTTGGCATCAGCTTCCTGGGCTGTGGGTCGAGCTCCCCTCCTTGGCAGCCAAGTCTCCACCTTAATCTGAGACTGAGGACATCCGCCCTCACTTCAGGGGTCACTGGGAAGGTAAGTAAGTGTCCAAAGCCTGGCACAGATGTTAGCCCTCTTGGCTTCTCTCCTAAATCTCACTCATGCAGGAGGAAGCTGGGTGCAGGGAGTTTGCGGCCAGTTAGTAAAGGAAATACAGCATGTGACATCCTTAACCATACCCATCCCTCACCTTCTTATAGTGCTTTCCCCATTTACAGGAACTTCCTCAGGCTTTTCTCATTCGCTCTTGAAGTAACCTAAATAGCCCCATTTATGGGTAGGGAAGCTGAGGAGGTCCCAGGAGGCTGGAGGGAGAAGCTGAGGAGACCCGGGAGGCTCCAGGGGAGGCTGGCCCAGAGCAGGGCACCACAGGGAGTGCAAGGGCCATTTGACTTGTGACCGACAAGGGGGCATCAGCAGGGGGCATCCCGTGTACCGTGGGGCTCGTGCTGACCAGGAGGGGAGGCGGATTTTGGAGTCACATGGCCCTGGGTTGGATCTCCATTCTGCCCCTTACTAGTGACCTCTGGCAAGTCACTGAACTTGCGTATATTGTGCTTCACATCCTTCATCTGCATAATGCGGGTGAGGAAACCCACCTCACAGCCCTCTCGAAAGGATCCCCCAGATAACGCATACAAGCCCTTGGCAGCATGCCTGGCCCTCAGTGAATGGTAAGCTGTTATTACTTCCTATTCTCTGTCATCCATGTTCCACAGAAAGGGACACAACATACCCACATTTTATTGAAACTGTCTACAAGGGGGCCATCAAGCAGATGGTTTAGAATTAATATATTAATTAATACATTAATAACTGACTTACTTAAATTCACTGTGTCTCAGTTTCCTCATCTATAAAATGAGGATAAGAAGTTGGTACGAGGATTCAATGAGACAAGGCACGTATGTGTGTGAGGCACGTTATGGGGGACCAATAAATGTCAGCTATTAATTATTATTATTATTAGTTAATGAGGCAGCTAGTCTGACTGTTTTTCTACAGGCAGTTTTTTGCCAAATGGACCACATCCGCCCACGTGTTGGCATCGTACAGGCCGAGCCGCAGGGAGGACGATCCTGCTTCCTCCTGTGGACATGGAGAAGCGGTGGCAAGACAACTGCAGACAATTCCAGTCTTGGTAGGAGCTGAATTTAGACCCTGAGAGACGAGTGGTCAGTGAGTCTTCACTGAGGACTGTCAGGGGATGAATGCCACAGGGGAGCTCAAAAGAAGTCACTCCCTTGCCCTTGGGGAGCTCCTCCTTCCCCCACTCACAGACCCCTCACCCCAATCTCAACCGCCTCTCTTTTCCAGTACATGAGCCACCAGTTCCCACCTCTCTGCCTTTGCTGGGGCTGTTCCTCCTGCCTAGAATGCCCTTTCTCCCCTTCCTCCTCATCTGCATGTTTAAATTCTATGCAAAATAAAAGTCCCAGGTCAAAAAGGTTAACAGCCACCAGGTCCCATCCCCTGTAGCCATAGCCACTGAGGTCCTGGTGTAACCTCCATTAAGTGAAGGGCCAAGAGCTGGCAGAGGCAACAGAGATGATCTAGGTAGCCATGGGAGCCAAGTGCCTGGGCCAGAGCCTGACCCACAGAGAAGCATCTGCATAGATCTCATCAACTCCCAAATTATATCTTCCCCCAAGTCCTCTTTCAGAACAACCCCAATAACCGCTATATTACTCAGGGCACTTTTGTTTTAACAGCTGTAATGAGATATAATTCACACATATACATTTCATCAATTTAAATTGTACAATTCAATGGATTTTTAGTATATTCTTGAGTTGCTCTTCTGTCGTCACAATCAATTGTAGAACATTTTCATTACCCTAATAAGAAATTCCTCTCCCCTTATCTGTCACTGTCCCTTCCCAATCACCTCCCCCAGTCACCCTCACCACCACCCACAGCCCTAGGCAACAACTAATCTACTTTTCTGTCTCTATAGATTTGCCCATTCTGGACATTTTCTATGAAGTGGAATCACACAATACGTGTTTTTTCATAACCAGCTTCTTTTGCTTTGCATAATGGTTTCAAGGTTCATCCATGTTGTGGCATGTATCAGCATTTCATTCTTTTTTATTGCTGAAAAATATTCTACTGTGTGGATAGATACATTCTGTTTATCCATTCAACAGTTGATGGACATTTGGGCTGTTTCCCCCTTTTGGCTGTTACGAATAACACTGCTATGAACACTCATTTACATATTGTTGTGTGGATATTTCCATTTCTCTTGATTATATACCTAGGAGTGGAACTGCTAGATCAAATGGTAACTCTGTTTCACCTGTTGGGGACCCGCCAGACTGTTTTCCAAAGTGATTGCACCATTTTCTATTCCCGCCAGCAGCGTGCAAGGGTTCCAGCTTCCCTACATCCTCACCAACACTTGTTGTTTTCTGTCTGTTTGATTCTAGCCATCCTAGTGGATGTGAAGTGGTATCTCATTGGGGTTTTGATTTGCATTTCGCTGATGAGTAATGATGCTGAGCACCTTTGCCTATGCTTATTCAGTCAGCTGTCTTAGATGCAAGTGACAGAGACCTACCTCAAACCGGCTTAGGCACAAAGGGCGTGCACTGGTTCAGGTGAGCAGACCATGGAAACAGAGAGATTGGCGGAGAGTTCCCCGGATCCAGGCACTTGAGCAGCATCAGGGATCTCTCTTCCTGTCTCCTCCTCTGTCATCTCAACTCTTCTCTGTGGGTGAGACTCATTCTCTCAGAGAGAACAGCTCTGGAGCAGCTATAGCCTTACAACTCCTTACTGAGGAACTATAGGAAAAAGAGGCTTTTTCTCCTAGATTCAGTATGAAAATTTTCAGGGAAGGACTTCTATTGGCTTGGCTTGAGTCACATACCCACTTATGGACAAATCATTGCAGTTTCCTGAAGAAAACTGTCTTTGACACCAGGAGAAAGGGAAGAGGGTGCCGGGGAGACAAGAAGTAAATACTGTGTGTCCAGTACAACCACCCGCACCTGTGATGGGAGGGGAGGCAGGCCAGGGGAAACCACAGCCGGAGAGAAGGCATAAATAGCTTGATCTTTCAAGAGCCTTATCGTCTATGATAACTCAAACGGACCCAGGTTTCCCAAACTCCAAGCATTCCTGTGTCACCTTCACGTGTGCTGCTATGTCCATATACCACCCGGACTATTACTTATTTAATTTTTTTATTTTGAATCATCCGGTGTTTACCTTAAATATATGTGTTTTAAAAGGAAACTTTAGATCATGATGGTAAATGGAAAATCAGTACAACTTGCCACCAGCATAAGGTAACTATAAAAATAAATATAACAGAAACCAAACAATGCTGTCAATTTCAAGAGGCACTGTTCCCATCCGAGGCCAGGGAGCCTGAGGACAGCTCTCCTTGTTAAGAAGGGAGATTAGCAGGTATTAGGGAGGCGTGAAAGACGCAGGAGCACCTAAGCAGCAAATTTCCTTTTAAGCAATGTGAAGGTTGAAAGAGAACTGGAAAGGGAGTAATTCTCACTGTGATTTAATGTTATTCAACATCCTGCCGGATTCCACGGAAGCCTTTCCACTTACCACCAGGGCCACACGTCCCACGTGTTGGCAGGCAGTGAAATAATCCATAAGGAGACTCCGCTGGGGGTCCCTGTGCCAGATTTCTGAAATCCAAATCACCAGGTTCGCTACACCATCCATCCCCCCTTTGCCCTTGGTCCCTGGGGGGTCTAGCCGACTCCAAGGTCTGAACCAAAGTCTTCCATAAAGGGTCCCGGGAAGGCCAAGGGCATAGGGCAGGCCAGGCTGCACTTCCTCGTACAGAGATCCCCGGTGGCCAAGGTCTCCTCTGTTATTACAGAGCTCCCTCCCCTGCAACTACCAGCAACTTCTGACACTCCATCAGTCGGGGCTGATAAATTGGTAGCTTTAGTATTTTGATAACTTGAGGCCCTGAAGCCATTCACCAGCAGAATCAACCCCACCCGGGGCTAAATTATTAATCAAATGCTGATGTGATTGGAGAAGCTAGAACAAGTCGACGGTGGGTCTTGCTTTGAGAAAGGGCATGTCCACTTGCAGATATTCAGCGAGGCAGTGGGCCTGGCTGCCTGTCACCGTTTTTATTAATTGCAAAGACATCAGCTCTCTGTTGCTGCTTTCTATTTTATATTTCAGGAACTTGGGGTCACTGGCAGGGGGCAGAGGAAATCCTCATTTTAAAAAAGAAACAAGTCAGCATTGAGAACAAGAAGCGGGAGGGGGCTCTTAATGACTGGCTGGGTTTATTTTGGGGGCTTGTGGAGAGAAGGGTGGAATATGAGACTTGCTTATTGAAAAAAAGTTATTGATTGCTGGAAATCAATAGCAGTAAAGAGTTCTGTCTGAATCGCTGGCTTCGAAAGACTCAGAAATCGCTTCCTTTCTTGCCTTCTTTCTCTGCCAGGACTTGGAGAGCTCTCCTCGGTAGCATGTGAGTTTGGAGTGGACACGGTGCCTGGTGCAGGCAGCGATGTGGGGCTCCTGCATCCAGGCAGGAAGGCCTTCATTCCGACACTGGATGGCATACGGAGTCATTTTCTGGATGCAGATGGGCTTTTCCCTCAGGAAACCGAACACCAAGTTTCCTGATACGGGATCTTCGTGGTCAGGGGAGAGGGGCTGGGGAGGAAGTAGAGATGGCCGCCCTAAATCATGGGTTTCTAATGGACTGAGAAAAGCTTTGTTGTGTCTCTGGTGGTCTCTCGAAAGCAAACCCTCCGCTGGGGGCTGGCTATGGAGTAGGGAATACAGGAGGGGCGGAGGATCCGCTAATAAAGGAGGAGGGGGATTAGAGCCGCCCCCGATGTCCAGACTCCTGCCTGCTGACCTTGTTTCAACAGAATCCTGAAATTAACAAGGACTGAAGACTGTTGGGAATGAAGAAAGACTTGATAAAAATGAAGAATTAATCATTATGAGCCCCGATCAATACTGAGATGATGCCAATAACAGCTTGTATTTCTTTTCCCGTTCTCTTGCGATAGGCCCAAATCCTTGATGCAGGCTTTCAAGTTTTCCCTCCAAATCCCTTTGTGGAGGGGCGGGAGCGGGTGGGAAAGGCAGGCTGAGGTCCTCCCTCGTCTTACAGTTGAGCGAATGGAAGCCTGCAGCGCGGTGGGTGGATGTGGCACACGTGTTCAGAGGGGTACCGGGAGGAAGGAGGGGTCCAGGCCCTCCGCTCGCCTGGTTCCCTCTGGATCAACAAACACACCATCAGGACATCAGGGCGAGGAGCATTGAGGGCCCTGGAGGAATTACCTAACCTACTTAGTATTTGGGGGAAATTATAGAAGATAAAGCTGGGACCGAAAATGCAAGATGATCTGCATGTGGTACAAATGTCTCAGAATAGGCTGAGGAGTTGTTCTCCAGTTGCTCCCCAAACTTGGAATGCCAGCCATAAGGCCCCCTCCCCGCAAAATTCACAGGACGACTGGCTCCCTTTTTCCACTTAGTTGAATATTTTGTTTCCCCCAATCGACCTGTTACTAGAGCCAATCAATCTGATAGATACTCCCCAGGCAACGACCTGCAGTCGGGCGGGTGAACAGGTTGTCTGCCTGACATGTGGCCGACTGAGCTGAGCCCTACCAAGCACACGACACAGCTCTCCCCACTGGAGCTCCCACCGTGTGCCAGACACAGGGTCCCCAGCCGTCTTCCTGCATCCTTTGGCTTCACGTGCACAGTGACCCCTGAGATGACAGTTGTCAGTGGAGGTCACTGAGGAGATGCAGGCTTATAAAGTTGAAGCCTTTGGTCCAAAACGAGGCAGGACTCCCACCCAGAGAGTCTGGTGCTGAGCTGTTCTGCCCTGGCTGGGTGTGACACACCGGGCCGGCTTTCCTCTCCGCCCCATCCAGTCTCAGACGCAGAAGAGCGGGGAGGGCCACATTCTAGTCCAACCCACTTCAGCCATCTTTCCCTCTTAACCGCCACCTACCCTCGGCCTCCTGAACTTCTCTGACTCTGTTTGGGGTTTCCTTACATCTCTGGCCCCTGGTTTTCTTTAATTTTTGCCTTGCCTTTCCTTTTCTTCCTCTTCCTTTCCCAGGCATAGCACATTTGGGTCAACAGATGTTTGCTATAGATTTGTATAAATATATTTTGTAATTGTTGCTAAGTTGAATAATATTATTTTATCTGCAGAGGAACGATTTGCCACACAAAAGAATCCCAAAGTGAGTTCCTCTGCAAAGTGAAGAGGGTGGACATCTGTCAGGGTCATTGCCAACAAGGCTTCTGTATTTAGGGTGAGGGTGGGGATGGGGTGGTGGCCGGGTTGGTGTGAACAACCTCTAGGCTTCCTTCCAACTCTAAGGGTCTATGTTTCACATGTTTGCATTCTTAGATTATCTGTAGTTTATCTCAGATCATCTCCTAGTTTATCTTTCTCTGTGTTTATATTTTACATAACAAATGTCCTTTAAGATGGACTACATTTGGAATTCTACAGATGTCCATCTTCTTCACTTTGCAGAGGAACTCATGTGGGATTCTTTTGTGTGGCAAATCGTTCCTCTGCAGATCAAAAAAATGTTATTCAACTTAGCAACAACTACAAAATATATTTATACAAATCTATATACAGATCTATGAATAAATTAGTTTCTTCAACAAATACATGGCATTTTTAAAAGGATGTGTTGTAGATTAAGAGACTTAAGAGGCACGTCCACCAATACAATATGTGGTCCTTATTTGGGTCCTGATTCAAACGAACCAGCTGTAAAAAGACATTTTTTAGACAACTGGGAAAAACTGAACAAGGACCAGGTATTAGATGATACATCATCAGGAATTATCTTTAACTGTGTTAGAGGTGAGAATGGTATTGTGCTTCTGTTTTAAAAAAGTCCTTATCTGTTAGAGGTGCATTGTGAAGTAATTACTGAGGCAATGATACGATGTCTGGGATTTGCTTTAAAGTGTGCTGAGAAAAAAAAAGAAAAGAAAAGGAAAAGAGTACAAGGAGCTGAAATGAGAATATGTACATATTATTATATATATATAATAATGTAATATTTATATTGTAATGTAATATAATAAGAAGAATATGCAAAATATTCAGCTGTTGAAACTGGACGATGGGTGTATCGGGGTTCATATTCATTCTGCTTTTTGTGTGTGTTTGAAATTTTCCACAATAAAAAGTTAAAGTTTTAAAACACATGCCACACTCGAATATTTTTTTTTTTTTTTTTTTTTTGTGGGGAAGACCAGCCCTGAGCTAACATCCGTCGCCAATCTTCCCCTTTTTGCTGAGGAAGACTGGCCCTGGGCTAACATCGTGCCCATCTTCCTCCACTTTACGTGGGACGCCGCCACGGCGTGGCTAACAGGCAGTGCGTCGGCGGGCGCCCGGGATCCGAACCGGCGAACCCCGGGTTGCCAAGCGCGGACTAAACCGCTGCACCACCAGGCTGGCCCCACACTCGAATATTTTAAAATGCAGCCTATACCTGACTGCACGCTGCTTTCATAAGAATCCCAATCTGCTCGCGTCTCTCTGTGTGGTGGGTACCTGTGTGCAAAAGTTCCCTCTGCTCTGTTGAACTTTAAGATTCTGAGGACAAGGATTACTTTTTCCATTTTGTTATCTTTTCCTAGCACAGGTAGAAGCCTGAATCCAGTAGATATTGAATACACATTCTTGGCTGATTAACCTAGTGATACAAAGATTTTCAAGGAAACTCAGCTAACATCCCAAAGACCATGGCCTCCCCAGCAATGTGAGTTACTGTTGAAAGCAAGCAGGTCCCTAAGCTTATTCGTTCTTCTGCTGGGACCACATATGCAGGGGTACTGTGGATAGCTATAAGATTAGATTTTATTTAAACTTTTGCCATAATCTAGTACGAAACTTTCCTTATGAAATAGATTCAAACTAGAATGGAAGGAACCTCACTTACAAATGGAATAGTGCACACACACAGACCAAAGATAAATGACAGAGCACAGCCTCACCGAAGGTGTGTGGAACCGGTGTTTGTTCTGCTCTTATTTAACATCTTTAATAATGATCTGGAAGACGGAGTAAACAGCACACTAATGAAATTTGCATAAGATCCTTAATCAGGAGGTGTTGCTATCGCCAAGAAGGGCAGAGAAGTAATGCAGATGCCTCAAAGGGGGTTAAAGATGTCAATGGAAAATAACAAAATAAGATTTGGCACAGAGGGAGAAAGACAAATTCAATTGGGAGGCAAGTCTAAAATAGGATAGTCCCTGGAGAGAAGAACAATGCAAAAATAATGCTGAAAGAGGTGCAGGCAGAGAGCAACCTTAGCCAGAAGTGTGATGTGGGAAAAAATGGTCAAGATTGGGGAGGAGGTTCGAAAAGGAGATGTGTATGCCAATGGTGGGATCCCCATGCTCCCTGCTGCCCTGGAGTTTTATAGACCCCAGAGACTTTATCCTGGGCCACACAGGTCACTCGGGCCCCAGACCCTTTACTTGGGAAAGTGTCCTTACAGGGCAGTAGGGAATTTCCTGTATGAGGTCATCCTGTCTCCATGGAGGGTAGGTGTACATTTCCCAGAAGCTTCATTCTCTGGGGCAGCACTGTGGGCCAGGAAAGGTTGGTCCCTGGAAGGCCAGTGGATTTGGGCCAGTCAGGCTGACCCAACAGGTGGTGCTTTGTGGTTTTCTGGACCAGAGCAAGAGATTGTGTCTTCTGGGAACACTTCCCAGAGACTGGGAAGTCAGGGATTTGGGCTGCTCTGCCTTGTAGAAGACCTTATCCTGCTCGGAGATGCCAGTACCACATCTGCTCAATGAAAATACAGAATTCATCCATTCAACAAGTATTTTGTGAGCAGCCACTACAGTGCTGGGCATCCAGACAGATATGGTCCCTCTCCTCCTGGAGCTGGTAATCCTGTGAGCGTTATATTTGTGCTTCGGTGGGTACTGCTTCTAAAGGAATTGAGAAGAGGGTGCTGATGTGATTATATTCTTTCCTAGAAAGGTATCATCCTTCAGACGGTTGCACAAACTCCCTCCCCCACTTAAAAAAAAAAAAAAAACTCCAGAAGACCAGCAAGTGACAGGCAGGGATTAAAGAAGTGAGGAGAGGGATCTGGAAAGATGAAGACAAATAAAACAAGAACAAGAAAGTAAGATGTGGATCACTGTAATGTTCTGACACACTGGTGCTAGAACAATGTTTTTTGAGTGGCGGCTCCCAGGCTGATGACTGTTTGGGGTCTCAAGTCTGCAATTCAGTGAGAAGGACAACCAGCCAATAACTTCGAGTTAACTGGTTAACTTGGAGTTAACAGACCTTTGGAGTTGGCAGACTGAGTTTCAAGTTCAAGCGTCATCTCTTACTAGCTGTGTAACCTTGGGCACATCACTTAACCTCTCTGAGACTCAGTTTTCTCCTCTGTAAAGTGGGACTATCAACAGCACCTACCCCTTGGGAGCTGGTGTGAGACTTGTGAAATAATGCATTTAAAGTGCTTGGTGCTGTGTCTGACCCTCGGTGAGCATTCAGCGCATGTAACTCTTCTGACCTTGTTGCTATGCCCGAGGCAACTGGCAACACCAGCATTTGTGAGCATCCTGAGGTGGGATCTCGGCCAGTTGTTTTCTGTCTGTCTAGGGTGATGTCAACACATCTTCTCCCAGTCGTATAATATCAAAAAAGCACGAACTACATGTTTTCTGTGTGGCACTGTTTTTTCCCAGTCTTCCCTTTGGTCAGGTCATCTTCCACACTCTTCACTGATTATTCACCAAGCATTACTGAGTGCCTCTCTGTGCCAGGCTCTGTGGATACAAAGATGAATAAGCCCATCCCCGTGCCCAGGACGTTCCCAGAGCAGAAGAAACTGCCCTGCCCTTTACTTCCTTGGGACCCAGGCTGAGAGGCTGCTCCCCAAAGACAGCACTTTTGACTTTTCCTCTTCCATCTTTGGCATCTGAGACTCTTCATGCTTTGTTGCTACTCTCCTGACTTTGGATCTCAGACATCATAAGACTGAAACGATGGGCTTTGAGTCAGGAAGACCTGGATTTGAAACCCAGCTCTGCCTCTAGTTTGCTGTGCAACCACGGAGAAGTTACTTAACCTTTCCGAGCCTCAGTCATCTCAGCCAGGAAATGGGGATAATAGTGCCCACATCCTAGGATCACTGTGACGATTGAATGGTTTAAATCACCTGCCTTGGGAAGCCCCTTCCCTAATTGGCGGGACGTGCTCAATAAATAGTATTAAGCTGTGAGCAAGCTGATAGCTCTAGTCAAACGACCTGAGCTGTGACAGTAATGTGCATTCTTTTATCCAATAAAACCCAATGACTTTTCATTTTGTTTAATTTTATATATATTTATATCCAAAAGGCCAAACTATCTTGAAAACATTGATCTTGCAACTTTGTTGAGGTCATCCCTTCTCTGGGCCTCAATTTCTCCACCTGGAAAATAAGAGACTGGACACTCAAGAATCTCTAAGGTCCCTCCCGTCTCCGAAAGTCTAGGGGTCCATGCTGGGGTGGGGCAGGGAACGAGGCCCTTGTTTTCAGGTTGTCTTTGAAGTGTCAAAACAGGTGTCAGGCAGAAAGAGTGGACCAGTGTGGAGTCATGGGGAGGAGTGAGGAATGATTTAGCTGGGTCTGAGGAGGCACGATTGATGAAATTTAGGAACAGGTGATGTAGACTAACTATCAAGGAAAAACTCTCTGACAGTGAGAGATCAGCCTTCTTAGAAATCGCCGGCATTTACAACCAGGATGGCCAGGTCATCCTGAAGTGGGCTCAAGTAGACCTTTACTGGAGGGGTTCTGGCCTCTATGGGACTCAAGGTACTTAAGCCTGTGATGGCTAGAGCTGTGGGGAGCTTGGCCAGGAGCACTTGGGAGCCCCCATTTCCTCTAACAGGCAGCTAGGCATGGGTGGGTAGACAGCAGAGACCCTAAACGTGCCCTGAAAGCCATTTGAGGACCTCTGGGATCTGTTGTGTTTCCAACATGTTTCCCAGTGGACTGGGCACCCCCCTGAGAATCTTTACATAAGTGTTCTCCTGTCCCCACAACCACCCTATGAAGCAGGAGGAACTATCTCAATAGTACAGATAAGGAGACTGAGGGTCAGGGAGGTTAAATGACTTGCCTGGGACCATACAGTAAGCAAGAGGTGGCAGTGGGATTCAAGCCCAGGTCTCTAACCCTAAAGCCCAGAACTTTCCATTGCCGTAGAAGATCTCCAGCGCTACACAGAAGTGAGTGGGTGCCCTGACCTTAATCCTGTCTCAATCCATATTTACTAAACCAGTGAACTAAGAAATAGCACTTGATTTAATCTCATTACACTTCCTTATTAACCCTGTGCAACATGAAATGTATCTTAGTTGCCATTTTACAGGTGAGAAAACTGAAGTCTAAGGAAGGTAAGTCGCGAGATCGCCAAATAAGCCAGCGGCAGAGTCAGGCCTAGAATTCTGCATCCCTAACTCCTAACCCAATGCTTTCCCTTTTTTTGATTTTTCTTCTTTAATTACATGCTACTGTCGTTTATTTTTTCATTGAGGGCTTGAGGTCTGGGGAGAACCACTTCCTAGTAGGGAGACTGTGTGAGACTTGGGGCTGGCTTTGAAGGAAAGATGGCCAGGGAGTGGCCATCAGTGGAGATAAGATAGAAGGAAATGATTAAGGAGTGAAAGGCAGGTGGTTTGGGCAAATCTTTTCACTTTTTAAGGCTCAGCCTTCTCCTCTGTAAAATGCAGGTTAATGACCACCAACCCCTCGCAACTCCGCAGCCTCCTCACCCCGCCGAGGGTGGCTATTTGCAAGAACGATGCCTGGAAAACGTCAGTGCCGTGCCTGGTGCATAGCAGGAGCCCCGTAAATGGTGCCACTGTCATTAGGAAGAAGAGAAGGGCGTGTTGTGCTAGAGCTCAGTTCCCTTCCCAACTGGGGAGCTTTTAGGGAAGAGGGAGAAATGTAGGAGGAACCTGGAGCTCCAGCTCTGCACGTTTCTAATACTCCTTGGGACATGGATGACTTGGGGCCTTTTTGTACTTCACAGCTCAGGGGCTTCGCACAATGATGAAACAGCGGGTCACCCACCAGGCGTTTGATGGTCAGCTTCTTCTGGGCCTCCTGGCCCAGGAGCTTCTCGGCAGGACCCATCCAGACTCTGGTACAGCAGAAAATGAGGGGCAGGGTCCCTGCTGAGCCCCCTCTCTTTTGCCCACTTCCTCCCTCCCCCACCCCTTGCAGTGCTCCCTCGTTGATGGAGCCAGGTATTTGCAAACAGCTTATGCACACACGCACACAATCAATATCACAAAAGATAAATCTGAAGCAATTGACTCCAGGCTGTACTGTCACTAACTGACAATGAAAAATGATCAGCACTTGAATACATTGCATTTTTATCTTTAAATCTTTCTACAGAAGCGGTGTCAATATCAGAGCACTAAATAATCTCTAGATAGCAGGAAGATGCAAGAACATTTTTTTTTCTTCATGGAAGATGGATGTAGCTTTTTGGAAGGCTTTAAATACTGAAGCAAGGAATTAGCTCTCTAAATGCCCTACAATGACTGGCCGCCTTGTCAGTCCTCCAAGGACGATTTGAATGCCTAGCTCCACTCTTCCATCAGTGTTCTTTAAATAACAGTGCTCGGCTCTGAGGACTAGAGGCCCTGTCCAAGCCCTAATGAATCCATCAATCATGACTTGCTGCATCTTATTCCTGAGGCCAAGCTCAGTGAGCCAACAGGGGAAATTGAGGCAGGAGAATGTTTAGAGTCAGACAGGAACTCAGTTTTCCCCCAGAGTCAACCCTATGGTCCTTGAGAAGAGGACAGGGCTAGTTTTACTTGGGGCCATAAAATGGAAATTGCATGATCAATCAGATTGCTGGATTATTATCATCAAATGCTTGCTGGGCCCTATTCAGTGTAAGACACTGATGAACATTAGAAATGCAGAGAAATGAGCCTTACTCTTTCAAACTTATGAAATATTGGGGTGGAAGGACATTTGCTTAGCAATAATAACGACCATACACTGAGCAGCAGCAGCACCAGGCACTGCACTAAGAGCTCTGCATGCACCCTCTCAGCCGAGCGGGCCTCACAGTAGTCCCACGAGGTGGGCATCATCAAGTCCGTCTCACAAACGAGGAAATATTGCCAGTGCCAGGGAGCCAGGGAAGGGCAGCAGATCTGGCTCGAGTCCCAGCTCTGTGTGACCCTGGGCAAGCCACGACCCTCTTGGGGAGCTCCATCATAAGTAAAGTGAGGGGAGTCAGACTCAACGACCCTGAAACCACCCCCCCCCAGCCTTTATAATCGTTGGTTCAGTGAATATCCAATCGATGGACAGACTGTGTCCCCCAGCCCTCACTGAGTGCTTGCTTCATGCCAGGTCATGTGAACATCGGTTTGCAGAGCTGAGCAATACATCATTTGTTCACTGAGTGGAGAGAGAGGCTATAGACACTCATCCCCTCCCATAAAGTTACTGCAAAAAATAATTAAATATTAATCAGCTCTAGTATGCCTGGCACTGAGTGGGGCATTGATATAGAACATGCAAAGAAGAAGAAAACAAAGTTTCTGACTTGAAAGATTTTGCAATTATGCTGGAGAGAGGAGGTAGGTGCCCAACAAAATATCTTCCCCAATCAAGTGTGGAAATAGGGGCTGGGGAGACTGTGGGGTAGTAGAGAGAGCACTGGAGGTGAAGTCCAAAGCCCTCTGGTCTGTAGTCAGTAATTAGGGAGCTGGGGTATGGTGCCCCAAGCTTGGGACTGATGACCCTCTTTCAATGCAGATCTAGTAAGAATCAGCAAAAACCATATAAACTTAGACACTTGCTCACTCTGAGAAATAGCCCATGAATACCTGCTGACTTGGGAAACACTCAGATCTAATCAAAGTGACCAGGGTGTATCACCAGGACTGACTAGGAAAGTGGTAACCTCATCACTTGTGCTCTTTCCTGTCTGGAGAGGAACTATTATCAGAAAAGTGTTGGTCAGCATCAAGCAAAACGGGAGGGGAGCTGGATATCAGGGACTGGTCAGTCATCATCCAGTTCTGTCCAAGGGAGAGAGAGACAGTCTGAGGCAGCATTTTCAATGTCCCTTCAGTAGCTCGCCAGTTCCCTGAAATACCTGGGGAAACAGTTCCAAAAACCAGTATAGGTGAGAAGTGCTGCACACACATCCCCTCTGTGAGAGCCAATATGGACACTGAAGTCCAGAGAAGCTCTGCAGTAAAAAAAACAGAAATGAAAAGCAAAACCTTACTTATCCTTGTTTAACCTGGCATTTCCCAAACTTACTTGGAAGTGGGATGGGGAAAGAAATGTCTGTGAGTATGAAACACAATTTAGAAAAGGATGATCTAAAGATTTTGATCAAAGGCATTCATTGGTCTCGCAGAAAAAGACAGAGAGTGAGAAATAGAGGGAAACAATTTTGGAGAGATGAGGTGCCTTAAATCTTAAACTAAGCTATACAACTGATGAGGGAGATCTCCCAGATATATCGGATCAGACAAAAAAAAGTAGATGCAAAAGAGTGTGTAAAGTATGATTTCATTATTTTCTTCAACAAAAAGGGTGGAAAATATATATGAATATATGTATAAATTATATATATGTATAATATGTTATACATATATATACTTTTATAGGCACAAGACATCTCTGGAAATATAAAATAGTATAAATAATAATTAATAAAACCTGTTGACCCCCAGGGGGAAAAAGAGGGGAAAGATAGACTTTTCAATAAATCTTTGCAAATTTTGAACCATGTAAATTTTATTAAAAAGTAAAATAAAAATATCCTAAAGTATACAGACTATCATTCAATGTGGATCAACCTAAAAAGTGATCATTACTGAGTCCCCGCCCCCCTTAAAATACTTCAGTGGCTTTCCACGTTCCTTGGGATAAAGTCTAGACCCCCAGGAGCCCAGGCACAATCTGCCTTCTCCCTCCTCACCTTCCCACCCGTCTTCGCACAGCAGCCACCGTGGTGTTCTTGGAGCTCTCCAAACAAGCCAGCCTTGCTCTCTTCTCAGGGTTTTTACACAAGCTGGTTTTCCCACTTGGAATGTTCTCAATGTTCCCAAATGTTCATGTGGGAAACCCGTGCTCATCATTGAGGTTTCACATCAGGTATGTTAGCGGCTCCTCATCGCGTTGACTCCTTCGCCGCCCTCTTGTGCGCGCGCGCACTCTGTAGGCTGCTGTCCGTGGTGCTGCGCGCAGTGCGGGCCACTGTCCGTGGTGCTGAGAACATAGTGGCGAGTGGGGCTGTCTGCCCTCATGGAGTTCGGATGCTATGGCGACAGAAACTGAAAGCACACAAGGAAGTAAATAAATACAGACTAGTACTTATTAATAATGCCCCATTTCACTCTCATAGTGTCATTTGGATTATTAGTTAGAAAGTCACCCCAGCTATGAAGAAAATAAAGCACACCAAAAAAAAAAAAAAAAAGACTGTATTGTCACTGCCTTGTGGGCTGAGGTTTTTTCATGACCTTTGAATTGAATGTGTGTGAAAAACAAACATCCAGAAACAGAAAAACAAAGTAAAGAAAAAGGGTTACTTAAAAATCCACTAGAAACAGAGGCCTCTAAAAGCGGGGTCTTGTCCCTCTTGAGAATTACTTCTGCTCTTGATAGCTTTTAATAGAGGATTCTCTTATCTTTAATCTTTCAGAGTCACAGAAATTCTGAACTGCAGGGAAATCAAATCTTGATCCAAGCAAAGTGGAAGTGAGATTTCCCATCTTGAGGGCCAAGGTGCTTTACAAAACACATTTTATATTATCTGTTTCTAATCAACCTATTGGAGAGTGTTGCCTTGGGAACCAGAACACAAGGAGAAATTTAGGAGCTAAAAAAGTGTACTCCTTTGGTGCCTTTCCCTTCCCCCACACAAAGTGTCTTAGAATGGGAGCAGTTTCTTTGTGAAGATGCTATCACTTATTGAAATTGACATTTGCAGACCTGGAGAAATGTTTTTTCACAACTGTTTGTTAATCCATTTATTCTTGTTGATTGCTACTTTCTGAATCCTGATCTGGTTACTCTTTTGAATTTTGGGGGTGTTGCCTCACCAGGATAGGAAACATGCGTTTTGTGGGGGTGGTAACTGGAAGATTCAGTCTTGATCAATGGAGAGATTTTATTTGTGTAGCTGAAGGTCTTAATTAGAATTAGGATCCAATTCTCCAGGCATATCATTATCAACCACGGTTCTTAAGGATTGTGTGATTTCTTTGTAAATACACGCGGTTCCTGGTATAATGCCAGAAGTACATTTTAGGACAGGTTTTTCTCTTCCTCTCTGTGCTCACAACCTGAAATTGCCAGGCCATATTTGAGAAATGAGCTTGAATGCAGATTTCTAGACTGTGTTTTGTTGTAGACAGTTCTTGTCCTAACCACACCCCACAACTACCTGCAGGAAATATAGGTAGAATGTTTGTATCAACCTGAGTTTTTCAAACCAATATCTCAAAGATCTCATTTGTATTACCACAGTGGTTTTGTGTGGGGTTTTATTTTGGGGGGGTTGGTTTATTTATTTGTTTGTTACTTCTCATGATTATTTATGGAACATAGTGTATAGTACAGAGGTTTTTGAAACTCTGGGAGGGGGCAGAAAAACCCTTTTCTAAAAGACAACTACTCCACTTTCAATATAAGTGGGATAAAAGTAGAACTGTTTTGACTGAAGAGGACCTGAGGATCTATTATCTGACCATCCCTTCCTTACCTCTACCCTTGAGGCAGAACCTTTATGATTCTGAGGAATTTTGGTGCCTTGGAGAACCCAGTTTGAAAGCCACTGGCGCAGAGATACAGCACTGCCTCGACGTTGGGAGACCTAGTTCTATCCTAGCGCTGCCCTTAGCTGTTGGACTCTGAGCAAGTCATTCAATCCCAGTGGGCCCAGTTTCTCTATCTATGCAGTGAATCTCTTAGACTGGTGGGTTTCTGGAATCCCAAACTCTCAGCTTTGACACGAGAAAGATTCCATGACTGTAAAATTTAGATTCCAAAATTGTATGATTCTCAGCTTCTGGAACTTTGCAGTTTAAGATTCTCTGAGAGTGACTGTGTACTTTAACAATAATTTCATAGTAACTTCTATATTTAAAAAAAAGAAAGAAAGAAAACAGGTTTGGAGAGTTAGCTTTTTTGGGAAGAGTGGTTAGAAAATGTCTTCCTGGAGGAAAGTCTTGAGTTACACAAAGATCTGTGGAAAAGCATTCCTGGCAGATGGATCAACATGTGCAAAGGTGCTGCAGTGGGGAATGATCTTGGCATATTCAAGGGACAGCGAGCAGGCCAGCAGGGTTGCAGTGGAGTGAGCAAGGGGGAGAGTAGTAAAAGGTGAGGTGGAGAGGTGGGTGGGGTCCTCTCAGGCAGAGCACAGAGTTTGGATTTTATTCTAAGTGCAATGAGAAGTCATGGGAGAGTTTTAAGCAGGGGGTGACATAACCTGATTTATGGTTTTAAAAGATGCTTTTGGCTTCTGTGAGAAGAATTAACCATAGGGAGGCAAGAATGAGAAGCAAAGAAACCAGAGAGATGACTAAAGCAAAATTCCAGGTGAGAGTGACCATGACACGGACCAGGGAGGCGTCAGAGGAAGTGGCGAGGTTGGATTCAAAATGCATTTTGATGGTGGAACAATCGGGACTTGATGACTGATTGGATGACATGACACACACACTAAGGCACCACTGACGTAGGAAACAGCAAATTCTAATACGAGCCCTAAAGGTTGTGAGGGTGATGTTCAGAATTGTAGATGTTGGTCTGCAGTCGGGCTGCTTCTCACGTGGCAACTTCAGGGAGCCTGCTCTCGGGTAAAGAGTAGTGGGATGTATTCATTTAACAATTGTTCAAGACTCTTCTGAACCACACAAGACAGGCTAGCTGGTATAGATGTATATTAATAAGATATATACAAATATTATATGCAGCCCAAAATGGAATTGTCAGCAATTTTCTTTTTCATGCACTTCTGTATTTTCTAAGCTGTCTTTAATAGGGAAATATAAGTCTTATAATCAGAAAAAATATCCCTTTAAGACAAAAAATAAGTCTAATCCAGTCCTATTTGAGGGAAATGTGGTTTGATGGATTCAGGGAGGTAGCATGTTTATTTCTCTTGCCACCTTCGTCGTCTTGCTAACTCCCAGTTCTCAGCTGTTAACTACAGCTTTTGGTAATTTACCTACTGGTCAGCTGAAATGCGCCCCACCTTGGTGGCCCACACAACCTTCCTCCCAGCTCTCACGTGGGCTTGGGTTTCATTCACCCTGAGCTGCACCAGACCAGCCCCAGCTTTGGCACCCTGAACTACACATGCTCGGAGCTAGGCACATCGCGCTCCGGCGGTCATTGTGCTTTGCAGCCTGGTTGATTCATTAGTCTAATGGTAACACATTGCTGGGATGCTAAGTTTGCTATTTCTCCAAAATGTTTTGAGGTTTTCCTGCTGACAACTGTGCTCATTGCAGTCATGGTGAAAACAACAAAATGAAAAGGAACCTCATGGGCCACACAATTCTAAACGATGTAGGGAAACATTTGGTTTCTCGTAGCTGTCAACACAATTATACCCACAGAGAAAGAAAATGAAAGGCAAGGCTGAGACAGCTCAATTTGGCTTGGAGAGTGGGGCGAAGGCTTGGAAACTTCACGCCTGGGCGGAAGGATGCCAAGACCTCTCCGGCTGGGCAGGGGCAGAGTGGGTGTGAGATACGGTGGTGAGAGCTGGTTGCAAAGTTGACAACGCACGAGTCTTTAGCCAAAGAGCTGCCAACCCCAAAAAGAGTGGCGTGAGAGTTCCCAGGGAGGGGATTAAGGAACTGTGAGGCCTCCAAGGATGGGGACCCACGGAGGGGGGTCCTTCTTCCCAGCACAGCTGACAATGGCTCCTGAGCTGCCCTGGCAGTTCTTTTTCTCTCTAGGGGCTCACAGGAAGTAAGCGTACTGAACACTGTATGATTTTAGAGAAGGCAAAATTAAGTTTTCTGGAGGTTCCTTTGGACTATTGATTCTGAAAAGGGAGGAAGGGATGCCCCCTTGGGGGAAGTATCAGAGTCTTAGAGCTTTTCTAGTCTAGTTTCTGCCCCCACCTCCCACACATTCTAATTTTGCTGCCACAGGGACAAGTGGGCCCCACTGCCAGCTACAGCTACTATTATTGACAGAAGCGTGTTAGTCATTCATTCAGCAACAATTTACGGAGCACGTACCACGGGCCGGGCACAGTCACAGCCTCAGGTGGGTTGGGACTAGACAAAAGGTTGTGAGCCCCCATGGTTTAGATTCTGTGAAAAAGACCAGGTAAATGTGTCAACTGAGGTTTTGCTTAACTAACTTTTCTCCCTTTTTCTGACATCCCTCTTTTAAAAGGCAGCAGAAAAATATTAACACCCACCTTGGTGGAGGGCCTCCAATGTGCCAGACGTCACGCTGCTGTGCATGCATCATCTCACGTAGTTCCAGCAAGAATGTGAAGAAGGGGGTACTCATCTGTCTGTTTTACAGAGCAAAAAGCTGAAGCTCAGAGAAGGTCAATAACTCACTCAGGCCACACAGTGAGTAAGCGGCAGAAGCAGAACTCCAGCTCGGGGGTCTCTGGTAGCAGAGCGCGTGGACTACGGCCTTGCAACTTCTGTGGACCAACCAGCTGCATCGGCATCAACCGAGCGCTTGTTAGAAAGGCACCTGCTGAATCATGATTTGCGTGTTCATAAGTATCGAGGTGATTCATTTACACATTAAAATTGGAGAAGCCCTGAGCCAGGAAACTCGCACACAGAAACAATCTCACTCTCAAAGACAGAACATGCTGGAGATCAAAAAGATTCATTACATTTCCCCATTCTGTCTTCAGCAGAGTTTCTCAAATGCTACAACACAGCTTCTAAAGAGTGTCCCCCACCCAGCATGAGAAAACATTGAAGGGCAGTGGTAAAAACCTCCAGGTGGCCTTTACGTACTGCCATGTGCCCTATGGTACGCGCATCTGCTAGTCAGGGTGGATCAGAGATTTGGGCAATGGGGGAATTTTATTTATGAGCTGGGTGCCTCAGTTCCACAGAGGAAGACTAGAGGATGTGGACCTTGTTTTTAGGAAATAATTGGCAGCAGTTCTAATACAATTGATGAAACTTCACTTTTTCCTTTCTCACTTCTTGGATGGGCTAGTGCGGGCCTGCTGCCCTTCATGTGGGTCCAACAACCACTCAGCTCAACTCTGAGGTTTAAAGACTCTACCAAGAAACCCAGAAATCATTGGCATGAGGCTTCTCACAGGTCTCTAAACCCTATAACCTTACAGGAGGTCAGAGTTGCTGCTCACCCACATAGCAGCACCTTTGTACAAGTTAGAAAAAGGTACCGCTCCAGGTAGATGCAGCCCCAAACCATGTTGACTTGGTGAATGGACCACAGGGTAGATTTTAGCTCCCACTTGTCCCCTTGGCCTGGAGCCCTTGTGCAGTGAACACCCTGCACAACCACACACAGCAGCCCTGAAGGAAGTAGTCATTTAAGATCAGTTATGAAGTTGGATTATCAGCTCCACCAGAGACCACACCTGTCTTGTTCACCACTGTATTCAAGCACCTAGCTCAGTGCCTGACTCAAAGTTGGTGCTTAATTAAATATATGTTGGACAGATGGATGAATAAATGAAGGGAGATGGGGTTAACGAGTCACCAGGCTCAGATGTGCAAAGTCAATGGCTTTGTAGAGCATGGGCCAGGGACACTCATGAGATTACCTTTGTCACCAGCAACTTACCATGCCCTTGAAGGCACAAGTACTGCATGAGAATCCTCTGTTGCAAGTGTACCTATGGTATTCTGCCTTTGAAAAAGGAAAGGGGGGCCTTTCTGAAATTGTTGAATCTGGGCTCTTCTTAACAAGTACGTAAGTCTTGGCTCTTGGGAATAAAGGCATGGAACTAAACAATTCTGATTCCCAGGGTGGTGTGGCCTAAAAGTTCTCATGATAATTTGGAGGGGGGAGCAAGGCTGGAAAGAGATCCAAGAAATCAAGAAAGAACCAGAAGAATCAAGTCGCTTAAGATCCTATTTCCCAAGGCACTTCTCCATGTCTAAGGAAACCAATTAAAAACAAAGACACCTCGTGTGAAAACCAGAAACCATATGGCTGGTGCATGAGAAAAAGATGAGACCATCCTGCAGACATTTCTGGACAGCCTCACTGGATGGGGACTGAAAACAAAGGACACAGATGTGTGTTCTGACCAAGCACATTGCAGACAGGTGCTCGGGATTCCCAAGCCCTCAGGCACTCGAGATGCTTGGCAAGCGTTTCCCAAAGTGTATTCCATGGAACTTTAATCCCATGGGAGGCTTCTTGAAAATAGGTGCAACTGTCAAAAGGCACAACCATCTTTAGGGTATTTACAATGAATATTAAAGGTTTTAACATTCCTGCACATTTCCTTTGTTTAACCCAGCATTTTCCAAATTCATGTGATCCTGGACAATTCCCCCTTCCCCCACACATACCTTTTAGCATCTGTTACTAACCAGCTAGGCTAGGTAGTTTCACAGAACACGGGTTTCAGTTCTGTGGAGAATTTGGGGAATAACCTTTTTCCTTCTTGGGTTCAAGAGGGAGAAGTCCACTGTTCAAGGGCCTCCAGGCTGGTTTTCCCTCTCCCTTAGGGAATGTCAGGCCCTTGGAGTCTGGGCTCCAGGGTTTTGACAGCACATCTCAAAAGTGTTTTACTTGTGAGAGCCCAGCATGATTTGATGGTGGCCATCATCATATTTTAAAAGAGGGATAGAGGAAACCAACAGGGGTCACCTGCCGTTCTCCTGTCCCCAGAGCAGAAGTGACCGTGTTCCGTGAACTCTTCACCGCTTTTCTGAGGGACTGTGCTGAGCTCTAGGGTGTCAGAGTCTGTGCAGCCGAGTTCCACCTGGGGTTTTGGCTCAAATCCCGAGAGTATCCCTCTTAGGAGCCAGGCACCCCACTGTTGATGGAGGGCAACATTTCCTTTTGTGCCCCACGTCCCCCGCCAGGACTGCCCCCTCCCTCGAGATCTTCTCTGAGTTGGAGACTGAAGCAGAGATGTGGGGACAGCAGAGGATAGAGAGCGGCTATCTGTGGCTCCAGAGCAAGCTGAACGTCAGAGCCCCTCTCCCCACCCCGACTCCCAGAGCTCCCTCCAGTTCTCCCTGTCTGTCTCCCCGGCCCAGGCCCATCCTAGGAAGCGATGTCACTCCCAAGCTGACCCCGCCACTGGGGCCACCAGGCCTGCTGGGAGGACTCTGAGCAGTGACAGGTGCCCGCAGCTCACAGGGCCCCGTCTGCTACTCCTCTTGCTGCAGCCACTGTGATCGTCGGGGAGGGCGGAGGGCTTGTGGCCTCACCGGACCTCCTACGGGCTTGATGTCCTTTGCTGAGATCACTTCCTTCCTGTGATTTAATGAGGCTGAAGTCAGAGAAAACCTGGAACCACCAGAGGGGCTGTGTTTCCCAGAACCCACCCTTGCCTCCTTTTTCAGGGAGCATTAGCATCATTCCCTTCTCTCCCCTTTAAACTTTTAAAAAAATTTTTATTAAAGTAATACATGTACATAGTTTAAAAAGTCAAATAGACCTGTAAGGCTTGTATTTAAAAATAGCCCCACTCACTGACCCTGATCTTTTGCCCCAGAATCAGCCACCTTCAACTCTTAGCTTTATCTTTATTTTAGTTTTAGGCTTTATCTAACTGACTTGCTGCTAGAGAAAACGAGGACTTAGCTCTCTTACACACAAACACACACACGCACACACCCTCTACTCACTCTCCCAATACAGTAGATTCTAGTTAGATCAATATTCAGTGTTTACTGTCCTATGATTTATGGAAATATTATTTGCCACAACCACCCAATGCACTATTATTACATTTTTTGTCCAATTTAATGTTTCTCAGAGTTTGTAATTTTTTTGGTTGCTTAGTTTTCTATGTAACTGACTGTAATTTATTTCCAAACTCTCCATCATAACTATAAAGTTCTTGTCAATATAATAAAAACCTCATGAATCTACTGGTTGCAAGTTTTGTTTGGAGCCCTACATCCTGGGCCCGATCAAGGCTGATTGCTGTGTTGGGCCCAACGCACACCAGGGGGCCAAGGCACATGTGTGGTCTGGGTCTTCTGGGATAACCTTTGCCTCTCTCCTGTGTTGCTTCTGCTGTTCCTGGATTCTCTGTTTTCCACTTTCTTGGTTTACTCTCTCATTTTGTTGGAGCACATCCTTGAGTAGCTTGTTGAGAAAGTATGCATGGGCGGAAAGTTTGGTGAGATCTAACATGTCTGAAATGTATTTAGTCCACACTTATACTTGATTGGTAAAATTATCAATAAATTCTAGGTTGAGAATTATATTCCTTGGGATTATGAAGGTCCTGCACCATACCTTCCAATTTCCAGTCATGAAGGTAAAAAGCCCAATGCCTGATCCCTGGTCCTTGGTGTACGACATTCTCTCTTTGGAAACTTTTAATAGGCTTCTGTGCTGGGTACACTGAAGGCTCTTTAAATCTGGAAACACGTGCCCTACAGTTCTGGGAAATTGCAATGTAGTGTTTCTTTGATAATGTCCTTCTCTCTATTCTCCCTTTTCTTTTGGTCTGGAACTCCTGTTCTTGGAAACTGAAGTTCCTGGACTGTGGTGGATGAAATAATGGCCCACCCAGAGATGTCCTTGTCCCAATCCCTGAAATCTGTGAATATGTTACCTCACATGGCAAAAGGGACTTTGCAGAGGTGATTAAGTTAAGGATCTTGAGATGGGGGCTTATCCTGGATTATTCAGGTGGGTCTGAGGTAATCAAGAGGAAGGCAGGAAGGTCAAAGTCAGAAAAAGGAGATGTGACAACGGAAGCCGAGGTCAGAATGATGTGCTTTGAAGATGGAGGAAGGAGCCACGAGCCAAGGAATGCAGGCACCGCTAGACGCTGGAAGAGGCTCTCACCTCGAGCCTCCAAAAGGAATATAGCCCTGCTGACACCACGATTTTAGCCCAATGAGACCCATTTCAGATTTGTGACCTCCAGAACTGTTTGTGTTGTTTAAGTCACTGGGTTTGTGGTAATTTGTTATGGCAGCTGTAGGAAACCCATGCAGGGACTAACAAGTTTCTATTATGCGCGTGGGCACCGCCCAACAGTTCACATTCGCTAACTTCTTTGCAGAAGCTCCTGAGCCTGCAGATCGGGACGGGTCCCACGTTGCAAACTCTCCCTCACCGCATTCCTCATCATTCTGATGAAGCAATGGTGGTTGCGATCATTCCTTAAATGTTCCTCTACCCACTAAACCATAGGCATCATGGGGGCTGGGATCGTGGGTCTGTTCATGCTGTTCGCCACTCTGTACCACAGATGTTAATAAAGTTGTGCCGGGAGAATGACTAAATGAATTAAATGATTTATCTCTGGTAGTCCTCGCAGCAACCCTGTGAAGTGGGAACCATTGTCCATTTCATGGGTGAGGAAACCGAAACACAAAGGAGACCCCGTGGCTTTTCCAAGGTGCACGGACTAGATGGGGCAGGGCCAGGACTGTCTGTCTGCGTCCTAAAGCCACGAGTGTAGCCACTGAGTTAAAGATGTCCCTCCAGACTGTCTGCTTCTGCCCCTCTGACCGTCCCTACCTCTAGCTGACTTCTGCCTGGCAACCTGACACTCGGCAGGAAGGAGCATCTTAATTAGGCCGCCTGCAGCCGTTAAGGGAACTGCCTGGTCCCCTGTGGAGGCGAAGGTTTCAATGACGAATCCCGCGCTTAGCTGGGCTGGGGGCCAGGAGCTACAGGATTTGTCGAGTTGCTCTGGGATCCTCAGGAATGGCAGTGTTCCAGAATCATAGCGTCATCATTGTTATTATTGTTTTTATCTAATCTGTTCTTGAGAACAACCATTTTGAAATTGGGCAAAAATACAGCCTAATATATTTAAACATATATATTTTTATTTTTATGTAATTTAAAAATAAACGCATTGATGTACATTTTCCAAGTGCCTGCCTGCTGAATTCCTAATGTAATACAACATGACTCAGAGCTAAATTTAAAGAGAGAAGCACATATGTTTAAAGCAGGCACCAACTTTCAATCTGAGGAGAAACAGAGTCAAAAGTATTTTTTTTAGCGTGTGAGCGGACTGAGTGCAAAGTGAATTATCTCCAAGCCATCTGGGATGTCTGGTGTTTTCAATGCCTTCACAACTCTAATTTTAAGCCGTTATTTGGCCTTTAAATAACAATATCTTTTCTTTCCATTGGAATTTGCACCAGATTCCGCATTTATTGCGCTATCGACTCCAAAAAGAGACCTATCTCTGAGAGCAAAAAGAGCAAAAGTTATTGAACGTATTACTCTGCAGATTGGCTCTGGGAAAAAACCAGCAGCCTGATATTTTGCAAATGAAGTTTGACATATTCTGGGACAGCATACTGCACTCACCACAAACAGACTGGTTGTGCCTGGAGGGGAACGCTTACTCAAAGCCCCCTTAACAGCGTGCAGCTCGAGGAAAAAGACCCCGGCTGCACTGTGAGTGACTGTCAGGTTGTTCCACGGGGTCCTCATTCATGAATGGTCTTGACTTTTACCTCGAAGGAAGACAGTCCAATAGGATTGCAGAGTCTTAGCTCCAAGAGGGTTTGGTCCAGCCTAGCAACCGATGACGGAATCCCCAGCATAGACTTCCAGGTAAATGTCCATTTACTTTCTACTTGAATATCTTTAGTCATGGAACTTACTGTCTTTCCAATTGTAGGCAGTCCTTTGTAACATTAGGTGGAAATCTTCCTCCCTGCAGTTTCCTTACAACTGGTTCTTGTTATTGTCACTAGATAAAACAGAAGGAGTCTTCCCCACGGTTGACATGAAGGTGAGTGGCAGGTCACCATCATGAACTTCCTCCTGATCTCATATCTGCTCCAAGCTACGCATGCCCAGCTCCTCTAAGGAGAGAATGTGACAACTTGGGCAGGTTGTCTCCAGTAACAAAGATAATTTTTTGGGAACCTGTCCATACTGGGCAGGACAAAGAGACAAAGGAGAAGATGCCTTGAACCTCCGTGAAGCCAGATTTTACCAATATTTTGTTTATTTCATTTGAATCCCGAACCTTCTACTCCTTTCCCAACCTCTGTGTATGTTCTCTTCAGAGGTGTGGACCTCACTGAAACCAGATACTGATAGTACCGAGGTTCTCAAAGAGGCGAGCCTACAGACCACACCACCTGGTCAAAAGACCCCTCAGACCTTCTGCTCCTATCTGTTCCCTCTCTTCTACCTGCTGAAACCCCTGGGCGTATAGTATACAATCAATCCGTATTTATTGGATGAATGTTTGAGGATCAATCTGTGGATAGCAATCTGTGGACATCAATCTCAGAATATCCTGCAGACAGATGAGAACGGCTGAATTAGCTTTCATGCTACGTCCTTCATAAGCCCTCTCTGACTCCCAGATAAAGTGTCTCTCCCTTCTATAAATTCAATCTTGGTGGTCACCATTCCTGTGGCCTTCATCTTGTAGCAGTTTGAGTTTTAGTCAACGTGCACTTATATTTCTACTATTGGGAGCAGTTCTGAGAGAGCAATCACTCAGCCAGATGCCAGCAGGTGCTCAGAAACACACAAAGTATAAAAAGGAATGACATCCTTCTCCTCCCTCTCTTCTCTTTAATAGAAAGGTTTTGGAGGTATTTTGGTTGTGGTAGGGATTCATGATGAAAGCCTGTCATATTCAGTACAATTTGGGGTGCTGGTTAGTAGGTTGGGTGAGGTGCAGTTTGATGAAAAGCCCAAAGAACTTTTACTATCTGCTCAATTATGTTCACTGTACTGTCAGATGTCATTTAGAATTAATTTTTTAAAAGTCCTCTTACAACTCAACAATAAAAAGGCAAATAACCAAATGAAAAGATGGACAAAGGATTTGAATAGACATTTCTCCAAAGAAGATATACACATGGCCAATAAGCGCAAGAAAAGATGCTCAGCATCATTAGTCGTTAGGGAAATGCAAATCAGAACCACAATGAGATTCCAGTTCAAACCCACTAGGATGGCTATATCAAAAAGTCAGATAATAAAAAGTGTTGGTGAGGATATGGAGAAATTATAATCCTCCAACATTGCTGGTAGGAATGTAAAATGGTATAGCCACTGTGGAAAACAATTTGGTAGGTTCTCAAAAATTTAAACAGACTTACTATATGACCCAGCAATTCCACTCCTAGATAATTATCCAAGAGTATTGAAAACATATGTCTACACAATAACTTGCACACAAATGTTCATAGCAGCATTATTCATAATAGCCAAAAAAGTGGAAACAACTCAAATGTCCATCAACTGTTGAATGGATAAACAAAATGTACGTCCATTCCATTTGGTCACAAAAAGGAATGAAGTACCGTACATGCTACAACAAGGATGAACCTTGAAAACATTATGCTAAGTGAAAGAAGCGAGATGCAAAACATTACATATTGTATGATTCCATTTATATGACATTTGCAGAATAGGCAAATTCATAGAGACAGAAAGTAATTAGTGGTTTCCAGGGACTGAGGAGAGTTGAAGATGATCTGGAATTAGATAGTGGTGGTGGTTGCACAACTTCGTGAATATACTAAAAACACTTTCAAAAAATGTATTTCATGGTATGTGAACTATATGTCAGTGAAACTGTTATTTATTTATTTTTTAAAAAAGGGCCTTCAGGGCCTGGCTTGGTGGCGTAGTGGTTAAGTTCACACACTCCACTTCAGTGGTCCAGGGTTTACAGGTTCAGATCCTGGGTGCGGACCAACGCACTGCTTGTCAAGCCATGCCGTGGCAGCGTCCCATATAAAGTAGAGGAAGATGGGCACGGATGTTAGCCCAGGGCCAATCTTCCTCAGCAAAAAGAGGATTGGCAACAGATGTTAGCTCAGGGCTAATCTTCCTCACACACAAAAAAGGTGTTCACCTTTGAGTAACTGAACACTTAATAAAAGGGTTTACATATTCAAATCCATTATGGAAACAAGACAAAACAAAAACCCACATGCAAACCAAGCAGTTGAACAGAGTCAATTACCATTTTGACAGCCTTCAACTATCCCCTCCCAATGCAGATAACACAAGACATCACCTTTTGGGTGCAGATAAACCAGAAGTCCCTTTCTTGGGGAAATCACTCAGGGAAATAAAGTGATAGTTGGCAATACCATGCTATCTTCTTCCTTCCCAGCAATGACTATCACAGTGGACAGTGTGCTGGCTACTTTTGGTGCCCAAGAACCACTGGGACTATTTACTTCTGCCAGAACCAACAAATTCTTTAAAAAAAGACCTAGAATCTGAAAAACTCAAGGCATGTTGAATACCCACATAATATCCTTTGAAAAAAACCCCAAATTTTTCATTATGGAAAATATCAAACAGTATAATGAACAGTATAATGAAACCCATGTACTACTCATCATCAGTTTCAACAATTATCAGCTGACAGCCAATCTTGTTGCATCCTTTCCCCCATCTACCTCTGTCTCCCCATATTATTTTCAAGCAAAGCTCATATACTATATTATTTTATCCATAAATATCTTATTATGTATCTCTAGAAGATGACTTTTTTTAAAAATCACAAAATATATTCAAATTTCCCTTATTGTCTTACAAACTTTTTAAGAAACAGTTTGTATAACGTCCTTTTTTATTGTTATCTCCATTCTCCATGGAAACGTGAATAGCAATTACAACTATTTACAGGAGCAGCTATTGTGTGCCAGACAGTTTACTGGGGCTTTCCACATATTATCCGATATAATCTTTGCATCAATCACAAGGAGTTAGCCTTTGTCACTGCCTATGCCCCACCCCCAGCTCAGGGAGGTTAAGTGACCCGGCTAAGGTGCAACAGACGGGTCACGCTGGCTGACCCAACCTCTATTTCCCACTCACATTTCTCCCTTGCCTGCCTTTATGTTAGGGCTGTGCTGTCCAATGGTGTCACCACTCTCTGCATGTGGCTGCTGGGCACAGTAGGTAAAGGTTCTAATGTGCCTAGCCCAATTTGAAATGTGCTGCAAGTGTAAAATACACAACGAGTTTCAAAGACTTAGTTTGAAAAAAAGAATGTAAACTATCTTATCAGCAATTTTCATATTGAAATGATCGTATTTTGGATATGCTGAATTAAATGAAATACATCATTAAAATTAATTTCACCTGTTTATCTTTTTTCAATTGTGGTAAAATACACATAACATGAAATTGACCATCTGGACAATTTTGGAGTGTACAGTTAGCAGCGTTAAGTGCATTCACATTGTTGTCAAACCAAGCTCCAGAACTCTTTCATCTTGCAAAACTGAGACTCTATACCCATTAAACAACAAGTCCCTATTTCCCTCTCCCCCAAACCCCTTGCAGTCACCATTCTATTTTCCATCTCTGAATTTGACTACTCTCGGTACCTCATATAAGTGGAATCATACAGTATTTTTCTTTTTGTGGCTAGATTATTTCACTTGGCATAATGTCTTCAAGGTTCACCCAAGTTGTAGCATGTGTCAGAATTTCCCTTCCTTTTAAGGGTGAAGAATCTTCCATTGTATGGATATACCACATTTTGTTTACCCATTTATCCATTGATGGACATTTGTGTTGCTTCCACCTTTTGGCTATTGTGAATAATGCTGCTATGAACATAGGTATACAAATATCTCTTCAAGACTCTGCTTTCAATTCTTTTGGGTGTCTACTCAGAGTAGAATCGCTAAATAATATAGTTACTGTTTTTTAATTTTTTGAGGAACCGCCATACTGTTTTTCACAGTGGCTACAACATTTTACATTCTTACCAACAGAGCACAAAGGTTCCAATTTATCCACATCCTCGCCAACACTTGTCATTTGCTGTTGTGCTTTTTTTTTGAATAGTAGCCATACTCATAGGTGTGAGGTTCTTTACCTTTTAAAACATGACTGTTAGAAAATATGTGGCTCACATTATACTTCTATTGGACAGCAGTGCTAACAGAGGCTGGAAAAGAAAGATAAAACTCAATTTCCCAGATTCCTTTGCAGATAGAGGTGTCCATGTGACATTGTTCTGGCCAATGAGGCATGAGCAGAAGTCTGGTGGTGCCACCTCTGCTCTTTCCTCCTTCTTTCTGCCTGTAATGTGGAGTTGGGACCCAGCCATCTTGCAACCATGAAATGACAGAAATTCTAAGGGTGGTGGGACAGACTGATTAAAGGGTGTGGGTCCCTGAAGAGCCATTGCATCGGTCCCATATTATGTACCCCCAGACCGCTTATCATGTGAGAGCAATAAGCCCTTCTCTCTTTAAACTACCTTTAGCTTTTCATGTGATTGTTAGTTGTAGCCAAACCTTCTCTAATGGGATGACTCATAAGTGGCGCCGCTGGGACTTGAGCGCACGCCTGTTTGTCTTCCACAGCCTGAGCTCTCTCCACCTCTACCCGCCACTACCTCCCCAAAATGGACCGGTGATACCAATGAGGTGGAAACCAGGCTCCTGGCTGTCCTCTGCGCCTATTATTCCAAACAGGGAGAGTGATTTGGGGCCAAATGGTGGACAGACATCAATGGCAGGAAATGAGTTCACTTTACACACAAAGATTGACCAGTGAGGGTGTCCACAGCCGTATTTGTTAAGGTGGAAAAACCTAGGTGGTCAACAATAGGGGATTCAAGAAATTACGTAAAGCCATCAAATGGAATCTTGGGTGGTCATTAAAATGATGTTGTAGGGGGCAATTTTATGATAGGGAAAGGTATTTAAGCTATATTATGAAAAATGGAGGTCACAAAATAGTATAACACCAATTCTGTAAAAAAAATGTGTATGTGTGAAAAACCAAAATGTTAAGTGGTGCAATTATGCATAACTTAATTTTCTTAGGTAGGCTTTTTCTTGTTTCCGAGATTTCAAACTAAGTGTGTATTTTGTCATTAGGAGAAGTAAAGCAACATTAAAAAAAAGTAAGACTGTGGCGTCAAGGTGAACTAATTGTTTCTTTGTCAGGAATCTGTGTCTTCCTTTGTCTTTCCTGAGGTTTACCAAGGATTGGAGCTGGGGGCATGGAGCTGGAGGGGGGTGTGGGGAGGAGGGGGGATGCTGATGAGAGTTCCTGAGACAAGGACCCTCAAGCTGCTGTGGCTGTCCCTGGGAGCCCACAGGCCTGGCATCTGCCCTCTGCTCCAGGTTCTGGTGAGGGTCCCAGGTTCAGTGGCCTCTGAGGCTGGCAGCCCATTGTCTCTCTTGATTAAAATGAACTGTCCACATAACAGTAATAGAATTAGAAGGCAATTCCTCCCCCAAATGGGCTGCGGTCAAGGCTATACAAACAACTTGTGTTTTGTTCCACTTTGATTTAGCCTAATGTGTTGGTAAAAGGGTCCATTCCTGAGATGTTTTGTACTTAATTACGTATGAACATGGCAGAAAGTAGAGGCCCCTAACAACATGCTTGCTGGTTGATTAAGTGAGCATCCAAATGGGCAATCAATAATTTACTAAAATATTTAAAATACCTCCTGGCTTCCTGTGATGGGAAGAATATGGCTCGTGTCTGGTTCTTTGTTGGCTACTCCGCCGGCGGGGGTCCCCCTGCCTTTCTGGTCTCTCCGCCTCTAAGTTTGGACTTCTGCCCACTGTCTCCAGAGCTAGAGAGTGGACTTTCAAAAACACAGATCTAATCACATCACATTCCCACTTAAAACTGCCTATTGCCCTCCCTTACCTCTGCCCCCCATTGCACCTGGTTAGCCCCTAGTCACCTTGGCAGGCTTGGCCCAGGCCCCCACTCTGCAGGGGGATGCTGTGACCACTCTCTCTAAGGACTCCAAAATTCTCTGTGCAGGTCTCTTATCCCACACTTAAGCCTCACTGCGTTTCATGTTCCGTTTGTGTCTGTCTCCCTTGCTAGTCTGAGAGAGAGCGCACAAGAGCAGGGACATGCTCCACTGGATCCTTATTTAACCCTTTTAGTTGGTGAATGTTCCCAGGGAAATGAATGAAGCGGGAGGGCAGGCCCCCTGGGGCAGTGGTTGTAATCAGGTTAACAGTGAGGGGGTCTCTCCCTTTCCTCCCTCTTGAATTAATAGCACGTTCCTCCTAATCTTACATTCCTGGGTTGGTAGTTCTGGAGGGCATCCCGCTTCCTGATTCTCTAGATGCAAGAATTGAGGTTCAGAAGGGTTAACTCATTTGCCTGTGAGACACCAGTCGGGGGCAGAGACCCCGATCTAGGCTGATTTCCTGATCCCCAGGATCTTCTTTGTCTTTATGACCACTTTGGTCGTCTTCATCATCATCATCACCATCATCCTGTCAAAATCATGAGGGGCAGGAAATAAGAGGAAAACAGTAGCAGGGGTAGGGTCAGAAGAGACCAAAAGAGGATTCTTTACCATCTTTGCTTTAGATTAATTATAATAAACCTGATCTAAACAATTTAAAAATGATTGATGCGCTGAGCCTTAAATGGGTGCATGTGAAGCAGCACACATCCCACTTCAGATATTTTCCGTGATATTTATCAGCCTAGACTGGGCCTGGTTTTACAAGGCTCCCCAGCTGCTTGGCAAAATGTCGAGCACGTTCAATATCTGTATTTGTTGAATGACTAACTCAAATGCCTACTATGTCCCCAGAACTGTACGCTGCCTCAATTTAATCCTCAGAGCAACCACCAAGGTCTTAAGCATTATGCCACGCTGATTATGACAGGTGGCTTAGTTACATGGTGGCTTATCCAAGGCAGATTTGGTTTTAAAATATCTGGTGACATTCTGTCCAACCCTCCAGTGCAGTGTTTTGCATTTAGTGAATCCTTAATAATTATTAATTGATGAGGATGCTTTCTCAGTCTGAATGTTTAAACCACATGCTCTCTACATATGATGGGAGTTGCAGCATATTTTAATTAAATACTGACAACTTTAATTCTGATTGCTCATTCTAATACCCTTGAGCTGATAGCACCAAGCTAATGGCTTGTTCATTTTGGAAGATATTAGCAGCAGGGTGCTGCCTTCTACCCAAACATAAGACCATAATAATTAAGATCTGATATTGCTCAAAATGAACTCCTTTTAATGTAATTTATATCCCACAAACACACACAGATGCAAGCATATATGTGCCAACATTCTCAAGGATTTACAACACCTTAGAGAAACTCTGTCCATTCCTTTCCAAAATGAAAAGTTTTCTGTTGACATGATGAAAGACTCCTTACTAGGTTCAGGCGAAATGTGTATTTCCACTGATCAATTTCTGAGTTTCCCAGAAGAGGGGCGCCAGAGAGAAATCCTGAAAACAAATGACTGTGGGAGCAGAGTGTATTTGTACTTTATTGCACCAATCAGAGTCTAAACCACTGAATCAGAAAATGAGACAAAAGAAAGTCTTATTGTGTATGTGTGTGTGGGAGTGGGGGGGCCAGGAGGAGGGCTGAGCAGGAGGGAGAGATGATATCTGAGTATATATAGAGAGAAAATAATTTGGAGAGAGGATCCAAGAAAGCAAATATGATATATCGTGTTAACTCATTGCTTCCACAGACTTACACTGAGCATCCATTGTGCCCCAGGCACTGGAGACCTGATGGTTACAAGACAGCTATGGGCCATACTCCCATGGTGCTTGTCTTAGAGCGTGATTCTAACCAGAGGTCCATGTTTGGGCTTTAGGAGGGCTATGAACCCCCTGAAATTGTATGCAAAACCTTGTGTTTATAGGTACATATGTTGTGGGCAGAAATAGACTGGTCCATTTTTTTTTTTTCTGGGGACAAAGTATACAGCAGGGGTCACATTCTCTAAGCCTTCAGGGATCCCCCAAAAGGCGAGTAAACACGAGAGTCGAGTCTGCCTTCTCTAATCTTCCCCTAGAAAGGATGAACAAACCAAAGCCAAAACCAAAACAAGCCAACAAACACAGATATTTTCCTTTACTTTTGCAAAGTTAAAAAGGTATTTTCTACAAAAATCTTAAAAAAAAAAACAAACAAGAACCTTATACTCCAAAGGAGATTAAAGGGCCACCAAAAATAGTGAATTATAGGACACAGTTAATTGACAAGCTCTTAGCGACAGGGTCATGTCACAGAGATAATTTAAACTAATAGATCCACTGCTAATCCTTGCTGATTCTGTGCAAAGAGTCCCCAAGTGGGGATGGAAGCCCCCATCACAGATCCACCAGAAACCTTCTCAGCACATTTTTCTGACAGCTACAATCTTCTGAGTGTTTATTATATGCCAAGCAAAACTTCAAAAGCTTTGCCTGCAAGGTGTTATTAAACCCACAGCTATTTGATAAAGATAGGTATTACTAGTCCTATCTTATAGACAAGGAACTGAGGCTCAGAGAGGTTCAACCACGTGTTTAAAGTTTCACAGCTAGAAGTTTCTCGCTATCTCTACCCCTTTCCCTTATAGGAAAAGCTATAAATGGCAACACTTACAAAGTGAGGTAGATGGCAGGAAATGAAAGCAACTATACAAACCGAAGACAACAAAACAGGTTTCTTTCTCATGAGACTATTAATTAATTTAAATAATGTTTAAATTTAAACACTCACAGAGAGCAACATCAGTTTCTCAGCAGAATTTATCTTTCCTGCTCCAGAACTAGAGGACTTGAATTGAGGTGGCGTGTGTGTGTGTGTCTGTGTGTGTGTGTGTGTGTGTGGCGGGGGGCGGGGAGTGAGGTTGGAGACCAGTGGGGAGATTATTAAGGAAGTTGGTTTGAGGTGAACTACACAATTTCAAAATCCTGGTCAGCAGAGCCTGGTAGAACTGAAGACTTTTCTTACCACCTAGACTATGTTTACACGTCCCATGTGCCTTATCAATGGCTATTTAAAACAACTTATTTTGACATAATTTCAGACTCACACTTGCAAGAACAGTATAAATAATCTCTGTATATCCCTCATCTAGATTCCATAACTGTTAATATTCTACCACATTTGCTTTATCCTCCCCTCCCTAAATAAACACATTCATACTATTTTCCTTTTCACGCAGACATAATGATGCTCTTTTATCCCTTCAGGGCACATTTCTCCAAAACTAGGATATCCTCTTCCACAACCACAATACAATTATCAAAATCATGACATCATCACTGATGAAATACTATGAACTCATCTACAGACTTCTCGCAGATTTCACCAGTTGTCCCAATCGTATCAACAAAAGAAAATCCAGACCACATGTTGCATTCAGTTGTCACATCTCTTTAGTCTCTTTTAATCTGGAACTGTCCCTCAGTCCTTTGTCCTTCAGGACACAATTGTTCTGTGGAAAAGGATAGGTCGGTTATCTTGTTGACTGTCTTTCAGTCTGAGTTTGTCTGACGTCCTGATCCGATTCCGGTTTTGCATTTTGGGCAGGAATATCGCGGAAGTCATGTTGTGCTCTTCTCAGTACATCACATCAGGTGGCTTTGTCCTACACGTGTGATGTTGACTTTGAACTCTTGCGTAGGGTGGTATCTGTCAGGTTTCTCCACTGTGAAGTCACTTTTACATTACTGAATTTAAAAAATTATGGTAAAATATACATAACATAAAATTTACCATTTCAACCATTTTTAAGTGTCCAGTTCTGTAGCACCAAGTGCACTCACACTGCTGTACAACCATCACCACCATCCGCAGAAATTTTTCATCTTCCCCGACTGAAACTCTGCACCCATTAAACGCTAACTCTTCATTCTCCCCTTCCCCCAGCCCCTGGCAACCTCCATTCTACTTTCTGTCTCTATGAATTTGACTACCCTAGGGACCTCATATAAGGGGAATCATACAATATTTGTCCTTTTGTGATTGGCTTATTTCACTTACCATAATGTCTTCAAGGTTCACCCATGTTGTAGCATGTGTCAGCATTTCCTTCTTTTTAAAAGCTGAATAAATATTCTATTGTATGTATATACCACGTTTATGAATTCTTCTCATGATGGACACTTGGGTTGCTTCTGCCTTTTGGCTATTGTGAATAATATTGCTATGAACATGGGTGTACACATACTATCTGTTCCTGCTCTCCCTTCTTCCGAGTATATAACCAGAAGTGAAATTGCTGGATCATTATTTTTCCCTTAATAAGTTTCTTGCAGGATGATACTTTGAGACTATGCAAACACCCTGTTACTCCTCACTCTTTCACCCACTGTGTTAGCATCCCTTGATTCCCATCTGAATCAATTATTCTTCTAATGTTTGCCAAACGGCAATTTTCTTTCTATCATTGCTTCTACATTTATTAGTTGGCTTTCTGTTGCAGAGAAGACATTTCCCTCTCCCCCATTTATTTATGAATATGGACTCATTTTTTTCAATGGGTCATGATTCTTTACTCCATGGACACTATGTTGCCGTGAGCAATTCTTTTCCGTATGACTCCCAAGAGCGCAAGTTTGGGGAAATGCAGGAACTTTCTGTATTTCCTTGTCACCACTAAGAAAGCTGAGAGTGAAGCCTCAAATGGAGACTTTCCCTAATTGAGAGGCTCACTTTCCTGCCCACGCACTCGGTTAGTGAAAGTGGAAAGCCTCGTTTGGAGAGCGCCCGCACAGACCACCACGGCAGCCCCGCCCGGAGAGAACTACATTTCCCAGAGGCCTTCGAGGGTTGCGTCATCAGCGAGCGCGGCTTTTTGCTCGCGAAGCCGGCTTTGGAGAGCCCGCCGTGGCGGCGGCAACATGGCGGACGTGCTCAGTGTCGGAGTGAACCTGGAGGCTTTTGCCCAGGCCATCAGTGCCATCCAGGCGCTACGCTCCAGCGTGAGCAGGGTGTTCGACTGCCTGAAGGATGGCATGCGGAACAAGGAGACGCTGGAGGGCCGGGAGAAGGCCTTCATTGCGCACTTCCAGGACAACTTGCAGTCTGTCAACCGGGACCTCAAGTAGGTACCGGCTGAAGGGGTCGGGGTCGGCGGCTCGCCAGGCTCCCACCCTGTCCCGACCCCACACGAGTCGTCCCATTCAGGGGCTGCCCTCCCTTTCCCTTGCTCCCTTCTCTCTCCCTCATCTCCAAGCCTCTGCCGGCCCCTCAGGGACATCTCATCCTCCTCCTCCGCTTTCTCTCTCCCTTCTCCTGGCCTCTTAGTCCTGGCTGTGTCCCGCCGCTCTGGACCCTCCTGTGGCCCGTCCGTTCCTCACCAGGAGACGTGCTCTTCCCGGGAACTTCCACTTCTCGTCTCCGCCTGGCAGGTTTCTCACCTGTAGGCCCTCTGTGCCCACCACGTCTGATCAAACAGTACTGGTAGTGCCCAAGAGGACCCGATCAGCGCTGCCCGAACTCAAGTGCACCCGATCTGATTAGCCCCAATTCCTCGCCCCTGACCCTGGAATTCATTAGTTCCACCCCACCCCACCCCCAAACACGACAGAACAGGCCTGGATCTGTCTTTTCCTTTTGCCCCCGCCCCCTCCAAAACCACCTGATCACTACTCACTGCTCCTGTTCATTTCCTGCCTCTAGAGAGACCTAATCTCAAGCTTAACCAGTTTAATCACTTATGCTTACCACCCCACCCCCCAACAGTGATTAATTGTGGTCCTTTAGGGTTAAGGATTGCAACTTTCTTTCTCTTTCTTCCAGGTCACCTTTTTTACTTCTGCATTATAAGTGTTACTGTAAGAATTAATAGAGAGGAGGTTTGTAAAATGTCTGGCACATAGTAGGCGCTCTTTAATTGGTTAGGGCCTGAACTTGCCTTCCTTTCTTTCAGAGAGTCAGTCCTTTCCAGGGAGGTTAGAATTTCAGGAGTTTTGCCTTTTATTTCCCAGAACTGACCTGAAAGGGAAAGGCATTTGGTAAGCTAGTCAGCCTATGAATTCTGGAGTGGTTGGATTTTTTTTCCTTCCTTAACTTGGTCTCCTTAGTAACCAGATGGAGGAGGTAGAATGGAGGGGGAGGTGGTGAACAAATGATGGGTGCTTCGTTTTTCTTTTTTCCCCTGAGTAGTTGCCATTCTTTTTTGGGGGAAAGCCAGGAAATTCCACCCTCCTCCTCAACTCCCACATCCACTTGCTGTTCTCTGGCGCGGTGCCAGTTAATACTTTCCCTGCTGGAGGGGTTGTTCTTTCTTCTCTTCCATCTCTTCTTTCATTTGCTTCCCTTTGTAATGTTCAGGATGTTATAACCCTTCACCATTTTAGAAAGTTTACCCCTTTGCCTTCTTAAATCTTTATACGATAGTGCCAAGAAGGTGGCTGAAGATTCCCAAGTGAATGTGGCATGAGAAGCTGTTCCGAGAGAGTCTTTTGTTGACAGTTTGGGACTGGCCGCTCAGAACTTGCTCCTGGAATGTGCTTTTGCTGTTGGCTCACTTTCCCAAGCTTTTCTAGAGTTTTCCTGCTAGACTGAAGTGTGTTTGACACAGCCCCCTTGGTGGTGTCTTCCCATTCCATTTGTTTATTTTATCTCTTCTTTGTTTTGTTAAGTTTTACCATCTGTGAAGCACCATGTACAAATCTATCCCTATGTGAATGATAAATAATCATCATTTATTCAGGTACTTGCTGTTCTGCCAAATGTAATGATCTGTACGTGGGTCTGAAAACTCCTGGTGAGAAGCAGTGTTATGCCGCATTTCAAAATTCCAGAAAGCCTCCTTCGCCCCCCCCCCCCTCGCCTGAGACTACTTCTGGTTGTTAAATCGCAGTTTTAGGAGTCTTACTGATTCCAGTGCTCTTAACTTTTTTTCTTCTTTGGAATGGCACCCAAGAGCTGGCTTTTAAAATAAGTTCTCAGTTAGGGGTTTTCTTGATTGTCTCTAGTCTTTTTTACCTTTCAAAGAGTATTTCCTCTTAAGGGACTTCTGATGATCGGTTTGAAGAGCACCCTTTGACCACTGTGGTTGGCTCAACATTGGAGTTTCAGGGGACTCAGGTTTATTTGCTTTATCTATTTACTTTTCAGTGAGCTGGAGCGTCTGAGTAATTTGGTGGGCAAGCCGTCTGAAAACCATCCTCTCCATAACAGCGGACTGTTAAGCCTGGATCCTGTGCAGGACAAAACTCCTCTCTATAGTCAACTCCTTCAAGCATATAAATGGTCAAACAAGGTAAGGAGACATGTCAGAAATGGAGCTAATATAGGAAAAGCTGAGTTTTCTTATTTTTCATAAATGCAGAAGGGGAGGGTAAATTTTTATTTCTTTTTTTTGTTCTTGATTCCACATGGGGTTACAGAATTGGAAATTTTAGAATTTCCCTATGAGCTATTTGTAGTCCTTTGAAGTCTTTGAGGCTTAATCATGATGCTCAGATAATTAAATTAAAAAAAAATTTGAAGTCAGGTGTATTTAATCTGGAGTCTGGCTGTAGGAAGCAGCTTTTATGAACCTCTTGAAATTATATGCAAAATGTTGTGGTATGTGTGTTTTTTGGGGGGAAGGCTTCCTAGCTTTCATCAGATTCTCAGAGGAGTCCATGACCCCCAGAAAGTTAAGGACTGGTGGTCCAAATGTTCAGCCACTCACATGGTTTCTGTTGCTTCAGCTGTCTTTTCCCACATAACTGATGGGAGAACATCACTAGAGTCCTGTTTGTTAGATTGCTTTCTAATTACTCTCTAATTACTTTAGACCCCGTCTGAGGGAGATTGTTCTAAACAGTCCTCATAGAATTTGCTATCTTGGTTTCCTTCAGCAGGCAGGCCCATGGCATAGACCCTAGGACAGCTGTGAAAGGAACACTAAACTGTAGTCTAAAAATAACAGGAACAATTAGGCTCATAAGCCTGGAAACTGTTTGTTTACTGACAAGTTCCTTTTTTTGGGGTGCTGTGGGTTGTTGTGTATTTGTTTATCTCCCTGCTGATAGAGAATCAGAATATATGTTTGTAACGGTTTTGGGATCATTTCTCATTAGACTGTGTTCCCTTCCTGGAGGCAATTGCTTATAGAGTTATTGGTTGTGAACTGCTCTGCCCCCTCCAGTTATCCATTGTCTTTTTCCTCATTTTTGTGGTCCTTTCCGCCTTCAGGTCTTGGATGACAGGTGAGCCTTGACAGTTTTTCTGGTCTGTAGAATTTTTTCTTTGGATTTCTCTATGGTGGTATTTAGCATTCTTTGGTTTGAAGTGGAATCCTGGAAGCTGAGTCTGAGATTCTGGGAGAAGTGATTTATCATGGAGTGCTAAAGAAAGAACTTGAACCTCGGATGCATACATTTGGCCTGTAAGGCTTGTCTTCCAAATTTTGGGCTGCTGTTGACAGAAACCCAGCTCAGTCTTGAGGATCAGAGTGCCCACGTGGTATGGGGATGTGTCCCTCTCTTGCCCTCTCTAGGCCTGCTCTCCTGTGTTGGCCTGATGCTCTCCATGTGGTGGAAAAGACAGCCTGTCAGTTGTAGGTTTTCATGGTCTTTATACCAGGTGATCTCCTGCTGTCCACATTACACCCTGAAAAAGGATTCTGGCCTGCTTAGTAGGTGGCCCCTGAGACAATTCATTGAGTCCCAGGTGTGGGATTCTCTGATTGGCCGGCACAGATAACCTAAAGCACAGGAAGTGGGGCTCCTTGGAGTTGGAGAGAGGCAGTTCCCAAAAGGAGAGGATGCAGGGCAGACAAAACAATTGTAGATGTCTGTTGCAGTTGCCATAGCCAGACATGAGACTGTCCCAGCCCGGTGCAGACAACACTGCCCTCTCAGGCTGTCCTGTTTGAGCTTCCTTGTTTTCTCAGGGGCACTCTTGACTATTTTAACGTGAGTTTCCCTGGTGATTGGGTGGGATCTGATCAGTAGGTGCATGGTGTGACTTATTTTTGGTTGGACTTCTGGTGGAAAGTCTTGCTTTTTGATGTTTGGACGCGAAAGCCGTGTTGATGTAACATGTAGATAAAGTTATTCTTGGAATAGGCTAGAGTCATGGAGACTTTTCAGTGGTGGGAATATTTAGGCTCATCAAAACCATGAGTGACTGCGGCTCCCGTGGAAGTGACTGGTTTTAAATTGAAGTGACGACACTTTTTTGTGTGTGTGTGAGGAAGATTAGCCCTGAGCTAACATCTGTTGCCAGTCCCCCTCTTTTTGCTGAGGAAGATTAGCCCTGGGCTAACATCTGTGCCCATCTTCCTCTACTTTATATGGGACACCACCACAGCATGGCTTGACAAACAGTGCGTTGGTCTGCACCTGCGATCCAAACCCATGAACCCTGGGCCGCTGAAACAGAGTGCACTAACTTAACTGCTACGCCACCGGGCCAGCACCGTGTGACACTTTTGAGTGAAGGTAGTTTAATTGTTCGCCGAATTTAATAGTTGGAGTATTAAAATAGAAGTCCCTGCCCCTGACCCCCACCCTTGCCCCAAGGTGGAAAAGAGGTTGTATTAAGGGAGAGAAATATTATGTATACGGAATTTCTTGTCCTGGAGATGCTACAGGTAAAATTGATGTAGAAATTTACCACAGATCATAAATCCCATATAAGCAGTGTGAGAGATATAGGGGTTTTTTGTTTTTTGTTTTCTCTGGTGAGGAAGGTTCGCCCTGAGCTAACATCTGTTGCCAATCTTCCTCTTTTTTTTTGCTTGAGGAAGACTAGCCCTGAGCTCACATCTGTGCCAATCTTCCTCTATTTTGTATGTGAGTCACCACCACAGCATGGCTGATGAGTGGTATAGATCTGTGCCCGGGATCTGGGCCTGTGAACCCTGGACTGCTAAAGCTGAGTGCACGGAACTTAACCACTACACCCTGGGGCCAGCCCCATGTAGGGGTTTTGTCGTGTCCCATAAAATAACTCTCCTGTAAAGCAGTAGAAATCAGTAGAAATGAAGAGAATGATTAAGAGATCTTTAGTTCAGTGCCTTATTTTAAGTTTTATTTGTTTATTTTGAGGAATATTGGCCCTGAGCTAACACTTGTTGCCAATCTTCCTCCTTTTTTCCTTTTTTTCTCTCCAAAGCCCCAGTAGATAGTTGTATGTTGTAGTTGTACATCCTTCTAGTTGCTCTATGTGGGATGCCACCTCAGCATGGCTTGATGAGCAGTGTGTAGGTCCACGCCCAGGATGCAAACCCCGGGCCACCAAAATAGAGTGCGGGAAGCCAACTGCTGCACCAGCGGCCTGGCCCCTCAACCCCTTATTTTATAGCTGAGTAAACTGAGGCCCCGTGAACCAACCTGCTCATGGCTCCGCAGCTAGACTAGAATTTGCATTTCCTGACTTAGCTCAGTGTTCTTTCCTCTGAAACTTGATAGTTTAATCCAGTTTGGGTTAAGGTTTTTGACTATAGAAAACATCCCCTACTTTAACCTACTCCTAGAAACAATTTGTATGTTATATTTTATTCATGAATCTGTTTGCATTTTACTAATTTTTAATGGTTTATTGAAGGATGGAGATGGCAAATATATGGTACATGGGTCCTCAAACTATTGCCCTTGTCCAGGGCACACATCACTAATCAGCCACTGCCTTCTTTCTTGTTGAGGCTGTGTATGGGCTCACAACTCTCTGTTCTGGGGCTAGGCAGCCCCTGACAATCATTCAAAGATAAGCTGCAGGGAAAACATGTTTTTTATTTCTGTTGTGGTAGATAATGCCCTGTTTGATTGACTTATTTATGTCTTGCCTGACTCTAGAAAGGACTTAAGGTAGATTACAAGAATATATAAAACCCCAAAGGAAAAGAGGAAAACAAGGGTAAGGATGCCTTATGTACTTTAAGCAACTCAAGAAGTAGCCTGAAGACATAAGCCAGTATTCCAATTTCCAGCTGGGGATATGGCAGCAGCAAAAAATTATATGTGTTTATCTTGCCTCTCCTACAAATGAAAAGAGCTTTTTAATTGCTAAAGTTTCCATCATTCATCATTTTACCCTCAAAGAGTTTAAATCAGTAAGTGCATTAATATGTTAAGTGAAGTTTCCGTAACTTGCCAATGTCAGCTTTACGCACTGTTGGCTAAGAATTGAAGGAAGTGTGGGAAAGGCTTTGATACCACCCATTATGTGATGAACTTTCTATTTGATGTGCTACTGGCCATAGAAAAGTCTCATTCATGCTTAATGACTAATTATTTTCTTTAGGGCATTTTGTAATTTTTGTAAAGTCAGTTGGAATATTAATTACATGGTAGTTGGCATAATTGTTAGGATAACACATTTAAAAATTAATCTATCTAATGAAATGATGTCAAATTGCTGTGAGCAGCACTTTTTCCATGTTGAATTGGGGAAAGAATTTAGCTTTTAACTGTTATGCACCTATAGATAATTGTCCTGTAGAGGGATGACAAGCTCTCTTGATGAGTGCAAAAAATAATTGGCATCAGTGCTGTCCTTGCTGTAAAATAGTCAGCATGGACTTTATATCGCTTATGATGTTCAGATACGCTGCAAGTTACACTGAAGTTATTCTGAAGGTCCCTTTCTGAAGGTTTCCAGTGTCCTGTCACCAGGCTTTTATTTTCGGCTTTGACCTTTTTCATCTGTTTGTGGCATAAGGCTACCTGTGTATTTGCCTGAAAAGCAGCTAAGACTTCAGCCTTTCTCTGGTGATATCCGAAGCAGCAGAGACCCAAGCAGTGTCACTTTCTCCTGGGGTTGGGAAATGGGCCCAGAGGAAGTTGTTGCTGTGTTTTATTTGTTTTTACTTGCTTAATTTTTCACTTTTGTTAGAGAAAGAGCAGCTTTCTATTCCAAGAATATTCAGTCGAGAAGTCTGAAGACATTTCCTCCTTTCTACCCTCCCAAACTGTTCTTATCAGAATTTGGTCCCTTCATGGCTCTAAGTTACTGCGACAGTCATGTCTCTCACATCCACCCTTGAACGCGCTCTTCATGTTTTTGTATCATGGAGCTAACAGGGTGGGATTGTTTTAAGTTGCAACACTGAGCCTTTTCCTTTAGGGACCGTGTCCTCTTTTAAGCCCCTGAGAAGAGGAACTGTGTCTGTCTTGTTCCCTGCTGGGCGTCCCCAGCACCTAGCAAGGTGCCTGGTATCCAGTAAGCATTCAATTAAAATTCATTGAATGAATGAAAGAATAAATAGAAGCTTTTTCTGTTGAATTTTTAATTTACAACTCTTTTTGTGGTTTGCTTGCTTGTATTTTTGATGAAGTGCGATAAGGGCATTTCCATTTTCGGCCATTACTTAGAAACCTAGTTGTGCTACTGGTAGATGAGAGAAAATTCTGAGATGGAGGCCAGGGTTGGATTCCAGAAGGGTGATTTGGAAGGACAAGGTGAGGTCAGTTGGTGAACTGATGATAAGCTCTTTGAGGGCTGAGGTTAGCAGTTTTATCTACATCATTTGTCACCCAGTATGCCCTTTCTACAAGAGCTGGGTTGACAGCCAGTGCTTCGGAGTGGGGGGAATTTGGTAGACGTCTTCTGGAGTTGATGGAGTCAGGCTAATTTGAGCTGCTGCACCTGGTGTCAGGTGTTCTGTGGCAGCTGTCGTTTTGGCAGTGATGTGAAAACTGTCTGGGAAGAGGAGAGTCAATTCCACCAGCCTCTTAGGGATTATCCCACGTTGTGAATTATCAATAGCTAATTTCTGTTCCTGCTGTTCTCACCACCACCAGGCCTACCTGACTCATTCTTCTCTCTGATACATGTTCAGGGAATACAGATTCATTCAAAACATAATGAGCAAAGAAAATCATTTAAATGCTCCCAAAGCTTAATCATCACAACATAGGATCAGGCACTGTCATTATTAGCAAAGGTGCCAGGGACCATTCTTAGAGGTGTTCTTTCACCTGAATCTAACCTTCATGGCACCCGATCACTCGAACTTGTTAGCATAGTGGGCTTGACTCTAGTGGAGACTGCCCTGGTTAGCCTTGATCCCTACACCCTTCTCCTCCATCTCTGCTCCCAAAACCTGACACCATGGGAGCCATTATGAAAGAAGAAAGAGGACGCAACCAGGCAGAAGAAACAAGGAAACAAAACCAACCTTCTGGATTTCTAAATACTATTGGATTCAGAAGTAGAGGAAGGTATAGCCAGAACTGTCAAGGCTTAAATGTAAGTTATCAAGCTACGCTGCCTGAGTTCTGATCCAGGTCTGCACTTAACTCTGTGCCTTGAACAAGTGAAAAACTCTTTTAAAACATCAGTTTCTTCATCTATAAAATGGGGATAATTCTAGTATTTGTATCATAGTGAAGATTAAGTGAAATAATGCATGTAAGATGCCTTAGGATAACGCACATATGTTGTGTTGTATAAACGGTAGTCGCACTTACCAGGCACAGTAATAATGCAAGTGTACATTTATTTATGGAGTGGCGGGACCGCTCAGTGGTTAGGAGCATAGGCTCCAGAGCTAGACCACTTTCATTCCCTTCCCGGCTCTGCTGCCTAACAGCTCTGAGGCTAACCTCTCCGTTTCTCAGTTTCTGTTCTCTAAATTGGGGATGATCATTGTACCCACCTCAGACATTATGAGACTAAATGAGGTAATATAAGTAAAGCAGTTACCTGGCACAGAGTAAGTGCTCTCTAGGGGCTGGTATTATTATCTTAACAAACAATGATGAGGACAGACCCCCAGGCAGCACTGTCCTATCTTCTAGTGATTTCTGCTCTGTCACAAGGCCTCCCACACTTGACTTTAATATTTTCTCCTGAAATTCTACACATTAGAAATTCCTTTAGATAATCAGTACCTTTCCCCCTAGGGAAGCCTGAGCATAACATCAACAGTTCACACATTAGTGTGAATTAGTGGGAGGGGGATCTTTCCTTATAAAACCTGGAGGTGGGGATGAGGAATTGGGAGTTTGGTCTGGAGCCCTGGGGTTTGGCCAGGCTTGGATGGGATGTGGGAATTGAGGGACAGTAAAGGCAGGGTGAGGGGACTGCAGAGAAGGTGAGAAGGGCTGTATTTTTCCCAGGGCAGACCATTTGTCCAAACTGAGGAGGAATCTTCTCACTGGCATTCAATAAGGCTTTCCTCCCAGAGCTCGGAATTCAGATGGGTCTGTAGTCCTCTTACCTGGTGGGAAAGTTTTATGGACTGGTCTGGGATTTCTCGCATTGTGTCTTTAGGAAATATTTGCACACAAAGGCCAATGTAAAAATAAACATTTGGATTATATCCACTTTGTAAATTAGGTGCTTGTGTCCAGCAGGGCCATGGAGTCAACTGTTGGGTTTGAATCCCCAGCACCCTCTACCAGCTTTATGATTTGGGGCAAGTTACATAACCTCTCTCTGTCTCAGCCTCCTCCTCAGGCAAAAGTGGGTAATAACAGCTTCTCCCATACAGGGCCCTTGTGAGAGTTAGTGAGTTTACTACACCTGAGGTACCTAGAACAGTGCCCAGTGTAGAGTGAGCATGCAGTAGCGTTAGCTATTCTTATTCCTTCTCATATTATTGGGAAAGCTTTAGGAAGGCAGCATTTAGTCCTTCCTAAATACTGGACAGAGGTTTTGAGAGACCGCTATTCAGTCTTGGCTGTCCACTGTCTAGCTGTGGGTCCAGCTGTGTGACCTTGTGCCAGTGGCTTTCATCATCTGGGTTCTAGCTTCTTCGTTGGTAGAATGAAGTGGACAGGATGATCTCTCAAGTCCCTTCCAGCTCTAACTTGGGAAGGTTCAGTGGAGTTATTTTTGCTTTTCCGTGGTTATGGAAATGAAAGCATAACCAGGGGAATGGAGAAGAGTAGTTTTTGTCCAGTAATGTTTCACGCACAGCTGTTGTGTACGTGACAGAGCGTCTCTGAATACACCAGTATAGAGTAGCAGCCTGAGAGGCCTTTAGTCGAAAATTACCTTTCAAAGGTTCTCGAGACAGCAGTAGCCTCTTGTAACACGCCAATGTAAATGTTAATGAAAATCAAGTGATGCACCTGTAATTCTAAATGGTTTCTACCCCAAGGCTTTGGCCTAATTCCACATCTTTATGTTCTATTTATTAGTTGTGGTTTCTGAAAATTGTCATTTTATTGTCGCCTGGAATCAGGTTTGTGACTCCCTCATTCTTTTTCTCTAAAAGAGCAGGAACTCTCTTTAGAAGCTGCCCTGGGCTTGCGCTGGGGAGGCTGCAGAGGCTGCTGGATGCCTGCCTGCCAGGACTCACTCTCCATGGGGCACTCATCTTGATTCCCTCTTTGGCCATCCTACATTGGCCTGGTCTGGGCTGATTAGGTTTATGTGGTTTGTCCAAAGCCTTCTGTAGATTGTAACCGAAGCCTGTAAAGGGCACTTTCTCTTCCCTTCCAGGAATGTTGAGTAGAGAGGAAATTGCCCCATGTCATTTTTCTTCATAGTAAGCTGATGGTGGGGAGGAAGACTATCATGACAAGTACAGAAAGAATCTGTTGTTATGCCTCCTGGTTTTCTTATCATCTCTTCTTTGTGGCGGGTGTGATCTTGGGGAAGAGCCACTAGGTTGTTAGTGCTTCTCTCCTGTTGTGCGTGCCTTTTCTGGGCCATCTCATCTCTAATGCAGCTTCACTTGCCAGCTGTACACTGACACCTGACTCCATCACCAGCCTAGATCTGTCTCCTGAGGTCCAGACCCATGTATCAAAGTGGCTGCTGGGCATCTGTGCTTGGAAACTCACAGCCCTCTCAGACTGAAGGAGTCCAGAACTAAAATCCTGTCCACCCCCTACTCCTCATGGTGGGGGCCTTATCCAGCCAGCCGCCACACCCTCACACCTACCGACCAAGATCTATTGATTCCACCTCTTGAAAACCTGTTCCTCTTTCCTCTCCATCTCAACTGCTACTGCCTGAGCCCAGGCCCTCATTATTGGTTGAGGCGATGCTACAGCCTCCCCACTGGTTTCCTGCCCATTCCTACCCCTTCTTATCTGTTTTCCACTCTGCAGCTCTCCAGGGATCTTTATAAAATAGACATCTGATTGGTTGCTCCTCACTGGTGTCCTCCATCTTTCTTAAGATTAATTCCAGCTCCCCAGCTGGCATTTGGAGGCATTCTAGTCATCGTGCTCAGGGACCTGAGTCCAGAAGCAGACAGACCTTTGGCCAGATCCCCTAGCCTCAGTTTCCTCATCTGAAAAATGGCATGAACATTCTTGCTTCTTAGGGTCATTGTGAGGATCACATGAATATTGCACTTGAGTGTTTAGTATAGACCCTGGCAGGTTACCTGTTACTTTTCATCATTTAGGTCTCAGCTTAGTTGTCACTTCCTCTGGGAAGTCCTGAGATGTACCCAAATTAGATGCCCCTGTGTTTACACCTGTTACTGATTTTATCCCACTCTGCCTCTTTGTTACCCCCATGAGATTAAGCCTTATCCTATATTAGAACTTAGATTTTGGGCAAGTTAGCTAACACCTTTGAGCCTCAGTCTGCTGGACTATAAAATGGGCGTGATACCAATCTTATAGGGTTGGTCTGAGTGTCTAATTAGAAAATGTATATAAAGTTTCTATTTTGGGGTAGGATACATAGTGGCATTTTACAAATATAGATCTTCCTCGACTTACGATGGGGTTATGTCCCGATAAACCCATCATAAGTTGAAAATATTGTAAGTCGAAAGTGTATATGATACGCCTCGCCTACCTCACACGTGCTCAGGACGCTCACGTGAGCCTACAGTTGGGCAAAACCATCTACACGAAGCCTGTCTTATAATAAGTGTTGGATATCTTGTGTGACGTATCGAGTACTGGACTGAAAGTGAAGAACTGAATGGCTGTGTGGGTGGAGTGGGTGCACGTGTATCAGTTGTTCACCTTCGTGATCACAGGGCTGACCGGGAGCTGTGGCTGCTGCTGCCCAGCGTCCTGAGAGAGGACCGGACTGCATATCGCTAGCCCGGGGAAAGAGCTCCATTCAGAATTCCAAGTATGGTCTCGACTGAGTGCGTGTGGCTTTTGCACCATCATAAAGTCAAAAAATCATAAGTCAAACCTTCCTAAGTCGGGGACCATCTGTGGTGGTTATTGCTGGTACTATCTATTTCTGTGTGTCATAAAACTGTATTTGAATGGGGTTAAGTTGAAGCCTGTAAATCTCTTCTTCTTCCTTTTTAGAATGTTTGTTTGTGTTTTCCCGCTTCAGAATCTGCTTCTGTTTACTTCACCTTGACTTTTTTCAGATTGTTGTTAGGTACGGGAGAACTGGAAGGGAGGAGGTATGGAAGTGAGTGCCAAGAGGCTCTATCCAGAATTCTCTGGCCACCATACCCTAATCTTCGGGATCTTCTGGGCTGGGGTCAGGAGTTCTGCCCTGTGTTTGGGGGGGAGCTGCCTTCTATCTGGCCCCTGCTCACGCTCTGTCCTGTGGCTTCTGGAGCTCTGTATCCCCCCCTTATTTGGCATTCTTTTGCTTTTAGCTGCAGTCGCTTGTTTGGGGAGGCTCCAGCTCACTGCAGCCTCTTGGGCTTGGGGGAGCTTGTTGCGGGGCCCAGTCTCTGGGCCAGGGCCTTGGCTCAGCCTTCTCCTTTTCCTTGCTGACTTGACAAAGTGAATGGAACTCCCAGGACCCTCACTTCCCGCTGGGGAGTTTACTCATCTATCCAGGGTAGGTTCTGGCAAGTCCGTAACTTCTGTCTGCCCCCTTTGGTGCCCTGTCAAACTTACCTCAGCCCTGTGAATTGGAGGCTCTTTCTCAAATCTCAAGCTTCATTCGTGGCTGCTCTGGTAAGTGCACCTCGGTTTTGCCATAAGGAACCCAGAGCAGCTGACTGTGCCTGCTGCTCGCCATCCCCTCTGCCTGGAGCAGCTTGTACCTTCGAGTGCATTCTCTCCCACTTTCTCCTCCAGCCCAATAAGGTGTTGCTTCAGAGAAGCTTCCAGAATGACCAGGCAAAGCCAATCTCATCTGTTTTTGCCCCACAGCTTCTCGGTGGCTGCACAGATCACACTGTGCTGCAGCTGCTTGCTCTTCAGGTCTGTCCCATTTTCTCAGGGTTGGGACTGTGGCGTCATCTTTGAATACCGCACATCTAGTACATAGTAGGCACTTAGTAATTGAACCCCATCCCATCCCCTCACCCCGACATATTCCCAAAGAAACTCAAGGAACTGTACCTCCTTTGACTAAGTATTAGATCTCAAGGGGACCTCAGTGATCAGGTAGGTCATCGCCCCTCATTTTATAGAGAGTGACTTGTCCAAGGCCACACTGCTAGCCCTCTAACTGGGACCCGTACTATTTAGTAGCTTGACAAGGAAATGTCAACTGGATGTCCAGAAAAGCAGAGAGGTTTCTTCCGCTGTTGAGTCTCATTAAAATACTGCCTTTTACCTGTGGTTTTGTGGCTCCTGACCCCCTGGCAGTGAAGCAGGAACAGTGGTCAGTCTATACGACCCATCAAAGGGAACCACTGGGGATAGGTGTGAAACACTGACAACTGTGTGAAACACTGACAACTGCAGTTTGTGCGCAGAGCAAGGCTGCATGGGGCACAGACATGGCTCAGGGGAACTGCCTTGTCTTGTGCAAAGCAGCCCAGGCCCCTCAGTTTCTGAGAGGCAAGCACCCTCATCAGCCTTAAGCCCTGGATATGGTAAGTTGGGATCTTAGCAACTAACTGGCATCTTTTCTGGGCATGTCATGAAAAGAAAGGGACTGCCTTGGAGCCTCTTACTGGCATTGGTGGGGACACCAAGGATGGCTTTGGAAAGATAGGCATCACTCCCTACCTTTTTTTTTTTTGATGAGGAAGATTAGCCCTGAGCTGACATCTGTTGCCAATCCTTCTCTTTTTGCTGAGGAAGACTGGCCCTGGGCTAACATCCGTGCCCATCTTCCTCTATTTTATATGTGGGACGCCTGCCACAGCACAGCTTGATAAGCGGTGCATGGATCCACGCCTGGGATTGGAACCTGCGAACCCTGGGCCGCCGAAGCGCACAAATGTAACCACTATGCCGCCGGGTTGGCCCCTTTCTTTCCTTTTTAACAGGAGTTAAACTCAACAGGAGTTGTTTTTAACAGGAATTGTACTCCATTGGGTTCATGAGATGCCACTTGTTCTATCTTTCCCCCCTTTGTGTGTGTCTGTGTGTTTTAGGATTGAAGAGTTACATTGTACCATTGTTAGTTTTGGTCAGTAGGCTTCTCTGATTATTGATAGCTTCTCAGTAGTTGCCACCACTAAGCATTTGGACCCAGCTCTCTCCAGATGACTCTGTACATGGTAGATTTTGAAGGGTGAGAGCCTGCAGATTTTGAGGGTGTGCATGCATTCACATGTGAGAAAATGGTTGCATTCGTTATAAAATGTTTGATCTTATTCATTTCCAAACTGTGCTTTTGAGTGGCGTGCTTTGGCTAGGACATATCTCATCCATCCGTTCAATACATGTTATTGAGCACCTCCTATGTTCCCGGCTCTGCCCTGGATACAGTGAATGAAACTGATGGAGTCCCATCTTCCTGGAACTTAGCCTATATCCAGTTCTCTAACTTGATCAGAGGAATTAAGTGCCCAAAGCACCTGGTTTTAATAATAATTCCTGGCTCTGCTGCTGGTCTTTTTTCTTCCTTAATCAGTGGCCTTTATATGCCTCAGTTTGCCAGTCTTTGCTATCAGAAAGGAGCATAACTCACAGAGTGCTGGGTGACTTAATTGGCATATGTAACTTATCTAGAACAATGTCTGAACATAAAGGAGATTTTGTCTTGCAGTCCTGATATCTTAAATATCATCCTGTTTTTATAGCTTGGTGCATTTTAATTCTGTCATATGCTTAACACAAATACAAATTTGTTGCTAGTAAGGTATACTTTGCTGGTTTGTTTGCCCTTGGCGTGTCACCCGTTTGCCCTTATCCTGCTCCAGCCTAAGACTGTGCTTGTTTTAAGGGGTTCTCATTGATTTCAAGAGAACAGTAAGTACATGTCTTACATCTGTGTCCAGAGGTAAAAAGCAATCATTTGATTAGCTTCAGGATACTGACTTCCTTGCCACCTTTCACCTCAAACCTGATCCAGTTGGTCTGTTTCTGTCATAAGAGGACTCTCCAGGTGTTCTTTGTGATATGAGTTAGTGACTCTGTAGCAAAGGATGCTACACATTTGTTATTCCCTCTATTTGTGACTGGGTCTATTTAAATTTCATTTAGATACCTGGAGCCCTGAAGGGTAATTTTGCCCATGGGTGAGAATGGCCCTATGCACCGACTTCAGTACCTCACCCAGGGGCAAGCTGGGGCCTGCTGGATGCAGTGTTCTCTCTGATTGCCGGCCTGCCCAGCTGTCCATCCTATCATTTATCTATCTCACCATTTAAAATCACACTTTATAATTCAGTATGTTTCCCAGAGTTGAATGCATTGATTGAAAAATCCTACATGGTGTTTGTGATGAGAATTCGATTTTTTTTTTTTTTTTTGGTGAGGAAAATTAGTTCTGAGCTAACATCTGCTGCCAATCCTCCCCTTTTTGCTGAGGAAGATTGGCCTTGGGCTAACATCCGTGCCCATCTTCCTCTACTTTGTATGAGACACCGCCACAGCATGGCTTGACAAGGGGTGCGTCAGTCTGCGCCCGGGATCTGAACCTGCGAAGCCTGGGCCGCCAAAGCAGAGCACAAACTTAACTGCTGCGCCACCGGGCCGGCCTTGTGATGAGAATTAGAATTTCCCGATTTTCAAGATAGAGTAGATTCTTGATCTCTACTTCTTAGTGAGCGGAAAATGATTAAGCGACTGTTGGAGAGTTTTGTTTAGTGATCAGGTGGAAGTGTATTTTCCTTTTGAAATCACTGCAGTAGTTTCTGTTTGCTGTAGTTCCTCTCCAAATTTCACCCTCTTCACCTGCAAAAGGAGTTTGAAGACACTTATTTGTCTGGGTGGTGAATGCACTTAGCACAGGACCAGCATGTAGCAGACACTCAGTTTTCCTTTCATCACTGCAAGTTCCTATCTGCCATGCCCTGCCCCGAAACACTTAACTCGAGCCAGTAGAGACATCGCTGGTTAACTATTGGTTTGGATAGCAAAAATGCTAGCTCTAAGTGACTTTAAAATATTAAGGGAAACAGCAGAGGATTATGGAGGCCAACACTCGTCCTAGCCCTTGTTTTTCCCATTCTAAAACAGAGCAGTCCATGTTAATTTTAATTGCTTGGATGAGGTCTAACATTGGGATTTTAATGCATTTTCACAGTAGCTCAGACAGCATAACCACATTATCCTGCTGGCAGTTCATTGGAATCCTCGGCCAAAATGCTGTACTTGGGGACCTTGGCTTATAAAGCCAGAATGTGGTAATTTCCTAGCAAGATGTCTTGTAGGGAATGTTGCTTTTCCTATTGAGACTTCCTCCAAATAGTGAAGTGTTGTCCTTCTCAGTCACATAGTGATGGGCATATATTGCTTTCGAGGAAGGTTTTGAAAGCTTTTGGTTAGCAGAGGCTGTCTCTGGGGGAGTTGCTTTGTTCTGATGAGTCACAAAATGAGAAAGGCCTCTTGTAAGCCTCCAGTTTGCTTTTGATCCTAAAGGAACATTGACAATATCTGCACCCTGGTGTGGTCTGGAGGGCAGTTCCCAGTGACTAAAACTCCCATCTTCTACCCCCACTCCTCAGATAACAGGCCAGCCTTGTGAGGGAGGTGATGAGTTGAGAGCTGATGTCCCGTGGAGAACTGTGTCAGGGAGGGGAAAATTTCTCCCTACCCCTCTTGGTTCTTCTGGGTAGTCTAATAATTAAATTGACACAGGACAGATTAACAGGAGAGAGAAAAAAACAAATTTAATTCATATGTATGGAGATCTCATAGATATGGGACCTAAAGAAATGACCAAAGCAGGCAGCTTTTATACTTTTTAGACAAAGAAACAATCAATTTGTGAGGAATTGACAAGACAAGCAAACTTAGGCTTGGGTCATAGTTGGTAAAGAAACTAAGCAGAGTTTGTTTATATAGCCTCTTGGCCCTGAATTCTGTATCTCTGGCAATAAGGATGTCTCTCTACCTCCTGGTACACGGAGAGTACCTTTCACATGGGAGATTTATCTCCCGCTTTCAGGGGACAAAGGAGGGTTGGAGTGTCCTTCTTGCACTGGCTGTTTCTTGAGTAACTTTAATTCAAAATAATCCGTGTGGCAAATTTTGCTCCCCTATAGCTGGAAATACTGGACTCCAGGGTGGGTTAAGGAACACCAGTAAAATCAAACCAGGAAGCCTCCCTGCCTTCTGAATTTCACTCACTATGCACGTCAGCTGCACTGAGCCCTCACAAATCCAGCTGTGGTTACAACCATGATTTCTAGTGCCTAGCATGGAGTCTGGTACTTCTGTGCTTGATAAGTGTTTGTTGCTAAATGAATGAGTGAATACTCCCACCCTACTTCAGGCCATCTTCTGTCATAGCCAGGACATTTGCAACAGTCTCCTAGCTGGCTTCCCTGTCTTCCCACCTTCTGCAGTGTCAGAGTGACCTTTAAAACTCAAGTTTGATCATGTAAGTCTCCTGCTTAAAATTTGTTGGTGATTCCTTCCTGTGCTCAGGATTAAGACCAACTCCATAATGTAGCTTGTGACGATCTGAGTCTGACTCCCGTAGTGCCCTAGCACCTAGCCACCTTGAAGCTCCATACTCAACCTGCTGGCCCTCCTGCTCTCATGCTGGTTAAATGGGCCCCACCCCTCTTTTTGTTTGGCTAATACTTTCTCATTTTATTTTTCCATATTTGTTTATAGTCACATACTTGGGAGAGTCTTTTCTAACTCCCCAAATCAGGGCGAGGTACCCCTTGTGTGTGCTTCTGAAGCCCCTCATTGCCCACATCGTGGCATGATTTCACGTTGGACTGTAAGTACTGACTGCCCATGCTGGGGGCAGGGCCCAGGTCTGCCCGTTCACCACTGTATTTCCAATGTCTAGCAAGTCCCGTCAGAAGAAAACAAACCAATAAAACACTTTCAGCTACATGAATAGCTTGTCTTTGATGTCAGTATTATAATTTTAATTAAATGTGTTTTTGAAGGAGGAGGTAGGGCCATCGGTAGGATTTTTTTTTAGGTTTGGGTGGAGATGACTCTTAACCACTGTATTCCCTGAGCACACAGCTGCTGAGATGTCTTTATTTGATTTGTGCATTCCACTCACGGCTTGCCTTGCTGAAGGATAATGCATATTAAGGTTTTTTTTTTTGACTAGTTTGGGGATACAAACAGAAGGCAAATTATCCTGATTATTTTGAGGCAGATATGAAAAGGGCAGAGAAAGGATACAGTGAAAGTTACAGAAGTACCTTATATTTATTTTAGCACTGTACAGTTTCTGAAGCATGGAAGCGTCCATCTCATCAGACTGGGGAATGCCACGTAGTGTGGTGGTAAAGCGTGAGTTCTGGGGCCACATCACCTAGGTTCAAGTCCTGCATCTTCCCTTTACTACTCGTGACCTTGGGCAACTTCCTCCAGTTTCCCCATCTGTAAACTGAGGTTGATGGGAGTGTGTCCCTCAGGGTTGTCGTGAAGATCAAGAGCTAGTGACGTGAGGGTCTCGGAAGAATGGCCGGTACATGTTGGCTGTCCATCGTCATCATCACCACCAAGTCTCTGGTGACCCTGAGCCTTTGCCTTTTTTTACTGAAGAGGGAACTCAGATTCCTAGAAGTTAAGTGACCTTCCCCAGGCCCCCAGGTTGTAAGTGGCCGAGCAGATGCACAGATCACCAGACTCCAGGTTCTTTTACTCTCTGGTCTGCCTTTCCTGTCTCAACAACAGCAGATGCTGGGCAACTGCTTCCTGGAGAACATGGTGGTGTCTTTATAGTGAGGGCGTTGTTAGAAAATGGCTCTTCTTTTAGGTCAAATCTTTGGGTAGAAACTTCCAAAGGTTTACTAACTTTCTATGAAATCTGTGTTCCTGAGCATTTATATAAATCACAAAGGTCAATGTCAAGAATCTTTTATTTTAAATATATAAATAGGCTGGCAAAGAAGAATCTTTTACGTGAATTGTAATTCCCTAATTTACCTATATTGTGTTATATTTTCACGGTTTGTGTGTGTGTGCGCATTGTTTTTATATTTGAGTTGCTAAAGCATAACTTATCTCCACAGACTTTCAGGACTGTTGACATGGTCTCTGATCTTGGTTATCACAACAACACTCATCCATTCCTATGGCTTCTGCTAGCACTCGGCAGAGACGTCGTAGAAGCAGTCTAAGCATTTGACTGGGGGGAGAGGTGGAGCTATATTATATATTATCTTCTGTGCCTATCAGTCTTTCACTCCCTCCCACCCTGACTGGTGCTTGCCTGTCTTTGTTTGATAAAATGTGTGTTATAAAAAACACCTTCACAAAAGGCAGGGGTTCTTAATTTGGGGTCTGTGTCAGGCTTCTGTTGGGTCCATGAATGTCTGTAGGTACGTTTTTCCAGGAGAATAATCCTTAGCTTTCATCAAGATTCTTTCCAGGGGCTGTGGCCGCAGCAAGTTTGAGAACCACTGCCATAGAGGAAGAAGTATTGTTTTCTTTTTCTTTTGAATTTGTATACAAAGCATTTTATTAGTAAAATATTTATACCCTTCTTACAATGCAACACATTTTGTAGTGATTTAGCGTGTTGTATTCTATAAAAGTTTATTATTGAATATTTAAGCTAAAACAATATAGTTTAAAAGTATGCCAAATCAACCTTCATTTGCAATCTACTACCAGCATAAGTATAAAAGCAAAATCTTGAAAAAAATATCAAAAGGTCTAGGAGTATTACTGTGTTTATACCATAACATTATCTCCAACTCTCACTGACCTGGGCTGGACAGACCCTCCTGAAGCCAGCCCTAGAGCCGCGAGGGGCACGGCCTGCAGGAGTGTGCTGCGAATAAGGTGACTTCGGTGTTTTTAGCTCTGGAGTACTTTCCGATTTGAGAACTTATTTCCAGAGTTGAGGTTCAGCCTCCATCCCTCATGGCTTCACCCATTCCCCGTTGTCCCTCCTTCCTCTTGCCCCTCTCCTCCTGCCTTTTATTTTCTTTCCTAAATTATCCTTTAGTGTTGCAGAAATACTTATCAATGCAGAAAGAGTCTTGTATCCGTCCTTCAGTTGGTGAAGGCTGACTGTATTATCTGGAGCTACTTGTGGGGATGGGACACAAAGTTAAAACTTGTGGACACCTTCCTCTGAAAGAGAAAAGGAAAATGTTTTGAAACAATTTGTTTGAAAGTTAAATTTTGAAACTGAGCAATGTAGTGTGATTGGTGGAGAGTATAAAGGGCTTCCTGCAGAAGCTCAGAAAAGGTGACACTCTAATGAAAGTTCCAGAGAAACATGACCATTGAATGGGATTGTGCAGTAGTCCCGTTCAGAGGGCAGGAACATACACTGTCCCTGTGTGCTCATTCTCCTGACAGGAAAGAAAGACATTTATGAATTGGCCTGCATAGAATTTGCTTTATGACGCATCCATATCTTATGGGTGTAGATAGAACTGGCAGTCAAAAAGATCAGGTGGTGGTTTATAACTTTTTTGTCAACTCTTATCACTTGTTCCCTTGACCCAGCCTCTTTCAGCTGTGTCTATCTGCCAGTGGCCATATGTTTGCATTTCTACAAGATTGTGTCACTGCTACTTCACCTCATAGCAGGGGCCCACTTACTAATTCTACCACCAACCTCTACACATGGATCATATTTATGCCAATCAATTATTCTTTTACAAAAGAAATGGAAACTGTATTTTTGTTAATTCGGTATTTTTTCTACCTTGAACCCCCTTTCCCTCCCTGGCGGTGTAGGTGTCTAGATTGAATCCAGGCTCTGCGCTTTATTTACTGGGTGACTTTGGGCAGGTCCCTTGGTCTCTCTCGAGTCTCGTTTCCACATCTTTGAATGGGAATAATAATAGTTCTTACCTTCTTGGGTTTTTGTGAAGATTCATTGAGCTGATGCTGGTAAAGAACTTAGCCCAGAGCTCAATAAATGTTAGCTCTTAGGAGCACGCTAATGAAATATATTAGCGAGGATTGCTACTAATATATTGAACTGACCTGACTTCCTAATAGCAATTCCAGGTGAGGAGGTTGGGCGAGACGAGGCGTGTCCCAGTCACAGGTCTCGGCAGACAGAGATCTCGAGCTGTGTTTTGGGCATATTAATGGCTGCTTCCCCTTGGTCTTTGCTTTCCTGAGAATTTCTTTCCAACCCTGATGTGTAAATGGCTGTGGGTGTTCAGGCCGTAATGGATCTTGTGTTTATGGTTTCCGTTGTCACGGCTCAGCAGAGCCCTCCCTCCACCCGCCCCTCAGATTACCACCCTGGCTCGGGCGCGTGACTGCATCTCTTCTGCCCCTGTCACCTGCCAGCTGTGATTTGGGGGCTGTGAAATGCAGCCTTGGAGCTGTTGGCAGGGTGGCTTTAGGAGAGGCTAGGCACGGGAGCTTGCCAGCACAGTTTGTACTTGGATTAATTTATTTAATCTAACTACCTTCTATCAACCTGAGAGGATAATTATGCACAAATTACTGTTTAAACTGGAAGCTTGTCTCCCTTTAACCAAGCCCCATGCTGGCCTCTAGCTCTTCACTGAAGTCATTCTGAGGGTGATTCCTTTTCCTCCTGCCCTCCCTGAGATACCAGCCTGTGTATCCAAAGCACATACTCTAGTTTGAGTTAGAAGCTTTAAAGAAAGGAAGAGCACTTGTTTGGATTCTGATCCCGTAGGTCACATCTCACTTGTGGAGAACTGCTCTCTTTTATCTTTGCATGTGAGTTAAATTTCATTTTTCTCTAACAGAGTGAGGATATATAGCCCACTTGCTGCTGCTTCGTTCTTTCAAATAAAGTGGGATTTTCAGAATGAGGCTAGAGTAGATTTATTAGTTCTTTTCAGGGATGGGAAGGAGGTGTGAATGGTGAGGGGCGGCACAAAATCCCTTCTGTTTTATTGAATGTAAGGTGCCATTAATTGTAAGGTGCATCATGTTTCATGTACCACTAAGAAAGACAAAGCACTGCTAAAGATAATTTTCAGACACCATGACTATACCATGCATCGTGATTTCATAAGGTTTTGGGATAAGTGAAATATGATATATTGATAATGGGGCTGGTTATAAAACCCTTAACTTTTGAAACCTTTTCGCCAAAGTTGTAGAGATGTGGATTTGGAGGGCCCAGACATTTTTGTCATACAGTATCCTTCATATGACCTTCCAATTGCTGAAGAAAGTAACGCACCTTGCCTCTCTGTGCAATAGGGAGAGGGGCTAGATTTCCTATATTGTACATGTTATATCATGCTTTTTATGTATAACTTTCAAATGATCACATTCAATATATTTTCACTCAGCCTGATATAAAGATTTTATTAAAATTGGTGGCCAAGTCTCATATAATTCTTAATGTTAAAAAAAATAGGATTGTCACTTTTGATATATTTTCCCTTGAGCACAGAACATTCCATTGTATTTGTTGCCCTCACTGGGAGCCACAGTCGTGACATCTCCATCATTGTCATCAAGGAGGGGCTGAGAATTGATAATTTGAGCGTCTTGAAGAAAGATAAACTCAGTTTTCTGCCTTCAAGGGGCCTATTGGTACTAGATTCAGGGAGGCTTTTCACTTTGATGAGTAATGCTTGGGATCACCTGCCAGAAGATCCCAGGTATAGGCAGAATTTTCTAGTTGCTAGTTAATTTAGTATCTGGAAATGGAAATTCTGGCCTCTCATTGGCTTCGATATGTGCTTATCTTGATCCTAGATTAAATGAAGTTTACTGAGGTCCCACTTAAGATATTCCTGATTATTCCAGGCAGAAGGAAACTGGCTACAGATGCAAAAGAACATTTAAGTGCCGTACTGAGGGTGACCCTGTGGTCCATGCAGCCCAGCTCTGCATTTCCTCTTTGAGGCACACGGGGCACTTTCATACCTTCTCTGGTGCTGTGCCCATGTGTGCTTCCCCCATAGAAATGATTGCTCACAGCAGGCCACAGCCCTGACTCCCACCCATAATCTCATTTGGTCCTCCCAGTGACTTGCGAATCAGGCCAGTTGAACATGGTGTTCTCTGCTGGTTTGCTGATGAGGACCCCAAGGCTCACGGAGGGCAAGTGCCTTGCCTGAAGCCAAACAGCTCTGAGATGGCCGAGCCCTGGGCTGTTTCCATGACCTGCCCTCTCTCTCTCTCCCCTTAGAGGTTGAGGAGACCCAAACAAGCTGCAACCCTGAACAATCCTGCTTAATGGAGTTGGCTGAGGATTAGCGCAGATGATGCAGGCTGAGGTGTACTTTTGTCTTTGGGCTCGGTTGCAAGGAAAAGATTCAGTTGATTATGTAAGCAACAAGGGGGGCATTTATTGGGTGTTTTATGGAACCAGTGGGCAGGAAATAGAGCCAGGCCTTCCTAAGGGGCTGGCACCAAGAACCAAAAAGGTGTCAAGAACCAGAGCAACTCCTCTGCCAGGCTTGGCACTCTAGGACCAATGGACCCTTGTCTCTGATTCTTCATGTGTCTCCATCAGGCTTTCCTGTCTGCAGATGGGTGCAGTTAGCGGAGCAAGAAGGCTTCAGGGCTTAGGTGAACAGGAGGGGCCAGATGAAGAGCCTTTCACTTGCACTTTCCAAGAGGGAATCTGGAGTCAGCTGTTTGTTCTGGTCCAGTGAATGGGTCCATGGAAGTGGGGTGGGCAGTTCTTAGAGAAAGGGGTTGTGCTGAGCTGATCCAGAGGCTTCCTCTGCAGGGTCCTCACTTCCCATGTCTATACTTTCCTCTGTTTTACTCTGAAAATCAGAAGGTTGCTGTTCTGAAATGGCTTATACCTGTTTGGAAGTTGGGGATATTTTCACCTAGCAATTCTCATGTTATTGTTGGGATGGGAGATTGGTTACTGTCTGATCATTTTACCAGGGCATCCACTTTATGAATTTGGGGTTTGCTCCTCCTTTTCCCTGTCATGATGGCACCAACTGGGAATCCATTCAGATGTAGAAAGAGGCTAATCTTTGTATTCATCAAAGAAGCTGTGTATGTTGTTGGACTAATAATGAGCTGTAAAAACTGCCAGTATTTGTCCTACTTAACGAAGTTACTGTAATGAAGGCATGAAATAAACAATATGCCATAGTTATTGTGGTGGAAATGGGAGCAAATGTGATGTCAGTTATATCTGAGGGTAAAATCTCCAAGTTCGATACACAGTAGTATGACATGATTAAGCATGTTCTCGGGTTCTGTTGGATGCCAGCTTCAAACTCTGCCTTTCCTGTTTCCTTCCTAAGTGTCCTGGGGACAAGTGACTTAGCCCCTTTGTGCTTCCTCATCTGCAAAATGGGCCCAACCACAGCAGCTACCTCACTGGGTTGTTGTAAGGCTTCGGTGAATTAATATTCATAAAGCACTTAAAACGAGGTCTGGCATATAATAAAGGCTCAGCAAATAGCTACTTTTCTTGGTATTATTAATTGTTACAATTGTGCTGTGGTGGGTGGAGGTTTGACTACGATGAGATTTTTGCATTCTCTGTGGATTTAATGGTCCTGGCTGCTCTATTGACTCCAGTGAATGGTTGGATAATTGGGAGTCCTCTCTGTGTTGATATTAGTCCAAGTGCTTTACCCTTCCTAATGTGCTGTCTTGGAAGCAGTTGATCAGTGCTATGAGTGAGTATAAGGCATCTTAATAGCAGATTTCATTTGTGGTTTGGAGTATGAGTCGACCCACATCTAAATCTTGATTTAATCATCTTTACTGTCCTGTTTGATCTTGTAAATATTAATTTTGTCTGACTGTACATGTGGTTTTCAGTGGTCCCAAGGTTAATTACTGTGTTTTGTTTATAAAGTACTCATGAAGGCTGGGCACATTGTGGAGGACTTGCAAAAAGCTCCATCCCAGTTTAGGCCTGCAGACTTGCTGTGAAACTTGATGAGCATTCGTGAAACAAGAATTTCCAGTTCCTTATAGATTTGGCTTATGACATTCCTGCTGGAGTGCTTTGTTTCAAGATATTTTTAGAACACAACTATTTTGTACCTTTTCCTATTTGTTCATAGCAGTGAGGAATGCCTAATCCTGTCTCCTGAGAATGCTCAGGGGAGCCCCAGCATGGTCATTTAGGAAATGTTTCTGGAGGGAATGTCGTGTGCAAGGCTGTGTGCTCGACTCTGTGGGGCCCAGAGAAGACAAGGCCCGCCTCACAGTGCTCCAGTGCAGTGAGGGCTGAGGCAGGGCACACGATCCACATGGTGCAGAGCAGGAGGTCGTAACCACACGGGAGGCACAGAGGCCTCCGAGGGTCTTACAGAGAGACATTCCTGGTGAGTACACCCTGAAGCCTAGTGGAGGGAGTGTTGACCTGCCCAAGAAAGATGCCTGTGCTTTTGACAGACAGACATGGAGGGTAGGGAAGAGGACAGGAAGAACATTCCAGGTGGAGAAGACAGTTTGAGTGAATGTAAAAAAAAAAAAAAAATAAAGATCTTAAAAAACTAGATTCCTAAACTTCCCAATCTAAAAAGTTAGATTTCCATGCCACCGTCTTGATTTTTTTTTTTTTTTGGCCACATTCCCATATCATTGGAGTTTTGATTACTTGGTATCTTTTTAAATAGATTAACTTTTTTTCTTAATACATTTGCTTTGAAAAAGAGACTTCAGACTTATTTAACTATTAATTATATATGTGTTTTCTGATAGGCATTATAATACATAGCTATTAAAATGAAAAACAACGTTCACCTGGGAACTACCCAGGAATCACCTGGTAGACACTAGTGGTACATCTTACACGCTTTGGTGAGCTCTGTATTTGGCTGATGAGACTCGACTATTTTGCCTGGAACATAAGGAACATGAAGGAGAACAGTAGGGGAAGCAGAGCAGTAAGGTAGGGAGTGTGGCCCAGGAGTTACAAACCTGCGTTCTGGAAGCAGGCTGTCTGGGTTCGTAGCCTGCTTCTGCCATTTCCTAGCTCTGTGACTTCTAATGTCTCTGTGTCTTAGTTTTCGCATGTAAAATGGGGTTAGTAATAGTGTCTACCTTATTGGGTTATTGTGAATATAGAAATAATATCTGTAAATTATTCCCTATAACACTAGAGTGTCGTTGTTTTTGTGGGTTTTTTTTTTTTTAAGAGGTAAGCATTTTCCCCTAATCTCTCTCTCTTGTACTTTATTCAGATCTTCAGTGCTTTTCCTAAAGAACTTAGCACCTCCCTCCCCGTTACTTTCTTTCCCCTTACTGTGTTTTTCTTACAGCCAAGCTAACAGGTTTCCGAGCAACCTTTTCATGGAATCATTATGGGGCATACTCATAAAAAATAGAATGTGGTGTGGAGAATCTCGCTGTGCCTGAGTTTGACTGGGCTTTGTTATGGAGAGATTTTTTTCTCTCTCTCCATGTATTTAAGTTTTACCTTGGAAATATTACTTCTCAAAAGAGTTATTAGATTTATCCTGATAGCCATTATATATTTCAAAAACATACATATTGCATAACTACTAGATGGCTACTGTGTGCAATTAATCTTTTATTATTGAACCTCAAAATAGGAACTGTTTGGAGATTAAACGTCAGCTCTTCTCCAAGATGTTTTGTTTTTGCTTGTGAAGCAGAAGTTTGTAGACAAATAGCTGACCCCTTTTAAAGGAAATGTAAAAGAATAAAATTGTCTTCAGGTGACTTCCTCTCAGAGCCACGAGATCTGGGTACTTGCCGATGCTGTTTTCCTCCTTCATGTTCCCTTTCCTGTGTGGCCATCCATCTCTGCTTCTAAGAGCTTTGCTGCACACAGCTTGCCTGTATCACACAAAGCTATTTGGGCTGGATGAAATAAGTCAGAAAGTGAATGGTAGCCATGTTCTTTTCTCCTCTTGCCCTTTTTCCTAGACCACAGTTTGTTTTGTTTTATTGTTCATCTTTTGTACAATTGGTCACGAGCTGAATGCCCCTGTCATGATTAAGATGGCAAGGGCAGGGACCTGCTTTGGCACCTTAGTATCTTCCACTGGAATTCTTCTGGCACGTGACATACGCATTTTCTGGAATTCAGAGCAGTGCTCGCGAATAGAACTTTCTCTGATGATAGAATGTTCTATATCTGTGATTCGATATGGTAGCCATTAGTGACGTGTAACTATTGAGCACTTGAAATGTGGCTAGTGTATCAGAGAAATCTAAATTTTTATTTAATTTTAATTGAATTTAAACTCAATAGCTACATGTGGCCAGTAGCCACCATATTGGACTACACAGATCTAGAAGCTGGAAAGAACCCTGGGCTGTATAGACCCGTACAAACCCCCTTTTTAATTTAACTGTGCATATTTCCACAGTCTTGATATCTAGCTCAGGGATGTAGGCAGAGGGTGGGATAGGTCTTTGGAAAGCATTGGCTGTAATGATGGGATGAGAAAGAAAGCAGACCCTCGGCTAGAGGGAGTCAGTCTGTGGCCAAGACAAGCCCTCTTTTTCCCCAACACTGTCAGGTTTTAGAACAAAGTACATGTGGCATTTGGGTTAATCCTTCCAGAAATCTACGTACTGGCTAGCTGTAATTCTACTTCTTTCTTTCCCACTCAAGAAAACTTACTGAAATGCAAATGAGTGGCAGACCTGTTACAGGGATAACCTTGAATCTGATCTAATTTATCAGTAAATAATTGACAATCTCGTGTACTTTGTTATTTGGGAACACATTGTTTGGGACGCACCTCACAATTGATTACAAAAACTAATGTCTTGATGCTTCAATTGAAAAAAGGATAGATTGATTAGAGCATTTGTAGTGATGTATGAGTGTGGGGGGAATATGTATTTATACATGTATGTGTTGAGCCTAGGTTTTCCTGGGGTGAGTTATGATTGGGAAACACTGATTGAGGCCATCACTGAGTCTTTTTAGTCATTCATCCAGTATTTATTGAGTGCCTACTCTATGCTCGGATGTTGGCAATATAGTAATGAAGAAGGTCTCCAAGTCCTTGCCCTTATGGAGCTTACATTCTGGTGGGGGAAACAAATAAAAAGATATAAATAACATCAGGTAGTAATAAGTGCTTTAAAGACAAAATAATGTAGAATGAAAGGTAGAGAGACTGGGGTGGGCTCCTTTAGGTGGGATAGAGAAGGGAGGCCTATGTGAGGAGCAGAGGCTTACAGGCAGTGGGGGCCAGCATGCAGCTCTCTGGAGAGAGCCTTCCCTACAGAGGAAACAGCAAGAAATCCAGCCTTGGAGTCTTGAAGGCATTCTGCTATAGTTGTTGCTGTTAGTATCCTTTACTGCCAAAAAAGATGCTCTATATCTGTAGTTTGTATTGGTTTCCTAGTGTTCTTTTCCCTGTGAATATACTAGGGCCTGGACCTTGTCTCTTATAGTGACTTCTCTTGTTGGACATCTTCAGCCGCAATCAGGTTGTAAATTGTCACTCGCAGCCTGCTTCCTTTCTGCTGGCTATGTCCATGTCTTCAGTGGTGATCCCATTGGCAGCTGCCCCCCACCTTAGCCTGGCATTCAGACTGCAGCCCACCCTGACGGCCTCTCATCTCCCATCTGATGCCCTACATGCATCCTGCTTTAGTCAAACTGTTCAATTTTCTGTCCTTGAGACATAGCTTGTACTTTCCAAATTTCCCTTTTGCTGATATCATGCGTCTTCTGAAACACCCTTTTCTCCCCACTCCTTCTCACATCCTGCCCATCCAGAAAGGGCCACCCACCCTCACCTCTTCTGGGATGCTTTCCCATATCACCTCGTTACTGAAATTCATATTTCCTGATTCGTAGTTAAGTACTGTTTGTATTACATCAGAAATAATGCCCCAATATTTGTTGATTTGGTAATAAATATGATCAGGCCCATTCCACAGTGTAAGAAGCATTTTACGTTTCTAATTTCTTGGGCTTGAACTCAAGGAGTCTTTGTAGTATCAGGTTTAAGAAAAAAGACTAACTTTATTTTAAAACCTTGCAAAACCTATATATGTATGTGTATATATATGTGTTCACACACACACACACACACACACACACACGTATATATTTCCCGATTCTGGATTCTTTTGAAGAAATTTTACCTTTTTTGTTCTCCTTGGATTTCCTCCATTTCCTTCTGGCAGTGTTTTCAGTTTTCTACTTTCACTGAGAATTGAATGTGTGGTTAGGGTAATGTGGGGTTCTGGGAGCCAGTCTTGTCAACAGTTGGTGGACCAGAGGTTTGGTATGCAGCTGCAGAGTGCTCCGATCATGTGGTTTCTTTCTCAGCCCTTTCTGACTGTGAGGGCCTGTCCAGGTTTAAACCTGCTGTGATCACGTGTGTGTTCCTGGTTGGGCCGACCTAGTACGCTGCTGGACATTCAACCAGATCTTACCAACTGGTCGCCGAGAACTGCGAGGAGCAGTGAAGCATCGATTCTGGTGATCTTCCACCTCCTTGAACGATGCCTCCCCGCACAGTGCTCTAGAATTACCACTTTGCTGTCGCTCTTCTTCAGGCTTCAAATACGGGCACATGTGTACAGAATCTCATCTCAGGAATATTGACGTTTTTCCTTGACTTTTCCCACAGTCTGCAGAGCCTGATTTAGGGCCTCATCAGGATTAAGTAAGATTACCAGCATCTTCTCTCCATCTCTCTTGTGTATCTTGTATGAATGTGTCCTAATAACTATTGATACCAAGTTCATCCCTCAAGAAGCCAAGACCGACCTTTGGTGTCCTGCTGAGGTTGCAGTTTTATGATGTGTTTTTCTTGCAAGTAAAATCAATTGAGATAAATCTTGGTAACTTTTCCTGCACAATGAGATGGTTCGGCCCTGCTGCCATGGTAGGTTCCTGCCTCTGCAGGGCACACTCTCGTGTCACATGCAAGGTTGTTTCACCAAAATTGATTGGTTGATCCACTAGTCTTAAAGGTCATGCTTAATGACATTTCAGGAAGATTGAAGAAGATTCCAAATTGCCCAGGTACCATAGTTGACTTTGTGCTCTCCTTTGGTGCTATTTGCTTTTAACAGCACATCTTTAATTTACTAAGCAGTTAACACCAGTGCTTAAAGGGCAAAAACCCAGTGTGCATTTTTTATCCTGAAAATTAGGCGCAGCTAGTCTGCTGTGGTTTAGAAATGGTCTCTTTTGCTTATGGAAATCCTAATGTGAATGGGATGACATCCCGGCGTGCTGCCAAAGCCCTGCTTTCCACCCCCGTTACCAGGGTGTCGGATGAAGGACGGACTGTGGCCGCAGAGTGGGTTGGCTTATTCGTGAGGTTGATGAACCAAGCTGACAGGTCCAGGGGGGTTCTGCTGTTGGCCTTTCATGTTAAGCCTGGTGCTGTGGAACAGATGGAGGGGAAGGGGCCTCCTTGACAGTTTGGGAGGGTGGGGACCTTTAACTTATGAGGAATCAAAAGAACAGTTTAGTTATTAGTGGCGTTCTTTGTGACAGCTTGACATTCTGTAATTGTCCACAGAGACCAGGCTACTTTGGAATGGTGTTCTTGCAAATGTGTCATATTAAATTTTTTTTCCTGATAAGGAGGACTGGTCTGATTTGAATAGTTCTGAGTAATTTCGTATTATTTATTAACCATCAGCAGTAGGAGTGTTTTTTCTTGCCGTAATGGTTGACTGGAAGACTAGAAATAGGAGTAATTGAGATTCCTACATTCAAGAAACATTTTTTTCATTCTTGAGAGAAAAATTTTGGTTGGAAAATCTATATAACATATCTCTTAGCATCCTAAGAGATAATGTTGAGAATGTTTGCAAGATAGACAAAATATTTTTTTTGCAGGAAGTAAATTGTTGTTTTCCAAGTAATATGTGCTCATTATCCCAATCTGAAAAACATAGAAAAGCAGAAAGAAAAAAAATCCTACACTTAAAGTTTAGCATGTTGACATTTTGATACTCTTTCCTTCTAGTCTTTTTTTCTAGGTAAGTGTTTTGTATTTAGCTTTGTTGTGTTGATTCTTCATATAGTATAATGAAAACTACCCCACCCCATTTCCCATTATATCCTAGGAATTTTTTGTGCTATTATATGGTAATTTTATAATGCAGTATTCAGAAAATTCAAATTTAAAAACTGTAATACTCTACTCAGGGCGTGTACCATAGTTTCCCATACCATTTCCCTGTTAGGTTAGAAATTTAGTTTACCACTGTTACAAACATTGATGGGATAAGAATCTTTGTGCACAAAGCTTTATCTTTGTTTAGGAGTACTTTCTAAGGATAGTCCCAGAAGTAGCATTATTGGGTCAAAGGGTATAGATTTTTTTTCATTTTTCAGGATTTGGACAAGCTTTATTATAAAACCATAGATCACGAATTAAACCACTGCAAAGGTGCCAAGAGGAGTAGGACGTGTGTGTGTGTGTATTTCTATTCTTCTGAAAATTCCATCTGGCTCTTTATATCTTCTATTTCTTTATTGAGACTTTCTATTTTTCTATTCATTTCAAGAGTGTTTGCCCTTATTTGTTGGAGCATTTTTATAATAGCCATTTAATGTCTTTGTCAGAAAATTGCAGCATCTCTGTCATCTTGTAGTGGCATCTTTACCTATGTCAATTGAGATTTTTCCTCATTGTTTATATGCCAAGTAATTTTGGATTGTATCCTAGACATTTTAAAAATTATATTAGAAGACTCTGTTTAAATTCTACAGAGAATATGTATATTTTTGTTTTAGCAGGCAAACAACCCTGTTGGGTTTAGGCTACAAATTCAGATCAGCCTTCTATGGGTTGTGGTTTCAATGTTAGTTTTGTTTCCAAAGTCTTTGCGTGGCTATTTTGATCTGTCTCATATGTATGCCACTCAGTGTCTGTGACTCGGTGGTTATCTATCTCGTAGTTCAATTGCTAAAGTCTATTTTATACTCTCTAGAGTCAAATTCATGTTTGCACAGCTTGAGGATGAAGCCAGGAGTTCATAAACAACTTTACGAGGTTGCTTCCCCAAGCATTTCTTTTTCTGTCATCTCTCATACTTTCTGGTCCTGTGGGCCTCTCCTTTCTGGTCTTTGGTCAGAAAGCTGGGGCTTTATTTGCCCTGCTCTGCTATGCACTTGTGACTGTTGTATTTGGGACAAAGCTGTGGAAGGGCAGAGAGAGAATAAAAGAAAGGGAGAGAATAAAAGAAGTCTCTCTTGAGACTACAGCTCCTCCGATCGGAAAGGAAATTTCCCTACTCTCAAAATTGTAGGCCTTTTTGGGCTCCCATTGCAGCTGCTAATGCTGTTGTCACCACCACTGCTATGACTGCTGAGGGGCTGGGACATGAGAGAATGGAGAGAAGAAAAAAACCCAACAGGTGATTTAGCACTCTCTGTCTGAACTAGGTGACCCTTTTCCCACTCCTTGAGCCAGAACTAGAGTGTCTGGAACTCTAGTTGTCCTCTCCAGTGTCCCGGAGTATCTCAGTCTGCAATGATGCACACTCCCAGTGTAGGGTGACATTGAGTCCAGGCTGGGGGATACTGGAGGATAAACAAATGGTTAACTCATCTCTGGTTCAATGGTGCTTCGATTCTAGTCTTCTTCCTTAATTCACCTGCTACTATTTACTTCTCAGAATCCTCCAAATAACTGCTCCATCCATTCTGTCCAGGTTTTCTAGCTGCATTCAGTGGAGACAGGGTGGAGGATGCTCACTTTGTCTTACCCGGACCCGCAGTGAGATGTGGATTTTTTTAAAAATACTCTTGGTACATATTATCAAATTGCTTTCCAAAATGCCTCTACCAGTTTACAGTCCATAGAAATATTAGTTGGCCTATTTCAGTGCACTTTCATAAGCACTGGAAAAGATTGTCAAAACAGAACAAAAATATTCCCATCTTTACTTAGTTGGTAGGTGAACCACTGCAGGTTATTGTGTTAGTTTCCTTAATTATCAATGAGGTTGACCTTTGGTCTTTATGTTTATTACCTAGATGTATCCTTTTCTTCTTTTCACTTGTCTGTTCAGATCCATTGCCTATTAATTTGCTAAATTTAGAAATATAAATTTATTTCTGTCAGGATCCGGTTTGGCTATAAATAAGATATACTTCTCAAAATATTCCAGGGCTAGAATGGGAGCTCCATATTGCCAGGGACCAAGGTTCAATTTATCTTGTTGCTTTGCCATGCATAACTTTCATTCCCAGATTGTCTGGTGTGGCTGCTGGAGCTCCAGCCATGTTATTCTCGTTCCTAGCAGCAACCTGAAAGAAGGAGTGAAGAAGAAGGAGCAAAGGGCACTCACCATGAGTTTTTGAGGAGGTTTCCTAGAACCTGTCCAGAACATTTTGTTTACATCTTGTTGGTCAGAATTTAGACACTTGGCTATACCTAGCTGCAGGGGTTGCTAAGAACTGTAGTCTTTTGGCCAGGCAGCAATGAATCCTGTTTAAAAAACTGGGGTTCTGTTACTAAGAAAGTTAAGGAGAATGGATATTGACAGGCAGTTAGAAGTGGCTGCCACAGTATTGCTTTCTTCAGAATTATAAGAGAATGTCTGTTTGTTATAAAACAAGCACAGAAACATAGAGGTCTGTAAAGTAAAAAGTGAATGGACAGGGTGGGATTTCCTCCCTCCCCTTTCCCTTTACCACTCAGATATAACCACTGTTAACAGTCTTTTAGGACCTTTTCGTGTGTGTGTGTGTGTGTGTGTGATTCAGAAAAAACAAATGCGAGATCTCACTAAACATATTATCTTATAATTTTCTTTCTTTCGATAATATATCATATAGAGCAGATGTATGTACACCATACAAACAATATTCCATTATATGGATGTACTGTAATTTAGTTAACTCTTCTCCCGTTGATAGGCAGGTTGCCTAGTTATTTCACACTTAAAAATATGCTGCAGGGAATATTCTTGAACACATATCTTGCCATACTTTTGGCAAATATTTTTCATTGTTTTCCTTTAAAACTATTAAGCTTTTTTGCTTTTTGCAAATATTTTCCCAATTTGTTATTTGCCTCAGATTTTGTTTTCTTTTTTAACATATACAAGTTTTACATGTTTATCTAGTCAAATCTGTTGATCTTTTTCTTTTTGTCTTTTGTCTCTTTTAAACTAAGAAAGTAGTTGTGAAGTGTTCACATCTTTTTTTCTCCCATGTTTTTCTGTGACTTGATTTCATACTTTTAACTCTAATTGATCTAAAATTACTTTTGGTGCACAGAGTGAGGTAACACTCTAAATTAAAATTTTTTCCTGTTTTTAATCCATTTCCACTGAATTAAATAAATGTTTTTTGCCTTGTTAATGGCATGCTTCTCATTAAGTGAAAACTGACCAGAAATGAAAAAAATTAAATGAGTCTCTTCATTTGATTCAGTTCTACAGGTAATTTTCCGACCATAGAATTTGTAGGTGAAATGTGCACTGTTTTTGATCATTTAAGTAGATACAGGAATGTCCTTCAGATGTGACGTCCACAGATTCAACTGCAAAGCAGATAATTAGAAACAAACTTAGCTTGCAAACTAAAAATGTGGTGCAGTGGGCAGATAGGCTGCCAGTAGAATGCCCACCCACCCGCCCAGGGAGAGGTGAAGCCGGCATCATCCTCCCCTCTCTTCTCATTGCCCCTCGGGACAGACCTCCTGGGCACCATCTCCCTCTCCCTCCGGAGCTTCTGATGAAAGACCAGTGAAGAAGTGGTAGGGGTGAGAAGTAAGAATAGTAATAATAAAAAGAACATTTGTTGTGCCTTTATAAACTGTCTAACACTGTGCTAGGTGCTTTACGGTATTTCTAACCCTAGAAGCAACTCTGTCATGTATGCGTTGTCGTCCCTCTTTCACGAGGAGGAAACTGAACCCCCAGAGTTAGTGACCTACCCCAGGCCCCACAGTGCCAAGCATTGGAGCCAGGCTTTTCCCCATTCCAAACCTCATGCCACCTCCCCTTCTCCTCCTTCTCTGTCTCTCTCATTCACATTTTGTCCTCTCCCTTTTTTCTTTTTTCCTTTCAATTACCTCATGGATCACTTTAAAAGTTACACTTTAAATTATGAAAGTAACAGATTTATTATAAAAATTTGGGAAATATAGCAAACATGAGGAAGAAAATAACTCTTCCAGTTGACACCCTTGACCACGGTGCGTGTGAATGCTGATTCCCTCACTTTTTGTCAATGCTGGATATTAACATAAAATCTTTGCCAGTTCCCTAGAGGGAAATGGTATTTGCATGTCCTCATTTGCACATTGCTAGTTCATGCTTTTGCCCTTTTTCAGTTGGATGGTTTATCATTTTTCTCATTGATATCTGTGCTCCGTCCACTATGCTGTTGAATGTTGGTTCTCTTACCCCAAGAATCTTTTTCCTGAGTCATAAATTATGTTACTGATTATTAGAATTCCTTTCTAAATCTGTTAACTTAAATTTTAATGCAAGTCATTTCTTTCAGTTTACTCTTTTCTGATAGCTTATATTTTCATTTGCTTTCCATAAGAGGGAAATCAGAAGGGTTTTTTCTTTTTTTAAATTATGAAAGACTTTACGTATAAAATATGAATCTATTCATATATGAAATATGAATATATGAAATGTGTAAATAATAATAAAGCGAACACGTGTGTACCTACTCCTAGCTAAAGAAAGAGAGCAGGGGGCAGTCCCCGCCCAGGTCTTGTGAGCCCCTCCATTGCATCCCTCTGCCCCCAGTTCTTCCAGTATACCCCACCATACAGTGTTCTGAATTTTGAGTTTATTATGTCCTGAAGGCAGAAATTTTTATTCCCCCCCCCTTTTTTTTAGATGGGAAAATTGAGCCTTAAAAGGTTAAATGAGTTGCCCAGGGTCTGGCAGTAAAAATAACTGTGATGGTAGCACCTAATTCTTGGGCTTCTGATATAACTATCTCCTCATTTTGTTGGTTGTATGGTGTTTTCCTTGCCCCCCTCACCCTCCTAATCTTAACTGTGTAGATTTCTGGAGAGTAAAGTCAAGTTGTTTGGAAGTAGGGCTTTTATTACTGAGAGTTTCATATTTGCCTACTTCAGATGTTACTAGAAAACTTACCTTGCTTCTCAGAAAGTACACTGATGGTCTATGGAATGTCTGTGTTGACCCTCTGAATTTGTTCCCATATCTAGAGCTGGTAGAGGTAGTGTCCACATGATTGATGGGAATGCAACCACTGCTTTTATAGTCCACGCCATAGTTCCAAATGAATAAACGTATCTTGGAAGATACTCAGCTAGCCTTTCAAAAAATCAAATGCTGGGGATTTTCCACTGCATCTAATTCAGTTTTTGCTAATTTTTACAACTCACATCAACATTCGGATCACAGATGTGGATTGAAAGCGGAGCCCAGTAAAATAAGACCTATCTTGCAGTGATGCTGGGTACAGCAGAGTCTACTCACAGATCTGAGATTCCAACATCAGAAATGCTTAGCACTCATCTCGACTTTTGCTTCAGTGATGACTCAGAGCGAATATAGATCCTGGTCTCTAGACTCTGGATATTGGAGTGGCAGGAATTATAGGGCTCTTCAGTCCCAAAGGTCACTGGGCAGTATGGTACCACAGTTACAAGTGCAGTCTCTGAAGTCACACGTGTATCTTGGCTTTCTGGCTCCTAGCTGTGTGACCTTGGGCAAGTGACTTTACCTTTCTGAGTCTGGTTTTCTCACCTGTAAAGTGGGGACGGCATTAGTACACACACTTTGGGCATAAGGAGTTTAAATAAGATATAAAAGTATATATATATATATATAAGGTATATACCTTATATATATAAGGTATAAAAGATCGTTTATGTAAAACCCTTATCTCAGTGCCTGGCATACCGTATGCACTAATAATTGTAGCTGCCAGTAATGATTGCCAGTGTCATTATCGTCGCCATCTTTAAGCCAGCCTCCCATTCTGCAGAGGAAGAAACTGAGTCCCAGATCTCATGGCTACTCAGAGGCTGAGCTGAGACAAAGAACCCCAGTCTCTGAGCTCCCTGTTTGCAGTGCTCTTTCCACCCCGCCACCTGTCTTTCTACAAACACATCTAGGTCATTTACTTTGTCCCCTTCTCTGGCTCTCAGCAGTGCTGTTTCTTGCCTCCTCTCTTGAGCCGGCAGATCCTAACAACAGATGGTGCTGTTTTGAATTAAAACAATTTAACTCAAGATCCATCAACTGCCAACATCAAACACCCTTAAAAGAAGGAAAGAAACTCATTATCAAGAGTATTTAAACAAAGTAGATATTTAATCTATCTTAATCATTTGCATTCTTGAGAAGAAGAAAGTCAGTGGCAGCTGCCACCATAGGCCAGGCCCCATGAATGTGCTTGCACATAATTGCTTCAGACTGAATTTTCCCCCCTTTTCTTCTTTGCCACAAAGTAGTAATTTGGACGTCAGTCCTAAGTTTTTAAGCCACACTGAATATTTAAAAATTTTAAAACGTGATCTTTTGTTTGGTCCACAAATCCTGTGGCGGCACAGTTTTCGGTAGCAGGGGTTCTCAGCTAGAGCTTTGTCAGAATGCACATGGGCACTGCAGGCCCACTGACTCCACATGGGGTTGTGCTCGCAGCCTGGATTGGGGGTTGTGGATGAGCTCTGTCAGCATTGCGCTCGGGTTGCAGGACCGTCCCCCTCCTGCATGGAGCTGAATTCCCATAAGTTAGATGTCCATTTAATGCTAGTCTCCTATGCATACCATACCTTGTTCTTTCCAAAGCTTGGTGTCCACAGACTTGCTCCTGGCACCCAAATCACAAAGCTGATGGTGAAAGATAGTGACTGTGAGAGCAATGAAAATATGCAAACTCTTTAGTATAGTCTGCATGCCCAGTTAGACCTGCTCAAGTCTGGGCTCCCCTACCGCTGTCTGCTGTCCTGCTTTCGGCTCATCACCCATGTTCCTTGCTCCTCGGTCAGCGCATCTCCTCCCTTTCAGCCCTTCTTGCCTCCGCTCACGGCGCAGGTTAGGCACCGAGGGATGCTGAGGAGTTGGTGGCCCTCTCTTGACCTGCCTTTGTTCTTTTTGTTTTTTCCCTTTCTGCCCCTCTTCTTCTACTTCATTTTCCCCCCTTTTATTCTTCTCTGCCGCCCATGGTTTGGTCTTATGACTAATGCTGGCAGGGCCACTGCATTGCACCGCTCCATGGATAAATTGTGAGCGGCATCCCCTGGAGTCATAAAACACAGTGGCCCCTGGATCCTGGTCCCTGGCTGTGGGTGCAGCTTATTAGCTCTTTGGAGCAAGGCTGTGGACCCCCTCCCTCCCCTAATCTCAGCACCAGATAAAATGACTAAGGTAAGCATCGATTGTCTTTGAAATTAGCAAAACAAGGGGTGAAAATAAAACTGTTGCAGATGCCTTCCTGGAAAATCCTGAAGTGTGTGTCTGAGTTTGGAGGGGAGTGCACATGCAAGGGACGTGCCAGTGGAAAGAAACAAAATCTGCTGAGTAAGTATGATACTTGGTCACTTTTATTACGTACTTCTTACTGGGACCTTCGTGTCCTTGATCCAGATTTAAGTCTCAGTGGGTTAAAAGGTCTGGGTGTAGTTAAGCTCCGTTGTCTGTTCCCGTCAGGATACGGCTAAAAGTAAACATGCCACCTTAGCATTTGTTTGCGCCTCACACTTCTGTCCCACGTATAGATTTAAAGCCCTATTTACAGCTCCCTTGTGATATTTGCATGGGCCGCCTCCCGGCAGGTGATACTTCTCCATGCAGGGAAGTGCCTCAGCTCCACCAGCCCTTCATCGTGGTCCCACTGCACAGTCGCCACTGTTGTGTAGATGTATGTTTTATAAATGGCTGTTCCTAAGTAATCTGCCATGCAGTCTCTCACCTAGTTTGGTTTAAACTATTCTCCCATAGGGAAATAAAGCAAAAAGGTGACGGCTCTTGCCTTTTCCTCTTTTAATAATTCATTTCCCCGCCACAGAGAGGAGAGTGAGGCTCTGATGGCTTGAAAGGTCCTGGTTTGGTTTGGTGTTGATTGGCCCATATGTGGGGACTGATGCTGAGCACGACAAGATGGAGTCTCACAAGTAATCAATTTGTATCTGACAACACTTTGAAAAGTTGATATTGGTGTGGTAGTATGAGTGAAATTTATCATAAAGTATATGTGAAGGGGAATATATATATATTTCTCTGTATCAAAATGTCTTACTTTTTTATTGATACTTTTCCTTTGGACTGAAGTCCATAGGACCCTTCTATGGTCTTATGAAACAAACAAAAAACCTATGGGATCATGAAGTTTCAGAGCTAGAAGAGGGGCCATAGAGGTAATATCTTCTATAAGGGAGGGACCTTTGGTCACAGAGGTGAGGGATGTCCCCTGTGAAAGCCCTGTGAGATGGGACCCGGTCTTGTGTGTCTTTGTGTCCCCAGGCCTGCACTGGGTATGGCACGTGGCAGCTGCTCAGGGTGTGGTTCTCGCACAGGTGAACACCAGCCTCCTGGTTCCTCTTCCTTGTCCTTGGGCAGCAGTGTCTTCATTCCTGTCCATATGGACTCACTTGAAGTAGGGCTCCCCCTCCTAAAGTATTCGTGGACCCAGTGTGGCCTTTGACATTAGACAGCCCGAGGATGAATTCAAATCAATGTCGGCTACTGTAAGAGCCCACCTCAGTGTGGTGGCATGGAGCCAGTACAAGGACTGAGCTGTGGCAGCTAATAATGACAGTGGCTGACATTTATGGAGCATTTGGACTTTTCAGGTGCTGTGCTTGGTGCTTTGCATGAGTTAACACATTTAATCCCCACAACATCCCCTATGGCATGTGTACAATTATTATTATTATTATTATTATTGTTGTTGTTCTCATTTTAGAGGTAAGGAAACTGGGGTGCAGAGACCTTATGTAGCGGGGTGGTGGTGAAGTCTGGCCCCAGAGCCATGCTCTTCACCAGTCCCCAAGCTCTCCCACCTCTCACCAAAGTGCTGGACACCTTGTACTCCCTGGGTAAATGACAGGTTTGATGATCAAGTTAAAACATTTGAACCTCAAATCTACTAATAGTTCTCTTTGTGTTCTTAACTTTGCTTCCAAGCTGGAAAAGTTCTCCATCTAGAAATCATTAACTCTTTATTCCATGGGGAGTTATATTGGTCTGTAGCATTCTTAGCAATTTAAAAGTCCGAGTTGAAAGCAAAGGGACCAAAATGATTACCATTTAATTGCATTTGAAGCTGTTGTTGAGTCAGGTTGACCTTCAGGTTTTTGTTCCGGCCCTGCCATGGGCTTGTTGGCTCTCCCGGCTTCTACAACCTGTTCGCGACCAGCAGTCAGTGTCCTTGAGCAAGCAGAGTCAAGTCATGTCACTCCTCTGATGAAAGCCCTGCAGTGGCTCCTGTCTTACCCAGAGTCAAAGCCAATGTGCCCATGGTGGGCTTCGACACCCTGTGAGGTCGGCCTGCCGCCCCTACCCCACCTCGCTGCTTCTCCTTTCTCTTTTGCTCTCTCTGCTCCAGCCATTAATCTCCTTGCTGATTCCAAAACATTCAAGATATGCTCCCATCTTCACCTTAGTGCTCTGTGCTGACCATTCTTCCTCCAAATATTCCAAATATCCCTATCCTCATTTTCAAATCTTTGCTCAAAAGTCATCTACTCAATAAGCACCATATTTAGCATCACCGTTCCTCCCACTCCCAATCCCCCTACCCTGTACATTTTAAAAACCGTAGCACATTTTGTCTTCTAACATTCCGTGTATTTTCCTTAAAAAAAAAAACGAAGAGCTTATTGTCTGTCTTCTTCTACAAGGAGGTGTTTTTTGTCTATTTCATTGATGTTTCCCAAGTGTTTAGAAGATGCCTGGCACGTTTTAGGGAGTGGCCCATAAATATTTGTTGATCAGCGAATGAGTGAGTGAGTGAAAGAAATGGATGAAAGTGTAGCCCTGGTGAAGCCACTTTCTCTTTGGGCCTTTTTCTTTTTTTGTTTAATCAAATAGCAGTTTGTACTAGATGAAATGTCATATCCTCCTTGTAACTTCCGTTGATTTTTTGCATCTTATTTGTGTTGGTGCATCACTCATCCATCCTCACCCACCCAGGATGTGGTATTTGTGGGGCAGGCAGGATTTAGCTGGTGTGGAGGAGGCAGGTGATATGACATTGCTGGATCAGAGATCTGCATTCGCGTCTCATTTCTGATGAGGGAACATGCTCTGTGTCAGCCACAGCTTATACATAAGAAACATGCCACTTCTGCGACTGCTTGGGGAGAGCCCTGCCGATTTTGCCTGTTTTCATTTTGTGGTGTTCCCGGGAGACTCTTTGCCATGCCCTTGCCATTTCCCCTCACCAGCACGGCAGCTCCAGTTTGCTCTCAATGCCACCGAAGCCATCCCAAGCCCGTTGTTGCTGTGGATTTGTTTGCATATTACACAGCCATCTGTCCTCTGTACCATTCAAGCTTTAGATTTTGAAGTAGGAATTACCAGCCACTCCATGGATTTCAGTTGGCTTGCTGTTTGTTTTGTATGCCAGTTAACTAGTCTTTCAAGTGTTAGAACCACCATTTTAAAAGCCCCGCTTACTCTTGTTTTGTGTAGATGCCTTGGGCAATCATCACAGCTGAATGAGCTAGTACCTAGGTAGCTAACTGAACTGTGGGCTTGAAAAACTTCTCACACAGCTGTCACTGTTCATGTTTTCATCCCATTGGGTAACACTAAATCAGAAAATCGCTTCAGAAAGTTACCGGTATATAGTAATGCCATATATAGAGAGCCTGTAAATTAAGATTACACTTATTTCAAATTTGCGTATTTGCGTTGTGACTTAAGTTTACCATTCTCCATGATAAATGGAGTGATATGTGAGTGTGATGGTGAAGGGCATGCTTCTTACCCAGCAGCGTCTGTTATTACTGCCACCCTTTGTGGAGTGCTTAACCAGTTCCTGGCACTATGGTTAAACATTTCACACACACTTTCTTCTTTCACTTTCGTTAACATGCCAAGCTCACTCTTGCCTCTGCTTTTTCACATGATCCTTGTTCTGCTGGGAATGTCTTTCTGGTGTTGGCTTTGAGCACCTGTGCCTTCCCATTGAGGCATTTGTCACAAAAGTCATTCATTTTTCTTTTAGAGGGTTATCTGTTTAATGTCTGTCTATACTTACAGCCTGGAAGCTCCCTGAGGTTCAAAGCTGTATCCCTGGCACCCAGCACTGTTCCTGGAAATAGAATCAGTACTGTTTCTGCAGTACATGATGGGTTCTCGTTTTCACAGGGAGCACTATGAAGTCTATGCGTATTATACTTTCTGTTTTCAAATCGGGAAACTGGGGTAAGGAGAGGTTGAATCACTTGCCCAAGATCATCCAGGTAGTAAGTAGCAGAGCCAAGATTCAAACCTAAACCATTTCATCATGCTCTTTCTTTGTTTTTGGTGAGGAAGACTAGCCCTGAGCTAACATCTGTTGCCAATCCTCCTCTTTTTCCTGAGGAAGATTGGCCCTGGGCAAACATCCGTGCCCATCTTCCTCTACTTTATATGTGGGATGTCTGCCACAGTGTGGCTTGATAAGTGGTGTGTAGGTCCGCACCCGGGATCTGAACCCACAAACCCTGGGCCACTGGAGTGGAGTGCGTGAACTTAAGCACTATGCCACCAGGCTGGCCCCCATCATACTCTTTCTTAATAAGCAGGGGATGCTGGCATTCGTGACATACTAATTTAACACAGTTAAAACACAGTAACACATAAACCAAAAGACGTGTATTCTGACTGTGTCCAAATGCTTAGGAAAATGAGGTGTTCTTATTTATTAAATGTTAGCCAGAGAATGTTTTTCTCTAGCTTTTTCAGATGATTCCAAAATATCCCTTTTTCTACTTTAAACAATCCAGCACAGGAATGTAATTTTGCCTTTTTTTTCTTTGGAGGAGTCTGTGGGTCACTCAGAACCATCACTCTCAGAATGTCAGTTTACACTGGGCTGGACTGGACTGGGAGCGTGGGCCATGCAGCCCCTGACTCAGGACCCACATCAGAACTTGCTTTGTTGCCTCTCTGGCTGGGTCAGGGGATGGTGTGCTAGTTGAGTCCTGGCTGACTGAAGCTTTGGCCTACTTATTGCCGGTGCACGAGAAGTCTTCTGCCCCCACCCCTGCTCAGCCTGCTTTGGGTACCAGTGTGGATGCCTGCTCCTCTGCCTGCTTCTCTTTGAAGGGGCTCCTGGTGGTCTGGGTGTCGTAGAGCTTCTCCTAGTGAGGATTGGCCATGGTCTTAACACTTTTCATAAACTTTTTACTTTGAAAATATTTCCAGCTTTTAAAAAAGTTACAAGAATAGTAGTACATTGAACTCTGTATTCTGTTTATCTAGATTCACCACATATGCTTTATTTTTGTCATTGTACATACTATCATTCTTATCATTCTTGCCGAAGCACTGGAGAGCAAATAGCCTGTGTCCTGACCCTTTACTCCTAAGAACAAAGGCATCCTCTTCCACGGCCGCAATCCAGTTATCAGACATGCTCTTTTGAAAGGCCAGTATTGCATTCTTACTACTCTCAACTCATTCTTTTTTTAGCAGCTGCTTGGAGTGCACTGTATGGGTGTACCATGACCAGTTCTCCATAGAGGGAGTTTAGGTTGTTTCCAGTCTTCTGTTACAAACAGTGCTCCAGCAAATATCCTGGTATGTAAGTGTTTGCCCAATGTTCAGGCTTTTAGAGGAAGAATTTCTGGCCCGAGGGTGGCTGCATTCACTGTTTTGATACATATCATCCACTTGCCCTTCAGACTAGGACCACTTTATACTCCCACAACAGAGACCAGGTGCCCAGGTGTACTTCTTCTGCACAGTCTATGTTATCTAGTTCTTAGATCTGTGCTAATCCGATGGGTGAACAAGAGTACATCACCAGGTTTTTACTTTTATGCATAACCACGTGTAGGAGAACGTGTGTGGAATGAGAAGTGGCGAAAGGAGCACTCCCCTGTGTAATGAATTTTGGCAAACTGAACTGGAGAAAGAAGAGGTCCAAGCTTAGGACCAGCCAGGTGCAGCCAGTGTATAGTAATGGTGAGGCCAGAGACCTGCTCACCCACCCACAGATGCCTGAAGGAAGGGAATCATAGCAGGTATACCATGCCGCTGGCCTTAACAAAGGCTCCTGTCTCTGGAGTTATTACTGTGGAGGTGTGTTGACAGACTGTGTGGACCAGCTTCTTTGTTTGCATCTCCTCCTCTATCAGGAGTTTCTTTGGTTACCTCAAAGATGTGTTTGCATCCTTCAGGTCTCGCCTCAAGTGGCACCTTCTCAGAGAGGCCTTCCTTGACCACGCTGTTTAATATTGTGACCCTCTTGCCACTACTCCCACCCCCATTTGCTTCCCTGCTTTATTTTTCTCCATACTCCCTATCATCACTTGACATCCTGCATGTTTTACTTATTCCTTTTGTTTATTGGCTTTCCCCTCCCCGCTCTGGATGTACCCTCCACGAGGATGGGAGTCTGTTTTGTTTATTGCTTTATTCCCAATATTGTACTTAGAGCGATGCCAGGCACATTAGATCCGCAGAACATATTTATTATTGTTTATTATTTTCATTCATTATTGCATGAATGAAATTCTATTTGGCTAGGCAGTATAGCTTAGTAATTAAACTTGCAGGTTTGGGCTCATATGGACCTGAGATCAGCTGTGTGACTTTGGGCCAGTGACTTAACTTCCCTAAACTTCCTTCCTGAAAGGTGAAGTGGGATTCATAAGAATGCCTTCTTCTTTATTGTATTGTGAGGATTAAGTGCCTGGCACACAGTAGACACTTGGAGGCTGTTATTATTATTATTGTTTCATAAGTGATGTAGACTAGGAGTCTTGATTCGTCTTTTCTGTTTACATACTGCTCATTTGAGGTGAGTATGTATGTTTGTGCACATGCTTGTGTGTGCTCTGGTGAATTTATTATGCTGTGAATGATCTAGGCCACTTTCACAGATAGTTTTAAGAGCTGAACTCTCAGCACAAAAAGTCCTCACTTTAATGCATGACAATTTGGTGTTTATAATAAAGACCTATTTGTAACATCCTCCTACTTTGAGCCTCTTTCTCACTGACCTGTGCTCATAGCCAGATAGGAGAAGCATGAAGGCCACAGTCAATGCATAGTCAGGTACTCTTCCTGAATCCACTGCGTGCAAAAGGAAGAGCCATTCCTAAGTTAACTAGTACGTGAGACTGTTGAGAAGACACAGAGGGTGCAGTCATATGGCTTTATGGGAACATGTCAAAAACCCAAGCTGTCGTTTTGAGGTTCATTTCTCCACCACATGCTCATTTTTAGCCATCTTTGGACCTGGAAGTGAGGGGTACCTTGTGATTCTTCTACAGACATCTCTAGAGAACATTTCTCAAGCTGCATCCTTGGACAGAGCACTGTGATAGCATCAAAGTGAAGGGCAGGCTTTGTTAGGAAATTGGTTCTTGGAGATGTGAGACCCAGAGTTTGTTTTACCATCCTAATAGGTGACTTCAGTGATCTCAAATCCTGAGTCTGATGCACTTTGATGAATTATAATCTTGATTTGCCCATGAACACTTTTAAACTCACCTTCTGTTTCTCCCTTGAATCTAATAAAGGTAATCACTTGTTTTCTGTTTCAGACCTGTTTATATTTATGAGAGCTAATGATATGTTATGCCTTTGGGGAAGAAAGGAAAAATTCCTCCTGATTCTTGAGCTGGGGAGGGGCAGAGCAGTAAGCCACATTCTCTATTCCCATACATTTAATAAAGATTGCAGTGGTAATCAGGATTCCACATCTATTCATTCGGGGCTGTGTTGCTGCCTCTGAGATTGGCACTGTTATATTATTAATAGTACTGATCACACATGCCTTGCATTTAATGTAGAACATAAGAGGCTCACCTAGCATGAATGAAAAGTCTCAAATTGAAAGTGTAGATGCTATAAAATTTTTAAAGAAGGGAATGTGTTATGGTTGAACTTTTGAAATAAAAATAGTGTATTTCTAATCACCAACTTATGAATGTCCTTGGATTCTTGAGTGGGGAGGGGTATTCATGGGGGAAGGACAGAAGGTGTCTTCCTCTTACTTTTATGCCAGATACAATCCAGGGACTTATACAGAACACTAAGGAGCTAAGTTACACTGACAAAAATGAAGAGAAAAAAAGGAGTTTAGGAAGGCAGCCATTCCATTATTAACTCATCCAGTTATGCCAATGATGGTGGAGATCTCAGAACAGTTGGAGATTTATATACACAAATGTATGTGCTGAAATACCACACTCTGATGACATTCGATGGAGGGGTAACCTTTGATGATGAATTTTCTTGCCCTTTTTAGGGGAGTGGAAAGGGAGGCGGGTGGTACTTCACAAGACTCTAAATTTACCAAAGTTTTCAAATTTAAATTTTCTTAGAAAAAATGTCAAATGATTGTAGATCCAAAAATGCCTCTATTGGCATTTTAGTGGTGTTTTCTGAGCCCAGTATGGTGTGCAAGTGAAAAGAAAAGTGATTTCTTTTCTTGGTAATATGGTATTGAATCTGAAGCCCTAGACCAAACAATGTCCCAGGAATCTTCATGATTTATATATGGTATGTGATCTTTTCTTAAACATTGTTAACCTGTGCCCTTTACAGACAATACTGGGTCAGAAAATGTCAGGGGAACTTTGGATTGCTTTCATAAACGTGTAAAGAAAATTATTGTCCTCAAAATCCAGAGGCTATGACAGGCATTCTTAATAGAGTGATATGTTTAGAGGGACAAACCATGCATGGGACTGCTTTTGGCTGGTGGGGAATGAAAAATATTTGAGTGATAGTTTACTTCTGGTTCAGACCAGTTGTCCAGAAGAAAGTGTGTTGTTGCTACCTGACAGGCTGCTGTAGACGCCTATTGAATTTGTTGGAAGGGCGAATTCTCAAAGCAGGGAAGCCTTTTGAAATGCTTATTCACACTCAGACGATTTATCACAGGCTAGAAAGAAGGCTTAGCATGGGTGCAGTGCCGGGGACACTGACCATGAGGAGAATGGCTTAACTGCAGGGCTTTGGGAGAGGGAACAGGGAGGCCAAGAGGGATTTTGGATGAAAAAGAGCCATTTCCTAGAACAAGTGGAACCAGGAAATTCGACCCTGCTGGTGTTTGCCGTCCCTCGCGATTAGGTCTGCCTTGAGAGAGCCATCCTCCTCCAGCAGTTAAGATCTACAGTGGATAACTTGTTCTGTACAAAATGGTATTTGCATAGGTGAAAATGAAAAAGTGTCTTCTTGTTCATCTGATCATTTAGGTCATTAAAAAAAAGATTTAAGTGAAAATGAGGAAAGAGACAGTTCTTTGGCAGAGCAGAAGCGGCGTAACTATTTTCGACCTCTGTGTTTTGAAACAACGTTGGTTACTTCAGCTCTTTCAGACAGAAGAAAAAAAATCACGTGTGTAGGCTTGTTAGGTGGTTTTGCCAAATTACAGACCAAAGTTGAATTCAGAGTGCCACATCATTTTTTTTCAAAAAGTTTACTTTCTTGGTAAACACTGAATGAGAGCCTATAAAAAGGAGCCTAAAAACCATGATTTTATTTCATGAGGCATAGACTGTCTCTCACTTGCATGTCTCCAGAATTTTCCCATTGTTTTTCAGTTTTTCAAGGTGGTTGCCATTCTGTTCTTTCTCTTGAAGCCAGAGGGGTCCTTGGGGCTAGCGGGCTAACAGTAAGTAGGGCCCGTCCCCAAGCCCATCTGCTTGGGCACGCAGCTCACACAGCACCAGGTTAGCACCTCGCCCACCACATCCACCTTCTGATGGCAGCGCTCACCAGTAGAAAAAGCTCTCCGCACCTCATTATTTCTACAACCTGAGTGCATCTGCAAATTAATTGATGTGTGGGAGGGAAGGCATCTGCTATTGTAGAAACCTTTAACTGTCACAGTGACACTTGAAATAAAATTGTGTTACTATAGTCAACTAATAGTCCCCAGGTGATGACACACATTTTGTAGTGTACAGGGGCTTAGATTTTCAGGACCTACTTAACTTTGAGGCTCTATTTTGTTTCCAATATAATTTTTATTTTCATCAAAGGAATACAAAAAGGCAAATAAACAATCCTGCAAGATTTATAACAAAAACTTTAGTCCTTTGCCTAACTATTCCACGTGCCACTCTCTGGAGGGAACTCCTTTCAACTCTTTTAGCTGTTTCTTTGGATACTTGCCTACATTTTTCTAAATAACTTGCTTAGACTGCTATTTTAGATGTTATCTGTTGACCCCACTGTGGAAGATAAAGATTTAGCTCTCATATCCCACCTTTTCCCCATCAGTTTGCTTTAATTGGTACCCAGTTTTTCTATTATGACTATGAACTGTTCACAGCTGAGCCATGTAGTGTACTATGTCATTCTTTCTGTGAAGGCCGGGTGTGTAGGGCTGTCTTGTCGTTCAGCGTGCAGATTTGTTCCCCTGTTTTCAGCTGTCCCTGAGCCCTGAGCCTCTCTAGGTCAGCCTCTCCAGAGAGTACACCCCTGGTTTCTGGGTGTTTAGAAAATACTTAACCAATCCACCTGTTTTTATTCACATCCCACACCTGGCCTTCTACCATACTGGGTGCCTCCACTTCCTTGGTCTCTGGAAATTCTGCAGTCCAGTCTGGCTCGCTCTTTACTGACTTCTTCCCCGCTCCCATCCCTTCCCTCCATGCAGGGTAAGTTTTCAACATATGACTTCTCTGTGCTAAGGTAGTGCTGGTCCATTTACCTCCTGTCTCCTAAAATTTAATTGACCTCTTTTTCTGCTGTTGTCTCCTCTCCTATTCTCTTTGTCCTTGTGGGCTTACACCCTGGGTTTATTCATTTGCTGTCATTTTAGTGGTTTGGGGAGAGAGTGTGGGTGAACAGGACTGTTCATTCTACCGCGTGCAACAGAAAGACCTCTGGCTCCTGTTTTGGATACATTTTGCTTTCTTTTACACATAGGTTTGCAGCATCTTAACTCTGTATTTTAAAAAGCACATTTTGATGTAATGGGCTTACATTTTTTATGAAGGATCTCCTTTTCATTGCATGATTCTAAGAAATTTGTGCAGACATTTGTTCATTGCTGATTTGAAATAGAGTGATATGTCTCTGGGTCCCTAGTATGCTTTCTAAGAAGATCCATCTGATGCTCATATTTCACTATGTAGCAGGAGGGAGAGATGATAAAACACCAAGTTCTGGAGAAGAAAAGACTGACCTTTTTTCCCTTTTACCTACAAGCTGGTTTTAAAATCTCTTTCTCAGTGGAGCTCTCTTATTATTTTGGTTGTCAGCAGTTAGCTTTTCTGGAGTGTAGAGTTGAGGGCAAGAGTACCTGGTGGGTGATGGCAGTGTTAAAAGCTGAACTTTTCAAAGAAGCAGGGACTCCATTAGAATTAGAGCGACGACCCGTGTAGGCAGCAGTCTAGTTAGGGTGAGGGATGCTGTCCCCCAGACTGTGTGTGGCTCTGGTGCCAGTGGAGACAGCCCTGCTTCTCAGAACAGTGGTGGAGTGCCTCGCCAGGCACTCGCCAGGCTCGTGCCGTCTTGAAGAGATACACAGTTGTTATGGACTGAAAGTTTGCACCCCCCCCCCCAAATTCATATGTTGAAGTCCTAACCCCCAGTGTGATTGTATTAGGAGGTGGGGGCTTTGGGAGGTAATCAGGTTAGATGAGATCATGAGGGTGGAGGCCCTGTAATGGGATTAGTATTCTTATAAGAGGAGGAAGAGAGACTGGAGCTCTTTCTCTCTGCTGGGCGGGGCGGGGGCGCACAAAGAACAGGTCATGTGAGCACACAGCAAGATGACGGCCATGTGCAAGGCAGGAAGAGGGCCCTCACCAAGAACTGCATCTGCTGACACCTGGATCTTGGACTTCTCGGCCTCCAGAAGTGTGAGAAATGAATGTCTGTTGATTGAGCCACCCAGTCTGTGGTATTTTGTTACAGCCCCCTGAGCTGAGGAGGCAGATAGGTAGAGCCTTTTTTACATCTCTTCCTGTCCTTGAAAACCAGGACATAAGCCTGGCATTTTCTGTGTGGGAAATGCAGCACATTTAAATCCGCCTTTCTTGACCTCTGTGCCACCTTTAGCAGAGGTTCACACATCTGTATACCTTGATCTGCAACTTTTGGACTGTACCCCCCTTTTTTTTCAAGGGTAATGCAAGATGCTGCTCACAAGCCTATTTCATACCTTATTAAAACATCATTTCCTCTGCCTTGTTCCCAGATTTCTGTGCTTAATCATAGAAAGGCAGCTTGTTCGAGTATACATTAGTCTTGTTTGGAAAACTCTGTTGGCTTGTCTTCCTTCCCACCCCCCTCCATATTTTGTAACCCTGCTTCACTGAGTCTGTTCTTATTAAATATCATAACTTCCTCATTGGAGAGTTATTTGTAAACTTAATTAATTCTCTGACAGTGTTTGAGTTAATTTTCTCCCTTTAATTTCAGCCACCCTGGTCCTGGTTTTCCATACCCTGGCCTGTGTCTGTTAAAGACTTGGTAAATAGTTTTGAAATGCCAGGTGGTGATATATGGGCCTCTTTAACATTTCTTTGATTTATGTGCAGTGCTGTGGAAAAAAGGCAAAGAAAGCAAATTATATGGCAAAAATGTTGCCAATCTTTACTTTTTTCCTCTTAGTTTTAAAAAGTACACTTATCAATCAAATCTGATGAATTTTCTTTTTTATAAAGATTGAAAATTTAACTATTTGAAGACTTGAAATGCATGTTCTGTGTTTGCTTAATCAAGTGTAGTTTAGCGCTAGAGCAGGGCATCAGAATTCTAAAAGCTCTTGAAGTCTCTACTCTGTGTCCCTATCTTGCTTTTTCCACCAACTCTTCAACATGAATGAAAACAGTCAGGTTTTTTTATAGGAGTTGGAAAGATGGGAGCCTCTCAGTACTGGAACCATATTGCACCTACGTTTGAAATCCTGGGTTCGTGTGGTGGACCGATAAGAGCTACGTCCTTACATTAGCTCATTGTGACTCGTCTGAGCTTTCCCACTGTAGTGTGTTCTTGGTGAGTTCCAGGAGATACTAACTTCTCGAATCAATCCATGAGTCAACAGATATTTCTGAGATTGTACTATGGTTGTATTCAAATTTTAGTGTGTCTAAGAGCCACCCATGGTGCTGCTTACAGTGTTAATTCCTGGGCTCCTCTGCAGAAATTCTGATCCAGCAGATTCGAGGTGGGACCCTGGAATCTGCATTTTTGGTAAGCACTCTATAGATGATTCCGATGCAGATGATCTCTGGCTGTGTTTTGAAAAATGACTTGAAGGCTCTAGTACCCTTTGATTGTATCACTCCCTGCTTAGTACCTTCAGTGACACCCCTCCCCCAATTGTCTACTGAATAAAGTCCACAGAAGGTGGAAAAAATCCATACCACCTGGGAGTATTATGGATTTTTAATTTGTGTAGGCAGGGTATATGGGTCTGGCAGTGCAAAGTTCCTGCAGTGCCTACAGGCCTCTTCTGAGTGTTTTCTTATTTATTCATTCATTCAGCAAGTATTTATTGAGCTATAACTATGTGCCAAGCACTGTTCTAGGGGTTGGAGCTACAGTAGTGACTAAGATAGCTAAAGTTTGTGTTCTAATGGAACTTGTTATATTCTAGTGTTTGGAGGGGTGGTGGTGAGGTGGGGGAAGCATATGCTAAACAAACAATACGTATACAGTACCTAGTTGGACTTAACTACTGTGATTAAGATAAAACACCGTGGTGGATAGAGAGTACCTGGAGGCTCCTGTAAATTAGGTGGCCAGAGAAGGCTCTCTGAGAAGGTGAAGTGCAGGTTGAGACCTGCATGATGAGAAGTCAGGCATGCAAAGATCAGGGTAAAGAGTGTTCCAGGCAGAGGGGACAGCTGGCAAAAAGGGACCTAAGACAGAGTGAGCTTGGGTGTTCTAGGAAGGGAAGCTGGCCAGAGTGGCTAGGGGGAGTGACAGGGGGCAGAGTGGTGGAATTCTGGTGAAGTGGAAGAGGGAGGCAGGGCCAGCTCATGGGGGTTGTCATGCTCTGTGCCCTGCGACTCTGGAACTTGGCTGTATCCGCTTGGATCAGAGATAGGTGCCTAAGACAAAGGCTTCCGGCGGTTTCTGAGGTACCGGCCGGCATGGATACTCTGCCTGACACACCAGTCTCCACTGCCTGGCGCAGGATCACAGCTCCTTATCATGAGCTTTTAGGGTCTGAATGTGTTTTGGAGTTTAGAATCTTTTGGATTATCGAAAGGCAGTGTGGTTCATATACTACATGTTACATTAATTTCTCCAGTGGGGTCTGGGGCAATACCCTGTAATCAAATATTGTGTAGCAAAATGTTTGACTATTCATACTAAGTGAGGTAAATGAAGATTTAAATAGACTCAAATCAGTTCATGTCAGTTTTTGCTGCCACAAGGGTTTTGGCGCCTACATTGATGAGAAAGCTTTTGACTTTCAGAACTTTTTAAACATTTTTATATTGGGAGTATAATCTGCCAGTATAATCTGTACTGGCAGATTCTTGTCCTGTCCTCTGTTTCTTGGATGTGAGACACCAGAAGGCACTAAGTGGGTGAAAAAGTATGTGTGTACAGATTTTCACACATACACAGCAGCAGGTGGAGGCCTGGAAGAGAGCAAGGGTGAGTCAAGAGCAGTTGGTTGCAGTAGAGTTGGAAGAGGCAACAAGTGGACAGGGAGTCAGAAGCCAAGAGCTGTGCAGGGAGAATTGCCGTGAACTGTTAGAGCTATTTACTGACCGCCAGCAAGCTATGTTCCCATTTTCCAAGAGGCCAGGTTGTGGACACATCTCCTGTTTTCTCCACTTCCCGTGGAGCTGCACAACAAACCTTAATTAACTGAGTGTGACTGCTCATGGCAACCTGAAAAGGCCGAGCTGGACAATAAGGGGAGGCAGTAGATCCCTATCATCTTCACCTCTTTGTAGGGACCTTATGTATCCTGAATCATCCAAGGTGATTCAGAATCCAAATTCCTACATACTTTGAAGTTTAGTTCAAATCTCCTCTAGCCGTCTCCTGCTAGGTATGTATTCATTTATTTAAAAAATACTGAGAACATGCTAAGTTCTGGAGAGGCTGTATAGTGTAGTGGTTACACAGCAGGGACCCTGGAGCCAGGCTCTATGACCTTGGGCAAACCAGTTACCGTCGGTGCCTCAATTTCCTCATCTGTAAGATAGAAGTAATGGTACCTACCTTATAGGGTGGTTGTATAGATTAATAGAGTTAAATTAATTAGAATAACACCTAGTTCACAATGAGTCCTATATACACACTGGCTAATTTTATTGTTATTATTTTTTTATCGTTATGCCAAGCACTGTTCTAGACACTGGGGATATAACAAAGAAGACTAGGGAGCTCTGTGGAGCTTATATTCTAGGTACATTTTGACCTAAAAGCAGAGGACATTTCTTTATATATCCACCTATGTCTAGCACTATGCTCTGCATCCATCAAGCCATCCCATTCTCAGCAAATATTTATTGAACACCCATGTAGGCCCCTATGCTAGACCTGTGGGGCTTGTAAAATGGTATGAGACAGTTCTGGCTCTCTTATGGCATACACTTTAGAAAAAGTAAAGATAGATACACAAAAAACCATACTATAATGTACGGTGGTCAGCCCTATAAAAGATATTTCAGGAGGGCTTCTGGACTGGCTTGAACAAGCTTCTACTTTTCTCAGCTCCCCACAGGCCAGGTAATTAAAGGAAAGCAGCCTATTTATTTGAGTATTATGGGGGAAAAGGAGACAGTGGATGGGGCACCAGTTGCCTATTCTTATTTTCCCACCCTGGGTCCAAAGAAGGCTACTTCTCAATCCTGGGATCTTCCTCTGGATGGATGTGGTTGGTGATAGACGTATTGTTAATATTGCCTCTTGGACATTCCCAGCTGGCTGCTGCTGCTGATCCCCGTTTTGGTAGCTTTGCTTTTTCTTCACTGCAGAATTTGGAAAGTTTGAGTAGGGCTAAAAGCATCATGGGAGTAAGTAACTTTCACGTCAGAGCTGGAGCTCACCTCTCTTTTAGTCCAGCCATCCCTTTATACTCCCCTTCCCCAAATCCACCCCGTAACGGGCCTGTTTTTCACTGGCCCATCTCCTCTAAGGTCAGAAGCAGGCCTTCCAGTTATTGGCTCAGTCATCCCTCAGACTCAGTCTAATTGTTAATGACTCAACAACTTTAGCCTATTAATAATAATCATAGTTAACATTTAATGAGTGTGTGTTTTGTGCCAGCCACTTTGCTCAGCACTTTCATGTACTTTCACGTACTTAATCCTCACTAACTCCAAGAACCTGAGTGTCGTTTTGCTCAGTGAAATCCCAGATTGCTTCTAGAGTGATCAGATAGCATCAAGTAGCAGCATTATCCCCAGTAATAGAAGAGAACTGAAGGGGCTGGCCTGGTGGTGTAGTGGTTAAGTTTGCACACTCCACTCCGGCAGCCCAGGGTTCGTGGGTTCGGATCCCAGGTGTGGACCCACACCACTCTTCAAGCCATGCTGTGGCAGCAACCCACATACAAAAAAAAAAAAAAAGAGGAAGATGGGCACAGATGTTAGCTCAGGGCCAATCTTCCTCACCACAGAAAAAGACAAAAAGAGAACGGAGGCTCTGGGAAGCTGAGTGACTTGCCCAAGGGCACACAGCCGGTTAAGTAGCGGGCCTCTGATTTATATCCAGACAGGTCACTATATACCTGCACTCTTAGTTAGATTAAGAATAGTAGAAATTGTGCCTAGGTCATGTTGATCAGTAGAAAATTCACTCTGATCTATTGTTCATTTTAAACCAAAAACATGCTCACTGTTAGTATCCTTGGCTTTTTTTCTTGCAAAAGAGAAAAATCACAGCCCCATATTTATCATAGGAAAATCCTACCACGTAGGCTGACACCTGCTTTGCCCTTTCTCATACTTCCTATGTAGACAATCACAATCAGAACTTCAACCAACCAGAAACCTTCAACAGTCCTGTAAAGAAGGAAGCAAGTGCTCTGAGACTTTGATCTTCCAGTGCTGAGTCCTTTCTTACCTGTCTGAGAAAGACTCCGTAACTTGATTGTTGAGTGCATCAGGTTGAGCCGACTTTCTGGGCATTTAGGTTGTCTGTAGATAAAGAAGACCAGTCTCCACAGTGTATTAGGAAGAGCTCCCACCCCGTCCTCAGGATTGCCTTTCAGTTAGAGTGCTTCCAGTGTTTCCATGGACCTCATACAGTTGTCCTTGATTTTACTGAGAGTTTTACCCAGAGTCAGCCAAGAGACCTCCCCAGTGTGATGGATTCTCTTCCTCAGTTCAAGAAGAAGCAAGTAGAGTTTCCTTCTCAATACAGCTACTTGTTCAGAACAGCCTAATGGGTCCTTTTTTTCCTTTTCTCCATTACCCTTACCAGTTTATTATCTGATGTGTTTAGGGTGACAGTATTTGACTAGAAGATGATAATTCTAATCAGTTTTGTGAAAATTCAGTCATTCTTGGCATTGTTGGAGGAGGCAAATTTCTGGACCTAGTTAGTTCTGAGAATCACAAGAACAGCTCTGTCTTGGTTGCAGTGTGCTGGGCACTGTGCTTAAGGCTTTTGCACATATCATATCACTTAGTTCCCACAACTGTTCTACTACTTCATCTGTGGAAGGAGGCTGACAGTACCTCTCCCCTTGGGCTTGTTGTAAGATAAGGAAAAGGCACTTTTAAAGCCTGCCTTAGGGCATGTACTCAATCAACAAGAAAACAACTTTGTCCTTATGAGATAGACAATTTTTTTTTTCATATTGAGCTGATGAAGAAACAGGCTCAGAGGGGAGAAGAAACACCCAGAATCAACTCATGGTTGAGCTGGGGTTTGAACTCAGGGCTGTCTGACTATAAACCTTGTTCTCCTACCCGGTAGGCCCCACTGCCTCCAGAGTTTTAACCTTTGCTGCTTCATGGTAAAGTGCAAAGGAGAGCAGTTGCCTCCAGGACCCATTGACCCCTAGGCCACTAGGCCTTATTCCTTCTATTCTTGAAGGGAAAAAAAGTTGTTAAAAATGGTCAATAAAAAATATGTCTTCCAAATGCTTTCTCCTGTTTCCTGATTCCTGTTCTCTCAGGCCTTCAAACGAGGCAGCTATCTCCTTGCTTTCGCTCCTATTATTTTCAGTTTGTCTGACATCACAGTTATATAGCTTTTAAAGCCAGTGATCATCTGGCTCCCTGTTTCCCCTTCTTCCCTCTGGGTTTTTCTGCACTCCCCTTCTTCCCTGCCTCTTCTTACTTCATGTCTCCAGTAAGCAAGGGATAGGGAAGGCCAATCGGATGGATCCCTGATTTGCAGCCAGTTGCCTCCCCAGCTGACAATTGGTTGATGGAAGGAAGCAGAGGAGGCTGATGGGGGCAGCATCTGATGGTAATTAAAATGGTGCTTAAAGCAGAAATCGGCGTTTCATGACATTGGAAGAAAGAAAAGTTAACTCTCCAACTAAATCTAAACTGACTAGGAGGCACATAAAAACTAGTATTTGGCATTTCTGGTGGAAGTATAAAGATAATTCCAGGATGTGTCATTCTTCCCTGCTACTTCTGTCTTCGGTCAATAACAGAAAAGGTCAAGTACACATTCTGTTTTTATTGGGTATAGAGTGTAGTGTGTAAATGGATAATTATTCTGGGGTGAGTCAAGCTTAGTTGGCAACGAGAACATGATGGCCCATCTGACATGGACTTCTTCCTCTAATAGGAGCATAGGTGAATAAGATTGCCACCATGTTGGCCCTCTTCAGAGGACATGTTCTCACTCATTGTCACCATCCTTTTGTAATCTGTTAGGATGCTCTTATTAGTGCATTGTCATATTTTGCCTTGATCCTGTTTGTATTTCCTGCCTGCATCGTGTTAAGTGTCCAGGTGACCCTCCAACATGATCTTTCTTTATAACCATGTGCATTGCTCTCTGGGAGCACACAGGGCAAATAGTTTTAGAGCCTGGTGTGAAATGTGAGGTGGATAACAGGAGATGGAGAAACACCAATTCTCGTGTTCTCTTGTCTGTCTTGTCTTTTAGTGTTTGCTGCTTGTCTTTCCTTTCTCACTTTCTTTTGTCTTCTTTCTCCCTTTACAAATAGTGCCTATGATAGTCGTTTCCTCCATTTTTAGCCACATTCACAATTTGCTCTGTTAGTGAATCTGGTCAGATATGAGTGATATCTCTTCCAGCTGATTGGCATCTTTGAAGCATGGTAACATGCATACAGCTGTAGTGTAAATAGGAGCAGTTGTGGAGAAAGGCCTATTAATAAAGGTGTGAGTTCTGGGACATTCCAGATGAACAATTCTAAACGACCCTAAACATTATAGATATTTAGGAAAGAAAAAGGCTGCTATCATCCTCTCTATTACTTCTTTGACAGTTTTTGAAGTTTGGACATTTGAGGATTCATGTGTAAGAAAAAAGAAACCCAAATGGCATTTAGCATGTAAATGATGCCACAGCTGAGTAGAAGCACAGCTCTGACTTGATGTCCTGCTTTCTTAGTAATTGAAAGGCCTGAAACCCAGCTTCCCAGTAGAGAACAAATAGGCAAATAAATTGGAGGCTTCCTTCTTATGGTTTATTGATGCTGTTTTAACCAAGTAAAAAGATCATTTATCCATAAAAGCTCAAATCTAAGGTTGTTTTTCTTTTTTTTAGTATTGACTATTTGAAAGAAGCGTTAGGAGATAGAAGGAGGAAAGAAGCTAATACCATTACCTGATATTTAGATAAAAACCCAAGTAAAACAATTAGATTTATGGTATTTTTCAGTAGCTGTTTCCCTTGGCACAGATAATACCAGGCAGGCTTGCTTGTTTCTTTCCTAGAGTTATGTTCAAAAGAACCAGAGCTTTATCATAATATGTGGTTCTTTCTCATTAGCTGGAAACAAAACATATTTCAATAATGAGGGGCAAAGGTCTTTGCAACTCAAAGTGGTGGCGAAGTGTTCCTGGTTTTGCACAAATATTGGTTCTAGTTGAAAGTTTAATGGTTTAAGGGGCATTTGACTGTATGAGAATCGCAGATTAGCTCCCCATGTGTGGTCCATACACACATCCCAGCTGTATGGGTGTAGCTTGATCCAGGTGTATGTGGTGTGAATCGATCCAGGTGTTTTGTATGTCCTTAGATTGGGGCTGTGAGCTTGGGCATGCTCTGTTGCCTCTTGGAAGGATTTTCAACGCACTATGTGAACCAGCTCTGGCTGTTTTGGTCAGTGATCTGCAGGGGAAGTGGCACTACATGGATAATGTCCTCGCCTGTTGCTATCATGATATATTATGCAAATTCTCAGAATCCCTAAGTAAAAACAGATTATACATATGGATTCTCCTGGACAGTAAGAGAATTTATAGAAACCCATTAGACGATAGCACAATCGCCCCGTCATAGAACAATATGAAAGCGCTGGGAAGGTTAAATGTGTTTCTGCTGAGTATAGAATTTAGATTTTCTGACAATATTGAGGTTTCTTGATTTCTCTTCTCCAAGGCTTTTAACTCTGAATAATATTAAAACCTTAAAATGATAGGATTTAAAACTTCTGCAAACTCACCACCTTAGACATGACTGGAATCAGTTGACGGGAAAAGCGTGTGATAATGCCTAAGAGAGGTCAGAGTGAGGGGAGCAAACAAGAGCCAGCAAATCCTAGTGATGCTAACATCACTGCTCCCTTAGCAAGGCCTAGTTTCTTGTCCAAGAAGAGTAACTGTGCTTCGTTGCTGAAGCAGGGATAACAAAAGCCAGTTCCTCTGGTTGGAGAGATGCAGCACACTTATTCCTACAGGAAAAGATATGTAAGGTGAACCCTGAGTGGCTTACCTCCCGCTTACGATATTTGTGACCTTGGCCAGTGACCTCTTTAAGGTGGAGTCTCTCTTGTAAAATGAGACTTGGGTAGGGGTAGGGGTGGTGGTGTGGGTTGGCTCCTCTAAGGCCCTTCTCTGACATAAGAATTCTATGATTTAAAGTAATCTGAGCTCAGTCCCTATGGATGCCCTTTCCTGAACTAAAGCCCGCATAGAGGTTCAGACATATCCACTTTTTTCGGCACTTAGAATTACAGGAAGAAAGGATCCCTTCATGGCTCTGTCAAGACAGTGAGCAGCAGCAAAGCAGTGTGTTTGCTTTTGTAAGAGCCCGGCCTTAAGAGGACCATCTGATGGAGCCATTGTGTTCTCTGGATTGTCTGCAGTGACAGGCCAGGCCATGCTAGGCCATGACACTTTCACCAATCTGCCAGTCCACCTATGAGTTGACAGATACGTTAGCTTCACCTGTATGCAATGCGCTATCCTGGACATTGTAGAAAATAGGGAGTAGTCAGTCACAAGGTCTGTGCCCTCAAGATGTGTCTCCCTAGGTGGCCAGCTTCATTCCTGGACCAAGAAATAACACAAGGCCGCCTTTCCTGGGTGCCATATCCTGGTAGAGACAGGAGCTCTGTGCTTGGAGAAGGGAAACTGGCCTAGAGGGACTGGAGCGGCGGGGGGGGGGGGCGCTCCCTGGACTCTTAATCTCTTCTTCTCCTGTGGGCCCTCTGGCCTAAGCCAGCCAGAATTTATTATGACTTAGTTTTCTCTCATTCTTCATCCAGAGGGTTTAGTTACTAGAAGTATCAATGTGTCTTGCTCGTGTTCTTAGAAACTTGTATGTAATTATATATAAAGTGATTTTTAAAAATAAAGTGAGTCATACCTTAAAGTTAGGAGAACTCTTTTTTTAACCGCCTCTATCTCCCCTTAAAGAAGCCTTTGGTGAATCCTTGAAAAGGAAATGATTTTTATAGTGGGAAGAATCAAACGTTAATTGATCTGGCTTGTAAGTTTTGAGATTTTTGAATGTCAGGTTTTCTTTTTTTTTTTTTTTTGGGGAAGACCAGCCCTGAGCTAACATCCGTTGCTAATCCTTCTCTTTTTTCTGAGGAAGACTGGCCCTGGGCTAACATCCGTGCCCGTCTTCCTCCACTTTATATGGGACACCGCCACGGCATGGCTGACAGGCAGTGCATCGGCAGGCGCCCGGGATCCGAACGCGCGAACCCCGGGCTGCTAAGCGCGGACTAAACCGCTGCGCCACCAGGTGGCCCCCTGAATGTCAGGTTTTCTTAAAGTGGGATTCAGGCCATATGGCATGGGTGGGATAATGTTGCATATGAATAGATGCTGTACCATGGACCCCAGGGAGGTTCCAGCATACACTTCAGCTTTTAAGTACTAAGGCCTAATTGAACGCCACTGGCTTAATTAGTATATTGAATGTGATCGGTATGATGAATTTCCTTTTCAAACTTCTGTCCATTGCAAAACATATCCTTTATCTATTTTGGAGCAGGTAGAAGCATTCAGAACAACGTGGAGGGGTAGGGGTCTTGTCAGGTAGGGTCCTGAGAACTAACCAGGGGATCATTGCTCCTCTGATTTTCTGAATCCCAGATTTAAGTCAGAAACTTCGCATTTGAATCCTGTTTTTTATGTTTTCCTTTCATATCATTTCCTTCCAGTTTATGTTATTTGTAATTTGAAGCATATTAAAGCTAATTGAATTTGGGCCTCAATAGTTTGGACTTCTTTAAAAGCAGATTCTATAAAGACTTACACTATCCAGGTGGCCAAGGTTTGTTAACCTTATTGTATGAAACTGTAGAGACATTACTTCACCACTTTATGGTGAAGCCAAGTACTCATGAAACTCCTTTAGAAACCCAGAGGAATCAAACTTTACAGCTAGGAGGGTCCTTGGAGAAAATATAATACATATTTTGTAGAGAGGGAAGTGAGATGTGATGTGTAAGATCACACGGCTCTTGTTAGTAGCAGAGCCCAATAGTACATTTCCAAAGTGTAATTTCTTATTACAGAGGCTCTTAGGCTTCACATTAGAGTTTACCAGGAACCTACCTGACAACACTTGGCGCTTTTGCATGTTTACTATTACTAAAACAGCATTACTTTAAAAAATATTCAGCAAATGAAGGTTTTCTTAATTCTAAATGGTTTTTTCCCCAGATCATTATGAGTTGTTGAAATTTTCCCAGGTATAGAGATAATTAGTGGACATAATTGATTAGAAAGGGCTTTAGGTTGAGAACTGAGAGAAAAATCCTAGGTCAGACATAGAAAATAGAAGTTTGACGTTAATAGATAGCAAAATTAGAACTGAGAGAAATATTCTCAAAATCCAGAGAACACTGGAATAGCTGTTACTACTGAGAGGCAATTCGTCAGTAAATAAGGAACCCCTTCCCCCGGCTCACCACATGAACACTGCCATTCCTCACAGCTGTAAGAGGTGGAAGTTAAAAGAATAGGTTGTTTTATTTCTCTCCTTCTTTCATTTTATTCTTGATTGTTAGTGGAGAAATGATCTTGGATAGAAAAATCACATTAGAACTTCAATAAGTTGCTTTTTGAAATAAAGTTGTTTCCATGCCACAGACATTTGAAGCGAAATGTGTTTATTGAAATATATTTTTATAGAAAATATTACAGAACCTGTAATTGAAAACTTATGGCAGTATTTTGTGGAGTGATATGTTCTTAATGTTAATTTGTGGATTAGCTCTGAACTCCTTCTGCTGTTTTAGAGCCATTGGCTGAGTGAATGTTTTCCAAGAGTCTTTTCAGATCTAAACTGTGTTTCATGGAATGGAGTATTTGGTGCTTAAATAATGTATAAATCCAGTTGGACAGGAGCTGCCTGTCAGTTTTATTAACTTTGACCTTTTCTCCCATTATAAAGATGGTTTGGTAAATATTTAATGGGCCCCTTATAGATCTTGACAGTCAGAGCTATGTTCCTGGAAACTGGGAAGGTATATATGATTAACAAATATCGCTTAATCACTGTGAGTCAGCTTTCAAGGGCAGGTTTTGTTTTTTGGGAAGAGGAGTTTTTCCATCTGCATGTGCTCTTAGAGGTGCGGTGTACGTTGAGAGTGTCCAAGGTGGTAGAGGTTTTAAAGGAACCTTTTAAAAGATAGACAGCAGCTAGCATGCATTTCTGCTGTTTTGGGTTTTTTTTGTTTGTTTGAGCAAATGATCAAAATGATGCCAGGTGGGCAAAATCACCCTGCCACTCTGCATAGTTAGCAGGACGCTTCCACTCAAAGAGTCAGCAGGGCCGGAATGGCTGAGCTTGCACGGACCCTAATAAGATACAAAGAAGAGAAGAGCCAAAAGGAGAGACACTTCCTTGAGCCAGAAGGGGACCCCTGCCAAGCTGTCTCTCCCTTTAATTCCATAAAGCCCCATGCTTATTGCACTGATTGCAAATTCTGGTGGGGAAGATCGAAACCCAAGTAGCTGACATTTTGAAACATTGTCTTTCAAACTTGTACTGTCCCTTGCTTCCATTGATTTCCCATTTAAGAAATCTGTAAGAGAAAAACAAATTTGAGCAAAATTCATTGGTCTAAGATGAGTTGTTAGAGCCAAATTATGCCCCCCTTTTCCACCCCGAGCAGAGCTCCATTTTTATTATGAATGTGATATATCTGTGTCTTGTATTGTGCAGCCATAAGGCTCCCACAGCAGATCGACCAAGTAAATCAAGAGCCTGTTAAAAAGCAATATGGATGCTCCAAACACAGACATTTCAGTCTTGCTGGGTCACTGGATAGCTTCATTTTTATGGCCACTTTCAAAAAGCAGATCATTTCAATTGGTTTTGTTTTCTTTCACTCTCTATTTGTGTGTAGCCCAATGGCTTTAGGTGAGGCCATTTATTTTTCAGAACGTTATTACCCATTGCATCCAGGGCCCGGCCCCTTTTATATGGTGGTCACCAGTTTCATTACCAGGAGCTGTAAAGTAGCTGACTCTGCAAAGGAAATTTGTGCCTTGGAAGAGAATTTTGAGGAGAAATTGATTCAGAGCTTCAGAATGAATTACTATTTGTATGTTCAGTTTATTCTAAATAAGTGTTTGAAAGACGTTGCTTAATTTGAGAAGGGAAGAAGAAACATATTGGATGTTATAAATGTTCTCAATTCAAATTCTTAGCCTAGTATTTTCACATTTGAATGTTTTATTTACATCTGCTCAAAATTGTGGCACCTTTCAAGGATGATTTTATTATAGAGAGATTGATGACAACTCTTATGATCTAAAATACAAAAGTATGGGATTAAAAAAGGAAGACAGGAGTCAATGTCTCATGTCAAGTTGGATATAAGCTTCATTTGGCAATGAGTGAGACTGATGAGTTGTATTTTGAATCCAGAGGTCCTGATGGTAGGAGTAGGGGAGGATTGACTGCACTGGGGCCCAAGAGAACTTTCTGCAGTGATGGAAATTTTCTATATAGTGATCTTGGTGGCAGTTTCACAGGTATATACATTTATCAAAACTTGTCAAACTGTACTCTGAAAATGCATGCATTTTATTTTATGTAAATTCTAACTCAATAAAATGGAGTTTTTTGAAAGTCCAGTTTGGTTTAGAATTAGGCAGCATCATTTCTCTTTTCCAATAGAGAAACTAAGGTCTAGAGAAGTAAAATGATCTGTCCTAAGTAACCTTGAATCTCAGCAGTTTGTTCAGGAACAAAGCAAAGGATGCTGGCTGAGCCCATTTAAAGTATGCTGTTTCCTTACTCCCATTGTACTGTTCCAACTACATGTACAGGGAGTGAAATTAACTTCTCCACCCAGTTCTCTTCAATGAGCCTGTATCCGTTTGTATACATTGCAGTAAGACATATTCGCGAGCTTATTCTTATGATTGATATTTGTATCTTAACCTTTGAAAACAGTGGCCCAATGGTTCTGAACACTGACCCATGCTATGGTTGAATCTATGTGTGATAAGCCCTGTTGTGCTCCTGGTTTACTGCAGTACACTCATGACTTATTTAGTTTTTATTATAGGCAAGATATGGCAATAGAAAGAGTTCCCAGAAATAATTTGTCTTTAAGGAAACCCTCTGGATCTTCTTATAAAAGATGGCATAGGCTTTAAAACCATTTACACAAAGTGTATATGAATAGTAGTGAAAAATAAAGAACAAAGTAAAAATTACCCCAATTCTACTACTTAGAAATACATCGTTAACATTTTAGAGAACATCTTTTTAATTGTCTCTCTATTTACAGTGTAACCTGTTTGGCTTTTTTTTATTCAACTAAATGATGTTGTAAAGTTCTTTCCATATTTTAACTAATTTCCCAGTTATTGTTGGGAATTTAGATCGTTTCCAGTTCTTCATCATTATGTAATGCTGTGATGAACAGCCTTGTTCATGTTTCCTTTCCTGTTTGTCTGATTATCTCCTTGTGAATACATTCCTTGAAGCAAGATGATAGCAGCTGTATTTAAAATTATAGTCATGTGCCGCATAACGATATTTCGGTCAACGATGGACCTCATATACAACGGTGGTCCTATACAATTGTACCATAGAGCCTAGGTGTGTAGTAGGCTATACCATCTAGGTTTCTGTAAGTACACTCTATGACATTCACACAAAAACAACATCATGTAACAATGCATTTCCCAGAACGTATCCCTCTCATTAAACGATGAACGTGACTATATTTAAAATGTTCTAAGGGGGTACAGATGTTATCAAGTATTAATAGTTTAATACCCCTTGTGCTGCTTTTACCAAGTGTTATCTTTCATCCTCTTTTGTTTTGCTTTTCCCTACAGTTGCAGTACCATGCAGGTCTAGCATCCGGCCTTTTGAATCAACAGTCGTTGAAACGTTCTGCTAACCAGATGGGAGTATCTGCTAAACGTAGACCGAAGGCTCAACCCACGACTCTTGTCTTACCACCTCAGTGAGTAATGAGTTTGAAAAAGTACTTTTGTCTTGGGTGAACTCTTCTTTGTGCTTGTTTTTGGCTTATGGAAAGTTATTTTGGCAAAATTGTTTTTTTCTTTTAAAAGGGTTTCTATTAAGATTGAAAACCAAACATATAGGTAACATATTTTGCATAGATCTTTTTTTGTGTGTGTGTGTGAGGAAGACCAGTCCTGAGCTAACATCCGTTGCCAATTCTCCTCTCTTTGCTGAGGAAGATTGGCCCTGGGCTAACATCTGTGCCTGACTTCCTCTACTTTATGTGGGACGCCACCACGGCATGGCTTGACAAGCGGTGCGTCTGTCTGCGCCTGGGATCCGAACCTGCGAACCCCCGGCCGCCGAAGTGGAGTGTGCAAACTTAACCACTACACCACTGGGCTGGCCCCCTGCATAGATCTTTATGAAGCAGTTATAGTGCAGTTCATGGTTTACATATTTTGTGTGTGACTTTTCCACCTAGGAATTTAAGTTACCTCATAGCTTAATCTTTATTTCCTGACCACATTCCCATAGTTGGCAGAGCAGAGTACAGTTGTCCTTATAAATGAGACAGTTGAAGAGCGCATTTTGATAAGCTGCAGGACACCTAGACGATCTGGTAGAGCTGGGATTAGAATCAGTGCTAGGCTCACTTGTTCTTTTTTAAATAGTAATATATGTGCTCTTCTTTTTCCCGATAGGAGGGATAACAGATACTGTAAGGTTCATAAAGTGTACGGCTTGATGATTTTTTCACACATCTGCACCTCCATGTAGCTCCACCCCGATCAAGCCAGGTGGCCACCACTTCCAGAATCCCAGAAGGGTTTCTCCTTGTGTTCCCAGTCTGTACGTGTGCCACTGCCCTCCCTAGTTGATCACTATTCAATATTCTTTGAACAATTATTTTTACTTGTCCTTGAGCATAAATGGAATCACACAATATGTAATCTTTTGTATCAACTTTTTTTTCACTTAACATAATATCTGTTCCATTCATCCAGGTTGTTTGCTGTTTTTTGTTGCTAGGTAGTATTCCTTTGAATATGCCACAACTGATTCATCCATTTACCTATAGGTTATTTTGTACTGGAAGCCTGAGTAGATGAGGGACAAGGCACACTCAATGACATGGAGTCAGAAATGTGAACACACCAGTCTTTGCTGATAGCTTTTCTATCAGCGCACACACTCCCCTGAGAGGGGCAGCACTCGCAAAAGGCTTGACTTGGACTTTAAACGCATTCCCTAGCCCCTCCTGCCCTCCTATTGCAGTCTCTTTCTTTTACCTCCTCAGTTACAAACTACAGTTTTAAACTTCCAGTGCAAAGGAGTGTTTGCAGATGAGACTCAGCTGTTTGCCTTCACACAAGATCTCATTTGTGTTCTGTTTGTTTAGCAAATATTTATTGTGCATACTGTCTGCCAGGCATTGTCCTAGACTCTGGGCATGCAATCAGGAGCAAGACAGACATGGTCCCATCTTCCTAAAGCTTTTTGTTTATTAGGGGAAAAAGAGAAAAAAAGTGTACCCCTAAACAAATTAATGAATTGATACAATAATTTCTAGCATTAGTTATGACTAGTGCTTAGGAAGGGAACACACAAGATGGTAAGGAGTTGGGGTGGGGTGGGGAAAACTGCTTAAATCGGGTCGTCAAAGAAGGCCTCTCCAAGGAGATGACATTAGGTGGAGACTTGAAGAGTGAGGAGGAGAAAGGCCTGTGTGGAGCGGGGGAGGTCACAGGGGTGACTCTGGGGACCTTTTCTCTCACTGGTGGACACTCTTAGACCACCATTTCTATGATTTTCAAGTCTTCTTCACAATTAACATTTGCTTCCACGATATGGTGAACATAACCAACCAGCCTCCAACAAGTTATTTTTTGTCTGCTTCATGCACAGGTGCCATATTTTTCAGAGACTACAGGGACGGCTTCTTTGAGTGCTACAAGACAGAGAGAATTTTCACTATTTGGCAGAAAGCTTCTTAAGGAACATTACTCTATCTGTTGTTTCTCATGTGTTTATTTTGTGATTCTGCAAATCTCAACTTTCAGCTCTCAGAAGTCTAATGGGCCTTGTAACTTGTCATTTTCCCTGCATGGATTGTCTACTGAGGCAAGATGTTTGGCGAGAAGTGAAAGACTTTCTAATGGTCCCATAAGACTGGAGCCAAAAAGTGTTGCTAACTCTCTCTTGACAAAAGTCAGTTCTTAGTCCATCTGTTCACCATTTGTTAATTTGCATTGGCTTGAAACCTGTTTACAGGTGACATGCTATTATGAGGACACTTAGAAACTATTTTAAGCTCCAAGGCAATCAACAGACTCTGTTCTCATGCCAAAAAAAAGAAGTTTTCACAACTGTCATTATAAATTTACAATAAATCACTCAAAATACTTAGTTTCAAAGAGAAAAGTGGTTACTATGTCCTAAGAATACAACTTTGAAATGATTTCCTATACTTAGTAGCCTATTTCTGTGAAAATTGACTGCTGCCCTTTCACATCACTGAGCTCTTTGGGGTCACATTATCCTGGAATCCTTTATAGAACTCCTGTTCAGGAGACAGGATCTATATTTAGAGGACATCCAGTGTACTTTTATTAAGCACCTTCTATGCACCACTTATTGTCTTAGATGTCAGGAATAGAAACATCAGTAAGACTTGGCTGCTGGCTTAGTTGGATTATAAAAAAAAAGTTTTAATTAAAAAGTAGGACACTAGTAATATACATATTGTAGATTTTGAAAAAACCAAAGATAACAAAAAAGAAAAGAAAAAAATAATCTGTCACTCTGAGAAAGTTATTGTTAAGGTTTTGATGGACATTGTTCTAGATGTTTTTCTATGCATGTAATATATAATTTTAAAAAACAAAAACAACCTCCACAAAGGATTGTATTGTAATATTGTTCTGTATCACATCCCAACATTTACTGAATGTAGTTGTTAGATTTTAAGGTAGTATAATTTGATCTATGGAGTATTTAAGTTTGCATACTAATCAGCCATGCTATGGTTGTATTCTGTAGAACACTACCAGTTACAAAATTTTTATTATAAGCACAGCATGACCATAAACTAACTTTATCATTAAGGAAATCCCTTGAACTCCCTTAAAAAACAACACCCAAATCCTCCAAGGTTGCTACATTAGCTATATACTGCTGTATAACAAATTGCCCCAAAACTTAGTGGTTTAACAACAATAAACATAATCTCTCACATTTTCTGTGGATTAGGAACCTGGGAGTGGCTTGGCTGGGTGGTTCTGGATCAGAATCTCACGTAAGATTGCAACCAGATGTGTGCCAGGGCTGCAGTCATCCGAAGGTTGTACTGGGGTTAGAACATCACTTCCGAGGTGACTCACTCACATGGCAGGCACGTTGGTGCTGGCTGTTGATGGGACACCTCAGTCCCTCTCCATGCAGGCTTCTCACAGGGTGCTTGAGTATCCTCATGGCCTGGTGTGTGACTTCTCCCAGAGCGAGTGATCTAAGAGAATGAGAGCCAGGAGGAGGCTACACATTTTATGACCTTGCCTCAGAAGACACGTAGCCTCAATTCCACCCCATTCTGTTAGGAATGGGACACTAAGTCTGACTGACGTTTGAGAGAAGGGTTGATGCTCTCCCTTTTGGAGGAAGGAGTGTCAATTGCCACTCCTCACAGTTGCCAATGAGGACAGACATTGCAGAGGGAAGAATGGCTGAGCCTGTAAGCCCCATTGCCTTATTTATTCATCAGATATTTACTCAGGGCCTGCAAGTGGTTGGTTCTATGCACTGTGCTGGAGATTTGGTAAGATATAATTTTGGCTTTCAGGAAGCTCTGAGTAGAAACAGAGGAACAAACATATAGCAGGGAATCATAGTAAAGTGTGCCGAGTCCTAATGACATGATCCTAAAGTGCCCAAGCTGGCCATGGCAGGGTGCTGAGAGAGATCCACTTAGGGAGGCCCAGCCAAACTTCACCGAATTTCTCCCCTGCCGACTGTGAGGGATGGAGGCTTTACTTTATTAAGAGAGCTGGGTGCTTTGTTCCATAGGCTTACAGGATTCTAAGGAAAGGTTTTACTTCTAAACAGTGGAGGACGAGTGGCCGGGCTCCTCACACGCCCTCCTCTGTAACTGTGCGTCTGTTACTGCAGTGGCGGGTGGGTTGCTGCATTGGCTTGTGTCAGCAGTTGGGTGGCACTAAGCCTACTACAACAAAACCACTGGCTCTCCCTAAGTGTGCTGAGGCCACAGGCGTGGCGAGAATGCAGGAAGATTTGTACAGTGTGTTTGTTTTTAAAATGCAGTTGGCTTTAACAGTGGTGGACTTTGAAGACTCGGATACCCCCTGAGTTCCCATAGGATTAGTGAATCGTGGGGTTAATGATTCATGTCTTTCTCCCCCTCCAAAGAAGCTTGTAAGAAGACAAAAATGTTGTTCATGATGAAAGATCTTTTATCATGGGTTAGCATTTAGACAGCGCTGATGAAGCGACCTCACGTCCGTGATTCCCAAGTGTTCATATTAAGTTGTCTTTTGCAGAAGGGGCACTATTGTTTTCATAAAGAAGTCGTGTCCCCTGTTGCTGGGTAAACATTGTCGAGCTTTTGACTCTCGTAGGATTGAGATCAGCTTGGAAAGTGGCTATCTTATTTGATCTATGTAAGTTGTATATTGAAATATCTGTGTATTTAATATACGTCAGATGTAGCCATGTTTACTTGTGCTCTACATAGCAGTCTCAACCTTTCGATGTATTTTTGGTAGACTTTCATTAACATGGGGCACTGGTGTTAATCAGTATGACCAGGCTGAATGGCTTGTGACTCCTGGGCTTCAGCCTGATGACATGCTGGCTTTCAGTGGCAGCAGGGCTACAGACTCTTCTTTGTTCTTGTTCCGCACAGACGGATTGCATTTAGGTTTGAGGAAAAAAATAATAAGTTGTTTTACAGAAGGTTGTTTTTTAAAATGTTACCCCTATCCCTAGAAGTTGTGGGGATAGGCAGTTTCTTTTGTATCACATTATCTTCCATGAAAAGATCCTGCCTGCTGAGGTAAGGGCACATTTCCGTTGATAACCTACCTTCTCTCTAGTCCCTGGGGATGCACTGTCCATGCTCCCAGCCAAGAACTGCCCTTCCACGTGTCCACTACGTCCAATCCCTCTCACCTACTCCGAGCATTTCTCCAGCAGCCTCCTTTTTCCCTCCTGCACCTTCAGTATTTCCCTTTCTCCTGGATCATTCCCAGTAGTATGCAAACATACTTACCACAAAAACCATCTCCTGTAAGAACACCCAGCTCATACTCCCACTTCTCCTTCCAGCTCCCACCTCCTTCCTCTCCTCTTTACAGCAAAACTCCTTGAAAGCGTTGATTATACTTGCCTCCAATTTTTCAACCACCCTAGGCAACCGCTATTCTGATTTCTATTCCTGTACCCTAGTTCTGCCTCTTCTAGCACTCCACATAAATGGAGTCATGTAGAACATAATATTTTCTTTCTGGTATCTTTTGCTCAACATGATGTTTTGGAGATTCATTTATGTTATATGTCTGCGTGGTTTGTTCCATTTTATCGCTGAATAGTATTCCTTGATGTTCTTGGGAGCCTACCAATGGCATTTCCTCAACATGTTGCATCTCTTTCAATATTGCCTACTACCTTTGAGAGTGCAGGGAGTCTTCACTTCACACTCCTGTTCGTGGATGACCTACCTTAGCAGCAACAACAACACAAAGACAGCGTTCAGTGACAAGTGTTGCTGGAAAGAAATGCTTCTAATTCAGGAGGTAACGGATAATGACACGGCACATACACTTAGGAGTTCCAGTGTTTGAACAACAGATTGCCTTTGGTATGGCCACTAATTTGGCTCTGGGAGTTTAACTGAAAGAGGCTCATTTTCTGCCACCACCTTGCACACTAATTCCCAAGAAGATCATCGACTTGAAATTACACATGGCTTATACAGATGATTGGATTCTTTCCAAGATGTGTGGTAAATGCTACTTCTATTCTTGAAAGGCGGAGGCTCATGTTGTCCTTTGCTTAATGTAAAATCAACAAGAATCATGGGGAGCAAAGCAGTGACATAAATCTGTCCTTGGCGATAGTGATGAACGAGGGTGGGGGCTCGTCGTGGTCATTGACGTTTAAACTGAGCAAGGCAAATATTTGCCGGGATGAAGCTCACTAAACCCAGAGTCTCTTCCTGTAGCTTCCTGGCCATTACATCATTCTCTTCTGGTGCTGATTTTCAAGACCCTTTTTACAAGTTTTTTTTTTTTTTCAGCCACACAGATATGAAACTGGAGGTTTGTGTAGTTGCTATGCCATTACAAAAGCCTTGATATAGATGTCATCTGAGTAGTGACTGCGAACATGCTTCCTTACAGGGACCTAGTTTTCTTCTCGATTACTTGGGCTTTGTTTTGCCTTCTGAGGATCTTGATATTTTGTTGAGGGCAGAATTTGGTTATATGTTGATAAGTTTATATTAAATTCTTCGACTTAGATGGTGATAGGAGCCTTGAACAAGAATACTTGGTATCCCTTTCTATTGGAGTTTAGTTTGCCTCTGAGGAAAGTAATAGTGAGTAAGCCATGAATGAGGAGCAGACTGGTTCATTGCCATGAGCTTTAGAAATGCAGAGCATCACGTCCGGAATCTCTTTTCCAGGAATGTTTATTACCCAGGCTGACTCGCCCTGACTTGGGCTGGTGAGCAGAGCAAGGGTGTCACCTGTACTGAGTGCCCCTGAAAGGAAACAGAGAACTTTGCAGCTCTAAGTTTTGGAAAAAGTCATCAAAACTTGGGTGGAAATTCACTGACTCCTTCTTTCCCCAACTGGCAAGTATTAAGTAACAATATTCATTAAATACCACTGAGAAGCTATGTAATAAAGAAATAATCCTAGGCCTTGGTGGCTATAACTCTCCAGAAGAGTTGAAATTGAGAATATAATTAAAGATTAAAACATTGTTTGCATTCTAGAACATGGAGAAATCTTTCTCTCCATTGCGGGACCTTATTAATAAGGAAGAGATCAGTTTCCAATAACCAACACTACATAAGCTCATTTATTAACATCAGTCATGTTTAAGCCATCTGACTCAGTACTTCTTTTGCCTTTTTCCTGCAAGGCTAGAGCTGTCTCCAGGAGTGCTGAAGAATACCAGTCTTAGCTCAAAAAATTTTTCCAAATCTACTCAGTGTCCTGAGTTTGGATAGGAATGTTCATATAGCAAGGGTTACTGTATGTGGCTCTTCAATCCTGTAATTCACTGTATCCCTCTGTTTTCTCAACAAAATAATTTTCAATCTATTAGTCTCAGCCAGTTTTCTGTACAAAGGTTAAAAGGTTGGTAGGAACCAGTGTACCTGACTATTTTAAGGTTTTGTCACTGTGCCTGGAAAAGGGGAGAGAACACCATGAAATGGTGCCAGGCCATCCTGCCACAGTGACAGAAAGAAACCCAGTCATCTGGTATTCAGAGCTCCATGAAGCCAGCCTGCGCTCTCAGCCCCAGAGGGGGAACAGGGAAGAGCCCGGGCCTTGCCTGATTGGACTGGAAAAGTTTAACTGCACAAGCACCATTTCATTTTCTCCCTCTACTCTTTGGTTGCTGTTCACATTCGTTTATTTTCCACCTGCCTTAATAGAATCAGAAGGTGTTTTGAGACCAAGGGTAGGGAAACGTCTTCCCTGTAGGTCCAGGCTCCACTGCTGCCGTGTTCTTCTTGCTCTTTAGAGTTTCTCATTTGAGGGCCGGGGAAGATCCGCTCAGTAATAGTTCTTGAAATGTCCTTTTTTATGTGTTTATGCGCTCGTGTTATTGGCAGGTAGAGAAGGAAAATGTTTCTCCATCTGTGTCATTGACTGGGGAAGGAAAAATGTGGTTCAGTGACTGGGCAGAAAGAAACCTTCAACTCGTAACTCCTGTAAGGCTTTAATTTTGTAGCTCTTCCATGCCATTTGCCACTGTCTGTCTTGTGTTTTGGTTAGACTGGAAATTCCTTGGGACCAGGGCTGTCTCTGTCTCCTTTCCTGCTGTGACTCAGGTACTGATGGCTGAATGAATGAGTCCTGAAGGTTAGTTCCCCCCTGTGCTGGCTGCTGCACCCCACCTTCCCCCCACCACATGGCTGATGGGGCTGAGAACATCTTTTTACAACATGTGTTCATACTGCTCATGGCTCTTAGTAAATTAGAAGTGTAAGCATTGGGTATTTAAATGGCTGGGAACCAAATGCCATTTGGACAGACAGAAATGCCTACGGGTGAGGATTTGGAGTTGCAGGTCTGGCCCCACTGAGTAAGCGTGGATAGGATTGGATCTGGAAGCTTGGGCAGCAAGCAGGGCCTGAAAGCCAGGCAGAGGCCTTGCAGCATGCTACCTACCGCAGGGAGCAACAGGCCCTGGGGGCTCACGAGCAGGGGCTGATATGTGGAAAGTGGTATATTAGGAGGATTAATCAAGTAGCAGAATGCACATAAATAAGGTAGTCCTTTGTAGCTGTTTCAAAAATAATTGGTTCACGTTACTTATCTTTTATCCCCTCTCTTTGGGCAGGAGAAGAATCTCTGGGAGAAATAAACGAGGAATCCCTCATAAATATTAATGTAAAAATCTGTCTATGGAGAATAAATATAAGGACATTTTGTTTTAAATGCTCTATGGTGTTGTGCTTCATTAGCATATATGTTGTAAAAGATCCTTTTCTCCCCTTGAGAGAACAATATTTAGTTCAGCTAATAGCTGCATGCTGAAATCTGTAGCTTGTCAGGATTGCCACACTTTAGACAGAGTTACTCTGCTCCCGTTTCAGCCAGAGCACTTCCTTGCATTGACCCACACTCAGACGTGCAGGAAGCCAGTAGGATCCTGTCCTATTATCTAGACCCTCCATCTGGACCTTCGATCCCTGTTACCTAGTCCCCCACTCCATGTGTGTTTATGCTTTTCACTTGGCAAGCATTTGCTAAGCACTCTCTACAGACTAGGTATATGCTTGATCAAGCTGGGAATCTAAAAGTGCAGAAGTACTGCTCTGTATAAACAGACAAGAAAGATGATGAGTTCCATTTGAAATGTAAGTCTGAGGTGCTCATAAGCCTTGGGTGAAATGATATGATGACTCGATTTGCTTTAAAATACTCAGCTTCCCCCTTCTCAAAAGTGTTGAGGGGAGGGTGGGAGGATATGATAAAAATGGTTGCTAATTGTTGAAACTGGGTGATGAGAACATGATATGGTTGATAAGCTCATTATACTGTTTTATCTACTTTTGTGTATATTTGAAATTTTTCACAAAATATTTTTAAAAATATGGGTTTAGAGCTTGGATTATTGTTGAAGAAATAGAGTCTTGGTAATCGTCAGGGTAAGAATGGTAGGAGAAGTCTCGGGAGTGGATAGACTCTGCCAGGGGTCGTGGAGGGAGCCCAGGGGAGGGCAAGCAGAGGAGTGGCAAAGGAGCCAGACCGCCCTGACCCGCCTGTCAAGTGACACTTCAGTTCTTTACTCTCTGCTTCCCGTCCTGGCCTCACTCTCAGCTACTCTGTCCTATATTTGTCTCAGACCCATTGTGACACAGACTAAAATTTAAGACTCAATGTCTTCCATAGATACTGAATCAAAGAGAAATTGCGTAAAATAGAAAACTATAATAAAGAACCTGGCCATTAGGCACTAAGTCTAATGTGGCAGCCTGCAGAATCAGTTTAAAAATTATATTTCATTGCATCCTCTAATTGCATTTCTCCTTTACAAGGTGATTTTATACAGGAAGACAGCTGTCTAGTGTGGTTATTACATCACTCTGGTCATTATTGGGCAAAGGAAGAAAAGAAATGGGTGGTTGTATAGTACAGCTCATCAGATAGAAGCTGGATCTTTTTTTAAATCTCTTTTTGCATAACAAAGAGCTCAGGATTATTAATATTTCACACTATGCCATTCCCAAGCAATGCTGGTTGTAAGTGAAACTTTCTTTTTTTAAATCTTTCTGTTCTTTCTTGGAATGAAAAGTAATTTTGGTGGTCTCTTGATTTGTATCTCTTATTTCTTTCTCTCTCTGCCATGTAGGCTGTTAGTAACCCATAGATTTTGGCCCAGAAAGTCCCTATTTAGGGTCATAAGTGATCAGGAAGCAGTGAGCCAGTGTCTCTGTTCAACTGTGCTGAAAACTATTCCGTAAACCCTGGCAGGTGCGGTGACCTCATGAGGCCAGGCTTGAGTAGGAGGTGGCTTTGTCTCTTAGCTGGAGTCTTTTAGGGCCGGATGGATTTTGATCTGGCGGTACCAGTCACTCTGATAGTCCTCATTCATGGTAGATACACAGGAATTTTTAATAATAAAACATGAAAAACCTGTTCTCAGCCCAGATTATGCTTGTTTCTAGCTTCCCGAAACTTTAGGTAAATCATCTTTCCAGTTTTGCTTAGTGTGGAAAGAACTGGTGATTGTCTTTCTGTCTGGAGGCAGTTTCTAGACCTAGCTTAAGCTCTGAGCTCAGGCCTGCTGGTCCTTAGGATGAGTGATCAAGGCTAGTCCTCACTCAGGGGACTTTCTGACAGCTGGGTAGCAGTGGACTAGAGTGGGCTCCCACGTGAAGGGACCAGCCAGCCAGATGGGGAGGCTCAGCTCTTCTCTGGAGATGAGGGAGCCTTTCGAGCAGTGATTCCCAGCCCTGGCTGCACATTAGAATCGTATGGGAAGCTGTCTCAGGGAGAGGCCCAGTCATCCATATTTATAAACAGCTCCCAGAATTATTCCTATTTGCATCTGAGATTCAGAACCACTGCTCCAGGAGGGGTACAGGGAACACTCACGGGATGGAGGTATCTGGAAAACAGTTGTCAGAACATCTATAAGATACAGGGAATGATTGTTTGGGGAGAAAACTTGGCAGAGCTTATTTGTGCAAGGGCACAGATGGGAACCAGGTAGAATTTACAACTCAGAAGAAGGTGGATCCTGACTTGGTTGCTTCCTCCTCAGCTCCCAGAATGTATCCAGATCGTCAATACCTGTCATTTCCCTGACCAATTTTAGCTTGTGACCCTTGGTTCCACAGAAAAAGACAGTCTGGTGATATTTTACTTTTTTCCTTTGAATGTTTTATTTCATATTAGTGGTTTGGGCCTTCTAGTTAAATTAGTATCTATAACTAAGCGTGTTGCATTGTGATTATGGATACTTTTAAATGTATTTATGTAAGTCAGAAATACACAATTTAGTTCATTGTAGATCTGATGTGTAGTCTTTTTTTCTTTACAACTTTATTTTTTAACAGCTTTATTGTACATGTTTAAATTTTGATGTATGTATATACCTATGAAACTATCACCTTACTCATCATAATCAAGATAATGAATGTATTTATCACCCCAAAAGTTTCCTCATGCCCCTTGGTAATCCATACCTCCATTCCCAGGTAACCACTGAGCGGATTTTTTGTCACTATAGTTTGCATTTTCTGTGAGTTTATATAAATGGAATCATATAGTATATACTCTTTTTTAATGTTGCTTTTTAGCATAATTATTTTGAGATTTGTCTATACTGTTGCATGTATCAATAGATCATTTATTTTTATTGCTGTATAGTATTCCATTGAATGAATATACCACAATTTGATTGATTATCTGTTCATCTGTAGCTGGATATTTGAGTTGTTTCCAGTTTTTGACTATTGCAAATAAAGTGAGAATAAACAGTTATGTGCAAGTCTTTGTATAGACATATACTTTCATTTCTCTTGGGTAAACACTTAGGAGTACTGTACAACATCTAGGTCATATGGTAGGTGTATGTTTAACTTTTTAGGAAATGGCCAAACTGTTTTCCAAAGTAATTGTATCATTTTACATTCCTACCAGCTTATGAGAGTTCCAGTTGCTCCACGTCCTCACCAACACTTGTTATGGTTAGTCTTTCTAATGTACATTCTAATAAGTATGTAGTGATATCTCATTGTGGTTTTAACATGCATTTCCTTAATCACTAATGATGTTGAGCATCTTTTCACATGCATATTTACCATCTGTGTATCTTCTTTGGTGAAGTGCAGCAGAAAAAATGTTGAGGCCTACTGCATGAGAAATTACTTTTGAGAAATGTAGGTTTCCTTGCCTTTAATGGCTTTGAAAATCCCTTAATGTAGATCTTATCATAGATAAATTATTATCTATTGATTGGTTGGTGAGTGTCTGTCAAGTACCTGTGCTCCTCATTCTATCAGTTGTTGTGGGGAATCCAGAGGAAATAGTCAGCGACTGGAGCACCTGGAGTCCAACACTCCAGGTTTGCTTGAATGTTTCATGGTTTTTCACCTTGTCCGTCTTCCTGTTCCTGTGTCATAGCTGTGGGTCTGGAGTTGGTTGGTGCTGGGGACAGGTTTTTAATTTAGTTTCTCCTGATTTTTCTGGTAGAGGTACTTGTCTTTAAATCCATGGAGTCTAGACTCTTGCTATTCTTTATCTTTAATTGGCATTTATTTGCAGTCTGCTCTGCTTTTCATTCATTTTTAAAATTCATCAAATAAAATCTGATGTCCATAATGCTAGGTGCTGAATATTCAGTGATGAATAAACCTGCCTTTAAGGAATTTAGTGTGTCCTGGGGAGACAAGGAAAGAGGCCCTTAGAATCCAAAAGAAGGACATGTAATTGACCCCAGGGAACCAGGAAAGGCTCCCTGGAGGATGTGGACTCAGAAAAGTTGAAATTCCCTACGAACGCACTTAAATACAATGTTGGTGTCTCGTATTAGAACAGCCTGAGACAGGCCTATTACCCACTAAAAGGAGGCAAAAGGAAGGGGCAGAAGCAAGAAGCTGTGAAGACTCTGAGAAGTGGGAGCTGTTGAATAAGACCACCCCCATCCCACCTCTCGGTCTTCCACCTAGCTCTTCTCCTGGAGCCCGCTTCCTGGGGTAGTAAAGAGATGCTGATCCCCTCAGCTCTCAAGGAGACCTGATGGGGCCCAGGGCAGCTGCTTATCCCACTGTATCTATAGATATCATGTTCTCTGGGTTCCATGAAGTGAGAAAGATTGGGAAACTGCTGTGAAAGTGGGCCCCAGATCCAGTGCTCTTTATCTGGCTGGCTGTCTGAGCTGGGCACCCTCACACACAGTTCTTCTCCCTTCCCCCTCTCATCTGTGTCCCTAGAAACCTTGTTTTTTACTGTTTAGTGACCACAGTGAGAGACTTTACCAGACCTGAGTCTCAGATCAAACTTGCAGAAGACCCTAGTCTCTAACCTGGTGGATACATCCTAATAGGGCGGGACGACCTTTGGCATCCTGTGTGCGCTGCCCACAGAGAGACTCCATTGTGCATTGTTGAGTTGAACCTTCCCTGCCTCCTCCATCTCTCCTACCCTGCTGTATTTGGGGCTCAGCAGACATTCCAGGTGGATCTGTTACAGGAGTGTAACTCTTGGCTTTAGAGGCTTTCTTTCTGTGCAGCTGCTCCAACTCCCCACACAGGGCTTTAGATTTGCTGGGACTCAATATCCCCGGAGAAGAAATCTAGGGGTCCTTAGCTACAGGTTCAATAGCCTGTCCCCTCTCCAACCCCAGCCCTACTCAGTACGGCCCCAGAAGTGTTTCCCAGGGTCCTGTTCCTTCTACTCATCAACTCCTACATTTTCATCTCAGTGCCCCAGAGAACATATCCTTGTAAGTCTCTCACAGTCCTAAATAACATTTCGTTTCATTTTTATCATATCGTTAAGCCAGCATAAATCCCAAGCACAGTAGCTCTAGAAAGATGTTCTTTTCCTGTCAGACATATAACAAAATAGATTTAGATTTTTTTTTTTCTTTGGTGGACTTGAGTGCCTTGGGAAAAATAAAATAATTGAAATTAAGTAAATAAAAACCACCAAATTCCTTTTCTGTCTCTGCCAGAACTCCCATTTCCTCTTGTCAGTTAAAATGGACCCCTCCCCAGCCCCGAAGTGTGGCATGCACAGAATTTGGCTTTATACAGCAGATGTGGAGCTAGGATCAGTTCTTACAAATTAACTTCCCTTCTCTCTCTCTTTTTTTTTTTTTTTTTTGTACTTTTTTATTTTTAACAGAGGGCACTTATAATTTAAAGGTCTCCTAAGACCAATTAATTCAATGCAGTTCATTCAACAGACATTTAGACAGTATGTGCCATTGTCTTCCCATCTAGGGAACTGCAGATATTGTTGAGGGGTGTGTCTAGAGTGTCGTGAAAACTCAGACCTGCAAGAGCCAGGGGTAGCTCCTCTCTCCCCTCGTTTCACTGTGAAGGGAACTACGGATACTGGCAGTGGAGTGTTTTCTCAAAGAAGTCACGGAGGTTTGCTAGTGGCCGAGCCAGGACTGGAACCTCTTGACTGTTTTGTTCCTCCGATGCTCCTGCTGATATTCTGCCACTCTCTGCACTCTTGGGTGGGCGGGGGCAATGGAGGAGGAAGAGAGAGGGGAAAAAGAAAACAGGATATAAAAAATCTGTGTCTTGGGGCCGGCCCGGTGGCGCAGCGGTTTAGTCCGCGCTTGGCAGCCTGGGGTTCGCGAGTTCGGATCCCGGGCGCCCGCCGACGCACTGCCTGTCAGCCATGCCGTGGCGGCGTCCCATATAAAGTGGAGGAAGATGGGCACGGATGTTAGCCCAGGGCCAGTCTTCCTCAGCAAAAAGAGGAGGATTAGCAACGGATGTTAGCTCAGGGCTGGTCTTCCTCACCAAAAAAAAAAAAAAAAATCTGTGTCTTTTTTTAGGTGATGTTTTTGGGTGGTGTCATAGAATCGTCACCCCTGTTTTGCTGTCCTGAGATTTCCCCAAGTGGGATGTACTTCGCTGATTGTTTATCGAGTCTTGCATGTGAACCTAGCAGAGGCCACACAGCCCGTTGCTTCTGGTTCTTTGCAAATGGAAGGGGACGGTTTCAGCTCTTGTGTGCTAAGAATTCCAGTTTTCTGCTTCAGCGCTTCTTGTGGCCCTGGAGCTCTGCCCTGTTAGCACTGCTTTTTGGCAGAGAAGCAATACTTTATCAGCCAGTGGGAACATATATTTCTGTTCTACAAATGAGCCCAGATTTATAGACTCAGAGTTCAAAAATATGAGATGAGAAACCACCAACCAAAGCCCAGTCTACGGCAAGGGTAGAAACACTGTACATCTGGTTAATAATGAAAGCCAGTACGAAAGGCACTCAGTTAATTCTTCCATTGGTCCTGAGAGGTACTATTACTCTCCTTGGCTTTATAGATGATGACACTGAGGCTCAGACCTTATCCAGAGTCTCCCAGCTGGGAAGTGGTGGGGCTGGGGTTCCAACCTGAGTGCTGGTCCTCCAGAACCCACATGTCTGAGCTGTACCAGGTAGAGTTGTGCCTGTATTCACTTCTGTCATAGATTAGATTTTCCAGAAGCAGAGGCTGAGGTGGAGTTTGAGGTGCAGTATATTTATTAGAGATCAACACGTGTAAAAGGAAGGGGGAAGAAGAGGATTGGACAGGGAAGACTACAAACTGTGATGCAGGCCCAACAAAGTTTTGTCCAACCCAGGAGATCTCCAGAGCGAATAATACCTGTAAGAGCTCTGCTGCATCAGGCAGAAGCCTTTTGATAGATGTCAAGAATTGTGAAAGGTCTGCGACTTTCACCCTATTTTTTTCTGCAAGCTAAATACCCCTTTATACCCCTGCTTGCTCAGTCACCAGATGCAGGTGGCTCTAGGAAGGCCATGATTTCGGTGAGATGGCTCTCTGCAGCTGATGCTGACCTTGAGTGAGTTGCCAGCTGGAGGCTGAGTGCTGACTACGACTCCCGTAGCCGGGCAGCAGGTTCCTCCTTGAAGAGGGATCTGTCGATGCATCTCCTTGACTGCCATGATCTTTGTCAGTTGTGATGCTATGACTGTACAGCTCAATATTGGACTTGGTTGCTGGCAGATTGGACATTTGTTGGCATCAGTAATTAGATCAGCTTTACTAAGTGCAAGTCCATGCTGTTGGGCCCATTTCTGCCACGGTGGCCACCTTGTTCATGCTGACAATGGTTGGCCGATGTTAACTGGTCAGACCATTTTGTCCACTTGCTTGTTCAGTGCCTCTTCCATGGTGGGTGATAGAGATAAAAGATCCTCCACCCTTCACACCCACTCCCATATATCCATGTACATGTCTGTACCTTAGACTTTCTTGTCCTGACTTTCCAGTCTTTTCTTCTAGGCCCTTAACAATGTGACTGGATCACTCGCCACTGCTCACGAGTCCATATATTGTCTAACCTTGTGACACTTTTTTTTCCATACAAGGTTGATACCTTGCTGCACTGCTCAACGCCCTACCCATTGGGAGGCTTTTCACTCACGGCTGTCTTTCATGGCCATCCCAAGTGAGTCTATAATGTAGCTGCCACACATTTTTGGCTTGTACCCACATACCAAGTTGGCCTATCTATAATGCAAGCTTGGGCTTTTTCCTCCTCCTCCAGTTGATCATATGGGATCCCCTATACAGCCATAGACACGAGCTGTGGGAGGAATGCTGGAACAACATAGTGGCTGCTGTGGGATCTGAGGCCTCCGGTTCTGCTTGTGCTCAGTCCAGGATGTACTTCTTCCATCCCAGAGTTGATTGTTGCTGAGCCTGCACATCCTCGTACGTGGTGGGTCTGACAGCACCAAAGAGGCTCACCAGACTTTTTGCTTCTTTCTTTGTGATAAGAGGTGCAAAATGCAATAATTTGTGTTTTACTTTGGATAGGTGTCAAGAGTTGTGAAAGGTCTGAGACTTTTACCCTATTTTTTTCTGTAAGCTAAAATATCAGTTTATCCCAGTTACATGGATACTGACAGAAATCCCAGCAAAAGGAGCAACCAGAGCGTCAGCAGGGTTCCCTGAACTGCATCCCCATGGGGTAATGCAGGTGGGCCTAGGTGGATGCCTGCACACAGTGGGTTACATCACTGGAGGGAACACTGAGCCTGGGGACCCACTGCATTATAGCCACCTGTAAGCAAGCCTGTTTTATCTGGGGGGAGGTGTTACCTCATCCCTCAAGGTTGCTCACTGCAAACACAACCTTGAGAAATGTCCCAGATAAAGAGTGGTTGTGGCCTGGCATTCTTGGTACACCCAGCAGATACGTGGGAATGCGAGAAACCTCTGGAGGACTGCCTCTCAACAATGAGACTTCCTGGCATGCACCTGGCCTCTGGATCCCTAAACATTTTATGGATGTGGAAGACATAGCATGTGTCTTCTCAAGACCTTCAATGACTTGGCCACTTCTTGCTCATCCGACCTGATCAACATAATGTCATTAATGTCTTGGATCACTGTGGTGATCTGAGAGATGTTCAGATGTCCGGGTCTCTTCCTGCTATATTATGACAGAGGGCAGGAGAGTTTGCCCTAAGGCAAAACTGTAAATGTATACTATTCTATGTTCCATGCAATATGGACTATTTCTTGATTGGAACAGAAAAAAATGCATTCACTAAATCAATGGCTTTGTATAACCAGAGGCTGTATTATTCTGCTCTAACAGAGATGCCACATCTGACACAGTGGCTGTGATCAGGGCTACCTTCCTGATTGAGCTTGTGGTGGTCTTGTAGTCTTCCTCCAGGATCCATCTGGTTTCTGCAGAGGTCAGACTGGTAAATTAAACATATGATGGGGACCACCACCCCTGCATCCTTTAGATCCTTCCAGATGGCACTCATCCCCACCATTGCCCAGGACGCAATATTGTTTTTGATTTATTGTCTTGGCTGAGGGATAGGGGTGGGACAGGGCAGGGTGGTATCAGACTTCCACCACCCACCTTCCCCACTCTGGTAGGTCTTACCCCACAGACTAAGGACCTAATGTGATGGTTGTGCCAATTGCCAAGTATATCTATCTCAATTATGCACTACCAGGTGGATCTGCAGACCCAGTGGACAGACCCACTGTAAACCGGACCTTGGCCATGACTTCATCTATTACCTGACCCACATGTACCCCCAGTCTTAACAGCGTGGGTGTGATGAAGCTTCAGGCCTCGGGGAATCAGTGTCAATTCACACAAGTAGATAGAAGCTGAACCTGACCCTGAATGAACCGACAGTTGGAGGCTGTGTGTTGATTGTATTTTCACAGCGGCCGCCAGGCCTTCCTGAAGGGGATCTGAGCCATGTCTTTGTGTCTACCACAGTCTTCCTCAGCTATGAGACTATTGCTGTATGGCTGAGATCCAGACTACTAGTGTTAATTCCTCCCCTCCCTCCAGTATTAATCTTTTTTGCCTAACCTTTTAACATGGTAAATAGAAGTTTGCAAGGAAAAAAGCTTGGCTTCTTTTTTTTAATGAATACCAACTGATGTTATTTATTATCAGACTTATGTAAGGCATGGTGGTAGACTCTAGAATACAGAGAGCCCTTGTTTTTAGGAGTTTACAGTCAAGTTGGGGATTTAGAACATAGGGCATATGAAAACAAACAAGGAAGAGTAGGCTAAAAAAGCAGGTTCTGGTGTCAAACTACTTGGGTTTGAACCCCGAGTCTCCCATTTACTGTCTGGGTAAAACATGTTATTAAACCTCTCTCACCCTTAGTTTTCTCATTGGTGAAATGGGGATAATAATAATGGGACAATAGTACGGTATCTACCATATAATAATCACCCAGTAAGGGCTAACTGCTCAGATATTATGATTATTGTTGTTTATACTTAGTAGTATGTACCAAATGAATATTGTGCACAGTGAATTCCTCAAGGGTTCCAGTGAGGGCAATGAGGAAGGCTCCATGGAGAAGGTGGCTCTGAAGAGTTATCTTTTGTGTGAATATGTGCATTCCTTTTAAGAGTGAGCACCAAAAGAGATGCAATATTGATAGGTTGGAATTTTGTAGATTTTTATCCCTGTTTGCATGCATCTGTCTTGCATGTCCACATCCTATAAGGTAAAAAGATTCCTGTTAATGGTGATAGAAACAGTAGCAAGGGCTTCCTTTTCTTTTTTTTATTTCATCGGTTTAAACTCAGATAAAATCATGTCTCCTATTGGCATGTATATTTTCTACTGTCTTCACACACACAATATACGTGGGAGGACGTTGTTTTCTTTCCAAATAATGTCATGGGAATTGGGCAGTGAAGGATAATAGAGTGTCATAACAGAGGTCACCAAATGAACTTATAAAAAGCTCTACTAATAGACATTTTTGGTAAACGTCTTGGTTAGTAATAATTAATGAATCCAAGATACTGAAAACCTGAGTTCCTTCCTGAACCTTCAAAGAATAATTAAATTCCATTTTATGTATTTTGTATTAAGTATGTTTTATCATATTTTAATTGCGAAAATTATTAATTTATATGTGTTAAGTGGGGTGCCTTAAAACAGGAAGTTAGATTATGAATACTCTGGCTTTATGAGAGGACAGATCCTTTACAGTGCTCAGTGAAGATTTGCCTGTTACCCTCATTGAGTTTGGTTCACATCTTTGCAATTATTGCTTCTAATAGTAAGTTAGAAAACAGAGTGCTTTGGATTTCTGCAGCAAGTAATAAAATTAGGATGTTCCTATCTATTTTCTAAGGGGTTCCTGGCTGGGTTAGAGAATGTGGAAATAACAGCTCTGCTTTAAAATGTAAGTTCTGAATGGTGGTATCAGAGGGTATTTCTCTCTTAACAGGTGCAGACTTAGGTCTCCGATGGCACCTGCATTTTTTTGAAATGCAGCTGTACTTTAACATGGCAAGCATCTGTTGTTTTGAATAGCTTCCTTAAAGATATTTGGGTACAAGTAGCAGTTATGAAAAACTGTCAAAAGTTGTCTTGGAAGGGAAAACAGTTCTTCTTTTCGTGCCTCTGTGTTATGATTTAAAAGACAGGACTCACTTTGCTCTGCTCGTTAGCACACCTTCAGATTTCTCATTGTTCCCTGCACCTATAATGCCAATGACATTGATTAATGAATTGACCACAAGTGTTTATGGATTTCCACCCCATGTCTGATTAGTGCACAGTGTTGTGTGCCCTTGACTATGAGGAGCTTGCAATCCAATTATGTTCAGAGGCAGATAAGAGAATATCAGTTCCTGATGATTTGTATAGACAGTCCTTCATGAGATTACTGTGAGCTGAAGTCCTCTGGGAGGTAAGATTTGGCCAGATCGCCTGCTCTAATGGAAATCCTAGATCTCGTCAGAAGGATTGGTTTTCAGGCTGCAGAGCATGGAGTTCAGGGTGAACCAAGAAACCACATCCTCTTCGGGTGACACTGAAATCAATGACCAGGTGGACTATATGACCAAGGCATGGATCCAAAAGGACAAGGCCAGTGGTTCTGAACCTTTTTTGGAATTCCAGACACTCCCTGCCTTAAGAGAATATGTAGGATGCTCAGTAAACATTTGTGGAATCAGTGTGCTGGGTACTGTTCCATGCACTAGGGATCTGGAATGCCTATCCAGATAAGATCCCTGGTCTTGTGGAGATTATAGTCTTGTGAACATATAAATAGTACATGTAATTTCAGAACCCCAGGTCAAGAACCTCAGGGTTGGTCAGAAAGAGAGATTCCAGGTAGAGGCCCATGGACAAAACAGAAGATGTCCATCAGAGCTGAAAGGTTCCAGAAGGGTTGACTCCTTGGAGCATCACTGAGTTGTAGGAGATGAACCATAGATATTTATTACAAGGTATCTGTGGGCTCAACCATGGGAAGGGAGAGCACTGTTAAGGGTGCTGACCTTTTGCAGGCAAGATTGGAACTGGACTTTGAAGGAAGCAGGGCCTTTCTTAAACAGAGGTGTGGGGAGGAAATGTTGCGTGAGCTGGAGAAGGATAGTCAGAGGAAGATCAGAGGTGAGGCTGAGTCTATGGGAATTGGAAAGGTAGTGAACTGCCCAGTTTGCCCGTAAGCAGGGGTTTGGAAGAGTGCTGGCTGAAGTTAGATTTTAACTGGTAGGTAGTCAATAACAAAGTATTTTGAGAAAGGCACTGCTGGTTCAATTACTTTGAAGGTGAATATATTACTTCCTAATGGCAAGTGTCAAAATACTATATCATACTGAAGTAGATTATAGATGAATTGATAATGAATTTGTGTGATTCTATTTTAGTTTTTTTAAAATATGTTTATGTGGGGGGCAGGTAAAAAAACAGGAAGGCAAAATATGGATAATTGCTACAGCTGGCTGACAGGGGAGTCTATTATACGGTTCTCTACTTTTGGATATGTTCAAACATTTCTATAATAAAAAGTTAAATCAAAAATAATATAGCTGGTCACACAACACTGTGGATGTACTTACCACCACCAAACTGTACACTTGAAAGTGGTTAAGATGATAAATTTTATGTCGTTTGGTTTTTACCACATTAAAAATAATAATACACATCTTACCTACAAAGGGATAATATCAAATTGTGATTGGCAACTACAGAACCCACTGCTGAGGCCTCATAAGACACGTTTTCACAGGCTGAAAGGTCAAGAGAAATCCTAGGCTCCTGCTGTTGTCCTGAGGGGGAAGTTCCATACAAAATATTAGAATCAGACCAGTTTCCTTGCTTCGTGGTTTTGCTAAGAGGAAGCTCAGTCTTAATTAGTGAAGTTTGAATAATGGAATAATTTCAAAGTGTTATAAATGTGTTCTTTTCTAATATTTACCAGCTACGTATATAATTGCCTTAAGTCTTGGTTTCTTTGCCCACAAAATAGGGATAATAGTATTTACATCTTGTAGTTGTTATGAAGTTTAAATGAGATAATGAATATAAGAAACTTAGCACCATTTCCGTCTCCCCACACTTCTGAATATCGTCATTCAGAACGAGGCTTGCAAAGTTAATGGGTTCTTTAATGGACCAATGACAGCTGATACATTAATAATATTCCTGTGTAAACAAGCATATCTAAGTGGCTAACAACAAATTTCTCAATGTTTACTGTCATTTTTTAAAATTAAAAAGTGTGAGTAATCACTGTGCATATGAAAATTTTGAAAAAGGCAAAAGAACTCATAGTTTTACCTCTTTAATATCATGATTTTATTTTACTTTGTGGCTGTTGTATTTATAGAAATAATTTTCCTAGCTCATATTTTTAAAAAATTATAAGCCTAAAAGTCAACTAATTCAGTCCATGTCTTAGTAGACACAAACTCTGACCTTTTCCCACGGTTTTCTGCTGCATCAGACCTCACAGTGTACTCTCACTGTGTAGGTGGGAACTGAGCCCAGAGAGGGACAGTCACTTACACACAGCTAGGACAGGAGCCCGAGTTCATCCCCCGTGTCCTGACTCCTAGCAGACTGCTTTCCCACTGCCGCAGGAGAATCCAGGTGAGTGAGGTTTTCTGGTACTTGTTCCAGTGGGGAGAGGACCACTTTCACACGTAATTCTTCATGACTGCCCATAACATTTTAATTGCTTGGTGGTGTGTCAAAAGTTTGTCCTTCTGACAGTTGGGATAATATAAACAGAAAGCAAGAGGAGATAGAAAATTGAGTAAATTTGCAAGAAAATAAGAATGCCTTTGAAATACTTAAAGACTGACTTAATATCATCAGGAAAATGTTTTGATCTCAGGCATTGTCAGGTATGGTATTGGGGAAGGTAGTGATATCTTTTTTTTTTTCTTTTGTGAGGAAGACCAGCCCTGGGCTAACATCCATCGCCAATCCTCCTCTTTTTGCTGAGGAAGACTGGCCCTGGGCTAACATCCGTGCCCATCTTCCTCTACTTTATATGGGACGCTGCCACGGCGTGGCTGATGAGCAGTGCATCAGTGGGCGCCTGGGATCCGAACCTGTGAACCCCAGGCTGCCAAAGCGCGGACTAAACCGCTGCGTTACCGGGCGGCCCCCGGTAGTGATTTCTTTAAGACAGAACTTGTTCAGAATGAAGTTTCTCTGAGTTTAATGCAGCCTTGGAAGGAGCTCAAGCCCTTGCCTTTCCCCTTTTCCACCTGTCCCCCTTCCCTGCTGAGTAAATTACTCCTCTGGGCAGGTTTAGGGACACATCACATGTGTCTGTGATGTGTGGCTCATTCTCACCTCTTTCTGCTCATTCTCACCTCTATGCCTGTGCTTATTCCCTGTTTCAACAACGCTGAAACGTCGGTCTCTGTGCCAGGCCTCTGGTTCTCGGGCCGACTGTGCAGAATTGCCTGTGGAGCTTTTAGAAAAATACCGATGCCCTGGAGACTTCTGTGTTAGGTGGCAGAGTTACCCCAGACCTTAGGCTCCTCCTACTCATCTAATGAGAGAAACGAGAAGTTAAAACCAGCAAAAGAGTCATCAGCACCAGTCAATCAGAGGAAGGGGCTTCACCTCTTTGAAAACAGGTGGCCAGGGAAAGTGTCATGGAAGATTGCAGGAATTGATACCTCACATTTTCCCTTCAGCATTCATTCGGTGCCAGAAAACAGTGGAGCAGTACTGCAAAATTTGGGTGGAAAGTTTGACCCAAGAATTTTGTATTCAGCCAAGTTTTGTTATATAGAAAGACTACAGTGTTCTTTTTTTGAAAAAGGCGTGAACCCAAGGAAAGGCCCACTAGCCTCTCTTTAAAAACCTACCTAATGACAGAATCCAGTGAGTCAAGGGATCAACTAAGTCCATTCGTTCATTCAGCAAATACATATTGACTGCCTGTTCTAGGCCACACCCCGTTCTAGGCCTGGGAATATAACAGTTCATCAACTTACATTCTTGCCGTTACAAAGCCATGGGTCTTTTTGAAAGTATGGTCAAGGCCAAATAATTGTCAGCAATGTAACATATCAGGAGGTAAATGTTATAAAACATGGGAATGTAAAAATATTCACAGAGCAAATAAAATTGAGTTTGGGTAGGCAAATTGTCTCATCTTATTTGGGAGCCAGAGATATGTCTAAAATCAAGAAATAGAGGTTTAAGTACATGATATAAAATTAGAAAGAAAACCCCTAGAAGAACTTGAAAAACAAAAGAAAGAAGATGCAGTACAACCCCCCAAGACAACAAAAAAGACACTTCATAGAGCAAAAGATAAAAAACAAAGCATTAATAACTTAAAACATAAAATAAGATGACCAGATTTAGACTACACATCTGTATTATCAATAAATACCAATGGAATAAATACCTATTAAAGTAAAAAGACTCAGATTGCCCCCCCAAAACAAAACCCTACTATGTACAACATTCAAGGGATATTGGACAAAGACGGATCTCGAATTTCTAACCAAGAGGAAACTAGGTTTGTGATAGAAATACCAGACAAGGTTGAGTTCCAGGCACGTGGTATAAATGACTGCAAAGGGAAGCGTCATAACGACAGAGTGTATAGTCCATAAAGAGACCATATACTGGTAAACCAGAGTGAGGTGAACCCAAGGCCAATGTACTGACCATATGAAGGGCAGGGTGTGCCAGGAGAAACGGACGGAGACTGAGCAGGAGGAGGAGAATTATGGCTTGCCTTCAGAGTCCACAAGATCAAGAAGACAAAGTCAGACAAGCAGGCACAAGATTCAAGTAAGATCTCCTTATTCTACTTTTAGCTGAAATGTCACCTCCTCAGGGAGGCCTTCCCTGACTACCCAATCTACAGTAGCTTCCCCAGTCACTCTCTAACATGCCACCTTTTTGGTATCTTTGTACAATTCATCACTGTCTGTTGTTCTTTTATTGGTTTATTATCTTGGGTTTTTTGGTGGGTTTTTTGGCCAGAATCTCTGCAAGAGAGACCCTGTTTGTCTTGTTCACTGTTCTAGTCCTGGTGCCTAGAGCAGTGCCTGGCAGAGAAGTCATTCTTGATTTAACAAATATCTACTGAGTGCCTGCTGTATCTATCTGTCTGTCTATCTGTCTGTCTCTGTCTCTGCCTCTCTCTCTATGTTAGGCACTGTTCTAGGTGCTCAGAATACTTCAGTGAACAAAACAAAGCCCCCTGCCCTTGTGGTGCTTACATTCTAGCTGAGAGTGTGGAGGACAATAAACGTTATAAATAAGTAACATCTAGAATGTTAGAAGGTGATTAGTGCTGTGGGGGCAGGTGGAGCAGGGTATGAAGAGCTAGGAGAGTGGACTTGGGGGAAGTGAAAGAATAGTGAGGGGAGACTTCCGTGAGATGGTGACATTTGAGAAAACGTGATGGGGAGAGAATTAGCTGTATAGGTCTCTGGGGGAAGAGTGTTCCAGACAGAGGAACGTGAAAGGATGGGGAGTATTAATATAAGGTTGTAAAAACAAGTTGGGGCCTTGAACACCAAGTGAAGGTGCCTGGACTTGTTCTTGAGACTAGAGGTCAAAAGCTGGCCCTTATCAAATGCAGTTGAATCAGTTGGAGCAACATGAGGAATTTAAACTGTTATGTGACCTTGAGCCAAGCTACTGATCATGGGCAGTTTTCCTTGGTATAATATAAACTGTAGTTCTTGTTTTATAAATTGTTTTGAGGGGTACGATATGTGCTAATTTCAATTATTAAAATGTCCATTTAGAACATTTATTAGCCCAAATGAATTCAGTTATTTCAAATATAGAAGCAAAATATGTGGAATGAAAATATACAACATAATTAGACTATTAATGAAAACACTTACATACCTCTGCATGAATGAAAATGAAAGCTTAACAGTCTCAAAAGATGGTGCTAAATATTTACATATCTGTCTGAGATACATATTTTTAGATGCTAAAAATATTCATTGTTAATGACTGGAAGGAAAGTCTAGGTTTAATGTAGTAATAAACTTCCATATATTTGTCTCACACCAAAGTCAAAGCGAATTTTGTAAAGTATTCCAGCAGCCTTTGAAATAAGAACTACTGCTGAAATAAAAGGAGAATCTTTCCAGGCAATTAACAGTACCTGTTTAGTGTGGGAAAAGTTTGCAAAGTGACTTGGAAATGAGAAAGTTTGCGCAGCAGTTGTCTGTAATTCTTTATCGAAGCTCTGCACACATCTTACAATCTTCCTCCTCAAGTGTGGTCTTCCTGAGCATTAAAGGAGACTGAGTGAGTTATATCAAAGGACAGTCACAAGGTCATCCCAGACTCAAGGGGAGGGGACTACACAAGGGCGTAAATACCAGTAAGTGTTCCATTGGGGGCCATCAGTGTCGCCAACTGCTGCACATGGAAGAAAATATGAAGTACATAATAAATGTATCTGCTACCACTGTTGCTACTGCTCCTAGTATATACGTATATATGTGGGGTGGAGTGGGGGTGGGAGATTGGTCTAAATTTAGTAAGCTCCTTTCCCCGGAAGCTCTCTTCCTGATTGGAATTCCTTTTCTCACCCTCCCTACCACTTCAAAATAAAGTGAGAAAAAAATGGGTCAGTGGTCAGATTTGGTTGGAAATCTGAGGCCCATTTTTGTTAGAAGTGTGTTAATTCTTTGCCTGACAGTGTGCCCTTCTCCCTGAGCATCTCTTGCAGCCTTTAGGTGGTAGTATGATGATTCTGGGCCCACACAGCTGACCATAGCCCTTCCTTTTCATTTTGTAGCTTTGTTCTGTGGTTGTGTCAATATGGTAAATTGCCTTCCTGCTATTGTGGGTCCATACCAGCTTCAGCCACCCAGGTGGTTGTAAATTCCGTGAGCCCCGTCTCATCCTCCTCTTTTGGACAAGCAATTCCTTCTCCTTGGAATAATTGAAGGGAGAACTGTGCAGCTTGCATTAGTTAGGATTGTTTCTCACAAATGGCCACATTTTAAAATAAACAAACTGAGGGAGAGAGGAATTTTGGATCATCTGTGCCTTTTCTTATGTGTTTGACTTCTTCATCATCAGAGATGGTATTTTAGTTTCTTTTGAGCACATGGGCCCAGACTCCGTGGAGCTTTATGCATGTCGGATGCCAGCTTTGAGGGAAAACGTCTTTAGCCATCACCCAGTACAAAAATCAGAAGCATGTGATTGATTGTAATTTAGCCAAAACAAGTAGTGGTTTTCTTTAGAACTTGCAACAATCACTGTGAATGAGCAAATGTTTATACAAGGTGTGAAGTTAAGTTTCATATAGTTACAAAATGTGAGTCCTAGCCAACAGCTCTGAAATCATATTTATATTTTGGGTAACAATTTCAGTGCTGTTCTTTGTTGCAATTAGGAACCCTGCTGCTTCACGAAATGATACCCTCATCCCGATTTAGCTCTTGATAAAGAAAGCTACGCTGATTTCTGGTGAAAACCTGGGATTTAATCCTTGCTTTTAAAATGTGCAAATTCTGTCAAAAATTTTGGGTGACTGAAACTCTTCCTACAGGGTTTCATTTCCTAATCTGCTCCATTGAACTGTTTCTTCCACTAACAAGGAATTAAATTGTGTCTTTGCTGACTGCTGTCTACTGCGAGAAGTGTCAGAATTCATTGAACTAAGAAGGCTCTCCTTAGCAGCAGTGAAGTAGTTAAAGCTTGACATTTCTTGTGCCTTTTTTTAAAAAATGGGACTAGGCAGGCTAATGTTTCTATACAGCTTTTCCACCAAACAGTCAAAACCCATTTTAGACAGAGCGTTTCCAAAAAGAGCAGAATTCACAAAATGATTGAATATTGTGCACTGATTTTTAAGAACTAATTGGGAAGCATCACTCTCTACTGTCAGATTGTTCCTGATAAGTGAAGAGAGATGGATTATTTTGTACCTCTTACCTTTTGCCCTAAGGTCCCATTTGTTTTATGGGAAGACAAAGTGCAGACACACGAAATCACTTCCTGTGTGCGTGAGCTGGTGCCTGCCAGTCTGTTTTCAGCTCTCCCGAATACTAGAATCTCTTAATCGTTGCACCCTTTCTGCTGATTGCAGTAGCCCATGTTTTGGGGTCAAAATCAGATGTGCTCTGAATGAGAGGAAATTTTTGCCTGGTCCAGCATTTGATATTTAATGCACTAGGTGGCTGGTTCTTTTCTAAAACAGTTTAGGGCTTAGAGCTACTGCTCTTGTTAAGTGGCAGCTCAATTTCTCTCCTCTCTCCTCCACCCAGTGCCCTTTTTAAAGACCATTTTCAATTGTCAATACATATATATGTATGTATGTATGTCCCCCTCACCCAAGAAACAGCAATTTTCTTGTTAGTGATATATTTGTACTTTTGACAATTTGCAGACCAAAAACCATTTAAAGAAACAGTTACACCTTGAGCTGAGATTCTGAATTGGAGATTCATACAGTTTTATTATGTTTTAAATAAAACGTTGAAATGTCGATTTGGGCAGAACAAGTACCCTAGGTTTTAAGAAAAAAAGAGATCCTGTAGAATCCTATGGGTGGGTAGATTTTATTATCTACCTACCCATTTATCCATCCATCTATCCACCCATCTGTCTTTTTTCCTGGGGCCAGGTGCTACTCTGCAAGGAGATAGCATGGTCTAGTGGAAAGAACCCTATTCCAAGGTAAGGAATATTCCAGGGTAAGTGGCTCTGCCACTGAGCAGATGTGTTTCCCTGGGGGTCTCATATAACCTCCCTATTTCCAAAACGGGGGAGTTCAATTAAGAGAGCTCCATTCATTTCTTCACTGAGCACCCACTTTGTTCCAGGCACTGTGCAAGGGGGAGAGCACATAATAGTAAGCCCAGGATTCCGTGTGTTATCTTGTTTCAATACTAAAACTCAGGGTTTTTTTTAAGAACAGCTTTTAAGTTTTAGTAGCACGTAAGTTATGCAACTTAGTTGGAAAAACCAAATATTTGCTCCTAACTATCATATGCTCCTAATACAGAAAGGAATATCCACAAGTATTGGTTAAATTTCCTAATCTGTCTAAAACGAGACATTGCAAAGATACTCTGGGTCACATCTGTTTTATTCGTTGGTTGGCCTGATATTGTTCTTTAAAATGATGAAGCAAAAAGGAAGGTGCTAGGTCCCATGTTTGTCCTAGATTGGGTGTCCACAGCCTCCAGCCCTCTGCCTCCAGAGAGGCAGACGATACCCAGAGGAGTTCCCGAGGCCCAAGGCCTGGGTGAGAGGGAAACAGAAAAAGGCAAGTGATGCAGGTGACAGCCGTCATCTCTACGGTGCATCACTCTCCTGTTGAAGCTTGTGCACCAGGTTGTCACCAGATAGTTATAGCTCGATAATCCAATGTATGTGAAGTTTAGGATCATAATTCATTTCTGTATATGAAGGGCTCCTCTTTGACATAATTTTTAGGATTTTGTGGTATAAATGAAGGGCAAGGATTGTGGGAGAATGAGTAGGGATGATCTAGCCATATTAAAAACAACAACAAAATTTTCTTTGCTGCAAGTTCTTTATATGTAAAATTAAAAACTGAATAGTGGTCCCCTCGAGGCGGTTCATTCAGATCTGTGATTGTCCTGAAGAGCAGTGTGTCTCAGCCTGTTTGAACTCCAGTGCAGGATGGTACAAAGTTATATGTTGGGGTAGAGTAGAACCATGCATGGGACAAATTATTGTTATTACTATTTAAGTTAATAAACTTAATTTTTTTGGAGCAGTGTTAGGTTCACAACAAATTGAGCAAAAAGTACAGAGAGTTCCCATATACCCCTTGTCTTCCCCCAACACATAACCTCAACGACTGTCAACACACCCCACCCGACTGGTACATTTGTTAGAATTGAAGAAACTGCACTGACACATCATCATCACCCGAAGTCCATAGTTTACAGGGAGTTCACTCTTGGTGTTGTACATTCTATGGATTTTGACAAATGTGTAAGGACATGTATCTACCATTGTAGAATCATACAGAATAGTTTCACTGCCCTAAAAATCCTCTGTGCCCTGCCTATTCATCCCCAATAATTTTTTAATGTGTTATTTTTTTAACTTTTTAATAGAGAATTTCGAACATACACAAAAGTAGATAGACTATTGTAATGAACTCATGTGTACCCCAGCAACCATCAGCCTCTTATATTATTTTGAAACAAATCTAAGACATATCATTTTATCTGTAAGTATTTCAATATGTGTCTCTAAAGTATAGAAATACGTAAAGTGTAAAGACTTTTTAAAAAAACATGACCATAATATTTTTATCTCACTTAAAACTAATAATAGTTCTGTATCATCAAATGTCCAGGCAGTGTTCAAATTTCCAGTTGTCTCATAGGCATCACAAATTCTTTTTTTATGAAACAGTTTGTTTTGAATTGGAATCCAGATAAAATCCACATCTTGTGATTGGTTGATACGTCTTTTGTGTCTCTTTTAATCTATAGTTCTTCCCTTCCTCTCTCTCTCTTTCTTTTTTCTTCCCCTCCTTGCAGTTTTGTTGCTATTTTGAAGAGATCAGGTTGTTTGTCCAAGTTTTTCCATAGTCTGGATTTTGCTGGTTGCATCCTCCTGGTTTCCTCGCGCATGTTGCTCTGTCCTCTGTACATATGATAAATTGGTAGTTGGATCAGGAACCTTGGTCAGAGTCGTGTTTGATTTACATGTTTGTTTTGGCAAGGCTGCTCCATCAGTGGTATTGTCGTCTATCAGGAGGCACAAAACGTCGGGTTGTCTCTCTTTTTTGATGATGTTAGCAGCCATTTATGCTTAGCATCTATATTCATTAGGGTACAGAGTGGTGATGTATTACTGCTGTCATTCCTTTTTCATCTATTAGCTGGAATGCTTCTATAAAGACAAACTTCCCTCTGTCAACTATTTGGTTACCTAGTGGTACAGCTTATATAGGACAGGCAGAGTAAATGCTTGGTTCTTTCCCTATTATTCCCCAGTTTTCAAATAGAGTTGGTTCTCTAGCATCCTTCAGTAATGACCAGTTCACTTGCTTTCTAATTATTTTTAATTTTTTGTTAGGAACACTCATTTTTGAGATGGCCTAGGTCCTTTCCATGGATGTAGAGCAGCCCCAGGCTATTGGAGAGTTGAGCAGTGGACTGGGTTCCAGAATCCCCACAAGAGAGACCAGTACACAGCTCTCAGGGAGGGGGAACGCCTTCTTCAGGGACCAGCAGCAGAGCAGATTGATCTGCATTGCCCAGAGAGGCTGTAGGGGCTGGAGCTGGGTTGGATAAATCAGATTGCCCTAACCTTTGTTTTCAAGGACTTGGAACACTCCATAGCAATCATCTAGACCAACTTACTATTTTTGGATCTCTCTCTCTCTTTTTTAAATTGTGTTAAAATACAAATAAAATTTACCATCTTAACCATTTTGAAGTATACAGTTCAGTATATTAAATACATTCACATTGTTGTGCAGCCATCACCACCATCCATCCCCATAATAGACTAAATTACTTTACAGTTGAGGAAAATGAGGCCCAGAAGGATTGTCTGAGGCTGCAGCAATGGCAAATGGAAACTAGAAACCAAATTTTCTGACTTTCAGTATAGTACTCTTTCCAGCAAACCAGGCTTTGACCCGACTGCCTTGGGTTCTAGAGCTGCCCTTCCTTATTTGGCTTATTCAGTTGCCACTTGACTACTCTGTGATAGTCACAGAGCAGAGCCCCCGTCAGAGGATGTGTCACATGTGGAGGGTTTCTGCAGAAGCATCTTTTGAATAAGGTTCCAGAAACCATGGCTAGAGTAAGGAGCGACCTAAGGGTTAACCTTCCTGACTCACTAGCTTGGCAGGGCCATAAAGAATTCTGCTCAAGTTATCGTTGTAACGGACATCAAAGTAGTACAGCTGCTACTGGAGTTCCAATTAGTGCCTTTCCTGTTTAAATGGGGCTCCTGCGAGTTGAATCCTGAAATAGCTGTGTTGTGATCAGGGTGTGGGAGAGCAGAAAGGGGGAAGGCCTCTTTTATAACTATAGTGTTCTTAAAGCATAACGATCTGGTTTGCAGTCTTTCCTGATTAGATAATAGCATTGTGGATTACACACAGAACCAGCTTCGTTTATTGCTGTGCTCATTTGTTATTTGGTTGGATGTCTTTTGGTAGCTATTTCCATAATCACTGTAAACAATTTATATTTACAGATTTTTTTAAAGCAAGTGATGAGGCAAATTGGTCAAAAGTTCAGCTTATCAAGGAAAAAAAAAAAAGACTTTGAAGATATTTCTTTGCTCACTTCCCTAGATTGCCTTGTTTTTCCCAGCAGGACAGGCTCTCATTCATTGGCAAGGCCTATCAGTAATGGAAGATGGGATTCATGATAACATTTGTTCCCATGTGGTTACAGGACTAGTACTCAGGAACCTGGGAATAATCCCATCCCTCACCCCAGTACTAAAATAAACTAATATACCCACTGCCCAATGTCTGTTTTCATTTTTCTTTTTTTTCTCTTGGCCTTTGGTCTTAAGAGCATAACTTATCATCAACTGATTAGGATAATGGAGATCTGATCCTTATAGAACCTTCTCTCTCCTGGATGAGACAGTTGTTGCCTCCACAGTTGTTTTCTCTTTGCCCTCACACCCCTTCTTGGGGAACTGCCTACCCCACACCCCATAGTCTTCCATCACAGACCCTACTGAGTCCCCAGAGAATTAGATAAAGCTGGCCCTGAGAGAGAGGCAGACAGACAGAGAGACCGTGCCTAGACCCCCAGCAGCCCCTCAAGTTCCTGGGCCCTGTCCCTTGGAGGGCTGGCAGCTTTCCTGTTATTTTGGTCTGTGAGAGACGTCTGGGTGTCCTGCCAATGAAATCCTCCTTTTTCCTTAACTTAGTTTTAGTGAACTAAGTTTAGTTCCTATTCCTTGCAACCAGTTGATCCCAAAGACATCTGTATCCTCATAATGCCCACGTGTTTCTCTGTCTCTGTCCTTCCTTACCTTGTTGGATGTTCTGTCTTCATGTTTCTCTTTGCCTCTCTAGGCTGTGGACTCTTTGAGCGCATGGATTATGTCTTGTTCATCTTTGCCCTCCCAGCACTTAACAACAGTATAGGATGTCGTAAAATGTTGGTTAGAAGAGTGAATGACCACAGCCACTTTTTTTTTTATTTAAAACTAGGAAACTGAAACCCAGAGAGGTGATATTTGCTCAGATTTTATGAAGCTTGTTTATTTAGAAGCAAAAGCTGGATCAGAACTCAAAACTTTTATCGAATTGTGCTTCTCTGTTGCCATTGGTTTTAGTCACCTTTCTTCTTTATCACTTCTTTTTTTTGTGTTCTAGCATGTAGCAAAACTGCTGTCCTTGCTTCTGTGCACTGTCTGTTGGAGGTGTTAATAAGCAGTGGGGTTGACCAGCAAGATTAAAGGAAGAGTAACATGGTCTGGATGACCCTCTAACCACTTTCCTATATACTGTTTGTAACACAGAGGGATGACTGCTCACGATATTAAAAATTAGGTGAACTTCTCATAATAGAGGTGTAATGCTAAGCTGCCAGTTATTTGGTGATAAAATTGGAGATACATTCCTTTTATTGTCTCCGAGATAAAAACTTACTTGAGTATTCAGCACCCTTCTCCAAATCACATATTTAAAGGATAAAAAATAAATAACAGTAACCAAAACAAGTTTTACAAATGACTGCAAAGTAATTAAGTTTCTTTTTATGGCTTTTTACATTGGCTTAAAGGTCAGTGTGAAAACAGATGAGAGTTAAACTTAGAACCACGTGTACCAGACAGAAAATCACTTAAGTTCCATTGAACATCCACTCTCACCCAAGTTTTTATACCTGAATCAGGCAATTCTCCCTGGCATCTTTTGGGTTTGCTGGTCTTAAAAAATGTAGAAGTCCTTCTGAACTGATGGGAAATGGTGGAGATATCTAGAAAACCACCACCGAGAAAGTGATTGCAAATGCAGTTACTAGCAAAGGGCCAAGTGGAGGCTGGTCACTGGAACACAGCTGAAGTGATGGGAAAGCACCCAGTGCGAAAACAAGGCCTGAGAAATGGATTGAAAGGAGAATTTACAGTAAAACGTTGGTTGAGTATAACCCTCTGTTAACCCATTGTCTTCTTCCATGCTACACCTTTGGGCAGGTGGGCAGAGGAGGCCCCAGTGGGTGTCCTGGACAGCCCAGATGGCACAGTCAAGACTCTCAAATTCTGTCACTGACCAGCTCTGCATCTTTGGGCAGGTCACTTCCCTCTGGGCCTGAGTATTCTAATTTTTTAAATGAGAGAATTAAATTTGGCAATCTCTAAGGCTCCTTCTCACCATAAAAACCCTATCCACATGATTAGGTATGATCACACATCCCGAATATCTAGGGTCATGAAAAACTCAGCCTAGTAGCAGTACAGGTGGTAAAGAATGGAAGTCAGGATGTGGGCTCAGTATGACATGGGAGCCCCAGGTTATTCCTGTTTGATCTGTGTCTCACTTAAGCCTGGCACCTTCCTCCACAAATATCAGAAACCCCAGTGTAACTAACTTAAAGAGTAGGACGATTTATTTATAACAAGACAGTTTATTATAACAAGAAGTTCCAAGATGGGGCAGCTCTGGCGGGTGTACTGTGGTGTACTATATTAAATCAAATCCAAGATGTCACCAACTGTAAGATGCACCCTTATTTTACGTTCCAGTAAAAAAGAAAAATTTCGGCCAATTAAATATGGCACACTATTGATTATGAAACACATCTGAGTTCAGAGATGATTAAATGTGGGGAAAAATATATCTTAGAATCCAGTGACATTCAGTAATTCAGTAGCACACCGATGCCATCTTTCCAGACTGCCTTCTCAGCTTGTTGGTCTTCCCCTCAGGCTAGCTCCCTTCACAGCTGCAAGGTGGCTGCAGCCCATCCAGTCGTGACAGGATAAAGCTGAGATGCAGGTGGCGCCTCCTGTTAGGAAAAAGGAAACCTTTCCCGGAAGCCCTGCAGCCGATTTCCCCACCCGCCTCATTGGGCGGGTGGTCGCACATCACACGTATGCCCCTTGGCATCCTGATCATTGCCAAGGGACCCAGACTTCCTCTGGTGTGGTTGGAGTCAGAATACTCAGGATGTACCTTCCAGCTGGGGTGGGCCACCTTCCCTGAAGGACGGTATCTGACGTAGCCAGAGTTTGGTTCACAAGGAAGACAGGGTGAATGGACAGATAACTATTGGAGCAAGTATACTAATAGAGTTTAGAATTTTTCCAGATAGAAGTTGGCGACAGGAAGATGGTTTGTGATTAATGTCAGTTACCTTCTTGCTCTGAGCATTTGAGTGTTTGAAGCTTTATTGCTATATTAAATTGTTTATAAATTCTGTAATACTAATTACTTTCTATACATTTCAATATAGAAAAGTATGTATTGAGTTTTGGAAAAAGTTCTCAATTTTTTAAGCCATAAAGTTTATTTCTAAATGCTTGCCGATTGATTATATTATGACATGATATTCTTACAGTTCCTTTAAAGGTGGATACTAGATTGATGGTGTTTGCACATTCCTTAGCTTCCTCCCTTCATACATTTAGGCTTAATTTTATCATATTTAAATGCCTCACAACAACGAAAGTAGGTGTTCTCAATGTCCCTGCTTTTTATTTGGAATAAAGCAATGCTTCCTCTTTTCTTGATAAAGATCTGGAAGAATCTAGACGCGTTAACCCACTTGCTCCTTGATCACAAGGCTCTCGAGCCCACCCTCTGAGCTTTAGCCTGCAAGCCCACAGTGCGTCTTTTCTTCCTCAGTGGAGGGGAGGTGACCCATTTCCTCCACCTTTATCCTCAAAAGCTTATGGTTATTTAGTTATGAATTTCCTGCTTTTCCTCTTTGGAGATTGGTGCCTAATTTGTACTGGATTTTCTGAACAGGACTGATGGAGCAAAACTGTAAGCTGCTCAGTGTTCAAACTGTAGCTTTTGTGGTGCAACAGTTCTTTCTGTGGATGTCGCCAGCGGTCTTCTTGACCTTGTTCCCACTGGAGCATTACCGATGCTTGAGGCCCTCTTCTTTCAGCCCAGGACTTGGGGAGTTCAGGGGAGAAGGACAATTGGAGTCAAAGACAACACTCGTTCACTCATTCAGTGGATGTTTCATTCATTCATTCAGTGGACGTTTACTAAGCCCCGATGTCTGCAGGGCCCAGTGCTGGGTGTTGGGGAGACTCACCATAGAGGTGACTTGGGCACATCGCCTCTGACTTTAGTGCCCTCAGGAGGAGGATCTGGCTTTGAGGAATTTATTACTGGAGGTGACATTTGTTCTTTGCTGCCTTGGGGGTATTTCTGTGCTTTGTCCCTCAACTACATAAGTGTCTCTCCTTGACTCTCCCTTTCTCTATTTGCAGTCCAACATCTCTAAAAAGCAGCATTTGATATAGGAATAACAGAGCAAAATCTACCTGCTACAGCTGTCATTTTTGGTAAATCTAAAGGTACTATTTTGTATGGAAGACTTGGTCCAGTTGGAAATTGGAATATGAAATTCAGCCTCACTTCCCATGTAGGGAGAAGGGACAGATCCTTTTAGTATTTATTCCTCCAAAAGTATCTGAAATAAATATTCATTGGTTCAAACCTCTCATATCTGAAACCTTTAGGTTCATGATGGAACAAATCCAATTAGAAGATGTCTGTACTGAAACTAAGAGGGTTGGGAGGAAGACAGCAGTTGCCAACACAGGATTTTTTTTTTTAAGTGAGAGTGTAGTTGGCCTTGCAGTAAACTCTCTTCTGTCAGTTACCTGCATAGTCTGCGTGTTTATGGCTTTATTATCTGTGTGTAGGGAGTGGCCTGAGCCAGCGCACATGTAAATCAGACTTCTAATAGTGATTTAAATCTGACAGTGCTTTTGAAATTTCCTTTTAGAGATAGAGGCCCCATACATAGAGCACCCTTTAGACATAACCAGAGAGCTGCAGTTTCCGTCTCATTTCTGGGAAAAGGTTATGATCAGATATAATTATGACAAGACCAAAATCCAAGAGTAAACGTCTCTTTTCTTCACCTCTTCTCCTCCCTCCCCCTAATCTAGTCCATCAGCAATATCTCTAAATTGCATCTCAAATCTTACCCTTCTCTCTGTCCACCAATATGGCCAGGTCTAAACTGCCCTCATCTCATACCTGGAGTCCTGCAAACCCCTTTTGCTGGGCTCCCTGCTTCCATTCTTCCCTCTACGTACAGCAGTGAGAGCAGTCTTTTCACAATAGAAATGTCATTTGTCCCTAATGATTAAACCCTCCAGGGCCTTCCCATCACATTCAGAATAAATTCCAAACTCCTCTTACTGGTCTAGACGGCCTACATAATCTGGCCATGCCTGGTTCTAGAGCTTCACTTCTTCACCGCTTCCCCTTGGCCCTCCCTGTTCTAGCTGCAGACTCTTTCCCTGTTCCTGGAACTCTCCAAGCTTGTTCCCACCTTGTGCCTCAGCACTGTCTGTTCCTTCTGCCTGCTGTGCTCTCCCCATCTCCATATAGCAGGCGCTTCCCTGCCGCCCACGTTTTACCATTAAAGTTTCAAACGTATGTAAAAGAAGAGAATGGTAGAATGAACTCCTGTGGGATAGTCCCCTAAATCCCAAATCACCAACATTTGGACATGTGTTCTTTATCTTTTTTTCTTTGTGTTTTGCTTCTTTTTATTTGTTGTTGCTGCTGTAATATTTTAAAGCAAATCTCTGACATCATGTCATTTTACTCCTGAATGCTTGTTTCTACAAAATAAGGACATTCACTTTTACAATCACAATGTCATTATCACACTACATAAAGTGCACAGTAATTCCCTCATATCATCTAATACTCAGTCCATATTCCGTTTCCCCAGTTGTCTTGAAAATGACCTTTTACAGTTGGTTTGTTTTTTATTAGGATCCAAACTCCACAGAATGGGTTTGATTTTTGTATTCTTCACTTGTCTCCTGCTCTCCTCCATTTCTCTTACTGTGCTTTCTGTGATGTCTCTTTGCTCTTATGTTTCTTTTAATTTGGTCTTTATTTCTAAAGTTTTTTTTCTCACATTTTACTGAGTTTTGTTAGTTCTCATTTCATATGCTCTTGTTGTCCAGCTGTCTCACTTCTAAGAAGTTATTTTTCTGATTTGTGCTGTTTTTTCAAATCATCGGTTAGTGATTTTCTTTTAGCTCAGTTTGAAATAATTGGTTACAGTTTTTATCTGCTTGTGGACTTTTTCATGGCGTGGACTGATAGTCTGTTCAATTTACCCTCTTTTCTCTCCAGGTATTGAGTGGGGCAGGGTGACATTTCTGTTGTATCCTGAGTGTGGGATGGACTTCCCCTTTCTATGGAGGGCAGGCCCAAGAAGGGAGCCCAGTGGCCAGGGGGACCTTCCCAGCTCATGAAGGACTGGGGCACTGGTCTGCCTCTCAGAGCTCCATGCCGCCCGGGCCTTTAGATGCTGTGTTTGCAACTCTGCACTTGCTCTGGACGGCCCGCCCTCCTGCCTTTCAGGGCTTCCTACCCTACTCCGTTTGATCTCTCTTCCCAGCACATGCCCTCAGGAGGAGGATCTGCCTTCCTGGATGGAGTGTTTGCTGGACAGTTCTGTGGCCCAGGCAGCAGGGGCTGACCCTCCTGCAACCCCCAGGAACCCCTGATGCAGGTGTTGGTGATCATTTGCACTCAGACCCTGAGAAGATGGTGTTCCCAGACCCACTTTTCAAGGCTCCCATTTGGGTAGGGCCCCTCTTTTTGGAGGAGAGTATTTCCTGGTGGCTTGGTGCTTTTGTGACCCTAGGGCCAATCAGTTGTCCCTTTTCCCCTCCCACCACCCAGCCTCACAGCTGCTGACCCTGGGCAGTCCTGCCCACCTGTAATCCTGTGGTTCGTGGGGAATTTTTAAAATCAAGTCTTACTGAAGATTTCATCTATCTCTCACTGTTCTAGTTGCTTTGTCTAGTTTCAGGAGATTTAGAGAGATTCCAAAAATTATGCTAGCTCCATCAAATTAAATGTTGCCCCAGAGGCCTTCCATCCTCACATGCTGCCGTCTCACCTGCTTTGAGCTCTGTGCATGATGCACATTGCCACCTGAACAGAAACTTCTCCTCATTCTCTAATTGTTTATTAGGGCCATCATACTCACTCCCGAATCCTCATGGGGCTAGAATAGTGGTGGCCCCAGAACAGTAGATGATGAATCATGGGCACAGTAGGCCCTGTCCCTCCCTGGCCACTCTAGAAATTGTGAGACTTTTCCCAAAAGCTCTAGCCCTTTTTACTATGATTATATTACCCTGAAAAATAAGTAAAAGAAAAATCTTTTTCTCTAATGTTATAAAGGCACTTAAACTACAACATGCAAGAAGAAAATTCCATTTAAGATATTAAAATAGTAATGGAATACACACTGAATTAAATATCATCAAAAATTAAAAATCTAGGCTTACCTTGTCCCAGCAGAGAGGACTGATGTTTTGGTCTTTGTCTTTCTGTTACAGAGTTCCCTCATTGCACTGTGTATGTGTACACATATACTATGACAGTGTAAACTCTAGATCCACAAATAGAAAGTCTCCATTAGAGAGCCTTGTAATATAGTGGGAAGAAAGATGGACTTGGAGCCAGAAGCAACGCCAGATTCTTGCCCCATCTCTGCCCTTAATAATTACTCGACCTTGGCTATCACTTAATGCCACTAGGTCTCCTTCCATCAGTAAAATAAGGTGGTTGGGTCACTTTCAGCTCTGAGTACTAGGATTCTTGTAAGCGTAAATATCTGTTAGCTTAAGACCAATTCTAACCCCCGGGCATAAGAGTCATGAGACAGAAATGTTTTCTGAGTTGGAGTCTCTGCTATAAATGCAACCCGATAATGAAAGCAGAAGTAATACCTTAAAGAAACCGCGCACTTCAGTTTAGTTTTACAATTATCCGTTTGCAAGTAGCCATTGAGCATTCTTTGTTGATTCACAGTGGTGGTGTCATGGGGGATACATTTAAGAGAGATTTCTTGGTGAGGTACAGTTCTGAAAATAGTACCAGGCATTTCTGAAAATTTTGAATTAACACCCACAAATTGGAATGGCCCAGGGTTTGTATTTTGAATAAGCTTATGGCATATTGTTTATTCAGTCACACAGATTCCTGCACAGAGTTGAGAACCATGTGAGAAAGTATTCAGTTAGTGATATAATAAAAATGATAGCTACCACATATCGAGCTCAGATTATGCGCCAGAGCCGGCGCCGAGCGCATCACGTACGTTGTTCTTTAGCCACCCTGTGAGGAAGATATCGTTGCTCCTGTTTTACGGATGAAGAAACTGAGATGCGAGCAAGTGAAGCAATGCTGCAGAGCTGGGAAGAGTGGTGGTGCTTAGAGGCCTAGCGAGTGTGCAGATGGTGCTGCCCGGGTCCTGGGCTCTTTGCTAAGTACTTGGCATTTATTAAGCCATTTAATCCTTACAAAACCCCCTGTGAGGTTGATGTTACAAGTGAGGAAACTGAGACACAGAGAGGTGAAGTGACTTGGCCAAGGTCTCATAGCTAGTTAGTGTCAGAGTGAGGGTGGGAGCTTGGGCCGTCAGTGTCCAGAGTCCAGGTTCTTACCTACTGTATCATGTTGCCCTGCAGCACTGTGACGACGGACAGAAAGACTCCAGAGTTCTTGCTTTCCACCATGCCATTAGAAGGGAAACTAGAAGAGCAAAAAGAATCCTAAGTAAAGAAACTTTAAACTTGTTCTTCCTTACGTGAGGGACAACATTGCATTTTTAGCCATATTGCATGTGACCTTAAATTCAGCAAAATAAAACTTCCTCTTGCCTGGCCCTTGAAATCTTGAATTTGGGGATCATTAGCAGGAATACACCCTTAATCTCAGGTGTCAGATCCACATTGCGAAGTGGATATCCTCTCTCAATACCCGTGGTTACCAAAAAGCATTAAAGACACCCGGATCTCTGATTGTCACCTGCTGTCTTGCTGATGCTTGGTTACTCTACGCTGGAGCATTAATATTTGAAAGGTATTGATTTAAAAAAAGAATTCCCAGGTTGGGGGACAGGGTGAGGTCTAAAATTAGTGACATATTTTTATGAGAAATTTGAGGTAATACTTGTCAACAAATGGGAGTGGCCTAGGCTTTGTCGTTCAAATGGGTTCCTTTATTTTTTGTTATTTGAACTGTTTCTTAACTTTGGGTTTGTATGTAAGGAAAAGTGAAGCCCAGCGAGACCTTTGAACATAAGGTAGCCCGAGACTTGCATCGACATGTAGACTCCTAGGAGACAAAGCCAGGCTCTGCATCTTGACAACAGCAGTGACCCAGGAGCCATAAATGACAGAGAAGGGTCGAGATCAACAGATGCAGGGTGACTGCCTCGCCTCGTGCTTATTGAGCTGATCGCTTGGAAAGTCTTTAGTGGTTTTTCAACTTGAAAAGAACAAATTTGAAATAAATAAATTGATCCATTAACCTGTTACAGGAAGGTTCCCACTGTGCTTAGTACCCCCAAATCATCTCGGATAAGGTTGACTAAGCCACACTGTAATAGATTTTCAGGGTAATATGTGGACCATGAAATGACCATTAACCAACTTGCTTTGTTTATGAGAGGCAGGCACTTAATGCCACTGGCCTCTTGCTGGAAGCACATTCCACTGTGGTATGTTTCAGCGCTGTGAAGTCATTGATCAGATGAAAATGACCAGTTAGCAAGTGAGTGTTTCCTGGGCTGTAGGCTTTATGAGTAATGTGTTCTTCAGTTAAAAACAGCACTTTAAGCAATTGTTTAAACCTAACCATTTGGGAATGAGGCAGAGAGCTTCATGAATAATTTATTTTCAAAAGAAAAGATTAAGGGATCTGAACTTTTTCACCTTCCCAAACCTTTTTTATTTAAGTGAAAATACCTTCAAATGATATAGATCCAGATAAATAAAACTCATAATGCATACATGATGTAAGTTTATATACTTTCACTTTTAAAAAACCTTTATTGAGAAAGGTGTAGGCATGTAAATACAGTGAATTTAAAATAAGAACTGGGTATGGAATTGCTGGAAGGGTTGTGGGATTTTAGATGTAACATTGAACATGTATTAGCATAGTGCCACGGGAAAGCGGAAATTACGGTTAATATGTCCTTGTATCAGAAAGGACTCCATCAAAGCAGACCAGTTTGATCCCTTGTGCTTAAACATTATGCTTTCCACTTTCTAAAACAGACGACCATCTTATAAGAATTGTACGTCCTTGATTCAAGGTTTAAATATTAGAGTTTGGGGCGGGGATTAGGTACCAATGTCATATCACCATACCAAAATCTCCCCCCCCCACACCTCTCTTTTCTCTTGTTCTTATGCCATTAAAATCTCCCATGGTTTTGTATTTGTGGACCTGATACGTGGCCAGAGTGATTTGCCTCAGTGGATAAAATTTTCATTAACGAAGGCACAGATGAGCCTGGATGCTGCTTCACAGTCATTGTACCACCACCACTATGGCTCTTCGTTATGGAGTGATTACTAGGTGTCAGGCACTGTTCTAAGCACTGACACCTTATTTAATCCTAACAACCTTGTGAGCCAGGTGTAACTATAGTAATTACTTGCCCAAGTTCACCAGAGCTCATGTTTTTAACTCTTTCAGCATCTATGTTGCCTTCTCTATTACCTCACAGTCAGACCAGAGGTGCTTATGCAAGGTGGGTAATCAGCACCATATAAAGACACACTTATTCACTATTTGATTTTTGACCCCCATAACAGATTGGAGCACAGGCAGGAACCAAGGAGTGTGAGAGAAGGCCTAACTGACACTGCTGTTGTCAGTTTCCAGACTGTCAAAGACCCTCTCACAGAGCCCGTTTTCTTCGGGTTGTCAGGGTAACGCGTTTGGAAACTTGCAGCACACGTACTAACAAAAGCTCGGAGCCAATTCTTATATAACAGGAGAAGAAACAGAAAAAAACTATAAATATAAAGCACAAGGGCTTGAGTTGATGCTCATAACATTAATAAAATTAATTGTCTTCTTGTTAAGAAGAAGTACATCCTTGTTTTGAAAAGATATTCATAAAAATGGCTAAAATTAAGTTTAGGCACCCAAAGAGATAGACGCGAGGTATCTGAAACCTTTGCTAATGAGAAAGAGCACATTCTCCAGTAGCGGTGGACAAATGAGGACAGGCTATAGGGACTGAGTCTCGCACCTCACAGCTATTGGTATCACAAATACTTTTGCCATGATATAGGAATCTTGATTGTTCCCGTGTTCTTTTTCTGCTTGCTCCTTCTGGGGGCTTTAAAAAATTTCATGTTTAAGATGATGGGCCTCCCATTTTGAGCCAGTCACACTTGAAAAATATCCCTTGAGATTATCTAAACTTAATTTCTGGCCATTTTGTTTCAGAAATACTAACCTCAGGGGGTCTTTGTTCTCTACACTAAAACTTAATCTATTTGGAAAAATTCCATTTACTTTCTGTAGAGAGTGACTGGACATGGCTTCTGTGAATGATACGGTTGCTGTTATCCCTGAGCACTGTAAAAATGGACTTTGAAACAGTTGGGTAGGACCCAAACAGAAGGTGATGTATGGCTTGAAAATGGTTTAGTTGAACATTATGCTTCAATATTTTACTGGTCATTGTGGCACAGGTTTGAGAAATATATGTTCGGTTTTTTAAAGTTTTATTTTTGGATTGGAAACTTTCTCGAAAACCAAAATAGATGATTCAAGTGTGTTTGAATCAATGCTGAGATGTCATCCTCATCTGCAGAATGAAAATTATTAGCCGGTTACTTGAAATCCAAGTCAAATGAAACCATCTCACTGTGTGCTTCATCCAGCTTTTCCTCTTCACTGAAGGAAAGCATGCTGAGAATCTTCACAAAAATGCATTTAACTGGATTATTATTTTATTCCAAAAGTTTTTCAGAAAATAGCAATGCAGATATTAATTGAGCATGGGGTAGCACCCAGCCTGGATTGATCTGAGTACTTCCAAGCATACATTTAAACATAAGCTCATTATTTCCCCAGAGTCTGTGCTTGAAAATAGATTGAGAAGATTTCTCAAAACCTTGTGGCATAATTTCAATTACGTTTAAACTATGATCACAATTTATTGTTGGAAATGCGAGAGTGGATAAAATATTGTAAAAAATGCAGTGGAAAAATACAATGAAAACTTTTTTACATGTGGCCATAAGAGGCTCTTAAATCTACCTTTTGGAAGAGTTTATTGGTTTGTAATGTTTACTAGTAGTCACATTTTAGTCTTTATCCAGGACCAGAGCAGATTCAGAAGGTCTGAGTTCTAATCCCAGCTTCACCTACAACCGCTAGAAGGCTTTAAACAAGTCAGCCAGCCTCTCTCTCAGTGCCCCAGTTTCACTCTCCATAGAGTAAAACATTTGGACTAGATATCCTCTCAGTTGCCTTCCAGCTCCAGAATTATATGATTCCTTTGGGGGCTATTATTATAATCCTTAAATCTGTCAACTCTTGGAATGTATTTCCAAACATGAATTGATTCGCTAAAGTGCCTTTCTCCTCATGGAGAAAATAGTGCTAGAAGTGGCACTCTACATGTCATCTTTCAGAGAGCGAGCAGAAGGCCTTTTGCCCTTAGAGTGTTAGGGTCCCACTGGACACGAATGGGCTCTGCTATTTTAGGTGTGAAGGGATTTATAAAAGGCAGAGTTTCCCCAACATGAGATTCCTTAGCTAGTTAATGAAGGCAAAAGTTCTGTCATGTACCCTGCTGCCTTCATTAGGCCTTGGAATGCAGGGGCCAATGGTCAATCATTATTTACAATGGAAATCTGGAAAAAGTCCTATTTCCCAGAGCTGTCAGCAGGCCCTTAGAACCTTCATGAAAATGATGAAAAGTTTCTGAGTCATGCTAATTAAGCTTAAATGCTTTACATTGTTTAACAACAAATAATATTCTACTGTTCTGAACTCTACAAAGAAAGAAACCTTTGAATTAAGGCTGAAAAATGTCAGAGAGCATTTCGGGCAGGGAGGAGGAAATACTGTTCTATGGTTGTGATGTGTATTACCCAGAGCCACCTCCCAGACAGCTTGCCTTTCCTTTCTCTGAAACAAGTCGCCATTGTGTTGATTTCTTGCCTGCTGCAGCACATGCAGACCATTTTAACAGGCATGAGGTAGGTTTAAATGTGAAGGGGCTTGCCCAGTGGACAAACTCTCACTTATACTAGAGGGTTAAAAATGCTGAAAAGCGGGAGTTTAACCTCCTTGTTTTCATTCTCATTTAGATCGGAACAGACCTCTCTAATGGCACCTTTCTCCCGTACTCTTGAACCATGGCAGGAATAATTCCATTCGTAATTAGGCAGGTGTCCAGTTTTAACCCTGAATGTCTCTACAGGCGGTCATTTCCTTGCCTCTCCTGGCAGCCTCTCTACTCAGCTAGCAATCCTTCCAGTTGTAAAGTTTTGCCTAATATTTAACCTCAGTGTTCCCTGCTGGAACTCTCTCTTATTGTTCTCATCAACCAAGAATAATTGATCTATCTTCACTCAGCAACTTCCATTTGCATGTTTTAGGAGTAACTATGTTATCTCTGTTAAAGACAGACTCTCTCCTCTTGTTAAGTTTTTGTACACTTGTTTCCAAAACGGATTACTGGTTGTGTTCATCCTCTATGCATCCCTTCCAATTTGTCATCCCTTTATTATTACTTACCTTGGTAGTCCACCTGTTTTTCCCAAAATGGAATGATTCTCTCTCCTTTTACATGTATTCTCCATATTAACACAATTCCAAGCAGTTAACACCATTGTGTTGTTGACTGCAGTCCTCCTTGTTGAGGACAACTGTAGGATCTGAGCAAGAGAAACTGACATTGTTTCATCATTATGAGCTGTGTGTCCCTAACTCTCGAACAGTCTACTCTGCCCACTGAAATACTGAATGTGTGTGCCCATGCACATGCACACACACACCACTGCACAGATCAGAGCTCGAGTTACAACCTTCATGGGTAGGTGCATATGATGATATTTGGAGCATTAAATGGAATGATTGATATGACACAGCCGAATCTTGAGTTACGGCTACATCTGTTCATTGTAGCAGATCTTCTGTTTACAAAAGTGGGTGTCCGAAATTAAGAATTTAAGTACTCCTGGCTTCTATTTCTAAAGCTGTTAACATTTAAATAAATAATTGTTTTTATCTATTTTATTCTGAGATCTTCAAGTGAAAGACATATTAGTTATGTGCCCTTTAATTACACATGCCCTCTGGACATCCTACTCGGCCACATTAAGGCAGCCTACTCAGCCACAGTAAACATTCATTTGTGAACTCTAGTGGGCAGAATCCTTCTTGTAAATTTCCTTGATTACAAAATTGCTGTTTCCTGGGGTTCTTGTTAGGACACTCATCTTTAGTTCTAAGACTTGGTTGTGGTAGTCCTTTCTAGTTATAGGTTTCTTCAGAAATTTCTAGTAGCCCCCCTAGACAGTGACAAAGGCAATGTGTTTTATGCCAGAACTGTACTTGGAATAGTTCTGCTATTAAAATTCTGGGATTTTACTAAAATCCATCAAGTACAATAGATTCCGGTTATTCACAAAGGTTAAGGAATGGGGTGTTCTGATTGATTGAATTTTGAGAATAATTACCATATGTACCTTTCAAAGATGGATAGTCTTTGGAACTGTGTAATTGCTTCTTTGTGCAGATAGTAAGCTCTTAGGAAATGTATACTGAAATGACTAGAGCTGGAAATCCCCTTAGAGATCATCTAATCCAAAGAAGAGGAAACCGAAGCCAGAAGGGCCAGATGACTTGCCCACTGCGGGCCTGCAAGTGAGTAGGTGAGCCAGGACAGAGCCTAGATCTTTCCACACCTAGTCCAGGATGTTCGCAGCTACACACACTGCCCTTCAGCATTGGGTTAAGATGAGGTAATGGAGAAAACACTGGCAAAAGGACCCAGTTACTTGGATTCTGGGAGAGAGTTTAAGGTACCGACTCATTATCATTGTCATAACCTACTATTACTCTGTGTATATATGTGTGTGTGTGTGTGTGTGTGTGTGTGTGTGTGTGTGTGTGTGTGTGTGTGAACTAGGAAATGTGCTGAGTTATTTACCTGCATTATCTCATTTAGTCTTCAAAACCACCCTCTGAAAGATACTGTTATCATCCTCGTTTCAAGATGAGGATTGAAGGCTGCTAATTTGCCTCACTTAGTAGGGCTGGGACTTGAACCCACCCAGTGGAACTCCTGATCTCATGAGCTGAACTACAGTGCTACCTTCCTGATTTATTCACTGCTCCCTTTCAACATGAAAAGAAAATATTTCTATCCACAAATTGTTTTGAGGGAAATAACTTGTTTTGGTAGTGATGTACAAGTCTAAATATGTCCAAAATGTTTTCTGTATTCAAATGCATATCAAACTGCTAATAGTCCAGATGGGCAAATGTGGAGGCCGAAAGGGCTTCACAGAATGAGGCTGGCCTGCTGCACTTCTACTGCTGTGAGCATGCTCAGCCTGTGGAGGCTGCATCTTCTCTGAAGCCGTCTGTGCACAGATTCGTGTCCCTTTTCACCAGAGCTGTGAAGACCGGTTCCAGGCTCCAATGAGAGGATAGAAATGATGGTGAAACCCAGCTTTGTGCCTGAGCCTTTGGGACTGTGATTCCACAGACTCATGTTACACACCGCTGCTGCCCCTCCCGTGGTTTAGAGCTGCAGTGGAGTTCATGGTCTTCCCAACGTGGTGCAGCCTACAGAACCTAGCAGGCAGGGTTCTCGTCATCTGAAGTCCAAAGGGATCCAGTCTCTGCCTTATCTCCCTAAGACTTACGAAAAACCACTTAATTTGACTCTTGCCCCATTAATATTTGAGATTAGTGCAGAGACTTCAACACATATTCTAAACATTTTTTAAAAATCTACCTCATTGAGGTATAATTTACATAAAATGCACCCATTTTATGCTGACTAATGTTCCATTGTATGTACATACCACAACATGGGTTAATTTTTGAATGTTAATCCTATCTTTCTACAATACAGATGATCATGATATATTATCTGTTGTATGTATTGCTGGATTCTATTCGCTAAGGTTTTATTAAGGAATTTTGTGTCTTTGTTTATGAGGAACATATTGGTAATACCTTTGTCTAGTTTCAGTATCGGGAGAATGCTGGCCCCATTAAATGAGCTGAGAAATGTTCCCTCTTCCTCTGTTTTCTGAAAGAGTTTCCGAAAGATTGGTATTATTGCTTCCCTAAATTTTTGATAGAATTAACCAATGAATCCATGTGGGCCTGGAGTTTTCTTTATGGGAAGGTTTTTGATAACAAATTCAATTTTTAAAAAGTAGATATAGGGGGCCGCCCAGTGGCGCAGTGGTTTAGTCCACGCTTGGCAGCCCGGGGTTTGCGAGTTCGGATCCCGGGCGCCCGCCGACGCACTGCCTGTCAGCCATGCCGTGGTGGCGTCCCATATAAAGTGGAGGAAGATGGGCACGGATGTTAGCCCAGGGTCAGTCTTCCTCAGCAAAAAGAGGAGGATTAGCAACGGATGTTAGCTCAGGGCCAGTCTTCCTCAGCAAAAAGGGGAGGATTGGCAACAGATGTTAGCTCAGGGCTGGTCTTCCCCACAAAAAAAATAATAAATAAAAAAATAAAAAGTAGATATAGGGGCTACTTAGATTTTTATTTCTTCTTATATCTGTTATCTAATTTATATCTTTCATGGACTGTCCATTTCATGTAAGTTGTTGAATTTATTGGCATAAAGTTTTCATAATATTCTCTTGCTATCTTTTTAATGTCTCTAGGCTTTGAGGGATATCTTCTCATTCATTCCTGATATTGGTAAATTGTGTCTTCTCTTTTTTTCCCCTTGATCAGTCTAGCTAGGGATTTCTCAATGTTATTTTCTTTCAAATTATCTACTCTTGATTTCAATGATTTTTCTCTATTTTCTATTTCATTTACTTGCAAACATTATTTCTTTCCCCCTCCTTACGTGAGGTTTAATTTGCTTTCCTTTTTCTACCTTCTTAAAATGGAAGCTTAGACCTTTGCTCTTTTGGTCTTTTTTTAATATATATTATAAGCTTTTTTAAACTATAAATTTCCCTTCAAGCATGACTTTAGCTGCATCCCACAAATTTTGATATATTTTTATTATCATTTAGTTTAAGATCTTTTCTAATTTCCCTTGTGATTTCTTCTTTGTCTCGTGAGTTATTCAGAAGTATGTTGTTTTTTTCTAAATATCTTGGGGATTTCCTTGATATATTTTTTTTTATTGATTTTTAACTTTGGCTGTGGTCAGAGAACATATCTGTGTGATTTTGAGACTTGTTTTAAGACCAAGCTTTTGGTCTGCCTTGGTTAATGTTCCATTTGCACTTGAAAACTATGTGTATTCTACTGTTTTGGAAGGTAGAATATATATGTCATTTAGGTTAAGTTAGTTGAGAGTATTGTTCAAATGTTCTATGTTCTTACTGATTTTCTGTCTGCTTGTCCTGTTAACTACTGAGAGAGGCCTGTTACTGACTGTTTTTAGGAGCGTAAACTTTTAGGATTGTTTTATCTTCTGGGTGGAGTCACCCTTCCAAGCTTTTTTCTTTTTCTTTTCTTTTTTAATCATCCTTATGACCTCCCTTATTTTTAAATGGTAGGCTTTGTTCCCCTGAAGTTTCCTCCTTTCTCGGGGCGAGGAAAGTTTCCTTGGGATGGGGTACCATGGGGGCGGAACAAGTAGGCAGGACTCAGAGAAGCAGTGGTGGCTTGGATGAGCAGAGGGTCAAATTGATTAACTGTATTTCTCCTCTGATTTACAAAATAAAAGAGTTTGTGCAAGGATTTGAAAGATTGCCACAAGATTTCTCAGCTTAGGGAGATAGGATGTTGTTTATGGTTTGGCGAGGCCACTGTAAACCTGTAGAGGGCGCCCTCTGAGAGTTTGTCCAGGGCGCTGCAAGCATCACCTCCCTGTCTCTGGTGGAATCCTAGATTTCGCTCCACTGGGAGAAGTATGTTCTGGCACAATTTTTAACTCCTTTGAAGGTGGCAAAGGGAATTTTGGGGCCAGTGGCCTTGCATGCTGCTGCGTGTGTGAAAACCATTTTATTTTCTGTTGAGGAGGCCCTCCTCTCATGCTCACATTGCACATTCTCAGACACACTTTCCCGCAGTCAGCTCTCGGGGTGATGGATCATCTGCAGCCCTTGCTTCACGGTATTGCTGACCTAAACACCCTCGCCCTCCTAGGATCCTTATCCATTTCCTCTCTCTTCATTGTCTCCTGATGTATACGTGAAAACCTGTTTTTTCTTTTTTAAGGTATGAAAGTGCAGGTTTATTTAGAATGGAAAAAAATGCAATTTATAAAAACAAGCAAAACCTTTTTGAAACCAAGCTGTTGAACTACCTGCCTTACTTTAAGGGGGTGTCTAAACTCAGTCATTTATAAGCCACCTATAGGATTTTTGCTTGGTTAGCTGTTCTGTTGTTTACATAATCTTTTTCTTTAAATAAAGTCATTTTTAAAACTTAGCCTCATTCTAAGAAGTGATATGTGTGAAATCACAGGTTTTACTTGCTAGTTATTTTTCTATATACATATATATTTAAATTAAAAATGTTCGCCCATATAGCACCTGATATCACCTCACGCACCACTTTGTGAGTACGCATGTCACGCTTTGGAAATTGTTAGTCTGGGGCAGATGTGAATTTGACAGTGAACTTAGTGAGAGAGAAAAACTAGCACTTGGCAGTGGTCCGAGAAGGAAGGCTTTGTGCCCGCAGCTCGAAGGTTCTGGGTCCCTTTAAGAAGAAAGAGGAAAGCAGAGAAGTAGCAGATAGACTGGGGTAACTATTTCTCAGTGAGGCAGATCCTTTCATTATGATTCCATTATTCTGTTTGAATGCCATGAATTTCCAAACTAGCCATATCCACAGTTAAAACACTCCAGGAAATATTTGTTAAATGAACGATGTTGAATTAAGTAAGCAGAGTGTATGTAAAGTTTTATTTCATTACCAATTTAGAATATTCATATCCCTATTACCCTCAATTAATTTAAATATTTTTCAATTTACTGTATTTCTTATTCTAGCGGGGGAATTGTGGGATTCGTTTCATTTGAGAAGAACCTTTTACTGTTCTAGAAGGAGGCTCCAGCAAGGGACTATTTCCTAAAAGAACCTTTTACTATTTCTAGAAGGAGGCTTTACTAAAGGGGCTGTTTGCAAAGGTGCAGGTAGGTGTGGGGAAACTGCAGGGAATAGTGCAGTGGCCCTGCTGGTCCTTCCCCTGAGGGCAGGGGGAGGTTGTGGTCACCAGGACCCAGGGTAGGAGAGAGAGCTGTATGGAGAGGGGTCCTGACAGAGCTGTGATGAGGGTTGTAGTCAGTTCCTGGTGACTTTGCTGGCAGAATAGATACTTGACCTCACTCTCCTTCCACCTTCCACCCCTGTCAGTGCCTCCTTCAGCCAAACCCACCCAGAAGCCAGAGGGCAAAGGAGCCCATTGATGAGGTCCACAGGGCTCAGCCTGTGGGGGCAGAGAACACTGTGGAGGTCCTGTCTTGGTGGGGTGGGCAGTATCTCTTTGGTCATACTCCCACCCAGTGCTCTTTATGTAGGGTAGTAGGGGCAGGGGGTTGTCGACAAAACATAACTTACCGACCCCCTGCAGCAGGTAACAAGCCGAAGTTAGGAGTCATAGTCGGCTTCTGCCGCCACCCAGCCATGTGCCCATTACCCACTGCTGCTCATACCTCTGATGGTAGGGGTGTGAAGCACACCTTCATCGCTGTAGGATTGGAGTCCTTGGTGTTTTGTCATTATTGAGTTGTCATAGCCGCCCTCCATCACCAGAGACCTCAGGCTTCTCCCTCCCTCTGAATCTCTGGCTAGTGCCTCCCATTGACTGAACCCAAATGGAAGCCAGAGGGTAAAAAGGCTTGTTGGTGTAATCTATGTGTAAGTCAGCCCCCTGGCGCACAGTGCAGGGTGAGGGAGGGTGGAAGGTAGGTGCAGAGGGACACTGGAAAGATATCAGCGTAGATCCCTTTCTAGAAGCCAGATTTGTTCCCTCCAGCCCACTTCGTACGAAGTCCTATTTCAGGATCAGCAACAGTCTTCCCTCTTCCTTGTCTGCCTTCATTCAAACGTAATGAAAAGGGCTCTCCTTATGAACGGAAATGCAGTAGTGTGTTAAAATGAGCAGAAAACAAGAAGGAATATTCCCTGCCTTTAATACTTAATTCTTCAAGCAGTTTTCAGTCTGTGACTGACTGACTGAGGCTTTGTATTCCTCTAGACTCAAGCAAAAGTCCCTAACCTTTTCTTCAGAAAAAAGCAATATTTGTACACATAAAAGGAACAGCTAATATTACAAATAATTGCTTATTTTGTGCTAAGTGCTTTATGTGCTCTCTTCTCTCATTTAATTCTCATAATGACCATATGGAGAAGATGGTGTTTTTATATTTATTTTATAGATGAGGAAACTGAGGCTTAGAGAGGTTAATGTAACTGTCCAAGATGAGGGCAGAGTGAGAACGAGAGCATCTGGGTCCCTGGGATCCTAAGCCCTGGCCTCAGGCTCTGTTGTGCTGCAGACACTTTCAGGAGTCCACATGCAAGATTCACTTATGAAGTACCCATTGAGAGCCCACTGCGTGCTGGACAGTGTCTTGGGGCTGGCGGTGGGGAACAAGATGGACCGTGCCTTTCCTTCATGGAGTCCTCAGTCCAGTGGGAAAGGTGAACATTCGACAGTCGGTCACCCAGATGTGTGGGCTGGATTGGGATCTGAACTCTGAAGAACAAGTGAAGGATGCTGTGAGTGATGGCACTCAAGATGGGCCATCTTTCATCTGGGGCCTTGGAGAAGACTTTTCTACTGACGGTTTGGTTCAGGGAATCTGAAGGGGCTTAGATGAGGAGTGAAGAGTCAGGCAGTGAACACTCCAGGTGGGAACCATAGGTGGAAAAGCCCCCTGAAGCTCCAATCAAGAGACCCCACCCAAGAATGTCTGGTTTGTTCTCATTACTTTCCATTTGTCATCATCTCAAGTCTGCCGTATAATCCAGCTGCCCTCAGAGAGGGAAGGGGAAAGAAACTACCGCACTGTGTCTGTTGTTGGATGTTGGATGACATTTTCTGGTTGAGAATTTTTTACCTTTTGTAAATGAAACAGTTGCAAAATGAGGTTCTGTTTACTCTGTGTTCTTTGTTCAGCCTTGATCTAGTCTGCTTAAATCAGTCTAGTCCACCCCATGTCTATTGAGTGTGTATTACGTGCAAAGTCGTTGCAGGGACTGGAGGTGGGTAGGCCTCAGACTCTCTCAAGGAGTGATTGTCTGATGAGTGAAAATAAAACTTGAAATTACTGTCATACAAACGTATTTGTCCCAGAAGGGGAGAAAAAAGTTTTATGGTTTCCTGAAATGTGTTGACCATTTCTGACTACTGGTATGCATTTGCTTAATGTATTGTTATGACTGGAACAAGTTATGTGTTCAATGATTGTTAGCATTCTCTTTGGCATTTCTCTTTGTGAAATCTACCATGTATGTTCCCAGGGACATTAAAACATCAAATGGGAACAAAATCTTGTTGTACATGTGTGCAGCAAACTGGATTACCAGAACTTGTCACTGCATTAAGGCATTGCCCAGAAGGGCCAGATGTGAACAGGCCAGTCTGCACTGAGGAACCAGTCCTCGACTATAACTGGGCTGGGAAGGGAGGCTGTGGGAATTTGGGAAGGGGTGTAGCTTTCCGATGTTTGTTGTCTGTCCCAGCCAGCAACCTGGTTGAAAGTCAGAAGCCCCAGGGTGTGAATTGTTCACACATTGATCACGATCTGTGTGAACTCCAGGTGTCATTTCACCAGATCTGACAGAGATGGTTTAATAACTATTGTTAATTGGTGTTGCTAGAAAACTCGATGTGGGTGTTTTTCTTCTTTGGGTTGTTTTGGTTTTGGTTTTTTTCTTTCTGGACATATAAAAGCTTGCAGAGAAGGTAGATGTTGAGTGAAATTATAATTCTTTCTCAAGCTTAATGCATTGCTTAAATATTTTAGGGAAAACTGGGACCCACCCAGATATCTGAATAAATTTTTAATGCAAGAACAAAAATTTAGAAAAACATCTACCTTCTTGTTATTAATAGAAAATAAAATACAAAACAAGTATTCACTGTTTCTCCCCTTCCTGTTACCTAGCAAATTTGCACATTAATTAAGAGTCACAAAATCAAAAACCCAACAGGAGAATGGAAGGAAATTTAACTTAGTTTTCCTGTTTTTCTGGAGATAAGCCTGTGGCCTTGAAGGGAAATTGTTACCAATTTTCTTTCCCCCTGGGAGATTTGAACCCACAATCAGAGGGGACTTGAGGAAGAGCCCAGGGCCAGTGGACCTTGAACCCACAATCACCTTTCTTCCTGGGAGGGTCCTTTTCTGTTCGGTGTCAGAACCGAAGCTGAGCATTCAACAGCACAAGCATAGCTTGTAAGCGAATGAAGTGTAAGCCCCATGAGGGTGGAGTCCACCTCGATCATCGTGTCCCTGGGCTCACTTAGGCACTGAATGGATATTTACTGAATGACTGGGAAGAGAGAAAACTATAAATTGATTTCATCTTGTTAATACACTACTAAAAAATGTCTCAGTTGTTTTATAAAAAGTCTGGGGAATAACAAAAAGGAAATCTGCTTTTTCCATGGAATCCTCACAGAGCTAATACAGGCACTGTGGTGTGCAAGAAAGCCCTGGAGTGGTAAAAGCCCTGGGACCCGGAATCAGACATATGTTCTGAGCTCAGCTCCGCCACTCAGCCATGCTGTTACCCTGGGCAAGTCACATAATTTCGGAATCGCAAGTTTTACACTTGCCCTTCTTCCCAGAGTTGCTGAGTGATCAAATGAGATAAAGGATATAAAAGTGCTTTGAAAACTGAAAAGCAAGTGCCTACTTTCCTGCTCAACCTGACTCTCCTTCAGCAGAAAGCATGGGCTAGACCTCCAGCCGTACAGTTCTTACAGAAGAGCCTACTGTGGGCCATCTAATTCAGTTTTTTTCTATCCTTAGTATTTAATATCATTCCCTGAACACAGTAATTGTTTGTTGAGGACTGTAGGCACCTAATAAATATTTATTAATAGATATAGTAGGGATAGTTGACAGGCTAAACTCTTTTCCTCGCTAAATCATGTGTAGGAAGAATTCTGTTTTTATGATGGTATTTACCACGTGTTCTAGTTCATACATATCTGTAAACTTACTGGGCTGTTTGACACTCAACAAGAAGGCAGGCAGGCAGGTCTATTTATCTATGTAGTATGTGATGGGTCTTTGTGCATTTATTTCAACATTAGCAAATGTACAGTCGCTTTTGTTTGCTTGCTCAGGTGGTTCTCCTAAATTTGTTCGGGTAACATATTCACACAGTTAGAAATTTATAAGCTACCAAGGAGTGAACAGGGGAAAGCTCCCCTTCCACTTCTGTGGCCTGGCCACAGTTTCACTCAGAGGAAGCAAGTCTTCCTAATCCGGACAGCCCTGTCTGCTTAGGTTGAGTTTCCATAAAGAGGTTTTCAGTTTTTTTAGTTTTATTTTTGTGAAGAAGATTAGCCCTGAGCTAACATCCACCGCCAATCCTCCTTTTTTTTGCTGAGGAAGACTGGCCCTGAGCTAACGTCTGTGCCCATCTTCCTCCACTTTATGTGAGATGCTGCCACAGCATGGCTTTTATGAGTGATGCGTAGGTCTGCACCCGGGATCCGAACCCGGGAACCCCAGGCTGCTGCAGTGGAGCATGTGAACTTAACCACTATGCCACCAGGCCGGCCCTGAGGTTTTCCGTTTTTTAGTGTCTTTCCTTGCAAGAGACTCACCTAGTAGGCAGGTCGCTAGTTGGGTAGGGGTTGGTAAGGGAGTGTGGTGAGAGATGGTGTAGAAATCTAAGCCAGTGCTCTTGTTTCTGTCTGTAATACATCTAGTCTTGCTTTTTGATGTACAGTTTGGAAAATACTTCTGATTTTCATGAGAGAACAACCAGAAATCTTTTCACGGACATGATATAGATATTTTACAAATCTGAGAAGCTTGACCTAAGTGGAAGAAGTAAGCACGTGTGACCTAAGTTTCCAGTCTTCTTTCTTCAGCATATTGAGATTGATGATTGTGGTTTCAGGCAATCTCATTCTCATGAAGTAATTAGACAAACCCCCTTCTGTTTCCACCCACTGGCAAAGTCCTCTCGGTCTCATCATTTTGGACAGGTGTGGAGGAAAATCTTAAATCATTTTCAAGTCGTGCAAATGATTCCCTTTTTGATATCTACTGGGCATTACCCTTTCCTCCAAAGTATGGTTTATTAATATATGCATTCCTAACTTTCAGTTTTGTATGGGTGGAGATAATGAACAGCATGTATCGTACACACCGTGTGGGGTAAATGCTATTTAAATCTGGTTTGAGCTGCTAAACATTGCACTAACATGGGATCACTGGCGGGAGTCCAGGTTTGTTGGGGTTTTTTTTTTCTTTTGAGGAGGGGTCAGACTTTAGAGAACTAAGCCATCTGTCCAGCAATTTATTTTAAGGCTTTAATAACAAATAGTTTACAACATATTTTAATGTGTAGAGTAGAAAATTAATGTTTTGCAAAACTGATATCTTTAGAAATGCCTTCCGCATTCTGTTTTGTTATCATTTTGGTACTGTAATCCTAATTTGGTAGCGCACATCTTTGTACTAATGTTTTTGCAGAATTAATTAGTTCATTAAAAGCAACGTTTTAAAACTGGCATGTCAATAATGCAGTGCACGTCTTTAGAAGGCCCTCGCTTCTAAGAGGCATTGAGCTTCCACTAAAACAGACACCGGGATTGTATAGCTGCATTCAAAGCTGTAAGACTTGGAAGAATCTCTGCTGCTTTCTTTGAGGTTTGTTTTATGGAGCTCTGGTTGCTGTTGCTAGTGACTTTTGATGGCTAATGTAATGACGTCTCCGGCACCTCAAATCTTCATCTGCTAAAGAGAGGTTTGCATTTTAGTGGTTTCGTAACTACCTAACTTGGGCTCCATGCCTTACTTTTAATGTCCTGTCTACTCAAACATTTAAGGAGTGTCTAGTGGCACTCCTGGGAGGTGCTGGGATTCAGCATTGAAGAAGGCAGTCATGCCATCCTGTAGAGAGTCCTTTTAGGGAGATAGACATTAAACAATCATTCGAAAAATTGCTTAATTACAACTGGGACGGGAGACACAAAGAGAAATGAAAAGTGCCATAAGAGGTAAGATGAGGTGCACTGACTGATGGGGGGCTGAGGGGAGTGTCAGGGAAGGCTTCCCTGAGAAAGTGTCATTTAAGCTGGAACCCAAAGACTTGAAGAGTAAGCAGGACTGACCTGGGCGTGGAGGTGAAAGTAGTTGTGAGAAGAATCCTCCAGGCAGAGAATGCACAATGTGCACAGTGTGCAGGGTAGTGAAAGCCTGCCCAGGGGAGTGGAAGAAGGAGGCCAGACAAGGCTGGAGCAGTAGCAGCAACTGGACTGCAGGCCTCCTTGGCCCTCTTTGGGCTTAAGACTTCAGTTCACCGCTGAGCTGTGCCTTAAGCAGTGATGCAGAAAGCAGGCAGCTCTTTTTTTTCTACAAGCAAGGAGCTTCTGTAAAGCATGGGTGGTGTGGCTTTGGGGGCAGAAATGGTTACTCCCTATCAAATGACCTCAAAAGTCTTGGAAGTAGGTCCTTGACTTTGTTGGAAAGATTAATTAACAGTGGAGGCAGTTGTTTAAATACAAACTAACAAAAACTATCCTTGGACTCCATCAGGGGAGCGTGATTTTAATATTATTAGAACTGTTAGATTCATTGTACCCCCTATACCACTTCAGTTGTGTTCACTTCTAGGCTGTAACAAATATACTTATTTTTTTTAATGAAAACAGCTTTATTGAAAAATACAATTTACGTTCAGAAAGGAACAAAGAAGAAAACCAGATACCTCACTTCTAGAACAGATCTAGAGCAGTTATTCTGAACTTGAGGTCCATGAACGGACTTTAAAGGGCCTATGAACTGCAGAAAATAGTATGTAAAATGTTGTGCAGACATGTATTTCAGTTTTTAGTACATTCTCAAAGGGATCTGTGACCCAAGAAAGATTTTAAAACACTGGTAAAAGAAATCAGAAAACTCGATAGTCTTTTACATGTTTGCAGAAAGCCTTTAGGTTTTGGAGGAAATATTTGTGTGTCATTCCACAAGGCTGAAGTGGGGTAATTAATTGGATGGAGATACTGATAAGTGGATTTGAAACAACCTGGTGGTCCAGCAGTACAAGGGCTGCCTTGTGAGGTGTGTTACCAGAGTATTTATGCAGACCTCCTCTTGAAGATGCTGTTCAATTCCTAGGTTGACAGGGACGTTGGATGAGAGGACCTCTGAGGTCCCAGTGTTGTTTAGTTCTCTGATTAAGGACATTTAAAGGAGCAGGCCAAGCTACTTGAAGAAAATCAGAAGAAGAGAAAATGTTTATAGGGCTTCAGAAATTAACATCAGAAATCTGAGAATGGCGTGATTGTTTCCGATGCAGCAGAGATGTTCCAGTAGTTGAGACTGAAGCTTAGTCCTAAGGAAGCCTATAGAAACCTGAAGAAGAATCAGTTGGATTGCACCGAGAAAAATTGGATCAGAAACCATTGAGTCTGACTGTAAGTAGGGAGCAGGAAAGGGAGATCGGATTCTCTAATTGCTCAAAAGTTAATTTTCTGCCTGAAAATACTGAAGTTGTGAATCACACCTTGACCTGAACTTGTGATTTCTAGAAGTTTGTTTTTCTAGCCTGGTTCTTGAACCATCAAGCCAGCTCATTGGCCGAGTGCTTCAAGGAGGAGAACCAAGCAGCTCTCCGTTTTCAAAAGGCCTCTGTAATGTAAATAGGAACAGCAATCTTTCCAAGTTATTACCCTGTTAACAGGTTGACAGATATGTGCAAATTGTGACTCACTGCTCAATTTGGCACTAAATTAATGTCTTTCCTCACGGCGTCTGCTCAAGTGTAAACTGGTCACCACTGCTGTGTTACTGCTTGTTTGCCTATATTCCAAAGGTAAGAATTAAAGCAATTTGATCCTGCACAGAACGGAGCGTAACATATGGTGGAAGTGTGGGAGGGGACCACGCTGTTCCTACCTGTCCTCAACCCCGCATGCGAGGTGGGACGCCGCACGTTGCTGAGCTCCGTGCAGATGCTGGCGGGGTACGCCGGCTTGGGAGGCGGCATCCTGAGAAGTACTGCCAAAGAGGTGGTGCGGTGAAGACCACCCCCCATACTGACCCCCACCCGCAGAGAAAAGAAAGTGTCATTTTTTTCTCCAGCTTTTTAATTTCCAGCCTTTCCTGATTTCTGTCAAGTCAGTAGTGGGAAATTTGCATTTGAAGGTTGGGTCTATCTGAAAATGAAATGTTTTGATTTTTGCTTCTAGGATTTAGACATTGTTTTCCTCAGGTAAAGGCGCAGCTGCCTTTCTCTTTCTCTTTTTGGCAAATACATAATGTCACCTGTAGAAAGGAAATTTGCATCTCCTTTATGTTGGGCATGTGAATGAAAAACAGTCTCCTTGAAATTCATTTTTGCGTAATAAAATCTTTGGGATGAGTTTGTTAAGCTTTATCTGAGATCACGCGTTGGGGAGGAAACAAAAAATACCACCCCAGACCTCTCAACTTTCCTATGGCGACGGCAGATATTTTTCCTAGGAACTCTTTTTCTCCTGCCACTGCCTTCAGGAATCCAGAAATGGCAAGGAACATTTGTTGTTGTCTGCCCATTTAGAACTCTGGCCCTTACTAAAAGCAAGCAAAGTCGGGTAGTTGGCATAGAATCCTAGAAAGCTACACACTCAACTAGGTTTCTGGAATCATCACTTAACCTACTTCTATTTTCCTACCCTACTAAAGAGACAAATTTTCCAGAAAGTATTTTGAAAACCTTCAAGGTGAAAGGTACAAGGGAAAGCAAATTATGATGTTAGCTTTGTCCTGAAGTTCTGCATATTCATTTGCATCCCACTGTCCAGAGCTATGATGGCTATTGATCGACGATGGGTTCAGAAGACATCGCCTCCCTCCCTCCCCATTAGCATATCCTTAGCAATGACCTCCCATTCGCACAGGACAGCGGATTTTTGCTTCCTGCTGAGTCTGGGGTAACTGGGTTTCAACCACACACATAGATTTAGAAAAGAAATATGTAAATCCAGAAATGTTTCCAGTGACCTGGTATACTCTTTTGACATGAAGTTTGCCGTGTGTCTTTCACCATTTCAAGAAACATCAGGCAGTGATGAAAAATGAGTTCCTTTCCTCCTTTCTTCATCTTTTCACCGCTTTTGTAGCATTTAAGTTTAGAGCAAAGGTTGTATATTGTGAAGCTGTAAGTCTAGAAGGGGACCAAGGGAGATGATGTGTGGTGTCTTAGTCTGTTTCTTAGCCATTCAGGAAAGGTGGTTTTCTAAACCATTTTAAAAATCAGCAGAATGGGGCCTTATCTTTAAGAAATACCTCTTGTTCTTTCTGAGCTAGTTCTCTTTTTCATGTCATGTCCTCATCTTATGGTCCTTTCTGGAGATGGAAGATAACTGTGTGGTACTGAGTTCGTAAAGCCATTTTTGCATACTTGAGGAATATCGAAGTCTCTCCTCAGCCCTCTGGTCTCCAGGAGCAAACAGCTTCCAGTGCACGTCCACCTCTTCTCATGCATCTGTGCTCTAGTCTTCTGTCACTGTCATCTACCACTGGGCCTTCTATAGTTCTTCCCCTTCCATTTTCAACTCAAAGTTTAAAACTGGACATAACGTTCTCTAAGGAAAACTCATTAGGTTAATCAGTAAGATTACGTTCTGACTTTCATAGCTGATACGTTTGTGTTCACTTTTTAACAAGTGGTATTATGTTGTCCGCTATCTCTCATAAACCCCAGGTTTCAAACTAAAGTCTTTTCATGTTTTGAGTGGAGAGCTAATCTCCCTCTTCCCCCAAGAGAGCATGGCTTTTATATGTCCTGATCTAATGGACATGTAATTTAATTTGTCATATCCAATGGATATGAAATCCAATGCAAACTCCTTAATAGATAGTTTTGCATCTCAGCTCTTGTATTATACATCCCCTTTGTGTCCAGAGTGATTGGATGGTGAGCACAAATGCTGGTATGATTTTATTCTCAAAGGATCCAAGCCAGACCCAGCGCTGTTGATGCCGTGGGTTGGCGTCTTCACAATAAGCGTCCACTGGTGGGCGCGGTGGGGGGTGGCGGCAGGGGATTCTTCCCAATAAGAGAGGGCAGAATAGCCCCATGATGTATCAGTAAGAGTATTTATCATTTCTGAGTCCTTAGTATGTGCCAGACACCATGCTACATGCTTAATGTCAGCTATCTCAATGATTATTAAACCTTAAGAAACGTAGATTCCATTTAGGAAGAAGAACAGATAGGACTCACTTTCAGAGGGATGTTTCCGAGAAGAAAATGGAACTGATAGATTGCCTGATATGTTTGACTATAGTGAGAGAGGTTTTAGAGTCAGATAGAAAGTTTAGGGATAAAATTGTAATAGATAGATAGAAAACTAATCAAGTGAAAATCAAGGTAGAACAGAAAGCTTTATAAGTAAATAAATGTGCTCATGAGCCACTATACCCCACAGCTATTAAAAAATACATGCAGAGATTTTAGAATGTAAACATCAAATACCAGTTTAAGCAAAATTATGATATAACTTGAATTAGTTAAGAATCTAACCAGGAAAGCAAATGATTTCAGGTATTAAAACGGAAGGAGTTTAATCCAGGGAATTGGTTATTCAGGTGATTGAGATGAGAAACCAAACAGGAGACAGCGAGGCAGCCAGAGGTGAGCAACAGCTGGAAGCTGCTGCCGTCCCTGGACCAGAGGGACAGAGAGAGGAGCCTCTGTAGTTGGAGCCCAGTGGCCAGGAACGTGACAGAGCTAAATTCTGATCTATAGAAGAAAGTCACTAGGTCATGCTTTAAAATGAAAAAGCAAGAACTATTTAAAAACCTATCGTGTAGAAATATGGAGGTAAATACCAGAAGACATCATTAAAAAATGGTTGGCTCTGAGGGGCAATAGGAGGAACGAGGGAGTAGTATTTTTCATAAAAAGCCTTGTAAATCCCATTTTCTGTCTTAAAAATGTATTCCATCGAGGAAAAACAAAATTGAAAGTAGAATCCTTTAGAACATTGTAGATTTGTATTTCTTTGACTAGGGTTCCAGTTCACACGTATGTTTCTTTTTCTCACTTAGGTATGTTGATGATGTGATCAGCCGCATTGACAGGATGTTTCCTGAAATGTCTATCCACTTGTCCAGACCCAATGGAACATCAGCAATGCTTCTGGTAAGTTCTACCTGACCTATTTGTAGGAACGTGTGGAAGAAAATTGGCCTCAAGATTGAATCTCTGTTTCTCTGTTGTAGGATCTATAGGGTGGAAATTAAATCCCAGTTTGATGGTGAATAGCATATTTCTCCTTACTGGCATTCTGTAGGTTAAAAATTCTGCACTTTGAAACCTTGCTTTTGAAGAAAATGCAGAGCCCATCTAGGAGTTACCCAGAGAGGAAATATACTGTGAGACCATTTCACCTGTCAGTCAGTTCGTGGTGTTTTGGTGCATCTGTTTTATATTGTCCCGGAGACAATGGTAATGCTCAACTAACGGATCCTGCTAAAGAAAACACCCTCTTAAAACAGAACCAGGTTCTGTAGAAAATCTTTTATAAAATCCATTATGTATTTGAAGAAAGTGTTCTGAAACCTTATTACTGATGACTTCCGATTTTGTTGTTTCTTGTTTCGGTTTGCTCTGAGCAAGTTGACCTCATAACCTCACCATTGGTGTTTGTATTTGCATGGATTCACCAAAGACAGGTGTGTTTGGGAAATATAGTGGAATAGAAATTATATTAGTAATTAGAAAGGCATAGAGACTTCAGTGATGATGAGCTTTTCTAATGCTCTGTGTAATAATGTGCACGTGAAGAATTCTTCCCTGAACACAGATTTTGAGGAGCCACCACATTTTATAGAAAGCAACATTAATTGAATAACAGTGGTGGGTTTTGATGGGCATCAGGGAGGTGAGCTTTAGGATGGAGTGGGTTTGTTTTTTTTTTTTTTTAGTTGATGTCATAATAGATTATCACATTGTGAAATTTTAGTTGTACTTTATTGTTTGTCAGTCACCATATACATGTGTCCCTTCACCCCTTGTGCCCATCCCTCAACCCCCTTCCCCCTGGTAAGCACCAAACTGTTCTCTCTGTCCATGTGTTAGTTTATCTTCCACATATGAGTGAAATCATGCAGTGTTTGTCTTTCTCTGTCTGGCTTATTTCACTTAACATAATACCCTCCAGGTCCATCCATGTTGTTGTGAATGGGACGATTTTGTCTTTTTTTATGGCTGAGTAGTATTCCATTGTATTTATATACCACATCTTCTTTCTCCAATCATCAGTCAAGGGACACTTGGGTTGCTTCCACTTCTTGACTATAGTGAATAATGCTGCAATGAACATAGGGGTGTACAAGCCTCTTTGGATTGCTGATTTCAGGATTTTTGGATAAATACCCCGTAGTGGGATAGCTGGATCATAAGGTATTTCTATTTTTAATTTTTTGAGAAATCTCCATACTGTTTTCCATAGAGGTTGCACCAGTTTGCATTCCCACCAACAGTGAGTTAGGGTTCCCATTTCTCCACAACCTCTCCAACATTTGTTATTTTTTGCCTTGGTGATTATAGCCATGCTGACGGGTGTAAGGTGCTATCTTAGTGTAGTTTTGATTTGCATTTCTCTGAAGATTAGTGATGTTGAACGTCTTTTCATGTGCCCATTGGCCATCTGTATATCTTCCTTGGAAAAATGTCTGTTCATATCCTCTGCCCATTTTTTGATCGGGTTTGTTTTTCTGTTGTTCAGTTGTGTGAGTTTGTTATATATTACGGAGATTAACCCCTTGTCGAGTATATGATTTGCAAATATTTTCTCCCAGCTGGTGGGTTGTCTTTTCATTTTGATCCTGGTTTCATTTGCCTTGCAGAAGCTCTTTAGTCTGATGAAGTCCCACTTGTTTATTTTTTCTTTTGTTTCCCTTGTCTAAGTAGACATGGAATTCGAAAAGATCGCTCTATGACCAATGTCAAAGAGTGTACTGCCTATGTTTTCTTTCAGGAGTTTTATAGTTTCAGGTCTTACCTCCAAGTCTTTGATCCATTTTGAGTTAATTTTTGTGTATGGCAAAAGAAAATAGTATACTTTCATTCTTTTGTATGTGACTGTCCAGTTTTCCCAGCACCACTTATTGAAGAGACTTTCCTTTCTCCATTGTATGTCCTTAGCTCCTTTGTCAAAAATTAGCTGTCCACAGATGTGTAGTTTTATTTCTGGGCTTTCAATTCTGTTCCATTGATCTGTGTGTCAGTTTTTGTACCAGTACCATGCTGTTTTAATTATTATAGTTTTGTAGTATATTTTGAAGTCAGGGATTGTGATGCCTCCAGCTTTGTTCTTTTTTTCCCAGGATTGCTTTAGCTATTCAGGGTCTTTTGTTGCCCCATATGAATTTTAGTATTCTTTGCTCTATTTCCGTGAAGAATGTCATTGGGATTCTGATTGGGATTGCATTGAATCTGTAGATTGCTTTAGGTAGTATGGACATTTTAACTATGTTTATTCTTCCAATCCATGTGCATGGGATATCTTTCCATTTCTTTATGTCACCATTGATTTCTTTCAATAATGTCTTATAGTTTTCATTGTATAGGTCTTTCACCTCCTTGGTTAAGTTTATTCCTAGATGTTTTATTCTTTTTGTTGCAATTGTAAATGGAATTGTCTTCCTGAGTTCTCTTTCTGTTAATTCGTTATTAGAGTACAGAAATGCAACTGATTTTTGTAAGCTGATTTTATACCCTGCAACTTTGTGTAGTTCTTGATTATTTCTTGTAGTTTTCCAATGGATTCTTTAGGGTTTTCTATATATAAAATCATATCATCTGTGAACATCAAGAGTTTCACTTCTTGGGGCCGCCCGGTGGCGCAGCAGTTAAGTTCGCGCTTGGCAGCCCAGGGTTCGCGAGTTCGGATCCCGGGCGCCCGCTGATGCACTGCCTGTCAGCCATTCCGTGGCGGCGTCCCATATAAAGTAGAGGAAGATGGGCACAGATGTTAGCTCAGGGCCAGTCTTCCTCAGCAAAAAGGGGAGGATTGGCAACAGATGTTAGCTCAGGGCTGGTCTTCCCCACAAAAAAAAAAAAAAAAAAGAGTTTCACTTCTTCATTGCCTATTTGGATTCCTTTTATTCCTTTTTCTTGCCTAATTGCTCTGGCCAAAACCTCCAGTACTATGTTGAATAAGAGCAGCAAGAGTGGGCACCCTTGTCTTGTTCCTGTTCTCAAAGGGATGGCTTTCAGTTTTTCCCCATTGAGTATGATGTTGGCTGTGGGTTTGCCATATATGGCCTTTATCACGTTGAGGTACTTTCCTTCTATATCCGTTTTGTTGAGAGTTTTTGTCATAAATGGATGTTGGATCTTGTCAAATGCTTTCTCTGCATCTACTGAGATGATCATGTGGTTTTTATTCCTCGTTCTCTTAATGTGGTGTATCACATTGATTGACTTGCGGATGTTGAACCATCCCTGTGTCCCTGGTATAAATCCCACTTGATCATGATGTATGATCTTTTTAATGTATTGCTGTATTCAGTTTGCCAATATTTTTTGAGGATTTTTGCATCTATGTTCATCAGCAATATTGGCCTATAATTTTCCTTCTTTGTATTGTCCTTGTCTGGCTTTGGTATCAGGGTGATCTTGGCTTCATAGAATGTGTTAGGAAGTGTTCCATCTTCCTCTATTTTTTGGAATAGTTTGAGAAGGATAGGTATTAAATCTTTGCATGTTTGGTAAAATTCTCCAGAGAAGCCATCTGGTCCTGGACTTTTATTTTTTGGGAGGTTTTTGATTACTGTTTCAATCTCTTTACTTGTGATTGGTCTATTCAGATTCTCTATTTCTTCTTGATTCAGTTTTGGGAGGTTGTATGAGTCTAAGAATTTATCCATTTCTTCTAGATTGTCCAATTTGTTGGTATGTAGTTTTTCATAGTATTTTCTTACAATCCTTTGTATTTCTGTGATATCCATTGTAATTTCTCCCCTTTCATTTCTAATTTTATTTATTTGAGTCTTCTCTCTTTTTTTCTTGGTGAGTCTGGCTAATGCTTTGTCAATTTTGTTTATCTTCTCAAAGAACCAGCTCTTTGTTTCATTGATCCTTTCTACTGGTTTTTGTTTGTTTGTTTCGATTTCACTTATTTCTGCTCTAGTTTTTATTATTTTCCTCCTTCTGCTGACTTTGGGCTTTGTTTGTTCTTCTTTTTCTAATTGTTAGGTGTGGTTTAAGATTGCTTATTTTGGAGTTTGTTAAGGTGGGCCTGTATTGCTATGAATTTCCCTCTCAGGACCACTTTTGCTGCATCCCATGTGAGTTGGTTTGGTGTATTTTCTTTTTCTTTTGTTGCCAGGTATTCTTTGATTTCTCCTTTAATTTCTTCAATGATCCATTGGTTGTTCAATAGCATGTTGTTTAGTCTCCACATCTGTCACTTTCCCAGTTTTTTTCTTGTAGTTGATTTCTAATTTTCTAGTATTATGGTCAGAAAAGATGCTTCTTATGATTTCAGTCTTCTTCAATTTATAAGGCTTGCCTTGCTTCCCAATATCTGGTCTATCCTTGAGAATGTTCCATGCACGCTTGAGAAGAGTGTGTATTCTTCTGTGTTTGGATGGAGTACTCTATATATATCTATTAAGTCCATCTGGTCTAGTTTTTCGTTTAAGTCCACTCTTTCCTTATTGACTTTCTGTCTGGATGATCTATCCATTGATGTAAGTGGGGTATTAAAGTACCCTACTATTATATTGTTGTTGTTAATATCTCCTTTTAGGTTTGTTAATAGTTGCTTTATGTACTTTGGTGCTCCTGTGTTGGGTGCATATATATTTATAAGTGATATGTCTTCTTGGTGGAGTGTTCCTTTTATCATTATATATTGCCCCTCTTTGTCTCTCATTACCTTTTTTATTTTGAAGTCTACTTTGTCTGATATAAGTATGGCAACACCTGCTTTTTTTTTTGTTTCCCATTAGCTTGGAGTATTGTCTTCTATCCCTTCACTCTAAGCCTGTGTTTGTCTTTAGAGCTGAGATGTGTTTCCTGGAGGCAGCAAATTGTTGGGTCTTGTTTTTCAATCCATCCCACCACTCTGTGTCTTTTGATTGGGGAATTCAGTCCATTTACATGTAGAGTGATTATTGGTATATGAGGGCTTAATGCTGCCATTTTATCGCTTGTTTTTCAGTTGTTATGTATTTCCCTTGTTTCTTGTAATGTGTATTTTGGACTACTAATTCAGTTTGGCGGCATTCTATGATGGTTTTCTCAGTATTTATCATTTGTGTCTTTCTTCTGATTTTTTGTTTAGTGGTTACCATGAGGTTTGTATAAAAGATCTCACAGATGAGATAGTCCATTCCCTGATAGCCTCTTGTTCCCCTAGGCTAAGCAGGTTTCATCCCTTTCCTCTTCCCCTTCTAAGTTGTTGTCACAACAACATTCTATTACATGTTGTGAATTTGTGGTTAAAATGAAGTGATAATATTTATTTTCGATGTTTTCCTTTCCTTTATCTTTAGAGTTATAATTAAGTGTTTGCTAATCTGTTCTGGTAGAGAGTTGCTATTTTCTGATTTTGTCTGCCTATTTATCCCCTTGCTCAAGGCTTTGTACACCCTTTCTTTTTTTTTTCAGGTATGAGGGCCTTCTTTATCAAATCTTGTGGGGGGGGGGGTCTTGTGGCAGTGAACTCCCTCAGCTTTTGTTTATCTGGGAAAGTTTTTATTTCTCCATCATATCTGAAGGATATTTTTGCTGGGTATAGTATTCTTGGCTGAAAGTTGTTGTCTTTCAAAATTTTGAATATATCATTCCACTCTCTTCTAGCCTGTAAGGTTTCTGCTGAAAGCCTGTAAGGCTTCCTTTGTAAGTTATTTTCTTTTGTCTTGCTGCCCTTAATATTTTTTTCTTTTCATTGACTTTTGCCAGCTTTACTAAAATATGCCTTGGAGAAGGTCTTTTTACATTGAAATTAGGAGTTCTGTTGGCTTCTTTTACATGTAATTCCCACTCCTCCAGGTTTGGGATGTTCTCAGCTATTATTTCTTTGAATAATTTCTGTTCCTTTTTCCTTCTCTTCTCCCTCTGGAATACCTATAATCCTTATGTTGCATTTCCTAATTGAGTTGGATATTTCTCGGAGAGTTTCTTCATTTCTTTGTAGTCCAAGTTCTTTCTCCTCCTCCATCTGAAGCGTTTCTGTATTCCTATCCTCTTGGTTGCTAATTCTGTCCTCCATTTTATCAGCTCTGTTTTTTAAGGACTTCAGATTTTTCTTTATCTCATCCATTGTGTTTTTCATCTCTAACAATTCTGATTGGTTTTTCTTTATAGTTTCGATCTCTTTTGTGAAGAATTCCCTCTGTTCAGTAATTTGGTTCCTGATTTCATTGAACTGTCTTTCAGAATTCTCTTGTAACTCATTGAGTTTTCTTGTGATGGCCATTTTGAATTCTCTGTTGCTTAGATTGTATATTTCCATGCCTTCAAGATTGATTTCTGGGTGTTTTTCTTTTTCCTTCTGGTCTGGAGTATTAATATATTTCTTTATACCATTTGATGGAGTGGATTTGTGTTGGCACATAGTGACAGTTTCTGGACGCAGGTTTCACCTGCCACCACTTGGCAGGGCAGGACCTGTGTAATCTGAGCCTACTGCCGTAATCCCTGTCAGCTGTGCTTGTCTGAGCCTGGGCCACTCCTTGGGATCACAGAGGCCCTGTGGGGTCTCCCACTGAATGGGAAAGTAGTCATGTGGGGGGCTCAGGGCGGCTGTCACCTACTCCCACAGTCCCGCTGAGTTGTGTTCCCCTCCTTGGGGTCACAGCAGTGCTATGGGTGTTCACGGCTGCCAGGAGCTCTTTTGGTTTCTGCTGCTGTCTGCTCCTAGGTTGCACCAGGACATTGTGCTTGGTAGGCGGGACCAGGATGGAGTGTTTTTTACATCTCATCAGTTGTTGCTGCTTGGGGGCCTAGTGTGAACTCCCCATATTTTAGCATTTTGCTTTGTAAAATCTTGTAAATAGCCAGTCACTCAGGACGGGTTACTCCTGATGCAAGCCATTCACCAGAGAACAGGCTTATTGTGTATGCATGTATGTTTTTTCCCTTAATAGAGGAAAAGATGTGGGCTTGTTAAATGTGTGATATTTTATTTGTGAGGAAAAAATTAGTGAAGTTTGTCTGGGTATCATGCTACTTTTCTTTAAAATTCTTTCTGTTAAAAAATACAGTGAACGAGAGAATGCAGTGGTCTTTTAACAGAAAAAGAGAACAATTTGTATCTGTCTACAAAACATGCAATATTTTCTGCCTCAGTTAAATGTATAAATTGTCTAAATTTTAAGATCCTCTAGACCCAGCAGCTAAAACATAAATCCTGCTTTCAGCATACTTGACAGGGACCAGAGAGTTAATGAAGATAAAAATGGAAGCATCCTCAGTGAAATAGGTTTGTTCAAATTATTTCTGGGTCATTGAGCTTCCATTTCATGATGAAGGTAGGAATTTGGCATTGAAGGGAATGAGCAGAGATAATAGGATTATAGGTAAACAGGTCTAAGATAGTAGAGTTACTTCCACCTGAGAAAGCTGGCTTTTGTTTCACAATGACCTGTCAGCCTCATTTGCTTTCTCAGGGAGCTTCTGTTTTAATAAACTGATGAGAGAGTTTAGGGGCTCACTTCAAGGGAAGAATCCCATTTTATAGATACCATTTTTACCCCCATGAGTGGCTAATTCAGATCACTATGCATCTAGCCAGCTAGTTGTTACCTTTCTTAGGTGACACAGAATTCACATAAGGTGGTGCTTATTTATAGGAATAGCAGTGGGTGATCTGATTCAGAATCAAATTTCCAGGTGGATAATCGTACTTTTAACATAATTGCTTTATTTGGCTTTTATTTTTAAAAGATAGTATTTTATTAGATTGCAGATCTCTAGGCCATGCTGCTGCCACCACATCTCTGAGGCTGAAGGGAGAGGAGCAGGACCAAGAACTCCTCTGCTGCCCTTGCTGGTCACCTGTCCCTGTGCCTTTGGAGGAGGTTTGGGCCCTTTACTGTAGGCAAGAGGGCACTGCTGCAGGAGGTTCAGGCAGGAGTAAAGTGTTTTCTGGAGATGAGTTTGGAGTGGATTGTTTTAATCTGGAATGCAGTGTATTCTGGAAAGCTTTGGGAGGTGAGTGAGACTGATGAGGAGAGACCAGTTAGGCCTTTGAAGCGGGACACTCTTGAGCAGTCTCTGCTGGCATCTCCTTTTACCTGCCTTGGCCAAAGCCTGAACTGCACCTCTGCTTTTTAATCCAATGGCATTTCCTCTGGAGTCAGCCAGGCTTCCTTGAGTGCAGGCAACAGAAACCTGCTCTGATTAACTTAAGCAAGAAAAGGATTAACTTTTGTCTTTGTTTTGCATTTTAATGATGATAATGCTCACAGATGCGAAGGTAGAGCTGACCTGCCAGGAGGGGCGGAAACCAGCATAGCTCCAGGAGTGTCAAGAGCAGGACAACGGTCCTTCTGGGAGCCTGTGCCCCAAATGATTTGGGATCAGCTGCTTCCATCCCATGCCTGTGCACATACAACCCCTGAGAAACACTCCTACTGGCCTAACCTGGTTTTTCCTCCCCCTGTGGCAGGGGGGAGTCATGCCTTGGCAGCCCCACAGCACTGCAGGGAGTGGAGGGGGGTCATTCCCCAACAGTTAGAGAGGCAGGGCTGAGAAAGCAGCAATCTGCATGATAAAATAAATGTCACTGGACAGGGTCTCGTGGCTTACACAGTGCTCATCTCCTTTCATCCCCACAGTGGCCCTCCAGGTAGATAGCACCTATTGTTCCCATTTTACAAGTGAAAAAACTGATGTAGCTTTTCTCCTGGTCCATGTAGCCAGGACACCGCTGCCAAGCCTCCAGGATGGTTCCCAGCTCCTGTCTCTGATTATAGCCCATGATGGTGGCGAGTAAGAGTTGGACGACCGGGCACCGGGCTGATAATGTTTCCTTAAAATTTTTTTGTTATGTAATTCGATATATATAAAGGAATATATAATGTATATGTCAGTTATCAAGCATAATGATAAACCCATGAGCTCACTACTCAATCTGAGAAGCAGAGCATAACTAATATGTGCTTCTCCCAAGTCCCTGCCTCTCCACCCAGAGTCACCACTATCCTGGTAATCGTCCTCTTCTCTTCCTTTTTTAAATGCAGTTTGCTGCATAGACATGTTTCCCTCAATAATGTATCATTTAGTTTTGTTGAATTTTGATCTTTATGAAAATAGTGTCATCCTGTGTGTACTGTTTCTGAGATGTATCCGTGTTGGTGGTTGTATCTGGTAGTTTGATCATCTTCATTGTTGTGTAATCAGTCCATTCTGTGACTGTACGCACTTTATTCTTTCTCTTGTCAGTGCACGTTTGGGTTGTTTCCAGTTTTGCTTTTTCAGTAATGGTGGCACGACCATTCTTGCACATCCAGCAGGCTAAATTTTTAAGCTTTAGCCCAAGCCATGGAGCCAGTGCAGGCTCCTGTCTAGAGGAGCAAGAGGAGTGTTGAGAGCAGTGGAGCAGAGAGCTTTTTCCCAAGAGCTGCTTGAGTTGTGAAATACAGTGGCATCGTGCTCACACTGGTGTACAAAGGGGTCCAGAAATGACTCCAGTTAAATGGCCTGGCTTCCACACATTCCGCTGATTTTGTTGTTGTTATAGATTCTGTTCTGTTTTTGTGAGTACAGAGGGGTTTTTGGATTTTTTGTGCACATGCATGGGAAAACAACAGAAAATCATTGAACTCCAGAGCATCCCGTGAACAAAAGGCAGGTTTGGTGATCCCACTTTGGTTTCCTCCTTCACAAAGTAATCACTGCCCAAAGCAAATCACTGCCTTAGATGTATGAAGAGCTGTAATTGGAAGCCCCAGTCTGTTATCAGCAGTTTCTTCACAAGATAGAAGGGGAAATGAAAAAATGAGGACTGTGTTTATAATTGGCATTTTTTAAGGCGATTGGGGTCAATTTGGCTCATCTGAAGCTAAACCAGCCTGTCCTTATTGGCCTGGAGGCATCAGGACTTCAGAGCCCATTAGAAACTTTAGGGAGGTCACCTTCTGGCCTGGCACTGTTTGACCTAGAAGCACATGCACATATCCTCTTCACGCTTATGGACGCTCAGATAGTGTGTGCACAGGAGATGGGACTGGAGGAGGAAAGGGAGGATAAATTGCTGGTCAGTAAGTATTTACTGAGTGAATACACAAATGACACATAAAATCTCTCTCTCCCATATATATCAGTTTATCCATATCGGCTGCAGTGGGGACCTGCTCCTCAGGGGAAAAGGAATAAGGCATTGGTACTAGTTTGATTCTGAAACTCTCAGGACAGTTACTGCCTTAACTTCTGGCATCTTTGTGAGCCTTAGGTAATCAACTGTAGCCTGGACACTCCAAGTCCTAGCTAATGTGAAATCTAAACTTTCAGCCTCTTACCTAATCTTTAAATATTTTGTGGCCAGCTCTCTCTGCTCTGTTCTGGGGGGCTGTTTTGGTCTTGTGTAAGTTAATAACTCATGATATAATAAATCCTGTTTCCGTTCTCTGAAGAGATGAGCTCAGTCATCCAAAAATAAATCTAGCTATGTTGATATTTAGTTTCAGTTAATCTACCGCCTAACATTCCATTATTAATTTTCTTCAAACAGTCAAAATATTATAAGAGCTTAACTGAGTCAGAGACTAGAACAAGCAGCTGGCTTCTTTCGGCATTTAAAATATTAATCTATGATTTTTGATTGATCTACTAGGTATAAAAATGTAAGGAAAAGATGAAGCTTCAACCGTGATATTTGAAATATACTTTGATATTTTATAAATTAATCTTTATATGTTATATGATTTGCAACAGATAAAACTCATTTATCAATCTTTCTAAATATACATTTTAACTAACCTTCAATTCCTTTAACATATTCGTGCCTTGCTTTTGAATGACACATCTTTTTTAAACCACTTAGACACATTTTAGTGCCAAGGTTGAGAAACGCTGGTTTAGGGCATGCAAATGTTCGACTTCCCATGAAAATGCCAAAATGTTTTCCTAACTGGCAATTCTAAAGTAGTAAAACAGATTTTTTCCAAATACACAAAGACTTAGGCAATAACTTTAGCTGTTCTTCAGAAATTTCTGAAGACCATCCAGTGCTAAAACTCTGTGATGCTACAGCAGTCACTTAAGGAATCTGTACCTGTATCTTAACGTTTTTGTCACAGCACAGAATATTATTGGAATTCTTTGTTAAATGTTTTTTTTTCCATAAAAATGCCATTTTATAAGACTTATAAGAAAAACCAGGTTTTATAGTTCTACTTCATTTTTTGTTGTTGTTGTTGAGGAAAATTCGCTCTGAGCTAACATCTGCTGCCAATCTTTCCTCTTTTTGCTTGAGGAAGATTTGCCCTGCACTAATGTCTGTGCCAGTCTTCCTCTATTTTGTATGTGTGTTGCCACCACAGCATGGCTGACAAGTGGTGTAAGTCTGCGCCCAGGATCCAAACCCGCGAACCCGGTCTGCTGGAGCAGAGTGCACTGAGTGGGGCCATGGGGCCATGGGGCGCCATGGGGCCAGCCCCTCTACTTCATTTTTGATGAATAAAAATCATTTTACCAAACCTGGTTCCAAAAGGCATTTGTTTCCAAAAATCAGATCCATTCTTTAAGGCAGCAGTTCTCAAATTATGGTCTGGTGACAAGAGGTCACAGGGACCCTTTCAGTTCCACAAAGTCAAAACTATTTTTATGGCAATACTAAGACATTGCTTCCTTCTTTTATTCTCATTCATTCACAAGTTCATAGTGGAGTTTCCCAGAGGCTACATGACGTGAGATGATGTCATCACGCTGACACCTATTGGCTTATGTGTTCTTGTGTTTAAACATTTCTGTTTATTTCTAGTGTGGTAAATATTGATAGCTATATCCCACAGAAACAGAAGTTCTTTGAGGTCCTCGATAATTTTCAAGAGTGTAGAGAGGTCCTGAGACCAAAATACTGGAGAACTGCTGCTCTAAGGAGAAATATGTTCAACTCTTAAGAATGTTCAAAACAGGGGCCAGCCCGCTGGCATAGCGGTTAAGTTCACGCACTCTGCTTCGGCGGCCTGGGGTTCTCAGGTTCGGATCCTGGGCGCAGACAGACCCACTGCTCGTCAAGCCATGCTGTGGCGACGTCCCATGTGAAGTGGAGGAAGATGAGCACGGATGTTGGCCCAGGGCCAATCTTCCTCAGCAAAAAGAGAGGAGGATTGGCAACGGACGTTAGCTCAGGGCTGATCTTCCTCACACACACAAAAAAGAATATTCAAAACAATATATCAAACTAAATTTCAAAAATGTGGTTCCAAAAATGTTTGTTGCAATGGCAGTGACATGAATGGAAGTCTCTTAGTGATTAAAATTTTGAGGTTTAAAAAAAAGTCAAAAAGTAAAAGGCAAAGGAATGTGGGGCATTCTGCAGGACAACCAACTCAGTTTCTTTAACAAAGTTAATGACTTGGGAAAAAATGGGGAGGCTGGAATGCTTAAAAGGCTTAACAGCAACACGTAAAGTGTGGACCTTATTTGGATCCTGATTCGAACAAACCACCTATGAAAGAACATTATTTAAGCAATCCGAAGGATCTGAACATGGTCTGAATTTCAAATGATACCAAGGAATTGTTAGTAATATTGTTAGGTATAATAATGGCTTCATGGTTATGAAACCGAAGCTCTATTTTTTAGGGGTAGATACTGAAGTATGTAGAGTTGAAATGACATGATGTATGAGGTTTACTTTAAAATACTTCAGCAAACAAAAGGAGGGCTAGATAAAGCAGGTGTGGCAAAATCTTGATCATTTTTTAATTTGGGTGGTTATTAAATAGTCTCTCTTCCTTTATGTTTGAAAATGTTTACAATCAGAAACATTATGGATGGCTATCTAAATCCAGGTCTCTCCACATATCCTCTAAACAATACAGAAAAAGAAGAACAAGTAAAACTACAAAACCCACACCATAACCACAACTAAAAGACCAAGAATGCCCACATTCCAAATTATGTGTGAGTAAAAAAAAAAAAGAAAAAGCCCACATCCTAGTGAACTGTCACTTGCACTCTCCCTGTGAACCTTTCCTGAGGGAAAAATGCCTCACGTAAAAGCGTACATACTGTATGACTGCGGTATATGAAGTTCTGGAACAGGCCAAAACTACAATGAGTAAAAACAGAACAGTGTTTGCCCTGGGAGGGATAGGGCAGGCATTGACTGGGAAGGGCATGAAGGAACATTTTGTTGTGGTGGAAGTGTTCTGGCTTTTTGTTTGTGTATTTGTTTTTTGCTGAGGAATATTCACCCTGAGCTAACATCCATGCCAGTCTTCCTCTATTTTGTATGTGGGTCCCCACCACAGCATGGCCACCAACGAGTGGTGTAGGTCTGCACCCGGGAACCGACCCTGGGCCGCCAAAGCAGAGCAAGTCGAACCTAACCACTAGGCCACAGGGCTGGCCCCGGAAGTGTTCTGTGTTTTGACAGAGATGTGATTTATGTAGCTGTATGCATTTGTCAGAATCAGAGAATGGTACACTAAAGATTTGTACATTTCATTGTAGGCAAATTTTACCTCAAAAAAATTTTTTTAAACAAAGGTTAAACTTGACTTAATAATATGCTTGCCTAAGTGTTCAGAGATGAAGTATACTAATGTGTGCAACTTTGAAATGCATCAAAAAAATAAGAGGGATCGGTGGGTAGATAGACGGATATTTGTTGTTAGTGCCATGGAATCAATTCTGATTTCTAGTGTGATTCTGTGTACAGCAGAGCAGAACCTACCTAGTCTTTTTGTACCATCTTCTCACCTTCCGGGCTATCTCAGACAATGTTCCGCTGCTATTCACAGGGTTTTCATGGCCAATTTTTTCAGAAATAGATGACCAGGTCCTTCTTCCTAGTCTGTCTTAGTCTGGAAGCTGTGCTGAAACCTGTCCACCATGGGTGACCCTGCTGATATTTGAAATACCAGTCTAATAGCTTTCACCATCACAGCAACATGCAGCTGCCACAGTATGGCAACCAACAGATGGGTGGTGTGGTTCCCTGACTGGGAAACAAAGGCTGCAGCAGTGAGAGCACTGTATCTTAACTGCTAGACCACCAGGGCTGGTCAAATGGGTATTATATGTGATAATTAAGTAGAACAAAATGATAACAATTGTAGAATCTAGCTCATGGAAATATGGGTGTTCACTTTACAATTCTTTCAACTTTTTAGATGTTTGAAATTTTTCATAATAAAATGTTGAAGGAATAAATACCTCAACTAAAGAACTGCCCACCCCTCCCCAAGGAAACAGAAGAAAAATTTTAACACAGCTCTCTAAACTGATTTTAATATCCTCGGGCATTTGGAGAGATGAAAAAAAGTCCTTGAATCAGAAATTAGAAACAGGCAAAAATATGAAGAAATGAAAAGGATTTATTATACTCAGGGAAAAAAATGAAAGAAAATGATAAAATTATCTCAGAAATTAAGACTAAATTTTAAAATGCTCAGAGAAAAATAGATTCAAATGAAATTTTAAAAAAGGCATTGAAGAAAGGCTGGGAAACAACCCAGAGAATGAAAATAAGATAAAGTAAGAAGTAGAAAGGGTCAGAGAGAAAGTGGTTGAAGTGAAACACAAAGAAGAAACAACATGTATATAATTGGAGTCCATGAAGAAGAAAAACAAAATAATGGAACGGGACTCATACATAAAACTGTAATCTAAGAAAATTTTCTAGAAATTAAAGAAGGTCTGAATCTACGCATTGAGAGGACTTGCTGGGTACTTGGGATAATTGACCATTGACAATCAAGTCTAAGATGTATTCTAGTAATGCTATCAGATTCAAAGATAAAGAAAAAAATCCTCAAGGCTTCCAAGCAAAAAATCAAATAACTTCTAAGGCAAAGGAATTAGACTGGCATCAGACATCTCAGAAACAGTATACAAAGCAAGGCAGTGATGGAGCAGCATTTTCAAAGAAAGTTTGAATCAAGGATATATATGTCTTTCAAGTATCAAGGCCAGAGAGAAATCATTTTAAACATACAAGAATTCTGTACCTGTTAGCCCATTTTGAGAATCTACTGGAGGATGAGCTTTATGCAACCAAGAGGTGAGTAGGAAAACTTCAGCCTAAAGACTAATATATTTAATTGTTGATATAAAACTAAAACAAAGGTGGTGATGAGGGTAAAGTACTAATATATAAATGTTATATGTTCTAACACAGTAGAAATAATCTAAACAAAAAATGGGAGAAAGAGATAGGTAACGATGAAACAAGAATGAGCTCATTAATTTTTTTTTTAGAGCTTTAAAGGAGACCATTAAAAACTGACAAAGGAGATGCCAAAATGATATCTAAGAAAGTGGGAGTCTAAGGGCATTAAAATGTATAGGTCCAAAGGTAAGCATGAGAACAAAAATGTAAACCTTCCTAAATACAATCACTCAGTCAATAAACAAGTGAGCAAGCAAAGAAAACATCGCTTAGAGAAAGAAGCATTGAAAATATAATACACATAATAATTATACAATTATGTGACCATGTTGAGACCACATATATTAGTTACATCACTAAATGTGAATGAACTTAATGTACTCATTAAAAGATTTTTTTTAAGTTGATGTTAAAGTTCATGTGGAAAAGAAGCATACAAGAAAGGATAGGAAAATACCAAAAAAAGAAAAGCTACCAGGGGAACTTGCCCTGTCAGGCATTAAAACATACTCTAAAGCCCCTGTAATTAAAACTGTGTGGTATTGGCTCATGGGTGAACAAACAGGCCGGTAGAATAAAATACAGTCATATGCCACATAACTTTTCGGTCCATGACAGACTGCATGTACGACAGTGGTCCCACAAGATCTGTACCATATAGCCTATATGTGTGGTAGGCTATACCATCTAGGTTGATGTAAGTACACGCTGATGTTCGCACCATGAAATCACCTAACCATGCAACTCTCAGAACATATCCCTGTCGTTAAGTGACGCATGACTGTAGACTAGAAATAGACTCAAGTGCATATGAAAATTTAGCATATGATAAAGGTAGCATCTGAAATCATTAGGGCCTCTATCGTAAAAAGAAAAAAAAATTAGATGGTCAAAAAACGTCATAACAAAGTCAGAAGACAACCAACAAGCTGGGAGAAAATATTTGCAACATCACAGATACAGGGCTAATATCCCTAAGATGATTTTTAAAATCTTAAAAATAAAGGGAAAAAGGCCAAAAATGGGATAGAAAATGAGGAAAAGAAACAGATAATTCACCCCCTCCAAAGATATAAAAATGGTACTTAAACATATGAAAAGATGTTCGATCTTACCCATAATTAGAGAAATGCAAATTAAAACTTCACTGAGGTACCATTTCTCACCTACCAGATTGGCAAAAATTAAAAAGTATAACAACACATTCTGTTGGTGAGCCTGTAAGGAAACAGACACTATCATATGTTGCTAGTGGGAATGCAAATTGGTACAACCATTTTGGAGGGACTTTGGCAATGTCTGATAAAACTATATAGGCATTTACCTTTTGACCTAGCAGTACTACTTCTAGGAAATAACCCTGAAGACACACCTCCAACAATATGAAAATACAAATGCACAAGATTATTAATTGCAGCTTATTTGTAATTACAAAATACTGGAAATAACCTAAATGCCTATGGAGAGGAGAGTGATTGAATAAATTATGATACAGACACACAATGGAGCCACACCATTTCTTTTTTCATCTTTAAAAATGAGTGAGAAAGACCTCTATGACTCATATGAAGTAATTTCCAGAATATATTGTTAAGAGAAAAAAGGTAAGTACAAGAGTATCCTTAATGTGCTTCCTCTTTTGTAAGAAAGAAAGGAATATAAAAAATCCATTATCTGCTCAATTGTAGAGGAAGCACACAGGAAAGATAAACCTGAAACAAAGGAATTGGTTAGAGGGAGGTTGGTGGGAATAGGGTAGAACAGATGTGTGTAGAGAGGATCTCTGAGTGTACCTCTTTCTATAGTTTTGACTTTTAGAACCATGGTAATGTTTCACATACTCAAAAAATAAATAAGTATAATTAATGAATGGATTTTTTAAAACGGAATGCAAATAGAAATAAATAAACCTAACTGTATTTCAAATGAATAAAGTAACCACACTTCAGGGAAGGAATGGAGAAGTCACCCTAGTAACCTTTGAACACAGCATTTTGACTCTAAATCCTTAGGCTAATGACTGTTAAAACTGTGAACTAATATTAAACTCCAGCCAGTTGGCCAGTTTTTCACAGGGATATGGTTAGCAATTCTGAAACTATTTTATGTATGTTCTAGGATTGAACGAATAAGGAAATAAATTGTGTATAATGGGAGCCAAGTTTCTCCCTTTTAGAGAGGGACGTTACACAAAAAGGAGAGTGCTAGAATAAACGCTTGGTGGTGGATTGGAATTGGAAGTCCTTATGAACTAACTGTTTTTAATATATATTTGTAGATAGGTATAGAAATAGATAAAGTTGTATACACATACACATGTGCACATATGTCCTAACTCTGCTGAAAAGGTCTGGAAGCATTGAGATCCCAGGAACAATGAGTGCATCTGTTGTCCACATCTTAGTTTCTAAATATCATTCTCACCAACAGAAACTAGGCTGTTTGGAAAAATGACTGATTCCAGAACTGGGCCAGAGAAAGTACAAGGTGAACCCGGAACATCTTGCTGTGCCAGAAAGCAAAGGACATGCTCAAAGAATGATGGAGTTGTGTTAAAAGGACACAGAACCCAGTTTGAAGGGGCTCCTGCTGGCCAAACCTGGGACCACTGAGCACCAAAATAAATAGTGATAGTAATGGATGACAACCCATAGAAATAGTAGTAATCCGTGGTCCATACTGGTTTGAATAAGTAAAGAAATGAGAGGTATCAATATAACATAACAAGAGCTATGGGAAAGCCATTCCTTGCAGTAGAATGTGAACTAATAAATGTAGAAAGAGTTAGAAAATTTGGAGGCCACCAGAGTAATAATTGTTTTACATAAAAATCAAGAATCACCAATGGATGCTAAAATTAGTGGGTAAAAGTTTGATAACAGACAGTGAGTGCTGGGGTGCTCACTGTCTGTATGTGTGTATGTGTGTAGAGAGAGCAGAGGTGAGCACACAGTTCCACGCTAATGCTGTGTAATGCTAATATTTAGGGCATCTAGGTGAAGGGTATACAGGAATTCTTTGTACTATTGTTGCATCTTTTCTGTAGGTCTAAAATTGTACAAAATTATTTCAAAATAAGTTTGCATTTTTAAGCATGCGTATTTAGATTTATATATTAAATGAATTATACACACATGGTTATACACACATGAAATTACGTGTTTGGTCCAGAATGTGACTGCTGCCCTCACCTCCTCCACTGCCACCACCCTGGTCCGAGCCCCTGATACCTCTCCCCTGGGTTAGTACAGCAGCCTCCTGACTGGCCTCCCTGCTTCCACCTGCTGCCATCTGTTCTCCACATAGAGCCAGAGAGTCTTTTAAAGAGAAAGTCAAGTCCAGTGTCTTCTCTGCTCGGACCCTGCAATGGCTCCCCATTCCTTTCCAGTAAAAGCCCGAGTCCTTATAAGGCTCACCATCTGCTCTGACTCCACCCCCAGCCTCTCCCCTCCCACGCTGGGCACAGTCCTGCCCATAGGTCTTTGCCCTTAGATTTCCCCGGTCTCACTTCTCATAGACTTCAAGGTTTTCTCTTATGTCCCTTCTCAGTGGGACCTGTCCTGGCCAGCATGTGCAACTAACCCCGGCTCCCCCCTGACCTCCTTGAATGTCATTTATTTTTTTAAACAGTACTTACCACTTTCTAAGATAGTACATGATTTCCTATCTCTTATGCTTATTGCCTCTTGTCTGTTTCCTCTAGAAAGACTGTAGGCTCCACAAGGGAGATCCTATCTGTTCATTGATGTGTCCCAAGCCCCTAGACTAGTGCCTGGCACACAGTAGGTGCTCAGTAATTATGTGTTGAATAAATATTCATTCGTATTCATGTGTGTATGTATAAAGAAACTAAATTACAAGATTTTTTTAAATCCTGAGATGAGCTATTAGGAATGATGTGATCCTGAAATACAGACTATGTCCAATCCTGGTTTTGAGGGAAATGGACACGTACCTATTTGTAAGTGAGTCTGTAAACAGTCTAGTGGGGATATCTCCACCCTACAGGTAGGATGTCTAAGCTGCTGGTAGAGTAGTAGTTATCCTATGGGGGGATGGGGGAGGAGTTCTTTTAATTTCTGCTTAAAACACAAATATTATTAGATTTCTTTTATTGTAGTCATGGATTGTTCTTAAATTAAAATTTATAAAAGAAAAACTGTCCTTTCAAGTATAAAGTTCATTGGGTACAGAAACACTAGCCTGATATGAAAGATTTCTTCAGTAAGTTTCTTTGTTTAGTAAATGCTTTCTCTGTGCCGGGCACCGAGCTCAGTTGCTTACATGCACCACCTCACTCAACCCTCCTCGGGACCCCAGGAGGTAGGTGGCTTTATCTTCATTTTCCAAATGAATAAGCCGAGGCTTGAAGAGGCTGAAGGCCACACAGCTGAAAGATAACCCCAAATCGTAAGTGACAGTGACAGTTTGGACCCCAGTCTGTCTGAATCAAGAGCGCAAACTTTCATCCATTTAAAAAAAATTACTTGAAGCTACCCAGATGTTGTTTAGTTCTTTTCTAGCCCTGAAGATGCTGTTGCTGCTTATTCGGGGTGCTACTTGCCCTTGGAGTATCCAGCCTCCCTGTTGCCAGAGATGAAATCAGGACTCAGCAAACCAAGAATGGGAAACTATCCTAGGGACAAAGGGAGGGGGTCATGGTCTCAGTAATTTTTCTGGACCCACTTGATTCTGAGGTTTCTTAGGCAAAGTATCTGCAATGCTTCTGTATAAATATGTATGCCAAAGCCATGCTTGGCTTTATCTTTTGAAGGCATGTGATTTTAAGTTCTGCGTAGATCTGGTGTTCTACTAAAACATGCAAATGTCATTTTGTGGGAGCTCGCTATCCTGTTCCTACTTAATCTTCTGACGTTGGCTATTGTAATCTCAGGCATTTTAACCTTGGGTCCATGGACGCCTGGGAGGTAATGAGTAGGCTTCAGGAGTCTCTGAACTCCTGCCGTTTTTTTGTGTGTAGATGTGCTTATGTGCCTTTTTCAAGGGAGAGGGCCTATGGCTTCCATTGGAAAGGGGAATTAATTCGCAAAGAAGGTTAAGAACACTGGTCTGAAACCTTCACTGGAGCTCTGAGTCCTCTTTAGGCTGTCTGGTCACCTGCTGATGCAGCCTCCATTCTCCCTACTCTTGTCTTAGATTCAGCGTATTTAACATCTGTACTTCATTCCAGGGGAATGTCTGGTGGCTTCCAGGTTAAAGGACAGTGATATAGATATTACTCTCTAAGATGTCGGCCGTGTAAAGGAAACAGACGGAACTGATGCTTTCAGGCACCAGAGTGGAGCAGCTTAAAAACAACGCTTGGGCATTAAATCTATTTTTCAGTTTTCTGACAGCTAAGGCATAAAAAAAATTTTTCTTTAGTTACATATTTTTTATATTCTGACAAAAGCTTGTTTTTTTTCTTAAAACTAATTTCAAGGAGTAGTTTATACTGTTTTCTTTTCCTTCCTTCCTTTCTTCCTTTTTTTCTGCAAATACCGTTTACTAGGTATATGTTGCTTCTTTAGTTTCTTTAGCTATTAATTCAGCACAGTTGTTCCCAGAGGCAGTGGTGCACTTATATCTGTCATATGAATGTGTGTTTAGGACTCAATGGTAATTGACAGTTTCCCTAAAAATATTTACTCTAAATTAGTGATAGCCCAGTTGGACACCCTAGAATCTCCTCCCCCGCAAAAAAAAAAAAAAAATGCTAATATGGCAAAAATCATCAGATTCTGTCATTTCTAATGATACCCTTTAAAGCTCGTAATTCAGATCTCTAGTTTCCCTCAACACATTTCAATTGCATTTGTCCCCAGAAAGTTGGGAAGCACATTCCACCAACCTTAACAGGTATATTTCATTAGGCTGGCATTTACAATAGTGAATTTAAATGTTGGTGAAAGCTATTCTAGCTCCAAAGGAGTTTTATTGGATTTTAGTTTAAAAATATTTTGAATACATTATGTGAAATTAATGTCTGGTAATTAGTGTCTTGCCTTTTTGAGGCAAGGTGAAACTGTATGTGTTCAAAATTCAGAAAAGTGGGTTGAGTAAATGCACAGTACCACTACTACCTTAACTTTTTTTTTTTTTTAGATTGTCTAATTCAATTTTATTCACTGGTAAGTGTTGGGTCTGTCTTCAGGGTACTTGATTTCCAAACTATTTGTCTTATATCCTGCCCCCAATTTGACAGCTCTCTGTTCCAATACTTATTCTCCTTCTTATAACACATACTTATTGATCAAATACTATGTGAAAGATAACCCTGATCGTAATCGCTAGCAGTGAGCCATCCCCATACACATGCTTCCTGATGTGCTGTCAGTCCTGCCTTGCATCTTCCAATCAGCCCTCTGCCCATCTTCCCTGCTCTCATCTCTTGCTGCAGCCTTCTAGTTGGTCTCCTTGTTTCTGGAAGCTCTGCCTCCACTCCATCTTCCACACGTGAGCGATCATTCCAAAGGGCAGGTCTTACCATGCTGGTTTCCTGCTCTGTTGGCTCCTTGATGCTTGCAGGATAAAGCCTTCCTCCTTAGGGAAGCTTCCATGGTCTTTATAGTCTGGCCTCAGTTTACCTTTCAACCTCTTCTCCTTCTACCTCTGTCCCCGCTACCTGGGTATCATCAGTGCTCTCTAATGTTTCTCTGTGAGGCACTATTGGCATTTTGGATGGGGCAGTTCCTCTTTGTATGGAACTGATGATGTACTGCAGAAGGTTTAGCATCCCTAGCCCCAAACTGCTAAATGCCAGTAGCTCTCCCCACTTTTTGTGACAAGCGAAAACACCTCCTCATTTCCAGAGGCTCCTTAGGAACCACAAGATTCTCCAAACGCTCCATCCCGTTTGCTTCTGTGCTTTGTGCCTGCTATTCCCTCTGCCTGTGGCATCCTTGTCCACCTCCTGCCCCTTTTGGCAAACTTGCTGTGTATTCTTTGAGAATGGGGTCTAATGTGACCTTTCAAGTCCACACTTACTACTTCAGGCCGAGATAGTTATTTCCTTTATGCTCCTAAAGCCCTGTTAATTCCTGTACTAAAGGGGTATACTGTGTACAGAAGTGTTGTGGACTGATCTTAAGTGGATCACTTTGCTTTAAAATGCCATTTGATGGTACCCACAATATCATATACTATTGCGCACAAAGCCTTTATGAAGATCCTAAAGGGGGAGTGCTGCTCTCTGGCCAATTACTTATTAACATCTATTGTGTTCCACCTTGTTACATAGCATTACATAGCCCTTGGTACTAGACACGGGAACTTTACAAAGAAGAACGGTTCTCTTGGGACTTCATAATTTCCATAGGACAAAGAGACAATATAAATTATTGTTGTTGGTCTTGTTATTAGAAAAACAATAATATTGATCAATAGATTCTTTGACTCCCTTACAACTTGTCTCATAGTTTGTATTTGACCAAGTGGAGCCATTTCTCTCAAAACCCACTGCAATCAGTAATGTGAAGTAAAAATGATGTTACTCTTCCTGAGTCATAATCTTTGTTTTGAAGAGTTATTAACACAGGAGGCCAAGCTGCTGTTTTCTTTAGACGGTCGAGTTGTCCTGTTTCAGATTTATGCACAGCAATTGAATCTCATTAGCCCGATTTACACTGCATAGACCAAGCATGTAAATAATTGAAACCTTCCAGAGCTATATTAAATCTTCAACTGATTTTAAAAGCAGTTTATCTTGGTATTGTACTTTATTCCCTAATCCCAATCTACACAGTTGATTTTTCCTCCAGTTAATCTTTTCATTGTGTCTGTGCATTGAGATAAAACAGTTGCTCAATTCTAATAAAAGTGACATACACAATCCATTTCTCTTGGCAATTGAATTAAAAAATGAGTCTTGAGTTTACACTAATATGGTCTATGGTATTATTAATTATATAAATTATATTGAATTTTAATTAAAATTAATTTAACTAATTGTCCTATGTGTAGTTATAGGAGTAGTGGTGGTCATCATTCTCATCATCATCATAATTAACCCAACTCATAAGCAAATTGTAATAAGAATGCAGGCTCTGGAGCCAGACCGCTGGGGTTCAGTTCCTTGCTCTGCCACTTCTAGCCGTGTGATGTTGAGTGATCACTTAATTTCTCTGCCGTCATTTCCTCCTCTCTAAAATGGAGCTGATCAGAGTCCTCTCCTGGGACTACCTGGTTAATCCAGGCAGTATGCTTAGAGCCATGCCAGCCAGCCACTGGTGAGCTCGGGAATGTCAGCTGTCGGGGGGGAATTGTAGTAATTTCTGCTAGGCATTTGTTGAAGATCATGAAATTTTGTAGGCCTTGTTCATGACTTAATCACCCTGTTGCCTGTTGATCATAAACATTGTGAATGTAAGAAAATTCCTTTGTTTCTGTTAAAAAATCCTTTGTAATAATGTGGAACCTTTTTTTAAACATACGATGAATATACTTATCTTCCTTTTTTCCTCTCTTCTTTTTTTTTTTTGTGAGGAAGATTAGCCCTGAGCTAACATCCATTGCCAATCCTCCTCTTTCTGCTGAGGAAGATTGGCCCTGAGGTAACGTCTTTGCCCATCTTCCTCTACTTTATATGGGACGCCGCCACAGCATGGCTTGACAAGCAGTGTGTTGGTCCACACCCAGGATCCGAACCTGCGGATCCCAGGCCGCCGAAGGGGAGCATGCAAACTTAACCACCACGCCTTCAGGCTGGCCCATTTCCCCTCATTCTTGAATTATGTTTTTAATTAAAATTACATGGTGATAGCCTTTGTGTCTCCTTTTAAGGTGACTACTTGTTGATGGTGCTTATTTTGCAGGGTGTCCTTACTTCTCCCATTTTTTCCATTACAGAGACGTGAGGTCTATCACACAGAATTCTGGAGTAGGGGCTTTGTTGGCTTCTGCCTTAAAGTTAACTTTCATGATATTATCTGATATTTATTAAGGATCTCCTCTCCGTTCGCTGATATTCCTTCTCAGTCTTCTTTACAGATTCTTCTTCCTCTTCCCAAAACATTGGTGTGTCCCAGGGCTCAGTTCTTGGATCTAGTTCCTTCTCTGTCTCCTTGTACTCCCTAGATGACCTCCTATATCCCAGGGTTTTAAATATGTTCTATTTGCTAACGACACCCAAGTTTACATACATCTTTAGTCCAGGTTTCTCCCTGGACTTCAGCCTCAAATCCATCTGCCTGTTGACATCTCCACTTGATTTCCACACTTGCTGTTTGGGCAGTGGTCCCTGTGTCAGTAAATGACACCTCCATTCTTCTTGTGCCCCAACCAGAACTCGTGGAGTTGCCTCTTATTTCTCTCCCATACTTCACAACCCATCTATTGGTAAATTCTGTGGGTTTTCTTTAGAAATATATCTAGAATCCATTCATGTCTCACCAACTCCACCCCACACCTGAGTTCAAGCTACTATCCTTTCTCACCTGGGCTATTGCAACATCCTCCCAACTGGCCTCTCCCTTCTACCCTTGCACCTCTGTAATCTTTTTACACCTTGCAGCTAGAGTACTACTATTAAAATGTCACTCTTCTGCCCAGAAGACTCTACTAGCTTCCCATTGCTCGGCCACTTCAAAACAAAGATATCTTTACCATGATCTCCAAGGCCCTACGTGATCCGTCCCCTTCCTCCTCCACACTACCTCCAACCACGTCTCCACCACTTGCCCCTTCACTCACTCCACTTCAGCCATGCTGGCCTTCTCACTGCTCCCAGAGCACATCAGGCCTGCTCCTGCCTCAGGGCCTTTGCTCCAACTGTGCGCTCTTTCCCTGGCTCTCTCCTTTACTTCCTAAAGGTTTCTAGGTTTTCCTTGACCACACTGTTTAAAATAGCACCCTACCCCAGCCCCTGCCACTTTGTCCCTTACCCTGCTTTATTTTCTTCATAGCATTTTCACCATATGGCATGTTACTTGTTTATTAGCTTACTGTCAATCTTCACCCGCTAGAATGTGAGCTCTGTGAAGGCAAAGATTTATTTTGTTCACTGCCGTATCCCCACTGCCTAGAACAGTGCCTGGCACATGCTGAGTGCCCTGTCGGTGTTATTAAATGCACGAATGTGCGGTCTGGCAGTACAATCGCACACCAGCCGTCTGAGGTAGGTTGCTCAGAGAGGCGAAATAAATTGCCCAATGTGGTGTGTAGCAAATAAGTAGCAAAGCTGAGGTTTAGTCTCCGTCAGTTTGACTCCATAGTACATGTTCTTTCTGCTATACTACATGGCCTCCCACTTCTGGATGTTTCTGAACCACTACCACATCTCTAAGAACGTTACTGTACCTTGGAAGCCTTACTGTCGTGATTTTGTTCATCACCGTCATCAGATACTTTTTGAGTGCCTGGTTTCCACAGGACTTGTGCCAATCACAAAAGAGAAAGGAGGGCAGGGCCGGTCCCTGCCCTTCTACTCTCGTCCTTGAGCAAATTCCCCACTGGACTGTGAGTTCCCCCAGAAAAATATAATGTTATCAAATTCTTTCTTGTTCCTTGTCATATTTCCAGGGCTTGGAACTGTGCTAGCACAAAGGAGGCACTCTGTTAATAGCTGTTGAATGAATGAAGACAACGGGCACAGTTAAGCTATGGGAGTTGAAGTTCTTTGTTTTTGTTTTTTAATTCAGCAAAGACCCACTGAGTGCTGCCCGTGTTAGGAGCCTCACCAGCGTTCAGAGAATCACTAGACTCCCAGGTGCTTGTTAGAAATGTCAGTGTCACCCCAGAGCTAATGGGGTGAAGGGGAGGTTGGGGTATTTGATGCAGATGGAGTTGGGCAGGGTCCACACCTTGAGAAACCCACTGCTGCCTGGTAAAAATGCAGACTCCAGGAGAGACTGCACAGTGGGACCATCCAAGAAGGGGTGAGATTTTGTTAAGCTAACAGAAGGGCTTTCTGAGCAGGGAGAAATAAAAGTGAAAGATAAAACTTGTCTTTTGATCCTAGAAAAGTGTGCCCTGCCACCATGAATATAATTCTAATAATTGCTACCACTTTGTATGCCTACCACGTGCTTGGAACTCTATTTAGCCCTTTCATATACGCTTATTGATTTGATTTTCACACCAACCCCTCAATGCAAAAAGTTATCACCATTGTATAGATGAGAACACTGAGACTCAGAAGGTTAAATAACTGGTTCAAGGTCACGTTAAGTGGTGAGCTAGGATGTGAAGTGAGATCCAGGAAGCGCCAAAGTCCTGGTCTTTTGTGTCACCCTCTATGCTGTCCATGAAAAGGTCACAAGGATTCTAAGAAATACAAGAATTTCCTAGTACATGTAGGTAACTGGGGGAAATATATTGAAATGAGTAAAGTTTTTTTTTAAGCTTTTTAAAAGAATAATGGATACCATCTAATTTTGGTAGAAAATCCTTTCTGAATATATTTCTGACTTTCCCAGTTCTATTTTCTTCTTTCATACAGGCTTTATCAAATAATTGTTTTGTTGATAAATTTAGTGTGCAGTTGGGACTTACATGTAGATTGTACCTACCCTCAAAGGGAGAGAGGATTTTATAGTTTCCATTCATTCTCATTAAAATCAGAACATTTGCATCTTAACTTTTACATCTTGTTCCAGGAATTTTAAGCAGTCTGATTGTATGGAAGTGGGTCGTATTAATTGCAAATGGGCTAGACATCTGCTCACTAACACAGAATGATTTTTTTTAGCTCTATTTTGTTTTTATATATGATCTACCAGAGTGATTAAGTGAGGGCTGTTGGTGATGCTGTTATAAGACTAGGATTTTCAGAGGCTTATAATGTAACCATAAAAATGAATTTAAGAGTGAATCTTTGAAAGTTCTTGAACTGGGAGCAATTAAACATCTTAGAGTTGGTAGATTTTTATCCACAGTCTGTCAGGGAGCCATTTTCTATCCTTGGAGCCTCTGTTGGTCTTCTGCACAGGGATCCCAGGTCCAGGGGGTTCCAGGCTCTGGGGGAAGGGAGAGAGGCGCAGCATTGCTGTCCCGTTTCTACCTGCAGGGAGTGAAGTGGGAAGTGAATGAAGTAAGGTGCAGTAGCAAACTGGAAATATGGGATCCAGGCTGCCGGTGACTGGTTGAATAAGCAAGTTCTTTCTTTCCTGATAGTCATGTTAACAGTGTTTTCCAAAGTGGATTTCTTGGAACACTATTTCTTAAGGAAGTTGATATGCACAGTAAGTTTAGGAAGCGCTCACTGGCTAAACAAAGCTAAGCCGGTTCCTTGACGACAGTCCTTTTCAGAGCCTTTAATATGCCTGTGTACACTGAATCTTCAAGAGGAGGATAATGTGTACATAGTTTCCCTGACATATTTGACCACAGATCCCTTTTCGTGGAAAGTGTTGTCGTAGAGAACTACCCAAGAGCTTGTGTTACCCTCAGGAACTGGGGGATCTAGTTGATGCTGTCTTAGTCCACGGTTGAGTCTCAGTTCCTCAGGGAGGTTGCCTCGGCCCTCGTGTCACGCTGGACCTCTCGGGACCTGGCTTTTCTCAGAGTTGTGGGTTCCAAGCCAGTGGTGCTGCTGGCTCAGTTGGGGGCAGGAGGGAAGTTGGGGCCTCTGTATATCCATGCCTGTCTATATTTGACAAAGGAAGGAAGGTGGTACATGATTTAGCAGCAGTGATTAGGGAAGGACAAGTGAAATATGTAAAAGACAAAAAGAGTTCCAGTGTGAGCGGCATTTTTCCTGGAGTAGTTTCCTGACCCTGAGCCAGCGCCTGCTACCTAGAGGGGCTCAGTCAGTATTTGTTGAATGAGTAAATTGTTAAATGCCCTAAGCCTCTGCAAAAAAGATATCTAATGTTGAGAAACCATCATATTCTGGTTCAGTTTAGTTGCCAAATGTATATCATCTTTCACACCTTCTAGAATCAAAGATTAAAACACGATAAGTTTTCTTTTCCTGCAAATAACAGAAGTCCTTTTCATACAGAAATAGCTATTTGTGCTGCCTAGCCACAGAGCACATGTTCCCGGGCATTATTATTCTGAGTGGGAATGGGTTTGAACTGATTGATCCAAACCTTTACTCTGTCTCTCTCTGAACCAGTGACAGAAAACTGACAAAGGTAAGGGGTGATGCCTGCTACCATGGAAGCGAGCAAAGCTAGTTGACCCACAAGAGGGACGAGCCTGCAGTTTGGACCTATGGCCTTGACCTCATTCACTTCAGGCATCTGAAGCAACAGCATCACGATAATGGTGCGGCACCTGCTTCACTGCCGAAGCCCTTCCCCTAATGCTTGGCCGTGTTGTGTTCCCATTTAGTCCCCTCCTGCTGCAGAATACGACTTGTTACCCAAAGGAAGGATCACTTGCTCACCCTTAATATGGGGAAATCATTTAGAGCACTTAATTTGTGTTGACTCTTTATTGGTGCACTATTGCAATTAAGTTAGATTAATGAAAGGTAAATTCCAGTCTATACATGAAAAAAAAAATCTCTTGTAAAGATCCTAATTAGTATGTGTGTTTATTTAGCCTCTCATGGTTTAATTGCATCCCATCTTGCTATTTACAAACAGGCATCATTAAAGAATAATGAGTGTGTGAAGAGCATTAATACCAGCAGCAGATGAGGTAACTGGAGGTTGGTGGGGAGAGGGAGGGACGGATGGGAAGTCTTCTGGCTTGTATTATCTTCGAATGAAGGAGAATGCAAAATGATCCCCTGAACCAGTCCATGAAGGGAGGACAGAGCAGACATTATGCAAGGCGGCAGCTTGTCCTTTGGCTGCAAAGAGTTGGGCTGCTTTTAATTTGTTGCTGCAGTGTAACTTGTAAAGGTGAACACACGCACTCACACAATTGCCTTGTGGCCTTAGCTGGCAGTGTTTAGGTTAGAGGTTTCTTTTCAGCCCCGCATTGCAGGACATCTGCCCTTCAAATCAATGAGGATTCCCAGGATGCTGAAAGAGCCGTCCAAAGTGTGGGGCCTTCCTCGTATAGCTCACCTCCAATCCCTTCAGCAGCCCTTTTTGTTAATATACAAATGTAAAATAAATTGAGAAATAGGCTTATGATATCTCACTGGCACCCCTAATATCTCCTTCCAGTTTTACGTAATTTGTAGCATTCCTTGAAGTTACAAAGCAATTTTGTCCTCTTTAGATGGATGCTTGATTATTTGTATTCTATTCTAACCGCGTTTAAGGGTGGAAAAGCTGAGATTCCAAATGGGATAGCAATGAAGCAGAAGGAAAAGAGAACCCAGGAGAACCCAGTAATAATGATACATTCCTATCATTTGTTGTTATACAATAAACATTTCTCATTAATAAGGAGCAAAATGTAGGGGGAGCGGTGGTGAATCTGAGGAGGAATGTCCTAGTGCCCTGCTTGCATTCCTAACGTGTGTAGGAATGAGACTCTGAAATACCAGCACCTCAGCTTCCTCTTGGTGTGGTTATCATTGCAAACAGTGCCGTGCATGTACTCTGTCACGTGCAGATTGCTGCTCAAACTGTATTAACGCCTTAGATTTCTCTAGAGATTCCTAGGTGAGTTGAAGTCCAGGGTTTAATTTATTTAAACTCAGGTTATAGGAATTCACAGTTTCCAGTATATTTTATGTTTTTCTTCAAACAAACTACAGTTTAATTTTAAGCTACCCTAAATAAAAGCCAAAAAAGAAAAAAGTTTTCCAGTGTTCTAACTACTGCATATATTTAAGGACAGAGCTAGCGGCATTATCAAACACAGAAGGACTGACCAGGCTTGTGTGGCTGCCTCCTTTGTTGTTGTTAACTTGCAACTGTTCCATTTTCAGCTCACAGAACTGTGGGGCATATTTTCCCATTCATATTAATTGGATTTTAAAGTGACCTTGTCCATGTATTGATTTGAATTAAATTTTCTACGTCAAGGTCAAATTGGTACACATCCTACAGTTGAAATATTAAAAAGCCAAGTGCTGCCTAACAGGGTATTGACAGAAGTGGAGATGTAGCAGGGCCAAGTTTGCCACAGAGAGCACCATGATACCATTCTAATGCAGGTGGCAGGTGGCAGATGTGTGGGGACCACCTTCACATGGAGTTAAATCAGCTTCATCAAAGGGACAGTTCCTGTCTGAGTCCACAGACCCACCTCTGTTAGGGAGGAGCACCCCTGAGCACCCCAGAACCCAGATAATGCTGCTCAGGTGCACGGGTTTCAGCTCATCTGAATTCACGCAGGCCTCCTTGAAAACGAGGGCCTGTTATGATATTCAAAAACTTGAACTATCTCGCCCAGACCTCAGGCCTGAGCCCTAGTCTCCAAACTGCCCATTTGACATCTCTCCACTTAGATTATCTCTAACTTAATAAAACGGAAGTGATTCTCCCCACTCCGTTTTTCTCCTCTTCTTCCTCATCTCATCTCAATAAATAGCAAAACCATCTACCTAGTACTTAAACCAGAAACCTAGAAGCTTCCTTAGTTTCCCCCTTTTTCTCACCTCACATCCAGTCTATCAGCAAATCATGCCAATTCTATCTTAAATCTGTCGGCTTCTCACTTTCTCTACTGCCATTGCTCTAGACAAAGCTGCCATCGCCCCTCTCATGGGCTCCCCATTTCTTCTCTTGATGCCTCCACGAAGTGGCCCAGAGCATGTTTTTTAAAAGCACACATCAGACGTGTCATTCCTCTGCTGAAACCCTGCAGTGGCTTCCCATTTCACCCCAACTAAAACTAAACTCCTTACCAGAGCCTGCCTTCACCCAGTGCCTGCCACTCTCTTGCCCGCCCCACTGGCCACCTTCTGTTCCTCGGACACTAGGTCTTTTCCCACTTGTAGCCTTTGCACGGGCTTCTCCTCGGCCTGGGCCGCGCTGCCCCAGCACTTTGCATGGACTAGCTTGGTCCTACCCAGTAGATTTCAACCGAACTTGAACCAACCTCCTTGTCCAGCTTTATTGTCTTTATTGTATGGCCCCATACAAATGATATATTTTTTGTTTATTTACTGTCTGTCTACACTCCCCGCTTCAGGAATCTACACTCATGAGACATTGTTCTGTCCACTGCTCCATCTCTAATCCTCAGACCAATGCTTACACACAGTGGGTGTTTAATAAATATTTGACTGAATTGAATGAACAAATGAATAATTGAATGATCGGATGTAAATGTCATTTTTTCACACATAGGGATTACCTAAATAATCTCTCTTTAAGCTGTCCCCCTGTTGTTCATCTCCCTCAAAACTTTTTGCAAATTATAGTTCTTTATATACTTATTTGTTGCCTGCCTCCTCCACTAGACTGGTAGCTCTATGAATGTCTGTTTCATATATCTCTGTGTGCCTAATGCTTAGCTTGCACATAATATGTATCTAACAAATAATTGTTGGATAGAAGGAAGGAAAGAACTGGAAAGGCAAGCCATTTGCAATCCAAGGCAGCTCTGAATCCAAGGTTCTGGTGTGCATCCGTCTGTCTGTCTGCCCTTTCCTCCTTCCCCCCACGCCCCCTTCATTCCTCCCCCTCATAGTAGTGCTGTTTTTTCTTTCCAATCTTCTCCATGTCCTCCAGTCCAGATTCTGGAGGGAAGCAGTTGGCTTGGCCTAGCCAATATGGGCAGAGCCTTCTGTACCTGACCACTGTGTAGGGTCACCCTTGGACCAGGTACCTACCCCAATACAGGCAATAGTTGCTTCCCGTGCGGCAGGCAGGGGCGGCACGGCAGGAGCAGTGAGTGCGGTGGCTTCCCTGCTGTCGTGTTCAGTACGTGGGACCAGTAACAGGTGTGTGCCGACGAGGACGCCTCCTCAAGTCTGTGAGGAGAGATGTGCCATTTTCAGTATGTCGGAGAAAACAATAGTCAGCTTCTCCTTTTGTCAGTTAACCTCTATCCCACTTCACTCCCATAAAATCTTTTTGGAATCAGGATGCCCTATTTTTATACGGGCATGTATTTTCCTTTTTCTCGGAAGGGCTTTATATTATATCTTTGAATGTATGTTTTATAGATTAAAATGAACTAAATTTTATTTTGACAATTTGGGGGATTTTTCATAACAAAACATTGTATGTGAATTTTGTTGTTAATGTTGAGGGGGACATGAAGAGAGATGAGAGAAGATTGTGAAGAAATTTATATTTATCATATGAAATGGAAAGTTATTTTTTAACCCTTCCTTGTTGTGAAACCTTTTAATGAGATTTGGCACATGGGTTAAGTCCTCTCTGATGAAATTCCCCTACAACTCGGGCAGTTTTGGCTTTAGAAGAGAAGAATGAGTTCAGGAAGATCAGAAGTTCCCAAATTGTTAACATTGGTGGCTCCTAAAAAGGATTCCAATTCACTCATCAGTGGAATAAGCCACCTAATGAAAAATGAACCTCATCTTATTAGGCGAGGTGTTTAATAATTATTAAAAATAATGAGTGCGATGACGTTAACAGTTGCTACCATGCAGTGAACGCCAGTAGTCACTCCCTGGATGCTTCATAGCGCTCGCTGCTCAGTCCTTATAAATAGGCCTCCATTTTAGAGACGAGAAAGCATGAGCTCATGTGGCTTGGTTTTCCAGGGCCACACCACTCTGTACGCAGCAGAGGCAGAATCTGAACTTGAGTCTCTGGGCTCCAAAGCCCTGGCTCTTGCACCTGCACCATACTGCCTTTCCCTGATGACAGGGGGACTGAAGAAAGTAAGCCGGCTTGACCACTGATGGAGTACTTGGATCACATCACGGTGCTAAGCACGTGTCAGCTGTAATTGCCTCCTCACAGTCGCCTTATCCTGGGTTCACAGGTGAGAAACTGGGGCTTAACACGCCAAGTAACTTGTCCCAGGTCACGCAGCCAGGAAGGGGCAGAGTCAGGATCTAAACTCAGGTCTGTTTTTCTCCCAGAGTCCATAGACATAACTCTTGTGCTCTTGCCTCACTGGAACCTAAAGTCAGCTTATCTGCCTCATTTTCCCTGGGTCTTTGTCAAAAGGAAAAATATCATTCACCTCTTGGGGCTGTAACAACTTTTTATCTCAAGTCTAGTTCATATGTGGGAGTTGCTTTCCAATTTCATTTTTCCTCTCTTACATTGCACCACGTTGCGTTGCATTTTATCACCAGAGGCACAACTGATTCATCCCATTGAGCAAAATGAGTGACCTTCAGCATGGAAGAACATCTGTCTTATCTTTGACGATCCCTTGGTTTGACCTCTTGGTTTCCAAGTCACATAGCCCCATTTTCTTTTTATGGTTTGGTTACTGCCCTGCTCTTTGCAGTACTGGTGGCCTCCCCTGCCAAGCCATGACAGCCAGTTTATCTTCTCTACCTCGGCTTTGCTAGAGTTTCAGCCTGTTAGGACTGGTCTGTCTCAGTTTTCTCTTGGCTATATCCACTTTTACAGTTTTCCTAGAAAGAAGCAACAGCCAATTTTCCTTTGCACCTCTTGGTTTCCAATCGCCCTTGCTGCTGCAGCTTCTCGAGCCCTGCTGTTGAGAGAACAATTCCACCCAGCACGATTCTGTCAGGACTACACATACCTAGCAGCCGTGCAGAATTCAGAGTGCTAACTTTTTTTTTAAACTCTAAAAAGAGATGAAATAAGTACTTTATTAGTGTCTTATAGATGGGGTCAGGAGTGTAAGCATAAAGCTTATTGAGGGAAGCCAGGAGTCTTGTGAAGCAAGGTTTTCAGCCACTTACCAGAGTCCCAGAGAAGATGGCTGGGCGCTTGGAGGATCAGATGACCCAAGGCCCTGTGCTTGCCATCCCTCATGATTTAGAGACACAAATGTGGGCTCATGGACCAGGCATGAGAAGGAGAAACAGCAAGAGGCCGTCTTCTGGCCCTGCACAGAAAACCAGTGACCTTGCACCCTGATCTTTCGAAACCTCAACTTTCTTCTGTTAAGAATGAAAATAGGAAACCTGCCCGGGCTGCATCCCAGGGTTCTTAGACAGGTGGAAGAGAACACTGCAGCCTCGTGGGCACGCCCCTGTCCTTGTCATAGAGCCAAGGGTAAATCTGTGTTATTCGGGGGAAGACCCCCAGGAATCAGGGAAAGCGTGGGCGTCAGTAAACACTTTTCCAGGCCACATCTAAGGACGTCTCTTGGAGGAGTGTTCCATGGAACACCATTTGGGGAGTGCTCATCTGTACAACAAACTCCACCTTTCAAAATGTGTGGCAAATCAGACAGGTGCCGAAGCAAGCATTTCTAATTGTGCCAGACAGCTCAATGATACAGCACCCTTCCCCCCAAAATTCTTCAAGTACCCCGTGAGCCCCATGTGGTATAGCACTTATGGCATATGTCGATTTTATCACCTCCCTCAAGGTAGGAGTCATATTTAACATTTCTTATCCTCCCTAGGCTTCAGTTTACCCCTTTAAAAATGGGAGAGTTGGGGGCCAACCAGGTGGCCTTAGTGGTTAAGTTCGCATACTCCATTTTGGCGGCCCAGGGTTCACAGGTTCAGATCCCAGCCGCGGAGCTACACACCGCTTATCAAGCCGTGCTGTGGCAGGCATGCCACATATAAAGTAGAGGAGGATGGGCATGGATGTCAGCCCAGAGCCAATCTTCCTCAGCAAAAAGAGGAGGATTGGCAACAGACATTAGCTCAAGGCTAATCTTCCTCACCAAAAAAAAGGGAGAGTTGGATAAAATGATTTTTTAAATCCCTTTCAGCTCTAAAATTATATGATTCTCTGAATCATTGTCCTCACCCAGTGTTTCACATAGTACAGTTATTCAGTAAATAAATGTTTATTGAGATCATTCACTTTATCCTCTTCTTTCTTTGGAATTAGTATAAAGAGGAAGGTTTTTAGTACTGTACTGAAGAAAAACTGTTCCTACACCTCCTGTAGATGGGGCCGTCTGCCTCTGTCTCCCTTCCTACCCCTTTCTAACTACACACTGAAAAACATCACTTAAAGTACAACAGACCCCTTAAGGATACCTACATATTAGACCTCTGCTTTATTTGTACCTGGAAAATACCATCTGTGGATGGCTATATAGTTGGCTTCTTTTTGTAGTGTACCCCTTGACCCGAAGCAAAGCTCAGCTGTGCAGCCTTTGTGTGAATGACAGATACTGTGCTACCTCCTTCACCTCCCATGTACATGCTTTATGCCAGGTCAGGGGTGCCATATCTGGTCCTTGGTTCCTTGTGCAAATAAGCTTTTGGTTGGCTCACCTCCCCTGTATCCCAGACACAGATACTGCTCAGATTCAAAGTGCCTTTCCCCGTGCACAAACCCCAGAGGAATAAGGTTTTAAGTGATTAGCATCTCTCACCTTCTAAGCTCACATGGGCTACCAGTATGGATAACATCTCGACTACCAGATTTGTTGTTTGTGTCAGATAGCAGTTGGTGGTGGAGCGGAACTAAATATTTTTGCTATTATCTTCAACTTTCCTCCTACTTTTCCCTCCCTATCTTGTGACTTGCCTTGCTGTAGTGAACTAGGAATTCTCTTAATGGAATACAGCTTGGCAGGTGACTGCTATAAGACCAGATAAAGAAGACCATCAATTTGGCCCCAGCTGCCCAGGACATAGCTAACCCTGATAAGGGGCTATGCAGTGACAGCATTTCTAAGGGTGCTTCTCTGGAAGGTGATGGCCCAATGAGAGGCCTACTGGCTTCCTTGTCATGTGCTTCTTGGTTCCTGTTAAGGAAACACTGTGCTTCCTCCGACTTTTCACAACTTGCCATTTGAGCACTCACGAGGAGAGACGCAGCAAGAGTAGTGAGTGAGCTCTTTGGAAATGCACTGCTCAGTACAGAAGAAGTGTTACCTTGGCAACAGCAAGCCGCTTCATTACCAGATGGCATTAGCTTTATTTGTGGTATCCGATAGCAGTTGCCAAGAATCGACCTGTAGCCCCCGTCACTGGGCGTTTTGCCTCTGACCATGGCTAGCGTTGGCTGGTTTATAGAGCTGGGTCCGTTGGCCTGTATATGATGCATTGCCATATCAGTCTACCAGAACTCCAAGGTCACTACAACCTGGTGCATCCAGATATGTTAGACACTAGCACAGTCCACATACAAGAGAATGTGAATCACAGAGTGACCTGAGGGCTGAAAGGAACGTTAGAGAACATGGATTAAGCTCCATCTTGGTGGCAGAGCTTGAAGGGCTCATCTGACCCTTTCCACCACACCACACTCTGAAGAGAAATGAAGGCAATGGCTATTGAGTTTTGTCGTGTGCCACACCTATAACCACGTGTTTCACGGGGATCATCTCATTTAATTTCCTCAACAGGTCCCTCCACATTTCACAGCTGAGTAAACAGGCAGGAGAGGTTGTTTGACTTGCCCTTGGTCTCACTACCTGGAAGTGGCAGATGTGACACTGAATCCCAGTGCACTTGACCTTCACACTAAATGGCCTCCTTTGGGAGTCAGCGAGGTCTGGCTGGATCAGCCCACGTGGCAGCTTCGTATCTTCTTCTGAACCGCCCTACACTCAGGCCTACCTCGGGGCCCAGCACAACTATCACCCCCTCTGCAGCTTCCTTTTAGCCCAGGTGTGACAGCAAAAGAGTAAATTAACATAGTGGCAAGTTCGCTGAACTGGAGGCAGCAACTGTTCTGGTTCCAGTTCTGATGTTAACAGGCCTCAGATCACTTCACGTCTGTGAAGTCTAGACTACAGTTTGGGCTGAGTAGCGATAGCTGCCCCCGGGGACGTCTCCTGTGCCAGGCCTGTGCCACACGGTGTGTTGTTTCGTTGACGACGAGTGCAGTCTTTCTGAGCTGGAGCTGTCATTTTCTCCATTAGATAGGGAACTGATGTTCAGAGAAGGTAAGTAACTGGGCCAAGCTTTCCAGTAGCGGAGCTGGGACCTGATTCCAAAGCCTCGAAGTTGTATATACCGTTTTATTACGGCCATGTGAAAAATTCAAACAGCCGTAAATCTATGCATATTCAGCCTAGGTGAGTACCAGGGTCCTTTCTGGCTCTGTAAAACTAAGAATTGACAAGCCTCATAGAGCTTTATGGATTGGAAAGATAGTGAAAGTGAACCAGAGCAAGACTTCATGGCATTCCCTGTCCGTAAACCACCACAGCGGTACAGGCACAGCCGCTGGGAGATTCCTGGTGAGCCTGCTGAGCTCGCACGCCTTCCCTGGTAGGGCTGCGCCTCTGTGAAGCCACAGCACACGGGGAGGGGGCTGGAGAACCAGCCTGTCCCAGGACTCTAGAGCAAACCAGGCAGGAGGAGTGGGGGGAGGTCTGACAGGGTGGGGTGGGATCAGTGGCAGGGAGGCGTGACTGGGGGGCAGGAGTATGGGGAAGTATGACTGTGGAGTATCTTTTTTTTATTAGAAGAGAAAATAAAACACCTAAACCTCAATATATAAATGAATACAGGATAGGAATAAAAGTGGGAAGGAAAATGTTCACTCTAATTTAGATTCATAAAATGAAAAACAAAAATTTTAACCTATGAAAAATTATTTGCCCCTCTTGCCCTGATTGTGGTCTTAAAATACCATTTCCCACTGAAAAGAACCAGAGCTGCTTGAGGAAATGGCTGCTTCCTGACCTCAGGCAGGAGTTGTACCGGTCAGCAAGGAAGCCGTCCAAGACTAGGGTTATGACGAAAAGACTCAGCCTCAAGGAGATGCCCACCGGCCACAGACAGGACAATCTGAGCATCAGAAGAATAATTGCATCAGATAAAAATACGTCAATCTTGTTTAAATCCATGAGTTTATAAGAATGTTAGAGGGGAAAAAACTAAGCTGTCTGCATTGGAAGAAAACCAGTGAAGCAATGCATTGTTTTGAGAACTGGTAAATAAAGGGAAAGAATGAGCATTTATCCTGTCTATATAATAAATTCTACCACTGGGTAACCAAATAGTAGATGAGGGGAAGTTTTTCTTTATAAAAGTGTTCAGCTAATAAATGAAGATGGAATGATCGCGTTGGAATGCGACCATCTGTAACCCCTGCAGAATTAACAGGTCTCCGGCTGCCAGCATCGCACACCAAGACGCCCGACGTCTCCTGCCTCCTCGTGGTAGACTGTAACACTGCCCATGAAGTAGTCTTGCCAGAAAAATCAAGCCTGAAGCTCCTCTAATTACCAATTTACGGGAAGTACAGAGTGAAGCACACCACAGGGACGCCATCAGCAAAATCCAGACTGTGGAAAACTCTAGAAAAAATGACACAGTTTCTTCAACAAATAAAATGAGGGGAGGGGATGGAGAGAGGGACATCTTTAGTTCAGGAGAGACTTATAGGACGTGTCAGCCAACCACATTGTGTGGTACTTATGAGACTATTGGAAATGTGAACCCTGACTGAACTGCAGGTTTGACAATATTGGAGACGTCTTGTTGTTTTAGATGTGGGGTGGCATCATGGTTATGTTTTTTGTTTTCAGAGCCCTTATCTTTTAGAGATACAGACTGAAACATTTGCAGGTGAAATGATACCATGGCTGCTGTTTGTTTCAAGATAGTACAGGGAGGGAAAAGTAAGTGGGATGGAGGTGAAACAAGATGGGCCAAAAGCTGTCTGTAATTGTTGATGTTGGGGTGGTCCACAGAGGTTCTTCATACTGTTTCATTTACTTTTGTATATGTTTTTAAATCTTCCATAAAAAAAGATTTAAAGAAATTATTTCAGTTGGTACTTCTGGGAGGGAGTGGTGGATTTTTATGTTTTTTTTTTTTTATTTAACAGCACCCATTGCTGACAAGAGTGGAGTGAAATAGGTGTGTTCGTACCTTTCTGGTGGGCATAACCCTTGTGGTTAGCGGTTGGAGGATTGTATCAAAAGCCTTAAAATATTTGTACTGTTTGTCCCGGTAATTACAACTCTACAAATCGATCCTCAGGAAATAATCCCAAACGCAGCAAAAGCCTGGTGAACGAAAGTGCACATTGCGGCCATATTTCTGTTAGAGAAAACTTGGAAACAGCTCATGTCCAACAACAGGAGAATGGTTAAAGAAAATATAGTATATCCACTCAGCAGAATGCCATGTAGCATATAATGCCATTTTTGAAGACTACCCAGCAATATGGAACAATGTTTATGTCATAATTTTAAATAAAAATTTGATTTGAAATTATATATATAGTTTCAATTAGAAACATATTAAAAATTCAAAAACTATAAATCTTTGGTAGTAAAAAGATTGAAAGGAAGTACCCCAAAATGTTAATGGTGATTATCTTTGGATGGGAAGACTATGAATAATTATTTTCTTACTTTTTTCTGTAATTTTAGATTTTTCATAATAAGCATTTATTAGTTAACTTTTTTAGTATTAGTAAATTTAAAATACCAAAATTCACTTTTAAAAAGAAAGAAAGTATAAAATTTCTAGTATCTTTGGTGTGTTTTTCTTCTGAATTCCATCTTAAGAAACCTGAGAAATTACTAAAGCAACTTATCAGTTAATTAAAGTCCGCTCGATTTTGTTTTTTTAAGGAAACAATTGCTCAGTTATCTGTGCTTATTAGCAAAGAGAGTGAAAATGTGCGGTTGAGAGCAGTGGCCTTGTTGGAGGAGGTGTGATGGAGCTCCACTATAGCCGAGCGAGAGGCTGTTAATTTCAGTGTTTATAATGGCCAAACTATAACTCGACTCCTCCCTCCCTCCCACCCCCTCCTCCTTCCAGTAGACCGCATGTAAACTAGAGACAGAGTTGCTGTTCCCCCCCTGGTGGTTTATTGGCGTCCTTCAATAGTGGTTTCCAGTTACACGAGAAGTGACCCGTTAAATGCTATGTGGCATAGCAGTATTTGAAGGTACTATAGAGAAATACGATGTTTTTGATTAACATTCTCTTAAATATAATTAATGTGTCATGTCTTTTTCTTACCCTGTTTATATTCTGTACCATTTTAGGCACACAAAAATAGAGACATCAGCTTAGCACTGGAAGTTATTGAAGGAACCACTGATGTTCACTGATACCCAGGACTAATCAAAGAAAGAGGGAGGCTGTTGCTGGAGACAGTTAAAACTGCCAGGAAGGGGGAAATAAGGAAAGGGTGACTGAAGGTGGTGTCCCCGCAGGCAGACTGGTGCTGGAGCTGCAGGGTCACGGTTGCTGTTTGGGGCAGAGGCTCTTGTCTTACTCAGCCCAGCAGGGCTCCTTTCGGCTAATTCTGTGACGTCAGAGCCTCATGGAACAACCTGGGCAGTGGGCCTTGGGTGGGTCCTGTGCCAAGTCTGCCTCTAGGGTCTCATCTAGGAAATGAAAAGAAGGGGCTAAGCAAAGTATCAGAGGGGTTACCTGAGCCCCCAAAAGAAAGGAAGGTGCTGCTTCTGTTCCTGATACGGAGCCTGTTCCAGCAAGCACGGCAGGTTACTTTTTCCCTGGCGTATATGAAACTGCACTTTTCTTAGGTGTTTCTTTTTTAATCCATAATACGTGCTTAGGTTCTAAGAGTAAAAGCACCTAAATGTATTTCCAGGATCATGTTCCTTTTTGGAGGTAAAATTCAGCTACTTTCCATTTACCTCCAGAACTTATTTGGTCTTGCTTCTCCGCTTTTTACCAGCTATTAAAAACAGATAGTTCAACCAGGGGATATTTAGTGCCTGCCTTTAACCTCTGTATTGTACTCTCTATTCCATGGGTGTACATAGGGCCATGACATAATATGAAAACAGATGTGCTCACTAAATCCTGGAATGCCAGAATCCTAGGATAGCCTTGAAGAAGATCATCTTAAGACAGAAAAAAATAAAAGGAAATTTTACTTTATCCAGCAGATAGTAAACATATGGAACTTATCCCGAGGTTTATAAGCCAAAAATATAAATAAATTCAGGGTAGTTAGATGACTTGGGGCCCTCACCGTCTTTAAGTGATTACAGGAAGAACTTGCTGTTGTTGCAAGTTTGTTCTTAAATGCTTAGGATGCTAGCATAGGGGCAACCACCACACCTCCCTCAGTGTCCCCTGTGCGTCTCTCAGGAACAGGAGGGAGAGGTGGTCCTCTCTTCTGATAGTCTTGCCCAGCTTCATGTGATCTGCATGTTCAAGTGCAAGCTCATGTTTGCATGCGTATGTTTTGACAGGTGACCTTGGGAAAGGTGTTGAAGGTGATTGTCGTCATGCGGAGCCTCTTCATTGATCGAACAATAGTGAAGGGGTATAATGAAAATGTCTATACAGAGGATGGCAAGGTAAGCATTCTGGAGTCTTTTGTTTTGTTTTTCCTTTATTTTGTGTATCCCAGAACAAATGTAGTAGAGTCCCAGATGAATGACATTAAACACTAGCAATCATAGCTGAAATGATCAACAAGCATAGATTTATCAGTATGAAGATGAATGCTTTACAAAAAAAATTTTTCTCTCTCTCCCCTTGCATTTTTCATCAAGCTTCTGCTTTTTCCTTTAAGCCTGATGCCCTTAGTTGAATTTCTAATTTATCACCTTAGACCCCAGTTGCCTCATTAAATGTGTCTTCTGAGGAAATGGATTTCTTTTTTTTTTTGCCTAGTCGTGCAGCACATCAATAGCCCAGGGTTCAGCATTTTGCTTTTCCTAGAACCATGAGGAAAATTCGAGTTAGTCTGACACACAGCCTGCCGACGATCTTTTTCCATGAAGCTAACGAGGAGCCCTCAGGAAGTTGCTTACCCACAGCAGCACATATTGAATACTGCAGTTGAAAAGAATAAGTTATTTCCATGGATGATTTGTTTCATGGAAAGTTCACCCATGTGAACCCCTAATTTCTCTTGACTGCACACTGTCCATATGGCCCTGTAGAGAGCATCAGAGGATGCTGATGGGAGCTGACAGCCTTCATTTGTATTTGCTTCCAGAGCGTAATGAACACCGTGCCTGAGATACCCACCCAGATGCACCCTGGTCATTTCCCAGCACTGAGCCTCTGTCTACCTCTCTCAGGAGCTTTCCCTTCTCTTCATGAATCCCATTAAAATTTAAAAGTTCGTTAATACTAGCACGCACCACCCAACGGCCACGTTATAATGAGGAGAGAATGTTCTTCAAAAAAAGGTGACAAATGTCGCTTAGCACAGAACAGTGTGTTATATAAGGAGGGTGACCCGTAAAGTAGTGAGATTTGTGTTTTGAACAAGTAATCCAGCATTTCCCCACCCACACGAGTATTGTCAACATGGGAAGCTACTCTTACTCCAAGGACTTTGCCAAGTTCCCATAAATCTCCCCATTGCTAGCAAAACATTCCTTGAGGGGAGATTTCCTTTTTCTTTTTGGAAAAACAAAAATGTCTTTGGAGCAATTGTGGAAAATAAAGTGCATAATGAGGGCAGGTATGATCTGTGTGTGTATGATTCATAAACTCTAACAGCACTTCTCAACGACAAATTCCAAACTACTTAGCAGCAGAAGCAGCCCTGGGGTAGTGCATCCCCTGGCCAAGAGCCCCTGAGTCGGTGATCATTTAGAGAAGTGGTTCTTGTTGCCTCTGTTCAACAAGATTGTCACACCTGGTGTGAAACACAGCCCTTGCTCTCCAAGGACTTACAAGTGAATTGAGGCGATAAAGAATAAATACATAAAAAGTTAGGTAACGATAATGGCCATGCTATAAGAGATACCAAATTCAGGATGCAGATGAAGCATACCCTGAATTCAGATTACAGGGAGTGGAGATTTTACCTACTTTGCATGATATCTTTTAACATTGTATTTATTTAATTGCCCCATAGTGAGTGTCCTGAATAAGACATACAAAGCTCTTAGCGCTTTGCCACCTGGTAAACTCAGATTTGTTGAAATGATAACTAGTATTATTTTTATTCTGCACTTAAAACAAGGGGATTAGAAAATAGTCTCATATGCATACTTCTAGAATTTCTCTCTGATGACTGCTCCTCAGCTGCTTTAGATGACTCCCTCTCATCTGCCCCCTTGACACCCAGATTCCTGGGGTTCTCTTCTCCCTCCTCTCATGCCCCTTGGCCATTCTCATCCACCCATTGTGGCTTCACTTGTCATCCCCACAGTGATCACTCCTGATTTGTATCTAGGTCAGACCTCTCCTCCCCAGCTGTCCCTCAAATTCAGCCTGTCCAAATCGAAACTCGTCAGCTTCCGCCCGACTCAGGTTCCCTCCGCTGTCCCTTGTCTTAGTTAACTGTATCAGCACCTAATTGCTCAGCCTTCCTTCCCCTCTCCCCACATACCTAGTCTGTCAGCGGGTTCTGGCAATTATCCCTCTTAAATCTCTCTCCAGTTGGGCCCCTCCTGTCCGTCTCCACTACTCTTCGGTTCTCAGTGTCTCTCCGCTGAGTAACTGCACTGGCCTCCTCACCTCTAGTCTCCAGTCTCCCTTCCCTCCTACAGTCTGTCCTTCACTTGCCTCCCAGAACTGTCTTCCCAAAATACACATCCAGGCAGGTGATTTCTTGCTTCTCACCATCTCCCCATTGCCCAAAGCAGCTCTCCCAAGGTAGGAAAGTAGGATATTACTGGATGTTAGGCATAAAGCAGTCCATGGTCAAAAAAGTTTGAGAAACACTGGGTTAGAGAAAGTTTAGTAGGTTTCGTTACTGTAGAAGTTTTTTGAGGCTTTAATTTGCTTGGGTGCCTGATGAATCTCCCAAGAGGGGTATATTTTCCTAACTTATTTGGCCGCCAAATTCTTTTTTCTTCCTTTATTTTTAGAGCACATTGTGACACTGGTGTTTTGCAGAACACAATTCTGAAAACTCTGGCTTATAGAATAAAATCCAAACTCCTTAGCAAGGCATAGAAATGCCTAGTGGTCTGGCCCTGCCTTCCCTTCTGACCTTACCTACCATCATTCTCTACACCCATTTCATATTACTTATCTGCTACTTGTGGCTCCCAGGATGTGGCGAAGTCTTCCACACATTTGCACCTTCTGTGCCCTTGGCCTGAGATGCTTTCCCCTCCTTGTTCACCTGACAAACTTACTCTTCACACAGATTCTGGAGATGGCAGGCCTGAGTTTGCCTCTGCTTACAGCACAAATTATCATCATTAATACATCCATAGCATTTTGAACAATCTTTACTTAATACTAGAATTACTACATTGAATACTACATTATGATTTACATGTCTATCTTGCAATTAATAAAAATACTAACAATACTCCATATATTTGTCTAGTAGGCATTGTGTTGAGCGAACTTTGCCTACAGTTGTTGTTTAATCATAGACTCATTTTCCAGATAAGGAAACTGAGACCTTGCACGGTAAAGTGACTTGCCCACAGTCACACCGAGCCAGATCTCAAACCTCCATCTGCCAGGAGCTCCTCAAGGGCCCACACCGTGACTCTGTGTCCCGAGGATATGCCTCAGGGCCCGGAACACTGTAAAAGCCCAATAATGTGTGAGAGGGGATAGTGAAAAAGCCTACCTGTGATGTGAAAATGCTTTAGCTGGAATGGGAAAGTGGAGAATCAAAAATTAGAGATGGGGACTAAAAGAAGCAGCGGGGAGTGAAGTCGTAAATAAATCAGAATAAAGGAGACACATGCGCACACGGCGTATATTTTCTTAATGAGAGCTTAGCGTGGGTTCTTGGTCATCAGAAAATGTATGTGTGCCTGGGACCTGAATTCTACCATGATTCATGTCATGAATTTGATCCAGGAGGCCTCTTGTGCCCTTTTACAGCCACATACATTGGCCCAAGTGGTAAGCAAGGACCCTAAAACTGGGAATAGCAAGATTGAGAGGACCGAGTCCATTTGTTGTTTTAAAGATACATTAACCACAGTTGGCAGAGAAGCTCTCAAATGACTGCTCTGCCTAGAGTCTAATCCCAGCCAATTTGATTAGCCCCTTTTTTGCAGAGCACTTTACAAAGGATAAAAATAAAACCATGCAGACATTATTGGTGTTCTATTTTGAGTACTGATACTGGTATATGTGAACATATATATATTTATATACATAAGCATTAGTACAATTAATGTGTTGACATGTCTGGCACATCCCAAATAAAATGTAACATTTAGAAGGAGCCACTGAAGCTTGAGGTGTGGTCTACAAGAACAAGTTGTTGCTTGCAGTCTTGCTGTTCCAAAGATGCAGCCCTGCGTTTGCTGAGTTGGTGCCTAAGTGATAGCCGGGAAGGGGGAGGAGTGTGGGGGTTGTTGCAGCCTCGGAGAGCTCAGCCACTGATACAGTGGGTGTGGCTTGGAAAGCCTCACGTGGGCTTACAGGAGTCTGAGCTTCTGCGTATATAGTTGTCCTGTCCTCCAAACCCAAAGCAACCACCACATTCTAAAAGGTTTAGTTATCCCTATTGCTATAATAGTGGCCCAGCACCATCCCCAATTTCCAGACCTGGCAGGATTTTTCCCCATCAGAATCCCAGGAGGGCTCTCACTTTGCATTTTGCAATAACAACCACCTTTACCTGCAATGCATATTTTTGATACCAAGCACCAGTAGACTAATTCCTCTGATAAAATATAAAAATGCTTTTAAGACTTACTGCTCTGCTATTCATTGTAATCAGGGAGGAGCAAAGAGCCGTGACTCAGCATGCTATAAAGGCAGGTTTACATCGACTACCTGGCCATTGTCCTGGTTTTATACCACTCAGACTAAACTGAAGAAATCTAAGTGTCTCGGTTGAATTTTTCTTATTAGGGGATTTAGGTTATGTTAATGCTATAGCTTCATTAATTACCCCATATCAATAAAAAAGGCAGCTTTTAGCCTCCTAGCGTAAGAGAGGAAAAGAAGTGGTGGTTATCAAAGGGAACCTTCAAAGACAGCCAGAGCTGTCTCCAGGGTAATTTCTGATCCCCGCATTCTTCCCACTTCAAAGTTGGGTGTGTGTGTGTGTGTTTGGGTTGAGGGGGTTGGGGGAAGCTTGAATCTGATTTCTCTAATAAGTGTTGGCATCAGCCCCGTTTGATATTAGACGCAGGGAACATTTTGATTTGTTATAGCCTTTGAAATTGTTCAGACGACCTTCAGAAAAATGGCCTCTTGTTACTTCTGGGGGAAGGGAAGGCTGGGGAAGGGGAATCCGGTTTAATTCATATGCAGAGGATGCCCCGAAATTGTGCTTTCAGCAGTTTTTAGTAACAAATGTATGTCCTGATTGAAAGTGAAAAGTTGAAGAATAACAGACCTGTAACACTGCATTCTTGTAAGACTTGTTCACTTCTTATTCTCCAGGGGAGGGTGGGCAGACTTCCGAAGATGACCAAATAGAAGTTTATGGTTTTGAAAACTTGGGTAACCATGGAGAATTCCATCAACATTGCTGGTTTACAGCATTCTGCCCTACTGACGCATCACCTATCGACCTTGCAAGATGAAGCTACTAATAAATAAAAGCTTTAAGAGTTGAAGTCCCTGAGAGGCTCACAAGTTTTATTTGGAAGTGTCAATTTTAGATAATTTATGGTTCATTGTACTATTTTTTGAAATGAAGAATTGGTAACTTTCTGATAAGCTGCCAAAATCTTCACTTGCTGCTAAATGAATTTTAGTAGGGATGACTGTCACATCAGCAGCCCTTGAAGCAGATTTGTCACATTGAACTTTGCAAGAGTGCCCCCCAAAGAGCTGTGACAGCTGCGCATCCGAGTCCGCATCCCATTGGAATTCCAGCCGAAAGGCAGTCTTCCAGGGTAAGAGCTGGGCCTCTGGAGACAGACCTGGTTTCAGATTCCCCACCACATATTAGCTCTGCAATGTTGGACAATTTGCTTAACTTCTCTGAGCCACAGTTTCTTCATCTGTGAGTTGGAAATGATTTTATCATCCTTATGCGATTGCTGGGAGGACTTAAAAAGATAATGTAGGTACAGTGCAGGCTAAATGCATAGTCATCAGTGGATGGTGTCTGCCCTCGCTGGTTGTGATGGAGGTGGTTCTGCTGGCGGTGGTCATCACCGTAGTTAGAATTCCCTGGCCTACTGACATTGCGTCATTCAGATTTTTCTTTTCAGTGAGTAAATTTGATTGTCACTCTTTTCACTAGTTCGTCCTGTTTGTCGAGAGGGCCTTTGATATCCTGATGTTTGACCTGAGAGCAAATGTGTCTGTGCTAAAGCAGTTGGTCACCCGTGGGGTTTGTTTTCATTTTACCTGAGAATGGACCACATTCCCACCCCTAAAATACTCATTCCAATCCCCAGAGTCCCTGAGGCTGCTCCCAAGACTGCAGATTCAGCCACCAATTACCATAAGGTTGACTTTTCTATTTTAAGATCTTTCTAATGCTTGCCCAGAATACTGAGGGGTGCTTTGCTTTCTTTTTCCTGACACTATAGTTCAGAATATTTTCTCACTCATCAGGCTGAAAGTTTGCAGCTTCCAGAATGCTCCTTTTTGAATATCACAGCCAGCAAAAAATTGGTAGCCATGCCCGCCTTTGCAGCAAATAAGCTAAAGCTAATAAATATTCACTTGGATCAGTCCCAGCTCCCTGAAATGAATTTTCTGAAATCTTCCTGGCCCTGAGGAGAGGAAGGGCACTGACTCCAGAACGCTTGCTTAAATGGCTTTCTTTGGCATAAATCTAGCAGAAAATCAAGTACAAACCTCCTGCTGTGCATACACAGCAAAAGGGGAACCCATTGTTACCAGATCCCTTTCTTACCCGTGTGCACCTGGTAAATAGGGCGTTATTGTCTGACATCCTTCTGTCCCAGATGGTCAGAACTGTTCCCTAGGGTCCTGAATAATATATTTAAACCGCCTTTCAAAAAGAGCAACATGCTTAGATTGAATAAGCGTGATGTATTTTGAGAAGCCACAATTAGGCTGGAGAGTTTCTCTCTTAATTAAACCTATGCATATTTCTCTGGAGATGATTTTTCTATTAAAACGTTTTACAGGTACTGAAGGTTTTTTAAAAATAATTTTCTCTTTTAAATAAAAACTGTAACTTTTCAGTCTATATATAGATTCTTTTTTCTTTCCTCATGGCCCTGTGTTTATGTCTTGGTCTGCCTGTGTGTGATGTGAACAGGCAGGAAGGATCAACAGAACTTCAGAAGAAACAGCTGTGGGCTTAAAAATGGAAGAAGAACTGTATTAGTTCTCAGTTGAGACACTGATGTTACTCTTCCTAAAATTTAGATTTAGAATCTTTGGCATCTCCCTGTCATCTTGGCAGTGATTTGGTAGAACTAAAAGATGCAAAAAGTCATTCTTATTCATCTGCATCTCTGCGTAATCTTGAAATGCTGCATTTTTGAAGCCCTGGACGCAACCGCTGCACTGAGAACAGATGAGCCTGACTCACCCTCCCAAATAGGACAGTTGCGCAACAGGAGTTTTCTTCAACAGAAGTGATAATATGGGGATTAATTAATTTCACGTTTCTTTTGAGGTTTCCTTTAGAGTTATCTGTAAGTAACATGTCACTTTTTCCCCTACAGATTGCTGACCTGTCAAATTAAAATTCTAATGCCTAAAGATTTTTAAAATCTTACCTCATCAGTTGGTTTAAGTCGAGGGTAGTGGCTGAAAATTGACACCAGCTTTCTGGAGAGCAGTTTAGCCAGAGTAGAAGGGGGCTGGGGTCAATTAGGGGGCTTTTGTGGAAGTCCAGGAAGGAGATGGACAGCAGTGGGGATAGGGAGAGGAAGACAGATTTGAGTGAATGTTTGATCCATCCAAGTTCTTCCATCATGTTTCCTGGACTTGGATTAGCTAAACCTCACGCTCTCCAGCAGGAGCCCTGCAGAGGTCCAGAGTGGCCCCCTCACTCATCCTAACCTCCACTGTCCTACAAGTTTTCAAACACGGTGACATTTACATGAAACTAATTGTGAACAGGAAGAAGCGGGGGAGAACTGAATGTATGCCTGTCCACAGCCCATCTTCTGACTTCCAAGGACTTATTTTCAGAAAGCCAAGTTTTGGTGTTTTCCTCAGAACAGAAACAGAACTCTGAACCTGTCCCATGTCAAATGCAACACCTCACACTTCCTGTCTTCTTAGAGGACTCTTCCCATCTGATTGCTTCACATGCTCCCGGGTGATCCAAAATCAATAACAGAGCATGCAGGCTTAAATAGCCATATCTCAGGCTTCCACCCTGACCACTGGCCGACCCCAAAGGCAGGTTCCAAGAGGCCAGTTGAGCAGGTGTTTCAGTTAGTTTGACTTTTGAACTCATATTAAAGCTGCCTTTTCAACAGCCGTGGGACATACTGACGGCCTCTCTTTTACTCTGCACTGTCCTTGAGCTATCTCCCAGCACTGTGTCGGGGGAATTCTAGTTTTGCCTTACTTAATTCGTTCTAAACTCCTGAAATAGTGAGAAGGCATTGGTTTAATTTGTCATACGAAACTGTAAAACCAAAATGGTTTTGGTTAGAATGAGCCACTGAAGTGCCCTGTGCAGGACTAAGTGTGGCTAGAGGAGGACGGGCCTGGGTGTACTCTGAGCCCTACCCACATTTCATCTCGGGCCTCCAGCTTCCTCATCTGTGAAGAGGAGGAGCCCTGGATCAAGGGTTGCTGACCTGACCAGCCATCACAGTTAACCTGGGGAGCGTGCTGAAACAAACAAGTGAATGGATTCTTGGGCCCACTCCAAACCTACTAATTCAGACACCCCAGGGGAGGGACCAAGGAGTCTGTATATTAAAAAACCAAAAAATTCCCCCCAGAGTTCTGATACCAGCCAAGTCTGACCACTACCAGGCGAGACCATTTGTAAGAAGCTTCTCCGATTACCTGGGGCAGTTGAATGGCTCTGAACTATTGTTGCGTCATCTGGAAAGTAAGGTTGCTAATGGGACCAGCCACGTCGGCTTGTTCTGGGGATTAAACGAGAGGAGTGTGTGGAGGGCCTGGTGCAGGGCCTAGCATGGAACTGGTGCTCAGCAGCTGGCAGCTGGGAGTTTTCCTCCACTCAGCAAAGAACCTCCCTATGACATGGTAGGTCTTGTACCAGAACAGCGTAAACAAAGGAAATCGTTTCAGTCAGTTTTAAGTGCTATGAAAATTTTAAATTTTTGAAACGATAAAGAGAATCAAAACAAGAGGTATGGGAATAAAATTTTAGACTGAGTAAGTGGGAAATGCCTCTCTGATAAGATGACATTTGAGCTAAAGGAAATACAGGAGGAGCCATGTGAGGGTTTGTGGGAAAAGCAATCCAGGTAAAGGGCCCAGCAAGTGCAAAGGTCCTGAGGCAAGATTGATCTTGGCATGTTGAGTGATGCAAGAGAATCGTGGTAGGAGTCAAGGTAGAAAAGTGAGCGGGGAGCTCAGCTCCTGGGGCCTTGGCCACAAGTGCCTCGGGTTGACTTCTCTGTATCCCTCCACAGAGACTCCTTAACTCACTAACAGGTTGATAAAGAAGAAATTCAAGCAAGACAGTTAAGATCCTTTCAACCCCAGGATTCTATTATTCTATAATCATGGTTTGGGGTTTTTTTCAAGCTTTGTAGTAGTTACAACATCATTTCTTGAAGTCCAGAATTCTAAAATTGATGCTGATGATACTTTTATCTCTTTCCCCCAGCTTGATATATGGTCCAAATCCAACTATCAAGTATTCCAGAAGGTAAGTTTTACTTTTTGCTTCTTACTCAAGAGGCATTAAAGGAAATATGAATGCTTTGAGTTATAAACATTGGTCTTAAATCAGAGGCTTTTTAAAAAGTGAAAAAAGCCAGACACAAAAGGCTGTTCCCTGTATGATTCCACTTATATGACATTCTGGAAAAAAATAAAACCTTAGGGACAGAAGCCAGATCAGTGGTTGCCAGGGGTTGGGAATGAAGGCAGGAGATTGTCCCCGAAGGGCTACAAAGAAGCATGTTTGAGTGATGGAGATATTCTATATCTTAGTTGTGGTGGTCATTACACAACTGTATATGTTTCAAAACTTATGGAACTATACGCCTACAAAGGGTGAATTCTGCTGTATGTAAATTATACCTTTAAAAAAAATAGAGGCTTTTGAGTTGTTCCAAGCTCAACCCACAATTGTGGGGGTTTTTTTTGGTGAGGAAGACTAGCCCTGAGCTAACATCTGTTGCCAGTCCTCCTCTCTTTGCTGAGGAAGGTGGGCCCTGGGCTAACATCCATGCCCATCTTCCTCTACTTTATATGGGACGCCGCCACAGCATGGCTTGACAAGCGGTGCGTCTGTCCACTCCTGGGATCTGAACCCGCGAACCCCGGGCCGCCGAAGCGGAGCGCGCGAACTTAGCCACTACACCACCAGGCCAGCCCCACCAACCCACGTTTTTTAACTCAGTTTCCCAGAGCCCTTGTGGCCTATGCAGCTGCCTTAGGGATGGACTGAGGGAAGCAGGCTGGCCCCACCCTCACCCTACCCCCACCCCCACTTTACTCTCTGGTGACATCTTTTTCAGATATTGGGCTTCCTCATGAAATACTCTTTGGGAAGTGTCAGAAAACATGAAATGTGACTAGAGAAAATCCATTTCCCAGCTTCCGATGGTGAAAAGGCCCCTTCCCGGGACCAGCTCAAGACCTGGGGCTTGAGGGGGTCCCCCTGCCTCCCACAGCACTCAGGCCCGCTGTCCACGGGCACCAGCCGCCTCCTCCCGTTCTCGTGCGCCCTCTGACTCCGCTTCTGCCCAGAAAACGGAATGATAATAGAGGGCAAATAGAGCTGGTTGTGATTTCATTCACTGCCTCATCAAGGTCAACAACAATTATTTACTGAGCCCCTTTGCCATGTGCCAGGTGCTCTGCTAGGTGCTAGGAATACAGGGGAAAACAAGGCAGACAAGGAAGTGTAGTAAATAAGATAAGTCCAGGTTGTTTCCAGGCGACTGGGATCCAGAACAACGCGAGGGGCCCCCTTCACCTTGGGGTCGTCACAGGAGCAAAATCTAGACTGAGAGGCAGTGTGAGAAGGAGCCAACCGTTTGAAAAGCCGCAGGAAGAGATTCCCAGGCAGTGAAGCAGCAGCCTCGTGTTGGGGAACGTGTTCTGAGAACTGCTAGAAGCCTGTCTGGTTGGAGCGCAGTGGCCCAGGAGGGAGGGCAGCACAGGTGGGAGGCAGAGCCCGGGGCAGGCAGGTGTCTCTGGGTCCTGGTATGGAATTTGGATTTTATTCTTGGTTCAGTGAGAACCCATTGAAGGATTGATGCGGAAGAGGGACGTGATTCTGAAAGCTGGGTCCAAGTTATTCCCGCTTAAGTAATAGTTGTGTCCCAAGTATGCCAGGTAGCTCAGGGACCATAAAGCTTTTTTTATTTTTAATTGAGGTGAAATTCACAGAACATAAAATGAAAAGTTTTAAAGTGAACAATTCCATGGCTTTTAGTACCTTCACAGTGTTGTGCAACCACCACCTCTATCTAGTTCTAAAACATTTTCCTCACCCCAAAAGGAAACCCCATACCCATTCAGCAGTGAGCTTAGGGCCTTTGTATCAAAGGAGCATAATGGACCAGCCCTCTACTGGTGTCTAAGGTACATCAGTTCACACTGTTCCCGGGACGCTCCACAGAGAAATAGAGAAGGACAGAGGGCTCGGGCTACGGGAGGAGGCCCAGGCTCAACAGCACAGTTAGGGAGCCTATATAAGCGTGAAAATGTCGTGATCTCATCACAGCTAAATCCAGTGTGCTACCCTGGACTGGATCCTGAAATAGAAAGAGGATATTGATGGAAAAACTGTGCAATCCAGGTAACTTGTGGAGTTTAGTTAAAAATAAGCAACCAGCATTGGTTTCTTAGTTGTGATGAATGTACCCGGTAATGAAAGATGTTAACAGTGGGGGAAGCTGGGTGAGGGGTATATGGGAACTGTGTGTACCATCTTTGCAACTGTTCTGTAAATCTAAAACTAATCCAAAATTCAAAGTTTAATTTGAAAAGAAAATCATAGTCTTGACTCTTCTAACACTCCTTGGCCCAGCTGAGCTACCTAGACACATAGTGGAGAAAATATCTCCTCCCCAGGCCTGGAGCCTGAAGCAAAGAAGCATGTGGCCTCGTGGAGGCCTTAGTGCCGGCAACTACCCTTTGTCTCAGCATTCTTATCTCAGGGACCAGACCGGAGGCGGTTTCTTGTTCAGAAGGCGGAACGTCTCGGCCTTCAATGCTAACTTTGTGCTGACTGCTTTTGTCATTTTCCCCCAGCAGCTAGTTGAAAACCTTCTAAGGAGAAAGAACACTGGTCATTATCTGCATCTCGTTTCAGTTTAATAGTGAGGAACATTAAAACGGTTTTTTTCTTTTTTAACCTGGTTTATCTTAGTGTCCTCTGGTATCGCAATGAGTTACCTTCTTCTGGCTCCGCAGAAGGCGGGTGATGACCTCAGGGGGCCTGAGCTCTGCAGACCCAGAACCTGGTATTTGAACAATGGCCCCATTTCCATTCAAATACCCTTTCTGAGAGAGGGGCTTGCACATGCTTGCCTTTGCATATATATTTCTTAATGTTCTGTGTAGTAGTCAGTATTTTTGAATGCAAGCAGAAAGTTTATTAGGAAGTTGTAAAATGTGTGAAACACAGATTTGGGAAGCAGAGATTTGGAGAGACAGTGCTATATTTTTATTCTACCTCTCCTAAAAATAACCTGCCAAGCACTCTTTGTATTTGTTTAAAACTATAAACACACACTGAAGTGTTTACAGTTTGATATTAGTCCAGTTGGAGAGATTTAGGAGCACTCACCAGTTCCTTTCTCGTAGTTAGTGTAACGTGTTGGAGGCAGTAAAGATGGATGATGAATCTGTAGAGGTGGGAATTCATCTCACTTGGTGAATGGCATGTTGTCTGTATTTGTGTAGAGGCGTTTCTAAGGTTCCTTTATCTTCCCTCCCTTCACCTGTTTCTAACTAAATGGACTCGACCTCAGCTGTTGCCCTGTACTAGGTTAGAGAACCACAATCTGGGGACAAGTGATAGTGCTTTCTGATTAGAATGAAAGGCAGATAACGTTGACATCCTTTTCCTTTTTCAGAGGCAGGTGAGAATTAGTGGATTAAAGAGTCCTATCTCTTCCCTACCAAACATTGTCTACTTGTTGTCAAATTAAGGAATATATTGGAATATAATGTGGTACAGAATTAAGCTTAATCCTATGTAAATAAACCTTTCAACTAATCATCATCACATGGAAAAGGTTTGGGCTTTTGTAAAATTTTTTTAAAAGTCTATTTCATATCTTGTGCTTGCAGAAGATGTTGGTGGAGAGGATGAAGAGTGTGTAGTGTGGAATCATGGAGGGGGTGACTGCGCTGTGCTCATTTCATTGTGTTGGTCTCAGGCCGTGTTGGTGGTCAGGGGGCAGCCAGACCGTGCACCAAAAGCAAATCTGGGACCACTTTGTCCATTGCAGATTCTGCAGTTTATGGGATGATGTTTAGCAGATTCTGAAGGCCTGGTGCAATTGATGGGGTGATGTTTAGCATCTCAAACTCAAAATGCCAAGAGAGAAGAATTAGATGGCAACATTTCTAAACTCTGCTTTTTAGTATCAGCTTTTTCTCAGAATTCTATTTTCTTCTTGTCCACCCACTTAAATTTCGGGTGTCCTGATTGATGTTGCTTGCAGCATTTCCCAGAAAGACACTGTTTGAGAGCACTGTGGTAAACATAGCGTCCTGCCCGTCATCTGCCTGCTTATTCTCATCCGAGTGGACCGGGCTGGGGGAGGGTTAGTTATCAGCATCATCCAGAAAGGCTCACAGGAAACAGGAGTAAAAGTGCATCGGGAGAATACAGTGACATGCTCAAGGAGGTTCCTTGATCATCAGTAAGAGGGGATTTCTCAGGCAGAAAATAGTTCAATGTTCTAACCATAGTGGTAGATGCTGTAGCTGTGCCCCACCTCTGAGAAGGGAATGCTGGGCTACTAGCACCAGCTCTCGTTCTACGTTTGGAGGAACTCTCTCCCTGCGTTGCTCTGGCGTAGAGCTCCAGGACGTCCTTTCTCTGGCGTTCGTTATGTGGTTGCAATTACTGTGTATTGTGTGTTTTCCTGCCCACAAGTAGCAGCGCTGGCCGCTGTAGAGAGGGGTCTGCTGGGAAAGTGGAAAGCCCTCCCAGGTCTTTCCCCTCAATGTGACAAAGCAGGAGGGTGGGGAAGGGGCACTACCTCAGAGCCAAACCGAGCTTATGCTCGCCTTTTTATTTCTGGAAAATAATGTCAGGGGCTAAGAGAATGGAAGCACGCACCTGTAATAATCTCCTCGGGCCGTGCCTGACTCCCTGGGTTAAAGACGAGCACACGAGGTCCTGTTGCAAATCCCACCACGTGAAGCTAAATGCAGCCTGCCTTTTGTCTGCAGCGGGGACTGTCAGCAAGCCCTCTCTCTCCTCCTCATTAGACCCCTTACCTGAGTGTGGGGAAGCGGCTGAGGAAGGGGACAGCTTGCTGTGGGTCCATGGATGCCGACAGGTTCCCGGCATTTACTGTGGTGCCCTGGAGGCTCTTTGCACTTGGTCCTGGGGCGAAGAAGCTCTTTATAGCCAGCAAGTCTCCAGCAGAGGAGATTCAGAGAATGGAACTTAGAAATAGGGGGACCATCTGAAAGGGCAGAATTACAAAGAGCCAGGAAAGGTTTCAAGCGTGTTCATATTTTTCTGACATTTAAACTCTGCAGGGGCAGTCACTGTTTTGATCTTTAACCTCCTCATTTCAAAACAGTGTGCATTTTCATCCAGTAACCGAGGAATAGTGAGAGCAAATCCGCGGCTACTTACTGCGTTAAATCTTGGCAGGGAGGCCGGAGAAAGAGGCGGAGTGTGTGTGGGGCCCCAGGGAGGCGGGTAGAGACTCGAGAGACGGTGTCGGAGGGACCAGCACGTGCTTCGCAGCTTTTTCACTCGGAGATAAAGCACACAAGTCATAGCCCGTGGATGTCCAGCTCTTAGTCCACAGTCTTATTCTAGAGGCAGCGGAGGGAAGAGTAACCCTTTCGGTCCTGTGCCATCAGCAGAACTTATTTGTGGGTGGGTTGTCCGTGGTGGATAATGTTCTGGGCAGGTTGCCGCTGCTTCTTCATTCCTGTGTTCACTAATTCGTTCGTTCCCTCACTCATTCATACTTTAATGCAAAGACTGGACTCTATCTGGGGACAGACTTTATCAAGAGCTATTAACCAAGTGGCCACCTAGCTTTTCAGTAGAAGAGATTGAGTCATCCCTAGAAGAGTCAATTCTCTGAAGTTTTGGATACATTGAGTACCTCTAGCATAAACTGAGTGCCTACCCAAACAGTATGTGACAAACCTAACTTGTCACTAACTCCAAGTCCCAGGAAAGGGAACTGTCCCAACGGGATTCTCACCCTCCCTTGAGTAAGGCTGTGTGGCGTTTGTGACTTGAACACATGTATGTGCTATAGATTTGCACATCACCAAGAGGCTCAATAAATAGGCATTAAATTATTGTAACTCTCATGCTCTCTAATGTCTAAAATTTCTTCCCACCATCTCATTTACATTTCCTTTTAGAGACCCCTCTAAACACCACAGATAAAGACCTGGAAGAGGCCGCAGTTGTGGTGAACGTTCTGAGACCTCGCGCCAAAGCTCTGTCCACTCCCTTGTTCGGTGCCCGGCTTAGGTGAGGCCGTTGGCGGAGGCCCCCGCGCCTGGAAGGGATTCTGCGGCCTCCAAAGAGGGGTCTCCTTCATGTAGAAGGGCCTTCTGCTGTTTCCAGATCCCGTCACTCAGAAAGCCCCCTCTTTTAAATGCTGGTTAACGTTTTCCAAAGAGGAGAACTTGTGTTAGAGACCGTATATGGTGGCATTTGCTTGCTCTTCTTGCATTCTCTTGCTGCCTCACCATGTGTCTTGGCGATCCCAGATGGATAAAGCTGAGGGAACAACTTTCACCAGTGCGAGGGCAAGCGGGCAGCTTAATGCAGGAAGATGGATTCCTGTCCGTGGACTCTACACGAGAGACGGAGCGGGAGGGACGCCTGCATGAGCCAGGTATCGGGCTGTAGACGAGCTTCAGAGGAGAGGTGGTGGGCAATTCCAGGGTCCTCCCGAAGGGCAGCCCTCTCCTGAGCTGACAGCTGGACTGTATTGACCAGGTTAGATAAGCAGGAGGGAAATAGGAGTGGACATCATTAAGCGTCAGCCCAGGGGGCCCTGGGAGCTGAGAAGGGCAGGGAAGATCATTACCTCACCACAGCTGAAAAGCCTTTTATCACTGTCCTTTCTCTTCAGGGGCACGTTTGAATATTCACAAGCTTCTAAAGCCAGAGCAGATTTGATCCTTTGTGTCCCTGTATGATACCCCCAGGACCTTCCCTCTGCCTAAACCACTGCTGAGTGTAGTGATGCCGAGAGCCTGGGTAAGGTGCTCACACGCACCGGGTCTCCGATTACAATGCAGCAGGGAGGCCAGGCCCGTCCTGCTGGAAGTGGTTTGTGGTTCTCTGCAGAGGGGTCGGTGTCGTCTCCATAGCCTATTTCTTCTGAGGGCTCGCACGAGACCCAGTGTTCTCCAGTCAGGATCCAGCGGTTGCTTCTGGGAAGCCTGTCCCCAAGCCCCTTTCCTACAACCCAGCAGGCCACCCAGCACTGCAAGACAACTTCCTGGGACCCTGCTTGTCTGCTCCACTGTGCATTCCAGCCGACTCCCCTCTCGAGCCCTGTCCACCTCCCATCACGTTCCCCACAGTGACTGCCCCCACAGAGAGGTAGTCTGGCACAGTGGCTGAGAGCCATGTGTTCAGACTTCGGCTGACCACTTCTCCCTGTGAAGCCTAACTTGCCTCAGTTTCCTCCTCTGTAAAATGGAGACCACAAGAGTACCTGCCTCTCAGAATTGGTGGAGGTGACTGAGTCCTTAGGGTGAAGGGTAAGGTGAACTTCGAGCCTGTGACTCACTTGACTTCTCTCAAGTGCTTGTCAGCAGTGACCACTCTCCTCTCCTGAGAAAGCGCTCCTCCCTCCCGCTGGGCTCCGCCTCGTTGGCCACTCCTTCTCATATCTTTGCTACTGTCTCTTCTCGGTCTCTTCGCAGTAGACGCAGTGGCGAAGATGCAGACTCTGGAATCAGACAGGCCTGGATTCGCATCCAGCTCTGCTGTGCATGGACCAGCCAGCTGGGGGACCTTGGGCCAGGAATGAAGCTCTCTCCTTGCTTCAGCTCCCTCAGCTGTAAAAAGGGGGAAATAATAAAACCTCCTTTGTGAGGTGCATTTTGTGAGGATTCGGTGTGATAACTCTCGTGAACTGCTTGGCACTGCGGTTGCCCAGAGTCCGTGCTCAATAACTGTTGGCCACTGTTTCCGTTGTATGGAGATGGGCACAGATCTCCGAATCCACGGCCATCTATGTGTAGGGCCCATTTCAAGTCAGCTGTTTTTTATAAAGTAAACCAAAGACCGGCTGCCATGACAGACCCACACACTCCCACTGAAGCAGCGTCCATTTTCACTTTTCTCTGGGCACATTATCTGCTCTGCTGGTCAAAAAGTGAGCTAAAGAAAGAGTAAGGCACCCAAATACAACCACCCAGCACTGCCCTTGGGGCAGCCCTGATATGCTGGCACAGAATCATCTTTCCGTGGCCTGGAACCACCCCTCATGTCCTGAGAGAGCTGGTGGCACCTCTGGTGATCCCAGAAGGCACCTGAGATGGATGTGCCCCAGCCTGACTCCCCGCTTGCCCCACCAGCAGGGACTGGACAGAAGGCGCCTGGCATTGTGGCAGCAGAGCTGCCTCTCTGCTCTGCGGTCTCTCTTCTCTCTCCTGCAATTGCCTGGATTTTGATGAGGAAGTAGGTGGGATTGTCTGTATTTTCTTGGGAGCCCAGATGTCTTCGGATGTCTTTCTCTAACTGCAGGGCTGTTCCTGCAGAAAATAACACCACACCAAGTGGGTACAGAACAATTCAGGTATCTTTGGGCTTGGACTTTTCTGGCAGCCAGCAACAGAATCTGGCATTTTACCATCTGGAAAGCATTGAGCTTTTTTTCCTTTCATCTAAATGAAGAGTCTTAATTCCTTAATCCTGGGAAATGTCAAGGACCTTTTGTGTGCAGCTCCTCTTGGCCCTGCACAAGGCTTTTGGCAGAAGCTTGAGGCTGGCCAGGACCCTGGATAGTTCCCCTGTGCCCACCCGGGGTTTCCCTGTTCGCCCAGGCCTCCTCGGAGTACCACGTGACCTCAGCTTTTCCCAACCCCCAAACCCCCCTTTCACTCTGCTCCCCTAACCCCACTGGCCAAAAATAAATCAGTAGACTCCCCCCTACTTTCTCTCTCACTCACTCGGGTCCTACCAGGTGAGTGGCGCCAGTGCAGAGCCAGCTTTTTGAGCCCTCTCCTCCCCTTAGAGGCCCTGAGCTAGGCCCAGGGATGACACATGAGGCCGTTGTGGCCTCCTCCTCCCGGAGAGCACAGCCTGGGGTGAGGCAGGGGCTCCTGGTCACAGGTCGGGCAAGCACAGGGCTGGGGTGCCCACAGGGTGCTGCTGGGGCTACAGGCAAGCCCAGGGGATGGGGTGGGTCAAGGAAGGCCTCTGGGCCGAGTCTCAAAGGGGAGAAGGGCTTTGCCGGGGAGGAGCATTCCTGGCTTGAGCACAGATGCCGAGTCAGGAAAGCATGTTTGGGAGGAGGAGTTGCTGAGGCACCAACATTGCTGGAGTGTGACATGGGGCTGAGGGGAGACAAGGCTGGGACCGGGTCACCCAGGACCTCACATGCCGTTGTGTTTCAAAGGGTCCTGCGGGTGGCTGCAGGGTTGTTGTCGTTGTTGTTTTGCCTCTGGAGGCCGTCCGCGGCCAGTCTGCACTCAGGGGTCCAGGGACTTGAGGGACTTCCCTTCAGGGTGTCAGTGGTGTCTTGGCTGGGACTTTAAAGAGGGTTGGATGGAACCCCCCAAACCAAACAACAGCTCCTTTACGGAGGCCCTGGTATGTGCCACAGGCTACATTCAGTACTTTATAGACGAGGTCTCCTCCTTCTCAGACAGAGCTTGATCTCCAAGCTGTGACCAGGGATTTCAAGCAAGATGGAGCAGCAGTGTCTGTCTTCACTTCTCCACTTCCGGCCTCTGGTCTCATCCCAGAGCAGCATTGGCAGGCTCCGGTGGACAGTTATAAGCCCTTCAGAGCCCATGCAAATGGCTCCTTCGTCAAGCAGAGAAGGGGGTATTGATCTCTTCTAGTAATCCCTTGTCCCCCCGGACTGCAGTGCTTCCTCCTCAGGCCTGTAGGCCTGCTGAGCCCGTGGCAAACAAAGCCAGGGTACAGATTAGAGACGAGCTGCGTGGTGAAAACTAAACCCCCCTTCCGCTCTACTGTACTTTTACCCGGTTTTAGAAGCTTGTCTCCACTCGCTCCCTCCCCGCCCAGCACTTTCAGGACTGACTTCATAGCATTCCAATTTTGAAATAATGATGGTTCCTCTTTTCGTGGGATGAGTACTTCTGGGACTGTTTTAAATATTTTTCATAAAACCAGTGCTCATCCTCGGAGCAACATTGCTGGCAGGGATTGCTGTCTCTTTAAACATTTAACACGCTAGGTTCACTTCTTTGACTCCTGGACCCACAAAGAATTTTCTTCTTCCACGAGATTCCTAGTGTCCCTCTCCTTTAGGGTGGGTCTGTCCTTGGCAAAAGCCCGAGGAGAGGCCCAAACTCTTGGGCTAATCTCCTTGTGTAGCATTAAAGTATATCCACGAAATGAAAGTTCATTTTTGTTTCTTTGAGTTGTGGAACCAGCATTTGTGGGACCAAGTAGCAAATGTTTGGCTTTGCACCTGCTGGCCTGTGCTCCAGAGTCTCGTTGAAACCCGTCGAGATGCGAGGAGGTTTCCAAAACCAAGAGCAGTGTTGCGCTGATGGTCTCCCTGGTTCTGAGCCAAATTCTCTAAGCTCTTTGTGACCAGCCCAGAAACCGAGGATTGCGCGAAGGTGACGTCCCCTCAGGGCAGCAGGTGGATTCCTGGAGTGGGGCAGGAACCTGGTGCCCCTGTGCCTGCTGGGATCAGCTTGTCCTTTTTAAAAGAACAAAGGGCTTTAATGTCACCACTGGTGGCCTGGGAGGGAGCTCAGTAGCCTTAAGGTGTACAGTCAGGCCCCGCAGCAGTGTCCACCGAAAACCTAGACCTGTAGGCACCCCATGATCCCAGCCTCACGCTCCTTTACCAGGGGCCGGGGGGGAGTGATACGGCCAAGGTCACCCAGCTAATTAGTGACGAACCCAGGACTGAGCCCTAGTCTCCTAACAACTCCCTGTCACCTTTTTTCCCACCACAATGCCTTTTTGTTCTCGTTAACTCAAGCCGGAGAATCTTCTCTTCATAGTATGTGGAAGCAGGTATTAGCTGGAGGGAAGCCAGAATCTGGATCTCCACCAGGCTTCTTTTTTAAATAAGCAACTTCTAAACACTTGGGTACTTAACTTTTCCTATTTATTAATCTTGCGGGACGTACTTTTAATAGTCGGAGGCCCCAGCTCTCCTAGCTTTGCAGGGGGGGCATGAGCTTTGTGGGCTGTGTGCTGGTAGATAATAGCTCAGTGCCATTAGTCCACCGCATTAGGAAGAGCTCTACTCCCACCGGCTGTCCACGGCCGCAGTCCTGCCCCCTGGTGGTGGGAAGCCGGCAGTGACCTGCAGGGTTCACCTGTAGTTCCTAACGCTGCCGACATCAGAATTACCTTGGGGAGTTTTTAACAACACAGGTCCTGGCCCCCAGCCTAGACTGCCTTCTAGAAGCTGGGGGACAGAGCCCGCAGGCCGCCTCCGGAGTCTGTGCTCCTCACCTCTGCTGCACTGCAAGCTCTCCATTCTGGCCTGGAAGCCCGCACAAAGACAGGACCCTGGCTACAATGTTGGCAGGCTAGGGATCCCAGAGGACAATCCCTGAGCACCAGCAAATACAACAGACTCTGACTTTTTAAAACAGGAAACTGCTGTGGAATGATAGTATATTAAGAGAGTTTTTGTCCTCTCCTGTGTCTCCTGATCCTTTCTGTGTGTCACCACTCTGTCCTTTGTTCTTCCCTTATTGATAAAGAACAAAGTCTGTCTGGTTGCCATTAAATCCCGGCTCTGGGAGGCTGACCTCAAGCAGAAGATAGGCTTGCTGGGCCTAAACCTGTTTCTTTTTCCCCACATCAGGCTGGAGGGCTGAGCAGGAAGGAGAGCAGGCTCTACATGCCCAACGCGTCATCGCAACAACAGGATTTCCCCCTTTTTAGCACAGTACTTTTGATTTCCCCTGCTTAATATGTGTGCACACCTGTCTAAATGCTGCCACCATCATTTGCCTGTTTCTCCTTCTTTCTACAAGGCAGGGAGGCTCATTCAATCCGGAGATCTTCTTGAGAGCCCACCCATGTCTGTGTTAGGCCCTGTGCAGGGTGGGTTTCTGGGACGTGGCAGTGAGCAAGACGGGCGGAAGCTTCCAGCAGGGAGGCAGAGGGAAAGTTGTGTAAGTGGCGAGAACTAGGTTGTAGGTGAGGAGACTTTGGACTGAGTCCTGCCTCCACCCTAAGAGTCTTGGGGTCCGTTCCCTTTTAGGGAGGAGATGGTCTGTATGTGCCACCTTTCCACGTCCCCCCGCAGCCTCTGTCTGCCCAGAGTGGAGAGCCAGCCGGGCTCATCTCCCTGCTCTGCTGCTCAGGAGCTGCTCAGCTGGGCAGTCGCTTAGCCTCCCCGTGACTTCGCTTCCTCACTGGAAATGGAAATTCTCATTGGAACGCCATCTCCAGGTTGTTGTGGGGATTAAGCGAGATGAAGATAGGATGGCTCACATCTGGTGGGCGCTTGCTGTTTGTCAGACACTGTGCCAGTGCTTTCCCTGCATTGACACGTTTAATCCTTATCCAAGGTCACACAGCTCATAAGTGACAGACAAGATCCAAATCCGTGCAGTCTGGCTTCAGAGCCTGGGCTCCTCCCGGAGGTGTGGTGGAGACCAGGCCTTGCACAGGGCTAGTGCTCAGTGAGTGTTGACTGGTATAGCACTATTATTACAGGCAGTTCTACTTTGGGTTTAACTAAAATAACTCGTGATCTCGGAAGTCCCCTCCAGCGCTCAGATTCTGGGAGTGACAAAGTCACAGCTCCGGTGCACAATATGGCAGAGGAGCTCCGGGAGACTTGTTTTGACTGGCATCTCCAGTGTGTTGACTGGCAGCTGTTTCAAGGTCTCTTGAAAGATTCCTTTCTCCTTCTCTGAGCTTAGTTCCTTCAGTTTGGGTGTGCAAAGACCTTCTCCACCTCTCTGAGCTGGAGGAGAAGGAATTCCAGTAAGCCCTGGTTGGTAGAGGAGGAGAAAACTGAAGTAATGTTAATAAAGCAAAGTGGATCTGTTGACGGGCAATGGAAATATCACCCTCCTCGAAATTAATCACCTGCAGTCCAGCCTTGAGATGGGGGGGATGCACCTCACACTAAACTAGCACATCTTCAGTCTTTCTTTGCCTTGAGGTGAAACAGGACATCCCCCCTTGGCGAAGCCCCCGGGGCCATGTCTGCCCGCTCCTCTTTGTGAGTCGTTCTGTCTTTCTGTGCCCGTATATCCTGCCCTTTCTGGTTACCTCGCAGTCATTTCCCCCTCCGCCCCTCTGTGCAGCGTCCCCCATCTCGGTTTATTGTTACCTTCATGTCTTCTCCTCCCTCCCTTTCCTTGGGTTCACCATCTACTTTGATCTTTTTACAAGCTCTTTTCAAACCAGCACTCGCTGGTGGGATGAATGGCCTCCCTTTCGTCGGGAGCATTAGTGCCCTTTGTTGGCCTCGGCCGCCGCCAGGCAGGGCGGCTTTTATCTCCCAGTGGAATCTCATTAGCTTTATATTACAGTGGCCCGGGCCTGGCTGGACTGCTGCAGAGTCGATTTAAATTAGTTAATAGCGATATTTTTTGTTGCCCCAGGCCTGTTTTTTCCCACATCTTGGATGCTGAGCAAAAAACAACTTTGTTGTTGAAAAGTGTAAAACAAAAAAATATTAAAGATGGAATGCTTTAACAAAAAGGAAGATCATCCTAGGTGAATTTCTCCAATATCTGACAGCCTGTCTTGCCTGGTGCTTTGGAGTTCAGCCACGAGAGCCGAAAACCAGCAGTGGAGGAGTTTGGGAGGAAGGGAGGGTAAACATGGCAAATCAGTCAGCTTTATTTCCTTCTATTAAAATATTTCTCTAATTGGTCATGGGAAATTGAAGAAATGAAATGATCACATCAGCACTAGAAAAAATTGCCACCATTGGCAATTAAGGGAATACTTTATACTGGATCTTTTGAAAAAGAGGCTAAAGTTGGCCAGCTTGCAAACCCGGTAATGGGAAAACTAATTAGGTGCCCTGCCTCAGAGCCAGATGCCAAAACAGAGCTGTGGTGTGTGACTCCAGCCAGATCTGGAGGAGGACGTTTTCTACTTAATTCAGTTTGTTCTGCTGTTGAGTAGCCAGTTATCCAGCAGCCACATTTACAAGTCTCCTAACCTGTGCCTTGCATGGGAACCCTGGCTTTTGGCAGACGTCACCACGCTGGGAGGTGGTGGGCAGATGACGCCCAGGGCACCCAAGGCAGGTAGGTGTCTTTATCAGCAAACTGGGAGAGCTGGCCGGGGTGTCTGCTGGGAGGGAGGGGGCGTAGGCTCAGGCCTTGCAATGTCTGGGCTCAAACACCCCATGCCCCTCACCTTGAGCATCTTCCTAACCTCTGTCAGTCTCCATTTCCTCTCCTATAAAATGGAAGTAAGGAGAGCACCCACCTCCGTTACTGTGGGGATTAAATGAGAGGGGCACATACATCAAAAGCTCTCATTAACGTAGTTATTATCAATTAATAAAATAATCCTATGGTCCTGAAAAAGCACCTTTCAGATAAGGAAAACCCCACCACTCCACAGCACCCATTGTGGAAATGTTTCTCTGTGAAAATATTTCACACCCCCCATTCCACAGCACTCATTGTGAAATTTGGGTGATATCATTCATTTTGATTCATGAAAAAGACAAACTCTCCTCAGATCGGGACTCCTTTGTTTTGTGCCAGAATCAAATACCTACCCCTTTCAGGACCTTTTTCCTGTGGAGCCTGGAATACTCTACGTCCTGGCTGCTCAAAGCCTGGTCCCTCACCAGCAGCATGGGTGAAGGCATCGCTTGGAGACTGTTGGAAATGCGCAGGCCCCACGCCACCCAGACCTGCTTAGTCAGCATCTGCTTGGCAGCAGGGTCCCCAGGGGATTTGTTTGCTCATTAACATTTGCATCCTTCTGCATTTTAGCATCGCTAAGAGTAGCTGGAGAGGCTAGCTTGATATCTGAGCCACACCCCGGAGGTTCTGATTCTAGGTCTAGAGTGGGGTCCAAGAACTTGAGTTTCTAACAAATTCTTAGGTGATGCCAATGCTGCTGGGTGGTGACCCTCATTTCAAGCAGCAACGTTCTAGAGGGGAAATTTCCCTGGCCACAGCTTGAACTTGTTTGTGCCACCGCTTACAGGAATCACAGGCCTGGCAAACACCGTGGCTCATCTTAGAGACAGGAAATAAATATCCAAGGAGGATATGTCAGTCTGAAGAGGAGAGGCAGTGGTACTGTAACAAATAAACCTCACAGGTTTTGTCATTCAACACCACAAAAGTTTATTTCTTGCTCATACCACACCCATCCTGAGTTGTCAGAAGGCTGGGCTCCACACAGTCACTCGGGTACCCAGGCTTAACAGAGGCTCCACCATCTTGTGAATCCACCATCTGAGTGTGTGGCTTCCTACGTCACAGGGGAAGAGAGGTCATGGAGAGTCCATACTTGCTCTTCACTGTCTTCAAATGGGAGGAATACATGCCACTTCCACTTCCTGATGCCTTAGCTGGAACTGGCCATGTGATCCAACCTAACTACAAGGGAGGCTGGAAAGTTCCCATGTGCCAGGAAGGAGAAGAGAAGCAGGCAATGAGCCCTAGTAACTCCTAGCACAGAAGGAAAGTCCAGATTCCCAGCAGGTTAGGGATAGGCCAGGGTCCAGTGTCCTTAGTTCCTGTCTCTTCATCCCCACCCCGTGTGGGGCTCCTTTCTCTACCCCACACACCTCATGTAAGCCAGTCCCCTTGGATGTCTCGGGGAGAGAACGGATCGTCCATCCAGTCATCACATGTGTCGAGAACCTCTGTGTCAGGCATTAGACAGACATGGTCTCCGGCCTCTCAGAGTTCACAGTGAAGTTAGGGAAACTGACACTAAATGAAAATTGCAAAAACAATTATACAAGTTCAGTCATGAGGAGTGCTTTGAAAGAAAAGAGCTCAGCAAGGAGACGTGACCCCATCAGGGGTTCTGGGAGGCTTCCCTGAGCACAGGGGTGTAAGGCAGGCTGGAGAAGGGGCGAGAGAGAGGCCCAAGCAAAGGGAGGGCTCTGAGGGAGGAAGGAGATGGGACACTTGGGGAACTGAAATTTTTAGAAGAGGGGGTGAGAGGAGGAGAGGAGGCAGGAACCAGGTCCTACAGGGTCTCGAATGCCGGCTTCACACTTGTGGATTCTATCCTGAGTGCGTTCACGTGCTCTGAGAGGGTTTTCAGCAGGGGAGGGACGTAGTGAGATTTATACCTTAATAATTGCTAACATTTACTGAACAGCATGATCACATTGTTTTACTTAGTCCTCACAGTTATCCCAGGTGATAGGTGTAGATCCCATTGTCCCCTGGAGGGGAGCTAGCTGGGGCTCCTCTGCTCATCCCGGCAGAAGGCGGCAGCTCAGCCTGTGGAGTGGCAGTGGGGTGGGAAGAAGAAGAAGGATTCAAGATAAATGGTTTGGGACGTCGAGGCTTGGAGACTGCTTGAGTGTGAGCCGGAGGACGAGCCCAGGTTTCCGGCTTAGGCCCCCAGGCCGCGGGGTGGATGACGGTGTCCTTGCTGAGATCGCGGGAAGAGGAGCAGGTCTGCAGAGCGTGTCAAGTTCCTGCGACAGCGGATGCCTGGCCTGGCCTAGTGCCTTGCAGTTATCAAAACTCAGTCAGAAGAGGTCAAGTGCAGAGGTCAGGTAAGGAAGGGAGGAGGAGATGGGCACAGGTTGGCCAGGCCCGGCACCCAGCAAACAGGAGGATCAGGGGCAGAGACTCTTGGCTGTGTTTAGTGGAGGCCCTAAATTCCAAAGGCCACGGGGGCCAGGCAGGTAGCATGAGTGAAGCAGGCTGGGTGTGGGCCCCTGGGGGCGCTGGGCAAATGGCAAGTGCGTGCCTGCCCAAAGGCACCCTTTCTTCTTGGCTCCCGCCGCTGATGGCAGCCACTTGGATGTGGGGGGGCCGATGGGTGGAGCCAGGTCACAGTCACAATGATAATTAGGAGCCTGGCCTTGTGCTAAGCACTTCATGTGGTTGGAGTCATTTAATCTTCATAACAGTCCGTGAGGCAGGTGCACTATCACTGTCCCTAGATCTTCTGAAGCTTCAAGAGAAGCTGGGGATCCAAGTTAGGTCAAGTTTCCTGAATTTTAAATGTTGGTCATTCATGTTAAAAACTATAAAATGGAAAGCAAAGAAAACGTGCAGCCAAGCAAAGCATTCCATCCTTGGACGTGGCCTCCGGGTGGCCAGTCTGATGGGGGATTGGGCGCCAGGCCAGGTGCCCAAGCTGCTGAAATGGACAGATCTGGGCTCATCCCAGGGGACTCCGGGCTGGAGATAGACCTTCCCTGTCTTGGGAAAGGAGTACACCCAGAACTAGGGGACAGTGGGGCACCCACAAAGCCAGCCTGGCTTCCCTGCTATGACAGCACTGATGGATGGGGTGAGCTTCCTTAGAGGCATGGTGAAATAAATGGTAGGGGCAGGAGAAAGAATTCTCCAGAAACTTTGTTTCTTTTGTTACAGCAAATGTGATTGTAAGGACGGTCTTGTCAGCCTATGAGATTTTTTAGCAAGGCATCTGGATGGGTGAGAACCAAGCTTTGAAGCTCAGGTATCACTGGAACCCAGTTTGCTTCACTGTGTTTTGTAGAAGCTAATTTCACCCCACCAGTCACCACCCGCCATTTTGCCAAGTTATCATTTTACCTTTTTTTAAAAAAAAAGCATTGATCATTTTAGAAAGTTTTCTGTTAAAAATGCTTTTTAAAAAAAGTCTTCATTTGAAGGAATAAGTACCATTTATCTTGAAAGTCACTTGGGTAAGAATTTCTCAGCGATGTTGCATGCGTGGACTGTTGCTGTATTTGCAAGAAAGCCAGTGCAGGTGTTTCTGGTACGTGGCCTGTGGTGAGTGGGCATTTTTAAGTTTATTTCTTTATTCAACAAATATGTCTTGAGCACCTGCTAGATGCTGGGTGAAGTTCTGGGGCTTGCGGACACAGCATGAACCAGATGCTTGTCCCCACAGAGTGATCATTTAGTAGGCTTTACCAGCTACCAGGCAGGCCCTGAAAGTCCAGTGGGGGAGGAGGGCAAGTCTAGGGCCCAGGGAAAGCAGAAGAGGGGCGGGCAGGCGGGGCTGCAGCACAGCTGGAGGGTAAGCACTTCACATGCACGACCGTTTTATCCAGGGGGAAACTGAGGCTTAGAGAGGTTCTGTACACGGAGGAGCCTGCGTCCTCACTCTTTGGGGTCTGGCCTCTCTGGCATTGGCTGTGGACACACTGCTGGACTAATATCTGGATGATTTGAAACTCACCATGCGGGGCCTGGACCAGCCTTTCTGGTTGTCCCCTGATGAGTTTGCTAAACTGCTGCGTAGGTCTGTCAGCGCATCTCATAGTGTTCTGGTGGGGGCTGGAGAACTGACAGTCTGCACAAGGTAGACGTGGGTTTGTTCATGTTCACACCGTTAACAATTTTGTCTGGGGTTTTTTGTTTCTTTTATTTTTTAACCACAACATTTGTAATGGCAAGAATCCCTAATGAGGATAATCAGGTAAACCCTGAGTTTGAACACAGCACTCAAGTTAGGTACGATCTGTTAATTTGCTGATTGATGCCAGGCATGAGCAATCGTGGTGTCATCAAATTGTAGCACACCAAGGGACCTTAGAGCAGCCCTTTGTTTTTCAGTAGGGACACTGAGACCCAGCGAGATTAAATGGTTGGATCAAGGTCAGCAGACAGTGCTGGAGCTTCAACCCAGTACGCGTCCATCTGGTCACCGGACGCCTCTAGTGGACTTAAAGCAGCCGTGCCCTTGGCCCTGCTAATAAAGCCTCTACTTGGGGTTAGGTGATAGTGGGTGGGGCCCACCAGGGGGCTGAAACTAAACCACAGCTTTGGGTGAGCTTGGTACAGGCCCATACTTTGAGCTGCAAGGCTCCCAGAAAGGTAATAATGGGAACTGTGAGGCCCAAAGGAAAGATCATCAGAAATTACCGGATTCCTGATCAGAAAACCCATATGGCTACAAACTATGAGACAGCATGAGAACTAAAGGAAGCAGAAAGACCAGTCACACTGCCAGGAAAATCGGTCCAGGGTAAAGATGAAGTAGAATGTGGACAGCTGCAAAAGCCCCTCTGCATTCACACAGTGTTTCATGCAGTGACCTGGCTTCTAGACCCTTCTGTGACCCGCCCCCTCTTTTCCTCTCCACTGGCCACTGGCCACACCCCTCCTCTCTCAGGGGCTTCAGCCTGCCCGGGTTTTCAATTGCTAGAATGTTCACACTCTGACTGCCTCCGGGCCTGAATACCTGTGTTCTTCCTGCCTACAGCACACCTCCTGCTGCTCCTTCTCCCCAACTTTGCTAACTAATTTTATACTTCAGATTTTATTTTAGATGTCCTTTCCTCCAGGGACATTCAAAAACAGATTTGTTTGTCATCTAAAAGGAATGCATGCATTCGTCTTGTTTTCTCTCTGCTGGTTTGGAGTGGCCTCTAACTCCAGTCGTTGTCCTTGGTTCCCAGGTGACAGACCATGCCACCACTGCCCTGCTCCACTATCAGCTGCCCCAGATGCCAGATGTCGTGGTCAGATCGTTCATGGTAAGTGGCTTTAAGAGCCAAGTCTCTCATTTAAACCTTGGGGTCCAATCAAGTGAGAACAAGCAGCTTGGAAGGTAGCTGTTTCCTCTTCAGATTGCAAGGGCCTCACCACGGGAGCTGGGCCAGTTTAGAACTGATAGTTTCTTTAACTAGGAGGAGATCTAGGAGAAACCATTTCCCACTTAATTAACTGGTGTTTTCTCTCATTGCTGAATAAGTGGTGGTTCAGAAGTGATCTTCCAACATTGATTTAGTCGGTAGGTATTTCTTGAGCTCCTGGTCCGTGCCAGGTCCTGCGCTTGGTGCTGAGCAGGTAGCAATGACTAAGACAAATCTTGCAGTTCCCCCAAGACATATTTTCAGAGTTGGAGCTCAGGATGGCGAGTGACCCAAAAACAGCCATTCCACTGGTGTGCTGGAGTCAGCTCCTGGCAGCTCTTGTTAAATGTTCAGAACTTTGCAAACTGGTTCTTTAACTATTGGTAGCTTGAAATCGAACCAAAATATTTACACTATGGAAATCAGCAAATGCCACAAGTCAGGACTCCCACCCCCACCCCCACCCCCAGAGCCAATTCATCAGCACGCTGCTGCCTGAATTTATCATGTGACCACCAGTTGGCATATCCAGGGCCAACAACTGGCTCCACCACTTCCTGACAATTGGCCAGCTGTTTCAATGTCGTGCTGACATGGCTTCATACTCGCATCAGTGGGCTCCATCTTTCACTACTGCTTATTCATGCTAGAAAGGCTGCCAGTTTGAGAACCTACTCAAAAGACTTATGTGTTAGCAAGTCCGAATCAGTGTTGACAGCTAGGTGGAATATTGCTCGTCCGATTCCTCCAGTCATATTTGCCTCAACAATTAAGCTTCTTAGCCAGCCTGTAGTTCATTTATTGGAAGACAAAAACCCAGCCTATTGATCACCCTCACGGTGTGGGAGAGGCTGAACAAGCAAACGCAGGTGCTCAGCAGTGGTTCTTTCATGTGTCGAGAGAACGACTCAGTTGACGGCCTTCAGCAAGCTCTTCATTTTGGGCGTAAAGACTGCTTTTATCCTAACGTGTTGTGATGCCCGGTTTCCCTCTGGAATTCCTCTGCCTGGAATTTGGGGAGGATTTGAATTTGATCAGCGCCAAAGGATAAATAGTTTAACTGAATGATCCATTGACCTCCTCGTGTTTATTGCCAAAACTTCAAACACCTAGCCTTTGGGAAGGGGATGATATCGATGGGCCACGGTCTGCCTCCATAAAAGTAGCTGTGATGAAGATAGAAGGATTTGTACCAGTAAATTTGGCTGACCTCTTCAAAGAACAATTTTGTCTTCTCGACATAATTCAGGAGGACATTGAATGATGAGATTCATGTGCCCCTGTCACAGTGAGAACTTGCTTAACTTGCTTGCCTATTGTGGGGTTTGGGTTGTTTATGTATTTATTTATTTTTTGGTAGCGAATCTCCTTGAGTTTAAGAATTGAGTTACACGAGTCTCATCCTTATGTATGATGCCCGAAGGAACTCTGCCATCTGAACCACTCGAGTGTGTATTTGCTGCTTATTATGTTGTTTGTTGGCATCGGGTTGTCCCCGCCCTCCCCCCAGGTGCGTTGGGCCACGTTGTGACAGTGAGTGATGACCTCTGAAATCAGATTAGAAGAAGGCACGTTGACCTCAGTGCAGAACTCTAAAATCTCCGTCTGTACGAAGTCTTCCTCTGCACATGTCCGTGACCACTTCTTGGTAGTGAACAAGGAGAGGATCAGTACTGATTTTCAGAAGACATGAGGCTCAGAGATGAAACGTGGTTGTGTGCGGCCCCTGAGCCACAAGGCTGCGCGATAGTTCACGGCCACTCCTTTGGGAGCACTTCCTGCCTTTGAGAGGAGGAATTTCTATTTTAAAACTCCCTCAGTTGGGAGGGACTGGGGGAGCGCCAGAACTGAGAATCAGCCGTGTCATGACCTTGTGGACTCTGCATGCAGCTGTCTGTAAAATCACAGGGTCTCTTTTGGGGTCACAGCCGACTTAAGTTCTCTGTCCTCGAGATCATTAGGCTTGACAGGAAGGATGACAGTGGAAGCACCCAGATCCCATTTCTTTCGTTCTCTCCTCACTTCTCTTTTTAGACCTGGTTAAGAAGTTACATAAAGCTGTTCCAGGCCCCGTGCCAGCGCTGCGGGAAGTTTCTACAAGATGGCCTTCCCCCCACGTGGAGGGATTTCCGAACCCTCGAAGCTTTCCACGACACCTGCCGGCAGTAACCCCCGCCCCAGCTCCACGCCAGCCTGCAGACCCCCAGCCAGCACCTTCCCCGACAAGCCCTAAGTAATAGTGATGGCTCAGACATGTCTTCACTGCCCAGATAGCAATACAGCCACTTTCTCCCTTTCTCCCTTTTGTGAAACAGCCTGTCATACGTTAAAGCTGAGCCTCTTGAAGAACAGATTCTGTCTCTGTGTTGATGGGACTAATTTTATACTTTAGCCGGTATATGGAAGGCCAAAAAGACCATTTTAGAACTCATTATAAGGAAGTTATGCAGCATGTTCTTCCATGTATATTAGCGATACTGGTGAATTGATCCTCCCGGATCCGTGTTCTCAGTCGTTTCCATGAGCTGTTAGAGTTTGAATGAGCCCTGGTGTTCATACATGTTGTCATGCTGGGTTTTTTGTTTTGTTTTGTAACTTATTTTTACAAGCAATAAACCTTTTGTACCCAGGACAAGGCTTTGTCTCCTGTTTCTTTTAAAGCACTTTTTACATTCAGCTCAGTGAACAGATCTGGGCCTTTTGAAGAAAGAAGAAAAAAATTTAGTAATGTCTGCGTTAAAAACACATTTCCCTGCTTCTTGCTTTCAGGAGAGAGGGCAGTGTTGGCAAATATTCCATTTCAAAGACGTTTTGGCGGCTTGAAAAATGGATTGTTCTTTTTGAGGAAAAAAATGCACAGATGTTTCTTTTTACTAAACCAGTAACACACACCCCCCCCAAAGGGAAAGGAATCTGCCTGCTACGAGCTAGAACACGTGTGAGCGGGCGTGACAGGTGCGCCTGGCTTGTCTGTCTCACGTTTTGTCCTAAATATTACCGTGAACAGATCCCAGCCCGGTCTGCTGAGTCCATTCAGGGCCTTGACCGCAACATTTAAAGCCACGAGTTATTTATGTGAGGACGCCTTGACCTGGTGATGGTCTTGAGAAGGATGGGGGAGTTTCCCAGAGCTTTCCCGGCCCAGCCTACACTACAAATAATGTTCTCTTTGCAATGAACGATGCCAGAGAGATGCTGCCTTCTGAGATGCCCAAAAGAATGGGTGCTTCTTAGCCAGGTTCTGGTACCACCCAGACCCTCCCACCTACCCCACCAGGCTGAAAGGAGCCAGAGGACAAAGGGCTTTAGTGATAGGAAACGATAGGACAGTGCCACTCCCAGTGGGGTCCAGCAGCATCAACATTGTGGGAGCTTATTAGAAACACAGATGCTGGCCCCATCCCAGACCGACTGAGTCAGATGCTCTGGGGGTAGGGTCCAGCACCCTGGTCATTCACGAGCCTCCCAGGTGACTCTGACGTGGGCCCGAGTCTGAGAACCCCTGCTCTCTCTAGGAGACGGCCGTGCTTTCAGTGCTGGGTCGGGAAGTGTGATGAGAAGGCAGCATGGTGTAGCACAAGAACGTTTCCATACCATGGGTGATTTTAGATTAAATACCACGGTTCGTCACATTTAAGATGCCATCACTCGTAAAATGCACCATTATTTTATGAACCACCAAGAAAGGAAAACACGCTGCCAATTAAACCATGGCACAGGCCTTAATGATAATCCTGTGTGACACATGAATCAGTCACACCAGCCTTTCATTGCTCTGAAATTTCTTTCATCTATTCCAAGGGGGTTGGCAGTTTCTCCTGCCTTAAATCTCATTGTCTAACATGTGACAGGCGACCCCTTTACAGGGCTCCCAGTCACTACACTGACTTGCGGGAATCTTCCTTTCTTTGCTCTTGTAAGACACTTCTTTGTTGCTTTGCAAGAAAATATAGAATTGAGGACGTTGGGTATATAATAACATTTTGCCTCATTGCTGCACATCTTTTTGAAGACATTTAAATGGCAAGTAGACTGACCCCCTGCAGGACTGCAGGTACACAGGGCTCATGTGAAGTGACGACAATAGGACCAGCTCTGACCAAGTTGGAGCACGTGTAGATGACACGTACATCGTGACTGCCAGCTGGCTGACAGCACACATCAGGGATGTTCAAATGTGAAGAAACAGCCCTCTGACGACTGATGAAATTATGGTAACAGTAAATCACATTGTGAGAAAGCTACTTGGGTTTTTAACTGTTTGGCGCCTCCTTATTGCAGAAATCTAAGCGAGTCCCTGTTGGTACCAGCGGTCTCGCCTAACTCCTGCCATGCTCCATTTTCATAGAGGGTAGGCCCTGAGTTCAGAGCCTTGGGCAGGCAATCGTTTCTACTGAGAATTTAATGACAGTGATTGTGTTTTCTCTGTGTCATCCTTGGTCATACCTTCTATTTGTGGCAAATGATTCCTGTTTCTCATTTGCGGGAGTGATACAAAGTTTCCGTTTTAAACAAATGTATTTAGGCGAAAAAGTGAGACCATTAAAGAAAAATATTAAATGAATAATAGCACAGGTGGAGTGAGGCTATAGGACAGAGTGTGTGGGGTAGGCCAGCGACTGGTGGTAGACGTGCACGGCCAGGGCATGAACTCCAGCCTCCTGCTCCTAGTTGTAGGAGTCAGACGAGTCACGCTTCCTCCGTGTAACCCCGTTCCTCTTCTGTAAGATGCAAGGCTGATAGTCCAGTGATGGTGAGCGGGGAGAGGTGGAGGGGGTGGGGTTTGCAGATGAAACAAGATTGGCTCTGAGTTGATAATTACTGAGGTGAGGCATTGGATATGCGGGTGATGCATGCTATTTTTTGTATTTTTTTAACTTTCCCTAATTAAAAGGGGGGGAAATTACAGGCGTTAGACCAGTCAACCTTTGAGGCCTTCCCGTCTCTGTCATTCTCATTCTTTAGTCCTGAGAGGGGAAAGCTGAAAGGAAGTATACTGACATCTGGAAAGGTGAGGGCCGTGGGCTTGTTTGCCGGATCTCCAAATGCTTGGTGCTTAAAGAAGCAAACGTGAGAGAGACTGGCCTTGTGTATCAACCATTAAAATTCAGAGAGTGTGTTGACCTGGAGGTGGATTGGATCAGTTCCAAGATGGCGGATTCTGAGGGAAGCTGGGAGCCCTGCTGCTGCTATGAGCACAGTCACTGCATCCCGGACCATCCTTGGTGCCTCTCACAGAGAGGAGCGTGGCCATCCAAACATTATTTAGACTGTCCAAAGGTGATCTCTAGGCCAGACCTAGGAGGTATTTTATGTGACTTAACTATTACCCCAACAGCTCAGCCGCCGCCCTGTGCCAGGTGCATTACATACGTTGTCTGATTAAATCCCAGGTGGGCATGTGTTCTCCCTGCTGTATACATTGGGAACCAGGTGGAGGGCCTCACAGAAATAAACCAAGGGCTGGATATCAGACTGACCTCCTCATTGAGCTCTGTGGCAACTCAGCAGCAGAGCTTCCTCCCCAGAGGCGAAGGGACCAGTCCCTGCTCTGCCGAGGCGGGTCGCGTCGAGGACTGCCCCCAGAAGTGCTCTCAGCCCGAACGTGGAAATCTCTGTCTTGCAGGTGCTCCTCTGCCACGGTAGGCAATGATGCGCTTCTCCCATACTTTCTGGGGCCAGGTGACTGTTAATGAACGGGGCAGCCGCTGGGTACTGGCAGAATGGAATGAGGAGGTCCATGAAAGGCTGTCCAGATTTTTTTCCAGAACTAAACTGGGAATTGGCCTTTTGGTATCGAGTGATGTTTTTACGCTTCACACCACTGACGGAAAGCTGCAGGCATGAAGTGATCTTTCAGTGTTAATGTGCAAACTCTCCATTGCATTTAGAGTGTCAGAGTGTGGGCCTGATGCTAAATCGAGAGCCTTTTAAGGTCACCCTAGCCGGGAGGAGAAGGCCCGACAGCTTCAGCCACCAGGATTCTCACAAGATCTGGAACCTCCACCAACTTGACGGGAGGCATCGTTGGGCCGTCAGGGCTATAGGATGGAGGACAGTATGCCGACTCACCTTGCCCGTCTGCATCTCCGCTGGCGTGCTGAAGATGATCTCCGCGAGCTTTAATTGTCCTGCGTCTGACAGGCAAGGATGGGCCAGTTCCATTCCACCTGCTCACTTGCCCGGTGCAGCCGGCCGGGCTGTTCTGATGCTGAGCTTGTGCACGATCTGCACAGCAGAGATGAGCCCGAGCAGAGCGTTCGCAGACAAGCCTGCCGCTGCCAGTCCTCCAGTCCATGTGCTTGGGGGATAATTAGGCTTCCCTTTCCAGGGCAGGCAGGCTTCTTTCCCCCGGCTCTGCCGTCCTTCCCCCACTCTCGTCCTCACCCCAGCTCCTTAAATGAGTGGAAAGGAACCTCAAAAGTTGAATTTTAAATTGCAGGTTGGCTTCTCCCCATTATTAGTACTTAAGTTCACGGGCACATCCCAGGTGAAGCACTGTCTTGGCAGCTTTAAGATGATCAGTTACTCAAGAACAGCTCCAGCCTGTCTCTGTGCTAATTGAGTTTGAAATTTCAGCTGGAGACTGGCTGTCCTCAGGGACGGTGTGAGCTGTGCTTTGGTGCTAACTGAACAGGCAGGTCCTGCCGGCAGCAGGCTTCATCTGCCTCTTGATTCCCCAAGCTTGATGGAGACAAAACAGTGAAGTGTCCCTTAGGGCAAGAAGGTATGGGGGGCGGGGCGATGAGGGGAGGCGGGAGGACAAGAAGAGGCCATGAGCTTAGGAGCCAGCCTGAGATGCCAGCAAGCTTTGTCAGCCCCCACGTGTGGGATGGGTTGTTACTTAATGCATTACTCATTCTCATCTAATTCTTGGCTCTCATCTTAATTACAAAAGGAATACATGTGTTCCTTTTATAGGAAATTAGGTAATGTGGATAAGCAAAGCAAAGAAAATAATATCCATCATCCCCACTGGTGAGAGAATTACCAGAGCACTTTGGTGTCTGTCTTTCCAGACCTCCATACGAACGTGTTTGTGTGTGTACACTTTTTGTAAGAAATAGATCCTACTGTGCGCTGTTTTGAAACCTGCACAGAAAACATTTAGCAAAGGCTAAATGGCTCTAACACAGGCCCCAAAATACAGTGGCCTAAAGACTATAGACACTTATTTCTCTTTCACTTAAGAGCTCCAGAGGGAGTGGTTCAGACCAGAGGACTGCTCTGCTCCATGCAGTCACTCAGGGATCCTGTTACTTCCGTTCTGTGGCACCGGCACGTGACCGAGGACTTGGTCTGCATGGTGGAGGCTGAGTCACAGGCACCTTCCAAGTTGACAAAAAGGGAAAAACACAGGTGTTTTAAAACCAGACCCAGTTCCACTTGAACTTCATTAGGAAGATCTTAATCACATGGTGGACCTCGCTGCAAGGGCTACTGGGAAATGCAGTCTCTCACTGGGCAGCTGTGGGTCCAGCAGAAACTCGCACTCTGGAAGAGAGGGAGCCTGTTCTGCTGGACGGCCAGCAGCCTCCACCACACAACATGTCCCAAACCTCCTCCGGCCTCAGGGGTGTACAGCAGTGACGCTGCCCTTAGGGTTTTGTGTTACAATGGCCTTCCACTGTTTGATGACCATGACTTAGGCACTGAATCTTCTATTGGATTTTACTTAGTTTTCTTTTTGAAATAATTATAGATTCACAGGAAGTTGCAAAGACATGTACAGGGATGTCGTGTGTATCCTTCACTGGCCTCCTCCAGGGTTCATATCTTGCACAACTGTAGTGCAGTATCCAAACCAGGAAGCTGACTTTGGGACTTTTTTTTTGCAGTTATTAACGATATGCTCACCCAACCTGTTTCGTCTTCCTAAACACACAGCAAAACTGTATTTCCTGGGTCCCTTGCATCTAAGTGGAGCTATGAAATGTGAGCAGAAAAGGCAGCTAAAAGAAGACCTACATTTCCCGTGGGCTCTCTTCCTTTTCTGAGGCAGCATTGGAAGCAACACACAACAATGATAGAGTTGGATGATGGAAGGATTCTGATGCCTGGAGGAGAGCTGCCCACAGAGACATCCAACCAGGCACTTCTGCAGTGGATTTTGTGGGAGAGAGAAATAAACTTTTAAACCCTTTATTGTGTTAAATCTCTGAGATTTAGTGTTCTTTTTAAATAGGTGCTAGTATTATTTACCCCAAACATCATATAAATACACTGGAAACAATGCATAAGTAGTAAGGACTTGATAAATGGTAGAGATTACTATTTCTACTGGGGCTATATTAGCTTGAATCCAAATCATCTTCCACTTAGGTTGTAAGAGGACCACATAAAATGTCACCTCAGGCTTGCCCTCTTATTCCTCTGGGAAGAGTAACCTTATCAGACAGTCCTTCCCTGACCATTCGCCATAAAAGTATGCACATTCCCTTCCTGGCCCCTTCCTGTGTTCTTCAGAGGACCCATTGCGTTGAACATTAGTTTTTTATCTGTCATCTGTCCTCCCACAAGAGTGTCGGCTCCATGAGGGCAGGAACTGTGTCTGTCTTGGGCACTGCTCTGTCCCCTTGTACACAGTAGGTGCTCAATAAAAATTTGCTGAATGTCGAATGGATAAAAAAGTCAGGCTTAGGTTCCTGCCTGCTCTAAATAGATGACCGTGGGCCAGTTACTTGATCCCTCAGAGTGATTCTTCATCTGTGCGTTGGGCCAGTGACTGGCCATCCAGTGCAGAAGTCCTGTGAGAGACCACGCCAAATATTCACACAGCAAATATTTGTTGTGCACCTACTATGCAGGTGCTAGGTACCAGGGATACAGTTTACATATCAAATGAGAGAGGGCCAGACGGTGAAGACAACCTTGTCAGTGGCATCCACTGCAGGCACAAGTGCGGATGCTCTGGGGAAGTGGTCGTCCATGTGGGGCCTATTCCATCTTCCGGGGCCTTTGTGGCACCCACCATCTCTCCTTGCTCACTCTGAAGAAAGGATTCAGAGAAAGGAATCCAGAAGTTTGATGGCAGTCCCATGGGAAGGCCTCCCCCTTCAGACATGAAGCAGCCTCGGCTATGCATCAAGACCATCTCTTAAGCATAAGAGACTTAAAATGCCATTTAGAAAGTGGAAGCTCTCTGAAACCCATCAAGATCTCAGGACACCGCCCATTTCCCAGTCCGGCCTGCATCGCTGTGATGTGCTGCATCTCTCTGCCTTGATTAGAACAGGGTCCCTTTTTTCTGTGGCCTTTTGATATTTAACTTTGCACTGGATGCCCCTAAAGCTAATAGGCGCTGGCCTTTCATTTCCAAAGGGTAGTTGGTCAAATTAATGATCGCCAAAAGGCCATCGTTAATTTGCTCTCCTTCCTGTTTCTTTCCCTTAGTTTGCAAACAGCAAAGTTCAAGAAAACTTCCGAGCATAAAAGAGTAGGGATCTAATTAGGAAGCAGACGGGTAGTTGTGAAACTTTTTCAAGAACTTAGGGGCTGTAGCCAAGGGATGGTTGTGAGATTGTACCAGCAAGAGAAGCCAATTCGCTGCATGGCCAAGACCTAGCCATGGGCCTGACACACAGTGGGGCTGCACAATCTTTAAATGGGCAACTGTGTGACACTGAGTAACCTGTCCTCAGCCATTCCGGGAGGGACCACGGACCAGTCCTTCTGCCCAGGGTGGGGGGTGCCCCGCTCAGTCTGCAAGAGAAAGGGCTGGAGGTGACGAGGGACAAGAGTGGCCCTGCCAGCTGCCTCCTTTCCCAGAATATAAATACCGGTGATCTGAAGCAAATGGGAGAAGGCCTGTCTAGTCTGCAGTTGTCCAAAGTGAAGGTGGTCTCCTTGCTGAATCTTGTACTTGGGCCTGAGCTTTTCGAGCTAAGCCACAAAATAAGTTGGACTGTACCTCACTGCATAAAGAAGTGGATTCTCAGGAGCCACGACCCTGTGGCTGCCCAGCGCACGTCAGGGATGCCATCCTACCATGAGCCGTGGTTGTGCATGGTGCCTGCCCCGTGGGGGCACGTGATCACAAGAATCCAGACACAGTGGTAGTGCCACCCTTCTTGGGATAAAACAGGACCTCACCTTGCCTCTGGGGACTCACCTTCCCACCCCCTCATCAGTCCATGTGCTTCAATTAGATTGGCTCCCATCACTCTACGCCCCCTCTACTCCAGAGAAGGGAATCCTGCCAATCTTAGCATCAGACCCCCCAACTCTCACGCATTTACTGTGATTGGTTCAGGGTTGAGCATGTGATCTAACCCAGCCAAAGAAACACAGTTGTATCTTGCTGGGGTGCTGAGAGGAAAGCAGCCTCTAGTTTCCACCGAATTTGAACAGAGGGAGTTAAGATGCTGCTGGAACCAGGAGCTGGAGGGGCCTCCCTCTGCAGGAACCTAGCTCACGCCTCTGCGGCTTGGGTCAGGGTGGGAAGGGGAAAATCCCTTTTCCTGTGATGTCTGTGGTCAATGCTTAACATAGTGGCAGCAGGCAAAGAAAAACATATTTAAAGGGCCCACATCCATTGTATAGATTGGGCAATGAAGGGTGAATTTGCAGCTGAAAGGCAGTAAATTGGTAACTGGCACAATGAGGCGCTGCTTTAGAAATCTCTGAGGTATTACAAAGGGTCTTATATTCCTGTCCTGGGTTTGATCTTTGCCCAGAGGCCATTTTTTAATTTGAGATTTTTTTTTGCCCTCTGGAGAGGCCAGGCATGAGAAACAGTTTTATTTTGAAACCCAGCCAGTTATGGCTCCTTTATATTTCCTTTAAATTTACTTAAAGACTGAAAAGTTTCAAGCCAGCCCTGTTGGCCTAGTGGTTCAAGTTTGGCGCGCTCCACTTCAGTGGTCTGGGCTCGGTTCCCAGGCGCAGAACCACATCTCCCATCTGTCGGTAGCCCTGCTGTGGTGGTGGCTCACCTAGAAGAACTAGAAGGGCTTAAACTAGAATATACAACTATGTGCTGGGGCTTTGGGGAGAGAAAAAAAAGAGAGAGAGAGGAAGATTGGCAACAGATGTTAGCTCAGGGTGAATCTTTCCCAGCAGAAAAAAATAAAATAATAATAATTAGTCTCCTCTTAAGAAAAAGACTGAAAAGTTTCCTTTTTAGCCTATAAGAAGGCAGCTGCTTCAACACCAAGCCTGGAAGTCTTCTTCAGAGGATCTTTGAGTCCATTTGGCAGATTTCCTGGCTTCCACTTTATCACAGGTGACAGCACTGCCAAACTGCCCACTGCTATGTCACAAGGGTCCCCTGCCCTCCCTCTTCCAGTGACATTTTCCTCACTCTCCTCAAGCCCCCCACCCCTAGATAAGGGGACTGTCAAGAAAGTGTGGACGTGTTTTAAAACCAGAACGGAGCCTGCCCTTCTCTTTTCCTCTTCCTGCTGTGGGACGTGGAACTGCCATCTTGGACCGTGAAGTGGTGCTGGGAAAGGAGGCCACGCGCGCAGAACGAGATGGAGCAGACTCGGGTGTCTGACGGCCCCGTAGAGCCCCACGCCAGCCGTCTGCCCACCGCCAGGCGCAGACAGACGAGGGAGAAGTGAACGTCTACCTGTCTAAGCCACTGGTACTTGTCTTCTGTCCCTCGCAGCCTCGCCCAGTCCTGACTAATACCCGCCCTCCCCTGGCTCCCTCGGCCTCACCGCGCTGGAAATGATACGTTTGTTCATGTGAGTATCTGATCAGTGTCTGCCTGTCTGTCGCCCAACAGACTTTAAGCCCAGAGTAGGGAAATATTAGGAAGCTAGGATTTTTTTGTGACTTGTCTCCTGGTTAGCTGAGGGTTAAGAGGATGAACTGAAAATCTCTCCCAAGCCCCGGGGCCCGGGGACCAGACGGAGGACCTTGCAGTGCTTAAGCACAGTGGGACTGAAATATCAGGGTGCCGAGGGCCCGCTGGAGAGCTGAGGACTTGGATGTGATCAGGGTAAGTTTGTGTTTTCTGTCTGGATAAAGTTTACTGTTTTTACACTGTAGCATGAATAGCATCATGACTTAAATGTCACAATTTACATGACTAATTCCATGTACTTCTAGCATTCTGTCATGTTACATTTTCCCCCTTCCGGGGGGCTTGTGTTCCATCTTTGTCAGCCTCCCCCTCTCCTGCGCTGCACTCAAGGTCAAGGTCTTGTTTTGACCTGAGGCATCATTTTGATTCGGGCTGAATGTATTCTGACCTCAGGACATGGCAGAGTCTGTTATTTGCCTTCCCGATCGCCACACTTCCATCCTTCCCTCCTGATAGAGGTCCCAGTTTGAGCCTGGGAAAAAGACTTCATATCCAGCTCCTTTACAATTAGGAGTGGCCATTGAGATGTGACTGAGGTTATGTACAACTGCTGGGAGGTGTTCTTAAGGGGGTAGTGAGAGGAGGGAGGTCTTTTCTGCCCCTTCCTCATTCCAGCTAGCTGAAGTGTGGACATGATGGCTGGCGCTCAAGCAGCCATCCTGGACTGTGAGGTAGAAGCCACATGCTGAGGATGAGAGCAGCAAGATAAAAGGAGTCTGGCTCTCTGGCAACTTAGACATCCATCCCTCGTCTTCTTTTTTGTGGGAGAGAACTAGGCTGTCTTGTTTAAGCCACCACTGTTCTGGATATTCAGTCACTTACAGCTGAATTTGATCCTAATTGACACAAGGATATCCTATTGGAATTTGGCTTTTTGAAACAATCCTCAATATGAGCTTGTTTTCCTGTTTCTCTCATCTTCCCAAGGAACTAATTGACAGGTCCAGTTAATTGCCACTTTCTGTTCTTGAACGTGGTGTTGGTCGCAGCTACGTCCAAGGCCCAGCCCATGCTGAGAGCTCTCCTCCCTGTGTCACGTTGGCTGCCATCCCCAAGATCATTAACACCCCGGTTCCACCAGCCTCTTTTGAGACCCACACGATTTTAGTTTGTGCTGGTGTTTAACATGACTAAAGGTTATTGAATCCATCTTTAGTCAAGAAAAGCAATTTAATTAGCACGTTCCTGCCTCGTAAAGAGAAGGTGGCTGCACGCACATGCTCTGCGTTGCAGTCAGCCCCGGCTCCCCATCTCTTTGCCGATTGAATTTCATGGCCAGTGTTGGACGAATAGGCTGGCTTTTTCATTTTCTCCTCCCAGGCCTCCCTGTCCCTCATGCATTTTTCATCTCAACTCACTGCTCCTGCAACTCTTTCTGCGCTGGGAACGGTATCGATCGGCTGATTAAGCCATCAAGTCGCAGCGAGCAACTCTCATTCTGACTCCAGGCCCCACTTCTCTTCCTTTCTTTGCACCCGGTTCCTCTCACATCTTACAACCGGCAACGGGGTCTCCCACATCCTACCTGCCACTAAGCTCCGCATCCCCCGCCCTTATTTTGTGGGTATTTGGATGATCAGAAAATGGACCTGCCACTGCCCCTTCATCTAAATAGAGTACCTTGAGCCTTTTTTAGTAATTAAGCCTCTAAAGGCCCCTCTGTCAAGGACCTATTTCAAACCAAACCCCGCGTTAGTTACCGACGGCCAGTGACACGCCGCCCCACAGCTTAGTGGCTTGGGGAACGAACTCTTTCTGTGGGTCAGAAACTCAGGAGCGTCCTCGCTGAGTCTCTCCGGAAGTTGCAGTCAAAATGGCAGACACGTCGTCAGAAGGCTCGAGTGGGGCCAGGGATACACGTCCGCGCTCACCCGCGTGGCTGTTGGCAGGAAGCCCCAGTGCCCCACCTCCACAGGGCATCTCAAGTGTCCTGCTGGCATGGTGGCGGGCCTCCCCCAGGATAAGGGACCCGAGAGAGAGCAAGCAGGAGCCCACAGGGCCTTTTATGACCCAGCCTCGCACACCACCTCTTCCGCTCTTTTTCTTGTCATTAGACGCGAGTCACCAAGTCGAGGGAAGGGACTTGGGCTCCCCCGTCTGAAGGGCACGCCAAAGACTTTGTGGACACACTCTGCCCTCTCGACACAAATGGACATGCAAAATACTCTCACCCCTCCCAACACCCCCAGAACATCAGCTTCACAGCATCAGCTCCAAGTCCCAACCTCATCACCAGGTGACGACGGGGCTCCTCGTGATAGTTCCTTCCGTGCAGCTCCTCAAGGTCAGTTCCTTTCCATCTGAAGACCCGCGAGCTAAGAGCCAAGTGATCTGTCCCCACAGAGCCAGATCACCACTCCCCTAGCTCCTGGCACAGTGCTGGCACCTGGGCTGCCTTCCATACCTGGACAGGGAGCGAGCGAATGAATGAATGAATGACCTAGAACTCGGGTGCAAAGAAGCACGACCAGTCCTACTTGTCACCCAAGTCCCAGCTCAGCCATCACCTCCAAATCTGTCCTCAGTTTATGTTCTTCACTGCCCATGTCACTCTGAAATTACTCTATTCCCTGCTGACTCTCCCCAACTAACAGGTGGTCCCCACGGGAGCAAGGACCTGGGTGGTCTTGTTCACTCTGTGTCCCCTGCACCTAGAACAGGGCATGGCAATCAGTCAGTGCTCAACAAGCGTTTGTGGAATGAAGGAACAGAATAATCAGTTATCAGAGTTGCCGGGGAGGGTGGCCTGAGATGCGGTCCCAGGTACTGGAGAACTTGGAATGTGGGTCGCGTGTTAGATCCTATGGCGTCAGTGTCCATTTTCCTGGGAGTGATGATGGAATTACTTGCAGGAGCACATCCTCTTTTTAGGAGACACAGGCTGAAGTGTTGGGTGAAGTGTTAGAATGTCTTCAATTTACCTTCAAGTGATTCAGAAAAAATATATATAGATAGAGAGAAAGAGAGCAGGCACACGAGTGTTGCAAATAGTTAACAGTTGGCAAATCTAGATGAGCAAAGGGCATATGAGATTCGTTGCAATCTTCTATAAACTTTTCCGTAAGTTAGAAGTTTTTCAACATAAAAATTGAGGGGAAATCACAGACAAGTCTAGAGTCCTCTTGGGGGGTTTTATAGCCCAGGAACCAGCTGCCCCTGATGCCGGCTCTGAGAAGACAGAAGAGGGTCAGTAGGTCCTAAAGGGAGCGCAGGGTTGATGGGGGCCCTGGAGGGTGGAGAGGAGAAAGGTGCAGAAAGTGCTTGGAGGCAGCGAGGCAGCTGTGGACCTTGGACAAGACGAGCCTCTCCCATAGCCTGTCCTGTTCAGGGAAGTATTTCAGGAGCAAGAGGCCAATTATAGGGGCAGGGGGCCCCCAGCTCCCCTCATTCACTGAGTAGACATGGCTCACGGGACAGAGGTGGCCCCAAGACTCCCCAACCCTCACTCAAGAGCACTGCACTGTCCCCCTCCGTGCATCCCATTCTGATCACCCCAGGCTCCCAACCCCACAGCCTATCCTCTCCAGCCCTGCAGCCGTGTCACTGTCCCTCAGGGGCTCCCCACGCTCCCTGCTCCCAGAGCGTCCTGCGTGACATCTGGCCCAGCCTCCTCGGTCACCTTGACCTTCAAACGCTCTGCTCCAGGCATCCGTCCATCCCTCCGGCTCCTCTGAGGCGCTCGCCCTCCTGCCTCTGGGCCCTGGTGCCAGCTCCTCCCAGCCGGGCTGCCCCCCTGGCCTGGCTGGCTCCTTCCCAGCCTCGAGCTCTGGGTGAAACCCCCCTTCTCTCCCCTCCCCGACGCTACATGGGAGAGGGGTGTCTCCACTCTCAGAACACCCCACCCACCACGTGCAGCGCCTTGTGGCATTGTCCTGCATTCCCCAAAGACTGCAACCCGGGACTGTCACCGGTGTGTCCCCAGCACCTCATCCGTCTGGCCTGTGGCGGGAACATCCTGACTGACTGAGGGAGCCCTGAGTTCACCTCTCCCTCTGGCCTTTGTGTCCACCTGTAAAATCCACCCATTTATCCCTTCGCTCCTCCGGTGGACTGGGAGCAGGAAAGCAGATGGGGGGAGGAGGAGGAGCTGGTGCCGAAGTCTGCCCCTGGAGTGATGTGCTCAGTGTGGACGGATGAGACCCGACTAGGTGCTCCCCACCTCCCTGGAGGGGCCCAAAGGGGGGGGCCAAGTGTCCGTCCTGGGTCCAGGACGGAACAGGGAGATGCCTCTGCTGCCAGAGGAGTTGGTCTAGGTGGATTCCCGAGGCTCTGTGCTCCACGGACGGCACAACAGAGCTGCTCGTGTCCCCTCTCTGAGGTCCCTCTGCAAGTCCATGAGAAGGAAGGGAGCTCCTTTTCGGGAAGCAGAGGCAGAGAGAGGCCAGGAAGTTCTGCGCATGCTTCCTGGGCTTCACCGGGACAGCTCGGCGTCACCTGGACTGCCCACATTTTCCTAAAGGAAAACCCAGAAACGGAGAAGCCCCGCCATTAATTTGTCCACCATCAGCACCTGCTTCCCGGGTTCTCACTGGAACCGCCTCCCATCCCCCGAGTGGTTCCCCCAAACCCACACTGATACGTCCCCCAAAACTGCATTTCTGACTGGGGCTCAGTCTCGCCCGGTGCAGCTGGGAGCCATCCCTGCCCTCCAGCTCCCTGAGGAACCGCGGGTGGTTCTCCAACCATCGCCGAGCAAGCTCTTTCACAGCCAGTTTCAAGGGGTTAATGGGAGGGCTGAGTGGAATTTACTGAAAACATCAGCTCCACTTAAAATAGCTTTCACCAGGCATTTAGCGGCAAAGTTCTTTGATTTCCCATCCGTGTCCTTTCTCACCGTCACTAAATACCAAGATATTCTGGTCCAAGTTCCAACTCCCCCAAGCCCTGATTCATGCAGCGGTGTGTGCCCGGAGTCTGAGGCATCCGTCACCTGCCACCGTGAACTTGGATGGGTGGTGACATCGCCGAGAGCGCCAGGCGAGAAGCTGGCATTTGAGCTCGGGAACGACTTGGCTCCGCAAACATCGCCCGTCACATGTGACCGGTGACATCACCTCCCGTTAAACCACGTCTGTCTTTGATTTTTCTTTTTCTCACCTCACTTTGTGTGCATTTCACTGCCCGTTCTGGCTCCCGGGCTGCCAGGGTCTCAGCCATTTTGAGGGCAGATGCCCCAAGGTCCCCTCTCCCAGACAGAACTTCCTACCTGGTCCTTGGACATCCCCCCTGGTGCTGGCCTCCGGTTTTTCATTTGCACCTGATTTTGAATTCACCTCCTTGTTTCCAACCTGATACTGGAGTTGGGAGAAGCTTAATGATGATGCTGCTGATGCTGCTGTAGTAACAGGATGCTCGTGGAGGGCTTGCCGCTTGCCTGCACCGTGGGGACCCCCTGCGGGACCTGAGAGCTAGGGCCCCTCTGCTGACCACACTCCTGCAGCCGGCCGGCCGTGGGTCCTCCCTGAGGACGATGTGGGCCACACGCCCTTCGTCTACATGATCCAACTTTGCCCCCACAACAATGCCCTCAGGTGCTTCAGCAGAAAGACAGCAGGCTCAGAAAGGTTAAGTTACTCACCCAAGGTCACACAGCCTCAGGTGGGCACCATTGCAGATCCTCCTGGCTGCAGGGCCCAAGTCATAACCACCACTGTGCTGGCTCTCAGGCCCAATAGTGGGACTTTAAAGATGAAATTGAGGTGACGGGCCCTCTCTCATCCTAAGGAGCAGATGCTGTGGTCTGTCTGATGGCCTAGCTCCCTCCCGGGAGAGGGGCTTTCATGTTCTGCATATCCCTTTCCCCAGATCAGGCCAGCAGGTGATAACGCCTTCCTTCCTGTGTGCTGCTCATTCTACGTGACAGCTGAGACCCTCGGCTCCTCCCTGCTGGACGACTTCTGGGACAGGTGTTACGTGGGTCTGTGTCTTGTCTCTTGATGCTGGACCTTGGGAAGAAGGACCTTGGTACCCAGATGTCGGGTTTGCTGAGACCATCAGGAAACAGGATGGGAAGGCCGAGCACGGGAGAAAATGGTCCTGAGATGAGACCCCCCCAGAGCAACCAGCCACCATTCGGGCAGGCGTCACAGTTACAGGCTCATTTCCTGCCCCTCCAGGTCCCTGCTGCTTATTACAGGGATGCGAGTTTTTATAGTGATGGGAGGAGGCTGTGCCTGGGGAGAAGGGTGTCACGTAAAACTTTGCCCTCGGGCCTGGAAGGACCCCAGCCCTTTCCTCTCACCTCCTCTCCTCCTCCCCACCTCCCCTACCCTGACAGTCATGGCGGGGCATGTGCCTGGCATCTGGTGGCCACAGCGCCAGCCTGGGTGCCAGCTGTGGTTCCGGCTGCTCTGCCGGCCTTGGCTCCTGCCATTCTCTACTTCTGTCGATTCTGGGAGCTTCCAACATCCCTCCAGTTCCACCTTTTTCTGTATAAGATGCCAACGTCAGTGTCGGCTGTTGCACCCAGGAGCCCTGCCATCTGAAGGCAACAGAGATGCAGCATTAGCTTGCACCCCTGGGAAGACACTGGACACAGACACCTGGAATTTTTTATCTAAATCAGCTGCTCTAGGTAGTAAGTTCCCTGTCAAGAGAGGCAAACAAGCAGAGGCTGGAAGTCTCCTTGACAGGAATGATACCTAGATTTTGCTCAGATTCAACAAGCATGTTAGATAAAAGTTAGCTGCTATCATTGTCATTTGATTACTTTGGTCGTACCTATGACAATAATTTGGTATCAGTTTAAAGCAAAGCAGGCATGTTGTTAGCCCAGCCCCACGCTTGGTTTCCAGGCTGTCAGAGGGAAACAGGGAAAGAGAAGGGTGCGTTTGTCTTTGGCAAAATCGGCATCATTTTACACAGCGATGCGGGACGACACGCCCAGCGAGTTCAGGGCCGGCTCCATCCCGAACCACCGCCAGAGAAGCCTGGCTTTTGAAATGTGTGAACGTTTTGTTTTTGAAAGAAGAGAAAGTGGGGGAAATAGGAAGTGAAATTCCAGATCTATTTTGGACCCCAGATAATCAGTTGTCATAAAATCCGGAATTTTTCGTGAGGCTTGTGAACGTGTTTTCCCTTCCAAGGCCTGTGTTCACAACCACACTGCCGACTACTTCTCGGCTTGTTGAGGGGGCAGTGGTGTGGCCTCTGTGAGGTCACAGGTCAAGGGGTGTAAAGGAAGAGGAGACACAGAGACACAGGGGCCTGACCACTTCTGGCGAGGAAACACCAGTCATGGGGAACTAGAAGCTGGGGGGCGGGAGCCCCAAAACTGTGCCTGGCCTTCCTCCCCGAGCTCGGCTGTGGCCTGGGTTGGGGCGGGACCATGGGCTCGGCTGACTCTAGCTCAAAGCCTGACTGGCCAGTGGGGCCACAAGGTATTGAAGAGGCTAGAACCTCGGACTCCTCCCCCGACCACCTGTCTTGGCACGTGGGCCCTTCCCTCGGGATGCATCCAGTCCAGTGGGGTCACGAGGCCCTCAGGGAGGAGCAGACAACGGGCTACAGGGAATTCAGAAGAGCATCCTGAGTATCAAGGAGGGCTTCCCGGAGGTGGTGGCATTTGAAATGAGCCTGGAAGGACAGGTGGAGTTTGAGCAAGAGGAGCTGGGGTCGTGAGCATCCCTGGGAAACCAGCAGGCTAGTCCAGGAAGCTGTGAAGGGAGCTGCCGTCGCTGAGTGTCTTGCCCGTGTGCCTGGCACACCCACCACCTCTTGCCAGAGGCCGAGTCCCACAGCAGGGGAGCCTGAACTCAAAAATTCCTGCCTTCCCCCCACCCTGCTGCCTTCCCCAGAGGGTGGGGTATAGAGGAAGGGGGGACAGCAGGAAAGCCCCGTGTCCAGTGCCCCACAGAATAGGGAGGCCATCTGCACCCGGGGGTCCATGGACCCCCAGGGTCTCTCGCAGCTCCATGCCTCCGTGACAAGTTGACATCGTTGGAAACTTGTGTGATGTGGGGGCAGGTCTGCAGCCTCCATCAAAGGGTCCAGGACCCGGAAGGCTCCACACCCCTGGATGAGAGAAGGGCCCCGGACACTGGATCATCCGATGAAGGGAAAACACGGCTGCTCAGAGCAGAAAGGTTCGCTTTTACACTTGGAAAAGCGAAGGTCGGGGATCGCGAAGCCCTTGGTCTCCGATGCGCTCACACCTGCAGAAGCACAGGGAGGTGGCGCGCCCCGCGGGCCATGGCTCGGCAAGCCTTCCTGGGGTTCCTTCCCTCCGCCCGTGAGAGATGACGGCCGCTCAGGCCCGACGCAGCCTTTCTTCTAGTCAAGTTTCCAGCTAAAAATACCTTCGTTTTTAAGGACGGCCTCTCCCTCCGGAGCGGGGGTTTCTCTCCAAAGCTTCCTAGGACAAGTCTGCCGGCTGCATAGAAACTGTGTATTGATCCTGCTCGGTTTGGGAGGGGGCCTTTAGTCTGCCGCTGGGCCTGCCATGGGAGTGCAGTCGGGCAGGACTGGAAATCTTTAGGTGACCAAAGTCTTCTCCCGCCTGCAAGGGGGACAGTGAGAAGATGGTGGTCGGGACAAGCCCCTGGAGAGGGGAGGGCCGCCAGGCTCAGGGACCTGGGGAGGAAGCCAGTACCGCGCGGGAGGAGAGCTCTGGGCAGATGCGCAGGGTGGTCCGGGCCGCCCAGGACCAGGCAGGGGACCCACAGCTCACCTCCCCCCATGGGGCAGGCACTCACAATGTCAGAGAATGCACGAGGGACAAAATACCCCAGACGGGAGGTGGCCGTCACACAAGGACTCAAGTATTAAGAATGGGAGCTCACAGGCAGGAGGTCCACAGAAGTTTCTCCTTCGGCCTGAAGTCACCTCCTTCTCTGCATCTTCCCGTCCAGCATCCGCCTCAGCCGCCTGTGATGCCTCCAGTTACTGGTCCCAGCTCCTCCCACCCCACAGCAGTGCCATGTGTCCTCATCCAGGCCACGGCCTCACGGTGGGCGGAGGGGCCTTCCTCCACCCCGACCTTGGGTGCGGCCATAGGCCTGGCTTTGGCCCATGATGTTAGCAGACCCGCCACGAGCACAGGCTTGAACTGTGCTTGCACGGCAGGGCTTCCCTCTTACTGTCGGCTGATCCACTTTGAAAAGAGCTGCCCCAGAATGAACACAGGTAGAGCGGATCTGGATCCACCCAGCAGATCAGCCAGAAGCAGAGTCAGCTGGCCGAGCCAGCCCGGACCAGCCCTCCTGGAGTCGATTCCTCACTGTGCCACTTACCACCTGTCCATCAACCGGGCGAGCTTCTTAGACGTCCTATGCCTCACCTGTAATATGGGCCTAATAATAGCATCTCCCAAATTAGTTAAGGTAACACCAGGTCCCAGGCAAACCCCAAAATATTAATGACACAACATAATAGAATTTTTTTCCTTATTCATTGTTCCGGTTATTTACTGCTTTACTTAAAAAAGGCAGGGAGCCAGCCCGGTGGCATAGCGGTTGGGTTCACGCACTCCGCTTTAGCGGCGCAGGGTTGGCAGGTTTGGATCCCGGGCACGGACAGACACACTGCTTGTCAAGCCATGCTATGGCGGTGTCCCATATAAAGTAGAGGAAGGTGGGCACGGATGTTAGCCCAGGGCCAGTCTTCCTCAGCAAAAAGAGGAAGATTGGCAACGGATGTTAGCTCAGGGCTAGTCTTCCTCACACACAAAAAAAAGGACTACTTTGAAAACTGTGGCTTAAAATAGCAACCATTTTATTAAATCTCACGACTTTATGGGCCAGGAATTCAGGCAGAGGTTAACTGGGTGATCTTGCGTTCCATGCGGCAGTGACTGAGATGGCTCGGGCTGTTCAGCTGATGGCTGAGCTTGTCTGCAGGGTTCAAGATGGCTTTACTCACCAACCTGGTGCCTTGGCCTGCAGGCCTGGAAGGCCAGCCTCAGCTGGCCCTTTCCCTCTCCGTGTGGTCTCTGGGCCTCTCTGTGTGGTCTCTCCAGCAGGATGACACTCTTAACATTGCAGCTCAGGGCTCCAAGGGACAGGAAGTGGAGGGGACCCAGAAATGGACAGTGTCATTTCCACCATATTCTTTTGGTTGAAGCAGTAACAAGCCCGCTCATTTAAGGGGAGGGAATGTAGACCCTCCTTTCAGTGGGAGAAGTTCACAGAATTTGTGACCACCTTTAGTCAACCACACTCACTCACGAACAGTGCTGTCAGCAGCCAGGAAGAGCTCTGCTCCACACAGTGATGGCAGGGACCCAGGCTAAAGGCACTCTGCCGTTTTCTACTTTCAGCTTCCAACGTTGCCCTGGTGTCAACGTCCAGCTGGCAGATGCTGGGAAAGAGAAAGCAGGGAGTCCAACAGGAGAATTTTGTGAGCCAGCCATGGTGTATATCAGTGGCATATATCACTTCCACTCACGTTCCATGGCCAGAATTCAGCAGTGGTTCCACTGAACTGCAAGAAAGGCTAGGAAATGTCATCCAGCTGCGTGCCTAGGAGGAAAGGGAGACGGGCCTGGCCAGTCCACCAGTCTCCCTCTCAAGGCTGTGTGAGGAGAAAATGGCTCAATATCTGGAAGGTGCCTGGTACACCATCAGCAGCCCTGCATGGCCCTCCTCCACTCCTCTAAATGCAACTGACTGTGTGCAGGGTATGCATCGCTGGTCTGCATCGCTGTGTGCTTTGCTTGGATGTGGTGGTATCTGCCAACGCCTGGCATCTTCAAAGGGAAACATCTCCCTGTGCGTGGGCAACCTTAGGAGTCCATGCTGTGTATATCACGGCTCCCCACTTGGCCACAGCTGAGGGGACAAAGAGTAGCCAGGCCCCTGCTGGTCACTAACCCACAAAGGGACTTGGTGTAAGAACCTTTGCCTAGATAGGCTAGACCAGCCAGCGAGAGAGGAGCTGAAAAGACGCAGAGAGAGGGAGTCATGAGGTGGAGTGGGGGGCCAGGAAGTGCCAGGAGCAAGCCGGAGCGATGAGGGATTGGAAACTGTGAGAAAGCAGAAACGAAAAGCTGCAGAGAAAAGTTCTAGAGGAGAAGGTAAAGAAGCAGGTTGGTAGCAGGAGTTCTGATGAGATGCAGGAGAAGGAGAGAACAAGAGACCCCTGAGACGTGCTCACAGCAGCTCAAGAATGGGAAGACCAGGGGCTGGCCTGGTGGCATAGTGGTTAAGTTCGTGCACTCCGCTTTGGTGGCCCAGGGTTTGAAGGTTCAGATCCCGGATGCAGACCTACACACCACTCATTAGCCATGCTGTGGAGGCGTCCCACATACAGAATAGAGGAAGATGGGCACAGGTGTTAGCTCAGGGCTAGTCTTCCTCACCAAAAAAAGAATGGGAAGACCTGGCCTCCGTCTCTGAGAAGCCATCTTACATCCCGTCCTGGGTGTGAGCCCCACAAGATCCCTTGGTCCTTACACACCAAGAGCATTTAACAGGGGGTGGTTGCAGCTGGAAGGGGTCATTGCTCTTGGTCAGGGGTCGGCAAACTTTCTGTAAAGATCCTGACAGTAAATATTTACAGGTTTGCTCGTCTCTGTCAAAATTGCTCAACTGCCATCATCGTGCAAAAGCAACCATAGGCAGTGTGTCAGCAACTGACTGGCTGTGTGCCAATAAAACTTTATGGACACAGAAATTTTCATTTCATAAAATTTTCACACATCCAGAAATGCTGTTTTTCTTTTGATTTTTTTTTTTTTTTTTTTTACTGCTGTACTTAAAAATGTATAGCTCACGGGCTATACAAAAACACCCATTGGGCCAGATTCGGCCCACGGGCCCTAGTTTTCTGACCCCCACTCTTCGTTCATAGGGCCGAGGTGCCATTTTGTTTGGTCACCAACGCCCGAGCCCCCTTCCTGGGTCTGCAGAGCCCACCCCCCCCGAGGTGGCAGAGCCCACCCTCCACTGTGGAAGCTGGGCATGGCCGATGTGCCCAGACTCAGCCCATTGGCAGTGCCCGCCCGGCCTTGACCAGAGGCGAGTGGTGAGAAGACCTTGCAGAATCGGTCCTGGTGGTGGGTGATGACACTCCAGAGCAGGCGTGACAGGCCCTGGGTGGCAAGGGCGGCGAGGGATGCCCACAGCATCCCGTGCCCAGCGACGATGGTGGTGTCTTCACCGAACCAGCCCGCCTGGCTTTTGTTCTTCCCTCCCGGCTTCACAGGCCCCGAGCCGGGTCCTCGGGCCTCCCCCGGAGAATCTTCGAGCCCCAGCGCCCTTCCGGTGAACTCACATTCTGCTTAAGTCAGCTGGAAACTGTCTCCGTGGCTTGCAAATAAGAACCCCGTCAGTGGTTGAAATTTCTCTTCGTGGTTTTCTCTAGAGAATTCCCAGGGCAGTAAAATGTGCTATAAAGTTCTTTTTTAATAAGTTTTTAAAAGTTATTACATAAATAATACATGTTCATTATTTTAGAAGGCAAGAAATACAAAATATCACAAAGAAAAAATAAAAATTCCTCATAATCACAGCCCTCAGAAAGAAGCACAATTACTGCTTTAATGCAAATCCTTCCAGAAATAGATACAGATTTTTTTCCTCACAAATATCAGGTTATACTATTATGTACCATCTTGTAACTGGATGTTTTACTCATCAGCATCTTGTGAGCATCTTTAAACATTAATAAGCATATGTTTATCTCTTTTCAAATAACTACCTAGTGTTCCATCACGTACGTGCACCCCAGTTCACTCCACCAATCCCCCATTAGTGGACATGTAGGTTGTTTTCAATTTTTCATTACCAGAGACAGTGCTTGGATAGGAGAATGTTATGGGCTGACTTGTGTCCCCACCAAAATTCATACGTCGAAGTCCTAACCCCCATTACCTCAGCATGTGAATGTTTGGAAATAGGCCCTTTAAAGAGGCGATCAAAGTAGAATGAGGTCATATGGGTGGGCCCTAATCCAATATGACTGGTGTTCCTGTAAGGAGGGGATTGGGACACAGACAACACAGAGTGATGGAGGGCCACGTGAGGGCACAGCAAGGAGGTGGCCGTCTGCAAGCCAAGGCAGGGGCCTCGGAACCAAGCCTGCTGACACCTGGATCTTCGTCTTCTGGGCCCTAGAACTGTGAGAAAATGCATTTCTGTTGTTTAAGCCCCCCAGTCTGTGGTACTTTGTTATGGCGGCCCAGGTGAATGAATACCATATCCTTTCAGCTCAACCACTTTAGCTTTCTCCTTAGGTTAGAAAAACAGGATTACTAAATCAAAGGGTGCCGGTATACCTCATTTTATTGTACTTTGAAGATTTTTTTAATTACGGTATGCATGTTGTTGTTGTAGACATAATGCCTGTAAGCACTTTTAAAGGACTTTTTATTTTGAACCACAGTGAGATAGGCTCACAGGAAGTTGCAGAAGTAGTACAGAGTCCTGCGTGCCCTCTTCCCAGCTGCCCCCAGTGGTGACACCTCACATCGCTGTGGTACAATATCCAAACCAGGAAACTGACCCTGGTCCGATGCCGTTACATGGACGACAGCCTCGATTCAGTACAGTGGGGGGTCTTGTATGTCTTTCCACAGATTGAGCCCTCAGCATTTGATTTTTTATGCTATTGCAAAAATTATTTTCTATTTCATTTCCTTTTTGTTTGTTTCTGAAAGAGGGAAACTGAGCATACTGACCTTGTTTCCAGCAATCTTGCTAAATTCTCTTATTAATTCTGGTAGTTTGCTGTAGATTCTATTGGAATTCTAATGTATATGATGATATCATCTATAACTAATGACAGGGGTTTTTTTTTCTTCAATCCTTATTTCATTTTTCTTGTTTTATCTCTTTATTGCATTGGTTAGGAATACAGTATAATGTAGAATAAAAATGATGATGGTGGGAAACCTTGTTTCACCTCCAGTCTCAGGGTTGGGGAAAGGGAAAGTTTCCATAATCTATCATTAAGTATGCTGTTTGCTGTAGACTTTTAGATTTTTTTAATCAAATTAAGGATGTTCCTTTCTATTTCTAGTTTTCTAAGAGCTTTATTTTCATGGATAGTGTTGAATTCCATCAAATAATTTTTCTGCATCAACGAAAATAATCATATGACTTTTCTCCTTTATTATATTATTATCGACTTTTTAATGTTAAGCCAACCTTGCATTCCTGAAATAAATCACACTTGGTTGTGATATTGTTTTATTTGATTTACTAATATCATGTTAAGGATTCTTGCATCTGTTTTTGTGAGAATGATTGATCTATAATGTTCCTTTGTTGTAATGTCCTTATCAGGATTTAGTATTAAGGTTTTGCTAGCCTCGTAAGATGACTTGGGACGTGTCCCTCCTCTCTGTGTTCTCTGGGAAATTTTGTGTAAGATTGGGGCTATTTCTTCCTTAAATATTTAGTAGGATTTACCAATGAAACCATCTGGAAATTTCTTTGTCAGACAGTTTTTAATTTTGGATTCAACTTTTTAGTAGATAAATATTTTTTCTTGTGACAGTTTTGATAAGTTGTGTTTTTAAAAGACTTTGTCTATTTCATTTAATTTTCGAATTTATCAGCATAAGCCTGTTCCTGACTTCTTCTCCAGTTCAGTTTAAACACTAGACCTCCATATCTCGCCGTAGGTTTCTGTATGATTATCGGTATTATTCCATGATGCCTCTGTCACTCCCCTCGACAGATGACATCTGCACGTCCTGTGCAAGTCTGTCTTTGTCACCTCCCCTGCCCCCCACTGAGTGTGAACGGCACCCCCCTCCCGGGGCAGGGACCAGAAGGTGCTCCCTGACTAGACAGGACACATCATAGGCACTGTTGAACTGGGGCCAGAGCGGACAGTTGCATTTCAGGATTTCGGGGGCAGCCCCTTACCGGCTGCCAAAGCTGACTTACTGCTATTGAATGACTCTCAGATCTCTTTGAAATGGAGCTTCCAAATGCTCTGCATTGAAATGTCTAAGGGCTCCGCAGGTCCACCCGACCCTAGAAAGTCATTGATAGATTAGTTTGAATGAAGATTAATCAATAATTTATGCTGATGTTTTTCCTCATGCAGCAGAGAGACTTGTTTTGAGATGATTTGACAGGGTCAGACACACCTTGGTTTAATTAAACCTGATACAGAAAATTAAAAGAAAAAAAAATACCCGCCAACCCCCCAGCGATTGGTTACCCAAGATGGACTCAATCTACAATCGATGAAGAGGGATCGAGGAGCAGCTGGGGATGTGGATGAAAGTCCAGATTCAGCAGATGCTTCTGTGTGGCTGCCCCGATGGAGCACAGCAAATGTACACACACTTATTGGCATCTTCTCATAACGTGGCCTTTAGGAGGCACGCCGTTTGCACACAGTGATGGATGGTTTTGCTGGCGGGAGTGACGCCATGTCTGGAAACAACGTTGCTCAGGCCTCCTTGGAGGAGCCAGAAGGCTGAAACCGACATCCCCGGAGCAGTCACCCAACGAAACAAGTAGAAATTAATGATCGTTGTCTTCCCAACAAAAGGGAGACCGTCTTGGAATCAGGTGGAGAATCATCATCCAAGTGAGCTTCTTGGTGGGACATCTCAAGCTCTCTACTCTCCAAGCTATCAGCAGGATCTCCCCGCGATGTGTTACGTTCTGTTAGAGAGGTCCCAGCGGAATCTTACCCGAACCCTTGGGATCTTTCAGATTCTAATGAAACTGCTCCTTCACTTTTCACTTATCTCCTCCCTGCCCTCTGGACATGGGTATGAATCTTTGAGGAGTTAGGCATACAGTAAACTCAAATGACTGTCCAACTCAGAATAGTATCTCCACCCAGGGCTGCTGAGGCCTGTTGCTGAGTTAGGCTGGTCACCTGACATCCTCTTCCCAGAGGAGGAGTTCTCACTTAGGGGGACTCAGTCCCACCGAGCAAGTTGCTAGACATGGACAGACAAGTCTCAGAGTCAGAAGTGGATAAGCCCCAGGTGGCACACAAGTAACACACAGACCTCCCTCCTCACTGCTGTGTCCAGGGCAGACATTGCTAATCCATCCCTGCATGCTCTCCAGATGATGTAGAGGAAGTGGAAAGCCTGTAGCTCAGTCCTTCCTGCCCAAGCAAACAGAGGAAGTTCCAGGTAGATAGGGCAGGGCAGGAGGTAGAGAGAGGGAGGTGCACACGTGGGGCTCCATGCCACTCTCCAAACATTGGCCCAGAGTGGTGCCACTTTGTGTAGGTTGAGAGGAAAACTGGGAGCAGGGAGGTTTCTGCCCAGGCTCACATTTGGGACTCTGGAAGGAGATTACCGCCCAGGGAGTCCCCACCAACCTGAGAAACTGAGTCAGAGGAAACACGGCAGCATCATGTGGTTGGGAGGGGCCCGGTGAGCTTTCCCTGGCCTCCTGCAGCTCCCCTGTGGCCTGGATTGGCTGCCGAGGCCTTGGTGTCTGGAGGCAGCTGAGAGTCTGTGGCCCCCACACACGAAGGACAAGGACCCTGCAGCAGAGGCTGCAGTGGTTGGTGGAGGCCAGGGGCCACTTGGAGAACATGGGGGAGACGCAGAGGGGCTGGGGATGGGGGGCCAGGCTGGCCGGAGAGCACCCTGGGGCCCAGGCATGAGGGATCGGCCGGGACCCTACCTGCAGCTTCACCCAGACCTGCTGGGACGTTACCTGAAACTGCACCTGAAACTGCTCGGTCCGGAGGCTCCTGGGCAGCCACACCCAGTAGGGAACAGCGAGGATGGGGCCACCACGTGCCCACAGACCCCTCCCCTCCACTGGGGACTCGGGAAGATCGTTTGCCCAAGTGACTGTTTAGTTGTTGGATCAGACTGAGTCTGTCAGATTGGAGCTGCAGTCCCCCTCAGAGTGGGCAGAGGAGAGGGGGTTTCTCAGGTCCCTTACAGCAGACAGAGGAGGTCGGGTCAGAGGCCACCCAGCAGTTCACCCAGCCCCCAGGCGACTTGTGCAGCTGGCCTTGCAGATGTCCCTGGAGCCCTAGCGGGTAGCCCCGAGTTCAGACTGTCAGGCGGGCAGGCTTCCAAGCGCTGTTTGTCCTCTCCCATCACGGCCCCAGTCGTTTCTGCTGGCCCAGCCTCCATCTCACTCTCGTTGGAAGCAGCCCCCCAAGGTTCCTTTGGGAACCCCAGGCATAGACACATTTATGCCGTCTTAGAAGGACTGTCATTGGAGGTGCCCCCTTCCCCTGGCCAAGGAATGGACATGACCCACGCTGTGCCAGCCAGTCACCCACTCCCTGGAGTGTTGACTCCTGAGCCGAGTGACCTGAGGGCCAATCGCTGGCTGGAGCCTCTTCTCCCTCGGAGGAGCCGAGGAGAGCCTGGCCTGGCTCCTGCTCCCTGGGCCCCTGCATTGCCTCCCTCCTGCCCCTTCCACCCCCGGCTTCTTCACCTCTGCTTTTTGCATTTAATAGAGAGTGAGGCCCCAGTCAGAGAGGTCAGGACAGCCTCCCCGAGGAAGTGACCACTGAGCAGGGTCAGGAGGAAAGCCAGGACATCGCAGGCAGAGGGGCGTCCCCAGGAGCACACTGGAGTCACTTGGGGAGGTTTTGACAGTTACAACACATCCCCCATTCAAATGAAATCTGAATTTCCAGGGTTGGTAATCCGAATATGCAGCAGGATTGATTGACTGGCCTGGAGAGTTGGGGTGGGGGGGGGGCACTGGGCGTGGGGGCAGCTAAAAGCAGCATCACAGACAATTCCCGTAGACGGATGGAGTGCCAAGGGGCCGAAGCACAGCTAGGCAGCCTGGCGCGAGAGAAGGTGGTCCCTGAGTAACCCAGATGCTGATCTTGTCCCAGCTGGCCACTCCCCAGCATGGGACCTTTGGAAAGTCACCTCCTCTGTCTGAGTTTTACTTCCCTCATCTGCTAAATGGGGACCACAACATCCTGTCCAACACAGAGTAGCTGGAACCTGGGGACGAGTGGGCAGCGGCTCCCAGAGGTGCTCTTGCGGGGTCCTGGGGCTCTGTCGCTGGCGGGGCTTTGGGCCCAGTGGTGCCCCGAGAAGAGGAACATGACACCCATCAGGCCGGCAGCCCTGTCCCTCTTATACTTCGTGCTGCTGTGTCTCCCGCTGTGGTGGGTTGACCACACAGCAGATGTAATTAAGTAAAGAGCTTGAGGTCATCTTGAGTTAGGGTGGGCCCTGAGTCCAATGACAGTGTCCTTATAAGAAGAGGAGAGACAGAGATACAGAGACACACAAGGGAGGGAACACCACGTGAAGACGGAGGCAGGGACTGGAGTGATGCGTCTACAAACCAAGGGTTGCTGGAAGCCACTAGAAGCTAGGAGAGAGGCCTGGAACGGATTCCCCCTCAGAGCCTCCAGAAGGAACCACCTTGACCGCCACTTTCAGACTCTGGCCTCCTGGACTGGGAGAGAATAAATTTCTTAAGCCACACAGTTTGTGGTCATTTGTCACAGCAGCCCTAGGACACAAACACACCTCCCTCCCGCGTCATCTCCCGCACACTCCAGCTTCTCCGGGGGCAGTGGTGCCCAGTGGCCACCCACGCACCGCTCCCCTGGGCTTCGCTCTCCTCTCGCCTGCCCGCCTCCACTCATCCAGCTGTTGGGGCCTGGACAGAGCAAAGCAGAACACCCTAATTCAGGAGTGAGCCAGACTGCCGTCCCCTCATGGCCAGCTTAACTAGCACCTGGATGGTGGCCTGGGCAAGGAGGGGCCGTCTCGTCAGCCCCACGGGAAGCTTGTGATGTGGCTAAAACCATCCCCACCCAAGGTGACCTTCTCATGACAAGCCCAGCGCTAGCATCAATTATTCACGTGGAGCATCTTGGAATGTGCTCAAAGCACACGGGCCGGGGCTTTTTGTTGTTACCCCCACCCCTGCCTTTAAAGACATTTGTCAAATCTGCGCCTGGCAGAGAAACAGAGAGACGGGGCATGTGGGAGGGGCGGGGAGCAGAGCGCCCACGGGCCTCCACCAGCTCGCCGGCAAAGGGCTCTCAGCGGCGGCCCCACGGCAGGCCTTGAAAGCTCGCGTCTCCACGCAGAAAGAGCTGTCGGCCGGCCGCCGGGGCCTTTGATTCCTCCCTGACAGGGTGCTGACGGATTGATCTGGCGCCCGTACATAATTCATGAGCCCCTGAGCAGCTGTGAATTCTGAACAGGCCTTTTCCACGGCGCAGACGAAGCTGGACTGGAGAGAAGAGTTTGGGGAGTGGAGTATGGGAGATGGAGGCCTGTCCTCTCGTCTGTCCCAGATGCTACTTCAGGAAGTGGCGAAGAGCTAAAGGGACTCCCGGGGCTGGGGGAAAGTGTCCTCTTAAAGGTGATGACCACTTGTCCATGATCTGCTATCTCAGAGACAAGGGCTGTGGGGCCCATGTCCAGTTCTCCCCGCCACGTCAGCCTGAGCACGCCCTTCCAGATGGCCTGCAAAGTAGGGGCTGCAGCCCCTAAGGGGGCCTCAGCCCACAGTCCTGCAGACACAACTAGCTGGGTGACCTTGGGCAGGTCCCTCAGCCTGCCTGAGCCCCGCCCTGTCCCTGTAGAAGCGCAGTGAATATGCTGTTTCCCTCCAAGGGCGAGCGTGCTGGGCTGTCGCTGTTGGAGGCGATTCTTCTAACACATTGCACCCTTCTTTGCCACTTGGCTTCCTGGGGGCGACGGCCCCACTTCCTGGGGTGCGGCCACAGGCAGGATCCCAGGACCTGGTTCACACTCAGACTGGAAGCACAGACCAGGATCCAAACTAAACAGGAACAGATCCGCCAGCTGATGGAGAAAGGCTTTCAAATGCCGTTTCACAGACCTGGGGATACGGGTTCCCGGGCTCAGGGAACCGTCAGAACCACCTGGGGCTTTAACAGCGCCGCAGCTCCTGGGCCTCCCCAGGGATTCTGACTGGGGTCTGGAGGCCGGGAATCCATGCAGTCCTCCGATTGTGAACCCCGTGGCTGCTGCCCGGCCAGAAACGGCTCCATCGGAAGAGGCCCGAGCCCCACTCTGTGGAGCATTCTCCATCTGGAGTTTGGCTTGAGGTGTTTTTGCAAAACAATTAGGTTGTCCTTGTTTTCCCAATATTTCTCCTTGGTTGAGGACATTGATTTTTTTTCTCCCCTCCTATATTTATTGTTGATAGATTATTTTTTCAAATCATAAAAGTAACACACATATAAATGTTTGTTTTATTCTTCTCCATGCTTTTCTGTATTTAAAATTTTTTTAATTAAAAAAGCAATATATATCCCATGCCAAAAAGCATGGAAAATAAAAAAGCAGAGAGAGAACCATCTCCCACAATCGCTCCATCCAGAGGTGGTGGCCATGAGTGACCGCGTTGGTCTGCGCCCTCCCTGGACTGTGGCGATGTGAACACAGAGACACACTATTTTATTGTACTTTTTTTTTTTATTGTGGTAAAATATACATAACACAAAACTTACCATTTGAACCATTTTTAAGTGTACAGTTCAGTGGCATTAAGTACATTCACATTGTTGGGCAACCATCCCCACCATCAATCTCCAGAACTTTTCATCTTCCCAAACTGAAACTCTGTCCCCATTAAACACTAACCCCCATCCCCTCCCCCAGCCCTTGGCACCCACCATTCTCCTTTCTGTCTGTATGGATTTGACGACTCTAGGGACTTCGTGTAAGTGGAAGCATCCAGTATTTGTCCTTCTGTGTCTGGCTTCTTTCATGTAGTATAATGTCCTCAGGGTCCTTCCATGATGTAGCAAGTGTCAGAATTTCCTTCCTTTTTAAGGCTGAGAGAGACATCCGATTTATGAGATAAAATTACATTGTGTGGTACACACTGCTCTGTACCCACTTCTTTTTTACACAACATCAGATTGAAAACATTCTCCCATCAGAAGCTGACACATAGCTTCCTTCCTTCCACTGCTTCTCCCACCAGTCACACCCTCCTGGAAGCAGCCCCGGCTTGGGAGCATGAAGCCCCGGTCCTCTGTGTCGGGGTCCCCAAGCCCACCCCCAGGCTCGGCGAGTCCCTAGAAGGGCTCACAGGACTCAGCACATAGTTGTATCACAGCTGTGACTTATCACAGTGAAAGGACACAAAGCAAAACCAGCAAAGAGAAAGGCCCATGGGACAAAACCCGGAGAAACCAGGTGCGAGCTTCCGGAGTCCTCTCCCGGTGGCGTCACACAGGATGAGCTCGATTCCTCCCACCATGTGCTGTGACAACACCTGTGAAGGGTCGCCAACCAGGGATGCTCATTGGAGACTCGGTGCCCAGGGTTTTTATTGGGGGCTGGTCACGTGAGCATCCTTGGCGTAGTACATGCCAAAAATCCAGACTTCCCCAGCGTAAACCACAGAGTTTGCACAAACAATTTAGGCACAGTGAGCCGCTCTTATCAGTTAGGGAATGGTGGGAACTCTCTTGAAATCCTAGTTCCCAGATGCCATCCAAAGCCCACCTCGCAGGCAGGCCTTTCAAAGGGGAGCTGGCTCAGTCCTGCTGTGTTAACTCTTTTCTGCACACACACATCAAAGTCCAGGATTTTAAAAGTCCAAGATTTAAAACAAAAATGCAGACCATTCTGGCCACCTTGGGCCCCTCTCCCCCAGGCCCACTCAGCTGGGGCAGAACGGCTGTATCTTTACGGCAGGTGGTTAGGGTCTAGGACTGGTCACTGTTCCATTCTTGTGAATTAGCTGTAGGCGTGAAAGTAGGAAGAAGTCTGACGAGGACATGCAAGACCTCTGCACTGAAAACAGCAAATGTCAGTGCGAGAAATTGACGAGGGTCTGAACGAATAGAGGAACATCCATGTTCAGGGACTGGGAGACTACAGTCCTGTAAGTGTGTTGTTTCCCCCAATTAACATCTAAACTCAACGCAATCCCAACCAAAATGCCAGTAGGTTTCTTTTTGGTGGAAACTGACAAGCTGGCATAAAATTTACATGGGAAGGCAAAGGGTCAAGAATAGCCGAGAAGATCTCGAAAACAAGGAGCACGGCTGGAGGGCCAACACTGCCAGATGTCAGACCAAGATAAAGCCATAGTAGTGACAGTGCGGGGTTGGCACCAAGGGCAGACAAACTGACCAATGGAACGAAGGGAGATTCCAGAAACAGAAGCCCCTCCCCACAACGCACTCAATGGGGGCGACCCTGCAGTACAGTGGGGAACAGAGAGTCGTCTCAAAAACGTCTTCACCAATTACAAAAACCACTCTCCAGATGGACTGCAGATTTCATGTGAAAGGCAAAGCAATGAAGTGTTTAGAGGAGGCATCTTTGTGACCTCAGATTAGGCAAAGATGTCTTAAACAGGGCACAAAAAGCACAAACCATAAATGAAAACATTAATAGAGTGGACTATTGTCAGAAGTCATCAGAAGAGCCTACGAAGAGAATGAAAAGGTAATCCACAGAGTAGAAGTTATTTGCAATACAAGGACTTGTACTTAAAACATTCCTACAAACCAATAGGAAAAAGACAGACATCCCAGGAGAAAAAGGGGCCTGAACAGGCAGAGAGGCCACCAGGGTTCCCAAATGGCCAATAAACATGTAACCAGAGGCTCAACTTCACTGGCCATCAGGGAACTGCAAATGCGAGCCACAGTGCCATGCGCTACACGCCCACCAGAACAGCTACGTGCAAAAGGAGAATACTAAGAGTTGGCAAGGGTGTGGAGCAAGTGCAACTCTCACACGCACCTGGCGGGAGTCAACTGGAACAACACTTTGGAAAACTGTGTGGCAGTGTCTGGTGAAGCTGAACGTGTATGGACCCGACGAGCCAGCAATTCTGCTCCAACCAGAAATGCACCAGCATGTTCAGAAGACATGTACCAGACGCTCATAGCAGCACTATTTATTATTACCCAGAAGCCCAGCTGCAGGAGAATGGGCAAAGTGCAGTGTTCCCACCCAAAAGAGTACTGCACATCATCCACCACTCCAGGCGACAGCCTGGGTGAATCTCCCAAACACGATGTTGAGTGACAGAAGCCAGACGCAAGAGTGCGCGCCGTGTAAATCCACTTAACAGGAAGTGCAAACAGACGTGAGGGGCTGTCCCAGGTGCTGGTTACGTGGACATTCAGTTTGTAAGAATTCATTCTCTCGTGGGCATCTGTTCACATACTCACGGGCACTCATGGGCACTTTTCTATGTGTGTTGTACCTAAAAGTAAACAAACAAAACTTGGGGGGAGAAAGATGGGGCACGGCTCTGGTTTACCCTACCCCACCAGCAGCCTTCTTCCTTGTTTGACATTGTGACCTCTGACCTGGGCGACCTTTAGGGCCCCTTCACCCTGTCCCAGGAGCCCTCCAGTGGAATGTATTTGTTCCCAACTGCAGTCCAGAATCATGCCAAGCCAGTCAGTACCATGTTGCCAGTGGATCAAGGTGCCATCACTTTTTGCTTTTATAAAGGTTCTGGCAATTCAGAAAGCCTGACACCTCCTGGGTGAGACCAGCCCTGGCTCAGGGTCCAGTTCCAAGGCCAGGAGTCCAAGAGGGACCAAGGGAAGGAAATGAGAAGACCCCACCCATGTCTCCCCTGGAGGAGACGCTCCAGCTCCCCTGCCGACCTGGGGCTGCCCCTGCAGGCTCCACACACCAGAGGCAGGACAGCCCCGGCCCACCGCAGATGGGTTAGAAGCAGAAGCTTTGGAAGCCAGCTGCACTAATCCCAGCTCTGCCTCTTACTGGCTGTGTGACCTCAGGCAAGTGATGTACCCTCTCTGGACCTCCATTCCCTCATCTGCAGCATGGGACTAATTGTACCCATTGATGGGGTTGTTGCAGAAATTACCTGGAATTGCTTACCACAGAGCCTGGCACAAGGTCAGCCCCTGGCACATGGCACTGGCATCATTACCATCATCACCATCATTATTGTCTTTCTTACTCTTCTGTCTGTTTCCACTCCTGGATTTCACCACTCTGGATGAGGACTGTGAACCCCCCTTTCCTCAGACCTGCATGGTGGTAGGAGCAAAGGCAGAAAGCCGATTTCTCAGACGAGCTTGTTTGTAACCAACATGGTCAACACAGCCGACCAGGTACAACGCTGCTTCTTCTTTTCTTTCTCCAACACACATGCGATTCGCGCTCGCCATTGCCAGGCCCTGGGCTCTCCCAGCACCCACAGCGGGTCGGCGAGAAGCACCTCCACAGGTTTCACAGAGGAATATCTATTATTGCAGCTTTGAGATGCAGAAGCTGCCCGAGGTCATGGCGTGGGAGCCAAAAGCAGCTGGAGCTCCAATTTCACTTGGCTCTTAGGAAAATGGTGCAATAGATTCCGAATGGCCCTCCTCATATTCAGATCCTGGGGGAATTCTGTGATAATATAGACCAGCTCCAAAAGATGTTCTCTGGAAAAGTTTATTAAAAACGCCAGCATCCTCCCTGCTGTGGCTCAGGCTAAAACCCAAAGTGCAGAAGACTTGAGCACTGGGCATCGCCGCTAATGCCTGGCGGACACGCCAGCTCGGGTTCTCAGAGGCTGTCACAGTCACCTAGGGCCCTCTGTGAAGCCCCCAGACTGCAGTTCCAGGACCAATGGGCCTGTAAGGCTCCCAGGGAAATCAAATTGACTTCTCAACTGCTAGGGCAGCTCAGGGCCAGCAGGGTATAATCCAGGCTGCCACTCCCCCACCCACGCCCTTGGCAGACATTGCTAATCAATCCCAGTGCTCTTTCCTACTGAGCCCAAGCATGGCTTCTAAATCCCTCTTAGCCCAGGGCTCCAGGCAGCCAGACCAGCAGACATTTCACTGATGGGAGCCGGCCAGTGAAATGTCTGCCTTCCCCAGTCAGGGGGAAGGAACCCAGGTTCTAGCCCCAGATCTGCCCCTGATTACTCATGATACCTCCGCATAGTCACTGAGCTCACTGGCCTCCGTTTGCTGGTCTGTAAAATGGGGATGAGTGCGGGAGAGTGGCTGGTCATTCACCTGGCTTCCAAGGCTCTCCCCTCCCACTTGATGGGTGTCAGCTCCCACCACAGCTGCGAGACCTGGGCCACTTCCTGGCCTCTGAGCCTCCCAATTCGTGACCACAAAGTGGGGACAGTGCCAGGCCACCTCCCTCGCTCATGCTTCGTGGCCAGGGCGGGGTCTCCCCCTCCTCTCTTTCCTTCTCTCCCCTCTCAGTCCCAGTTGCTTTCCCTCCTCATCTCGCCCTTCTGCTGCCTGTGGGCCTGGGAGTTGGAGACAGAGATGCTTCCTCGCCCAGCTCTGCCCTCCCGGTCCCCCCTCCAGGCCGGGCCCTGCTCAGCCTTCCCCCTTCCCCTCGTGGGAAGTGGGGGGCTCCCTCCTGCTGGTGTCTGCTCAGTGCCCCCCTGCTGCCCCAGACCAGGAACCGGGGGAGCCTGGGCCGGCTTCCCAGTGCCTCTGCCTAGGAGCGCTTGTAAGCTGCCTCTGGGTCAGGGCCAGGAGCTCCCGCCCAGACTGGCAGGTTGGCCAGGGTCACGGCTCCCGCAGGCAGGTCCTGGAAAATTCCCACCCTCCAATGGCCTCAAGATGCTGGCTATCCAGCGGGCTCCCCCAACCTGCTCTCCACCCGATCTGGCCCATTTCCCGGATGCAGTCGGTCGCTTGGGTTCACGTTGTTCTCACCGGCCAGCCCTCGGGGACGCCGGGGCAGCCCCGGGAGGAGGCAGCTTGGCTTATGGAGAAACAGAGGTTCTGGGACACAGTGACCTTGCCGGAGTCCCTCAGCCTCGCAGGGCCTCCGCTCCCTCTGTAAGCCAGTTCAGCCTCGAACGCGGTTAGCCAGTCCAAGGGCAAAAACTGGGTATGTTGTCAAAGAAATCCGGTTGGTAGGAGTCTGGAAACGCCTGCCCCTCCCCAAGCCTCGAGCTGTATCCCTCAGCCTTGCTGTTGGGGAGACAAGGGTTTGGGCTGATGAATTTGTCGAACACACTGCCAACTCCGGGTAATGAAAATAAACACAACAGCAGTAGTGACTAAGAAGAACGGAGCGTTTGCCGAGTGCCGGGCACCGTGCGAAGGCTTCACGTGCACAGGCTGTGTCCTCCTCAGCACGTCCCTGTGGGATGGGAATTAGCGCCGGTTATTATCCACATTTCATGGAGGAGGAAACTCAGAGAGGTTGAGAGGCTTGTCCAGGGTCACACAGCCAGACAGTAGAGAAGCTGAGATTCAGTGCCTTATCTTTTGGAGACACCGGCTCCTCCTCACTCTCCCTCCTCCACCATCTCCTTCTTTATCAGAAGCCATTTACTCACGGCAGAGCAGCCTCAGCCTGAAAATCTCCAGCCACAAATGCCAGTCCTAAAATGTCACCATGATTGCCAATTGCTTTGGCCAATGGCTTCTCTTTTGTCAATGCTGCCTCCTGTTGGGGAGAAACCATTCTGCACCTTAACTCTGAAGGTGGAAGAGGACTGGGATCCTTTCCTAAGACTAGAGAGAAGGCTTCTGCTTCTAGAAGGGAGGCGTGGGGACAGAAAGCCCCAGGGGAACAGCAGCACAGTGCCGGGAAGCTGTGGGCAGAAGGAAGGGGACTGAGACTCTTCAGGAGCTTGCACGTGCCAGGCAATTTTAGGAACATCTTCTCATTGTGCACAGTAGGGATTATTGCCCCCAATTTACAGATGAGGAAACTGAGTCCCCGGAGGTTAAATGAGCCACTTGAGATGGTGCTGCTTGTTAACGTCCCAGGTGGGCATCTCATGGGTCTGACGAGGGGAGAAGAGCAGGTTTGGGGAAGCCAGGGGCTCCCCGGAGGAGGTCCGGGCAGGGGTAGGCAGCCTGGACACAGGGAGGGCTTGATGTCCTGCCAGGAGCCCAGCCCCCCCTTGTTCTTCCTGAAGGCTGTGCTGGCCTTGGACATGGAGCGGCCAGTGGGGAGTGACGGCAGCTCTTTGCAGAGTCATTGGGCTGGAGTGGAGCCACTGCCACCAACTGTGCCTGCAGCCCGATGCCTTCCAGGTCTCCGCAGGGCCCCACCTGCCTGCCAGCTCGGGGCAGCTGCCGCTTTGGACGACTCTGGGGCAGTCAGAGAAGATCCCCCGCTCCCACCCTGGGAAAAGAAGGAGCGGGCGTCCAGGCCTGCAGAAACAGACGGGCAGAATCGCTGCTCCCCCTTCCCCATGCCAGGCTCTGCACCTAGGGCTCCGTGTCCTGGGTCGTCTCAGTGACTCCTCCCACTGCCCTATACAAGGAGCAGGCAACAACACCTCCCCAGAGAGGTTACGTGACATACTCAAGGCCACTGCTAAGCCAGTCAATGTCAGAATGGAAATTTGGACCCAGGGCTGGGTCTAGGAACACTCTCTAAACCATTGAATTCCCTCGTCGAGAATTCTGGCCACTCCAGGTAGCATCGGCTCTTGCTGTGGTGAGCACCCAACTATCCGGAACCACTTTCCTTCGAGAAAGATTTTGTGAGCCTCTATGAGCCAAACTTGTGCTGGGCTCTGGGGCTAAAACGGTGACCAAGTGAGATGACATCCCTGCTCCAGGGAACCCTACAGTCAGGCAGAGCAGACGGGACATGAGTCAAACAATCCCAGAGATTAGTGTGGCATTTCAAGCTGGGAGTCACACTCCAAGGGAAAGTGGTGAGGTTCGATGAGAACCCAGGACAAAGGGCCCTGGGGTCAGGGAAGGCAGAAATGGAAAGTTTGGGTTGACACCTGATCATGTAAGCATCAAAAGATGAGAGATCATCATCTGGGTATGGGGAGGAAAGAGCCCTGGGGCAGAAGGAACTGTGTGTGCAAAGGCCCTGTGGTCATGGAGGATTCAGGGCACCATGGGCCAGAGCGGCTGGAGGCAGAGGGAGATAGCAGACAGGGCCAGAGACGTGAGCAGGGCCAGGCTCTAATAGAACATGACGAGGGTCCTAATAGCTGTGGTATTTATTGGAGATTTGGAGAAGGGGAGGGGTGTCATTATGGGCACATTAATTAACAACTGAATGTTCTGCTAGGGGTTCCCTGGCATAAATGCCCCCCAAATGCCTGGTCCTGTGCCCACTTCCTCTCTTGACAGCTGTTGTCTCTTTGCTACCAGGGGGTCACCTCTTACAGGAACCAGCGCTTTCTCAATAGTTCCTCTGCTCAACGGTGGGCTGGACACAGACCGCTCCCTGCCTCCTCATTGCTGTAAGAGCTCTGTCGGAGCCCAGGCTCCCCTTCTGACCCACTAAGGGATTTCGCTCACTCTTTGTTGAAGCTGGTGCCCCGTCCTGAACTTCCCACCTTCACATCCTCACGGAGAAGGCAGGTTACAGCCGGCAGCAAGCAGGCCTCCTTCCTCTAGGAATCCCAGGGCGTCGTCCTATCCGACTGGCCAGCGCGGCGTGAACGCCTTCCCAGGGCCCCACAGGAGTCCGGCTCTGGTGATGCCCGGGCTTGCTCCCTGGGCACTTGTTCATCATCTCTCGATTGTTAAGGACAACTGTCCGCACTGTCCTCAAGGGGCCCGGAGTCCCGTGGGGGAGACATCCAGGTAAGGAAAAGCTCACACCACGAAGGGCCGAGCGCTAAAGGGGAACCGGCCCAAAATGTCGTGGGAGCCTCCATTCCAACCTTGAACAACTTGGTGAAAAACATTCTTTTTTTTCTTTTCCAGTTTTATTGAGATGTAATTGACACACAGCACTGTCTAAGTTTAAGGTGTACGGCATGATGATTTGAAAAGCATCTTTCTTATATTTAGCTGATATCCATCTCCTTGCCACTTTCTGCCTCTTGATACTAATTCAAACGCCGTCCCGGCTCCTTGGCTGCAGGATTCTAGATTCATTCTGGAGGCAGGACCCAGAAGGGCAGTCAAGAGGCCTCTCTTCCACCCGGGGAAACAGAACACTCACCAAAACTAGTCTTCGAGCAGATTCAGACTAAGCTAGTTTGGGGTTTTTAGTTGGCCAGGGGCCTAGAATCTGACTGGCAGAGATGGAGGAGACAGATGGGATCCTATATGAAGCAACTGACTCATTCAACTTAGAAAGAGAAGAAAACCTTATTAGTCAATGTTTCAAAGGGCTGCGACTTCACAGGAAGCCTTCTCCGGCCCAGCCAACTGGGACTGCCTCCCTGGCTGGCACGACCTGGCTCTGCCTGGCCCCGCTGGAGGCTCCCGTCTCCCAGCATCCCAGCCAGGTGCCAGCCAGCCCCATTCTTGTCCCAGAGAGCTGCTGCTTCCTGAATCCCAGGGGTTCCTGTCTGCCTGCCAGCGGGCTGGACCAGGCTGGAGGTTTTCCACAGCCATCCTCACTGTCCCATCTTTGCTCTCAGCTCAAAGTGACCTGTTCTAGGTTGAAATGTGCCCCCCCCCATTCATATGTTGTAGTCCTAACCCCAAGGACTTCAGAATGTGACCTTATTTGGAGAAAGGGTCTTTATAGAGGTAATTGAGTTAAAATGAGGCCATCAGTGGGCCTCGATCCAATATGATGTCTTACAAAGAGGGGAAACCTGGACACACAGATGCACAGAGGGAAGACGATGTGAAGACACAGGGAGAAGACGGCTGTCTGCAAGCCAAGGAGAGAGGCCTGGAACAGATTCTCCCTCACAGCCCTCAGAAGGAACCAGCCCTGCCAACACCTTGATCTTGGACTTCTGGCATCCAGAACTAAGACAGTCGATGTCTGTTGTTTAAGGCCCCCAGTTTGCAGTACTTGGTTACAGCAGCCCTAACCAACTAATATGTGGCCTTGCCCAAGGGGCCGCCAATCTCCTGGGCTCCACCTCCTAGCATGTGGCCTGGACATGGACATCTGACAGCCCAGTGATGCTCACCAGTCCTGTTCTCCTCTCTGGTCCCTCCATGGCCTCCACTGCCATCCGTGGATCCGTGGCCCCCCATCCTGTAGCCAGGTGGAGAATCTCCCTTCCGAGGAGCTGGACAGGTGGTCTAGGCTTGACTTCATTCATCACTGTCATCTTCTAAGAGCTCTGCTGAGGGGTCCCAGCCCACAGGGCTGAGCCAGGCACCCTGGACAGAGCTCCAGAGCACCTGGGGTCTGAAATGCCTCACCTTGCCCACCTGACATCTCCTGCACACCTGCCATTTCCTAGGCGATGCCGCACCATCGGTGACACCAGGATGAATAACATGCGTTCCCTGCGATGACAGAGCTTACAAAAATCCTTTGTATTTGTTTTCCAAGAATATGCTTTCAGGAGATCAATAAGCAAACCCTATTAGAAGGCATTATCAATTATATGCCTGAGTGAAAGCACCACACGTCAGTCTGCCCTCTCTGTTCACTATTTGTTGAGCGCCTTCTCCGTGCCATACACGTTGATTATCTCATTTAAGCCTTTCAGTGATCCTTTTAGGGTAGTTAACATCATCCCATTTCAGAGATGAGGAAGATGGCTCAGGGTGTGAGGTTGCAAAAGGTGACAAAGCTGCGAAGTGACTGAGTGGGATTCAAAATTGACCTCGAAGCTTGTGCTCAGCCCACGCTGCATCCCCCCTCTCCAGGCCTGCGCCAGGGGCTCTGCACAGGGTGTCTGCATGGGGTGTCTGCATGGGGTGTTCCGAGGACCAGGAGGGAGGGTGAGCCCTGCCCAGGGTCTCCCACCCGCCAGGCTGGGCGATTCCGCTGGGCCTGGGGCTCTGGGGGGCACCCCCGCAACCTCTCCCAGAGCACATGGTGTTTCTGGTTCCTGCTTTATGGAAAAGTTGTGATTTTCAGCCACCGAGCAAATAGAACTGTGGCTTCATCTTACAGCAGAGCTAGTTTTATGTACTCTGGACAGTTTCAAAATCATTTTTCTCTGGGGATTGGGAGGGGGGATCCGTGGCCCTATTCCTCCACTCGGTATTTGTGCTGGGCCACAGATGTGGATAGACCAGGGCTCTGCCCTCGGGAGGCAACTCGAAGACAGCCATCAAACACAACATCCCAAGTCCTGGGGTGATTGACTTCTCAAGGTCTGCAGGCGCCCCGGGGAGATCTGGACCCTCCGACCACACCCCACACACACTACAAAAGCTGGCTGCTTCTCTCTGCAGGGCAACGATGAAAGCACTTTGACAGTGAGGGTCTCAGGGAAGGAGAGCTCAGCTTAGGGGTGCTTCCAGTGCAGGCAGCACAGGGGTGGGGGGGGGTGGGTCAGATGGTGGAGGGTTTGGGGAGGCAAGGTGCCCCTCTCTTCTGACTCAGCTTTCTTAGGAATCATTGCATTCAATCTCCCCATTTAGAAGAGAGGAAAACTGAGGTCCCCTGGTCCCAGGGAAAGGTCCTGGGCCAAGCCAGAGGAGGGGGCCTCCTGCTGGGAGCTCTGGGGGTCCCCTGCCGCTGGCCACCCCCCACCCCCCCCACCCCCGTGGCACTGGGCAGTCTCAGCTCCCCCGGCCCAGCTCCTCCTCACAGGGTCCCGTTTCCGGTGTGCTCGCCGCCAATCCATTCAGGTCAGCACCAGCCGGAGGCCAAGCAGAGGGGTCACCGCTAACGATATGCTAATGACAGCGGGGACCAATCAATCTCCCCCTTAATCAGGCAATCAATGCGCACTGCAGGTGTGTCCGATCCTGGCCTGGGACTGAGGGAGGAGGAGGGAGGGGAAGTGAGGAGGGAGGACGGAGGGGAGGAGCAGGCGAGGCGAGGAGGGAGCAGAGAAGGGAGGTGAGGAGGGGAGGAAGGGGAAGGCCCCCTCCCCCACCCGGCCCGGCGCCGCCCGCTCCGCCCCGCCCTCCTCTCCACCCCAGAGAGCGCCGGCTGCAAATTGAAATCACTGCTCGGGAAAGAACCAAGGGGGAAAGAGAAAGGAAAAAGAGACGGCATCTTTTTAATCAACGCTCAGAGCTGCCGCCGCTAATGAATTCAAGGTTGTCGGAGAGCCCGGGGCAGGGCTGGTGCGGAGAAGCCCAGGCTCCCCGCTCCGCTGCGCTCCCGCCCGCGGCGCCCTCGGCAGGGGAGGGCGCTTCCAAACCTTCGGACCGGAGGACTCGAGGTCCGCTGGGCCGACCCCGCCTGTTAGAGAACCGAGGGTCGCCCAAGGTCACGGCCAGAGCGGGGCTTTTTCACCGGCCCCTCGGTCAGGCCCCCTCTCGGCCTTGCTGTCGGGGAGGCTGTTCTCAGAAGAGCAGACAGGCCTGTCTCCTGGTCGTTTCTCTGGGCAGCCCTCCTTTGCACCCACCCGAGGTACCAGCCTTGTATAGGATAGCACACCGGCTCGCACAGCGCCCCGGGGAACCTGGTGCTTGGATTATCCCCATTTTACATACCGGGAAACCAAGGCTCAGTCAGGATGGTGAGATCTGCCAGCGTTTCTGCCAAGTTGGGAAGGCGGGGACACTGCCTCTTGGCCTCCAAATTCTCCTCCCAGGGGCCCCACAGTGGCTCCTGCTCCAAGGTCCTGGTTAGGGTCACTCACGTCTTCCCCCCAGCTGAGGTGCCCGGCTGCCGCCCCTGGCCCCCCACCTCCTCAGCCCCCCATCGCCTGCTGCAGCTTTCCCTTTTTACAGGTTAGCTGTGGATTCAGATCCTAAGTGACCGTGGAGTTCCTTTGTTTTCAAAGTGTGAAGCCACCTGACTGTGGCAGCTGGGACGTAGTCTGCGTTTGTTCCTGTGTGATTATAAGCAAGCTGCTGGCCATCTTTGGGCTCAGCAGGCAATGTGTGGCATAACCCCAGTACCAGCCCCTCGCCCTCTGTAAGGCCTTTCCTATGCCTCACTTACCCTTCTCGACAGACAGGTTAACTGAGACCCAGAGAGGTTAACTAAGTTGCCCAAGGCCACCCAGCAAACCAGTGACAGCACAGGCACTTGAGCACATGTTTCTGCACCAACGTGCCGCTGTGCCCTGCCAAACCCGAGAATCCCCTCGCCCCCCAACCTGTTCTCTTTGCCACCTCAGGAACCGCCAGTTGGGGAAGCAAAATGAAAAGCTGGTCTGAGAAGGAACAGGGTAAATGTTCTCATTAAGGAATTCATGGCCTGGGAAGCACGTTCCCAGAGCAGCTCATTTCAAAAGTTCTGCTGTTGAGCGCTCTGTGCCGGCAAACTCCAGGCCGGTGAAACAGGTTCAAGGCCACGCCCATGGAGGGAAAGCACGGGCCTCATTTGCTTCTCCATCTTGGCTGCCTGGCTAGGTGTGTCTTCATCTGCCCTCCCACGTGGCACAGTCTCTCACTGCATGCACGCACGCACATGCACACATGTGTGCGTGCGCGCGCGCACACACACACACACACACCTGTAGCCTTGGCAGGCCCTGGGCACCCAAGCTGGGGCTGATATCAGCCCTAAAGCTCCGGGATTCAGGAGAAACCCCAGTCGGGGTAGCGTAAGTCAGACGGTGAGGCTGTAACGGTGAGAAAGCTCCTGGCCTGGAGGGATGGGAGGGAAGCACCAGAACTCGCTGTCCAAGATGACAGCCACTGGCCACGTTTGAATTAAAATTGATTTAATTAAATAAATTTGAGCCAAATTTAAATTGATTTCAGTTCACTAAAGTTGACTGTCCGGTCCCTCAGTTGCCCTGGCCACATGTCAGGTGCTCAGTAGCCACACGTTATAAACCAAGGCTGAGTCTGAGAGCGCCGTCTCCCGCCCCCCGCCATGTGGTACAGACAGAACATCAGAAAGTTCTATTGGACAGTCTGTCTCCTAGAGATATGGGTTTTCCTTTCCGTGGGTCTGCTTCTCTCCTCTCTCTCAGTTGGGTCCTTCTGCCCGCTCCTGTGGTACGTTGGCGGCATTTTCTCGTGCCCTCTCTGAGGTCAGCATCCCAGGAGAGGAACCGCGGGGGGCTCAGCCCCATCTCAGATGGGCACTGGTCCCTGGTGCAGGCAGCTGTGCCCAGGGTGTCAGGGCTGTGACTGGGAAGCCAGGCTGTGAGCAGGGGGTTTCCTCAGAAGGGACATGGTTCCAGGGGCCAGAACATTGAGAATAAGAGCAAGAGAGAAGTGACACTGTGTGTAAATGCTATTCCAGGGTGAGGATGTGCCTCTCTGCTGAAGATCCCGTATTACCAGCAACTCTAGGATGTAGGTACTCTGGATCACATTTCACAGATAAGAAAACGAATGCTTGGCGACGGAGAGGTGAGTAACTTATCTAGGATCACACAGTCAGTAATTCACAAACCCTCAAGGTCCAGTTCCCTGACGTGATTGTCCTGAGAGCCAGGCTGCCTCTCCCAGACCAGCAGGCTGGCACCAGTGCCGGCTGCCCGTGGGCTTCCCTCTCCTGACTCTCAGGTCTCCTAACTTTATTCTCCCTGGAGGAGAGAAGGGCGCTCACCACTCTGTGAAAGTAACCTCACCCAGATCACAATCCAAGGTCACCAGGTCTGAGTGACTGTGGTCCTGCATGAGCCCTGGCCTGCAGAAAAGCCTGCTTCCCAGAGTGCGCAGGGCACAGAGTGAGAAAATGGACTGGCAGTGGTGTTTTTGCTGAGCCCGAAATCGTGGTCCTTGGGCTGTACGTTCAGGGCAGACTGACTGCAGAGCAAGCAGCCCCCGCATCTCAGTGGGCCAACCCAATGAGGGTTTCTTCGTATGCTGTAGTCCAGTGGAGGATATCACAGAAGGGGAGACCATGCTCCATGCAATCACCCAGGGACCCAGGCTCCTTCCAATTGGTGGCTTCACCATCCCCCAAAGTAGGAGTCAGTAAGATTTGTCTGTAAAGGGCCAGTAAATATTTTAGGCTCTGTGGGCCATACAATGACAACCACTCGATTCCACCATTGTGGTGCAAGAGCAGACATAGACAACACAGAAAGGAATGGGCATGACCGTGTTACAATAAAACTTTATTTACGGAAATAGATAGAGGGCAAGATTTGACCTGTGGGTTGTAGCTTTCCGACTCCTGCCCTCGAACCTTGGAGTCCCTCACTGGACCCTCTGCATCTGATAGGGAGACCGGGAAAGAGAGAGCTATGGGGGAACATGCAGGAGGTTTTGGGGGCCAAACTTGGAAGTGACATACAGTTTTGTGTTGCTTAACAACAGGGATATGTTCTGAGAAATGTGTCATTAGCAATTTCATCATTGTGCAAATATCACAGAGTATACTTACACAAACATAGATGGTGCAGCCCACTACACACCTAGGCCGTGTGGTACTAATCTTATGGGACCACCATCGTATGTGAGGTCTGTTGTTGACTGAAACGTCAATTGCAGCACATGGCTATACATCGCTTCCACCCACATCCCATTGGCCAGGAGTCAGTGACATGGCCCCATCTTGCTGCAGAGAAGCTGGGAAATGTAGTTCTTCTATGTGTTCAGGAGAAACATGGGCTAGAAGAGGCTTTCAGCGGTCGCCTGTCCCCTCCTCCTGCCCAGGTCCATACTACAGTCACTCCCAGATTGGAGGCTTCCCTCATCCGTCTCTGGAAGCCTTGATGGCAAGAATGTTTTTCCAGCACAACAGTCCTTGGAAGTGTTCCTCTAGTCTGACCATGGAGGCCTGGGAGAACTGGAGATCCCCATAGGAGACAAAGAGTGGTTCCATTTGAGCCCTTCCAGGGGAAACCATTAGCCTCTGGCAGGTGGACTAACACAAACTGGACTCTACTGCCCTCCCTCATCTCTAAAAGAACAGCTCACTTCCTGGTCAGCTCGTTCATTCAGCAGTTACCGTGGGCACCGGGGGTACAAACATCAGCAAGAACTGCCTGGGCTCTGTCCTCATTCACCTGAAACCTCTGTTCTTTTTTACTTAGCTCCTTTGTTAGCCCTTGATTTGAGCTAGGAGCTGGGCTAAGGGCTTTATATCCTTCTCATTTCCTCTCCCCAGCAGTCCTGGGGAGAAATCTGTGGTAGATTGTAAAAATGGAACTAAGGCTTCACCCTCTCCATGTATCCATACCCTTTGCCATGCGACTTTGTAGTTCTCCTCCACTCTCACTCTGGAATCCTCCAAGAGGCTTCCAGGGCCAAAGGGACGTTAGCAACTGATGCAAGCAGAGCTCCAAAATCCCTCATGTGATGCAGTTTGCGCCCACTCTTGCACCTCAGTCATTGCCATGAGAACACACACAGACTAGCCTGATGGAGAATGAGAGACACACAATGCAGAGCCAAGTCACCAAGTCACCCCAGCCGTCAGCCAGCTGACCCCAGACAGAGGAGTGAGCCCAGCCAAAGCCTGAAAAACCGCAAGACCTGTGACCACCCCCCCAGCCGACTCCAGATGCATGAGAAATAAATGCTCATTGTTGCACGTCACTGAGATTTGGGGGTTGTTCATTACACAGCATTATTATAGCAATAGATAACTGATACACTCCTGTTTTCTCCATCTTGAAGATAGAAAAACTGAGGCTAGGAGATGTTCAGTAATTTGCTCAAGGCCTGACAGCTGGTAAATGGCAGAGCCTGGATTTGCCCTTATATCTCTCTAACCACTGCACTCGCCACTAGAACATAAACTCCATGGAAGCCAAAGATTTTCTCTGCAGATCTGACAACTGCTCAATCCCTCAACTACAATGGTGTCTGGCACACAGAGGTGCCAATATTTGCCAGTGAGTGAGAGAATCCTGCGTTTGAGCAGTAGTGACTGAGAGGCCCTTCTTGCTCTCAGGAGGCATATGGAGGCATCAACTCTCCTACAGCAGGGAGAGGAGGAAGGCACTGAACACGCTATCAAAATTCCCCCCATCAACAGGAGCCTGAAACCAAGGCCGACACTAGGGACACGTTACCACTCAATCATGCACTTTGTTCTCTAGCAGACCCAGGGGAAACGTGGGCAGAATCAAAGGATGAAGAGAGAAAGTTCTTTTAAGAGCCCTGGGCTTTTGACATGATGACAACCCCTTTGGGAAGATGTAGGCAAGAGGGTGCAAGGTGCAGCTCGGGAGGAGCGGGGGGAGGCTCAGGGCAGGGAGGCTGCTGCTTGGTACAGGCCAAGCCCAGGTGAGACCAGCTGAGGCCAAGGAGCTGCCCAGAGGGACAGCTTGGGGGGCAGTGTGGGGAGAGAAGCTTGACCAGCAAGCATCCTACTCGCCCCGGTTCACCCCAACCTTGCAGCTCCAGGAGCTCCCCAGAGAGCCCCTGCTCTGCTCAGCATCAGCTCTGAGAGCAGAAGAAGCAACGTTGTCTCATTGACTGGAGTTTTACACACACACACACACACAGGGGAATAATTGATTTCCATTTATCTCATTTTTCCCATCGTGCATCCATGCTCCAATAACCTTATGATTTCATCATGTTCCTGCTCCTGTTCCTTGTCAGCATTGATATATCTCTAATTGAAAAGAAATACAGAAGTCATAGGCGTGCGTGTGCACCCATCACCACACAAACGCACACATGCACATACATTAATCCATCCTGATGGGCTGGCTTGGCTCCCTGGGTGGTCTGATGGTATCCGACAGCCTGACAGTCACCAAATAAGGGATGTCCATGGCTTACAGTCTCCTGAGAACTCCAGAGCCCCAGCCCCAATGTCCCTCTTATCTCTCCAGGAGTCCGTGCAATTTTCAGAATACTGCAGGGTCTTTCTGATAGCGTAGAAGCTGGTGCCACCTATTGGCTGGGCCCCCAGGAGGAAGATGGGGCTGGGCCGCTGAGTCCTTTTCTAATTCTCTATTTAAAAGCTTCTATCACAGGCTGACAGTGTCCGCATGCATTGTATTTATGACTGTCTAACCCAGTACTTATCATAATGCATAATGCATGGCATGCAGTGGGTGCTCAATAAATGTTTGTAGAAATTAATGTGATTCCTAAGTGATGAGAATGTTCTTACAGGCTGGGGAAGATTGCAGTGCTCTCTGCTCCATCCTGGTAAAAACAACTCGCTATCTCTGATTCTTCTTGGTTCTTTGGGGGTATAGTTTCACATAAATAAACAGCAGAGCCGGGCTGGTCTCAGTGTGTGTTTCAGTTGTGGGTCATTGCTATGAATCAGAGGGACTGCTGGGTAAGAGCTGGACTCTGAGGTCAGACAGACCTTCTCTTGAACCCTGGCTCTGGTGTATGTATGGCTTTGGGCAGGTTACTCAATCCGAGCCTCCCATCATAACAGTGATAATAATTGGATGTGCTTCAAAGAGTTATTGTGAGTTTTCAGTGAGATAAAGCATGAAGAGTGCCAGCACAGCGTTGGCGCTCATTCATGGTGGTTGATGGTGCTGCTGCTGATGTTCACGCACAGTCCAGGCTCGACTCTTCTGGACAGAGGTGAGAGAAAGCAAGAATAAAGTCCTCTGAGAGCCCACAGCTGGGTGGGGAGAAAGAGAAAGCTCGTAGAGAACAGCTAGAGAAGCATTGCTTGCTAAACTTGGCTCCAAGTTCAGTAGGAGGTCAGAGGAGCAAGAGGGCAGAGTGGGTGGAAGTGATCAAGAGAGGCCTCCTAGAGCAGGAGACACTGAGGATGGGCCTTGAAGGACGTGAAGGGTGGGTAGATGATGAGATGATGGCGAGGGGGCAAAAGGCCGGGGCTGAAAGGAACAGTGTGTGCAGTGGCCTGCGGAGAGCTGCCAGACAAGAGGAAGGGGTGTGAGCACATGTCATAGGTCTGGAGACACAGGATAGGTTTGCCTTTTACCATAAAGGTGGCGTCAGAAGCACAGTGGCTGGGAGAGAGGTGTCCATGTTTCCCATGGCGGGAGTTATTGCTTGATGGCTGCAGTAACGTGAAAACAAAAGTGCCCCCCTCCACTGGTCAGGCATTGGTTGTATCTGACCAGCAGCCTTTGGCTGGTGTCACCTCTCATTCTCTCCCCCGCCACCACTTCTTTTCTCCTCTGGCTCAGAATTCCTGAAAGAAGGTGGCCAGGCTTTGACTGAGCCCAGGCAGAGGGGAGACGGCTGGGCTCCCAGTCCGCGGTGGTGGTTCAGCACCACGGAGAGCGCCCCGGGCCAGCGCTGCCACAACTCTGGGCCACAGGGCCAGTGATTTCCATGTCCCCATAAAAGCCCCCTGGTTACCACTAAGAGCTGCTTACCACTCTCCTGCTGTGCCCACTCTCAGACCTCCACTCATGGCTTTTTTTTTTTTCTCGTACTTCTCAAAGCCTAGTTCTCAGTCTCCCAATAGTTCAACTGATACCTTTGTCTCATTCATTCCATAAGTGTTTGCCGAGCGTCCCGTCCATGCCAGGCAAGGTACTGACATGAGGCCAAGGCTTATCTGCTAATAGTAGATTGGAGCGTATCTCTCTGGTATCAGCTAATGTGCATTTTTCCCAAAGTCTGCGGAGCCCCCTGGGCGCCTTCCCCAGAGAAGCAACTCCAAAGAAGTAAATGCTGGGAAAGCCAGTCCAAGGGCAGTTGCACCCTCCCAGTGCCCCCGTGAGTTACTAGTTAATGCTAAGATGGCTGCTGCCGAGCATGCCCTGGTTCTGCAGCAGCCACTGAGGCAGGCGCTGATGCACACAGTTGCGTGGAAACTGCATGTCCTCCCTGTGGGGGGTTCTGTGATTTCCTGCACTTGACAAGCAGGCCCAGAGAGATGAGGCCGTGCTCCCCAGCCACACAGCTGACAGGTAGCAGAGCAGGACTGGACCCGGGTTTCTGACTCCTTCCTTCCCTTCCTCCCCTCCATCTCTATAGTAGCAACCTCAGATGGTCCTATTAGGTTGAATTACCATTTTCATGGGTCAACAAATGGCTATATTCAGAAATATCATATGGCTCACCTTAATATTGTCTCCTTTGAGGACATCCTTCCCCCTGCCAGGTATATGCTTCCTTCTCCCACAGATCCTAGGCCACTCGGTCTGGCCAGCAGTGACCTTCCCCACTGTGGGAAGGCTGGGGAGAGCTTTCTCCAGGGGAACGGTCTGCTCAGAGGTGGCCCCGCCAAACCAGCTGGACCGTGTGACCCTTGCAGCAGCTAATGAACACAGGTCTCAAAGAAAAGCAGCTTTGTGAAATAATCCTTGATCTGGGAGGCTGCCTGGCGTGAGCATGCGGCTTCATCAGAACGTTTCTGGAGGGGAATTAATCATGAGGCTCGGTGGACTTGCCAGTGGTGGGGCGGGGCAAAGAAGGTGGAGGGGTGGGCGTGGGGGTTCCATCTCAGTAATCAACGCTGGAAAGATTTCTGTGAATATCAATGGTCCAAACAGGGTCTGGAGGCTGGATGAGGAATCAGACAGCAGGTGAGGCGAGGCTGAGTGAGAAATGCACGGTCAAATAATCCATCACCTCTGCAGCTGGAGCAATGAAAGCCTTCTGACATTCATTCATTCAGTATTTGCGGGGTTCCTCCATGTGCTGGAACCTGTGCTGGGTGCTGGGACTGTTAGAATAGTGATGGGACAGGTGTGGCCCTGCCTTCATGGGCTGAACTGCAAAGCCATTTAGAATCAGGCTCAGGGAGTTTGAACCTATTTACAACTCTCGAGTCCCTCCCATCTCCCCAACCTCCCTCGTGTCTGATCATCGTCATTTTTGAGTCCTTACTACGTACCAGGCACAGTGCTGTGCTCTCAATAAATCCTGACGATACATTTTGGAAGTAGACACTATTATTCTGGTATTAAGATGGGGGAATAAGGCTCGTAGAGGATAAGGAACTCGCCCAAGGTCCTGAGTTAGCAAATGGCGATCTCAGTTTCAAATCCAGGCCAGTCTGAGTCCAGGGCCCACTCTCTTAGCCACTCTGACATACTCTTTCTCTAAGGGAACAAAACTTTTCTATGCTTTGACCAGGCTTTCCAGTTCCCTTGGCCTCCCAATCCCCCCATCCTCACCTCTTCCAGCTCTCAACCCTGGTGTCTGTCTCTCTCGGCCCTCCTCAATCTTTTGTGTCCTCTCACTTGCTGTTAGGCTGGAAGATAATTAAGCACAATGAAAAGATTTAAAGGAAAACTGAAGTTCTTTGAAGTCACTGAGAGGAAACCTCTGACGGCTAAGCACGTGGGAGTGACTCTGGCCAATGGCACCCTGTCCTTGCCCCCACCCCATCGGTGAGCATCTTGGTTGTTGTGGAATCTTAGCCTATCCGAATTTATGAAAGGACAGTATTGGAAGGATGTATATATTGCATCATCCTTGACAATTCCTTCCACCCGTGTCTTCCCCATCCTGTCCCGAGGACGTGCCCTCGGTTCCAGATTCACGATGCTGGGAGGGGATTTGGTGCAATGGGACGGAAGAGTGTGGGCTGTGATGTGGACACACTGTGACCCTCAGCAAAGCCCTTGGTCTCTGAGTCTTGTTCTCCCCAACTGTAAACGAGGACACTAAGCTGGCTGACCTGTAGGAGCCCTTCCAGCTCTGGCTGTGGGGGGCCTTCCAGATGCTCCTCACTCTGGGATCGAAAGATGCAGCCCAGGCAGGGGTGGCCCTGGGTGTGCCCTTTCCCACCTCCTCCCACCTCCTTTTCAAGAGCCTGCCGGCCCCATCATTCATTCTATGAATATAGAGTGTGTCTGCCCAGGCTGGACTTTGGGGAGGCAGCAGGAAATAGCCAGATCCGGTCCTTGCTCTCACAGAGCTGAAAGTCTAACCAGAAATACAGATGTCAAACAGATAATTACACCAATAATTGATTATTTCCAGTTGTGATGAATTCTGTGGAGATAGGCTATGGGTGAATAGTGTCTCCCCAAAACCATGTCCACCCGGAACCTCAGAATGTGACCTTATTTGGAAGAAGGGTCTTTGCAGATATAATTCAGGTAAGATCTTGAGATGAGATCCTAATCCTGGATTAGGGTGGGCCTTAAATCCAATGACAGTGTCCTCATAAGAGACTGAAAAGGAGAAGATACAGACACATGAGGAAAAGGTGATGTGAAGACAGAGGCAGCGATTGGAGTTATGCAGCCAAAAGGCAAGGATTACCAGAAGCTACCAGAAGCCACCAGAAGCTAGGAGAGAGGCATGGAACAGATTATCTAAGAGCCTCCAGAGGAACAAACTTGCTGACACCTTGATTTTGGATTTCTGGCCTCCAGAACTGGGAAAGAATAAATTTCTGTTGTTTTAAGCCATCCAGTTTGTGGTAATTTGTTTCAGCAGCCCTAGGGAGCTAAGACAATATCCAAGTCCCTGTCCTGGTCTAGGGAGTCAAGGACAGTCCTTTGAGCAAGTGATATGTGGTCAGAGACTTGAAGAATGTATGGGAGTTCACAGCACAGAGCATTCCAGACAGAAGAATTAGCAGGTGCAAAGACCCTGGGGCAGGAAGGAGGACCTGAAGGAAGGACCCAGAGGGCTGGTGTGCTAGGGAGGGAGGAGGTGATGCCGGATGTGTCTGGAGAGGTGGGCAGAGGAAACCCCAGAGGAGTTCCTTGAAGCAGGATGCTTCTTCAAGCCAGGAGTCGGACAGATCTCAGCCCCAAGGGATCCAAGCCTTGCTGGTCTCCGCCCTTTGCACACATGAGGTGCTGGATAGATATTACTTGATGGGTCTCGCTGTGTGTGTTCAGGGAGCGCAGTTGGCGGTGTGTCTGTGGTGCACATGCCACCTCCCGGAGCAGCGAGTCTCACCTGCCCCCTTACGCCCCCTTCGCCCTGCGGGCTGCAGCTTCGTTTCACTCTTTCAGACACGTTGCCTGAAGCCCCCTCCCCGTCCCTCATCCATCCTGGGTCCTTTGTCCATGTTAGACAACCTCCCAGGTTCCTGTCACCCCACCCGGGTTCCTGTCCCCACGCTTGTCATGTCAACAGGTGACTTTCTTTGGTCATCCCCAGACTGAATTAAAACAGCATCGCCACGGAGCCGTGTCAGATGTGCCCGAGGAACTGAGTCTCCGGTGACTTCATTAGCTCCGCGCCTGGAGTCACTCCACCGAACTTTCTCGTCCCGCCCTCCCTCCTGCAGAGGGGCCTCGTTAGCTGGGAAATATGAACCACTTAGTAGTTCCATGACGTTGGCACTTCCACCCTTTCATCTTGGCCTCTCTTCCTGCTCTGCCCTTTCACCTGCAGTCGCTGCCTCTCCGCTCATTAGCCAGAGGTGCCTCCGAGGGGCCACTTTTCTCCCTCACTCTCCAGCTCTCTCTGCCCCCGTCCCTTCCTTCTCTCCCATCAGTTTCAGAATCTGAGGACTTGGATGGCTTGGATCAGGACCTTCTCCTGTGGTGGATCCAACACGCCCACTGGCCCGAGAGCCTCCCCTGCCCCAAGACCCCAGCCCTACCCACCCCTGGGCCCAGACATCGCTGGGAGTTGCTGAAGTGGGCGTCACGCGTGCCCCACACCAGTGTGTCAGCTGGGGCTGCCACATGGCATCTTGCACTTCTTCTCCTCTGCTGTCCTGGCTCCTGCTCATCTCTTTCCCCTGTCCACAAACCTACCCGGAGACCCCTCACTCTTGCCGCCTACCCCAAAAGAACGGCAGTGTTCCTGCCAAGGTGGCTGCTGCTGGGGGCCTCCAGACCTCCCATTCCCCAGGACACAGGACGTTCCCATGGTCCCCTGACCCCACAGCAGCACATCCGGATGCAGCCTGCACCAAAGGCCACCTGCTCACCCCCTGCAGCTCTGCTCATCTCCTTCCCAGTGGGGGCAACAACACAAAGGTCATCGTTACTTTACCAGGCCCTCAGCCCATGGCCTGACCCCGGGCACACCTGGTCGGTCACCATGTGGCCGGAGAGGGACAGAGAAGCAGGATGGTGTAATCAGCCCACAAATCCTGGGACCTGGGTTGTTGGCCAGGCTCTGCCCCTTACTCAAAGCTGTGTGACTTTGAGTAAGTCACTAGACATCTCTGAAGTGTTTATCTGTTCCAGTCCCAGGTCCCTCCCCAGGGCCTGGCACAAGCAGCATGCTTGATACAGACTTGGTGTAGAATGAAGGACAGTCCCGGTAGGACTGCATTCTGTGATGCAAGGAGAGTAGGGAAACCGAGGCATGGAGAGTTGCATAGGATGACTTCAGTTGTAAGAAGAGCGCTGCGATGCAATGGCAGACTTCACCCCAGACGCTCAGGGCAAAGTCCCCATGGCATTTGTCTTCTTTCTCCTGCGTGTTCTTCAAAGCCCTCTCTGTGCGCAGGTCGAATTACCTGCCTAGTAATCACACAAGAAATACACACTCAGAACAAATTAGGAAATATAGGAAAATAAAGAGAAGAGAGAAAACTCACCCAAAATCCCACCACCCCAAGCCAACTACTGGTGAGGCTGTGGCACACCCGTGCTTGGTGTCCTTCCATGCACACACTCGTTATGTTCTCATGGGGACGATTTTACATAAGTGGGATCAAACTCCACCCTCACTTTGGGCCCAGCATTGTTTACTCGACAATAATTGTGCACATTTTTACATCAATAAAAATGCACCTCCAGCATCCTTCTTACTGGCTGTGTAATACTCCATTGTATGGACAGATCCTAGTTTAATCAATAAATCCCCAATTGGGGTAGAGATCCTTCGATTGGTGCTTTTTCAGACATAAACACTGGAAGCAGGTGACGCTGGCAGGCAGACATCCTTCTCTGAAACACCCCAGTGACAGGTGCTTGCTACACCTGAGGCAGCCTTGTTCCATATTCAGGTGGCTCCGTGGAGAGGAAATCCTTCCTGAGGTGGAGCCGAAACCTGTCACCCAAGAACTTCCCCATGTTGGTACCAATTCTGCACTCGGGGTGACACAAACTGTCCACCCCTTGGCCTTGGCTTCCTCTTCCCCATCCCAAAGCCAGCTGTCATTTCCCCAGCTCAACGCACGCCTGCCCTTTCCGCTCGCTTGGTTGGAGAGAAGAGTGCCTTCCCCACTTGCCTTGGGCAGCCTCCAGGTGGGTGTGAAGTTTGCAAGTTTAGAGGTCAAGAAGCCTGGCTTTAGGGCCAGATAGACCGGGGTTCGAATCACAGCTCCGCCTCTTCCCGGCTGTGCGACCCGGGGAAGGCACTTGACTTCTCTAAGCCTCACTTTCCTCATCTGTAAAATGGGTTCAATAACAGTACCGACCTCATGGGACTGTCACAGGATTTCATGGTGCCGTCTTTGCAAACCACTTAGTTCAGGACCAGCTCCTGGTAAGGACTTAATAAATGCTGGGTAATGATACTCCGGTCAGCAGGGAGTTCCTGTCCATGAGGACCCTGGGGACAGGCTCAGTGGGGCTGTGGGGGCCTCACTGAGACGTCCCAGCCCTGCCACCTCCCTTCACCCAGCTGTCAAAGACCCATGACAAGCTCATCTCTCATAGAGGGGAGGACCCCAGTGCGACTCAGGGAGAAGGGAGGGCTACAGACAGGGACAGCGATCAATACATTATTTAACAGCAAGAATGCAAATGAGGAAAAATTAATGAAGGCGATCCCTGTGCCGCCGCCGCCCCCCAGCCCCCACTCTTCCTCGACTGCGCGATTGAGGATAAATTCTCTAGAAAATATCAAAACAGCCTTCGGCTGGAAGCTGCCACAGCGAAGCACCACTATCTATTATTGATGTAAACCTTGACAAGTTTTTCTAAGGAAGGCGAGCGCGGGAGGAAGCTGCTAATCTGTGTTTAAAGAGATAGACTCTCCGTTCCCCCTCCCTGGGGCTGGCGGCCACAGGAGCACCTGCAAACTGCAGCCCCCATCTGCCCATACGCTAGCTGGGCAGGGAAGAGAAAAGGATGGAGACCCTGAGAGGGCTGGAGAGGGGCCCATGCCTCTCACCAACATTCCCTTGGCCGTGCCTCAGTTTCCCTTTGTGTGCATTCTCCATGGCCAGCAATTAACGGCATGCCTGGCCCTGGTAGGGCAGGGGGAGGGGTCATGTTTGAAGCCACAGAGCTCTGACTCCTGCCTTAGGCAACTGAGGAGAGACATACCTGAGGCAGGGGACTGTCTGCAATGAACCCACATCTCACCACGCTAGGACCCTAAGATCCATTCTGCAAAATGGAGTAAGTTCAAAGACGAGGATTTAAAATTTTTAATATTAGAAATACATCAACCATCCAGAAGTTACTCATGAACAACGTGAACGATCTAGACTATCAAAGAGAATCAAAAACGGAAGCTAAAAACTCCTCTGAATGAGCCATTTCAAGGTTGCAAAACCAAAGCATTCAAGTTCATGCACTTGACCCACGGGAAGTTCCTCGGGCCCCATCATTCTTGTTTTAGACTCGTTTCTAACAAGCATGAGATTTTCTTTTCTTTTCTCCTAGCAGGTTTAAAAAGTTGATGCTTGGGAAGGGTGAAGGGGGCTGTTGCGGAGACAAGACATTGTAACCGGCACAACTCGACAAGGGGCAGCCAGACAAGACAGAGGGGAGAGGGTGTGTAACAAGTAGAGGCAAGAACTGAGGAAGTAGCACCATCTGGGACCGTTTAGTGGGGGGGCCAGCACCCTTGTGGGACTTCCAGTTTGGCAAAGGAGTTAGACATTAAGCAAGTGTAACTTGCTTAAATTTAAATCAGTTATAAACAGCACTTCAGAGAAATGGCATCTCTGAAAATTAGAGATACAGATCCATTGCTGTATTAAAGGAGAGGCCCACCATGGGCAAAGATGGAGAATTTGAGAGCGTGTCATTCAGAGGTCACAAACTTGAACACCTTTATGGGAGAAGCCAGGTCATATAAATGAAAGAAACAGGAGGGGTGTGTAATAGGGAGTGGTGGTGACTGTGGCAAACTGGACCATAGGCCCAGTCTAAAAAGGACATCTGTCCAAGCTCTGGTCATCCTGGCAATGGAGGCATTGTGTCCACTATTGTCAGATCTTCCTATCTTTCAAACTATGGTAGAAATAGAATTTTATAAGATGAGATTTCCCCATTTTCAAACATTGACAACTAATTCTTATTTTCTAAAACAGAGTGCGGGCCAAACAAAGGCTGTCTGTAGGCTGAGCCCAGACCGAGAGCCAGTGTGCAACCTCTCGTCTTCGCTGGTGAGGACCCTGACGCCTGGGGACGTTTGATGATGTCCCGGATCAGCTGACCAGATTGGTGGCCTTTAAACAGCCTGGTACCTTTTTCAAATCAGGCAAGAGGAGCTTGGATCCGGGGCACATAATATGATATCAACATGTCAGGCTTGCACAGAGGCCTGTGCACACACTATCTTGTGAAACCTCAGCAAGAGCCCTATGGGTGGGTAGTGCCCGTCTCCTTTTATCCATGAGGAAAGGCAGGCTCAGAGGAGTCAAGCGGCTTCCTAAGGTCACACAGCTGCATACGTAGCAGGGCTGGACTGGGCGCCCCAATGTGCAGGCAGAGGGATTCCACCCCAGGATCTTGCGGTGTATCACTTCCCTGTAAAATGGAAATAAAGGTGGGGGGCAAACACAAAGTGGAGTAGTTGTTATTAGTTCCTGTGGCTGTTCTAACAAATTACCACAAACTTGATGGCGTAAAACAACAGATTTGTTATCTCACGGTTCCGGAGGCCAGAAGTCCTAAAACCAAGGTGTCAGCAGGGCTGTGTCCCTTCGGGAGGCTCCAGGAGAGAATCAGTTCCTTTCCTTTTTCAGGTTCTGGAAGCCGCCTGCATTCCTCGGCTCCCGGCCCTTCGTCCATCTTCAAAGCCAGTTTGTCTGTCTCTGACCTCTCTTCCATCGTCACATTTCTCTCTCTGACTGTGACCCTCCTAACTCCCTCTTAGGAGGACTTTTGTGATGACATTGGGCTGGCAGATGATCCAGGATAATCCTTAACTTAATCCCATCTGCAGCAGCCCTTTGCCACGTCGGGTGACATACCCACACGTTCTGGGGACTGGGATGTGGCCATCTTTGGGGGAAGCATTGTTCTGTCCTCCACGACTGTCTTCCCTGCAAAGGCCAGGTTTGTCACCCCCAGTGGAGAGGAGAGTGACAGCGAGGGTTCCTTTAGAAAGCTCGGACTGCATGTCGTGAGCAGGCAGATCCCCCTGAGGGGCTGTGAGAAGCCGAGGCAGATCCCCGGTGACCCCAAGGAGCAGCGCGGGGGGAGCTGGGGCAGAGGAGCTGGCGTATCCAATCCCGCTGACCCCACGCCCGAGGTTGGGGTGATAGTTACCCACTGCCAGGGTGAGGCCCTTTATCAACTTTACCCCCTGCCAGTCCTGATGGGTCACTCCCTGGGGGGAGGGCCTGGGGCCTGGAACCCGGCATTCCCTGTTCCAAAATCCGTCCTGGGCTGGAGGCCTCCCCTGAGTCTGGCTGCGTGGTCCTGGAAAGTGCTGAGGACTCCGGAAGGGCAGGGGGCACCCAGCTGCCCCTCAGCCAATAAGTCAATCAGTGGGGCCCTGTGTCATTTCACCCATCCACTCCTTCATTCAGGACATATTGATCAAGGGGCTGGCCTGGTGGCGTAGTGGTTAAGTTCATGTGCTCCACTTCGGAGGCCTGGGGTTCATGGGTTTTGATCCCAAGTGCAGACCTACACACTGCTCAGCTGTGGTGGTGTCCGACATAAAAAATAGAGGAAGATGGGCACAGATGTTAGCTCAGGGCCAATCTTCCTCACCAGAAAAAAAAAAAGAAAAAAAGACATATTGACGAAGCCCCACTCTGGGCCAGGCCCCGGGTCAGGCGCTCAGACACAGCAGTAAGAGAGGTAGATGGGCCCAAACCCATGTAGAACTGTCTGTTTGGCAAGAGAGATAGGTAGTGAGCACATAATCACTTAACTGCAGATGTGAAAGAGTGCTTTGGGGACATAGAATATTTGAGAAATGAGAGGCCTTCTGTGGTGCGTTTTCTGAAGCTGAAGGTCCCTCCTTAAAGGAATAACATAAGGAGTTGGAGGAGGAAGAGCAGAAGCAGAAGTGAAATCTCTCTGAAATGCACCGCTGCTCCCCGCTGCCCCCACCCCCACCCCCGGCCCAGTACAGTTGTCAGCCTCATGGTCTGGCCTTTGACCTCCGAGTCACTCTTGTTCTGGGCCATGAGATGCTGACGACCCTCTCTCGTTTTGGTCTCTCTCCGGTATTTTGTTCTATGTCTCTTTCCTCCCAGTCTGACCATTGGTACCACTTCTCCTGGAGGAGGAGGCCTGGCTCATGGAGCGTCACCTCCACTGCTCTGCTGCTGCTGCACATCCTGCGGCTGACGCCCAGGAGGCCAGGTGGGGGACCTGTGCACTAGTCCCCCCAGCCAGGGTGGAGCAGGCCCGAGCTTCTCCAGGAGCCCAGGGTCCCGGGAACTATCCGGGGCCCCGGACCACTCACAGCCAAGACCCATGTCCCAAGTCTGCCTGATGGTGGACAATGGCCCTGGGCAATCCCCACCCCATCTCTGAGCCCGAGGCTCCCTGTCTGAAACATGGAGAGAATGGATCAGGCGGGGTCCAAGGCCCCTTGCTGCTCCTCCCCGTAGAGCCCTTCCTTGTATCCCAAAACAGACCTCATGGGTCTCCGTCTCTCTTCCTGAGCTAGATTGCAGGGCTTCGGGTGCAGAGTGGCTGCCCCACGGGAGTATTGGCGTGCACAGCCTGCAAGCTGCTGCAGGGAGCGCGGGCCTCGCTGACATTCTCAAATGATGCTCGCGGTAGGGCTGGCACCGACCCCGTGGCTGCGGCCCAAGGCTGCAGGCACCCCACAGGGATGTGCCATCCTGCCACTCCGTGGGGAACTGTGGACACTCTGTCCTTGTCCAGGGCAGAGGGAGAACCGAGGCCGGCGTGGGACTCCCAGGGCTGGTGCCTTCACTGGGTTTCCAAAGGGCTCCCAACCTGGCTGCATGTTCTCATCCCCCGAGACGGAGACGGGCTGAGTGGGGTAGCCCTTCAAGCTTGCACTTGGGAACCTAACAGCTCTGGGTTCAAGTCCTCCTCTCTCACTTGCTCGCTGGTGACCTAGGGCAAGTGACATAACCTCCGATGGCCTCTGTCTTGTCATCTGCAAAAGGGGTACCCACCTCGCAGAGTGGTTGTGGGGCTAAATGAGATAATAGGATCCAGTGGAGTGCCTAGCATGTGGTAAGTGCTCAGTAAATGAAGGGGGGCTATGAAAATTGTTAAACAGACCAGTCAGTCTGCTGGTTTCAAGGCTGGGCTGCGACTGACTCAGTGGCCTTGGGGAAGTCCTGTCCTGATTGAGGAGTGGGGGAGGGGTGGTAGTCCTGTCGACTGAGCTCACCTTCTGTGGCCTGTACCAGCTGTTACCCTCCTGTCACTCTTCCAGCACTAGACTGTGGCCTTCTGGAAGGCCAGGACCACCCTGCCCCTGGCTTACCAGCACACGGTCAGTCCGCTGTAAGGACTGATGGGCAGAAGCAGGCCGAGCTGCTGATCTGGGCAGAGCCGCACCATGGGGGAGGTGAGCACCGGCTTGGCTGGATGGTAGAGGTAGGCGATGCCACCTTCAATGAGGGAGGGGTGGCCCCAGAGCCCCAGAATAAAAGTCATCCCTTCCCCCAGGTCAGAGGTCATCTCTCTCTCAAGGTCACAGCCCAACTTTCACATGAGCCAGAAAAGCTGCCTGGATTTAAGAGCTTATGGAAAGTTTAATTAAAGAACCTCATTGTTACTTCTGAAAGAATCCCTCTTCCTGCGTTGATCCTCCTTTGAAAGATGTTTGTTCCAACAGAGCATCAGGGGAGAGGTGGGGTGCCAAGAGGGAAGAAGGGGGCTGGCAACATTTACGGGCAAGAGGCCGAATCCCTAGGGCTGCTGTCCGCCGCCCAAGCCCTGCCAGGGGAGGGTTTGCCTCCTGAAAACATGACTGGTTCAAAGAGAGCATGGAAAGCTCCTCCGCCTGCCCCCACGGTCTGGCCGACCTGGCTGGCCAGCCTGGCGGCCATTCTGTCTGTCCTCTCTCCCTGGGAGAAGCTGGGCGTGGCCGCAGTGACATAACAGCGTGGGCCCCAGGCGAGGGGCTTGGGGGCAGCGTGCTGTCTTCCTCAGGGCATCTCCTGAGAGACGGCCCCGGCTCGGGGAGTGCTGGCTCAGCGAGGCTGGGCTCCCGGGGGGCACAGCCACCGGCTCCCAGCCCCCTGCCTGATTCTTCCTTCGGCACCACTTCCACCACCGCCACCCCGGCTGCCCTGGAGCCCCCAAACCCTGGGCTTGGCCGTTTAACCTCTCTGTCTCAGGGGCTGGTGTCATCTGTAAAATGAGGGCTTTCATGAAGCTGTGGAGAGAGGCAGCGGGGTCCAGGGGGTACCAGGGAGGACTCTGCATGTGAAGAGCAGGAACCCTGGGCACAGGGGGACATCGGAAGTTGCTGGGGTGTCTCCCAGAACCCAGGAGCAGGAGGCAGCCAGGCCTCTGGACAGGGCAGAATCTGAGACCTGGAAACCAAAGCTCCAGGCCCCTGGCTCCTTCCTCCCCTGGGCCTCCCTCGGGAGGGGCTGCCCCATCCCCTCTGTGTTCTTCTAACCACAGGGAGGAAAACGGCCACTTGCCAGCCCCAAGCGGACTTGGTGCCCTTTCTTGGTCCCACCTCCAAGCACTGGGGAGAGCAAACTGGATTGGTCCTCTTTGGGTCACATGCCGACCTCGTCCAATCAGGTGTGGACACAGGCTGCACTCTTGGCTGAGAACCCAACCCTGAGGTGAGGGAAGGGGGTTCCCAGAGTCACTCCCAAGGGGTCCCTGACAAGCGGCCTGTGGCTGTGGGTGGGGAATCTGGAAGGTGGAGAGGGCGGGGCAGTGTCTGGCCCAGTTCAGCATCTTGGACAAGACCCCCCAGTTTCTGATTTGGCAAAAGGGGGTGATAGCGCCTGCCCTGCTGCCCAGCCTCCCTCACAGTGAGGCCCACAAGGGGACACCAAATGGCCAGACGTGGACTCACATCCTTAGACTCCTCGCCCAGGGCACGGACCCAAGGCAGCGGCGATGCCGGCATTCACATAGGAAGGTGTTCTAAGATGTAGGTTTTATTATTACTCAGGGTTGATGGGGCCAACAGGCCAGACAGCTACCACTGAAAAGAGAGTTTGTTACTCACAGATCCCAAGAGGAGGGGCACGCCGCACCACGCAGGGCCATGTTGGGAGGCACCAGTGTTGTTCAGCAGGCAGAGGGAGTGGGGGGAAACCACGGGCAAGAGTCTTTGTGGTTTCTGTGGGCAGGAAGGGGGAGGCAGGGTGAGCAGGCTTAGGATTGGCAGGTTTGAATAAATTCATCATGCCGTGGGGCGTATGTGTCTATGGGGCTGTCCCTGGTTGTCTGGTACCTGGCCCTGGGTTGACTGGGGTAGGTGGATAGTGGCCCAGGGCGTGAGAGCCCCATAAAGGAGGTGGTTGGGGGTGTGGGCTCTGGGCTGATGGTTTGCATATGGCAGGCATGCTCACAGGCGAGTCCTTCACTCTCTCCAGGAATTGGCTAACCCTGGGAGGGGCGGTCCCTCCAGGGTCCACAAGGCCCCAAGATGTCAAAGCATCAAAAATACAGAAAATATAGGGGCCACCCGGTGGCGCAGCGGTTTAGTCTGCGCTTGGCAGCCGGGGTTCGCGGGTTCGGATCCCGGGCGCCCGCCGACGCACTGCCTGTCAGCCACGCTGCGGCGGCGTCCCATATAAAGCAGAGGAAGATGGGCAAGGATGTTAGCCCAGGGCCAGTCTTCCTCAGCAAAAAGGGGAGGATTGGAACAGATGTTAGCTCAGGGCTGGTCTTCCCCACAAAAAAAAAAAAAAAAAATACAGAAAATATAAAGGCATGGGTAATGCAGAAGGATGGATGTCTGGGCAGAGAAGTGACAGGGCCCAAGCTCCTGGGCAGCGACTGACCCCTCAGAGGGTCCCATTTGCCCAGCCAAGGAAGGACTGAGGTTCCTCGAGGAGGGGCACTGGCACAGGGTGAGTCAGCCCATCTGTCCATCCCCAGGGCCCGCTCCACCCTGTTGACATGCTCTTATCCGACTCTCCACACTCAGCCCTGGCCTCCATCTTCCTCTCCAGAGGGGCCGGGTCCATGGTAGTACCCAGGCCAGTGCTCAGTGGGGGCTGGCAGGGGCAGCTCACCAGCATGGCTTCGTATAGCCTGGCCAGTGATGGCATGGGCTCCGGAGTCAGACCTGGGTTTGAGGCTAGGCTTCATGGCTGGTGGACGCAAGGAGAAGTACCTAATCTCTTCAGACCTCCATTTCCCCATCTGCAAAATGGGACTAATGACAGCACCATCTTCTAGGGGTGTGCTGTGGGTAAAATGAGATGGTGCTTGCAAAACTCTTAGCACAGGGCACAGAGTAAACTCTCAGTAAGAGGTAGCTGGTGCTACGATTATACTATAGGCCCTTTAGGATCTGCCTGTCTCATCAGCCTCGTCTCTTCGCTGCCTACTCACTCTGCCCTCCACTCACCCTGGACTTTCTATGGTATCTTCATAAAATACACTGCCGTTTGCCTCCAGACCTTTGCACATGCTGTTCCATTTACCCAGAAGGCTCTTCCCTCCTCTGCTCCCCCTGCTCCTTCCCAGGCTAACTCCAACTCTGGCTCAGATATTCTCTTCTCCAGGATGTCTTCTCTGACCCCAACCCCTCACCTGGGAAGGTGGCCCCTCACAGGCACCCAGGGCACCCTGTCCCCACCGCCGACCTGGCACTGACCACGCTGGGTTGTAACTGCCCTTTCCTCGTGGTCCAACAAAACTGAGAGCTCCTGAGTTCGCATTAGTTTCCTCTGGCTGCCGCACCGAATTACGCCAAACTGGCTGGCATAAAACGACAGAAAATGTATTCTTTCCCAGTTCTGGAGGCCAGAAGTTCAACATCAGTCTCAGGAGCCAAAATCAAGGTGTTAGCCGCTCTCCTCCAGAGGCTCTGGGGGAGAATCCGTTCCCTGCCTCTTTGGCTTCTGGTGGCCACTGGCATTCCTTGGCTCATGGCCGCAGCCCTCCGGTCTCTGCCTCCGTCTTCACGTCTCCTTCTCCTCCACGTGTCTCATCTCCCTCTGCCTGTCTCTTACAGGGACACTTGGGATGACATATAGCGCCCACTGGGATAGTCCGGGATGATCTCCCCATCTCAGGACCCTTAATTAATCACATCTATGAAGACTCTCTTCCAAATAAGAGAACATTCCCCCTCTTGCCACGTAAGGTAATATCCACAGGTCCTGGGGACTGGGAAGTGAATTTATCTTTGGGGGCCGTTTTTTCCAGCCGACCACAGGGACCACGTCTTGTTCACAGCCAGACTGCCAGTGCCCATCACGGCACCTGGCACATAGTTGGTGCTCAGGGAACACCAGCTGCTGGAGTGAGTGAGCCGGTGGTGGGCAGTGGTGGCAAAGGGCTCGTCCCCTGGCTGGGCTGGCCAGGGCAGGAATCAGGCTCATAGAGCTGGAAAGAACATTCAATTTAACGTCTTATATCTTTCCCCTCTTTGGAAGCCCAGGAGGTAGAGGCCAGCCAAGGCCGCGGAGCGCATCTGTGCCCCAGCTGCCAGGTGTCTGAGGCTGGGCCCTGTGTCAGCTGCACCAGCCGCACAGTGTTGCCAGCCAAAGGCGACACCGGCCCCGTCCAGCGTCTCCCACGGGCGCCGCCGGGTCCTGGCAACAGAGAAGGGGCCAGCGGAGCCTTCCATGGCCACTCACGCTGGCCTTCCCCCCGCTGCGGGCTCCTGACCCCGCTGTTGTGGCTTGCCTTTGGAACATTGACTGAATTCCCCGCTGGCTCGCCTCTTTGTTAGGCGGACTTTTGTTCAGATGAGTCCTCCCGGAGGCAGCCTGGGGTCACCTCCGCATCCCGCCGGCCCGCCAGAGGGTCTCCTGGCCACGGAGAAAGGCAGGGAAGAAAGGCTGGACCCCGGGGAGACCCCAGTCAATGGAGGTCTTTCTTCCGGCGCAGCGGCCGCCCAGCCTCCAGGCAGAGGCGGGGAGGGCGACGCCTTTGTGCAGCTGCGGCTCCACGGGCCGGGAGGGGAGAGCCGAGCCCGCAGAGGGACAGGGACAGGGCCGCGGCGGAGCGCCTGGCGGGGCTCACGTGCCACGGGCAGCACCGGCCAGGCCCGAGCCGGGGTCCGAAGGCTGGGCGTGCCGGCCCCAAAGGACGCTACACGCTCTGCCCGGCGCTCTCGGTGTACAGCCGGGCCCGCGCCAGGCTGCCTACGGGCCAAGTGAAGGCCGGGAGCTCTGGGTCGGGCAGCCTGGGTTAGATCCTCCGCCGAGCTACTCCACCGCGTCTCGGTCACCACGTCTGTAGAATGGGGATGAGTCTCAGAAGGAACGTACCGGACTCATCATGAAGGCTCAACTGTCGGTCATGACTGTCGCAGGAACACTGCCAGCTCTCCTGTTGCTCTGCCATTCGCACTCCACACTGTAGCCAAACTGAACTTCCCTCCACTTCTGGAAGCTTCCACGCTCTCTTACTCCTCCAGGCTTGTGCACATGCTGTGGACTACTCTCCCTGCTCCTCTTAACCAGCTTCTAGGTCTCAATCTCAGTGCCATCTCCTCCAGGAAGCTCTCCAGGGTTAGGCAGTATGCCCCACAGCACCTGTGCTTTCTGTGTCCCAGCGCTCATCACAGTGGATTCCCTGTTTGATTGTCTGTCCCTCCCACCGGGCTGTGAGCTCCCTGGGGGAGGAAGCATCTGTCTTGTGCTCTCCTGCATCTCCAGTGCCAGGTGCCTGAATGAATGGAGGAAATTGCACACCACAAATGAACAAGCTTGGCAAATTCCGGGGCTCTGTCCCAGGTGGCAGGGGTTATTAGGACCGAGTAGGGGTTGACAGGTGACAAAATAATGAAACAAAAAGCGTCTGAAGCCTGAGGGGCGGCAGGGAGAGGGGGCGATGACAACTTATTTGCTCGGAGTTTTCAGAGGAAAACAAGATTCTCCCTGGGAAACGCGGTTGTTTCCATGAGGCTCAAGAGGCTGCTTCTTGGAAGAGATGAGACTTCTGAGCCCAGCACACTGGGACTCAAACCCCGACCCTCCCACTTCCTCCTCCAAGGCTGACAGACCCCTTTGATAAAAAATACACACCACAGAGGACTTTTGAGAGAATTAAATGTGATGCTCAAGTACCTAGCACGGAGCCTGGCACGGAGCAGGTGATCAATTTTTTAAAAGCAGAAAATGTTAATTTTTTAAAAGACACTGTAAATCAAAAACATGTTTTACATCTTCTCCCTCTGACTTTTTGAGCCCATCCCCAATCTGCAGTCCATAATTCCTTTCCCATGACATTATCTTCAAAATAATATTTTCAATTTATAATTTATTGAGGTTTTTTTCCCCTGAGACAGACATCTTCAAGTTTTGATCTAAGGAATACAATCAACAAAATTAATATTTAAATCTAGGAAAATCTAAATTTGGTGACTGATCTCAGGAATTTGAATTAACAGGAAGGTTTTTAGACATTCCAGGCTCTGCATGTGGCATTGCATTTTATATGACTCTCCTGGGCTAAGGAGGGCAGAAAAACTGCCTCCCCCACCCAGCCTCACTGCCGGAGTGCTAGGCGAGGAAAGGAGAGCTACAGGTAATTACACTGGGACGACAGCTGTAAGCCTGGAGGTCATGGGCAAACGGGGAGCTCTGCCCCCCCCCCCCCGGTTGGCTGACGTCACTAAGGGGTCATATCCTCCGCCCCACAGAGCCCCACCCGACCTCAGAATCCTCCCCCACCCAACCCCCCGGGCAGCCAATCTCAATCCATCTTCCAGACCCGCTGGATAGGATGCTCCATGAGGTCAGCAATTCTATCCACTTTGTCTGAAGCATATCCCCAGAACGTGGCCTAGAACCGTGCCTGACCCATGGTTGGTGCTTAAGAAATGTATGTTCAATGAATCAGAGTTGACATGCAAGACAAAGCCTTTTGCCAAGCCTGCCACAAATAGCAGTGAGTGTTGCTTTAAAGTCATCATCACCTCCAGTAAACACTTCACTTCTTCTCTTTGGGTTTTCCTACATGTGCCTTTGAATATAGTTAAGAAAACTGATGTCTAAGAAAACCTCTGCTACCAAGATGTCCTTCAGTGGGTGAGTGGATAAACAGACTGCGGTACATCCATACAATGGAATATCACTCTCAGCTATTGAGCCATGGACGTTAAATACATATTTCTAAGTGAAAGAGCCAATCTGAAGAGGCTGCATACTGGACCATTGCAACTATATGGCCTTCTGGAAAAGGCAGAACTATGGAGACAGTAAAAAGATCAGTGGTGGTCAGGGGTTGGTGGGGAGGGAGAGATGAACAGGTGGAGTACAGAGGGTTTTCAGGGCGGTGAACCTACTCTGTATGATACTGTCACGGTGGAGACACGTCATTACACATTTGTCCAAACCCACAGACTGTACGACACCAAGAGTGAACCCTAATGCAAACTATGGACTGGAGGATAATGATGTGTCAATGTAGGTCCATCAGTTGTAACAAATGTACCACTCTGGGGGGACGTTGATGTCGGGGAGGCTGTGCAGGGGGTACATGGGCGGGGGTACATGGGAAATCTCCATACGTTCTATGCAGTTTGCCGTGAACCTAAAACTGCTCTAAAAAAATAAAGTCTATTTTTTTAAAAAATCCAGTTCTTATTCTTGTTTTCTAGCCAAAATTGGAATAATTGTAAGAACACTTACTGAGTCTGTGACATTTGGGGAAACCTCTACTCTCCTGCCCAGGGTGCCCTGTGGCTATGCCCTCTTCGCCTTTTATTAATTTTTTTAAATTATATGTATTGTTTTTGAGGAAGATTAGCCCTGTGCTAACATCCGTTGCCAATCTTCCTCTTTTTTTTCTTTTTTCTCCCCAAAACCCCGGTATATAGTTGTGTATCATAGTTGTAGAGTTGTATCTTCTATATGGGACGCCGCCTCCACATGGCTTGATGAGCGGTGAGTAGGTCTGCACCCAGGATCCGAACCTGCGAACCCTGGACCACTGAAGTGGAGTGAGTGAACTTAGCCACTACGCCAACGGGTCGGCCCCTTCCTCCCCCCTTTAAAGTGTTTCTCATCATTCACAATATGAAACAATATAAATAAAAAATAAATCTCCAATGTGTATCCCAGCTCTGACCTCCCCCTGAAGACACCCCCATTCTGGCTTCATTCCAGCTCTGTGCAGGGGTCCCCACCACCCCTCCCTCTTCACAGCCTGCATCTTTGCCTGAGTGTGATCTATTTATTTACTTGTTTTCTCTAACAGCTTTCCTGAGGTGTAATTGACATACACATGTTTAAAATGTTCAATCTGATGCTTTTGGACATGTGTATACGCCCTTGAAACTATCACTACCATCTCGAGAGTGAATGTACCTGCTACGGGCTGAACTGTGGCCTTCCAAACACTCATATGTTGGAATCCTAATCCCCAGACCTCAGAATGTGACCATATTTGGAGATAGGGTTTTGCAGAGATAATTAAGTTAAAATGAGGTCACTAGGGTGGGCTCTAATCCCACATGGCTGGTGTCCTTATAAGAAGAGGCGAAGAGGACAGAGACACACTCAGGGAAGACCTTGTGCAGACGCGCGGAGGAGATGGCCGTCTACACACCAAGGAGAGAGGCCTCAGAAGGAGCCAGCCCTGCCCACACCTTGATCTCAGACTTCTAGCCCCAAAGACTGAAAAAATAAACCTCTGTTGTTTAAGCCACCAGTCTATGGAGCTTTATTACAACAGCCCAGCAAACTAATACAATAACCCTCACCCCTAAAAGTTCCCCCACGCCCCTCTGTGGTCCCTCCAGCCCCCAACATCCCAGACAACCACTGACCTCCTTTCTGTCACTGTAGGCTAGTTTGCATTTTCTGGAATTTATATAATGAAATCCTCCAATACATACTCTTTTTTGTCTGACTTCTTTCACTCAGCATCATTATGTTGTCATGTATATCAGTAGTTTGTTCCCTTTTTTTGCTGAGCACTAGTCCAGGGAATTGATAGGCCACAGTTTTTAAATTTGTGGTAGCCAAAAACTGGAGAAAAGTCCAAATGTCCATTAGCAGTTGAATGGATGTTTACTTGTGTTCAATCTCTCTCTCCCACTTCGACTGGACATGCCACGAGAGCAGGGGTCTTGTTTATGGCTCTACCCACAGCATCCGGGAACCGTGCCTGGCACACAATAGGCCCTCAGTACATAGCAATTGCATTTCTTATTTAAAGGCTCAGTGCTGTGGCGTTCATCCCCTGACCCCTGCAGCCAGGCTGACCTCTCACCCGGCACACAGCTTGGTTTGCTGGCCTGCGCCACTGCTCTGCCTCCTGCACAGTCCTCACCCCCCAGATGGTAGGTGTCTCCTACCCACCCGCCCCATCGTCGGCCCCCCCACCCCCAAGAGCTTGGTCCTGGGCTGGACGGAGGGTTTATTCCTCTGGGAAGCTTTCCTGGCAATTCCTGCCCATGAGGATTTTTCCCTTCCCTCGTGCTGCATTTCATAGCGGTGCCCAAAGCCAAGGCTATGTCGCTCTTGAGCCACAATTCCTTTCTGCGTGTTGAGACAATTCATTTTCTTATGCCTCCCCCACCTCTGATGCTCCTAACACTACAGGGTCCACGTTAGGCAGATAATGGGCATTTCTGGATTGATTGATTGCTGATGCGATTGATCATCTCATTCTTATGCAGGGGAGGGAAGACTTTGTTGTGAAGGGCAGTCCGTCCTTCAGAGGACGGCGACATCTGAAGAAGTTCCCTGTAGAAAGAGCGAGACTGTCCTTCAGAGCTGGGCTGCGGATTAGGCTGGAAGAGAGTTTATTTACAGGCCAAGTGATGTTTCCTGCTACATCACTTTATTCCCCAGCGGGGTAGAGGCTATGAAAAATGCTCTCAGATGTTCGAGGGTCAAAATTCACCCTCTTTCGGGGCCGCCCGGTGGCGCAGCGGTTTAGTCCGCGCTTGGCAGCCCGGGGTTCACGGGTTCAGATCCCGGGCACCCGCTGACGCACTGCTTGTCAGCCATGCCGTGGCGGCATCCCATATAAAGTAGAGGAGGATGGGCACGGATGTTAGCCCAGGGCCAGTCTTCCTCAGCAAAAAAGGGGAGGATTGGCAACAGATGTTAGCTCAGGGCTGGTCTTCCCCACCAAAAAAAAAAAAAAATTCACCCTCTTTCTCATACACCTTGAAAACTGCTTAAAATGTGGAATTTACTCAAATAAAATGGATTTATCTCTGCATTCAAAAGAGAAGGTTGGAAGCATAGACCAGAAAATGATGATGAAAAAAATGTGCAAGTATGATGCTCTTTTTCCTTTTTGTCATGGGAAACAGCTCTTTCCTCTCTCGCTTGTTAATAACAAATTCTCTTCCACCAGACCTGGGTGCCCCGTCCCCAGAACACCACATGGTCTTCTAGTTGCTGTGTTCTTTGAGAAATACACAGATCTGGGCTAGGGAAGGGCCAGATCAGTAATGTTAAAAGGTGGTCGTGTGGGAAACCCCAGAGGCAAAGGTTAGGATGCCAATTCAGAGGAGGAAGAAAATGACTGGAGTGAGTGAGGTCATAAAAATAGGGCCAGAAAGAGGGTAAAACAGAGACTTCACAGAGAAGTAGGAATGCCAGAGCTGGACATGGGGAGCTCCTGAAACTCGAAAAGGAAAATCTTAAGATTAAACAAACAAACAACAAAGAAGTCTGCACCAAGTAGGGAAAAGGTAAATTGAACAGAACAGCTAAAAATATAAATGGTTCAAGAAAGGTTTTCACAAAATATTTAGCACTAGGAGGGACCTCAGGAATTATCTAGTCTAGTGGTTTAAAATATTTTTTTGATTAATTTTAGCATCAGAACTCTTTTTTCAGAATAAAATATACAAAGTCTATATAAGAGCTGCTCTGGCAGGAGTGGGGAGGAGGTCTCAACACCAAGGGAGCCCCAGCCCTGCTGCCCCTCGGACCCCCAAGTTCTTTGGGGCACCTCCAAAGGGCATTGATTGGAAAGAACTGATTTTCTTCTACCTCCTCTCACTACAGGGAAAGGAGCAGAGGTGGAGGGGGGTGAAGGGAGCCCCGAGCGATGCAGTTGACACCAGTGCCCTCTGCCATGCTGACAATAGTACAGATGACACCTGGGGAGATGACAGCACACGATGCCTCAGGCCTTACAAATGGTCATTGAGCATTGCCCAGCGACTCTGACCAGGGGCTCTGTGGTCAGACTGCATGGGGTGGGGTAGGGGAACCCCAACCTGGATTCTGCAACTTGGTCGGGTTAGCTGCCCCTCAGTTTCCTCGTCTGTCCAGTGGGAACAATTACAGTACCAATCGTGGTGGGCTATGGTCTGAAGGAAGGAGCTGGGTGCACGTGGAGGGAGGAGCAGGACATCTGGCAGGCGCTTAGGGGTGATAGGCGTCGCTGCTGCGGTTGCTTCTCCCAGCCCTCCCCTCTCACAGGGCAGTTGTGAGGACGAAATGCTTCGGAGGCACCAGCCCGGTGTCCAGCACAATAATAATATATCATAGTTATTATTTATTATGACTACTAATATTATTGCTAGAATTAAGCCTCACCATAGACCCACAAAGTGAGTGAGATGTTGTTATTGCCATTTTACAGGTGTGGAAACTGAGGCACAGAGGGGTTGAATGATTTCCCCAAAGTCCTAAAGGTAGTCAGTGAGAGAAGCCGAGTGGTCCTTGGATTTCCTCCCCCAGCTCAGCCCACCACACCAGGGCTCGAGGTGGGGAGGGAAGTGGGCTCTAAGAATAGAGGTCGGCTGCTCCCCTCTCCGCTCCTCTCCCTGTGCACCGCCGGTGGAGCAGGCAGTGCTGTCCTTCTGCGGGACTGTGTCGCCCTCTAGTGGCTCTGCACGCAGGACTCCGGCCTGCAGGCGGGCCTTCCAGAGGGGCGCGGGCCCTTGCCCACCGCTGTTTCATCCCAGACATTGTACTCTAGAGCTGTGGAGACTTCTCACGTCCCCGGTGCTGTGGGGGGAGGACCACACGATTTCCCCACCCAGGAAAGATGTCAGCCTCTGCTGGAGCAGCCTACGGGACCTCACCAGGCGCTGGGGAGAGGGTGTGACTAGAAATCGGGCTGGGTCAGGGGCAGCATGGAATCCTTGTTCAGGTGCCTTAGCTCAGGTGTGCAGATGTGTGCATGTGGGTGCGTGCACGTGTGTGCGTGTGTGTGTGTGAGGATCAGGTGGAGGCAGCAGAAGTAGGTGAGAAGGAAAACAGAAATACAGAATTCCAGCTCATACTGTGTCCCTCGTCACTTGCACATCCAAAGCCGCTCTTAGATGGAGTTTAAGGGAATACTGGATTCCTTCCAAGTGTATATTTTGCAACTACCTACATCATCACAACACATTTTAAAAGCCACAAGACAAGCAGGAGTGTAAATTGACACAACTACTTGGGGAAAATGTTTGGCAGTACCTACTAACGCTAAATATACATATACCCTAAGACTCAGCAATTCCACTCCTGGGTATGTACCTGGAAATCTGGCAGCACACACGTTTACATCCAGCCAGAGCCAGGGACAAGAATGTCCATGACTGCTTTAGCAGTAATAGCCAAACCTGGAAACAACCCAAATGTCCATCAACAGTAGAATGGATATGCAAATTGTGGTAGTCCTACACAGTTCATATAATGGAATATTAGGCAGCAGTGAAAAGAACCACATGCATAGCCTAAGTGAATCTCACAGACATAATGTGGAGCAAAAGATGATTATGCCTCAGATAATAATGTTGAGAAAAAAGATAGACAAAATGTTGAGCAAAGTTTCATAGACATGATGTTGAGCAATGAAAAGACCCAAACTTTCCATTTATATGAAGTTCAAAACCAGGCTAAATGAATCTCTGGTGGTAGAGGTCAGAATAGTGATTACCTCTGGGGGGGCGGGTGTGTGGAAGATTCTGATGTAGGAGGAGCATGGAGCCTTCGGGTGGGGGAGTACACTGAAAAATGTTCCAGATTTTGTTCTAGATGGTGGCTATGTAGGTGTGCACACATGTAAAAATTCATCAAGCTGTACACTTAACATTAGCCTGCTTTATTGTATGTCTGTTAAACCTTAAAAACAATCTAGAAATAAAATGAAAACCAAGAGACAGTGAGGGAAGGGAGGGGTAGCAGGCATGTTACTCACTAGAGTGGCAGTGCGGGGCAGTGGTAAGTAGAACTCTGAGGACAGGCGGACTTGGGCATTGCTGTGGGGCCTCACTGAGATGACCCATGGGAAGCACAGGCGTGGAGAAGGTCCCAGGCGAGCTGGCTTTTACTCGTTGTTTTCAAAACCCCAGAGGATCCTCCTAGATGACTTCCTTTCTTGAGATGTACTTAGTTGATTTCCTAATTCAAGGCTGCGGGCTAGGATTGTGGCTTTTTTGCCCTCTTCTTTTTGCTTATCTCTATTTTACTGTTTTTTCTATAATGAAAGTGTTATAGCTTTTGTAATATGAAAAAAGCAATAAAAGCTATTTTAATTAAAGGAAAAAAGCTGTGAGTACAGATTCTGGTTTGTGGATTTTGCGGGAAGGCACATTTACCAGCAGGGCCAGACTCTAAGAGCATTAGTCATGTGGGTTGGGTGAAGGGTGGGGGATTTTGAGCCGTTGGGTCAACACTGCCTCCGCCTGCTTCATCTGTCGAGAAGGTAGCACCTTTTATTGATACAAATGCAAAAACATAGTACACCTTCATGAATCATCATGTTATGTAGCTCCTTGAGCACTTACTCAACTAAGTCATTCTCCCTTCCTCAGCTTTATAACAAGTTAGAAGGCTCAGAGTGGCTTTGGTGACAGTGGCTTTGATGGCCTCAGGTGAGAGTCAGGAGCTCTATCTTCCGTCCCTGGCCATCTCCTTAAGCTGATGATATTCTGTGAATCACCTCCGTTACTTGGACCTCCTTTTCCCCATCCTTCCAGTGAAGGCATTGAGCTATAGTAAAACCGTTTATTATCATTACTATTGTTATACCCATTTTACACTTAGGGACACACATTTAAGAGCATTTAAATAACTTGACCAAGACCACCTGACCCACAAGTGACAGCACAGGAAGTCACAGCCAGAACTCTCTAGCCAGAACTGTGTTCTCCACCACTGGGCATTGTAGACTGTGAAAATTAACTTTTTCCCCTCTAGGAAACGAGAATTTATACAGTTTATTTTTCAGTGCAGATTAGATTTCAAGAAGGCTTCTTGATTAAAGGAAATATAGCAAAACTAGGAATGGTTGATGTTTTTTAAGTCTAGAACATTGTCTTTTCATTTTAAAAAACGGTCTAAGTGATGGGTTGATGTATTTGCCTCTTAGGAATGTGGTAAATAAGAAAGGGGTGATTTTGTTTCTCCTTCTGACACCCTTGATTGTGTGTAACATAGAGAGAAAGTTTATCCAGGATTTTTATTGACTGTGCCCTTTCTTAATTTAAAATGTGGATTAGTAAAGAGAGAAGCGGTTGTTGGAGTCAGAGGATGAACCTGTCAAGGAAAGTGTAAATTGATACAATCTTTCTAGAGGACAATATGGCAACATGTATCAGCATTTCACATATGCGGATTTCCTGACCCAGAAATGTCACTTCCAGCAAAGATAGATACATGAGGATGTTCATAATAACATGGCTTGTAATGGTGAAAATTAGGACAACGTAAACTGTAACAGTATGGAATTTGTCCAGTGAAATATGGCACATCCACCCGGCGAAATACAGCACAGCTTTAGAAACAAGGAAGCAGAAACAGGTAACAGTGTTTGCTCCCAGGGAGAGTGGGAAACCCACTTTTCATTGTCTAAATGCATTTGTGATTTTTTTAAAAAATGTTTTATTTTGAGATAATTGTAGATTCGCATGCAGTTGTAAGAAATAATAGAAAGAGATCCCAGGTAGCCTTTACCCAACAGTAACATCTTGCACAACTATAGTACAGTACAGTATCTCAACTAGGATATTGACATTGACACAGTCAAGATACAGAACATTCCACAACTATCCTGTTTTCCTTTTATGGTTACACCCACTTTCCTCCTGCTCCCACCCCCTCTTCAACTGCCTGCAACCATTAATCTGTCCTCCATCTCCGTAATTTTATTCCACGAATGTTATGTACATGGAATCATGCAATATGTAACTTTTGGGGATTGGGTTTTTTTTCTGATAAGGAAGATTGGCCCTGAGCTAACATCTGTGCCAACCTTCCTTTATTTTGTATGTGGGATGCAACCACAGCATGGCTTGATGAGCAGTGTGTAGGTCTGCACCCGGAATCCGAACTGCAAACCCTGGGTTGCTGAAGAGGAGCATGCGAACTTAGCCAGTATGCCACCAGGATTGGCTTTTTTCATTCAACATAGTTCTCTGGAGATCCGTCCAGGTTGTTGCGTGTATCAATAGTTCATTCCTTTTTCTTGCTGAGTAGTATTCCACAGTATGCGTGTACCACCATTTGTTTAATACACCTGTTGAAGGACAACTGGACATTTCCAGCTTTTGACTTTTATGAATAAAGTTGCTATAAACATCAGTGTGCAGGTTTTTGTGTGAACACGTTTCCATTTTTCTGGGATATATGCCCAGGGGTGCAACTCTGAAGGATACGACGGCTGAGTGTTTAGTTTTTTTAGAAACTGCCAGACTGTTTCCCAGAGGGCTGCGCCGTGTTGCTTTCCCACCAGCAGTGTCTGTGTGAGCCGGTTGCTCTGCATCCTCACTGGAATTTGATGTTCTCACTATATCTAATTTTAGCCATTCTGACAGGTGTGGAGTGATATCTCACTCTGGTTTTGATTGGCATTTCCCTAATGGCTAATGATGTTGAGCATCGTTTCACGTGCTTGCTTACCGTTTGTATGTCCTCTTTGGTGAAATGTCTCATATCTTTTGCCCATTTTCTAATTGGATTGTTTGGGTTTTTTCCTGTTAATGTTGAGTTTGGAGAGTTCTTTATATATTCTCAATACTAGTCCTTTATCAGATATGTAGTCTGCAAATATTGTCTCTCAGTCTTTAGCTTGTCTTTTCATTCTCATAAAAGGGCCTTTAGATCCAAATGTTTTTCTCCTTTTTCCCCCCTAAAAGTTTTATAGTTTTACATTTTACATTTAAGTCTGATCCATTTTAAACTAATTTTTTGTATAAGGTGTGCGACTTAAGGTGATGTTCATATTTTTGCCTGTGGATGACCAATTGCTCCAGGATCATTTGTTTAAAGGGCTACCTTTCTTCCACCAAATTCTTTTTGCACTTTTGTCAAAAAGCAGTTGGGCATATTTGTGGGGATCTCTTTCTGGGTTCTTTATTCATGTGCATTTATTATCTATTGAAAATTAATTTTAAAACTGCATTGATGATATAGATCTATACTTATTAATATGGAAAAATGTCCATGATATATTGAGTAGAAAAAATCTTACAAAAGGGCACTTTAGTATAATCTAATCTTTGCAAAACTTTTTTTCTAAGAGTGTGCTTCTGTGCATGTACACAGGGTCAACTCAGGACAGACCCTGAAATAGAATTCTCCACACTATGTTCCTGGGGGTTATTCTGGAGGGCTCACAGGGGGAGACTGAGTTAAACAAAGCTGAATGCAGGGCCTTCGCCTTGCTGAGGAGAATGCAGCGCTTCCCAGGGACTTCTGACTATGGAAGCCCAATTTTCCGTAAGGAGTGTTTCTCAGGGCTAGCGTTCCAAGTGTTTTCCTTTGGGACAGGTCTGGAAGGCTTTCTGCCAAAATAGTAACAGTGGTTATCACAGAATTGTGGGATTTGGGGTGGTTTTTACTTTTTTCCTTTCTCCTTTCTAGCTTCTGTTAGCTGAAAAAAATTATTTTACAACAAACAGGTGTTCATTTCATAAACCAAAAAGGTAATAAAGATGTTTGGGGGGCGGGGATGGGGAGTGACCGGATGCTGGAGGACTAGAAGGGGAGGCAGACAGGAGCCGGCTTGCAGAAAAAGCCTGGCTGGCAACAGTCGCCGGGACGTGGAGAAGCAGCAGACACCCAGCACTGCCAGTTCACTGACAGGAGGGAGAGTGAGGGAGATGGGGCCAGAGTCCACACAGATCTCACCAGTGCTGCGTGGTGATGGTGGGCATCGTCTTACTCAACGCTCCCAGCATGCCCTTGGGAGGACCTTGCTGTGTGGACAAAGAAGGCAGCAGAGGGCCGCCAGGAAGACCCGGTCCTAATGCCACCCACATGGCGGGGGTTAAGTATGAAGGTGTGTGTAAGGCTGGTGGCTGCTACATCTCTGAGACTTCACAGAATTGTATTTTGATTAAGTCAGCTTGTAGAAGAGACTCCTGCTAATTACATCCACAGAACCACTCTTTTCAATTTCTCATTTATTTATTTATACCCAGTCTTGTTCTAGAAAAAAAAAACCAGTTAAGAATGGCTCACAAGGGATAATGAAATAAGACAAGACAGCACAGAATTAAAAGCAGTTGGAAGATGAGCAGAGAGCAAGGCCATGTGTCAAGAGGAGCCAGCAACAAGGCTTATTCTTGGTCTGCTCCTCCTCATCCAGGTGAACAAGATGGTACCGTGGAATTCCTTACTGTGCAGACAAGGGGAGGGCCAAGCACGAGCTGGGGCAGCTAGGTACCACTACGGGCCCAGGCCCTATCCAGGATAAGCTCTCAATACATGTCTATTCAGTGAAGACACACTTGACATTGCAAAGTCAAAACTGCCTCAGGTTTCCATTGGTGACTCTCAAGTTGTGGAATCGCTGATGGGACAGAGCTGAGATGTCTCAGGATCGAGATTTGTGTGCCTCGGAGACCAGGGTTCTCTTGAGAGAAGACTTTGAAGAAGGATAAAGCCAATCCTCAGAAGCTGACTTTCCCTTATACCCATTAAGATGGCTATTATGAAAAAACAGAAAATAACAAGTGTTGGTGAGGATGTGGAGAAATTAGAACCATTGTGCACTGTTGGTGGGAATGTAAAATGGTTCAGCCACTGTGGAAAACAGTGGTTCCTCAAAAAATTAAACATAGAATTACCATATGATCCAACAATTCCACTTCTGGGTATATACCCAAAAGAATTAAAAGCAGGGGATCAAAGAGATATTTGTATATCCATATTCATAGCAGCATTATTCACAATGGCCCAAAGGTGGAAGAAACACAAATGTCCATCTACGGATAAGTGGATAAACCAACAATAGACTATTATTCAACCTTAAAAAGGAAGGAAATTCCGACACATGCTACAACATGGATAAATCTTGAGGACATTATGCTAAGTGAAATACACCAGTCACGGAAGGACAAATACTGTATGATTCCACTTATATGAGGTCCCTAGAGTAGTCAGATCCATAGAGATAGAAAGCAGAATGGAGGTTGCCAGGAGCTGGGGAGAGGGAAATGGGGAGTTGTTTAATGGGTACAGAGTTTCAGTTTTACAAGATGAAGAGTTCTGGAGATGGATGATGGTGATGGTTGCACAACAATGTAAATGTACTTAATGCCACTGAAGTGCATACTTGAAAATGGTTAAGACGGTAAATTCTATGTTATGTGTATTTTACCACAATTTAAAAATTTAAAGAAAAGAAGAAGTTGAATTCCAAAAGGAGGAAGTGCTGGGAACTGTGGGCTTACCAGCTGTCCTGGGGAGTTGGGGGCTTGGGGGTGTAGAGCATAGGCTGCCAGAGATGGCTCGGTGGTCACCAGACCCTGAAACAGGGTTATCCAAGAAGACAATTTTGTGGTATCAAGCCCTCTGCTCTATTGGTTGGCTAGAGAGACTCAAGATCTCCCTGTCCAAACAGTTCCTGCCTCAGAGAAACAACCTAGGGTTATAGTATTTATTGATTTATTCAACAAGTGTTCACAAAGCACCTACTATGTGCCAGGCCTTGCACACAGTGCATATGTACACAAGACACTCTCTTTGTGTGTCATACATTCTGTTAGGGGGAGATGCCCCAAAAGCCAACAAGAAATTATAAAATTGAGATATGACCAAAAAAGTACACACCCGTATGATTCCATTATATAACATTCTAGAAAATGCAAAGTAATCCAGTGACAGGAAGCAGATCAGTAGTTGCCTGGGGCTGGTGGATGAAGGATTGACTGCCAAGGGCATGAGGAAACCTTTGGGAGTGATGGAAGTGTTCCATATCTTGGTTGCTGGTGGTTATTTCACGGGTGTGTACGTCTGTCAAAACTTGTCACATTGTACACTTAAGTGGATGCATTTTACTCTGCATAAATTCTACTTTGCTTGATAAAATATGTTTTCACTGAGTGATAAGCTACAAAGTGGTGGGTTTCTCAAACATCGCATTTCAAGTGAGACCTGAAGGAAGAGAAGGGGCCATCTCAACAGTGATGGATGTAGGGGAGGACAAGTGTCCTAAAGGTCCAGAGATAGCAGTCAGCACATCAGGAAAGCCCAAGGGGCTGAGGGCAATCAGAAGGTCCCATGTGTGCCTGGTGGGCTTGGTGAAGGAGAGATGAGGATGAAGATGAGAGTGGGAGGTTGTACTTTGTGCCAGGGTGATGGGGAGCCGCTGAAGGCCTTTTATTGTGGAGATTGATGCCATCGGGTTAGCACAGAGAAGACCTCTCTGGCTGCAGTGTAGAGAAAAAGTTGTGAGAAGGGCAAGAATGAAGTGGGGCCCATTAGGGTGCTGTTGGAGTAAAGCAGGCACGGGATGATGGAGGCCCATATGAGAAGCACAGAGAGAGGCAGTGGGGCTGGAAGAGAGGGGAAAGCCTTGGGGCATTTGTATCTGAGTGAATAGGGCAAGACGGATGCCCAGGATTCTGAATCAGGCAACGTGTGGGAAGAGGTGACATTTCCTGAAGAGGAAACCCTAGAGGAGAAGCAGGTTTTGGATCTGAAATGCTGGGTCCAGGTTTGGACATTTTGAGTCTGAGCTGCCTGCAAGACAGCCGTGGCGAGACATTCAGAAGGCCACAGGGGATGGAGCTCAGGAGAAACTCTGAGCTGGAGACTCGAGGAGGCATTCAGGTGGGGTTGGAACCATGGCGGCTATGGCTGATCAGTCTTCCAAAGATGCTCACGACACCATCTTCCATCCCATGTGGTTCTTTGTAATGATCTTGCCAGCCCCCACCAAGAGGTGCAGTCCATTGGTTTACTCCCTTGAATCTGGAAGGATCCTGTAACTGCTTTGACCAATAGGACACAGGGATGGAAGGTTTGACCAATAGGACATAGGAATGGAAGGTTTGACCAATAGGACACAGGGCTAGAAGGGATGCTGGGCCAGTTCTAGGAGGGCCCTTGACTGTCCCGGTAGCTTCTGCTTCTTGCCTCTCAGAGGCCAGCTGCTGTGTCCGAAGAACATCTTCCCCAAGACTCCTGTGCTGTGAGAAATCGAAGCTACGTGTAGAAGCCCTGGAGGATGCGACGTCACCTGGAGACAAAGAGAGAGGCCAAGGAACACTGAGGCCCCAACATGTGCCTGAAAGAAGCCAACTTGTACGTGAATCCTCCAACTCTGCCCCGGCTGATGCCACCAGGATCAGACACGGGCTGCCTGGCGCACTCTTCCTGGCCCACCAAAGCTGCACGGATTTAAGCCAGTAAGTGTGGAGGTAGTTTGTTATGCGGCAATATCGATAATCACCCGAGACAGCAGTGAATGGGTCACTTAGGGAGACAGGCGGAGGAATGGACGGTCCAGACTCAGCTCTGAGAATAATCCCAGAGCCAGAAGAAGAGCATTTTGAGGTATGAGTAGTCGACAATATTGCTTCTTCTCCATTCTTATGCCACTCTTTCCTTCCAGATGGAGGGAGCTCGGCCAGCATAACATTCCTGGCCTCTCTGCCCTTGCACCTCCAGGGAGGAGGAGTCGCTTAATCTGGTTGCTGAGTTTGGAAGAAGAAAGTCGGCACACGTGACTAAGCCCCTTCCTCTCTCTTCTTCTGGAGCAGGCGGCCTTAGGACGCACAGTGTGCCCCGTTACCCCACACTGAGCTTTACAGAGATGGCCCTGCAGCTCTCTGTGTGTCTCCCCTCTCTGACACTGTCCTATGGACTCGGCTACCTTGGTCTCCTGGACTCTCAGCTCTCTCTCCTCAACTCAGGGAGTCCACCAGGCTCTGCCTGGGTCCCCTCTCCCTGCACCGCAGCCTGGAAACTCTCTAGGCATTAAGCTGGGGCAATTGTAAGGCTCACCTCATTTGTATTCATCTGTCAGGGATCACTGTCCATTCATTCATTCATTCATTCATTCATGATCACCTTATGAGATAGGTACTCTATGCCCATTTTATTATTCCCATTTTACAGATGAAACACCAATATAAGGCAGGCACTAGTATTACCCCCATTTCACAGATGATTAAACTGAGGCTTAGAAAGGTTAAGTGACTTGCACAAGGTTGCTCAGCAAGTAGCAAGACCAGGACTTGAACCGGGTTCTTTCTTTCTTCAAGGATCTTAAACACTGCACTCTATCAGTTTTCCAAATCTATGCCATAACCAAATATAATTATTCCAGATCATTCACCACTGCCCAGGTTGTTGTATTTCTGGGTCCTTATCTAAAATGATAGGGCATAGGAACCTGCTCTCCAGAAATACTAGCATGAATGCACAAGATATACCAACCTTGATATTTATGGCAGTTTTGTTTATAACAGTAAAAAATTGGAAACAACATAAGTGCCCAAGGGAATGATTAAATACATTTTGATAATCCATACAATGGAATGCTATAAAAGTATCAGATAGATTTATATGAATTGACATGAAAGACATTCAATCTATCTATCTACATATCTATATATATTTAATGATAAATGCAAATTGTAGACTGTGTTGGGCAGGATAGGCTAACTGCTATAGAAATTTCAGTACAGCTTCATTTCTTGCTCATGTCACAGTCCTACAGTCCTATGCAGGTCCATGGGAAGGGGCGATGCTCTGTTCCAGGTAGCCATTCAGGTACCCAGGTTCCTTCCATCTTCAAAACATCATCACATCAGAAAAATAAGAGAGAAAGTGGAGGATCAGGTGTGGGAGAGTTTTATGGGCTGAGTACGGAAGTGGCGATCATTATTTCAACTACCTTTCATTGTCGAGAACTTGGACATGTGTCCACACCTAACTGCAAGGCGAGGCTGGGAGATGTCATCTAGCATGTGCCCAGCAAATGGGTTTGGTGAGCATTTAGCCAGCCTCTGTGGTGAAAATTGATATGTACCACTTAAATCCATTCATATAAAAAACCATAAATGTGTGCACAGATATATATATATATTTTTTTTTTTGTGGGGAAGACCAGCCCTGAGTTAACATCTGTTGCCAATCCTCCCCTTTTTGCTGAGGAAGACTGGCCCTGGGCTAACATCCGTGCCCATCTTCCTCCACTTTTTATATGGGACGCCGCCACGGCATGACAGACAGGCGATGCGTCGGCGGGTGCCCGGGATCCGAACCTGCGAACCCCGGGCTGCCAAGCGCGGACTAAACCGCTGCGCCACCGGGCGGCCCCTGCACAGATATATTTTTAATAGGGAAAAATCTGGAAGGATATACATTAAACTGTTACCTCTCATGAATGAAAGGGGGACATTCACTTTTATTTTATTCGTCTGTATGCGTTTTTTTGAATGATGGCACATATTTTCTGTGATTAACACTTAAAGATTTGTAAAATGATAGTACATTTTTTTAAAATGACTTTAAACAAGTGGAGTTTAGAATTCTAACTGTTCACTAGGGGGCAGAAGAGGTGCGTGTGTGCCTGTGCTGTTTGCCAGTCCCTGTTTACTACACTTGCACAATTTCCTCATTCAACAGGCCGTCTGTAATGTGTACTGAACTATTCGAGGAAATGACAGCACCCAGGCCTCTCGCCCTGGCAGGCTTTGGCTGTGGGCTCAACCATCCCATTTTAACTGTGGTTACCTTATGTGTCATTACTGAAAATACATCTGTTTCTTACCAGCTTTTGAGTACCCAGAGCAAGAAGTCTGTTAACTGGCCTGAATCCCCACTGTGAGAGGAAAGGCCAAAGGTACCATGCATCGATGTGCTGCCTGTTCTGCTGAGCTCAGTCTGGGAGATGCCTCAGTTAGACTGTGGAGTGATGGATGACCCAGATATCTGTCCCCGCCTCTTTGGGGATCTCTGTGCACATCTCCTCGATTTCCTGAGCACTGGCACCAGATCAGGATTAAGCTGTCTGGGGGCATGGGGGAATGCAAGGAACTCCTGCTTGCAAGAATGAATAATGAGCAAACCTCAATGAAAAGAAAATCACTGATGTTATTTAAAATCACGAAAACATTTGTCTCCTCTGTTTGGACTTTCCTGCTGCTCCACATTGACATGAATACTGGCCACCCAGACAGCATGGTGGGCGCCCCCTGCTGGAATGTTCATCATGGCCCGTCTCATAGAAGAGTGGGTTGGGACCTGAGAGTTCCACCCCTGGACTCCCTTGAAGCTCCCGGAGACCAGGACCCAGGTCTTGTTCACCTTTGCTCTTCCCCTGAGGCCCAGTACACTGAGGACATACAAACCATGTGAATTGAACTGAACTGAATGAAGACTGAGCACACGTGAAATACTGTGGGGTACATAAAGGTAAGTTTGGGTTAGAGAAGTTGTAGCACATGGTTAAAACATGAGCTTGGAGCAGGCTGACCACTTACTGGAAATGTATCTTCACAGCTCCCCCGCCCCCCTCAGCCAAGGGGGGTCAATATTCACTGCAGAGAGGGAGGTGTCTGTCCTCCCTCGGCTGAGAACCAGACCCACAAGGCTAGACCCTAGCAGCTGTGTTTGTCCTGTGAAACACCCTCCCACCTGGCCAGTCCTGATTGGACCAGGGGTGGACCCCTGACAGGAGCTGGGCCAATCAGATCATCTCTCCTGGAATTTAGGTTTGGGAATGAGCGTCCTTCCCGAGTCTGGTCTGTTGGCTGAGGTGGGAGAGGAGGGGGCCTGGGGTGGATGGATAAGCAATTGTGTGTGCAGTTCAGGCCCTGGTGAAGTTCTGCACTTCTTGCCCTTTGGTTCCACCCATGAGACATCTCTGTGCTTTTCAATAAATTCCTCTTTGTGCCAAGGCATTATGAAATTGGTATCTGTAACATGTGACCAAATAAACACTGATCTAGACCCCCACCCTCCCAGGATTACTGTGAGGGTCGTTGCAGTGACTGAGCACACGCCAGCCACAGGCAGCTCTCATTACCATTACTACTATTATTAATAGACTTCACCTCCTCTTCTGACCTGCAATAAAGATGTAGTTAGTGAAGCAGTGATCTCTGTCCTCGGGGAGCTGACGATGCAGTTGGGAGCTCAGGCAGGTACCCGTGGACCGATCCCCTACCATCTAAGCTGAGTTGAGCCCCATGGCCACCAACCTTACTTTGGTTGTTTTCTAGTCTCACTGAGTTCCTGCTGTCCCAATAGCTGAATGTTGTCTGCAAATGCCCAGAAGAGGCATTTTGGAAAGGGCCCCATATCAAATAGGCTCTCTGAGCAGGCTCCTGGCCACCTTGCTATCCCTTCCACTGTGGAGTCTGGAGAGCTGGGTAGTGGTCATCTGCTTCATCCTTGCCTGGAATGTTGGGAGAAGGCCCGGCAGCACCCATGCAAGAATTGGCTGAGCTCCTTCCCTGTGCCACAGTACACGAGCCAGACATGGTCCCCGTGCTAATGGTTTTTGTTTCTGTATCTTATGATGTTTCAACATCTTAAAAATCTTGCTGGTCTGAAAGAGACTACTGTCCTAGGGCTAGCCAATTCTTTCTATACGCAAACCAATCAATCAATCCTGAGTCTATAGCCCCAACCAGCTCCTTAGTAACTCACACACCAAGCCAATATTTCCCCTGCCCTAAATCATTCCAGAGCCAGGCAACTAGAGACCACCCCTATTTCCCGGAGCCCGCTGGAATTATTTCCACTAGTCAGTCCTAAAGTGTTGACTCTGCCCTGCCTTGCCTTTTCCAAAGAAACCCCAATGTAGGCTCTGGCCTAAGTTTTCCCCTCACTCCTGCTTCTGCCTCCTGACCACCCTGTTTGCTCCCCATCTGGCCCTGCATGTTATGGTGTGTCCCCTCCTCTCAGGGCATGTAAGTCATAAATTCTTCTTTCAGTGGCATTGGCCTCTCCTTGTCGTCACTCAGTCACCTCCATAAATTAAAATCCCATGGGTACAAATGACAAAAAGTCCCTGCCTGCATGGAGCTCACGTGTCCTGAAGGGGACAGACATGAAACAGACACAAGAGATGAAAGAACTATACGGAGTCGTGCGCTATAAAGGAGAAATATAGGATGCTGCGAGGCTCTCAACCATCTGAGATGCCGAGGTGGATGTCTGTGGATTTTGCCTCATCAGCACCCCTTCCCCTGATATTGCTTTGAGCATCCACCCTTTCCCACTCCCAGTTGCTGGTTCTATGGCATCCACTCTGAAGCTTTCTTGCAATTGGCACAATTCCTAGGCCTGGCCAGTTTATGTATTCTGCCCCCGTGTTTGCAGTCATTAGCCTGAGGGCAGGCATGTAACCCAAACTAAGCTGCTGGTGCCCAACTCTGCCACTGTGTAGAGAGATCACCTGAGAATAGAGCCAACCCAGGGGAGCGATGTTGTTGTTTTTGGGAAGAACTAAGCTTTAGGAACTTGTTTGCTTCATTACCTGTGTGTATTCTGTTATAGCTATAAACACCTTTGATGAATAACCTTCATTAAACAAGCTCCATGACCCTTATTTACAGTAGTGTCCATTTGTAAAACACTTTATTGTTTGAAAATGTCTCGTCATTTGATATGTCATGATTTATTCAATATATTTGGTCTTACTCTCATGAACCCCTGACTGGGCTACTATTCATTCAGTCTAATTTTCTACTTTGCACCTAGGATTTTGGATCTAAAATACCGGCCCTTCTTAGCTCAGAAGTCTAGAAGGATTGGGAGCAGCTTTGGGAGTGTTGGGAGGTGGGTCTGGGGCCAAGGGCCAGTTTTGCCAGGCGAGGCAGCTGCCAAGAGAGCTGAGCAGTGCCACTGTGGCTCAGAGCAGCCATTCATCAGCTCGAAAAGAGAAATGAATTTGTCAATCTTCGGCTTTGCCTTTGACCCGTAGAGGGCTGGAACTGATGACTGGCAATTTGGCTGCCATTTGTAGCCAGCTCTTGGTTACAGAACCAGTGAACCCACGGGAGCGTGCAGGAGATGCAGGTCAGAATCTCTCACAACATCAACTCCATTTTCCCTCTCCCTGCACCTCTCCCAAATCCTGCCTCCATCACCAGATTACTTAATTGACCTATTTTAAGGGAAAACTAGTTGAGTTGGTTTTGTGTTACTTCTTTGTATTTCATCTGGGGCCAAGAACAGCGAGCAGGAGGCAAGAGATGTTCTCACGTGTAAATATCCCTTGGGTTACTAAAATTTGTTGTTATTTATACTTCCATGTTATGATTTAACTTTGACTCCCCGAGTTACCAACTCTTTGGAGGGAAGAATCAATCATGCGCATTTTTGTAGAACCCACAGCACTGACCACAGTGCCTAGCCTCAGTAGGGTCTTTAATTCTGAAGTCAGTGACTTTTCCTGAACTCATCTCCATGCTAGGAAAGGCCCACAGCTGAGCCCCAGGCTGGAGGACACATCGATCCCCATCTGGGGGTCGAATGAGCAGGGTAGGCAGGGGTCGCTGTGTCCACACCCAGGCCTTGGTGTGGAGACTCTGGGCCTCTGGAGACACTGAGCCCTCGGTAGGTTCAGGGCCAGACCTGCCAGGTGGCTCCTGCCCTCAGGGGGTGCTGAGTCTCAGGTGGCGGGGGTTGGGGGGGCATGTCAGGTAAGGCTGAACCCCTGGTCAGGTCAGTCCCAGCCTGGAGCCTCTGAGATGGCAGGGAGCACTAAGTTCCCTGTTGGGTCAGGCCTAGGCCTGGCCAGGTGACTCGGCCAGCAGGGGCTGCTGAGACCCAGGTGGTGGGTCAGGGGATTGGTCCCACGCCTTGGCAATGAACTATCTGAATCCAGGTGGGCTCAGTCACAGGCCCTGGCATGTAGGCTAGAGTTTGGGAGGGTGCACTGTGTTCCAAGTGAGGGGGCGCACTGGGCAGGGGAAGGGCACTGAACCCTGGGCTGGGGGTGTTGAGTCCCAAGCCCCGGTGAAGAGACTACAGGCCAGCAGGGGGTGCTGTATCTCAGGCGGGAGGGTCAGGAGAGGCTCCCAGCCAGCAGCAGGTGCTGAGTCCTGGTTGGGGGGCCAGTCCCAAGCCCTGATGTGGAGGCTCTGGGCCGGCACGGGGTGCTGCGTGTTGGGCAGTAAGGTCAGGCCCAGTGGGCCAGGGCTGCTGAGTCCCGGTTGGGGTCAGTCCCGGGTCTTGGCGTGGAGACTCCGGGCCGGCAGGGGGCGCTGCGTGGCGGGCGGGGGGCGCCGACCGGCTCCAGGGCGGCAGGGGGCGCTGGGCTCGCGGCGGCGGCGCCGGCAGGGGGCGCTCTGGCCGGGGCGGCGGGCGGCGGGCGGCGGAGTGCTGCGGCCGGCTCGCGGGCCCGGGGCGGCGGCGGCGGGCGCAGAGGAGGCGGAGCGGCGGAGGCGCGGCGGGCGGGAGCGGCGCCGGCCGAGCGCACAGGCCGCGGCCCGCGAGCCCGCCATGCCGGCGCGGGTGTGAGGCGCGGCGAGCCAGGGCCGAGGCGAGCGGCGGCCGCCGGCCGGAGGCCCCGCAGCGGCCGGGCCGGGCCCGATGAGCGGCGGCCTCGGCCTCCGGCGCAGCCCGGAAATGTCCGGCAAGATCGAGAAAGCAGGTGAGCGCGGGCGGCGGGGCCCGGGCGCGGGCCTGCGGGCGGCGGGAGAGAAGCGGAACTGCCGCGCGGGCCTGCTGGCGCCGGTCGGCTTCACCCCCGGGCCCGGTTAGGCCGGGCGCGCACGGCGGCCGCGGGCCGGGCAGCGGGCGGGCACCGGGGCGGCGCGGCCGGGGGCCCGGGCGCGGCCCCGGGAAGGGGACGGGGACCCCGGGCCGCGTGTCGAGCTGCTGCCGCGCCCCGAGCCCGGCCCGCGGCCGCCTTTCAGACGGTGAATAGAGCGGAGCCATAAAATGTGTCATTGCCTCTGAGTCTCGAGTTTAAATTTAACCAGAAGTCGCCTCTTCGGTGGCTTCAAAGGCAGCAGGCAGGCTGTGCCTGGGCATTTGCGGGGCTCGGTCGAGTGTTCCTCTGGAATCAACCTAAGCCCTGGAAGCAGGGCGTGTGGGCAGTCGCTTGGGTTTGGGGTCGATGATAAAGCTGGACGCAGCCTCATCTCTTTGTGTGTTCCTAGAAATCTCTGCGAGCTGCCTCCCGATTACCTGGTCCTGCCTATGCTGCTGGGAACAGAGTCTCCCAAGACTCGATGACGGCTGTGCTTATGGGGCTCAGGGCTTAATTAGCCAGCGACGCCTTGCAGGGTGAATCCTTGGGTGCAAGGTGAGGTGGGTGGGCGGTCCAGGCCTCCTGTCCTGGGAACCAGGTGAGCTCGGCTGCTGAGTTGTGGAAGGCAGGCTTATAGGGGGCTGTGAAGTGGGGAGGTTGCATTGATTTTGGAAGTTGCTACTGTCTCCCAGGTTGAATCAGGATACTTTTTGAGATGTGCCAGGGGAGTGGACTCAGAAGGCGGTGTAACCTGCAGGCTGTGGTTTAAGCACAGGAAGGACATTTTTGTAGCCTTTATTGAGGGTTTTCTATATATCCGGCTCTGCTCAGCGTCTTAAACATATTACTTAGTAAATCCTTGCAGATTCTCTGTAAGAGCGAACATGGTCCCGGTTTTACAGGCTCAGGGCAGTTCAGTGAGTTCCTGCAGGCCACCCAGCAAGAGGGCAGCAGGCGGGGGTTGATGCCTGGCTCTCTGACGGGCCACCTGGGTGCCTTCTCCAGGGGCAGGGCCCTTGGTTTTGGGTGCTGCTTTGTGGGTATTTTTTTCACTGTTCTTCAGCCCCAGGGCCGTGCCCAGTGACCATAAGTTGCTCCCCTGCACATGTGCCGTTCCAGAAATATCTTGGTTTAATCTATGCAGCATGTCTCAGGAACTCCTTGCATAGTGTCTCAGAATGGTACTTTCGGGAAACTTGGGTAACTTATTTTTAAAATAACATTAACAGGGTTTTCTTTTACTATGCGGATATGTTCATTGTCAAAAACTTGAAAATCATGGAAAAGTAAAAGCCAAATGAAAAGCACCTGTCATGCCATGCGCTGCTTTCCGCAGCTCAGACCTCTCAGAATGAGATGACTCTTCACTTGCATTCTCTGATACTGGAGAAAGGAGGCCTGAGGCCAGTCATTTGGGCGTAGGTTATTCTCGGGCCATGTCTGGCACCTCCCTCTGCTAGGGGCTGTAGTAGATGCAAAAAGCAGTAAGTGCCTGTTTTCAGAGAAGCTTGTCTGAGGGTGGGAGAGCCAGACCTAGAAACAGCTGGGCTTCCAGACCGCATGATCTGTGCCGTGTAACAGGAGTCAGGGCCCATGGGCGCAGGTGAGGGGGGGCCTCATCAGCCAGCGGGATGGGGAAGGCTCTGGAGGGGGACAGTGTTGGTGCTTGGCCCTGAAGTCAGGGTATCCAGGTGGAGGTGGAGACGGGGGAAAGAGGGCAGAGTGGAAGAGGCTGACCAGGGGCTCTGGAAAGCTCAGGAGGAAGGTGCATTTGGTGAAAGACAGCTGAGCGAGAAAGTTCTGAGGTTGGCAAGACCAGGGTTGGCACGTCATGTGCAGCTCGCAAGAGGCTCGACCTTCTGGTGTGAGGTCTTCTGCTCTGATCCACACACAACTGTCAAGGGAGGTTGGGACACTCCTGGAATGAAGGGTACACCGTCCCGGTGGTTTCTCCTGGTCACTGTAGGTGGACTTCGCTTTGCATTCCATGAGATTTCCTGTTAGGTTTCTGTTGGAGTTTTTTAAATGGATCTACTGGTAAGTTACCAGCAGAGTGTTTCATTCAAAGGAGAGGTCTTAGGTGAAGCGGTGACTCCTGTTAGCAGGAGAACAGTCTCTGGTAAATTATAGAGCCTGATGCCCAGTAAACAATCATTGCTATTGGGTTTTGCTATTTTCTGTTGACTTGAAGCAACAGAAGTGTTGCTTATGTGTGTTCATAATCTCTTCTCTCTGAAAATAGGACCAGCACTTTCATTTCTCAGCGTTTAAGGAATCCAAGGTTTTTTGATTGTAAAAGAAAACTCCTTTATGCATCTCTTACAGATCGAGACTCTTGCCCATTCTCCCATCCTGATGCCTCCTCAGGGAGCAGTGGCCTCGAGCCTCTGGGGAGATCTTTTTGAGTCTGTCACGCTGCTCTTCAGTGCGTTTACTTGTTCATTCAGCAGTGCAGGTGGGGCCTGTACATACATACATACCTCCTCCTCTGAGGGCCTACCATTTCCTAGGGAGAGAGAAAGGGAAGCCTCAGGTTGGGCTGTCCCCAGTCGTCTGCTCCAGTGCCCGTGGGGGACCAAGACAGTCTGGGTTCCAGAGGGTGGTGGAGGGTCAGCTTGCTGGCTGGTTGGGGCCTGTCCAGTTAGGTTTGGTAGAGGAGGATTGAATTTGGAGGGCCAGGAAGAAGGCTAGGGTGGAGGGGAGGCTTTTCTAGACTCTTTGGTGTCTCCCAGAGATAATGATGAGGTGCAGCGTCGAGTGGAGCCAGACGGTTTAGGGAGCTCCCCGGGGTGAGCTTGTAGGCAGGCCTGGCAAGGAGAGGAGGCTCTTCCTTAGAACTAAGAGGGACTTGTTCTAGAGGACCGACACCGCCGGGAGATGTGTGCAGCCGCCCAGAGGCTGCTTTAGGGAGCGGTGAACACATTTCTGGTTGTGCATGCAGTTCTGCTCGGTCTCAGTTTGCTTCTGCTTACTTCCAGCAAACACGTCAGGTGAGGAGGGTTGATGCCCTAACACTTCCAGAGCTCAGACGCTCTTGCCTGTGAGCAGAGGTGACAGACTGGTGGCTGTGGTCTGGATTCAGTCCATAGATGTGTCGTGTTTGATCCACACATGTTCTTGAAGAAAAAAGAGAGGATTGATGGTCAGTATTTAAAATCAGGAACTCACAAATCTCAGGTTTCTGGTTCTCTTGAGAAACGAGAAGCTCTGGTAACTCTGAGCCCTCGTTCCTACAGGGCAGCCATGGGGGGTCGCCACTCCTGCTGTCAGCCACATCACGGGTTCCTCTTCGCCTCTTGGGCTGTTGACATTGAGTTTGCACCCCCTTCCTTGGAGAAACCATTCCCATTTGTTTGCTTTTCATCGGACTTTGACGTCTTTGCCCCATTCCTCCATTGATTCGTTCCCCGGTTCCTGCGTCCAGCACTGCCCGAGCGCCTGCCCTGTCGGGTGCTGTGCGAGGCTCTGGGGAGCCTGTGGTGAACCCGGCAGTCATCGCACCGCAACACGGGCGTTGGTCGGGTAGTGTGGGGAGCGCTGGGGAGGTTCGAGGGACCACATCAGACTTATGGGCGAGGGGTGTCAGGGAACTTTCTCTATGAGGGAACTGAGGTTCGAGGTGGGACGGGGAGGATGAGCTGAGTTAGCCGGGCACAGCGGGGCTGGGGAAGAAAGTGGCTTCAGTTTTACTGACTGTACTCATCAGAGTCTCAGCTGCTCATTCATTCCTTCATTCACTCAGTTCATTCCTCAAATAGTTACCCAGCACCTCCTAAGCACCTGGAGTTGTTCTGGTCCTCAGGATACAGCAAAGAACCCTGCCTCCTGGGCCTTACCTTCTAGCTGGGCCAATCAAAACAGATGTCACAAGATGTAAATTATGCAGTTTTTTTTTTTTAAGTCTCTTTCCCCACTCTGTGTTCCCAGCAAACCACAGTCTGCCCGGTAGTTTCATCATTTACGGAACCCTCTGGCCAGCTCTCCAGGCTCCCCGAGGCCTCAGTTGTCCACTGGGGCAGGTGAAGGGGCAGCGGGCTCACCCAGGGCCCCGCCTGTGGACGGGGTAAACATGGTGTCTCAGACTCCAGTGCTGCGTTCTTCAAATGTGTGAAGATGCTTTTATTATAAATTAAAAAGAAAAACTTACACTGACTGCATTCGTAGTAACTTTTTGTCATTATGTGTTTTCTCAGAACAGATAAGTACAAGTACTGTGGCATGAGGCTGCACATTTTTTTGGCCTAGGAAAGAGTCCTTGTAGATCAGCAGTCACTGTGTCTTGATCAATTTTGAACTCCTCTCAAATTTTACACTTCCTTTTTTCCCACAGTTCACAATGATTGTGGTCAAAATGCATCCAGTCAACAAATAGGACATTTTTATGGCACCTGGTCACTCATGCAACACTCACTGAGTCCCTCCTTCATGGCAAACACTGACGCCTCGCGGTGGCACAGAGCCCACAGGAGTGTGGCCCTCCCAGGGTCACAGTCCAGGGGTGACATCAAAACAGTCTTGAACATTTCTTTAGTCTCCTGTGTTTTCAGAATGCACTGGTAGTCGACATCCGTTCACTTGCTCCTCGCCGCGGTCCTGAGAGCTGGAGCAGGGCCGATTGTCCCCATTTTGCACCTGAAGGCAGCTATGGCCCAGGGAAGTTTGGTGACTTGCCCAGGGTCACGGCCCTAGTCAGCAAAGCGGGGAACTCACCTCAGTCCCTGACTCCCTGCCCGGCCCTCTTCCAACCCTTACAGAGCACTGCCGAGGGGCTCCCGTGTCGCTGGAGATAGTCGCTTTCTATCTTAATTCTTATTCATGTTTCTAAGTTTCTTTTCTGATCCTACCAAAAAAAACCACCTCAGTTAAATGAAGGTAGGCCCAACGTGGTCTTTAGGCTGCGTGTGATACTAATCATACTAATAACGTTAGCAGGACTGTAAGGAGATAAGACAGCACGAATGCAGGCTGAATATGTTTTAAAAAATCAACCACAGCAACCCCAAATGTTTCCTGGTCTCCCGAGCAGCTGTTGGCAGAGGTGGTTTGAATGGGATTCCTTGTAGCCAACAGACCTGATAGGAGGCCTGTAAAGATGAGTCATGTATGAGCTTGCAGAAAATCATTTCCCAAATTAGCCTGGATTGGTGAGTGTCTTGAGCGCAGGACTGGGTCTTACCTCAGTCCAGCTGAATGTGTTCCCGTTGCCATAATAAGATGACGCACTGGAAAGCGTAGCGGCCCGGCCATGCCGTCGGCTGCCGCACCCACACGGCCTCCACCGCCAGGCGTCCGCTGCTGGGACAGGTGTTCCTCTCACTTGGCACCCACCTTGCCCTGAAGGCTGTTTTATAATTAAAAAAACAAAGCCCACAGTTTGTGAATTATTAAGGGATCTGTCATCTTAGTTTCTGGTCTTTTGTTTTAGACCATTTGACTAACAATCTGAGACCTGGCATTGTGACTGTGGGCGATTCCTTCCCTTTTCTGGGTCTCATTTTCTCCATTAGTGTCACGGAAGGGAGGGACTCGAAAATTAGTGCTTCCTCGTTTCGTTTTGTTTTAAAGCAGCCCGCCCTTATTTATACATAAGAAGGCCGTTAGATAGCAGGTAACGGGGAGCCAGTTGGGGCACAGTGAGTCCTTCCCGCTCAGCTGTGGCCCCTGAGGCTCCCCTTGGGGCCGCCTCCACCGGACACAGTGTGAAAACCCACTTCCTCGATGCACCTGGCCGCCTCTACCAAAAGCAGCTTCCTCCGGGCTCCTGGTGCCTTCCCTTCCTCTAGCCGTGATAGATTCCATGGGAAGGCCCCAGATAAACACTTTGGGGAGAATGATATTGTTTAGCTCATTCAGAAACCAAAGCCCCAGTTTTCCTTCTGCGAGGTAAAAATCAACAAATGTAGTCTTCAATGGACAGACCATTTGCTCCATGAGGGAGTGTGCCTGGGCCCATCTGGTCCCCGTGGGGTTGCCCTCACTGCGTCTACGACTCAGTAAGTACTTACTCCTGAATTTACTTACAGTCGCATAGAATGAATTTAGGTTTCTGATTCCAGGCCTCAAAATTATCTTTAAATGGAGCTGCTTCTGGGTTTTGCATTGCCAATGAGGATGTTTCTCGGTGAACTAGTAGGACCAACATGCTGATCAGGGTATGCAGTTAGTTGGGGGTTCTGTGTTAACCATATACATTGATCAGTGTTTTAGTGTAGTTTTCTGAAAATTAATGATGAGGCTGAGATCAGATTCCCAGAACACTGTGTTGAGAGAGCTCTGGGTCATGAGACCGAGCCACGCCCGACCCTGACACCCTGTAACTGTCAGGCAGCACGCGTCCCGAGCTGCCGTCTGCACTGGCTGTGTGTGGTTCTGTGGGTGCACAGGGACAGAGTGCTCCTCAGCAGTGCTCACTCGTGTTGTGCCTTTCCCTTACAAACAGGGGCACGTGCCAGCGCTGCTCAGCCTGGCGCCCATGACGAGTGCCATGGTTGGAGCCCCTGTCTCTGCTTGTTATTTTTTTTAGCTGGCCTCTGAACAATCAGCTCTCTGTTTATGGAATGACTGTACAGTGAGTGCTCTCTTTGAGGGGCTGGGACGGGTAGGCTGTTGGGGTTCTTCTGGCTCCCCCTTTCTCCTTTGTCCAGGGGCTTAGGCAGAGTCTCTTGCCAGTTCCTCCTCTGTGAGTGGAGGTGCAGTGAGATACTTACCTAATAGGAATCTGGTATCTGATAGCCACAACTCCTCTTTCTCTCTCCTTGTGTCTTCCAGACAGTGGTTTGGAAGATGGATGACAGTTCTCTGAACCAGAGTCCTGACCTGCAGTCTGGTCCGCTTCTTCCTAAAATACTGTTACTATCGTAGCAGCTCAGACTCTCCAGTCCCATTAGTCCCTTAAAGGTGACCTTTCTCCTTGCTTTTCACTGGCTTGCTGGCTCCGCACAGTAATTTTACTGCAAATTAAGTTTTGTGATCTGGAAACTCTGCCCTGCTTTTAGAGCGTAGAAGAAATGGACCTGTTGAGCACAGGATGGTGGGTGGTGCTGCCCAGGGCTGGGACAAAAGAGCGGAGTTCAGGTGTTTGCTTTCTAGCTTTACAAAAATTTATGCCATTGGTGTGGACTTGACAGATCTGGCTCCCAGCCGCACGCTGTACTGTTCAAAATGGCAGCCAGCCCACAGTCTCCCTGAGCAGGAGGGTGACACTTGCAGTCTTTGGGAGAAGGGAGGCATGGACGTGAAATGAGGAGAGGACAGCAGAAGTCCAGTGGAATGTGATGGCTCCAAATGGCCACTTGATTGACCCAAAACAAGCAAACAAAAAACCAAACAGAACCTCTGGTTGGAAACAGTGGTTGTATTTATTTGCTGTTTATGGGTAATCACATGCACCTCTCTCCTTCAGGGGGCTGGTTGTGAATAAATAGATGGGTGATTGTGCCTTGGTCACGGACTTGGCTACTCTCAGCCCCTCCTTTCAGTAATAAATACAGATAATCGTAGCAGCGAACATTCGTTGAGCGCTTACCACATGCCGGTACCAGGCTCTGTCCTGTGTGTTTTACACGTGTGGTCTCGTCTGATCCTTACAACAAGAGGTTCTCATTATACAGAGGAGGAAACTGAGGCACAGAGCTCTTCTTTTGTGTGTGGGGTCCAGAGATCCAAAATGGTTGAGATTTGCCCGTGGTCAGTACCAAGTTGAGGTCAAGTTAGAACTAAAACCCATTTGACTACTTCCCATTTATCCATATTTTCATGGTCTGTGATGACGTTATTCTCTTGGCTGTTGTGACTTAGGTAGAAATGAGCCTCCGCATTTCCAGGGACCCCTCTGCCACTGAGGCAGCTGCTACACTAAAAGGGCCACTTGATAATGCTGGAGGGGATGCTTGAGAAGACAGTTGTCCTCCTGGCTATCTGCTTCAGCTCACGGGGGCCAGAAGGCCCTGCTTCTTGCTGCGTGACCTTGAGCAAGTTGCTTAATCTTTCTGAGCCTCTGGTGCCTCTGCTGAAAACTGAAGGGGTGGACAAACCCATCTCAGAGCCCTTTCTAATGCTGATTTTTCTTGAGTCTAGTCTGCAGTATAAAGGGGGAAGTTGGATGTTTTGGGGTTGTTTTGTCGTTTTTTAATGATACTAATGTTGCATGGCAGTTCACTATTCCTCATCACAATACAACTTACATAATCCTTTATAGCTCTCAAAACACTTTTATAGACACGAGGTTTTCTGTTTCAGGTTTTGTTCTTTTATTTGGTTATTATAAGGTGTTGGAGTTTCCTCGCATTTTTCCCAGATGAGAATGACAGCTGACTCTTGTTGAGTACTCCCTGTGTGCCAGGTGCCATGCGAGGAGCTGCACCTTCAGATGTATATATGATTTAATTAGTTCTGTTCTTACAAAGAGAGAGAAATAGCACATATTGTGCCTGTTTGACAGTTGAGGAAAGGGAGGCAGCAAGGAGGGAGGTGACTTGCCAAGGTCATGTGTTGAGTGAGAGGTAGAGCCAGTTGGGGAACTTGGGTTTCACTCATCGCTTCTCTTCTCTCCTCGGTGTGTGCTCCTCTGGCCCCGAGGAGAGTCTGGATCTACTGCTAGTCCACTACAGAGCCACAGGGAGGCTGGCTTGGAGGCACCATCATTGTCTTTGGTTGGAACTGCTCTGGGATTCCCCTGGGGCTTTCCAGTGTCTCTGCAGGACTGTGGAGGGGACTCCACATCTGCCTACAGATTGATGAGGCAGCTTTTGGTTTCTCAGTTACAGAAGTGGCTTTAAAAATACGTTTGCTGGAAATATTGCATGGAAATCTGCTTTGAATGTGAATAGTGGGAAGTGGGCTTTAGTTAAAATAGCTCCATCTGCTTGCCTACCCACCACCCACCCATCTGTCCACTCATCCATCCACCCACACACCCACTCACCCACCCATCCATCCCTGCAACATTGGCTGAGTGCCAAGCAGCCTGCCAGGGCCGGGGAGGCTACTGAGAAGATTAGAGGCATCTGTGCACTTAGGGAGTTGACAGTCTGGCCACCGTCTATGCTGCGTGGAGACTTTTGACCTAGGCTTTCATACTTTTATGACACTCATCCGTGTTGGAGGCAGCATGAGCCTGGGCTGGAGGTTAGGGGACTTGCCTCATGGCCCCTGGGTCTGCACTGAAGCACTGAATCCTCTCTGCCCTCAGTCTCTGTCTGTGAAATGAGAAGATGGACTCAGTATGGATCGGGGACTGGGCGCATGGGCTTCTGAGTCCTAAAGCTGTGAATTTGGATCCCAGCTCTCCCGTGGAACACTTGTGGGATCTTGGACAAGTCACTTAGCCTGTCTAAGCCTCAGTTCCTTATAAATAAAATAGAGAAAATCGTAACAGTGCCTACCTTATGGTGCTGAGGGAGGAGCAAATGGGATGATGCACATGGGGCATATTAGCAGAGTCTTGACACATAAGTGCTCAATAAACATCAGCTTTTGTTCTTAACCTAATGTCCCCTTCTGCTCTAAAATGACCATTTCTTTAAAAATGGTCATATGGTAAGTGAAATTCAGACCTCAGCACTCACAGAAGAAGGGGAGGTCTATGACTATTGAGGTATTTCCTTGCAGGGTCTTCTCTTTTTTTTACATTTGAGAAAGCTGAATTCCAGGGAATAGATTTTTACAGCTAAGTAATAAACCTCGAAAGAGATGATTTATAGAGATAGAGGGTGGTGGCATTTCATTTTAGCTACACATGTGGCCCCAGCACATGTAGGTAGATCAAGGAAAGTCCTGATTTTATTCTTTCTTAAGTCTGTCTAGAAGGAGTGGGACTGTCCTCTTGGGTGGCAGCTTATCTCAGAGCCAGAGCAGGGCTGATCACTGGCAGGTATGTTTTTGCTCCATCCCGGGAGACACCGCCTCAGTTCCTCCTTGCAGGGGTGACTCACTGGATTAATTAAAAACCATCTTAGTTCAGCACTGAAGGTGAAGTGATCACCGTGTGGTGCTTTTGTTTTGTGACAGTTAAAACACCACAAGCCATTCAAGGTCTTGTGTACAAGTAGATTACAAGTTGAGTTGAATGCGGCACTTGGGCTAACTTCAGACCCTTTAGTTTTCCCCTTGATTACACAGTGAAGGTAAATTCAGAAATCCTCATGTATTGTTCTGAGTCTCCCTTAACCTGCACTCTCCTGGGCTTTTCTGACATATGAAAGCAACTGTGTGGAGTCTCCTTGCACGTTTCTTAGTGCAGCCAGCTCAAAACACAGGGCTGATTGCAGAGAGACCAAAGCCCAGTCAACCCTTCTCACTTTCTTTAATCATTCTGTCCGGGAGCTACAGAACCTCTCACTTAATTAGCATAACCACACTAATTTGTGCCTCTGCCTCAACTTGTTAAGAGTGCCTTACAAATATTAATTCTCTGAGCTCATCAGAAAACCAAAGGCACAGATCAAAAGCATGCTTTCCTGACCTATCCTTGTGTTTTCTGTTCATGGGGAGCTGTCTCTATTAATTACCCTAAATGTGCAAGGTTGTAGAATGCAGTTTTTACATTTGACCAAGATAGGAATTGAGTTAGGGACCTGGACTGCATTTCATCCCCATGTTGCAGGGAGCCCAAAGCGACCTGGTCCCAGTGTAGCAGGTGAAATGCACCTACTAGTGAGGAAGTCACGTGGACTAAAATCATCACGTGGAACATGTGAGCCACTGTCACCAGGAATGCTTGGAACTGTGGCACCTTTGGACGTTGGAGAGAGAACTGGCCTGAGCATCTGGCGCTGTGACAGACCCGCTCTGTCCTCTGGGCCGTGATCCCTCCCTGGACCTTGAACTGGAGCAGTGGTTCCTGAGTTTTTTAAGATCATAAGTCCTGCAAGAATTTGATGGGAGCTCCGTGGACCCTGTCCCCTGGAAGGAAGATTCATTTGTGTGGACATGGTTCTACCAACTCTAAATTCCTGCTACTATGTGATAAATAATAATTTGCAAATACCCCAGCTCTTGGAAAACTCCTGTGGAATCTCAGGTATCTGAAATAATCAGGACTTAGTTTCTCCTAGTTCAGTCAGACCTGGGTTTGGTGAATAATTATACATTCCTGGAGTTTTGTAAGAATTTCACGAGATGATGCTTATAAGCTACCTAGCATGATGCTACATGGATAAAAGGAGAAATCCTTTCCTTCCTGCATGAGAATTTTTTTTTTCATTTGTATACAGTAAAACTGATCTTTTTGGGGGTGTACAGTTCTCTGAGTTCATCTGTAGATTTGTGTAACCAGTGCCACAATCAGGATTAAGAACAATTCCATCACCCCAGGGAAAAACAAACTTCTTGCTGCCCCTTCGTAGTCAAACCCTTCCCCCACTCCTGGCTCCTGGCAACCATTGATCTGTTTTCCATCCCTATAGTTTTGCCTTTTCCAGAATATCCTATAGTAGGTAAATTTTGGAAATGGGCTTCTTTTACTCTGTACTGCCTTTGAGTTCATGAAGTTGTTGTTTTTATCAGTATATTCGTTTTTATAGCTGAGTAGTATTCCATGGTATGGACATAATCAGTGTTTATCTGCATAGAATTTGACCTTAGTTACCTAGCTTTGTTTCCTGGAAATAAAGATGGCATTTGATCAACAAAAATTCAAACACCTCAATTAAAAAACTTGAGTAGACATCTCCAAAGAAGATATACAAATGGTCGGTAAACACATGAAAAGATGCTCAACATCACTAATCATAACTACACTGAGATACCACTCACACCCATTAGGATGGCTGCTTTCAAAAAAAATAGAAACTCATGTTCAACATCACTACTTATCAGGGAAATGCAAATCAAAACTACACTGAGATATCACCTTACACCGGTTAGAATGGCTATAATCACAAAGACAAATAACAAATGCTGGAGAGGTTGTGGAGAAACGGGGACCCTCATTCACTGCTGGTGGGAATGCAAACTGGTGCAGCCTCTATGGAAAACAGTATGGAGAGTCCTCAAAAAATTAAAAATAGAAATACCATATGATCCAGCAATACCACTCTTGGGCATCTACCCAATGGACGTGAAATCAACCATCACAAGAGGCGTATGCACCCCTATGTTCATTGCAGCATTATTCACTATAGCCAAGAAGTGGAAGCAACCCAAGTGTCCCCCAACTGATGATTGGTTAAAGAAGATGTGGTATATACATACAATGGAATACTACTCAGCCATAAGAAAAGACACAATTGTCCCATTTGCAACAACATGGAAGGACCTAGAGGGTATTATGTTAAGTGAAATAAGCCAGAGAGAGAAGGACAGACACTACATGAACTCACTCATATATGGAATATAAGTGAACACATGGACAGAGAGAACTGATTGGTGGTTACCAAGGGGAAGGGGGGTTGGGGGGGGGCACAAGGGGTGAAGGGTTACATCCACAAGGTGACGGACAAACAAAAATGTACAACTAAAACCCCACAGTGTTATAAACTAAGACATCAATAAAAAAAAAAATGGAAAGAAAAAAAAAAGAAAAACAGTTTAGAAAGTCGGAGGCCCGTGGTCAATCACAAACGTCAGGAGACCAAACTGGGACTACCAATCATATCACAAGTAATTCAAGCAGAGTAAAAATGGGCAATTTGAAGGAACAATTTGCTTTATGAGTACAAAGTTAAAACTTTAAAAGAATGGAATCACTACACTTAATTCCATCTATTTTGCTTATGTATACTGTATGTCAGTTTTTTGTTTTATTATTGTTTTTGGTTTTGCTTTTTAGACACATTAATTGATTTACTTGGAAAAAATGCATTAAGTTCTTATTGTATTCCTGGCTCTGTGCTGGGCACTGAGGGACCAAAAAATAAGAAGGATAAATTAAAAAAAAAAAAATAGAAACTCACAAGTGTTGGAGAAGATGTGTAGAAATTGGAACCCTTGTGCACTGTTGGTGGGAATGTAAAATGGTGCAGCTGCTGTGGAAAACAATATGGCGATTCTGTTTGGAATTTTAGAAATAGAATTCCAATATGATCCACCAATACTACTTTTGGGTATATACCCAAAACAAATGAAAGCAGGGACTCAAAAAGATATTTGTACACCCAAGTTCATAGCAGCATTATTCACAATAGCTAAAAGGTGGAAGCAACCCAAGTGTCCATAGACAGATGAATGGATAAACAAAATGTGGCATTATACACACAATGGTATATTATCCAGCCTCAAAAAGGAAGGAAATTCTGACACCTGCTACAACATGGATGAACCTTGAGGACATTATGCCAAGTGAAATACGCCAGTCACAGAAGGACGAATACCGTATGCTTCCACTAGTATGAGATACCTAAGAGGAGTCAAAATCATAGAGACAGAAAGTAAGTAGAATGGTGGTTGCCAGGGGCAGGGGAAGGGAGAATGGGGAGTTATTGTTTAACATTTAATTAATGTTTAAGTTCAGTTTTGCCAGATGAAAAGAGTTGTGTGGCCGGATGGTAGTGATCGTAGCACAACATTGTAAATGTACTTATTACCAGTGAACTGTACACTTGAAGATGGTTAAGGTGGTAGATTTTATATTATGTGTATTTTACCACAATTTGTAAAAAATTGCTATGGATAAGAAATATTTTCAATATTTATTTACTTAATCTTAAATATCTTAATACAATAAATTATGTTAAAACATTGGAAAAAATGGCACATGACAACTGTATTGCTAGGAACAATGCTTACGGTAGAAATGACCTCTGGTTTCATTTGTCACAGCTGGGCTGGGAAGAACTCTAGATGAGCTGTAAACACCTGGTGGGATATTGTGCCTTGGGCCTCCTGACTGCAGCGACTCTTGCGATTGGGCTTGTCTCTCCAGGGAGCCTCTGCGACTATGAGACGTTGGCTTCTGTGAGGCAGGAAGCTTTCAAACTGGGGTGGATCCCATACCCACCAAGTCTGGATCTTGTCACCTTGGACCTGAGCTTCTCAGCTGTGCTGGGCGCCTTCAAGGACCCTCACAGAGGGGATTGTCCAGTGCTGCCCTCTGGCAACCTCTGGTTCCTGTCCTGTATCCATCTGAATAGATCAGTGCCAAGAGTGGCTGGTGGAAGTCCAGGGCGCCTGAATTCTAGTTGAGCCCCAGAGCCCGGGGGTGGTGTAGCCTGGCACATAGTGAGTGCTTGGTGCGTGTCAGCTATTAATAAAGACTCTCTCGGTCTCCTCCACGGCTTCCGTCTGAGACTCTGCCTGGACACCGTCGTCGGCACTTACCCTCTGAGTTGACAACACAGATGGCATTTACTCTAGTGCCATTTGGCAGGATTCCAGTGTACTGGCCACATTCGTGAGAAGGCTTCACTGACTTGGGGGAGGGCGAGAGAGAGGATGTTCTATGTAGAAGCAAGATCAAGGCTTTCTCCACGAATTTTAAGGCCAAGCAGACCCTGTTAGATGGAATGGTGCCTCCATTTCAGAGTTGCCACCATGAGATTGCCATGACAGAATCTCTCTTCCCATCAGTGTCATTGACACGTCTCCACATGAATCTGGGATGATAGGCAGTTACTGTGCTTTTTTGATTCTATGGCACCAATACATATAAGACATATTATTGATTTAATAACACTTCTCAGGAAACAAAGAAAAATAAAATACATTAGCAGGGTGTATTGTAGAACAACACACCCTGATTTCAAAAGTTAAACTGTGAAGAAGTATACATCTTAGAATCAGGGTAATACAATAGGAAGCATTGATTCATTTTTTTCAGCTGGTTTCTTGGGCACCTGCTGTCTACGGTTCGTGGCAGAGATGCTGGGGACGTGGTGATAGATAAGCCGAGGCTCCTGCTGTCATGGAGCTCACTGTGACTGTCCAAGCTCTCCCCCCCAGCGAGACCTAGCCTTTGACTGAAGAGTCAGACTCTGGTCTTGCTTATAAATGTAGCTCTGTTCTAGCCTTGCAGCTAGATGTCTGGGCACCAGAGGAAAACTGCAGTGCTTGTGCAGACTGACAGATGGGGTGATGATCACACATCCCGGCTCACACCTGCTGTCCTGGCATAATTATTAATAGCACCCTCCCCGTCGCTCTCAAAAGTGTCCTGGATTGGATGGGAAAACAGTGAGGGAGGAATCATTTACAGCAACTGAGTTCCACAGATTTGTGTCAGAGAGGGTCTTGGTTTGCAGTGAGAGAACTATTTCAGAAATACGGCCTGTTCCAACGCAGGATCAAGCCCACAGAGTCCACAGGAGGGTCAGCTGAATTTGGTTTTGGTCCCATTCTCCCTGTGGGCATCTGCCACTTCATATGTTCCAGTCACTCATGGAAGCATCAAAATCTGGGACAGTTTGGTGTAAAAAAACAATAAATATGTACACACAACAGCAGAATGTGTTTTCCTTATGATAAAATTTAGATTAACCAGATCTTAAACTCGTATTCTTTGGAATGGATGGAAAGGATATTAATGTTTGTGTCAAGTGTTATAGAGAAAGTTGGAAAAATAATTATATAGGAACATTAGTCTGGGTTAAGTTGGACAGGGATTTTGTTTTCCCTGTTGCTATAGAAAGGAGTATGGGGATTGAATTTTTCTGAGAAGTTTCGTTTTTATTCGAGTGATATATTTGATGTTTAAAGAAAACGGCCAGAAAGATAGGTAGGAAGCTTTGTGTTTATGACGGATTGGTAACTTGCAGCCTGGTACTTTAGCAGGTGTTGATGACAGGATCATCTGGGGCCAGGTGGTCCCTGTCCTGAGGACCTGCTGGGTATCCCAGAATGCTGCCTGCAGTCTCCAGTGGGTCTCAAACTTTAGCACCTGGAGGTTGCTGGGCTCTAACCCCCAGTTTCTGATTCAGTAGGTCTGGAGTTGGGCTGAGAATGGGCATTTCTCACAAGTTCCCAGGTGATGCTGATGCTGCTGGTGGGGTGGGTGAGTGGGGGGCCCCCTTTGGAATCACTGCTTAAAGTTAAGTGTGGAGAGGACTGGAAAGAGTTCTGGAGATTCCGCCTAAAAGTTGCCTTTAGAATAGCAGTGGTGCTGGCGGAGGTGCAGGTGCCGGTGGTGGTGGTGTAAAAACAGCTGCTCTGCATTGATGCCAGGAACTGTGCTACATGTTTAATCCTCTCAACAGCGCTGCAAGGAGGTCTCATCTTACAGGTGAGAAAAGCAAGGCCCAGAGGGTTTGTGAGACTTGCCCTGCTGGCATGTGGGACAGCCGGGCTGAAGCCATTGCCCGGTACTGAAATGACCCCTTGTAAATGGACTAGTGGCAAAGAATCACAGATGGAAGAAGATTCTAATAATTCAAGCACAAGTGAACAGCAAGAGGCTGACGATGTTGACACCTCTACCTCTAGTACCTTCTCTCGTCAGCAGTATTATGGGGTAAAAAAACAGTGGTCTAATTAGCTCTGACAAGAAGATGGCCAGAAGATTGGCAGTTTTGAAGAAAACTCTTTGATGAATCTCTCACTAAATGTATATTGGCCTTGGGACATTAGCTACTTAATTAGGTTGATATATTAGTCATCATGATTAGCAAGACATTTTAGAACTAAGCACCTAGAATTTATACTCTAAAATTTAAATTATGTTTAAAGTCACACAATATTCACTTGAATACTTGAAAAACATCGTGGTACGTTTACAAGCTTCTTCTGAATTGTCTTGATGTGTAAGTGTTCTAGTAACATGTAGACACATCCATCTCAGCCTTCCTTTTCTGGATCCTCTCTAGCTCACACACTTGCCACTTGGGAACACCCTAGGGCTGAGTCCTCTGACCTCTCCCTAAGCAATCTGGTCCCATGTCTTTAAATGCCATCCCAGTACTGGTCGTTCCCAAATGTACATTTCAAGCCCCGAACTCTGCCCTAAATTGCAGACTGCCCACTTAGCGTCTCCACTTGGATGTCTCGTGAGCATTCGGACTTGTGCCTAAACCCGAGCTCGTGGCTCTCCGCCTCACCCCCTGCCTCACTGGCTCCTCCTGGGGTGTCTAGGACAGTAAATAATGCCATTTTTGACCTGGTTGTTCAGGCTCAGAAGTCTTGAAGTCATCCCTGACTGCTCTCCAGCCCACATCCAGCCCATCAGTAAGTCCTCCCGGGCTTACCTCAAGTTATCCCAACTCCGATCACTCTTACCGCCTCCTCTGCTGACAGTCACTCCAGGCCACTGCCAGCTCTCCTGGGACTGCCATGGTACACCCTCCTGACTGGCTTCTTGATTTCCACTCTTGCCTCACAGTCATCCAATCTTCATTCAACAGCCAGAGTGTAAAGTAGATCAAGTCAGGCCTGTTCAAAGTTGTCCAGTGGCTTCCTACCACATTGTGAATAAAATCCACAGTCCTTACCCTGGCACCCTGTACTCTGGCCCCTTGATCGCTCTTACCACTGTCCCCTGCCACTGTGTCCCAGCCACACAGGCTTTCGAGCTTTTCTTTCAAGTGTCCGTGGAATATACCAAGCGTACCCTTGCCTCAGAGCCTTTGCACATACTGTTCCCTCTACCTGGGACGTTTATTCCCCCACGTATTGTGTACGCCTACTGAGAGGCCACAGTCAGAAGCCTGGGCTCAGGTGCTGCCTCCACCATTTGCTGGTTATGTGACCTTGGGAAGATTGCTCACCTCTACTCGTAAAAATCAGTTTTCTCACTGGTAGAATGGAGCCAACAGCAGGGTGGTTGTGAGTTCACGCACAGGAAGCCTCAGGTCCTATGTGCTCGGGGGCATGAGCGGTCCTGTGTGCGTGGTTGCTCCTTAACTCCTTTCAGGTCTCTGTTCACACGTCACCCCGGAGAGGCCTTCTCCACCGGGTCTGAGGTAGCTCCCGTCACTTTCTGTCTCCTCACTATCCCGGAACCCTGGCTCTTTCTTTTCTTTTTATTAAACGTAGCATTTGTTTCTCTTTTATGATCTTCTCCCTCATTAGGAGGTAAGCTCCTTGTTAGCTGCTATTTCACCAGAGCCCTGAAGGGTGCCTGGCGCATAGTTGAAGCTCACTAATTTTTGTTGAGTGAGTAAATAAAGGCATGCGTTGGGTGTGGGCTCAACCTCTTAACGGAGAGGGGTGTGCATCTTGAAAAGCGCGGGGAGCATAACCAGAGAACCTGCAGTGTTCCCGTGTCCGCTCAGTGTGGAGGCCACGGTTGGTCGGTCGCTCAGCCGAGGTGGGTGACTGTCTCTGAAGGTGAGGAGGCAGGTGGAGCAGATCCTGGAGGCTGAGTGGGTGAGTGGAAGGGGGAGGGAGCCTGTCCCCGGTGAGGGCATCGCCTCTTCTAACGCTGTCATGGTCCGAGCACAGCAGAGATTGTGAGACCCCTTGACGGCTGCCCATTGAGTCTGCTGGACGTTGACTGTTGGGTCCCATTGGCTTAGCTGGAGAGGAGGGAGGTGACATAGAGGGCAGGCAGGGGCAGGTTTGCGCATGGTGCTGGGTCTTGGGCTGAAGTAAAGGCTGCTGAGTGGGGAATGTGGGAGATAAAGATGGGAAAGGTAATTTGGGGCTAGATTCCAAAAGGCTTCGAATGCCAGTCCAAGCACTTGAGACTTCCTCCCTTAGGAGTTTCAGGAAGCATCAGAAGTTTAAAAGTGTTCTCCACACATATTTAGACTTTCCCCCCGAGTGTTGCAAATATCATGAAATAAGTGGCAGAGGAGAAAATTACTATTTCTGTTCACTTAAAAAAAAAGTTCCTGTCTCTTAATTCCAGGTAAAATTGATAAAGTTAGGAGTATGAGCTTTCTCTCTTTTGTGTCCTGTGTGCTAGATTTAGTTCCTGGCCCAGTCCTGACTTTAAAAAGAACAAGTAATGAACAGCTTCTTCAGAAGCCAGGTGCTGACTCAGCAGCGAGGGCCCTGCCTTGACTGCTCCTCCTGTGGGGAACCAGCATCGCCCCCCAAGGTCCTCCGAAACCCCGAAGCTGTCTTGTGGGGGTGCCTTGGAATCAGAGGTTCTGACCTCCTGTATTTTGCAGGTTAAGTTAGACCCCAAGAAAGGTGGGTGGGTGGACTTAGAGTTCATTTCTGCAGTGTCACCACAGGCCTGCTAGACAGAGACAGGCCGCGTTGTTTGGGGTGCAGTATCAGTTCTCCGTGAGCGTCAGCACTTTGTCGTTGTTGATGCACCCCTGCCAGAAGTGAGGCAGCTGGCTGGCTGGAAAAACACCAGACGGAGAGTCAGTGATTTGGGTTCTCTGGCTGTCTGTGAAACGTCCTTCCCCTCTCTGGACCTCAGTTTCCTCATTTTGGAATGAAAGGGTTCAACTAGCTCTGTGGTTCTTTGTGACTTTGGTGAAAGCCACGGACTTCTCTTCCCAGAAAAATGAACAGATGTGGTTTGGCCAACACTTTAGGAACTCCCTAAAGCCCATGAGATGAAGCCCTGGATCAATAAGGCCCTGCCCCATCTGATACCTACCTCCCCATTCACCTACCTCCAGCTACACAGGGCCTTTGCACATGCTGCTTCTGCCCAGAATGCTCTTCACCCCTTTGATTGGTCAGCTCCTGCTCCTCCTTCAAGTCTCACCCTTACGTGACCTCCCAGATTAGATTAGATTGCCCTGCTAGACATGCTCCCCTTCCCTGAACTTCTCAGCACTGGTCACAGTGGTAACTAAGTGATTCTTCGCACACGGTATCTGACTCTCCCTAAGCTCCCTGTTGGTGTTTGTTGGGTGAATCTCTGGGGCCCCTCTGGGTGTGACATTCTGAGACTGATCTGTGAGTGTGCAAGTGTGTCATAAGAGAATCCCGATCTGTGCTTCCTGTGACACTATAGGAGGTGTGCCTTTGCCTTTGATGATTTCCTCCGGGGCTGGGCAGGGAAGTCACTTCAAAATAGGGTCTAGAGGGCCCAGAAGACTGGCTCCCAGACTTTCTGCCTCAGTACTCTGCTGGGCCTGACTCCAGGCTGGCGGTTCCCCTCTGTTTATGTTCTGGACTGAACTGCAACTCCCACTTGGAACATTCCCACAGTGCTTGGCGCTTCCTCGTATTGTTGTATTTTTCTCCGCAGGGGAAGTGACCAACATCAGACTTTCCTCCCAGCGACGCATTCCATGCACGAAGCTTCGAGTCAGCTGCTGGGCCTCTGTCTCCCTGCCTCTGGGGGGTGAATGTGCACCTTATGGCGTTCACGGGCCCTTCCCTTCTGAGCCGTGGTTTCTGTCTTAATCTCCCTCAAGGAGTGAGCTGCACCTTGCAGGACTCCTGACTCAGGTTTCTTCTGAGTCCAGTAGTGTCTTGTATGGAGGGGGGGTAAAATGTTTCAGACTTCAGTAGCCACAATGTTACCTCCCTGGTTTATGTCACTTTCCACAGTCAAAATATTATTCAGATGGTGCAAATGTTTGTAAGTGAAATTTTGTTGTATATGCACTAAGGGAATGAGTTATCTACCAGAATGTTGCAGTGGATCTCACTGTGATATGGAGAGAAAAAATTCCCTTCTGAGGGTAATAATTTTTCTTTAATGTATTGTATCTAAAGCTGGATGTTTTTAGATAATAAAAGTAACAACAGCAACAGTAGCTGTTCTTTAAGAGTATCTGCTTTGTGCCAAGCGCTTTTTAAACATCATATTTCACCTTTAAATTGCTCTATGAAGTAGGCGGCATGATAGTATACATTTTACATAGGTGAAAAAATGCAGTCCATAGAGGTTAAGTTCCTATCCCAAAGTTGCCCACCTGGAAAGTGCCCACACGGAATCAAACCAGGCCCGCTGTCCTCCAAAGCCAGCACGTGCTCTCCTGCCTCCTCGGGTCATGAGGAAGTGGGGAGCAGATTTCCTAGCCAAGGATAAAAGTTCTGGAGCTGGAGCTGGCTCTCGCACTAAGTCTGTAGCCTTGATCCCCGCATCTGTAGAATAGGGGAGGGGCTTGCTGGGCTCCACCTTTCTGAGTGGTGTGGGGCTTGTGGTAGTAGTACCTCAAGGAGCACCTTTGATAACACGTGGTCAAACACTGTCTACGGAAGTCAGCACGCGTCCACGGCAGCCACAGAGCGTTTGTGCGAGACGCGGAGCGTCTCTATTGGCCGTGCAGTGAGCCTTCTGCTTCTAGTGGAGTTTTGTTTTCAGTCTGCCTCCTCTGTTAGAGTCCCGTGTTGTCTCCCTGAGGTGTGGACTGGAGACGGGCCACTCGCCCGTCTTGGACTGTGAGCATATTCACGCTGGGGAGGACTCGAAAGACACTTTTTCCAAGCTGGGAATTAGTGAGGAATTCTTAACAATGGGTTCTTGCGTTGATCTCCCCCCTCCGCAGACAGTTCACTCTTGAATCCTTTTGGGAGGCCGTGAGGACCCGAGAAGCAGCTGAACCACAGGGCCTCATTTCAAAGCTGTTCTCTCAAGGACACTTCTAGTTCGTTTGAAGGTTCATTAGTAGCTTAGTGGTTTGGAACTCGGGATGCGTTTTCTCCCGGAAGCATTCTCACGAATGTGGCAGCCCCAGCTGGGAGAGGGCAGAGCGGGGCTTGAGCCCAGGTTCCCCGACTGGCCCGTTGTCCTGTGTGTACACAGGCGTGTGAGGAACTGACACAGCACGGTCCTGACCTCAAGGGCTTTACAGACTCAGGGGGAATCAGCAAGACAGAATGAAACTCTGGCTGAGCTGAGGGTGGGGACGGTGGATGCAGCAGTGCTCTCGCGGGAAGGCAAGTGTATGTATGGATTAGAAATCTGACTAACCCGTTCCAGGGGCTGTGGGGGCCATCAGTGTATGTGTAAGGGGGGAGAATTCCCATTTGTTTATTCCTTCATCTGTCCGCCCATCTGTTTGTTCAACAGAGCGTTTTTAAGCGCCTACTGTATGCAGGCATTCTGCTGGTGCTGGGCGGCGTCGTGCGCAGAGCACTTGGTGAGGTAAAGCGTCCTGCAGGTGACAGGAGACGTTGAGATGGGGGTTCACAAATAGAGCCTTTTCCATCTGTTGTGCTTTTGCAGATACACTGAACTTCATGTCCTGGGGAAGAAACGAGGTCAGATACCATATCTGGCATTGAAGACCTGCCTAGGGAGAATTGTTATGGCATTTAGTAGGAAACGGGTCTCTTCTGGACGTAATGGGGGGGGGGTGATTATTGATGGGGGTGAGGGTGGGGCGCGGAGTTCAAGTGGGCTGTGGCACCACCGTCACGTTCAGTGGACCCCTCTGGTGTGACGGGGCTTCCGGGCCTTTGCTCTTTTCCAATGTGTGGTTGCAGTGTGATCTGAGGAAGAGCGTGCTGGTACATGACGAGGGAGATGGGGAACTGGCAGGGGCCCGCACGATTTGCTCTCTTTCCTGCCCGGTCTTTGGTGAGGTGAAGCAGACACGTGCTTTTCCAAGTTTGGAATCTCAGGCTATGATTTTGTAACAATATTTCGATATTGGTAGATCAGAATATGGAGCCTTAAGATCTCATGGAGATTCAGGTTTGACTTCATTCAGTTTGCAGACATTTCAGGATTATTTCTCTTCCTTGGGATAGGCTGGGGCTGGCCTACACGAAGTCGGTGGCACCTGGAAGTTGTAACAGCACATGGAACAGTCAGAACCGGAGTGGCATTTAGTGCCCCTTAAACTTAGTCTCTTTGGTTCTCTCTAGTTCTATAATTTGCTTCATATTGTACCGTCTGACCACAATAGAAGGAAATTCACTTTGATTGTGTACCTTTGGCTAAAGGTACCTCTGACCAAAGCCAGAAATCTGCCATCTGAGCTAATATGGTTTTGCAATCTAAGATTATAAAAATATTGACGATAAATTTACCAAGGGATTCCTAAGTGTGGGGCAGCATGCTCAGCACTTCACAAACATTCTGTAACTTGGTCTTCATTCCAGCTGAGGAGGTGGACTGGAGTTACGCCCATTTAAGAGATGAGGAAGCTGAGACTGCTGTGCTCAGTCGTAAAGCTCGGGGCAGAGCCAGGATCTGAACTCAGGTGGTTGGGCCTGCAGTCTTCCCGACTGTGCTACTCTGGGTGGTTCTTTAAGAGCTTTTCAAAATAACCTCAAACTTTGGGATTGAAATCAATGAAATCCTCCCATCTACCTTGACATTTTCTTCCTTTTACCAAAAAGTATATGATTTCATGCCCTTCTTTTCTTCCAGGAAACCTGTTGTTCAGAATTTAGGTGGTGCAATACTTTCTCCAAGAAAATTATTTCCAAAATAGAGTGGAAGATTGGAGTTTGAGATTATAAACTCTTAGCTGTGTTCGTCCTCCGTGGTCTTTTCTTCTTTAGAAACTGAGGTGTAGCTGCATTTCAATGTTTGTTTTCCTTGGAAACACAGTTTTAATGAAATCAGTTTGTTTTCTGATGGGACTCGTCATGTGATGCACACTGGTCTGAGGGTGGGAACCTCAAAAAGAACGTGTGACCTTAGGGTCTGTGTGAAAATGTTTCTCATATCCCCCACTCCTCCCCCAAGGAAAAGCAGTATTGAAGGTGGAAGTACAGTTCATTCTCTGAGGCTGCTGCTGTGCCGATGAGTAATAAGAGTGTCAGAGGAGGGCCGAGGAAAGAGCTTCTTAATATAGACGATTCCTGAGACCCACCAGTAGGGCGACAACAAGCCTTTTCTTCTGATTTCCCCCCGGGGAGCTCAGGGAGTTTGAAAGGCAGGAGGCAAAGACCTTTCAGAGTAGAATTCAAGTTTTTCTTGTAAGGGTTTGCCAGGGCTCGCCGCTGGGTGATTTGGGATGTCCGAGAGATGAATCCCCTTTCAGCCGGTGACTCAGTCCTTATTTGCTCTTCAACAAAGACACCTGGGCTTGGAAGGGCCCTGTGATCCTCTGGCTGTAGAATGGGCAATGCTGTTGAAAAACAGACACCCCTGAAACGAAGCCATCTGTGCCCCTGGAAACAAGGTAAGAAGGCCCCGGGCCCCACCTCCAGGAAGAGGGAAGGAGGCAGCCTTCTGCTGGCATACTTTGGTTCACACCCATAGCTGAAACTGCTTGAGGAAACGCCTTCCAGATTGGACAATGCTTGCAGTTCAGCATGGTTTAAAGAAAATTAACAGACAGTTCTTAAGGAGTAACATGATTGTTCTCTCACTACGATGGCATGGCTCGGCTGAGAATTTCGTTCAGTTGAGATTTGTATTCAGTGCAGCACGTGTTTGTTGGTTCAAATTTTTCACCTTTAAAAGATATTCCAGACAGAAATTTTGATATCCAGGAGTTTGAATTTTCTGTGACAGTTTGGTTTAGAGATGGTTATTAATAGGTTTCAAATATATAGCACCTTCTGTAAAAAATCTCATGTTAATCCATCCTAGACGCCCATGATGCAGGGCAGCAGCATCCATTAATACCTACTCTGTGTCTCTCAAGGGCTGTGTTAGTGTCAGCTCTGAGGAGGAGGAAGACAGCAGGGCCGCAGAGCAATGCCGTGGTGTGCCTGGACCTGGAGGACCTTTTAATGGTGTCCCAGGGTATTTCGGTCTTCCAGTGCACTTGGCTGCCTTCTTCCACTGCTGGGTTGCTAACCCAGAAGACCGGCAGTTGGCAGACCCAGCAGGCATGCCAAAATCCCAAAGATGGTACCCGCAGGACTTTGTTGGGTCTTGGCTCTTTTACCTCCGCTTGCCAAAAAAAAAAAGTGGAAGTAGCAGTTCACCTGTAGCAAGACAGTTTAATTGCAGTTGTATGTATGGGTGTGTGTTTCTGAACAGAAAAAATAAACTGGAAGAAAATGCATGGAAATGTTAACAATGGTTGTCAGATTATGGATAAATTTTTTTTTCTTTTTAAAAGGGAAAAATAGGTGGGTTGCTAATTTACTGTCAAGTGCCAGCCCCTCTGACTTTCCATCAGTCATTCTTTGGCCAACATGTTACTTTGAAAAAGGTACTCCTTAGTGGTCCTTGATTGGATCCTGGTTTGAACAAAACAGCGATAAAAGACATTTGGGGGACAGTTCAGGAAGTTTGAATATGAACTGGGTGTAGTAGATGACATTTGGGGAGTGTTGCTAGTTCTGTTATGTGTGATAATGGTAATGAGTCATGTAGGAGAATGTCCTTTTTTTGGATAGTCACGCTGAAGTATTTAGGGGCAAAGGGTTCTGTTGTCTGTAGTTTTACTCCAAAATGGTTCCAGTGAATGAATGCATGCATGCATGCATATGTACATACATACAGGTACGTAAAATAGAATAAATTTAACAAGTGTTAGAATCCAGGCAATGGATATTTGAGGTTTGTTGTATTTTCTTTAATGTATTTTTACTCACTTTTTAGGAGAAAAAGACATTAAAAAACCGGTTGCTGGGCCAGCTCCAGTGGCCTAGTGATTAAGTTTGGTGCACTCTGCTTCGGCAGCTGGGTCCCGTTCCCGGGCACAGACCTACACCACTTGTCAGTAGCCATGCTGTGGCGGTGGTGGCCCACATACAAAATAGAGGAAGACTGGCGACAGATGTTAGCTCTGGGTGAATCTTCCTCAGCAAGAAAAACCCACAAATAGTTGCCAATTACAACATCATAGTACAGTGTCCTTCAGTGAATGAATCTTAGCAGACGTGGGTATTTACTGAGGTGGGATGGGACGCAACACCCTTCTTCATTGCCACATGGGCTGGTGTCTGTAGCCCCCAAGAAGAAAACTGGCATTGATCCAGTAACTCAAAAGCACCGCTTTTATAACAAAAATTTAATACATTTCCTGACTTTTAGATTGTCTCTGGTTTTCCTTAGAAAAATGTATACAAGTTAAAACTTCTTAAAATGTCTGTTGGAAGCAGCTAGGTTTACAGACAAAATTAAAGAAAGTTGTATGTTTCGTTTTGTGTAGTTTTGTTGAGTAACTTAGAGGAGTTGTGAGGCCGCCGTTGACACTAGGGATCTCAGGATCCACAGTGAACTGGGGATAAAAAGAAGAGCAGTTTTTTGCCCCTGGTTTCTGAGCCCGGCGAATCGGCCCGTGTCACGTTAGACCCAGGACGGCGGGGAGGCCCTGCCGAGGACCAGAGTAACGGGTGTGGGGCGTCCTTCACAGTTTGTCTGTTTGTCTTTGTCTTTAAAGGTTGTTTATGTTGTGGAAATGGGATTTTAGAACAACATTTAGGAACCGAATCTAGTGAAGCCCAGGCCCCACCCTGCGCCTGATCTGAGTGTTTTCCACGTCCCCGCTCAGCACAGCTGTGAAATCTCGGGGGTGACCTATGGCTCCAGCCCCAGGGCCGCAGTGTGGTGCCAGCGTCTGCTCTGGGAGCAGGTGACCGGGGAACTAGGGCACATCCTCGTGTGCAGGCAGCTGGGACAGCCCAGGCTGCCCCAACTCCTGTCTGCCTGTCTGTTGCCCTGCCATGGTGGGCTTTAACCAGAGCCAGACAGTCGTGCTTAGGAAGCTCAAGCCCAGAAGACATTCTGAAGGGCGATTTAAAGGAAATCATTATCTCCCTTCGAGATCATTTACATTTCTGTTTCCGGGTCATACATCTGGAAAGTTGAAAAATTGAAGTGACAGAGTACTAGTTCCAGAAACATGCATCTCACCACCTCTGCCTCCTGTCATCCTAAAGAGCATTTTACACCTCATAGAGAAACGTCTCTCTAATGATTTTAAACAGTGCCGCACATGCACCCTTTGAGGGGACCAGTGTTACACTCTGACTCTTACACGTAGTTCTTAGTTTTCTTAATAGCTCTGAGAAAGGAAAACTTCAGGAAAGAACAGCACTGCTCTTTGTTTTTTACCATAATGCATGCTTGCAGTGGTTGATAAATTTGTCATTTGTATTACCTCAGTGAGTTCTAGCAGGCCCCCACACAAAAAAATAGGATGGGAGGTAGAGTAAGTCAGTAGCTTTGCATAATCCTGAGCGGTCTTGCCAACCAGAGTTCTGCCCCTGAGTTGCTCTCTGACCTTGAACAAGTGAATTTTGTAATCCCAACTTGCCTCATTCACTCACTGCCCTTATCTCCAATGGCCTTCTCCAAATGCATGTATCTTATCATGTTATTTCCTTACAGCCCTCACCTCAGGGATTTTTAAAAAATTTATCTGCTTAGACACTGCTTGTTTGTAAACCGCCTGAGGGCTGTCTGTCAGGATCATTGTTCTGTCCTCCATGCTAGCACAGTGTGTGGCACTTGGTGCCCTCCATGAGTGCACTCAGTGACAAAGCTGAGTGCTCCCTGGCTCCCAGTGTCACCATGGGTGTAAATGAGGGATGAAAGGTGGAGCCTGGTCCCCGGTGCATAGTAGGTGCTCAGGGAATGGTAGCTGGCAGGTGTTTGGTGGTTATATGAGGCTTGGAAATGGTCATTCTTTGCCTTTCTCTGCCCAAAGTAGAGATGTTGGGCAGAATGAAAACAGGTACACCTTCCCCATCCCACAGCAATTCTGAATTCACAAAAAGCAAATTTATTAATGATTGTTCACACTGCAAAAGATTGCTTCATAAAAGTCACTTAAATCATGGTCAGCACTTAGTTGTTGATTCATTGACCTGGACACCTTGGGAAACCATCACTTTACAGCTAAATCAAACTTCTCTGAAATACTCCTGTAATCTTGCCCTCTCAGAAGACTCTCTTTCATTCTTTTTCAGAAATAATTTAAAGGGTTGTTTACAGTGGTCATTTTGACTTTTGGGAGTACAACGTGGGCAGAAGTTTCCCTGGGAATTAAAAATTGAAGCAGTGATTGCAAATTGAATTGTCTCCTTCAGAAATCCCGGCAGCTCGGGGCCATACCAGCCTGGTAAATGGAAATGTTAATGATTTTCATGTTTGTACACAGTTGGGTGTGAGCGAATGAAATTAGCACCCTCAGTGGAAGAGCTGACTATAAAAAGTGTCTTTCCTAGGCTGGGGCTGACTTGGTGGTTTTGTAGTGCTGAGAAGGAGATTGGCTGGCTGAGGTGGAAGTGGGGTTGGGGAGTCAAGGATTTGCATAAATTCCACATGTTCCCTGGTTTCTCTGCTGTAGGGGCAAATCTAGAATTGTTTGGATTCCAGTCTGCAACAGTGTTTAGACTTGCCTTTACAAGGTAGGTAGTGAAGAAGCATTTGGGGCCTCCGGATGCCCATGAGCCAGGTGATTAATACTGATGGCTTTTCTGGCCAAAACTGAAGCCGGCCCACCTCCCACCATCCATTTTCTGTTCTTTATTCCATTGCTTTGGGACCCCAGTGATGTCTGGTGTCGGCCTCTCAGGCAGTGCTCCAGGATGTGCAAGGCTGTGTCCCGCGTGCCGACCACCCCACTCAGTGCCTTCTAGCTGAGGAGGCGAGCCGCACACTTCACATTTCCAAGCCTGTTTCCTAGTCTCTACATGTGATTCATATTAACGCCTACACTGAAGGACTATTGTGAGAATTGGATGAGATAATTCATGTAAAGGGGTTATATATGCCCTTAGCGTATATATATATATGCCCTAGCATACAGTGAGCACTTAATGAATAATAGTAATTCCATTATCATACATTACATAATAGAGAGAACCCTGGATTTGCCAGGTCTGTGGATGTGGATCGTGGGCCTGGTCCTGTCCCAGTCCCTACTAGCAGTGTGCGTTTGGCTAACTCTGCCTGTTTCCTTCTCTCAGTTGAAGGGCTCACATGCCAGATGATCTCAGAGGTGGCTTTGAGGGCTGTGAGTCGATGAGCAGCAGCACTGGCCACTGCCCTTCGTATCTGCAAGCTCCAGTACCTGGAGAAGGCATCAATTCTGCTGAGCACCATGGTCACGGGGGATTTTTATGGTGTTGAATTTCTTTGAAAATGGTTATTGTAGGACCAGACATAATGGAGCTATTCCTAGTTAACTAGAATATTAAACTAACCAGGACAATCCATTTTCCCCTTCATTTCCCCAATGAAGAGCGTGGACTCGGGAGCTCAGATGCCAGCATTGAGTCCTTGCTCCTCCACTTTCTACTTGGCTGATCTTGAGCAAGTTACTTAACCTCTGGGCCTCAGTTTCCTCATCTGTATATATTATCTGCTTCATGGGGTGGTGTGAGGATCCAGGGGTTTACATGTAAAGTGCTTAGAACAGTGCCTGGCACCTAGTAAGTGTCCAGGAAGTGTTTATTACTGTTGTTATTTTTAGGTTAAGTATAGAGAAATTACATTTTATTTTAGTTGAAAAGATGTTACATTATTAAAGAAAAAGTTGACAGAATGCAAAGAAGAAAATGTTGAGTGTCTAAATCTAAAGGGCCTAAAACATAGTGAGTGAGCAGAATTGTTAGCTGTTACAGCTACTCTTTTCCAGAGCTGCTGCCCATGCAGGCATATATTTCATATTATTGTAATCAGGGGCAAATCATTTTGTTTTTCTTTGATTTCATGCTTCTGTGTGGTCTTCAGGCTACTGTAATGACTGTGACATTTCATCATGTTAATGTCTTGTAACTTATTAAATTAGTATTCACCTGCTGTTGAATGTTGAAATTATTTCCCCTTTTTGCTGTTATAGGTAAGGCAACAAGAAGTAGCTTCATTCATATCTATTTGTGATTCTGTTGGATGATTTCCTTAGCATAAGTTCCCAGTGTAAAGTTCCCAAGCCAGAAACATAGGAATAGTGTTAAGGCTCTAAGGGATGTATCTTTTAACATTTTCATGAGTGATGCGTCAGTTTATCAGTTAGCCACAAGCACATCAGCACTGAGTATTATTTTGAAATTGTTTCTCTTGTAAAACTTAAACTATTATATACTGGTGCCATACTGATGAGTTCCTTAATGGCATGGGGCTCAGAGAAGGGCATGGCAAGTTAAAAGCCATTATCAGTGCTAAGAATCCTGTTTTTGTTTTAAAATTCTATTTTCCTATGATCTTTTGAGTTGGACTTGGCTCAGTCTCATTCCAGTGCTGAGTTTCATAGAAAAGAGGCATGAGACTTTATTTAAGGCTACCTATGTACCATCACAACATTTTGTCTTCTGCCTCCCAGGAAGCAATGATTAAATACGTTAATTTCCTCGTATGAAAGGGACAGAGTGAGCCCAGAGGTGTTGTTAACATTGTTAGTGTAATGCTTACTGTTAGGCAGCGTGACTAATGACCCATCTGACTCCTAATGACCCAGCTCTTCTTCCTCACTGCTTCTGTTGAGGGCTGACTTGTTACCATTTTCCCTAACTGCTTGTACGTGATGGGGACACCAACTCAGTTGTTATTAAAATAGATATACTGCCCTTAAACAGTTTGCTGCGAGGGCAGTTTGAATCAACACATGCGAGCATCAGGGTGTTAGAGTAGATATAATGGGCGAGGATGATGTCTAAGCTGCTCGTTGGTGAGGCTCCACGCCTTGTTTCACGCCTGTTTGGACGTGACCATCAATAGGCTTCAGAGTAGGAGAAAATATTTTCAAAGCAAAGGTTATTTATCATGCTATGGAATCACAGATGTCTTAATCTAGAAGTGAACTATAAAACTTGTCCAAAATGATTTCCCAGTTTTAACCAGTGAAGAATTTGAGGCTTAGAGGAGTGAAGTAACTTGTCTGAAGCCCGCAGCTAGTTTGTGGCTTAGCATCCCCTGTGTTAGGATAGTAGTGTAACAATGGTATCATGATGTGCGTGATAATAACGTCAAACAATGCTATGATTATGTGCTTTACGTTTATGATATGTATTTATGTGTGAGAATAAAATAATATGTTCAATACATTGTATCTATCATATATACAGTATATAATATGATACAGTAATGTATGTAATAATAATACAGTAATAAAGTGTTGGGATATAATATTACATTAACAATGATGGCTTCCTATATGCCAGGTGTGGTACTGAAAGATCTGTGTACATTATGGGCTTCCATAAATCAGTTTTTTGTTAAGGGAAAGATCAGACATGGAAAATGGAAACCATTAGTGTGAAGGAATTTTTCTCATGAGAAATGTGGGGTATTGTTTTGGGTGTGGGTCAGAAAAAGGAAGGAAACTTCGCTTGGTCATCAGATATTTCCAAATTTAGGACAATATCTATCCCTAGCCATTGGCTTTAGGATATGCCTTACCCTGGGAACATGCATAAAATACATTTCCGTGTTTGGCCATTTCTTTTCCAGCTGTATAGAGGGTGTCACCATTATTTAAGATAATAGCAGTGGCCAGCAGCCACTTTATATCTAATTACATTTTGGCAATTGCTTAGAGGGCACTTGATTTCAGAAGTCACTTCATGCCGAAATACCCAGATGACTGTTTCTGGGGATCTGTGGACCACAGCCGAGGGAGTCCATCTGTGTCAGGGGTGGGTCAACTTCTTAAAGGGCCAGATAGTGAATTTTGTAGGCCTTGCAGGGCCAAGAGGCAAAATCAAGACTATTATGTAGGTACTTATATAACCAGCTAAAATGAAACCATTTAAAATTGTGAAAACCATTCTTTGCTTGCAGGCTATAAACAAGCAACCTGCACAAACAATGAGGAGGCCAGCAGGTTTTATGCTGCAGGCACAAGTTTGCCACCCCCTGATCTATGGAGTGTTTTTGGTTTGGTACTCTGGAATTCAGAAGCAGGTCATTCATCAGTTACCAAAAAATCTTCAAATTTTCAGGCCAGAAGAAAACTTAAATATCACCCTCCAGCTGCCTCATTTTTATAACTGGGATTACTTAGCTGAGCCTTCTGGTCTCTAGTCTACCACACATTTAGGTCTTTATGAAAATAGTCCTCTCATCACTACAGTGATGAGAAAATAGATGATGGAAGGTTTGACGAAGCTGGTGCTATTGAATATGGAGGCCTTAAACAGTCTTCCTTTACCATGGGACACTGTACTGAAAAAATTCCAGTTTCTGTCGTCATTCATTCTTTGATTGATGGATATTCATTCATTCAACAAATATTTATTGAACGGGTTCTATGTCAGGCCCTGTCCTAGGCACAGGGGGCCTAGTGAAAAAGTAAGACATCACTGCCCTCTGGAGTTTATGGTGTCTATGTAAACAAGTAAACTATATAGTCTGTTGGATGACAGGCATCGTATAGAGAAGCAGGGAAGGGGATGGGAAGTCCAGGGCTCGGGGAGGGGTGGTCAGTCTTACAGAGGATGGAAAGGGAGGGCTGCTCCCCAGTGAGGAATTGGAGTACAAACACTGCAGCTGTCTGATCGTGAGCACTGTAAAGGAGGAATGGCTGGTGCAGAGGGGCTGCGGTGAGAGTGGCGGCTTGTTTGAGGAAGACCGTGAGGCCAGTGTGGCTGGAGTACAGTAGGCTCGGGGGCGTGATAGGAGATAGGGTCAGGGAGCAGCAAGTCATGTAGAGTCTTCTAGGTGGTTGTGAGGAGTTTGAAGGGAGAGCCAGGGTGATTTGCTGAGGGGTTGAGGATGGAGTGGGAGAGAAACAGAAGTCCAGGATGACTCTGATGTTCTGGCCCAAGCTTCCTGTCTGTTATAAACAGAGAAGGGTGCCAGTGAAGCAGATGGGGTCGGGGAGATCAGGAGTTGGGTTTGGTATGGACTGAGTTTGAGATGTCTGTTAGAGATCTGAAAGGAGATGGCTGTTAGGCGGTTGAGTATAAGAATCTGGAGTTAGAAAAGTCTAGGCTTTGAGTCTTTGACATAAAGATGGTGTTTAAATGGGGCTGTCCCGGTGGCGCAGCGGTTTAGTTCGCACTTTGGCAGCCTGGGGTTCACGAGTTCGGATCCCAGGCGCCCACTGACGCACTGCTTGTCAGCCATGCTGACGCAGTGTCCCATATAAAGTAGAGGAAGATGGGCACGGATGTTAGCCCAGGACCAGTCTTCATCACCAAAAAAAAAAAAAAAAAAAGAAACATGATGTTTAAAGCTATGAGACTGGATGAAATAACCAAGGAAGTGAGTTAGAAACGAGAAGGGGCCAAGGACTGAGCCCGGGGCACTCCAGCATTAGGAGGTTGAGGAGATGAGAAAAACCCTCCAGGAAGGTAGGAGGACATGCAGGAGACTGTGCTGTCCTAGGAGCCAAGTGCAGAAAGTTACAGGAAGGAGGGAGCAATGGTGACAGATCGTGCTGATTTGAGTCTAGTCACATGAGGACTGAGACTTGACCGTGGGATTTAGTAACACGGCCATCACCAAGGACCTTGACAAGAAGTTTCAGTGCATCCTTGCGGGTGAGAGGGTTTTAAAAGAGAATGGGCAGGGGCCGGCCCAGTGGCGCAGCGGTTTAGTCCGTGCTTGGCAGCCTGGGGTTCGCTGGTTCGGATCCCGGGCGCCCGCCAACGCACTGCCTATCAGCCATGTCGTGGCGGCGTCCTATATAAAGTGGAGGAAGATGGGCACGGATGTTAGCCCAGGGCCAGTCTTCCTCAGCAAAAAGGGGAGGATTGGTGACGGATGTTAGCTCAGGGCTGGTCTTCCTCACCAAAAAAAAAAAAAGAGAGAATGGGCAGAGAGGAATTAGACACAGTGAGCCTGGACAATTCTTTGTGGAGTTTCGCTGCAAGGGGGAGCAAAGGCGAGGTGGTAGTTGTTGAGGGTGGTGGGGTCAAGGGGAAGATTTTTAAAAAGGGAGAAATAATGTCATGATTGAATGCTGATGGGAATGATCCAGTAAAGAAGGAAAATTTGGTGACTGGGAGAATTACTGGACAAGAGAGAAGTCGTAATTATAATGGCTACTTTTTCTTGGGTACTGCTCTAGTCGTCAGTGCTAACAGGTCACTGCAGTCTTTGATAATGGTTCATGCTTCTTCAGGTGGCAGTTTAGCTGGGCTCCTGGTCTCAGCTGGGGACGCTCATGTGTCTGCAGCAGCACCAGGAGGGCTCATCTCTGTGCCTCCAACAGGATAGCCCGGCTCACTCACCTGGCAGCTGGCAGGTTTCCTGGAGAGTGCGGCATTCAGGGCCACCTGAGGCCCAGGGCCAGAACTGGCACCATGTCACCTCCCCCTCATTTGATTGGTGAAAGCCCGGATTCAGGGAGAAGGGAGAGAGACCCCACCTCTTGATGGGAGGTGCCTAAAGTCACCTTGCAAGGAGGTGTGGCTACAAGGAGGGGAATACTTGGGCCATTTCCCAGACAGTCTGCCACAGTTGTCTGTGAGCTGAGTGCGTTGCATTTGATCCTCACAAGAGGTGTGTGTGGTGGGCAGTATTGTCTCCATTTCACAGGTGGGGAAGTGGGTTCAGTGAGGGTCCAGAAACTTGCTCAAGATCACACAGCTAGTAAGTGGCAGAGTTGGGGCCCAAATCTTGGTCTCTGATACCCAAGTCTCTTTCTTCTCTGTTCTACCTTCCTGACAGTGCTGTTTACCAGACAGACTAGAGTGGCACCTCCTCTCTTTTCTTGTCAGGCAAGGGAATAATATTTTTGTAGATGATTATATCTCATAATTAGAAAGGGCTGAGGGAGGTGGTTATCTTGTGTGGTTTGCATGTTTACCGTGTGGGGATTGGACAACGATATTTATTAGAATCCTGTTGAGGTCACAGTAGTGTGTGTAATTAGGGCCTTTATTGACACAAATTCAGGTCTCCACTCGCAGCTGGACCCTCAGGGCCCTTTAACAGTCTTACCACTTGTCCTTGGTCAGCTGACTCTCCTATTTCTCAGAGAAGCCTATCCAGTCACCACTGTCTACAAGACCCCCTTCAAACCCCCTTTGCCTCCAGGCCTTCTGACTTTCTCTCTGTCTTTATCCCTGCCTCTCTTTCTGTCCCTGACATAGGGACACCCTGCCTCTAGTCCAAGGTTAGCCTCCTCTGCTCAGGTCCTCCTCCTTCCAGAGCCTGTTGTAATCAGCATCTGTCTCCTCAACCAGCTGGACTTCAAGCTTTCCAAGAGCTGAGTCCAAAAAGCAGAAAAATTAGCATTAGCATCCAGGAACTTTGGCTCTGCCACTGTGTAGTCTTGGGCAAGTCATTTTCCCTCGGATTCATGAATCTGAGAAGAGTGGATGAGTTGAGCCATCTCAAAGACCACTCAGGGAGAGCAAGGTCTGCTTATGTCCACATAGGAAACCATAGGCCCAGAGCTCGGTTCTGTGTACAGTGGCTACTATGTGTCCCGGCTCCTGACCTTTGTGTATCCGACAGCCCTTCAGTTTGCGGCAAGAGCTCCAGCATTCTCTCTGCCTCTCATCATTCCAGTGTCAAAACTTTGTTGGCTCCAGGGCCGGAGCAGCTGCCCTCCCCTTAGCTCATTAGGAAAACAGCTGGAGAGATGGCTGGCGTGGGTGCTGATTCCACAATCTCAGGAAAGGTGATAGATATTTGGTTGGAAAGCAAAGACCACAGTGAACATATATTTTCGAGCTCTCTTTGGGTGGAGGGAGTAGATAAGGGAGTGATTTGATTAAATCAAGCATTTCAAGTCTCTGTAACCTTGCTTATAGGAAGCCCAGCAGTTTTGTTGTTCTTTAAAATCCCTAAGTTGGGATTCCAGCAAGCTGAGTAGGAGCGAAGGAGGGAGAGGGAGCCAGCAAGGAGCCAGCCAGCTTCTGTCTGTCTGCTGTGCTTTCAGCAAGCTGATGCCCAGGCCTGAGATTCAGGGTGCAGAGTGGGTCTTTATTCTTACATACTTTTGCCACTTATTTATCATGTGACCTTGGGGAAATTACTTAATTTCTGCCAGCCTCAATTTGCTCATCTGTAAAATGAAGGCAACTAATAACACTTACCTCATGGAGTGTGAGGAGGAGTGGATGACAGAGTATTTGGCACAGAGTTAGCGCTCGATTCATTTCAGCTATGATTGTAATTATTATATAAACTCACGTTTTGTTATGTTGTACATTCATTAAAGGTTTTTCATACTTTCATGATTATACTTTCAAGATGTGTCCTTATAGTATTTCTTACTCACTTGGTCATCCATTCTCTGAGTTTGTATTTATCAAGCACCTACTTACAGATGTGTTACCATTGCTTATTTTCTTTCTGCTCAGATTACAGTGAGCTGTTCATTTCCTAGTGGTGGACATTACGATATTCAGACCTGCGGTTTGCTGAGCACCTACTTCAGGACAGTTGTTTACCTGGGGGTTTGTTTCTAAAATCAGGGCATAAGGGGAACATTGCATGTAGTCAGAATTACCCTTGAAAACCCCTTAAATCATCTATAATAAACAGTCTACATCAGGGGGTCATCAAACTTTTTCTATAGAGAGCCGTTACTAAATAGTGGCTTTTCAGGCCGCATGTGGTCTCTGTCACATATTCTTCATTTTCTTTTTTATAACCCTTTACAACATAAAACCCGTTCTCTGCTCTAGGCCTTCAGATGGCCTTTGGTCTACACAACCAGCATGTGGTAGGCAGCCTCAAGATGGCCCCAGTGTCCCCTGCCACCTTCGACTCATAAGCCCAGGGGTAGTCCCCTCCCATTTTGTATCAGGGTTGATTCTGATGGATGGTATGTCCTGTCTGACTCTGGGGTGGGTCTGCCTCTCTTGGATCCTGTGCTTTGGGAGAGACCAGCTACCTGTTGTGAGGAGCTGAGGCCTCCTGCTAACGGCATGGGAATGAGCTTGGAAATGACTCCCCAGCCCCAGTCAGACCTCAGGTGATGCAGCCCTGGTCGAGACCTGAACTTCATCGGAGACCCTGAGCCAGAACCACGCGGCTCATTGAAATCATTCTGTCTTTAGGTAGTTATAAAATCCTCAGCAGTGAAAGGGGAACAGTGAAGAATTTTAAAGAATGCCTGCTTGCCTGCAGAGTTTAATCAATTCCTGTTTAATATTAAGTGTCCATACCAGTTATACATGTTAGCAAATCTGTTTGTGGATAGGATGGTAAAGTTGCCGGAGAATATGATGCAGTGTGATTACGAGGCAGTACACCACTTAATCCCCACAACAGCCCTTGCTAAGGTCAGGACTGGGGGCTAAACGTCCAGTTTGATCTGACTTGCTCCCAGCCCCTTCTGGGCTCTCACTGATATTCATTACGGCGCTCCACCATAATACAGCAGCACTTGTAAGCTGTGGAGAGCTTTTGCTCCCACACTGAATAGCTCCAGATGGCTTTGCTCTTTTTCAGTTTTAACCGGAGGACCTTCTGTACTTAATGGCTCATCCACGGGCAGCTGGCCGTTGACCTATGTCGTGTGGCCTGCCTTGGAAAGATGAGCTGGGCCAATTGGTTCTGGCTTAGGAATTTGAACCAGGAGTCAGAGAGACCATCTAATCACTGGTGGGCATTTGAGCTCAAGAGTCGTACAGAATTTGAAATGGCAGCCATGATGTGCTGCCAGGTTATGTGGGAGTAGTAACTCAGAAGAAGCACGTTCATGCATTTGTTTAACGAATGTTGATGGGGGAACCTGCTGTGTGCCAGGCATTGTTTTAGTCACCTGGGTTACAGCTCTCCGTCCTCGTGGAGCTTACATTTTTAGTGAGGAAAATAACAGACACTACGTGAGTGAATCACGAAGAACAGGAGAAGGTTTAGAGCTGTGGAGCAGAATAAGGGGCATCAGAGTTCCCAGCATGGGGCTCAGATTGCAGAGTTAAATGGGGCGGCTAGGGGTGGCCTCAGTGGGAAGGTGAGATTGCGTCAAGTCTTGGAGGAGGTGTGGGAGTTGGCCAAGCAGATATCTGAGGAACGAGCATTCCAGGCAGGGAGATCAGGTAGGTGTGTTCACGGAATAGTGAGGAGGCTGGTGTGACTGGTGCAGAGAGAGCCAGATCCTCTCAGGCACTGAGGACCATTGTAAGGGCTTTGACTTTTATCATGAGAGGAGTGGGGAGTTGCTGCAGAGTTTTGAGCAGAGCAGTGAAATAATCTGGCTTAAGTTGTGGTGGGATCACTCTCTTGTGTGTATGGGGGGGTAAAGGGGAGCCGGGGCAGAGGCAGGAGCCCTGGTGGGAGCTGGTGCAGTAATCCAGGGTGGTGCAGTGCAGACATGGAAAGTGCTTGGATCTGACCGTATTTTGAAGGTTAGAGCCAACAGGATTTCCTGACTGCTTGAGTGAGGGTTGTAGGAGAAAAAGAGGAGTCATGACTCCAAGGTTTTTGGCGTGAGCATCTCACTGTATGGATGGAGTTGCCGTCCACTCAGATGGGGAAGGCTGTGGGGGAGGATCAGGAGTTCAATTAGAAGTGCCTTTTAGATATCCAAGTGGGAATACGGAGTGGACAGTTAGATATCTAAGTCTTGAAAGGAGAAAGCTCTGGGCTAGAGGTATAGATTTGGAGTCTTGGCTTAAAGGTTATATTTAAAGCCGGAAGAGTGGATGAGCTCCCCAAGGGAGTGAGCCTCGATGGAAAATGGAGCCGGGTGCAGAGAGGCAGCAAAGCAGGGAGAGATGGAGAGTGCTGGTCTTCTTCATTCCTACCCTTCCCAACATCTGGGTGTCTGGCTTTCTTGGGATTCCCAGGAGTCTCCTTGCATTCTTACTTACCTTCAACCTTGCTTTTTACTGGAACATGTTTCGTTGGGTTTCTTTCCTTGCCAGCAAAAGAGCTATGGCTACAATGGTGGTATCACCCCCTTTATAGGTAGGAAACAGATTCAGGGGTTGCACTTGCTCCGGGTTATACCCAGTGGCCTAGCTGGACTTGGCGTCCACCTCCTTCTGCCTCCAAAGTGTGTGCAGTCCCATCATTGTTCCTGAGGTGTGGGTGGCTGTGGTGCTACAGAATTTAGTGTAATTTGAATGGTTTCGAGTGTCTTGTGCAACTGAGAGGGGGGAGGGGGAGGCGCCCAGACTGAGACTGTCATTGGCCTGAGTGTTAGATCTCAGGGGTCCCAATGCAGTGAAAGGCATGGAAGTGTTGGGTGGGTGGTTCAGTGATTTCTTTTTTCATTTTCTATCCACAAATATCTGAACACCTGCCATGTGTCAGATACTCTTGGGCACAAACCTTTCCAAACCTGCGTTCCTCATCTGAACCACAGAACACAGAATTGTTTGAGTGACAGTTTTCTCAGATCTTCTGGGGATGGTGCATAACTAGTGTCATTCTGGATGCACAGGAGAGAAGTTAGTTCATTACATCTAATAGATGCCTTAGAGTCTTAGGCTTCATTCCCTCCTGTAACCCTCCTTAGTTGAGAAAGGCAGAAGCCAGAATACCCCCAGGTAGATCCATAATTACAGGCTGATAAATACATGAAAGATCAGAGCTGCGACCTGCAGGGTTAAGTCACAGTTAACCAGGTGAAGTGGGGGGCCTGGGGGTGGGGAGCACAGCCCAGCTGAGGAAACAGTGTTAAAGCCTTGAGGCGAAGGTGTGGGGTGTGTGAGAGGGGCACTCAGTGAGATGACAGGTACCTGTCTGGTCAAAGCCTTGAGTTTAAGAACATTCACAAGCTGAAAGGCCGTTAATGGTCTTAAGTGGTGTGTGTGTGTATTTGTGAAAGAGGTTGATTGAGAGAGATGAGATTTGTGTTTTGAAAAGATTACCCTGACTTCAGTGGGAGAATGCACTGGAGAAGCAAGAGTAGACTCGGAGGCTGAGTTCGTCATCCTGGCAGATGATGGCCGCTTGGATGAGGGTGGTGGCGTGGGACAGGTACACTGGATATTTGGAAGGTAAAACGGAGGGCTTGGTAATGGGTGGGATCTGGGGGATAACGGTGTAAGCAGGTCAAAGATGACAACCAGGTTTCTGGCTTGTGTTAACAGGTGGTCACTATCCACAGAGATAAGAAGTACAGGGGAAACCCATTGTTGTTTATTTGGTTTACATATAAACAGTGAATTGTGGTTCTTTTAAGGCTTTTTCTATTTTTATTAACCACAGGAGTCAAAACCGCCGTAGCAGGTGTTCGCAGCCTCAGAATAATTGAGTAAGTTCTCCCTGAAGTTCTTAACTTGTGAGGTTGAGGGGCTTTGAAAGGGAGTGACCTGGAGATAGCCTGCTCCAAGTGCATCTTGAGAAGGCCTCCTTTTGCCTGGCATGACATCTCCAGCACTTCTGCTCCAGGTAGCTCTGTCCAGGGAGATAACTGCCCACATCGTGACCTTCAGAAGGGGTAAGAGACCCAGCTGTGGCTCATTTTTATTCCTTTTCATGGGCAATTGGGCTCCTAATGAGAATGTTTTCCATTGGGAGGTCCCAGGAACCCTCCATCCGTGAGTGACTCACATGATTTATTGGAAGAGCTACTGTGTCACAGTGTCAAGTGTGCTCACGTGGGCAGCTAACACTTCTACAAGCAGCCAGCGGAGTGTTGTCCTTTCAGTTGGGACTCGTGATGATGGAGTATCAAGATGGACAAGTTAATTTTCTATTTATACGAAAGCTAATTTCTTTTAAGGCAGGGGGGTGGAGAACCCTGGGATGGATGGCATGGAGAGAGAGAAGACAGATTCTCCGACTTGGCATTAAGTATTTGGCAACTACGTTTAAACTTCTCATCCTAGGCACCAACCAGGGGCTGGGCACCGAAGGCTCACAGAAAGCTTGTTGTACAAATGAGATGAAATCCTTCCATGTGTCTCCTTTGCTTCTTCCAATTAAGAAAAAGCCAAGGACCACCTTACTCTTGAGGTATTTTTAAACATGAAATCCAAAGGACACATACTCAATTAACAGCCTGTGGAGAGGGGTGAACAGAATTCCCTGTGCAAGTGACTTGATTGGCCACTCAAAAATTATTGATTATTAATTGAATCCATCATCTCGGCTTGCCTTCTCAAATTTTCCAGTATTGTTGAGAAGCCAGCGGCTAGGAATTTGATTTAACGTAACTGATACTATTGGTAGTTTTATTATCTTTGTATGGTTTTGAGACTCAACAGTTGAAATGTTCAGCTTATTTTATATCTTCCATTTCGCCAGAACCTCATTCATAGTTTAACTCAATACTTATAGTATGACTATGTAATTACATTTAAGTGCTATGAATGAAAAGTACCTGGGGCTGAGAAAGCATGTAATGGGACCTAATCTTTTACTTCATTCAGCAAAAATTAATGAGGACTTTCTATGTGTCTAGCACTGTTCTGGGCACTGGGGATACAGCAATGAGCAAAATAGACACAGCCACGCCTCTCACTGCCTCGTGGAAGAGGGGCAGTGCGCTTAACCTGCAGTAGAGGGGGTGAGTGTGATGCAGGGTCTCGGACCCAGTTACCTGGTCTAGGAGGTCAAGGAAGGTCTATGAGGGAAAATTATTTAAGCAGAAGGAGCTGAGCATATTCTGGACGGTCTGGAGGGTGACTTTACGTTGATTTCAGGGCTGATTTGACAGCTTTGTGTCGATCCCCACTTGTATAGTGGAGATGCGTTGTATACAGGCAGAGGGCTTGGGTTTGAATAAAAGTACACAAAGCAACAATTATGTAATCAAAGTTACCCTTGAGAATCCCTACTGGAGACCAACAAAGTCAGTTATCCTTTCAGCGCTGAAACAGAACGTTGTTTCTTTTTTTTTTTTTTTTTTTTTGTGGGGAAGACCAGCCCTGAGCTAACATCTGTTGCCAATCCTCCCCTTTTTGCTGAGGAAGACTGGCCCTGGGCTAACATCCGTGCCCATCTTCCTCCACTTTATATGGGATGCCACCACGGCATGGCTGACAGGCAGTGTGTCGGCGGGCGCCCGGGATCCAAACTCGCGAACCCCGGGCTGCCAAGTGCAGACTCAACCGCTGCGCCACCGGGCGGCCCCCTCAGAACGTTGTTTCTTTAAAGCAGGAGTCAGCAAGCACCGCCCATGGGCCAAAACCACTTGCTCCCTATTTTTGTAAATAAAGTTTTATTGGAACACAGCCATGCCCCTTCATTTACATATTTTCTGTGCTACTTTCCCACTAAAATGGCAGAGTTGAATAGTTGAACAGAGACTGTATGCCCCACAAAGCTGAAAATACTCTCTTGCTCTTTAAAGAAAATGTTTGCTGACCCCTGCCTTAGAGCAAATGTAGGAATTAGTTTTATATTTAGGCACCATGTTGTAATAATTATCTTTTACACACCAGAATCCTATTAGTGAGGTGAGATGTTCACACCACAGAAGGCATGAAAGAACTGAGGAAACAGTCATTTCACCTCGCCTGTCTTACTTTCACCTGGGGTCATCTGCTCCTTAACGGAAATGGAGAGTGATTTGCCTAAAATACTTGTCCTTCTCCCTTTCCCCTCCTCCCTCCCCTCTTCTGTCTGTCTCTGTTTTTTCAAGTGCACATAATTGAATTCATCTGAGGTTAATGAAGTCCATCATAGACTCTATACTTCAGTTGTGGTGGACTGATGAGAAAAGAACAGGTAGACAATATGCAGATGGGGGGCTTCTGTTACCTAAAAGCTAAAATGATGTCATTGTGATTTCAGGAAAGAAAAGTGGTGAGAACAAGTCACCATTCTGACACACAGTTAATCATCCTGAACCCAAAACACTGTCCTACAGCTCTCCACACTATGTGCACATCGTAACTGGTGATGCAGTCTTAAGAAATCATTGTCCATATATTCAGCCAATATTGTTAATCTCAATGTTTGGGAGGTTTTTGTTTTATTTGCATTGAATTATAAATTTGGTTTGATTTTATAGTTGCATAGGAGCTACACCCATGTGGCAGACAGACGTGCATGCTGCCCCTCATGACTGCTGTCTCCTGGTGCTCACACCTTTGTCTAATCCTTGAATGTGGATGGACTTGTGACTTGCTACCAACCAACAGAATATGACACAGGTGATGGGAGGTCACTCCCCCGATTGCGTGTTGTTATATGTGACTCTCTTGCTAGCAGACGCACTCGAAAGATGTTCTCCCTTGCTAGCTTTGGAGAATTAAGAGGCTCCATGTGGCAAGAAGCTGAGGGTGGCCTCCAGCCTACAACCAACAAGAAGCCAGGGGCTTTACTCTTACAGCTGTAAGGGAATGAATTCTGCCAACCACCTGAGGGAACCTGGGCGCAGACCCTTCCCTGTCAAGCCTCTGGATGAAACCCCAGCCCTGCCAACACCTTCCACCTTGCAGAGGAGCCATGTGAGCAGTACCTGGGCCTGGCCCACAGAGACTGAAATAATAGGTGTGCATGGTTTTGGTACGCAGCAGTAGAAAACTAACACAAGCATGAAGAGTTGATACCAGTTTCTGTTGGTTCATATTTAACATTATAAAAATCCAGGCCAACCCTGGGCGTCTACAGTAGCTATTTGCCCCCTCGAAAGTTGTTGTTAAATTATTGGGTCACTTGACAAAATTGGAATATGAATGTAGCTTAGATGAAAGTATCCTATCAATGTTAAGTTTAAGGACGTTGATAACTGCACTGCAGGGATGGAAACGATCACCCCTGTTCTTAGGAGCTACCGCGGAAGTATTTAAGGGAACATGCCGTGATGTGGGAAAGTTACTCTCAAATGGTTCAGGAAAAATGTGTATATGTACCATATAAATAAATAAATTGTGAGTGTGTATAGTATTTTCCCCCTGCTTTTTAAAAGTTAAATCAGAGAAGATGTAGAAGGTCTTTCCTCATAGGGTAGAGCATTTTACTTTTTGTTTTTGCTTTTGTATTTCCTGTGTGTGTCTCCTGAAGCAAAATGGACTGCTGAAATTGTCACTTGGTGTTTGTTTTGTGCCTAAGCAAAAGAGGCTAGCAGATGTAGGACCCCTGTCTGATGTGGTTACCTATGTAAAAATGCTTAAGTTTCAGGTAAATACATATTTTCTCATTTACTACTCACAGCAGCCCTTTGTTGTGGGTGCTGTTATTTGTCTCCATTTTGCTAATGAGGATGTTAAATTAATTGTTCAAGTTTTCAGAGCTAGTTAGTGGTGGAGCCAGGCTTGACTGCAAGCAGTCGACCCATAGCCCTGTCCCTGCCTAGTTACCACAGAACTTTAGCCCTAGAGTGCTATTCCTGCCTATTTCCCTTCTCAGCTGACCCCCAGGAGGGGTTGAACCACTAACCTAATGCTGAGTCCACGTCAGTTCGCCTTCTGACGGGAGCATCTGATCACAGCCCTGGTGAGCCTTCATCTTTGGTTCCTTTCTCATCTCACCAGGCAAATCCAAGCGGCTCCTCAGTCATTTCTGTGGCGCTGACAAGGTATGTCTGCCAAGATGCTAGTAAGAGATGCTCTGCTAATGATGTTTCCATGGTCACAGTGGAAGAGGTGGACGCTAGCCCAGTGTTCTTGTACCAAGGGACACGTGCAGGACAGGGCCCGTCCTTGTGCTTATCCTCCCTGATGTCAGCCTCAGCTTCCAAGGAGGTTGGCATCTAGAGATGTTTACAATCCCTCCTCCTTACAGCAGCCCACCTGCCTCTTCTTGTCAATAATGAGGTCCCCATTTTTGGCCTGATGTCTTCACCGGAGCTTCAAAGGGGTCCCTTCTTCCAGCGCCTGGGGCTGTAGGATGGTGGCGTTCTTGTTCACCCTGCTCCTGCAGTGCTGCTTCTCCAGGCTGACGGATCCCTGACTTTGATCTGGCTTGTGCCTGCTGGCCTATTTTGTCTAGCTACCGCCCAGTTTTACTCATAAAAAGCTGAGGAAAATGGTAAAACCAAACCTCCGGCCTCCCTGTGTGATCTTGGCTGCCTGTTTGAATGTTGGGCTCCTTGAAGAAAGATTCTCTGAGGAGGAAGTGGGCTGCCTGGTGCTCCTCCCCCAGTCCTCACCCCCCGCCCCCCGCCACGGGGGCTGCCCTTCAGGTGCGCCTTCAGATGGGGTGTTATTTTGTGCCGGAACGTTCTGCTAGTAGCAGGAGTGCAGACAGTCCCTGTGGCTGGGCCCATGTCAGGCCTTTGTTATCAGTGCTTGAACTGCACTGAGTCTGGGCCTCAGAACGCAATGTTGAGGTGACTGACATCTCAATTCTGCCAAAAATAGGTGGGAAAAACCCTATTTAAGTTTTTTAAGAGTTTATTGCTATAAGAGCTCTTGAAAATGGCACACCCAGCTACATTAATAGCTGAGATTCCCTAAGAAATGTCTTCATTGATATAAAGTTAGAGCAGATATTACGTGGTTATTTGCAGAACATTATAGATCTTGTAAAACCAAGATTAAAGACCCAATTCACAGTGTTACTTTATATCCTCCTTCAAATTCCTTCTAGAATTTTGTCCCAGGAAAAGTTTCCCTCATCTGTTGAGTTCATAGATTTTCTTTGGATGGTCAAAATTAACCCATCTTGTTTACATTTTTACCTTTGCTACTAGGAAACTTAGAACCAAATGGCCATGGCTCAGTCGCAGTAAATCTTGGTGTTCCAAGCTTCTGATTCTTTTCTCTTTTAAACTGTCTTATTCGTTATGTGTTTAGTGTTGCCTAAATAAATATCTACTGTTAGGGGAAGAATTGTTTTGTAACTTTGCATTATTAGTTCTGTGGCTTGCCTTGACCCAGCTTCTGAGTGGTGTGAGTGTGTTATGTTAATTATTAGGTGTGTGTTTTAACTAATGTAGACAAGAGCTTGTTGACTTGTGCTCTGGGTGAGAACTATGGTTTCTGCTTCTACTCAAAGGAGTCGAATCCCCTGATGTAACTTTGGTGGAGGAGAATTCCCTTCTGACCTGGAGTGGATCTGCGGGATTGGCACAGGCCAGGCTCTTCCGCAGCGAGTGTTAGTGACAAGCGCCACAGCTGCTGGGCCGCTTGTTGCCTTCTGGCCGAGTCTCATTTGCCCTCCCTGGTCACTTGGACAGAGGGCAGAGGCGGAGGAACTCTCGGCAGATGCTTTCAGCAGGACCCTTAGGTGTGAGGGAGGAAGCTAATTTTAGTTCTGTTTTTAATGTGATGGTAGTTTGGTTGAGTCTTTCCTCTTAGGGTAGAGCGTTGTAGCTTTTGTTTTTGCTTTTGCATTTCCTGTGTGTATCTCCTGAAGCAAAGTGTACTGCTAAAAATGTCACTTGGTGTTTATTTTGTGCCTGGAATAACATTCAAGACCTCTGAGCACTGTGGGTCACTAAAATAGTTTTAGGAGGAAAGAAATGTTATCTGTGTTACTCTTTCCTGTGTTTCCTTCTAGAAATTTTCCAGTTGATGTTCTGTGCTTATTTTACGTGAACACACATAATCTACTTCTTTCATCAATAGCAATACAGTAACATTTTCTTTTCTGGCACCTTCATCTCTGCTTGAATGCAGAACACCTTATTTTTAAAAGTGCAGTAAATTTTGGAGGAAGATCATGGTTAAAGAAGAAAGTTGCTGGAAAATACAGTTGTGCTGCTTATCCGGTAATCAACCAGCGAACAAGCTGCGTGCACCTCCATTGTCATGAGCTTACTTACACACGTGCTTGTCACAGAGTGGACTTGGGCTCGTTCCCGAGGGGTCCCCAGTGTCTAGCACACAGTAGACACTTTGTAAGTATTTCTTGAATAAATGAAGTCAGTAGCATGACAGGTAGGGAAAGAGGAAAGAAGGATGGTTTTATAAAACAATAAAGAGAGAAGGGAAATCACTAGGCCAGTGGTTCTGCAGTGCAGTGTGTATCAGAGTCCCCTGGAGGGCTGGCTACAGCAGATCGCTGGGCCACCCGCAGAGTTTCTGATTCAGTAGGTGTGGCAGGGGCCCAAGAGGCTGCATTTCTAACCAGTCCCTAGGGGAGGCTGCTGAGGGTTCAGGACCACACTTTGAGAACCACCAATCTAGGCTTATTGCCCTTGTTTTCCAGATGAGAAATGAGGTGTGGAGAAATTGTGCTTTGCCTAATTGACAAAAGTAATTAGTGGCAGAACCAACACTAAATGCCAGACCTTTCCTACCACTTCCTGACTTGCAGGAGAGAAAAATGTATTCCAAATATCTCTAAATTGGCAAACTGCTATGGTGACCACATGCCCCAGTTTCTTTCTTGGGTTTTAGTCCCAGGAAACTGACAACCTTGGGACAGAACAGGAGGACAAGAGGTGCTGTTCCAGTTATTTGTTAGTTACTCCTACAGATGTGCCCTCTACCAACTGCCCATTTGTAGCCGGACGACATCCACCACCCATCAAAGGAAGTGGCTTGTTTGGGAGCTGAGTCAAGTCCTCTCATTGTTGGCAGGTGCGTCCCTGAAGCCTCTTGACCATCTCAGAGATGTTAACACAGCCCTTGTGCTTGGTCAGCTGTGGATGGGATGCTGTCTCAAAGGGCGGCCAGTGCCTGCACAGGTGGTTTCCATACAGTGTGGTCAGTACTCAGATGGGGGGAGCACTCTTGCTAGACGCCTGGAGTTCTGTGGCTCTTGTCTCTTAGCCCTTCTGTCTTTCCTCTGCGTGAATGGGTCAGGATCCCTGGTGGGCAGCCAGGCAGAAGCCGTTCGGTTCGGGCAGAAGGAGGTTGTTGTAGGCGTTTCCTGCTGACACAGTTCTCTTTCATTTCCCATCCGTTGTACTGTTGGTACCCACCACCTGGCACCACCTTCCCACTCTGAAAGACACAGTCACTGGTAACACGTAGGGAAGACACTTGAATGTCATTCAGAGAGTGATCTAGTCAAAACGAGCAGAGTCTGAGTTGAGGCTGTTTCTCAGTTGCTGTGTGACTTGGGGCCTAGTTATTTTCTCTGAGCCTGAATTTCTTCATCTGTAAAATGACCATTAAAATAAAGTCTGCCTTTTTTTATGTCAGGGCTGGCATAGTAAGTGCTCGATAAATTGTAGGCTATTTTAAGGAGAATGTGATGTGGAATAGATTGGGTTATAGGAATACTTGACTAACACTTGCCTTAAATTCCTCTTTACCCTCCTTCCTGTGGTCTCTGCCAGCGTAAGGACAGGACAGCCGTGCCTGCATACTTGGATTTTGCCTTGTGGCAATTTGCTTTGAGATGAGATTGGGGGAATTCATTCTGTCCAAGCATCAAGACCACCAGTACGTTGGTAACGAATCTCTCTGCTGGAAGGAAGGTGGCGCCAGGGTGGTTGGCTTCTCACCCTGTTGAGTACCACATTTGGATTTCTGAATTGATCCCTTCTCACAGCAGGTGAAGAAAGCACATGCTGAGCCCTGTGCTGCATCCCCTGCTGTAAAACAGGCGTCCCAGCTCCCTCGGGGTGGCTGTCGGGCAGCCTCTGCTGCCCCTGCTTCTTCTCCCGTCACACCCTCGGTCCCCGTCTTCACCTGCCACTCCCTCGGTTGCCATGCTGACCTTCTGTCAGGGCTCCCGACTCACCTTGACCCTGCTGCCCAGGGCCTTCCAGACATGCTCTTCCCTCTGCCAGGAACACTTTTCCTCAGTCCACAGCCCCACCCCCAGCAGAAGGAAAATGAAAATCTGGCCAACTGCAGTGAGTCCTTCAGGCTTCAATTTAAACCAGTTTCCTTGCAGGGTTCCATGCAGTTGCCCACAGTAGAAGATGGCGTTGAAGCCCAACTTTTCTCTGCTCCCTTCCCTTCCCGGTCTTACTACCCACTCCCCAGCAGTGTTCCCTGCACCTCACACTTGAACCACTTGCCCTGGAACCATCGTCTCAGTCTCCTCTGGGGAAATCCAGACCAAGGCTCCAGCATTCACGCCCTCCCCAGATTTGGTTAGAGGGCTTTGGCCCCACTTCTGTAGCGGTTGTCACCCCTGTAGTGGTGTGTTTCAGGTCTTTCTTCCCTGCTCCTTGTAAGTATTAGTGTCATGTCTGTCTGACTCACTGCTGCATCCCAGCACTGTGTGCTGAGGGGCTGTGTGCCGTATTTCCTCGTATAGTGCTCCACAGACTTCCTTTCTCTCTGGGGAGGAGTGAGGAAATATGACAGAGGCTCTTCCTTGGCAGGCAGCCAGCCCAGATTGGACCTTGCTTATGGGGAGCCCTCTTCAGATTGGGGCCCTGTGGAGGCCATCCTAACCTGAGCAGGTCGGAGCAGTGTCGGGGGACATTTACATTCACCAGACTGGAGGCCATCAACGGGTTCACACCTCTCCAAGCTCCTGCCGTGCCCAGGCAGGCAGAGAGCTGTGCCACGTACAGCTACAGCCCTGGAAGGGGAAATCATGCAGAAGAGTTTTTCCCTAAACCAAGCGTGGAGCTCCAGATTTCTTTGTTCCTGGTCCCCGGTGGGGGCCTCTCACGCTGTGGGGAACTGGCCCAGGGCCAGTTGTATGGCATAGAGGTGTGAGCTCAGTTTTAGGAGGCTGACTTCTTTGGGTAAGAGATCAGAATTTTAAAGCCAAACAGTGCTCCACTAGATTGGATAGAAGAGGCTGCCTAGTTCAGCATTTCAGAACTGGCCTATCCATGCTTGGTTTTGGTTCATCACCCTCAGAAATGAATGTTGGAGATAAAGTGGCAAGCCCCGTTTGAAGCACCCGGACTTTAACTGAGCTTCAGGACACATAGTTCTGTGCTAATATTTTTGTTTTGATGAAAAACTTAGAAACACTACTCTCAACCTCCACCACAAAGAATACAAAAATATTATTATAAAGAAACTAAATATATTTCGATCCCTGCTCTGTGGTGATGCTTCAGTTTGTAAAGAGAATTGGAACCAAAGGCCTTTTAAGGCTTTTAAAAGGGCCTTAAAAAATGTGCAGAGTGTAGACCCATTTACAGATTCAATCCACTGATTTTCATGCGTTTTTCAGACACGTGTGCTAGCTTTGGAAGCTGTGTATTTTTATTATTAAGGCGCCCTTAATTCTGAGGTCACTGTGGCTGGCAGACACCAGTTGCAGAAAAAAACTATCTTTTAGGAGATTTAAGTCGTGGTGAGTACCTGATGGGCCCAGGCTTCCTGGAAGAAAATGAAATGACATGTTTTTCTCCATCGTCACTTGGTGGCTCTTGGAAATTTTTGGTTGGACATGGGACTTTCCCCTGCCACCTCCTTTCCTCCTAAGGACGGAGTCGTTGTAGCTCCCACACAGACTGGGTGATAGGAGCATCCTGCTTGCTCTCAGATCTGGGGGGACGTGTGCTTGGGGGTGCTGGATCCTCAGCAAATTTCTTTTCTTCCCAGTTGATTTGTTTTCCTGTCTAGAAAATTCAAGGTTTCCCATCTTACATGTAAAATGCAGTTATCTTAGAATATACTCAAAGGACTTTAAAGACACTTCGTTTTCCACTGAGGAAACAGTTAATTCATGGGTTGGGGTCAGCGTGGAATGAGCACCTGACCTCCAGCCTTGGGGCCTGCTCCTGAACAGAGTCAGGCCGGGCCCCTAGGCCACATGGTGTGGTGACTTTTCAGTTAACCCTAATTTTGAACACTAACACCTCAGCCCTCCCCTTTTAGCTTCTATGTATTTTGTACAGGTTTGCTTTCTTCTGGTTGCAAATGTGAACGTGTATAGTTGTCTTGTGTAAGCTTTTTCAGACAGATACCCTGTCATAGATCCACCTCCCCACCCCCTTGAGAATCACTGCCTTAGAGCAGTTACTTGAGGGCAAAAACCACATATTTTTCCAGCACCAAGTAGATGCTAAACAAATACTACAGCCAAATATAAACAAGCATGGCATTAAGCAGAAGAAAGAGCAATGATTGATCACTTTGGTCCACTGGTGAAATATGTTGTCACAAGCGCTCTGCACACAGTAGGTCTTCAGGAAATCTTTATTGGCTTGTGCTCTGAGCCTTTACTAGAAGAGACCTGGTTCAGCCAAATTTCCTTGATTGAGGTGGCTGGTTAGTTGAAATTTGGGGCTGGGCCTGGTGGTCACCCGCTCCCCTGCAAGCCCCACGGCTGTGCAATTACAGGCCTGTTGTGGCTACAGCATTTATAGATCCGTCTCCCAGTCAGGAGGGGCTCACCCCGAGGAATGTTCTGATTTGAGATGAGAACTTCTCCTGCTGTCAAAGTCAAAGGATCCACCTGCCTGTCGCTTTGGGTATGCACCAGGCTCTGCTGGGCTTGCAGTTGGCCCCTCCCCCTCTTCGGCCCAAGATATGGAATTTCTTAATAGTTTTACCACTTTCCCCCAGATCTTTGTCTTCTAAAACAGTGCTTCTCAAACTTGAGCATGCCGCAGAGTCACCTGGAGGACTAGTTCAAGCCCAGGTTTCTGGGTCCCTTCTCCAGAGACCCTGATTCATTAGGTCCGGGTTGGGGTGGAGAACTGGCATTCTGACCAGCTCCAGGCCATGTCGATGCTGTCCAGTGGATGGCCCCTGCCCCTTCTCTTCACTTTCAGTTGGGGGAAGGATTAAGACACTGTTTGGTCGTGAAATCAATGCAGTGGATTAAAAAGTGAAATAGAATTTAAATCTTTTGATATGGTTTGTGTACTTGATCGCAGTATAAAATACATTTCTTACTCTGGTTTGTGGTCAAAAAAGATTTGAAAGCCTTAGAAACGGCCCATCTATCGGCCCTGCGCCTGTGCATGCTCTGTAGCTCCAGACCCAGGAAGGAAGCTCAGTCAGTGTCCTGGTGACTTTGGGTAGAGACTAGATTTGAGGTCTTGGTTGCCGCTACAGGACCCCTGACCTATAGCAGCTCCCCATTGTCCCAGTGAGGTGGTTTCTCCTCCCCACGCTCCCGAGGGAGAAGGGTCTTCAGCGTTTCGAGTCGGTTGTAACTGAAATAGTTTCATGAAATAGCATTTACCTTCAACCTGCAGTGCCCTCTGGTATTTTCTGTTCTGTTGATTTGGGGACCTGCTAATGGGTTGTGACTTGCAGTAAATGTTAGCAGGAGGAATAGACCACACATCTGCCCACCCATGTAGCCACTGCCCTCTCTGCCACCGCTTCCCTCCCCCGCCCCACACCTGTCCCTTTACATTTTTCACAGCCAGATCCACACTGTCTGCTTGGCTCACAGCTCTAAGGCTTCCTTCATGAACTTTCCCTGGATCTCTCAGGAAGTACATTCGTTCCCTGCGTGTCTGCCCCCCACAGATACCAAAATCCTCAGAGGCTCGAGTCCCTTAGTCGGCCCTCCATATCCACGGGTATGAAGAGCCAACTGTAAACCCTTGATTTCTTCAGCAACGCAACTCTGCTGTGTGTTGGAGCCCTGGGTGTATAGCTTTATTTCCTTGTTAGCTTATAAGCCACTTGAGGGCAGGGTCTACATTCCTCTTCAACCACGGACCCTCTCTGGCACGAGATGCCCAGCGTCTGGCTGGTGGAGGAGCGCAGCCAAGTTGTGCTTCGTTGTGTGGGCGGCCAAGGACCTGAATTCGGTTTTTAACATTGTTTGAGTGGGAAAGTGCATTCTGATTTCAAACAGCTGACTCTGAGAAGACAGGTCTCTGCTTTCTTCCTTCTCGCCTGTGTGGCCTGTGCTCATTCCTCCTCCTGGCATCTGAGATGGGAGCCTTCAGACAAACGGCAGGAGGCCACCCCCTATGGGAAGATTTACTCCTTTAAAAAGAACTTCAGTTCTAGGAGACTTAAAGGATACAGCTGCTGAGGGAGAGCAGGGGAAATGCACACCGTTTCCTGCTCTGAGGATTCTAGAATGAAGCAACTGGATTTTTCCTAAAGGCACTCCCAAGGTGGGGTGGGTTTTTGGAGAGTTCTGAACAAGAGAGAATTTGGAGAGAGTTAAAGAGAAGTGTTACTTGGCTGAGTCCAAGATCCAGGAGAGGGCATGGCCGCCACCAAAGAACTATCTTCTAAAAACACATATCGTGAGGCCATTTTGTTACTAATCACAGACTATAAAGGTATAACTTCACTGAGAACTGGGAGGCCTTTTTGATTTCAGAAAATCCCCACCAATGCTTTCTAGCCAACCATTGGACTCCAGCCATCACTGAAATATGTATTCTTCTGCAACCAGTTGTTTTTTGGGTTGTTTTAAAACAGTGTCTCGGTTCCATCCATAATCCCCTCCAGTTGAGAGAGCCAGTGTGTAACTGTGCCTCTCCCCTCGGGCTGGGAGACTGTGCCTGGGGTTTCACCACTGAGGGTGTTTTTAGCCCAGGTGCCAGCACGGCCAGGAGGGTTTGATGTGCTGCTGCTGTGGCTGAGCCATCCTGCTCTTGGACTTTTCCAGAAGGGCATGATTCACTTTTGCAGGCAATACTGGCCTGAAAGTCTTTTCTTCTGCTCTTGTGGTAACTTGCTTCCCTGGTGATCAAAGTTGTGAACACATCTAATAAACAGCATGTTTGTTAGGCTTTGGCTTAAAAAAGAGGAAGAGGAGGCCTGCACTAAGATGCGCCACCTGAGTCGGAAGCCGAGGGCGAGGACAGCGGTGTGCGCATAGCAGAGCGCAGATCTGGCTTGTTATAAGGGAGCCCTGACCCGGAGGGAATAAGAAAACCCCTGCAGGGACAGAAGAGTAGTGAGCCTCCTTCATCTGAACCTGCATTCTGCTTCATTCGAGCCATCTTTAGGGTACTTGTTCACTTCTCCGTCTACTAAGTTAGGAGACTGTGTGGCTGGCATGCTGAGTGCACTGAGTTCAGATCCAGAGTCTGTCACTTACTCCTCAGCCTCAGTTTTCCTGCGTTGGAGGGTCACTGTGAGAATGAAATGAGAGACGCCTGTAAAGCACCGGGGGTGGTCCTGGGCACTCACTGTGCAAGAACTGGTCCCAGCTATTGCTGTGTTACTGCCGTCAGCTGCGCATGTGTTACTCGGGACCTAATGCAGTGCCTTGTATGTGGGGGACCCATACGTCTGACTGGAAATGAATTGGCTTGGATTTCAGGCTCTGAGCCAATGAAACTCCGGCTTTGACTAAACCAGCATAACTTCAGATTTAGCCCCAGAATTTCCAGGGCCCTTGGAGCCTCCAGTGGGTGGTGAGACCATCTGTGGCAGAAAGTAATTCATAAGCAGGGAGTAGGTGGGTGTCACCAGCACTGGAGTGGGCTGTCTTTTATTCTGGCCCTCTACACATTTTTACTTTTTGCACCAAAGTTGTCCCGTGAGGAGCAGAAGTGACTGGGAGGCTGGCTGATGACTGTTTCAGCCGTTATTGAGGAAGGAGCCCTGGACTGGCTTCGTTCAGGAGGCCTGGGTCCCAGGCTGGGGTAGATCAGTTCCCAGGGCATCTGCTTCCTCCATGAGCAGACTCAGGGTCCTTTCCAGCTCTCGAATGTGTGGAAGCTGAGAGCCCCACCACTCACTTGGCACCTGGCCAGGACCACGTTGGCCCTTACCTTGGAGAGATTGGGGTTGATCAGCACTTGATTCTGAAAGTGTAGAGCAGAGTAGGGTTTGTTTTTTTTCCCTGTGTGCATCTCAGTTGTCATACATAATAGATATTCTTGCCAGAACATGCCCCCGGCCATGAACATGTTTGAGAGACAGGAGCCAGAGGGGCAGGGTCCATGAAAAAAATGCTCATCAAAGAGCAGCCGAGAAGAATGCTCATTTTGTTCCAGAGAAAAATGCGCTGCCTCCGGTTGTGTGAGCATCACGTCTGCCTCTCCTCCACCCCGCCCCTGGGCCCGGGGAGCTAGAGTGTGCCTTTGGAGACGTGGTCATTTTCAGATCCTTCCAAAGGTGGTTTCCAAACCTATGCTTGTTTGCCAAGTCTGATGCTTTTGGTTGGTCCCCGTGTGAAATGCCCAAGGCCTGGAGCTGTTCCCGTAGACTCAGCCCTGTCTCCCACCCTGAGGAGCAGAGTGGCTTTTCATTCGAGGACCCTGGGCCCCACAGCACTTCCACTGGCACCTGGGGAGTTGGGGCTGGGCGCATCTGAAAAGCCCCTGCCTTTGCTGGGTGGGTCTCCGTCCCTGGACTCCTCACTCTGTGTCACGAGCGAGGATTCTCTTGGGTCTCCCCGACGAGACTGGGAGCCCCTTGGAGGGAGGAGCTGTGTCCTGCTCCTCTTTCTACCTCTAGCACTTTGCAAGTGCTTGACACGGAAATATGTGTGGAATGAATGAATGAGTGAATGCTGCAACACCATGTAGTGCCGGCCCTGCGTTGTCTGATGCGCCATTTCCCTGAGGTGATGGGGGGGAAGGGACTTTACAGGCAACCCTTGTCCTTTCGCTTTCCTCATTCTCTGCCCAGTGAGCTCTTTCCGCAGTGTCCCAAACTGCTCGGGATTGTGGCTCCCAGCTCCTTCCTCCGTTGCTTGGGAAATAATAGATAGATATGTGCTCACTGACAAATGAAAATGTTGTGTTTCCTCTGGAATCCCAGAGGGTGGCCTGACAAATGGTAAGCTCTCGGGGTCCCTGAGCAGGGCTGAGTGCTGCTGAGGCTGACGGAGTCACTGTCTGCCTCAGCCTCCACTGCCTGTGAGCGCCGTGTGCCCCACCACTGTGACCTGCCCCAAATAAACAGGCCTTCCTGCCCCCAACTCAGGCTGCTTTGCTGGTGACATGATGCTGAAGAATAAGCTCTGCGGCCCTTGAGGAGCATTGTTGGAATTCTAAACTGGCAGCAGTCCTAACGTGCAAGTTCCTCTGAGGGACGGAGGCTGCTCCAAGCAACTCCACCTAAAGGACAAAGGTTAGGGTGGACTCTGTTTTCCGTTGCAGCCAGGGTCCCTAGTGTTGTGATGCGCTTTGGTCTGCTTACTTTCTGCCCAGTGCGTTGGTATGTTTACTCAGGATAAACTTCTCTCCCTCTCTCTCCCTCTCTCTCTCTCTCGTCTCGAATTAAAGCTAGAGAAATGACTAATTCACATCTCCGAAGTCTATGAAGTCTGGCTTCAAGAATGTCTAGGTCAATTTCAAACAGTAATGGAAAAGAAATATTTCCTTGGGAGTCGGCCACCCTGGGGACACGCTGCCCTTGAGTGGTTCACAGCACACGTTAGAGCTGCATTTGCCTTGTCTGTGGGGGTGAGGGTGGGGGAAAGGCCCCTGTGACTTGGTTTCCACCCCTGTCAAATGGCAGTAAGAATCCTTCCCTTGCGGTGTTAGTGTGAGGATCCGGGATAATATGTGGAGGTCTCCCCGCACAGAGTCCGGCTTCTAGGGGGATGTTTAACATCAGGAGCTGCTGGGTTAGCCACCTGATTAGGCCGCAGCGGGGAGCAGCTCTCGATCCCGGAGATCTGTCCATTATGTGATGAATGTTTCATAATAGGAGTAAGTCTTGGGACAGTTCTTCGTGTGGGTTTATTCAGAGCCCTCTTTGACAGGTGGAGAAGAGGAGGCCCCCAGGACATCATCTCCATACTTTGTTCACATGCAAAAGTGTACTTGATGGAGGCTGTGGCTTCTAGTTAAATCCTACAAAATACTTTAGTTATTGGATTTTCCTCAAATTTTTTTCCCATGTTGCTGGAAGTTGACAGACAGTTGAGCCTCGGGTAAAGCTGGATCCAGCAGCTCAGACAATGTCACCAAGAATCCAGCTTCCCTCCTCATCTCTGCTCTACTTTCTTTTTTCAATATATCTTTTTCTTTTATTAAAGCATAACATACATGTAGAAAGGTGCTCAAATCATAAGAGTACCTGCTCGATGAATTTTCTCCTCTATTTTTATTTTATTTATTTATTTTTATTAATTTCTAATTGGTCTTTCATTCATTTATTTATTTATTTAAAGTAATGCATATTTTTTTTGAGGAAGATTGGCCCTGCGCTAACATCTGTTGCCAATCTTCCTCTTTTTCTTTTTTCTCCCCAAAGCCCCGGTGATAGTTGTGTATCATAGTTGTAGAGTTGTAGGTCATCTATGTGGGACGCCGCCTCATGGCTTGATGAGTGGTGAGTGGGTCCGCACCCAGGATCCGAATAGGTGAACCCTGCCGAAGCAGAACGTGTGAACTTAATCACTATACCACTGGTCCAGCCCCTTCTCCTCTATTTTTAAATTCTGCTGCTTTAAAAAGTAATAATTGGGGCCAGCCCAGTGGGGTAGTGGTTAAGTTCGCACGCTCCTCTTCAGTAGCCCAGGGTTCACAGGTTCAGATCCCGGGCGCAGACCTATGCACTGCTTACCAAGCCACGCTGTGACAGGCATCCCACATATAAAATAGAGGAAGAGGGGTACAGATGTTAGCTCAGGGCCAATCTTCCTCAGGAAAAAGAGGAGCATTGGCAAGAGGTTGGCTCAGGGCTAATCTTCCTCACCAAAAAATAAAAATTAAAAAAATAGTAATAATAATTGCCCACTCAAAATGGTGGCATTTATCTCAGAAACACTTGAGTAGCAGCAGATGTTTATTTAATGTTTATTTTTTAGTGTTTATTTAACATTGAGCATTTATTTAACGTTGAGCATTTATTTAACATTTACTAAATGCCAGTACTGGCTAAATGACTTTACATAGAGTACTTTATTACACCCTTTTAACAGCCCAGTGAGGTGAGGATAATTATTCCCATTTTACAGATGAGAAAAGTAAGGCCCCAGGAGGCAGACTTATCGAGAGTCACACACATTGAGGGGTTTCACTTACATCAGAGCTGTAGGTGGAGTGGGAGTAAGTTCACGGGGCTGTACTTGGCCATGTGCAGAGGTCAGCGTCGCTCCTTTTTGCCCACGTATCGTAACAGTAGGACATGGTGTCAGTGCCACCATGTATGTCCATGGTTCCTGCCGCCAAAGAAATTCAGTTTGCGTTGTTGGGAAGCTATGAGTGTCAGAAATTTCTTCTGTTGATGCAAAGGCTGCCTCCCCTACCTGCACTCCACCTCAGGCCTCCAGACGCACCACGACGTTTCCTCATTCCTTGTGCCTGTCCCAGGTGCTGGTTAGGATGCGATCCTGCAGTGCCTCCATGTGGGAAGTGCGACGGGAGGGCCTGGTAGCCTGGCACTCATGTGCTGCCCTTGAGCCCAGGCTGAGGGCGAGCGCGTCCCCCTGCCTTCTTCCCGCAGTGGCAGTTGTCTGTCCTTTTGAGGAGAGGGCAGCAGCCTTGAAGACTTAAGCGATACAAAGTCAAAACCAGGCCAGCCCAAAGCTCTTTCTTTCCAGAGGCCAATGGAATAAGCAGTCCCGTCCCAGCCCTCCTCAGCGTGGAAGGTGAGGTCCTGGAGCTCTGGGAGCCCCAGAAATGTGCTGGAAGTGTAAAATACACGCCAGATTTTGAAGACTTCAAATGACAGAAAAAGAAGGGTAAAAATGTGTCATTAATAGTTTTTATATTAATTACATGTTGAAATGATAATATTGTGGATAAATTGGGTTAATTAAACAATATTTTTAAATTACAAATGTGGTTCACGTTGTGTTTCTGTTGGACCATGCTGGCCCCCACCCCCCCCGAGAGTCCACTGTCCTCTGGAGACCCAGAGGGGTGAGGAAGGTACGGTTTTTCTCTTGTCTCATCCCTGGAAGTGACTTGAACAACAGATATTCTGTTAACCCAGGTACCCAAACTGAAGCACCACACCAAAGAAAGTTCTTGATTGAGTCGTCTCTGACTCGTGCGTTGGCCCTCCTTAGAGAGTTATATTAAAAATCTGTATCAACCGTCCCATCCACGTCACTAATCAGATATCACCCTCTGGTGTAAGTTGAATGTAGTTGTTAGTTGTTACAGAATTCGTTCGTTGATCTTTTGTCCGTGTGTTCACTAATAAGCACGTGTTTATTTTCACTGTGCCAGTTATTGGGCTCAGTGCCAGATTCCAAAATGAGTAAGATTTGTCATTAGCGTCTCAAGGGACCAGTGAGTAGAACCTCTTTTCTCCTCTGAATTCTGAAAGTTGGAAAAGAAGACAATAAGAGAGATGAGAACCAAAACATTACTTTGATTTTTGATAAAGACTTGCTTAAAGGACGAAGCTCGCTCTAGGAGCCAAATGAGCTTCCTAACTTTCAAATCTTAGGATGAGACCAGCTCTCCCCATGCAGTCATAGCCACTTGGGACTTGTCAGGCCTCCCCGAGTGGGGGCCATCAGAGAGCAGGTTTCCTGTGAGTGAGCTTACTCCCAAAGTTGTGTGTGGGTGGGGGCTGGCGAGAGGGGGTTGGGAGTGGCACACACAGGGTGCAAATCACGCAGGGCCCGGAGACCTCTGAAGGGCTCTGCTGCTTTCTCTGCGTGAGAGGAGGTACCGTGAGAGTGTTTTGAGCAGAGGGGTAACATAACAGGACTTACCTTCTACAAGAATCACTCTGGTTGCTGGGTTGAGAAGACTCTAGAAAGGCAAGGAGCAGGGGACCCTCTAGAAAGTGTCCTAGTGGTCTAGGTGAGAAGTGCTGGGGGCTTGGGCCGAGGTGGTAGTGGGGCAGGTGCTGATACTGGTGAGATTCTGAATATACTGTTAAGGTAGAACTAACAGAATTTGCTGAAGGATTGGATGGTGGATGTGAGCAAAAGAACAGAGTCAAGAATTTTGACCTGAGCTACTGGGAGGGTGAAGTTTCCTGTTTACCAAGATGTAGTGACAGCAGGTTTGGGGAGGAATACGGCTTGGGACTCATGTTTGAGCTGCCTGTTAGACATCCAGGGGAATCACCAGGAGCCTGTGTGTAGGAGACCACTCAGCAATCGAGTGAGCTGGCCCTCTTCTCTCTCTGCTCATATCCCCGGTTCTCATCCAGCCTCTCGACTTCCTGTGCCATCTCTTTGCTGCCGGCTCCCGGATGTCCACCTCCAGCTCCATCTGTCTCCTTAACTCAGACTCAGCTGTCCAGCTGCCTAACTCAGGTTCGCCTGCAAGTCTGGGAGGCGGGTTCCTCCGTACTGATAATGCGGCCTAGCACTGATGCGATGCTCAAATATTTATTGAATGGATAGTGTTTTTAATTCTTAGACTAACCTCATGAATAGGTGCTATTATTATTAAACAAAAATACATTGATTCAGTCTTGGTTAAAAATAAAAGAAATTATAGGATACAATTGTATTTACATTAAGTTCTTTGAATTTTCTATACAATAAGGGAAAGGAGATTAGAAAACATTTGGTGATTTAAGATCATGAGATATATTTACATTTATGTAGTCGCTTTGATTATTTTTGCAAAGATGAAACAAAAGCTTCCTGAGTATCCACAGCTTCCTCCTGAGAGAGTCAGTGCAGAGTTCTTTGGGAAGATACTCATTCTGGCCTATTCATGGTTAAATACGCACATTGTTTTTTTTTCTTCAGGGAATAGGATTTCCTTAAATTGTAAGTGATCTGTTCACCTGACCCATGTAGAAATCATGTGGACTCTTTTTTAGACGAAACTTAGACCTTTGTGTCTAGTTTATTTCAACTTCTTATGGAAGTATACCATGTATCAGAAAAGTACATCTGTCTTAAATGTGCAGCTTGCAGAATTTTCACAAATGGAGCACACCGGTGTAACCGACTCCAGTCGACAAACAGACCATAGCTCACTCCCTTGGGTCCCCTGCCAGTTTCCATCCCCCTTCAAGCTTAACCACTATCTTTTTTTTCCCCAGTTATTTTCTTGAGGTCATAATGGTTTATAACATTGTGTAATTTCAGGTGTACATTATTATTTATCAGTTTCTGTATCGACTGCATCATGCTCACCACCAATAGTCTAATTTTTATGTCACCATACATATGTGCCCCTTTATCCCTTTCACCCAACCCCCACCCCCCCTTCCGCTCTGGTAACCACTAATCTGTTCTCTTTATCCATATGTTTATCTTCCACATACGAGTGAAATCATGCTGTGTTTGTCTTTCTCTGTCTGGCTTATTTTGCTTAACATAATACCCTCAAGGTCCAACCATGTTGTTGCAAATGGGATGATTTTTCTCTTTATAGCTGAGTAGTATTCCACTGTATATATATACCACATCTTTATCCATTCATCCATTGATGGGTACTTGGGTTGCTTCCACATCTTGGCTAATATGAATAATGCTGCAGTGAACATAGGGGTGTGTAAATCTCTTTGTTGATTTCATGTTCTTTGGATAAATACCCAGTAGTGGGATAGCTGGATCATATGGTATTTCTATTTTTTTTTTTTTTTTGAGTAATCTCCATACTGTTTTCCATAGTGGCTGTACCAGTTTGAATTCCCACTAGCAGTGTATGAGGATTCCCTTTTCTCCACATCCTCTCCAACATTTGTTATTTTTTTATCTTGGAAATTATAGTCATTCTGATGGATGGGAAGTGATGTCTCATTGTAGTTTTGATTTGCATTTCTCTAATATCAGTGATGTTGAACATCTTTTCATGTGCCTATTGGCCATCTGTATATTTTCTTTGGAAAAATGTCTGTTCATATCCTCTGCCCATTTTTTAATTGTGTTGTTTGTGTTTTTGTTGAGTTGTATGAGTTCTTTGTATATTTCAGAAATTAACCCCTTGTCAGATATATGATGTGCAAATATTTTCTCCCAGTTGGTGAGCATAACCACTATCTTGACTCCTAAAATCATAGATTAATTTTGCCTTTTACTGTATTTATATAAATGGAATCATACAAAATGTACTTTTTTTGTGTCTGGCTTCTTTCTGCATTTGTGAGATTCATCTATATTGTGTGTAGGTGTAGATGGTTCATTCTTACTGCTGCATAGTATTCCATGAGTGAACTTGCCACAGTTTATCCGTTCTCCTGTTGACGGGCATTTGAGTGGTGCTGCTTTGAATATCCTGGTCATGTCTTATGATAAGCTCATGTAGGCATTCCTCTGGGGTGTGTACCGAGGAGTGGAATCTCTGGGCCACAGCTGTGGTCTGGATTCACCCTCCCCGCAGCAGTGGGTAGAGAGTGTCTGTTGCTCTTCATCCTCGCTGTCACCTAGTGTTTCCTATTTTTTCCTTTTATCCTTTCTGGTATGTGTGTAGTAGTATTGCTTATGGTTTTAATTTCTTGTTTGCTGATGAGGAATGTAATTGAGCACCTTGTCATCTGTTTATTGGCCATTTGGATATCGCCTTTTGTGAAGTGTCTGTTCAATTCTGAATCTATTTTAATCCTTACCAGTTATGCAAATAAAATGAAAATGGTGGCTCTTTCAGATGTGAGCCCAAATCTAAGGCGCAGGCTGGTTTCTTCCAGAGATGGTGGGGGCCCCATAGGCCTAGCCTCTTTCCTGCATGCCGCCTCTTCTGCCTCTGCCCCGAGTCTCTCTGTGGCATAGTCTCTGCTGGCCTGCGTCCAGCTCAGGGCAGCTGGGCGGTAGCTGATCAAGTTTTCAGTGCTCATACCTTTGACCTGACAGTTCCGTTCCTAGGAGTCTGCCCAGAGAGGCGAGCACGGGGATGTTCATCAGCGCAGCGTTGTCTGAAGAGCAAGAAATGGTCAGGAGGCTGGTTAAATGTGCCACGGTTGGCTCTTCGGCAGAACGTTATTCACCCATTCCCCGTGCTCACAGGGAAGAATGCCCACAACGTGTTGTTAAGTTAAAAGAACAAGTCACACAAATGTTTCAGCTCTGCCGTATGTGGAGCTATGAGGGATTTTCACTTTCTGTGTTACATATTTTACACTGCTTGGATTTTTATAATGAGATTGTTTTACTTTTGTTGCTGAAAAAGAAAAAAGATACACTTAGTATTTCCATCAGCACTCACAGCAGCATCATAGTTACCAGTAGACTTCCTGAACAAATGGGTAATATGAACAGATTTTCGTGACAAAACTCCAGTTATTATTTTTCCTCTGTTTTAACACAAGTAGTTCTATACTAAGGAAGACAGAGGATCTTTTAATATGGAAATTGTTGGGAAAAATGAAACATCAGGTTGCTTTCTGCTCTACTAGGCTGGGATTATTTTTAGCTTTGGCTTTATTAAGTGTTGGCAGAGGCCTGGCGATGTTATCAGATAACGGTAATGGCTGCGATTCACGGAGCATTTGCTGTGTGTCGGGTCCTTGGTAAACGCTCTACGCCCCAGGCCAAAGTGAACCCTCCCAGCAGCCTGAGGAGGTGGTCCTGAGGTTATGCGTGTTGTGCAGGGGAGGAACCCAGCACTCAGAGAGGTGGGAGGTTTGTCCGGGGTCATGGCCGAGCATGGGTTAACACAGACTGCCTGGACAAAGCCCCGAGCCGCTCGGCCTGGACTCCTGTCTTTATCTTTACGTTACAGTCTGTAAAACTCTGGATAAGTGAAAATCTGAAATCCTTACCTTTAAAAAGGTTCTTCCTGGGGGCCGACCCAGTGGCGCAGCAGTTTGGTTCATGCTTTGGTGGCCCGGGGTTTGCGGGTTCAGATCCCCGGCGCCCACCGACGCACTGCTTGTCAGCCATGCCGTGGCGGCGTCCCATATAAAGTAGAGGAAGATGGGCACAGATGTGAGCCCAGGGCCAGTCTTCCTCAGCAGAAAAAAAGAGGAGGATTGGCAACGGATGTTAGCTCAGGGCTGGTCTTCCTCACATACATACACTAAAAATACAAAAAAATAAAAAGGTTCTTCCTGGGGCCAGCCCAGTGGTGTAGTGGTTAAGTTCGCGCACTCCTCTTTGGTGGCCCAGGGTTTGCAGGTTTGGATCCCGGGTGCAGACCTACACACCGCTTATCAAGCCATGCTGTGGCAGCATCCCACATATAAAGTAGAGAAACATGGGCACAGATGGTAGCCTAGGGCCAATCTTCCTCAGCAAAAAGAGGAGGATTGGCAATGGATGTTAGCTCGGGGCTAATCTTCCTCACCAAAAAAAAAAAAGTTTCTTCCTAATGTCCTCAAGTCACTTCTCCAACCTAGTTGTCCTTTTTACATTTGGAGAATGGGGGTATGGGTTAGGGAAGTGGAATTGGACCAGTGGAACTCACGTAGGCGGACAATGGAAGTCCTTCCCTGTGCCGCAGTTCTGTGCCCAGCACGCTAGAGGTAACAGGAAATTAACACCACGGTGTTTCTCAAGATTGGCTGCAATAATTTTGGAACTGCCTCAAAGTGTTGTCCACCGTGACCTTGACTCTCTCGTCCCTTGTGTGGTTGATATTAGAGACTCCCCCGTCCAGGGCCAAATTAAGCCCTGACAGAAACCACTGCTAAGTTGGGATCCCAGCTGCTGCTGCAGGTGACATTTGAAAGGCCAGCTGATCTGTACATTTGTCAGCAACAGGCAGAGATCAGTGCTGGGCCTGTTCGAGGGGCAAGTTAAAAATTTTAAAGTGAAATATTGACACCTGGCAGACTACTCAGGGAGAAATTGGTTTGGCTTTGGTGTGTTTTTGTTTCTTGTTGAGATGTGCTTCTGTGAGCAGGCCACGTGCCTCTTCTCCAGCCTGTCCTCTTTCTCTTTGGACATTCGTCTGACGGCTGTATCTGCAGCCTGTGATGGTTGCCCAAGGAAATGTCTGCTGTTAGTAACATCATGGCCATTTATGCAGAAATTGTGCAGCCATGTCATCTACCCTTCCTCTGGAAGAAATGACTCGCAGTTTAGTCACTGGGAGCTCCTGACCTTCCTTGGTGTAAATGCCACACTGACCAGTGGTCTGAGGCTTTGTTTTCTTAAGTGCTGTCAGTGACCTTTGAAGTTGCTGTCACAGATTTCATAGATCACAATGAGATACCCACTCTGGCATCTCCATGTGAAGGAGGGCTTTTGTTTGCTTCGGTTAGGCGTGGCCGCATGGAAAGTATGCAAGTCTGGCAATCCCAGGTGTCGGTGAGGGTGTGGAGCAAGTGAGACTCTCTTAACCTTGCTAGTGAGACTGCACAGTGGCTCAGCCACTTTGGAAGATCATTTGACAAGATCTATAAAATTACATATGGCATATACCCTAAAGCTCAGCAGTTCCGTTCATAGAAAACCCTTGCACATGTTCCAGGAAACATACGAGAATGTTCAGAGTGGCGTTGTTTGTAAAAGCTGGAAACAATCCAGTGTCCACTGACAGGAGAGCGGATAAACAAACTGGTGTTCCAGAATATATAGACTTTCACAGCACTGAAAATGAAAGCTCGTATGTACATTTCAGCATGGTTAAACTCAGACCTACCACTGAGTGAAAAGCAAGAGCATGGGAATATTTACAATACACTACCATTTAGGTAAAGTTCACAAACTTATCAATTAAACTATACTTATAGATGTAAACTGTCACAGAAAGTAAGGAATGATAAGGACAAAAATCAGAATCATAGTTACCTGCTGTTGGGAAGAGAGACGTGATTACGAAGGAGCGTGTGGTGGCATCAGGGGAACTGGTAACGGTCTACGTCCAGAGCCACGCTGTCCAGTGTGGCAGCCACCAGCCACCTGTGGCTGTTTACATGACTTACAGTTAGATAAAAATTTAGTTCCTCAGTCACACTAGCCGCATTTCAAGTACTCAGTAGCCACAAGCAGCTGTCATGTTGGACAGTGCAAATAAAGAACATTTCCATCGTTGCTGAAAGTTCTATTTGATAGGCTAGATTGGTGGATATGTGGGTTTGATTGATTCTCTCCAAATTTTAATTTCAGTACTAGAAAATCTGTAAAAACACACATTTACAAGATCTGAAATGTGACTTCCTGAGTGAAAAGTCAGGGAATAATGAGAGTGGTTGGTAAAGCTGCCTGGGCCCCTGCAGTAGTGGGAGCATCTCTACCCAGATGGTTGATGTGCATGAGGGGCGTGCGAAGAGGGACAGGAAGAGTGTGTGTGTCTGTCTGTCTGTCTCTCTGGTGCTGTTAGCAAGTCTACCCTAACAGAGCTGCCACCTGTTGCTTCCTCCCACCCCGCTATCCCTGGTCATTATAGCGCTTTATTTGAGTGACCTCACAAATCACCTGAAACCTGTATTGCTAACCCATTGTTTCAGGGAAAAGGTGACAAGCAGCCTCCAAGTCAAAATCTGTCCTAGTTAGTGCTGTCCTCGATTTCTGGAGTTCAGGGGATTGGTTGTCATTACAAAGAACCTGCTTTCTCTACTTGATTTATCACGTCGTGTGCTACAGCTGGCTGTTTTGAGGCTATTAAATACTCTGACGAGAGAGATTTATTGGTTGCTGTAGCACTCTCTTTAAATGCTGACATGGATTCCCAGCTGTGCCCCAAAACAGACTAGAATTTCGGGCTGTGGCTGGCAGAGCAGAGGCAGGGAGAGAGTGCTGTGATATTCTTCCTGCGCTCTGTCTGCTCTCAGGTGGACGTGCCCTTAGCTGGCCCCTGGGTCATGATCAGGGCTGGCCCTGCACGTGCAGGAACCTGAGCGGTCTTTTGGGGCCCTCTACACCTTGCTTGCCTACTGTGATTCCGCCCCAGTCATGATGGCAGAGATGTGAATCTGGCCAGCCCCTCAGCCCCATGCCTGCACATACAGCAACTTGGGCAGCAGACTGGAAGAGGTGGAAGTTGGCTCATCTCTGAAGATCGCATCTCCCGGGCCGCATCTCTGAAGATCTTTGACTACCAAAGCAAACCAAAGAAACCGTGCATCCTGCCTAGACTTCCCCATTTGTGCCTGCTTTTCTCGCCCTGCTTTCAGTCTTACTTGCCAGGGTGGAAGTCGCCTGGGTTAGTACATTGCTCTAACAAACCGTCTGACTCGGGAACCTGCCTGGTGAGGGATGTGCTGTGACTCTAGGGATGCTGAGGAGTGGGATGGGGGCAGTAATAAGGGCAACGCAGAAGGAGACACGTGAAACCAAAGAGGAAATAGATGAACAGGCCTACGCCATATGGAGACTTATGCTCAGTGCTGAAGGAGAGGGAGAGCAGGCATTTGTAAGGCCCTGAGTTACTTGGAGTCATGAGTTAAATGTTCAGTGCAGCACAGTTGCCTGATTCAGATCCATAAGCAGTTGGGAAATAAGAATTCAGAGTTTGATAACCTTGCTACCCATCCAGATCATATAGTTAGTTAGGTTAGCTCCCTGTATTGAGCAGGTACCACGTGCCCGGCACTTGGATAAGTACCTTATTGCATGATCTACAGGCACCATCTCGTTTGATCTACATCACATCAGCCATCTCAAGAAGAACAATGTTATCAGCCCCATTTTCCAGACAAGGAAACTTAAGACTTAGAGAGGTGACGCTGAACTATTTTTACTCAGAGTGTGACTACAGAGCTCACTCTCTTAACCACCATGTGAATGACTGGACTGGTCACATCATTGTCAAGTATCAGGAAGGAAGTATAAACTCTATGGGAGACCCGCCCTACTTGGGTGGGGAAGGTGAAGAGGCAGGGCAGAGGGGAGCTGGGGAAATCACACCATCCCGGTTCACCCGCTCTTAATCCCAGGGCTGACTGGCTCACAAGGGCAGCTGCTGAGAGCCCCTCTTGCCCCATGCTGAGCTGCTCCAGGTGAGGAGACAGGTGCACCAGCTCCCTGTGGATTCGGATCCATATTTGGGGTCTGAGAAGGGCTTCCTGCAGCCCTGGTCAGCAGACAGACAGCCGTGAAGCCATGTTTGGTTTGACTCCACATGTGAACGAAGGTCAGGCCCTGGTATTTCTCTTTGGTCCAGAGTGCAGTGGGCTCCTAGATAATTTTTAAAGAGCAGATAGTTTATCTGGTCCTGCCTGCCACCTGGAAGGTCCTTGACAAAGGAATTGAACTTCGACCTTTTGGTCACATGCAACGATAGTAGACACAGTGACAGGCCTGTCATACAAGGTGCTATGTCATTTATTTGGAAGGGTTTTTTAGTACTAAATTGCTGGAAAAAAATGAAAGGGGGAGTGCTTTTTATTTTTAAAACTACAGATATTTATTTTTCCATTGCATAGGATTGTGTTCTGTTCCCTAATTTTCAACCACCTTCAAGTATTTTCTGTGAATTTCTCATGTTACCAAAAGAAGCAGCCCCTTTCGTGGGGTATTTTTTGGTTGTTTGATTTGTTCATTTGTTGAATGAATGTTTACTGAGCATCTTCTATGGGCCAGATACCATGTTAGCATGAACAGGGAGGTGCGGTCCTCAGCCAGTTTGCATTCTTGTGAGGAGACAAACACGTAAATAAATCACTTAATAAGGTTTCAGACACTGAAAAGCTCTGTGGTAAATGGTGAGATGAAGGAAGGCTGCTCAATGGGGTTTTGGTTTTTTTAAACAGCTTCATTGAGATATTATTCACATACACAATAGACTCGGTTAGTGTAGAATTCAGTATTTCTTTTTTAGTAATTGACTAGGTTGTGCAACCATCACCAGATTCTAATTGTAGAACATTTTTGTCCCCCACCAAAAGAAACCTCATACTCATACTCTCCATCCCTCTCCCCTCACCTCAGTCTTAGGCAACCTCTAATCTACTTTCTGTCTCTAGAGATTGCGGACATTTCAAATAAATGGAATTATACAATATGTGGTCTTTTGTGATTGGCTTCTTTCTCTTCACATAATGTCATCAAGGTTCATCCATGTTGTAGCATGTGGCAGTACTTCATTTCTTTTTGTTGCCTGGTAGTATTCCATTGTATGGATATATCACATTTTATTTATTCATTCATGGTTGTTTTTACCTTTTGGTTATTATGAATAATGCAGCTATGAACTTTTGTGTACAAGTCATGTGGATACATATTTTCGTTTCTCTTGGGTATATGCCTAGGAATAGAATTGCCTGGTCATAGGGTAACTACATGATCTTGTGAGGAACTGCCAGATATTTTCCAAAGGAGCAGCACCATTTTACATTTCCACCAGCACTGTATGAGGGTTCCAGTCTCCCCCGTCCTCACCAACACTTAGTCTTAACTGTCTTTTTGATTATACCTTGTGAGTTTGAAGTGGTAACTTTTGATGGTTTTGATTTGCATTTCCCTAATGTCTAATGATGTTGAGCGTCTTTTCATATGCTTTTTACCCATTTGTATATCTTCTTTGGAGAACTGTCTGTTCAAATACTTTGCCCATTTTTAATTTGGTTGTCTTTTATTGTTGAATTGTAAGAGTTCTTTATGTTGTCTGTGGACAACCCCATATCAGGTATATGACTTGAAAATATTTTCTCCCATCCTGTAGCTTGTCTTTTCACTTTCTTGATGGTATCATTTGCAGTGCAAATGTTTAAAAAAAATTTTATTGAGGTATAATTGAAATATAACATTCTATTAGTTTCAGTTATACAACATAATGATTCGATATTTGTATATGTTGTGAAATTATCACCATAATAAATCTAGTTTAAAAGTTTTTAATTTTGGTGAAGTCCAATTTATCTAGTTTTTCTTTTGTCACTTCTGCTTTTGGTGTAGTCTCTAAGAAACCATTGCCAAATCAAAGGTCACAAAAATTTTATCTCTATGTTTTCTTCTAAGAGTTTTATATTTTTAACTCTTACATTTAGGTCTTTGACCCATTTTGAGTTAATTTTTATATATAGTGTGAGCTAAAGGCCCAAATTCATTCTTGTCCCAGCACCATTTGTTGAAAAGAATATTCATTCCCCCAGTGAATGGTCTTGATACTTTTGTCAAAAATCAGTTGGCCAAAGACACATGGGTTTATTTCTGGACTCTCAGTTCTATTCCATTGATCTGTATGCCTGTCCTTATGCCAGTACCATGCTGTCTCGATTACTATAACTTTGTAGTAATAAGTTTTTTTTTTTTTTTTTTGGTGAGGAAGACCAGCCCTGAGCTAACATCCGTTGCTAATCCTCCTCTTTTTGCCGAGGAAGACTGGCCCTGGGCTAACATCGTGCCCATCTTCCTCCACTTTATATGGAACGCCGCCACGGCATGGCTGACAGGCAGTGCGTCGGCGGGCGCCCGGGATCCGAACCCGCGAACCCCGGGCTGCCAAGCGCGGACGAAACCGCTGCGCCACCGGGCCGGCCCTGTAGTAATAAGTTTTAAAGTCAGGAAATATGAGTCCTCTAACTTTATTCCTCTTTTTCCAGATTGTTTTGGCTATTCTGGGTCCTTTGTATTTCCATACTGATTTTAGGATTAGAGAATTGTTAATTTCTGCAAAAAAGCCAGCTGGGATTCTCATAGGGATTACATTGAATCTGTAGATCAATTTGGAGAGTATTGCCATTTTAACAATATTAAGTCTTTGACCCATGAACATGGGATGTCTTTCCATTTATTTAGATCATCTCAGTAGTGTTTGGTAGTTTTCAGTGATTACGTCTTGCACTTCTTGTGTTAAATTTATGCTTAAGTATTTTATTCTTTTTGATGATATTGTAAATGGAAGTTTTTTAAAATTTCATTTTGGAACGTTCATTGCTACTGTATAGAAACGCAGTTGATTTTTGTGTGTTGATCTTGTTTCCTGTGACCTTACTGAATTTGTTTATTAGCACTAAGAGTTTTTTAGTGGATCGCTTGGGATTTTCCATATACAAGATCACGTCATCTACAAATAGAGATAGTTTTATATCTTCCTTTCCAATCTGGATGTCTTTACTGGAGTACTGGAGTACAGCGTCGAATAGGAATGGTGAGAACAGATACCCTAGTCTTGTTCCTGATCTGAGGGAAAAACCATTCAGTCTTTTACTGTGTCCCAGAGGGTTTTGAACACCTTAGTTCTATTTCCCTCTCCACTGTCAACTCTGAGGTCTTGCCCATGTCGCTTGTTGCGGTTACCCAAACCAAAAAATGAAGAGATTGATTTGAAAGGGCCTTCCTTTCCAGTTGTTACATCCTACACTTCTGTGATTCTGCTTTGGTATTTTTTTCTTAGCCAGTTCCCTTGGACGTTGGTTAGATCATCATACAAACTCTATAAGGACACTTGGAAATATTTGCAAGTTCTTTTTTCATACCCACTTTGACTGCTTTGACTTCCATAATTCTGAACAACCTAAACTCGACAGAAATTGCAAAAATTGAAACATGTAAGCAGAACTGTTGTAAGGGGTCCATATTTCCTTTCGTCTGTAACGTGGCACAGCCAGGGAACATTTGTTGGGGACAATACTCATTTCCACAAAAGGTGCGTGAACCGCAGCCCCTTCCCACGCTGCCTCTAACAGTTAGTACCCTCTGTTTCAGACTCGCAGCGTTCTCATCTCTCCTCCTTCACCATGAAGCTGATGGACAAATTCCACTCACCCAAAATCAAGAGAACGCCATCAAAGAAGGGAAAACCAGCTGAGGTGTCTGTGAAAATTCCGGAGAAGCCTGTGAACAAAGTAAGCTGATTCTCTCTAGGCGTTTCTCCTGGCCTTTGCCTGCTTCAAGCAATATGAGTTTGTGCTATTTTTAAGTTCATTCCCTGAGGATTGAGCTTTCAGTATAGAACACTTATTCCATAGCATTCCATGGTTCCAAGCGGGGCCTTCAGCGTCCCTGTGAAATATGAACCTTTAGGATGGTGAGTGTTTCTCATGTTAATCAGAGTCAAGCTCAATTAGTCAGGACAGTGCTCCTTTTCCACATGTGTCATCCTCTGGGCATTTAAAACAGCTCAGCGCATCATGTTCACACCCCAGGATGCTGCCTCCCTGTCCCTAAGAGCCCCACATTGCCCTGGCACACAGACACTTACAGGGAAGATTGTGATGTCCAGAACATCCGTCATTTGGCTTTAGGACCCATGCTCTGAGACATGCAAAATCCTTGAAACCCAGCCAGAGATGTCCTCAAACCCTAGTAACTTCAACAGGGCCAGTCAAGCCAGATGTGTTGAAACGCTATTGATTTTGACCAACCCCTCCCTTCAGCCTAAAACGGCCATTTCAAGCTCTGTAGGAATCCAGGTTTCCTCTCTTCCAGGAGGCAACAGACAGATTTCTACCAGAGGGCTACCCTATCCCCTTGGATCTGGAGCAGCAGGCAGTAGAATTTATGTCCACCAGTGCTGTGGCTTCCAGGTCTCAAAGGCAGAAGGTCAGTGTGATGTTAAGAACAATTGGGTTTGCCTTGCCTTCTACTGCAGAATCCTGGCCTGTGGTTTTGGGGATGGAAAAAAACATCTACTGAGTATCATTGTGTTCAGTTGGGTGGCAACTGTGGGCTTAATTGTTCAGGAAACAGTCCAAGGGACCTTGGATAAAAGTAAGAGTTTATCCAGGCCCCGTGGTCTTTGGAGAGAGCTCAGTACTCCGTGGCGCAAGCTCGGGGATCTTTTCTGGGGTTGGTTTGGGTGTGCTGCTTGGGTCCAACGGGTTCCGGGGGAAGTGGGTGAGTCTCATCTGTCAAGACCAGCTATTCTTTCCTTGAGTTGCTAAGATGTTCTGCACAGCTGAGAAAGGGAAGGTCGTCTGACGTGGAAAGTGCTCTGTTAGGTATCCAGCGAGACCCACAAGATGTGGTGAGACTGCCACAGAACAAGTGCTCTCAGAGCCACAGGCTCCTTGTGTGTGCTCACATTTTTCTTGCCTTTCTTAGCCCCATGCCAAGTGCTTTATACTTGTTCTCTTACTTAATCCTCATAACAGCTCTGGGAGGTGGAAACTTATTTTGCAGAAAAGGAAACTGAGGCTGTAGACATATTAAACATCTGGCCAAAGTCCGACAGAAAAAGGGTGGTGAAGCTAAGATTTGAACGAAAGCCATGTGACATCCAAGTTGAAACTCTTGCAATGCTACATTTATTCTTTATGAAGAACAGAGTTTATTTTTGAATAGCTCACAAATCTAAATGTTAACCCACACACATAACTGAACATAAAAACAACATTAAACTCAGCAATATAAAATAAAAACAAGCCTTAGAGACAAATAGATCTTTAATCCTCTAGTGATTGTCCCAAGCATAGTTTGTAGTAGAACATCAATTTATGCCACTAGCAGAAACTACCCTGTTACATAAACACATAAGTCTTGAATTTTACAGTGCACCTATTTTTGTTTTTATGTTGACCAGCAGAATATCTTAAAATTCTAGTTAAAAGTGGAGAAAATAAAGATTTTAAATCCAAAAGTCTTTTGTTGAATGATCGTTTTTCCTGCCCCATCTGGTAACCAAAGGAGGCTGAAGAGCAAGAGTGAAATATTCAGTGTTTGCCAGATTGATCTAAATTCCAGATTGAAGACGAGGAATAAGTAGAGGATTCGGTCTGTACCACAGTTATTTTTTATTACAATCTGTTTAGCAACCTCCTGAGCTGAGTTTACTATTAAACTCCAAGAAGAGTGCCAGTTGTCATCCAGCACTCGTCCAGGCAGTCCTCAGTAAATCATGTACTAACAAATGTGTTCTACCAGTGAACTCTGTTAAGAAACTGTTTCAACCACTCCATTCTTGGAATGTTCCCCCTTTCTTACTCCAAGAGGGGTCATGGGGGAAAATTCAATCTAAAGTACCCTTCACTTGGTGGGGTTCCTGCAAACTCCAGGTGACATTTGGCAATGTCGGGAAACATTTTTGGTTGTCACAACTAGGCAAGTGAAGCAGATGGTGGGTCTGGTGGGTAGAGGTCAGGGGTGCTGGTAAACTTCCTACAGAACACAGGACAACCCCCACCCCGCCCCAACAAAGAATTATCTGCCCCAAATGTCGGTAGTGCCGTGGCTGAGAAACCCTGTTCTGTAGCAAGAAGCTGTAGGTGTGATCTTCACCCAAGGAAGAATGTTATCCCGGTTTTTGGTCGTTACCCTTTAAGAAGGATTGAATTTCTTTGCTCTGCCCCAAGTCACCTGCATGAGATAAAGTGAGCACACACCTTTGGTTTAGCAGAGGCTCACAGACAGAACTGTAAGTGTTGGGGAATCTGCTAAGGTGTGTAAACCCAGAAGACTCTGCAGGGAAATCTTACAATAGGTCTGTCCTTTGCTGTCATAATTAATTTTTTATTACTTATTAGCTCTCCTACCACTTAGAGAGTATTTCCATATACATTCTCGTTTTATCCCAGTTTGTGTGTGTGGCTTTCCCTGTGTAAATACATGGGAAATTGCAGCTAAGATAGATGGAAGTACAGATTCAGATTTATCTACAGCTTTCTGAGAGTCTTTCTTTGCCTAGGCCCTGTCCTGGGTGATTTCCCATGCTGTCTTATTTACTCCTCACCATAACCATGTGCAAAAGTTTTTATTATTCCCAATGTACAGAGAGTTTGGACTCTGCCCCAAGTTTTCTTAATCAAAATCTTTTTTTCCCTTAAATTTTATGAAATACTTCCATATACGGTCTCATTCAGACTTCCCCATCATCCTCCATAGATTATCCAGGCCAGGTATGGTTCTCCCCGTTTTGCAGATGAGGAGCCTAAAGCCCATTGGTCCCCAACCCAGCGGTGGCTTCGGATCTAGGCCCTCCCGCATGCACTGCCAGCCGTGTGGAGTTTCCAGGTTTGTTTGGACCGATGGTGGCACCTAATCCCCCAGGCAGCAAGGGGTGTGCAGGTGGATGCAGCTGCCTCTCCGAGGTGTTGCAGCTGGGCAACTTCAGCAAAGCCAAGGCCTCAAGTTCCCAGTTCTAGCAAGCGCTCGATCTACTGTCTCATTGTAAACTCTTTTGACTGCTGGCTGCATTTTGCAAGAAGCCAGATTTAACAGCTGAAGGGCTGGGGGAGTGCACCACACTCAGAGGCCATTAATTCAGGGAGTCGAATTTACTGGAGAGTTAATGGATGAAACCTGACTCTGCTAAGTTGTCTGCTCCTCTGTTAGGAGCCCAGGGCAGCCTGGCTCCTCAGTGGCTCATTTGATCTCTCTGCAAACAACAGGAAAATGCTCTTTTTGCTCTGAAGTGCCTTGCCTGTCTTGGATGCCTCCCATCCCCAGGTTAGCCCCCATCTCCCAAGCAAACCTGATGTCACAGTTCCTTAAAATGCTTCCTCCTTCCTCCCCACTTTTCATCATCACTGGCTCCTGAAACGTCCTGGCATGCTAAGAGGCAGCCTTGTGGTCCCAGTCCTCTAGCCAGACTGGCCCACTGTGGTTTTAGTCGCATTTGATGTCTGTTGGCACCACGATTTCTTCATACTTGGCCCTGGGTAGGTGATGGCGAAGCAGAGAACTCTTGTCCATGAGGTGGAGAAGCAATGCCTGGCCTCTTGGAAACAGACAGTACATAAACAGATATGTCAGGTAGTGAAAAGAGAAAAATAAAGCGAGGGTAAAGAGGCTGCAGTGATGGGAATGGGGAATGGGTGCTTTTCCCCTTGGTTTATACAGAGCACCTTTTGGGAAGTACCCCAATGAGAGAAATTAAATCGGGTCTTTGAAAGTTATCTGACTATTGGAGCTATTTACTTCTTTTTGTGTGTGTGTGTGAGAAAGACTAGACCTGAGCTAACATCTGTTGCCAATCCTCCTCTTTTTGCTGAGGAAGACTGGCCCCGGGCTTACATCTGTGCCCATCTTCCTCTACTTTATGTGGGACACCACCACAGCATGGCTTGACAAGCAGTGGGCCAGTCCGCGCCTGGGATCCGGGCCTGCAAACCCCGGGCCGCTGAAACGGAGTGCGCAAACTTAACTGCTACGCCACTGGGTCAGCCCCAAGGAGCTATTTACTTCTTGATCCCATTTATTTATTTTTCTTTTGATAGTCCCATGAAATAAATGCCTCCACTATTGAAGTTTTTTACTTAAAATGACATTCTCCATTATTTTAGAAGAAAAGAATCATAATCACTTTTTATTATATATCGTTTTTTATATTTATAGAGTAATGTTTAAAGCTTTTTATAGAAATTATCTTCTTACCCTCAGTTGCTTTGATTTATGTACTTTCTGGATCTCAAAGAACCCACAGGTGGCAGTTTTCCTCATACTCACCACTCTTAATTTGCACTGGACATGTAATCGATCCTACTTGAGTAGATTATCCCTTTTTGGATTTATCCATTTTATAGATTATTCTTGATTCCTCTTCCCATGCCAGCCAGCTGGGACGTGGGCCATTGACATAAGGGGAGGCTGGAAAAAGATCCAAAGGGGTGTATATACCCACTGACCGTGGATTCAGGGTATCCCACAGTCCAGGAGAAAAGATTTGGGCGTGGTACTTTGAATACTGAGAAATGCAGGCTCTGTGTTTTGTTTTCCTCCTCTGTGGGCTTTCCTCAGGAGCAGAGGGACCCTGAGTGCTATTAGCAGTTGCTGCATGGGTGGTGATTGGCTCCTTGCCATCTGCTCCAGCTTCTTCACCTTTTCACCCCAGGACATCCGCCCCTTCTTACCCTGGGGTTTCCAGGTCCTTTGGGAGAGCCGTATCATTTCATCAAGAGAGGGCTGCATTTTTGGGTTGAATGTGGGAATCTAGGAAGGAGTCCTGGGAGGATGGGTTTGAGCACTCTTGCCTCTGTCCGGTCTTACACAGTCCCTCAGATCTTTGAAAGGCCTGGGGTTTCTTGATTTGATTTACTGGATAGATATGCACCATGGGACTTAACTGTTGGTTCTCTAAGCATCCTACAGCCATCAGCGAATTGTCCTCACTGCACTTAATGAGATTAGTGGTGATATCTCAGTGTGGTAGAGGAGGAGAAGCAGATTTTCAAGACTTTAGGGCAAATCAGCCTCTGTTCCAGGAAGCGAATTCAGGAATATCTAACAGTCCTTTCTTGGTCCAAGCCCCTTTCTTCTTTCGAGTCTAGCCTCTGTATCCTGATGGCAATCCTTAGAAAAATAATTTGGCTTGGTTTCTGCAGCAAGAAGCCTGTCCCATTCACATCAATCTCAAGCTAGTTTACAGGAAATTTTGTTTATTTATTTTTAAGTAGCTCCCTGTAATTTCTCTCCTCCCTCCTTAACGTTTCCTTTCAGAACCTGAGCTGGCTGGAAGAGAAAGAGAAGGAAGTTGTCAGTGCCTTGCGCTACTTTAAGACCATTGTGGACAAAATGGCTATTGATAAGAAGGTACTGGAGATGCTTCCGGGGTCAGCCAGCAAGGTGCTGGAGGCCATCTTACCCCTGGTGCAGAGTGATCCTCGAATTCAACACAGGTGAGCTGCTCTGAAGTCCTTGGCTGTGCCAGAGCAATGGACGTCTGGAGGCATCTTGGTTTGGGGTTACTTCCAACTCAAGGTTTCTAGGAACAGTGAAGAGTTTCAGGAGCGAAAGGAGCCCTCTCCCTGCCCCCCACGGCTATCGCTTGATGCTCTCCAAAGGTTGAGGTCATTGTTCACTCAGGAGGCCTCAGCACTGAGGGAGACCTCTACCATCGCTAGGGATGTAATCACCGTGTAAGTCTGTCGTCATTTCTTTGCACTAGCTCGTTGTCAATAATCCATTGATTTTCTCCTAGTACCCTATGTCAACCAGAGTTTATTATGACATTAAATCCTGCCAATATCTAGCCTATTAAAGACCTCAACTGCTTAGATGATTAGGCCAAAAGAGATAGAGAAGAACTGCATTAGAGCATGGATTAGTGAAACATTGAAATGTGTTGAGCCAGGACCTCCCAAACAGCACCCGGATTCATTGGAAGCCAGGTATGGGGGGTGGAGCCAACCCTCGTCCCAGGAAGCTTTTGTCGGGGAATGCTTTTATTGCTAGGGTGCATTTTCCTCTTCAAGGTTAGCGAACAGTGTGTCCCCATATTTATTGTTAAGTACAGAGAGAAAAGCAGTATTAAATGTAATCTTAAGTGAAAGACTAGCAGGAGCTTTTTCTTGAGAGGCTGTCAAATGCCTGCTGGCTTTGTTTTTCTCCCTGGTACCTGTTCGGGATAAATGTGTCTCTGTTTCAGTTCCTCGAGATGGTTTAGTGCTCATGTAGCCCCATGAGGCTAAGCTTTTATGAACTGCTTTCAGAACTTGGCAATGAACCGCATAGTTTTCTTCTTCTGGGAGATAAAGCAGACGGTGTCTTTTTTTCCAAAAAGCTCTCTGCCCTGCAGCTCCCACCCTGGTGTTTCAGCTGACCCCCATAGATTGTGGTCTTTTAGCTGGAAACTCACTGAAGCTAGTTGGTGGGAGGATGAAGCGTTGGCGTGGCTTTGCCGTGCTGCTGTCTTCCCTCGTCCATGCCATGCTGCTGTCGGGAGGGAAAGCCTCTGAGGATGTGAGTCCCCTTGGGGCCCTGTTAGTAGCCGTGGATGTAGTGCTTTGTGCGCTAGTCTCGAGAGTCTCGAGACCAAGTCCTGTGTCTTTCCCACAGTTACCCCAATGGCCAGCTCGTAGAAGGGCCTGGTGCTGTTCTCCTCTGATGGAATGTGCCTGACATTGTGCTGGGGCACATATGTAGATGGCTTTTTATGAAATGCTCTCATTTACCTCTTCTCACATGATGGTCCCTACCCTGGAAGAGTTAAAATCTAGTTGAACAAATCAACTCCCCCACCCATGATAAAGGGCTAATTTTGTGGTACGAGTGGAAGCTCTGTTGGGATTCGAAGGAGGGAGAGTTAACAAGAGAGTTGCGGTGGTCCAATTAAACTTCCTGGAGGAGGAGATGCTGGAGCCAGACCTGAAGGAAGGGTGGGAACTGGATTGGGAGTGGGGCAGGGGGACAAGAAGGGCAAAGGAACTGAGGCCAGCGGAGCATGGTGTGTTCCTGGAAGGGAGGACACGCAGCTGTCGTGTGGGCACAGGGGCCGCTCTGGGCATTGACAGAGGGGACCCTGGGAAATGAGGTGGACCACTTCACCCCGCCACCCTCAGGTGCTCAGCCCCTTTGGGAGAGTCCAGCACAGGGTCACCTTAGCTAAATCCTGTAACTAAGAGTGCTGACAGTACTGGAATTGTTGCTTCCTGGAGCGTTAGCCAGCAACTCTGATTGGGAGATTACTTTCTAGACATGGCGCTGGAAGAATTGATCAAGTAATATAATAATGGTTTGGGGGTATTTTTTGTCCATGGGGGAGGTTTTATAATGATTTTATAGGTGACAAAAATTATTTAATGTCTATAACAATTTCCTAGAGGGAAAAAGAGAAATATCTGGATGTGGCCATAAGGAACGATGATTTTTTTTTTTCTGGTAGTTCTTTGGCTAATACTATTTAAGGGATTTTTCCTTCTGAAATTCTTCCAGAGCCGATTGATAGTCTTTTTACTGCTCTCCCTGAGATGATCAAAATGCTTCCTCACGTGTTTCTTTTAGTTTGCTTCCATCATTTCACTCCTCCCAGTGAGGTTTGCAAGCCAGGAAGGTGCTTTCCTGCCTCCTGCTCAGAGCCTGTTTCGTGGGGTGAGTCCCAGTGGGCAGGTTCTTCTCCACCCTCCCCTGGGTTCCTAGGACGGTGGTGGACTGGCCTTCGAACAAGCAGCTGGCTGTTCCGTGTGAGCAGGGAATGGAGGCTTCTGCGCGGTGGAGCTCCCAGAGACGTCTGAGAGCAGGATCTGTGCTCGCCCCAATGTAGACGGCTTTGCTCCGTTTTGGAGACAGACCAGCGGCTGGTCTACTGCGTGGCATTTTCGTAGTACAGGGGTCTCCTTCCTTTCTTAATGTCTTAGCCCCTTGACACAGAGGGGTATTCTGCTTCCAAGCTAATAATGTGAAGGGTGGACCCAATTGCCACACTCTTTAGGTGCTTTCAGGGAAACTTACCATTCAGTGCAGGTAGAGATGACGTTTTATGTAGTCAAGTCCCACCCTCCATCTAATTATTGCCAGTAGGTTAACAGTGTGAAGCTTGGGTGGACTCCTCCATGGGCAGGTCGGTGGAAGGCAGTGACGCCTCACCTGGCCTTGCCAGGAAGGAGAAGGCAGAGTTGCCAGGAGTGCCCGCCCCTGCACCATGACGTCACCTACGCTCCAGTCCCCAGGAAAGCCCGCGGTCTCTGTTTGGCTCTCTCAGTCCTCTGTCCTAGGAGAGTAGAACCAACAGCAAATACTTGTAGTTCATGTTGGCCCCTAAAGCCGCCAAACCCTGGCTTTCTCAGGCCTCCTGTTGTCAGTTTTTCTTGTTTCTAATGGGACTTGAGCAGTTTGCTTTCATTCCTCTGACTCTTCTTTTCTCCTGTTGGAACTTGCTCAGAGTGAAATGACTGGCTAAATGGAAATTTTAGACCTCCTGGGAGTTTTTTCCCTCCTTACCTTATTCAGAAGATCTGCTCATTGTTTGGTTCAGGATTTTGTTTTAAATAGCTTTGTTTTTAGAACTTGTTTTAATCATATCTTACAATATTGTATATTTTTCTCTAAATTATGTCTTTGGCTCCTGTCTGCCTCATTTTTTTTTTTGAGTGAAAGCAGGGGCAGCCTGCAGAATTTTCTGTGTTTTTGCTCTTTATTGAATATATAATGTTTAAAATGGTCAAATAATCCTTTCCATAATTCCTAGGGGAAATTATCTTTAGTTATTTAGAAATATGTGAGAGATATAGAAAGTCTTCATTTTGGCCTCCACTCTACAATCATTGAGGCATCCAGAAGTACTCGGGGCTTCTGTTGTGTGTGGTGGCATCACAGTGTAGCTGATACCTCCCCCTCACCTGCCCCCCACAGTTCTCCTCTCCTCTGATTTGTTGTTCTTGGAAAACTCTTCGTCGCTGCGCTCCCCTGACGTCTCAGCCACGGTTACAGGGCAGAGGATGATGAAGCTCAGCCCATGTTACAAGGAATTCTAGTAAATTACAGATCTGTTTGAGCTCATGTTTAAAGGCTGTTCCTTTAAAGGATCCTGCCTGATAAAATTCCACAAACCTTTGGCTCCTTGTGACACATCTATTGTGAATTTTAGTCTAATTCAGAACAAGAAGTGCACAACACTTTGACCTTGTCCAATAATTAGGAGCTAGGAGGAGAAGATGGGGCACTCCCTGAGAGACTTTATCAGAATCTTGTGGAGGATGCGAAGTTTAAAAAACCATATTAACTGTTGTGATGGAATTTTTACGTTGTATTTGGGAAATGAAAAAATGTTTTATAACCTACTAGAATATGAAGCTCCACGAAATCTTCATTGGATGTAGGTTCAGGAAGGAAAAGTTTGTTTATCGAAAGGAGGTGCGGACCTGACAGAATGAACTGTCGAGAAACATGCCCTCGTCAGCGAGAAACTGGTTCTGTGCTAAACAGATATTTTAAAGCGATGGTCAGGCTTTAGATTTTTAACATTCTTTTTAAAAAATCTCCTCTTCCCTCTAGCTCAGCCCTCTCCTCCTGCTACAGCCGAGTGTACCAGAGTCTCGGCAACCTCATCCGTTGGTCTGACCAAGTGATGCTGGAAGGTGTGAACTCTGAAGATAAAGAGATGGTGACAACTGTGAAGGGGGTCATCAAGGCTGTACTGGATGGAGTGAAGGTACGGGCGCAGGGCCCGACGGTCCTGGCAGGGAGCAGCCTCCCTGCTGGATGTTCACCACGTGAGAACTTGCTCCTGAACTGAATACATGGGAGCAAATGTCTCCCCGCGTCTCTGGTTTGGTGTGCTGCTCTCTCTGGTACAGATGGCTCTTACAGCAGCACGAGCCTTTGGAGTACTTGTCCCAGTAGCTGGAAAAGCTGCCAGAAGCCATCAGCCTTTACTGAGCGTTGTATTAAGTTGTCTGTGAGTCCTTATATTACAGCTCTGGCTGTGCATGCTTGCCAGCTAGACAAAAGGCAAAGGAAATTGTTTTTGCATTGACTTTTAGCAAAACTCCCAGCATGTCAGCTGCTACCTTTTCATGTTCTAAGAACTTCTGGGATTCTTGGTAAAAAAGTAGGATTGAGATGAGTAAGACATGAAACTGTCTGTATTTGAAATCCAGGATGTGGTCTGTGAATTTACTACCCAGGGAAGTCAGAAATGGCATAGTAGGAAATAATGAATCATAGTTAAGGTGTGAAGCGAAGGCCGTAGAGGGTCTGGAACTGGAGCCTAAGGGACAAACCCTAATTGAGAAGATAAGCCCTAGTGGATGAGGAGTAAGGCAGAATATAGGGCATGAAACGAGTGAGGGCCTGGGGGTCAGGACTGGGGCTGTGAGCACTGGGAAAGTGGAGACCCTGCTGTTATGTGAGGCCATATAATGCAGTGGAAAGAGGGCTAGCCTGGGGCCCAGCCATTTTTGAATCCCACGTTCACCTCTTGCTAGTCTGTGAACTTGAGCAGTTTACTCAAGTGCTCTGTACCTGAGTTAACTCATCCGTAAAATAGGTATAATGACGGTAGCATACATCGTACGGTTGTCAGAAGGATTAAATTAGTTAATACGTATGAAGTTCTTGGGACAATGCCTGGCATACACCGAACACCCATACCTTAGCTGCTGTTTCTTATTAATTATGTGGTACTGGATGTATGCTTTGGAAACAGATCTCTTGGCTTGAAAAAATTCTGTCCTCCTCCTTTCTAGACCCTTAAATCCAAAATTATAGCTGAAGTATTTAGCCTAAGTAAAAAAAAAAATTCTTCCCCACTCAAGCGTGCCCTCAGATTCCTGAGAGCTGTGTCCTTGGACTGACATTCCCCAGAGGCTCTGGAGAGTAGCGTAAGGATACCCAAAGGGTAAAACTTACAGAGGGAAGGCTGAGAAAGCCTTGCTTAAGGCTATAAATTGCCCCAAGTGGGCTGTGTTGGCTGGGAAGTCTAGGTGGCTCCCCACCCCCAGCACCGTGTGAGTGGGGAGACCGCCCTCATGTAGAGGACACTTGTCCAGACAGCATCACAGTTTCCTCTGGCAGCTCCCAGGTCTCTTCGGCCTCTGAGTTTCTTAGGTCCCACATTATTCACTTTGGCCACCGAGACTTAAGGGTGTAGCCCTGGGTGGCTGTTATGAAGACCTTGTGTCGCTTTCCGATTTTGGAGTGCAGTCACACGTCATCCCATGCGATTTTCCCAGTGGCTCTTTGAGGTCAGCAGGGCACAGCGAGACGTGACCTGGGTCACACTTCATCAGCAGTGTGTGTAGTTCTGGCTCACACACCCCCTGCTCTTCCTGTCCAGGCTTCTGGAAATGCTATTATTAAAAATTGTTATTTTTCAGGTGACATTGTTAAGGTTTCCTTCTACCAAATTGATTATGATGAGACGTTCAAAACAAGTGAGAACGTCCAAAATAGAAGAGAGAGAGTTTCTACGCATGAAGCTTTGTGACATTCCCAGGTAGATTTCCTTTATGGAATCATTAAAGCACCACCGTATTAGTTGAAAGGATGTCTGAAAGAAAATCGTCTCTGATTTTTCAAGTTGACCAGGATAAGAGAGAGAGAGAAAAAAGGAGGAACCTATAGATTGTGAACCTATCAGTGTCCGAAAGCCAATAACTTTTCCACAATTGTTTAAAAATGTTTTAGCCAGAACAGGGATTCTCTAGGCGAGGAGCACTATAAATTCCGTCTTGTTTCATTTATTCAGGAAGCGTTTATTGAGAAGCCCCTGTGTGCCAGGCAGTGTGATAGAACTGGGAACATAGTGATGACATGGGCATGGTCCCTGACCTGATGGAGCTTACAGCCTGCAGGGGAAAGGACAGCAAATGAAAATGTGTGTTCCGTCGTCATAACTGGGACCAGTGCTCCAAAGGAGAAATGGCATGTGGTCTCACTTGGGTGTACGAGTGACCATCCTTTTTCACCGTGGTCAGAGATGCTTCTCCGAGGGAGAGACAGGCCAAAGCCTGAAGGATGAGCAGGGATTGGCCTGTGTTACTGGAAGCTTTTTGAAGTTGGAATTAGTCAAGGCAAGGGGATGACCCGGACACTACCATGTTGGTGCTTGTTGTTAAAGTCTAATAGTAATAATAGCTAACATTTATTACCCACTTAATGCTTATAACGACTCTCCGAGGTAGGCATGATCACCACTTGCACAGGTGTGGAAACTGAGGCTTGGGCAGACCAGTAGTCAGTGACAAGGTCGTGATTCACACCAAGGCCTGCTGGACCCTGGACCCTTGCACTCACCGCTCCCTCAGCTGCCTCCCATGAGGAGAGAGTCATGGTTCAGCCCAAGGGATTCAGTGTGCTTCCGCCTCCAAGCCAGCTGGCTTCCAGCCTCTCTCACTGTCCCCATCAGGCCTAGGACACCTTATAAGCCCATGTCCTGGTGGTGTGAGAGAGCCCCACTTGGCTGGGAGGGACGGGACTGTGCAGAAATCAAGTACATTCATGAGGATGTCGTCATCCCGCTTGGAGGAGAAATGTTGGCACGTGCCTTCAAACTGACTCACCATCTTTCAAGTAACTCATTCAGCTGTTAAATGGAATTTTTTTTTGAAGGGTTGAAAAGGTGTTTTAAAACAGGATTACTTTGTTTTGTCCCTGAATGGGTAGTACCATTTATTACTTAAACCCCCACATAAATGTCACTTGTTAGCTCTGTAACCTTGGGCAAGTTACTTCTCTGAGTTTCAGGTAGGTTTTAAAATATTTACCCTGAGGATTTGAAGGAAGATTAAGTAAGATCATGTATATAAAGTACCTGGTAAGTGCTAGGTGCCCAGTAAATGGTGGGTTAGTGCTATGGTAAGTACTGTTAACTGTGGAAATGTTCATTTCTAGAAGGGCTCACATTTACCAATCCCTGACAATGATTGTGGCTCTTTTCCATGTAATTTTATAAATCTCAGGTCAAAAGACAGACTTGTGTTATTATCTGATCTGGCCCCAGGCAGAGCCTGGGGCTCTGAGACAGTGACTCTCCAAGGAAGGAATTTAAAGGCCCTCACTTTCCCATTTTCCAGGAACCACCCCAGCCTAGGACCTGGCTACTGGGAACCAAGCTCCTCAAGGTCAAACAGATACTCCAGTTTGTCCTTTCAAAACCAGCACCCCAACTTTTACCATTGAAATTTCAGCTTTTCTTCTTATCTCAGATGAACGACTTCTTACCCATCTCCCTGGGCTCTGCTTTGTCTTCTTTGCAGACCTTCCAGGAATCTCCATTCTCAGACCTAGAGCCTCTGTCTCTGACTTCCAGCCCTGCCCCCATTCACACCCACATTTTTTTTTTAAATTAAAAAAGCAGTAAAAGCCTTCTTCCACTGACAACCTTGGGGGAAAACTTTGGAATACCTGCAGTTCTGTCATTTAAGCATCACCACCCAAAATTGGACTTGTGTACCAGAGTCACTTTGTATAACAGGAATATTTTGAAAGAAATGTTTTCCTGACTATATCAGTTAAGATTAGATTAGACTGCAAGGAAATCCAAAGTAATACCATAGTCTTCCCTTATCCGCTGGGGATATGTTCCAAGACCTCCTGTGGATGCCTGAACTGCAGATAGTACCGAACCCTGTATACACTATGTTTTTCCTATATACACATACCTATGGTAAAGTTTAATTTATAAATTAAACTTTAATTATTTATTTATTTATTATTTGGTTTTTTAAAATTTATTTATTAAACACAGTAAGAGATAAACGATTAACTAATAGTAAAATAGAACAATTATAGCAATATACTGTAATAAAAGTTCTGTGAATGGTCTCTTTGTCAAATTGTACTGTACTCGCCCTTCTTCTTGTGATGACGTGAGGTGATACAACGCCCACATGATGAGATGAAGTGAGGTGAATGACGTAGGCACTGTGACATAGCATTGTTTTCGGACCTCGGTTGTTGGATAACTGAAACCTCGGAAGGCGAAACTGTGGATAAGGGGGAATTACTGTATGTACTGGCTTTCACAAGATAGAACTTTATTTCTCTTTCATGTATGAGAAGCCCAATAGGCAGTCCAAGGCTAGTGTGACATTTTCACAAAATGGTTAGGGATGTGGTCTTCTCCCATCTTGCTTTCAGCACATGAGTTCCACGTCAGGGTCCAAAGTGGCTGCTCAGTCTCCATCCATTGTGACTACATCCCAGCCAGCAAGGAGGAAGAGAGAGTAAGAAGTTGTGCTTTCTCCATTCAAGAGTGCTTCCTCAAAGGCCTCGTAAAACTTTCACTTACGTCTTATTGGCCAGAACTTGGTCACATGCCCAGCTAAAATTCTATCAATAAGAAAGAACAGATAGTGTGAGGCAACTAACTGTCTCAGCCACACTATTTCAAATAAGCCATCTCTTTTATTCTTTGTTCAGCCTATTTTTAAATTTTTTAATGAAAAATTTCAAACATTTGCATAAAAGAGAATAGTCTAATGAAGGGCCATCACATAGCTTCCACAGTTGTCCACTCATTGCTGGTCTTATTTCTTCTATATTTCTGCCTACTCCCCTGGATCATTTGGAAGCAAATCCCAGACATCACACCCTTTCACCTGTAAATGCCTTAGTGCGTGTCTCTAGAACAGGCAAACTCTCTGTAAAGGGCCAGGTAGTAGGTATTTTAAGCTTCTCAGGCTACATACAGTCTTTGTTGCATTTTGGGCTCTGTTGCATATTCTGTATCATTTGTTTGATTGTTTTTATTTAATTTTTTTAACAAAGCACTCTTACCTTGAGGGCCTTACCAAAAAAAGCAAGCCCTGGGCTGGCTGTGGCCTTCAGGGTCATGTTTGCTGTTTTTAAACAGTTTGTTTTTCAATTCAGGATCCAAATAAAGTCCATACAATGTAATTAAGTAACATGTGTCTAAAGTTCCCCCTTCTCTGTATTTTTCTCCTTGCAACTTACTTGGTTTGGGGGGACTTTTCTTTTTGTGAGGAAGACTAGCCCTGAGCTAACATCTGTTGCCAATCCTCCTCTCTTTTTTTTTTTTTGCTGAGGAAGACTGACCCTGGGCTAACATTGGTGCCCATCTTCCTCTTCTTTATATGGGACGCTGCCACAGCATGGCTTGACAAGCGGTGTACAGGTCCACACCTGGGATCCGAACCCACAAACCCTGGGCCGCTGAAGCAGAGCGTGCAAACTTAACTGCTATGCCACCGGGCCGGCCCAGCAACTTATTTGTTTTTTTAGGAAGAGTTATTACTTCTAAAGGTCAGCCCTGGTGGTCTGGTGGTTAAGATTCAGCGCTCTCACAGGGAACCACACCACCTGTCTGTTGGTTGTCATGCTGTGGCAGCTGTGTGTTACTGTGATGCTGAAAGGTATGCCACCAGTATTTCAAATATCAGCAGGGTCACCCATGGTGGACAGGTTTTAGTGGAGCGTCCAGACCAAGACAGACCAGGAAGAAGGACCTGGCCGCCCACTTCCGAAAAAATTGACCATGAAAACCCCGTGAATAGCAGCGGAGCATGTCTGATACAGCGCCGAAAGGTGAGAGGATGGCGCAAAAAGACCAGGCAGGGGGCCGCCCGGTGGCGCAGCGGTTTAGTCCGCGCTTGGCAGCCCGGGGTTCGCGAGTTCGGATCCCGGGCGCCCGCCGACGCACTGCCTGTCAGCCATGCCGTGGCGGCGTCCCATATAAAGTAGAGGAAGATGGGCACGATGTTAGCACAGGGCCAGTCTTCCTCAGCAAAAAGAGGAGGATTGGCAACAGATGTTAGCTCAGGGCTGGTCTTCCCCACAAAAAAAAAAAAAAAAAAAAAAAAGACCAGGCAGGGTTCTGCCCTGCTGTCCGCAGGGTCACTAGTAGTCGGAATCCACTCAACGGCACTAACAACAGCAGTTGCTCCTGCAAGTCTCCCACATTCTGGATTTGCTGATTGCATCTTGCGTTGTTGTTAGCATGTTCCTCTGTCCCTTGAATTTCCTGTGAAACTAGAGGCTGAATCAGATTCAGATTTTTTGTATTTAAAAGAATGCTTCCTAGGTGATGCCCTACTTGTCCATGGGGGAGCACCTTTCCCTTTTTGATGTTAAAAGCCTTGAGAGCTATCACCTAGATCCATTAGTTCATTAGGGGTTGCAAAATGATGACATTCTGATTTCTTCGGCCATTCTTTCATCGTTACTTAGCTGGAATTCATCTAGAAGAGAGACTTCCCCTTGTCAGTTTGTGGTTATCCTGAGTTACAATTCTCAGGGGAAAGACAGGATCGGTGCTTAATTCCTTCCTTTTTTTACCGGTTATCAGAATAATGAGTGTTTCCTAGCATCCCCTAACATGGCTGATGAATTGAGCTTTTTAAAATATTTTGAACTCGTGAACTTAAACACACTCCATGCGCTCTGCCCACTACAGTTACTGTCCTCGGTGATTCTCAGGCTTTGCCTTTGGCCAGTGACATCCTCTCCGGGTTGTTTCCTGAGTTCATTTTGACATGATCCCAGAAGTCTTTGATAGTTTTCTCACTTTCTGGTGTGAAAAGATACTCCAGGCTCATCTGGTACTTACTGTATTTGGGGGAGTGGGGGCGGTGAGTAACAGCTCTATTGAGATATAATTCACACATTTAAAATATATAATTTAATGATTTTTAGTATATGCACTGAGTTGTGCAACCATCACCACAGTCAATTTTAGAATATTTTCATCCCCTCAGGCAGTAACCCCATACCCTTTATACTTTCTCCGTACTCCCCCACGTTCCTCCCCCTCCCCCCTGACTTATGCAGCCACTAATCTGCTTTCTGTCTCTGTAGATTTGCCTATTCTGGACATTTCATATACATGGAATCATACACTATGTGACCTTTTGTGACTGGCTCCTGTCACTTAGCATGATTGTCTCAAAGTTCATCCATGTTGTAGCATGTGTCAGTATGTCATTTCTTTTTTGTTGCCAAATAATATTCCTTTGTGTGCATATACCACATATTATTTATTCACAGACATGTGAGTTTCCACCTTTTGGCAGTTAGGAGTAATGCTGCTGTGAACTCATGTATAAGCTTTTGTGTGGATGTATGTTTTCATTTCTCTTGGGAACATACCAAGGGGTGCAATTGCTGGGTCATATACTAACTCTATGTGTGATCTTGTGACAAACTGCCAGGCTCTTTTCTAAAGCAGCTGCGTCATTATACATCCCCACCAGCAGTGTATGGGAGTTCCAGTTTTTCCACATCCTCGCCGACACTTGTTATTATCGGTCTTTTTGATATAACCGTCCTAGTGGGTGTGAAGTGGTATCTCATTGTGATTTTGATTTGCATTTCTCTAATGGCTAATGATGTTGGGCTGATGTTGAACCATTTGTATATGTTCTTTGGAGAAATGTCTATTCACATCTTTTACCCATTTTTTGATTGGGTTATTAGTCTTTTTATTATTGAGTTATAAGTCATCTTGTACATTTCTTACCACAGAACTGGAATCAGCCATTCCTTTAAGGATCCCAGGTTCTCTTTATTGGGAGATGGTGTTTAGAGACCACACTGAGGGCAAAGGTGCCTCATTGCTACCGACTGGTCACGTGTTTAGTTTCTTTAAGACAAAGCACATCTTGAGTTTATACAAGTGCTTCCAATTCACATTTAGGACCACTGAGTTTTTGCTTAACTTCAGCAAACTTATTTCTTAATTTTCTTCCTCCCACAATTTTCAACAATATCAACATAATGACTCATTTGCTTTTTCCCACAATACAAACACAACAGTCTCTCAGTAACACCACCAACTACCTCCATCAATATGATTGTTAAACAATTCTTAAAGATATTTCAGAGTTATTTTTGACCTTCAAGTTATCTGTCATTTTGCAGACGTTTGAAATAGTTCTGTTTGTGTGGCTTCGTGGTGAGGTTCATCTTGTTCATGGTGTGTTGGAGGACTTGCTGTATGCAGTGGTTTGAGTATTCCACTGCTTTAAAAAGGAGGAGGAGGAGAGAAAGGAAGAGAGGGCAGAGAAATCACGAGTTATATGTAGTAGACTTTTCCTGTAGGAATTGTGTGGGATATACTTTTGTTAAGTCAAAAAAAATCATCACACTTCTATTTTAGTCTCAAACATTCAGGGTTTGGGGGGTGTTTTTGTTTTGTTTTTTAAAATAATGGAGTAGCTTAAAGTAAATATCTCTCTTTCCTCTACTAACCCCTCCCCAACTTATTTTCTGAGAAGTTCACTAAATATTTTTTCTAATAAATCTGCTAACATGAAGCACTACACCAAACGTTTACTGCGTTTTCATTCTCAAGGACTTTGGGGTGTAGAAGCGCATCCTTCCAAGCTGGGAGATGTAGCGGCAGCATGTGCTTTCTGATCCTGGCTGCTCTGCTTAATTACAAAGGTCAAGAGAAAGTCTTTCAATATCTGGAAGCTTCTTTAGGGCATTTCTTTGGGGGGGGTGACTCCTGCAAGCTTTTGTCGTTTGAGTTGTGGTACCTTGCCCAACTATGTTATTTTATTATTTTGGACACAAAGGTGCCCAGTTTTAAAATTACATCCTTCCCCCTGTATAGACCTGGCCTGGCACTGCTTCTCTGTCGCAGCATCCCATCCCTGGGTGGGATTTGAGATGGCTGCCTTGTGACTGGGAGTGAACCTCCATGAGCTGGCTTTGGGAGTCCCTCGCCGCCCCAGTGCACTTCTGCACCTTGTCTGGTTAGTGCCCTGCCTCTTCTTGATTGCATATGAGAAAGAAGACACTTCTTTGGCTATGTTGCTGCCTCACACCCACTTTGGATGGGGGTAGGGAAGGTCCCTTTTTGTCACCATAAAGTCACACTGGGGCTGGACACCCCTGTGATTTCGTTATGCCACTTCAGTTCCAGGAAATTCCCCACTGGACTGTATTCCGTATACTTAGTGAAGAACTTGTCTTAGAACAGCTAACCAGTGGAGGAACTGTGTCGTGGCCACAAGTACATGTCTCCCTGGGTTCCAGTTTCTGAACCTAGGAGATCACAGGGCCAGGAGGTGACAGAGGATAGACGGTGATAGGTCGGGATGGGGTGTGAGCAGGAGCGGCAGGCAACAGGCTGGAGAATGTGCACTTTTCAGTTAAAGGATGTTTTCCCTCTGTGTGGAGGCAGAGGACATCAGCCATGGTGCAGCATCCTTGAGGACCTTTGTGGCATGGGCAGCATGGCAGTGAGTCTTAAGATGTCAGTGTTGCCCTTGGGCATCTTGTAGGGAGCCCTGCCCCTGTCCCCTCTGCCAGGCAGGGGCTTTGTCTTAGTGCCAAGGAGAAGACAGGCACGGATGGGATTGTGTTTCTGTCTTACGTGAGCACCAGAGCTGTACTTTGACTTGGTGAAGGTCATTTAAGATAGAAGCATCTCTATGATCATTTTCAATATGAATAAAATGAACTTGGAAATAAAGTATTATGTATTTAGAAAGGTACTTTTCCAGATACCTTTTTGGCTTTTGAAAACTGCTTTTCGGTGATCTGACAGTTGTCTAGTTTACAGTCACTGGCTGTGGACGCAAGTGTGGTGCTGTCTTTCTCAGTCTTTCCTAACCTGTGCCTCAAGAGGATCGAAAAGTCTGACATCCCTCTCAGAAATTCTGCCTTCAGTCGGGGGAGTGGGGCTCTCGCCAAGTTATAAATGGTCAGCTCTGAATGAGATTGGGCTGTAGGCACAGTAGCCGGATATGTGCGCATTCTAAAGGTTCTCTTCTGTCTGTGATAGTGAAGGCAAGCTGAGACTAAAGGCCTCTGGCTGGTCTTTTGGGCTGGAAGGTTGGTGGTGCATACAAACAGCTGCCCGCCCCTCTTCCACTCTCCTCTGGCCCAGGCCAGCGAACCGGTGGAAGGGAGCGTTGCTGCGAGCGTGATGGCGTCTTGGAATTCAGGTGCACGCTTGCACACGTGTGCCTGTCATTCCGTGATTCTCTTGCCCTCGTTCATTAGTTGAGTTCACACAGCTGCCTCTCTAGAAAGATGACATTCTAGTTATAATTGCTCATGAATCAATGAAGAATTAGTGGAGTTTTTCCTATGTCAGCAGATGCAAGTATGCAGACTTCTGTCTTCCTTTTGCCCTACTTGTGAAGAAGAGTCACTGTGAGTGGGGGCTTCTAGGGCACTTCGGTCTGGCCCTCTGCCTCCCTCTGGTGCCGTGATGCTCTCCTGTGTGGCCTGGCCACGTGCTTTTAGGGCGAGCTGCCTTTCCCATCCTCCTCCAGGCGATGGGGTGCAGGGGCTGCCTCCTTACCACTTGCTGTCTCTTCTCATTACCTAGTCTCTCATCTCGCCCTCTTATCTTGTCTGTAATCACCAGCTGGGTAGCTATTCCTTAAGTATTTGTGATATTTTATTTAACTTCTAAATTGTGAAAACAGGAAAATACTAAGCATCTCCTGTCTTCTTCCAGCACTTGATTCTTAGAGATCTCACTTCTCCGCGTTTCTCCAAGAATAGGCATCGGCTGTTCCAGAGTGGTGTGACGCTGAATCTGGTTATATGGAGTATGCTGTTAGGTTTTGTTTTTTTTTAATTAGTATTTCAGAATAATACATGTTCATTATAGAAAATTTAGAAAAAGCAGAGAAACAAAAACAAAATAAGGGGTGTTTCATAGCCATATTTTTTCTGTACATGTATTCTTGGTTTTGTTTTTTTCCAAAATATACTATAGATACACCAGTGTACCACCTGGGGCTATTTTTCCACTTAATGTTGTATTATATATTAATTCATTACCATAGTGTATATATTACCATATATTCTTGTTGTGAGTTGGTTTTTAATGGCAATATAATGGTCCACTGTTTGGTTCTATCATAGTTTATGTAATCTGTACCTAGTATTGAATATTTAATTATGAAATATTGAATAGTCTAATTTTATCTATTACATAGAATGCTATGATGACCATCCTTTGTGGCTTAATTTTTACACACATCCATGACATTATTATAAAAAAAATACTTAAGGCTTTTGATGTATACTAAGTCATCGTCTAGAAAGGCTGTCCAAAGAATTACTGCCATCCACAATGTCTCGAAGTTTCTATTTTATTTTCTATTTTCCATCAAATATTTTCTATTTCCATCAAAGCTGGAGAATCTCTAATGATTATTGACCATTGGTATTTACATTTGTGAATTCCTTCTTTGATATTTCTTTTGGTATGTTCATCTTTTTTCTGGCTTTTGTGTTTTTGAAAGAATCCTTGCTCTTGGAAGGACATTAACTCTTTGCCCTGTCACATATGTTGTGATTCCTGTCTGTGGCGTTTTGAGTTTGGAGAGGCTTTGCAGTCTGATTTAGGGACATGTTGCTGTATTACCCAATTTCATCCTTTGCTGCCCCCTCTGTAACTTTAGAAATGGACATTCATGCTCAAAGCCTGAACTCCTCATGCAGCACAAGTAGGTCCTTCCCAGATGTCCCTTAGCAGGAGAATGGATAAAGAAACTATGGATTTCTCCATACACTGGAATACAACTCAGCGATAACAAAGAACAACTCATGCACACAAAAACGTGAATGTTTCTCCTGAGCAAAAGAAGGTGACAGAACAGAGACAGAGAGGAGACCCCCTCCTGGGGCTGGGAGGGCTGGGGGAGATGAGGAGGGACCACTAATGGGTACAGGGTTTCTTTTGGAGGTGATGAAAACTTCTAGAATTGGTTGTGTTGATGGTTACACAACTCTGTGAACAGACTAAAAACCATTGAATTATACACTTTAAATGGCTGGATTTATGGCATGTGAATTATATATCCATAAAGCTGTTCAGAAAAAGATGGACACAAAAGAATACATACTGTATGGTTCCATTGATATCAAGTTCTAGGCAAGAAGTGAAAAAGTGGTTGGAGTGGGGCAGATTGATTGGAGGAAGTGGTAGGAATGTTCTGTATTTTTATTTATTTATTTATTTTTTTTTTTGGTGAGGAATATTTGCCCTGAGCTAATGTCTGTGCCGGTCTTCCTCTACTTTGTATGTGAGTTGCCACCACAACATGGTTGACAAGTGGCGTGGGTCTGCAACCGGGATCTGAACCCGCGAACCTGGGCCGCCAAAGCGGAGCATGCAAACTCAACCACCAGCCCATGGGGCCAGCCATAAATGTTCTGTATTTTTTCAGTGGTGCTTATACGGGTATATGTGATCATGAAAACTCATCAAACTGAGGGAAAATGCATTCTAATAAAAATAAGTAGGCCTTGATTTCTTCTTCTTCTGGTTTTTTTTTTTTCTATTTTAAAAAATATTTTCTAAAGTCATTTCTCTGCTGGGTAGTATGCCCTTAACTTTCTGTTCGTTGACTAAGACCCAACCAGTCATCTCAGGATACCAGCTGCTGCCACATCCATGGCCCACTCACTCTGGTCAACCACCTTCCCCAGAGCCAGGGGTGTGCTTGTTAGTAGGCAGTGTCCTGCACGTTACGTGAGGGCTTTAGAGAGCTAAAGAGTTCTTCCCCCACAGAGTGACTGGGAATCTGTTCTCGGGATTCAACTTGTGTGATGAACTTAGTCATTTTGAGATGTGGGGTTTGCCATTTCCCCCTTCTAAGAGGAAGTCCTTCATGCATTTGAAACTTCATGACATTCTCTGAAGGTATTTTTGGAGGGTAGGGGACATTTGGGGAAGTTGTGCAGATTACCTAAGTCAAATTATACTTGCATTTATGGTGTGTGGGAAATTTGTAGGCACAAAAATGAGACCTGGCCGTGGAGGGCAGACAGCTGACCTACCTCTTTGTGAAAACTCAGCGCAGAGGAACTGTCCTCATGCCTCATTGCTTTTCTCTTGTGTGGGGTGTAGGAGCTGGTCCGACTTACCATCGAGAAGCAGGGACATCCATCTCCAACGAGCCCAGTGAAACCCAATTCCCCAGCCTGCAAACCTGACAGGTGAGTGCTGACTAACCTCTCCAGTCACTGTGGCCACGTGGGTCCACACTTGAGAAAGAATGGGAGCCACACTGGGCAGCCCAAGTCAGGTAGGCTGTTTGAGGCCCAGATTCCTTTTTCAGTGAGTTCTGGGTGAGTCCCAGTACTACTGTGAAATGTGTGTAGCTCACACACGTTTTGAAGTATTGCCTGGTCTCAAGGTTAATAGTTAACATGACTCTCTCTAAGGATAGTGTGTGTGTGCGCAGTGACCCACATCTGCACGTCTCCTGACCAACTTCCTTTCATAAGTGGAAAGAACATTTTTTTTGAAGGGTTGGGTTTTAGGGATTTGGCTTGAGAGCATTTTACTTTATCAAGAAAGTAAACTGAGGGCGATGTGGACAGTTTTAAGGCCTCGCAACAGTTTCTACTACAAGCCCCTAGTTAAGGTAAAATACATAAATTTAGAGCATTTTAGAGAGCCTTTGGATCGTCAAGTCTAAGGATTCCTTTTACAGACGAGGAGATGGAGATGCAGAGTGGGGGGACCCGGCCAGGGTCCTGCTGTCTATTGGTGATCATAGCAGACTTGAAACCCATCTCTGCCGTGGAGCACAGGGCGCATCGTCTAGTGCTCTGTGTCCAGGGCTCCTGCTTCTCAGCGCCACCCCCGTCATTTCCCTGCCCTGATCACAGTCTAACCCTCTCAGGACCTGCCTCTGCTCTATAACCTTCTGTAACCCCAAGTTCTTTTCAACTCTCCAGCCAGTCTGAGCTACCCCTGACAGATCGAGAGATGGAGATTCTGAACAAGACACCCAGCATGTCACAGTCGACTGAGCTACTCCCAGACTCTATAGATGAAGAGGTCGCGCCCCCTAAGCCTCCCTTACCTGGCATTCGAGTGGTTGATAATAGGTAATTTCCTGTTTTTCTAGCACCCTCCTCTATGACATAATTTGATGAATGGATGGGTGAAATGAGCCAAAAAGAAGACAGTGCCATTAGGGTGAGAACTTGGAGCCCAGTCGCTTGCTCTTTAGAAGGTTTGGAAGTTCGACCTTCCTCAGGAGGGGCATCTCTGGAGGACGTGAGCCCAGCCCCAGCGCCCTCCTTTGCCACAGACACTCCGAGAACTCCCAATGGCTTGTCTTTTAGCCTCAGCCAAGTGAAAACTGGTACAATATATTGTGGGAGGAAAGGAAAGGATTTTTCTGATTCTAGTTTTTTTGGCATTGATAGGTTTTATTTTGGCAGAAGGGGAGTGGGGTGGGAAGTGAAAGTGTGAAAAGTAGGTGTGAAGTGTCTAATAATGAAAGAACCCCACATTCTGTACCCTAATATCTGTTTAAAGAGTTTTTGTTGGGGTTGTTTGGTTTGATAGAATTTCTTGGTCTCTTTCAGTCCTCCACCAGCATTGCCACCAAAGAAAAGACAGTCGGCTCCCTCCCCTACCCGCGTGGCCGTCGTGGCCCCCATGAGTCGAGCCACCAGTGGCTCTAGTTTGCCTGTTGGAATTAATAGGCAGGTAATGCAGCCCCATCTGGAAAGGCCGAGGAAGACTTTGGGTTTGGGAATTGGACTCCTGAAGCTGAAAGAAGCCCTGTGGTCTTCAGTCCCTGGTGTTAGTCACGATGAGAGAATTTCTTTTAGAGGGGTTGAAGTTCCCTTAGTCGTCCTTCTCTCTACAGGACGTCGTAGAAGTTCCCATCGGGGGGTGGGGGCAGGGATGGGGAGGCTGGAGCCAAAGGGGTGTCTCCTGAGGACATCTGAGCCTGGCCCCAGGGCCCTCCCTTGCCACACACTCTAAGCACTCCTAAAGGGTTCTTTCTGGAAAGTCAGACATGTCAAAGACGTGCCTTTCCAACCGGCTTCTGAGCTCGGCAGTATTTCCTTCTCTAAGTACACGTACCGATTCCCTTTCCCCCAGTCTCTGCCTCCATTTCTCAGGAGTGACTGGGATTTGTTTCTGTTTTTCCACACGAGGATTTTGACGTGGACTGTTACGCACAGAGGCGGCTGTCAGGAGGCAGCCACTCCTACGGCGGAGAGTCGCCCCGCCTGTCCCCCTGCAGCAGCATAGGCAAGCTCAGCAAGTCAGACGAGCAGCTGTCCTCTCTAGACAGGGACAGTGGGCAGTGCTCCCGGAACACAAGCTGTGAAACGCTAGGTGAGCTGCGCACATCTTTGTCAGCACTCCGTCTCATCATTTCTCCGTGGCTTTTGGGGTCATACAGTGATGCCAGCCATTGGCTATGTGACCTTGGCCAAGTCATTCAAAATCTGAGCCTCAGTTTCCTCATCTGCAAAATGAGAATACCAATATTTGTCTCTCAAGGAGGTTAAAGTTTAAATAAAATAACAATGTGAAACCACACAGGAGGTATTCAAATGTAGCTGTTATTATGGTTAATCTGTCAGTGTGTGATTTGACTCCCTTCACCAAAATTAAGAGCCATCTGTGCTCAGAGCTAATAAATGAAGCGGGAGAGCCCCTCACAACTCTGACAGAGGGTGAAGGCAAGTGAGCCGCACGTGCTGACCTCTCATCGGTGCTGAGCGCGCGGTGCGGGCCGGAGGAAAGGCAGTTTGGCAGGAGGCTTACAGAGCAGTAAGCTGTTCGTGCCCTGCGAACTAGATACTGTACTTCTGAGTGTTTTATCTTAGAAACATAATCCGAGATTTATAGCACGGTTTCTGTCCCAGGATGTTAATCTCAGGGTCATTAGGAGTAATGATAAACCGGGAACACTCTGCTCAGTGGTGGGAAGTCAGACGAAGTATGACACATCCATTTGCTGGAATAGTCTGTAGCCATAAGAAGTCAGTTACACTGACCAGTGGACAAAATCCAAGACCACTCACATAGTATTTTCTCACTTGGGTTAAAAAAGAATCCTAGGGGAAAAAAGACTTTTAAGTCTACATTAAATTATAAAGAGATTATAGTTAGATTATGGGAATGTGGATGATTTTTATTTTCTTGATATGGTTTTTTGGGACCACATTTTGGTCCCGCATTTTTCTTTTTTTTAAGTAAGAAATTCAAAAACTACAGGAAAGTGCAGAGACTAGGAGAGCAAACAGCCATATTCCCATCTGTCTTTTCCTCTTATAAGCAGAGAGAGGAACAAGGAATATAAAGTAAAGCGAGAGCCTGTATAGATGAGATGGGAGACACGTTTTTGTCACACTGTAATGAACAGGATTGGGTGAAGGAAGAAGAGTGGGATCGTGTCTTTCTGTGGGGTCTTGTGGCTGATGGGTATGTTTTTCCTGTTGTGAATGCAGATCATTATGATCCTGACTACGAATTCCTTCAGCAAGACCTCTCTAATGCAGACCAGATACCTCAGCAAGTGGCCTGTAACCTTAGCCCGTTGCCGGAGTCCTTGGGGGAGTCTGGGTCTCCATTTCTCGGCCATCCTTTCCAGTTGCCTCTGGGCAGCTGTCCCCAGCCAGAGGGACCCTTGGCCCCGGGGCAGCAGACAGACACGCCACCTGCTCTCCCTGAGAAGAAGCGCAGGAGCGCAGCCTCCCAGACCGCGGACAGCTCCGGCTGCAGGGTGTCCTACGAGCGGCACCCTTCACAATACGACAACATCTCCGAGGACGACCTGCAGAACGCAGCCTCCGTCCAGTCCGTCCCCTTCACGCCCTTTGCTGCTATTCTCCCCTTTCAGCAAGGAGGCTCCTCAGCCTCGGTCGAATTTGTGGGTGATTTCACTGTTCCTGAATCAACAGGTGACCCAGAAAAACCGCCTCCTCTACCGGAGAAGAAAAACAAACACAGTAAGCTTTTGTTGAGCTGTTGTTGGGAAGCACATTTTGTGATCTAAAATGGTGGTGTGTTTTATGTAAGCAATAGACCTGAATCAAACCAGTGGCCTCTTAATTTCATAAAAGATAGGACCATGGGTAACGTGGACACTTTAGGAGCCTTGTTCTGTCAATACTGGTGATAGTTTTTAAAGCCTGATAAGCTGACCTCTCCTTATGGTCTCTGTAATATCTCAGGCCTGGTCCCCACAGAGCCCGAGTGTTTGGCCTATTTGGCCTCTTGTAGACGACAGCCGGTTGACCTTCTGGCCTGGACACGTGGTGACAAAGAGAAACGAGGGTCATGGCATTCAGGACAGCATTACAGCAACATCTGGGTAAAGTCGGGTGGACATTTGAATTTCAGTAGAGCTTACCGCACCCACGGAGAGATCTCTGAGCATCCCTGAAAGTCTGCAGGTGGCTGTTCAGAGAGCTCCCTGTAGCAGGGATCAGACACTGAAATGTCACATGACTTGGAGTCTGAGATTGCCTGGCTGGAGTTGCTGAGGACACTTCTTGGACCAGATACTTTAATATATGATGTTATTAGGGGCCAGAGGTAGAGCTGAAATTTTGGATTTTTTATTTTGAATATTTTCCAACTGTAAGTTTGCCATCAAATTCCTAAGTAGAGTTCTACTGGAAATTGTTTCTTCTGCTAGCTCCCCTAACGGCCCCACGTTGCCTGTCTCTCTGCCCGCCCTCCCCCCACTTCACTGACACAGTTCGGCTTCGTTTTTCTTTGGCAGACCGGCTGTCACTATTTGCATGTGTGTGTGGCCGCATCAGCCCCACAGCCCCAGCATTCCCTGGCCTCAATTGAAGCATCCAGCAGAGAACTTCCAGAGAACCAGAGATTGAATCTCCATTCCAAATTCCCAAATGAGAGCATCTGACTGGCCCCGCCTAGAGTGGGCCCTGCTCTCAAAGAAGGGGAGACCTGGCCTGGTTAATGCAACAGGGATGGCCCCAAGGGCCAGCTAGGCAGCCGTGGAAGGAGGTAGCCACCAAGGGTGTAATGTGTTCCCCAGCTCCTCACTGGGTGTCACCCAGCTTGTGTAATGGCCTTGGTGGTGTGGTCCCCCAGCTGGAGGGAGAGCTGGCTCTGTAGGGCTAATGATGTCATTCCCATCTGTCGTGTGAGTTTGCTCAGCAGAAACCAGGGCACTAGTGGAGGGAGCTGCAAACAGCAATGCTGGGAGTGTTTCCTTCTGCGCCTCTCCCTCGGCACAGGCGAGTGTCTAAAGAGCCTTTGGCTTCTTCCCTCCACCCACCTCACCTTGACTTCAGCAGTGTGCTGCTCTGGGCTCACACCCTTTCCTTTCCATTCCTAGGAATCCTCTGAACCCAGAACGCAGGGCAGAATTGCATCCGTGCAAACTGCAGCAGATGCATGGTGCTACCTGGCCATGGAGCCAGGGGCCTCACCCTTCCAGCCTTTAGAACAAGTGTGGGCAGTGGTCTTCATGCAGGGGCTATGGAGAAGAGAAGGAAAGGGAGAGGTGTCCATTGTTTCCTTTCAAACAGCTTCCAGTCTCCAGTGGCTGAAAATATTTTCTGTTGGTTCAGGCATCCATGTTTAGGCTTTATCTCATCCCTCCGTGTCTGTAGCACTTGTGCCTGCAAACCTTTAAAAACTGCTAAGAGTTTAAGGTTTGGCATGCCCTGGGCTAGAGCTTCACACACTCTGTCGTGTTTAGTCCTTCCAACCTGGCCAGGCAGGTGTTATTAGCTCTCATTTCATCGGTGAAGAAACTAGAGCTCAAAGGAACGAAGCCGTTGCCCAAGATCAACAAGTGAGTGGGTGGCAGATCTGGACTGCAGACCCAGGCCTGTGTTTTCCCAGCGCATTACACTGCCTCCCAAGCTGAGGAGGAAGGGATCTGGCCCTCCTTCATTGGGATTCTGTTGGGTTCTCAGTAGTGACCCCCACATAGGTGGTGGTCTCTTCTGTGCCCTGTGAAAGGGCCCCAAACTCAAGGCTCCCCAAGGCTTGGTCCTAGTCTCGAGTCCACACTTCACTCCCTGAGGGAACCCTCAGAGAGTCCAGTCTGTGACCCTGTGGAAACTTCTCACAAAGTTGCTTTGAGGGAAAGGAGATCATCATCATCCGTTATTTGGCTAATGCTGGACAAAGCTCATACACACAGTCCCGATGTTATAGAGTGTCCTCGTCCTTTGGGTTGCTTTGACGTCCTGAGGGTCCCTGTCCCCTCTTGTTGGGAGCAGCCCCACAAGCCCCTTGTGCCAGACAAGCTTCCTAATCGCTGGCTGTCCACAGTCCTGGGTGCCCGCTAGAGCGCCAGCCTGCCAAGCATTCCCAGGGATGCCGGCCCCTCTAGTCTCTTGAGTCATTGTGCTGGGCTGCCTTTGAAATGGACTGGGCCTTCTTGTTTCTAGAAGGTTGGGAACATTCTCTGCTTGGTTAGCAGGTCTCTATAAGGACTTCAATGTTAGGAGTTCAAGGCTTGTTGAAGCTTCCCATTCGGGTCAGGCAAAGGTGGTTGTGTTGAGTCTTTTTAGGGGGCAGTTGGTGGGCATCTGGGATCACCTTCACGGGCTTGCGTCTTCCTCTAGACCCTAGTGGTGCTGCTCGTGCAGCATGAAAGAACAAGCCTTGTGGGCTCGAGGGGAGCCCTTGGATGCACTTTTCTTCTAGCAGCAGTGCCAGCCCACCTTAGGGGGAAACCATCTTTTCCTGACTGCCTTTTACGGCCAAGTTCCGCTCAGTGCTTGTTGGAGCTAAGACATTCTTGTTATTCTTGTAAATGGAGAGAGTGGCTTTGAACCCCTCCTTCAGTGAAGGGTGCCAGAAAGACATACCAGGAGAAAGGCGTTTCCTATCTACCTGGCCCCCAAATGAGGTGCAGAGAAGAACAAGATCATCTCCCCACCTTTGTGACTGCCTTCCTCAGTGAAGTGTCTCTGTCCTTCTTTAATTTTCTGGCTGGTTTAGGTCTCCAGTTAAGCCTCTGACTGTGGTTATTTGAAAATACAAAACTAAGCCTTGCAAAATTGTCCTTGCAACTTTTTCTTGGTATCTGAATCTCGGCTCCACCTAGCAGGTGCTTGTGGCATTTGTGACATGACCAAAGGGGAAGCACCCACTCAAGGTTGTCACTTAGATCGTGGCCAGCCCTGTGCCTGCCACACACTGACTCGAGTTCCTTTGCTTCCAAACCCAGGGCCCTTGTTCTTTCCTGCTCTGGTCACTTTAGCTCCCTCTTCATGCGTGTGCAACAACTCTGTCAGTAAATTAATTAGTGCCCGTTCCTAACCCAGGTATCAAGGGGGCGTGACAGTGCCTTTCCCTCCAGACATTGGCACATCCACGTGTGTAGGAGTATCATAATACCTGGGAGCTCCCTCCACTCCCTAGCGAAGGGGAAAGGCGGTACAGGATTTCAGGCCTGCCTCGACCCCGACTTTGCCGGGGGGAGTGTCAAGTGCGGGATCCAGTCCACACGGGTAGGTGGGGATTGGACAAAGAGCTTCTGCTCCAACCCAGCCCTCACAGCTTCATAAGGACGCCAGGTGACTGGGCACAGTCAGCTCCAAACTGTCGCTTCTCCCAGAACCCTCTGGAGTCTTCAGAAGGGCCTGACTCTGTAGGTGGGGCTCGGATCACTACCCTCCAAAAGTCAGGAAGAAAGTGTACACTGACGCCCCCATGTGAGGGCTGAGGGCTCCGCACCTGCCTCAGGGGCTGGTGCCTGCAAGGATGAGGTCACTGAGACGTGACAGCCGAGCTCTTTGTTCTCTGACTTCTCACCTCCCTGGGCGGGTGAGGTCCCTGCTCTTGTCTGCTGCCGAGGTCTCTCTGTCAGCGATGCCACGCTGCACAGGTTGGGCGGGCCGCGTAAGTGCAGGCAGCTTCGCTGGAGGCAGCAGCTTAGCATCAGGTGGCAGCAGTGGCAAAGGCTGGGGTTTCTGCAAGGATGTTTAGGGCGGAGAGGATGCAGAGGTTTGAATTTGAGCACTTCTCTCCCCAGTTGTCTCTCTCCCAATATGTTCTGTAGCCTTTCAACTGGAAGGGAAGAGCTGCGTTTAGTAGCTTTTATTTCTTGCATACCCAGTAGGTGCTTTATTTATGAGACACATCCTGGGGGCTGTAGCCTGGTTTAGCAAGTCACTAGGTGGGGACAGATGCTGAGGGACATGTGTTCCATTCGTTCATGCATTCACAAATACAGATATTTGTGGACACCTCCTGTGTATCAGGCACTAATGATACAGCAGCGGGTGGGACAGACATGGTCCCTGTGTTCCTGGAGCTTCACCTCTTGAGTGAGAGGCAATAAATCCTGTTGCATCTGCTTTGAAAATATCTCCTGAACCAAACCACTCTCCCGACGCCCACCCTCACCGTGATCTTTCACCTGGACAACCACAGCAGCCCCAGAATCATCTTCTCAAGACAGAGCAGCTCTAGGCACACCCTGGAAGGGAGCCCTTCCATAGGTTCCCACCAGTTCGGCATCAAGCCTGCTTCTTTGCCCTGTGCACACAGCCCCCCGTGACCTCCTGCGCATCACCTCGCCTCCTTTCACTCCCCCTTGCCAGCTGTGCTCTGCCCACTCAGACCCCCACCCTGGCCTTGGGCCTTTGTCTGGCCCATAGCCTTGGTGTGGAAGACTCTTCCCCCTCACACAGCTCATCCATATTCTGGAGAAGCATCCCCATCGCCACCCCACTTCACTGTTCTTCTCCATGGGATGCGTTTCTCCCCAACATTCACCCCACCTCGGGCTGTTTTCTGTCTCCCTGGGGAGAGTGTGAGCTCCATGTGGCAGGGGGTTTGTTTTGCTGGCCCCTGTGTAGTCCCAGCCCCTGAGTCGGTGCCTTACACACAGTAGGTGCTCAGTAAAGATCAGATGAACGAAGAAAGCCTATAGGTAGCTCATGACACACCGTGGGAAAAGCTGAAAAGGAAAGGAATTGGGGGGCAAGGTGAGGAGCCTCAGTGACAGTCACCATTAAGCTGAGCTGTGAAGGAGGGAGTCAGGCTCAGCAGGGCTGGTGGCAGAGTAGTAGAAACAGCCTGTGCAGAAGTCCCTGAGGGTGTACCAGGAACTGAAAGAAGACAGCGGAGCGAGAGCTGAGTGAGAGGAACAGGAAGTGGTGCCAAACCCCGTGAGCCCCACACAGAGCCCGGTGTCCCTCCAGTGTGCCTGGAAAGCCCCGAGGGCTTTTCAGCAAGGGAGTGAAGTGCCCCAATATGCATTTTTTTAAATAGATTTTATTTCTTAGAGCAGTTTTAGGTTCACAGCAACACTGAGCGGAAAGTACAGGGAGTTCCCGTGTATCCTGCCCGCACGCACACACATGCACGGCCTCCCCCACTGTCACCATCCCCACCAGAGGTGCTTCATCTGTTACGGTCACTCGACCTACACTGTCACATCATTGTCACCAAAGTCTGTAGTTTACATAGGCTCCTCTGGGTGTCGTACAGTCGATGAGTTCTGGCACGTGTCCACCGTTACAGCGTCATACAGAATGGTCTCACTGCACCAGTGTGCTTCTGTGGAGCTCAGCCCGGCTGGGAGGAGAATGGGGAGGGGGTTCTCTTACATGGCAGCCCCTGCGCCGGCCCCGTTCCCGCTCTCTCCCCAGCAACAGAAGGCGAGGGGCTGCCACCCACCTGTCTCTCCCGCAGTGCTGGCCTACATGCAGCTGCTCGAGGACTACTCGGAGCCGCAGCCCTCCGTGTTCTACCAGACGCCGCAGAACGAGCACATCTACCAGCAGAAGAACAAGCTCCTCATGGAGGTGTACGGCTTCAACGACTCCTTCAGCAGCGGAGACCCGCAGGACCTGGCGCCGCCCCCCGCCCTACCCCCCAAGCAGCGGCAGCTGGTAAGCGGCCCCTCCCAGGCCTCCCTCTGTCCTGCCTCCCAGGACCAGAGCCTCCCATCCTGACAGGTCTCTAGGAACTAGATCCATCCTGGGGGCAGGTTGAACCCTCTCTTCCGGGCCAGGGCCCCGGGCTGGTGTTGACACGCCATATCCCACACGGGTGCCTTTGCTTGCTCCTGACAAGCTCGCATGCAGCCCGTCTCCTGCTCCGCCATCTCCCCACCCTGGGGGTGGTGCTTTTCTCTTCCAGAGCTGCCCCGTGCAGCTGGGACTGGCTTGTTCTCAGAATGTTTGCTTTCTCTGCTGACAGTCTCTTGTATTTTTTTCTCTCTTCTTTGGCTCCAATATAGACCTCCCAGAAAGGAGGGACTCAATCAAAGCACAGGGCATGGTGTGTGTGCGGCCATCTGGGACTTGATTTACATAATGGGTCTGACTGTACACAGGGACTTACATCCCACCCTGGCCAGGGATGGCCTAGTGACAACGAGCTCTGTTGAAGCAGGATGGCTTTAAACAAAGCCACTTTGTGTTTCAGCCATGGCACCCTTCCTCCTCTGAAAAAACACCTCCTGGGTAAGGACTCCACGTAGGTGAGGAGGCCCGAGTCAGCACAGAAGGCGAGCTGTCCTGCCGTGGGCAGCCTGTGAGATCTGGGACCAGGTGGGAGGGCAGGCGGTGTGCCTGCTGCGGGCCTCTGAACCGCCTCTCTGCCGCCAGTCTACCAGCCAGGTGGACTCTGGTCAGGTTTCAGAACCCAAGCACCCCATCCAGCCGTGCTTTCCAGGCAGAATACACCCCAGAAGGGGATTCTTGACTTTTTCAGAGCTGCACATGCTGTTTTGCTCATATGCTGGCCAGTCTGGTAGCGTTTTAACCAGAGAGGGGGCCAGTGTGGCTAGCTGGGCCGTCTTGTACCCACTGCGAGAGGATACAGAAGCGCTGTCCTGACTTTTCTGGGAGGCAGCTGCCAAATGGAGGATGAAGGTCCCTGGGTCACTCCTCACAGCTGCTGGGGCTCGGCAGTCCTGTGCTTGGGCTCGAGTGTGATGCCCAGCCCCAGGAGTCCCCAAGCCTTCCCGTGTTCAATGTCCTTAGGGGTTGACCAGGCAGAATCACAGCCAGCCTCTTGAGAGACAGTCTGGTCTAGTAGAGGAGAGCCAAGCACGGAGCTGGGGGTCCTGGGTTCTAGTTCTGCCACCAACTAGCTATGTCTCACCAGCTGCACTCAAGAGTTTCAGTGCTTCACCTGCCCCGCGTGCCCCACGGACACCTGAATGTGCCCGAATATGAATCCAAATTGCTTTGAAAATATTTCAGAAAGTGATCTTCACCACGGAAATGTGAATGCCCACTCTGGGGACCCCTAACCTGAAATATTTGGTTAAACAGCTGAGCCACCTGGTGTTGAGATTTGAAATATTTTCAGCCCCTCCTGCCAGTGTCCACAGGTGCCCATTGGCTGTCCTTGGGCATCTTGTCTGTACTGTGGGGTCCACGGGCTTCAGAGTGTTTGGGGACAGGTCCCTAATGAGCACAGTGGAATCAGAGCCTGTCTGAGAGAGCCCTCTGGACCATTGCACACACTGGCCGGGCAGTAGTCGGGAGCCCCAGGAGGGGCCTGCTAGGGAGCCCCTGGAGCTGGGCAGACACCCTATAGGCACTGGGGCTTTCACATGGTTTCACACGATCCTCACATTTTAAGTAAACTGAGGCTGAGAGCTGGAGAGACTTACTCAAAGCCCACCACTAGAAGTGGGAGGTTTGGGGACCAAGCCCAACTCTGCCTGAAGCCCAGGCACACCATGTGACGTGACCTGTGCTGGCTGCTTGGCATACCCTCTCTCAAATGTGGGTGAAGAGTTAGCCCCATTTTACAGACAAAAATGGGAGTACTAATGACTCACGCTTGTTGGCCCGTGTCCTTTGTGGTAGGCACAGTTCTAAGTGCTGTACACGTATACAGCCCAACATGATGGTGTCCCCATTTTACAGATGAAAAACCTGAGGCCCACAGAGCTTTAAGTAATGCCCAAGGCCAAACAAACAGGTCACAAATGGCAGGGCCCAGATTCAATCCAGGCAGCCTGGCTCCCAGGCTGCGCTCTGCTGAAGCGTGAATAACTACATGGTCTCCCCACGGGGGGGAACTTGAGGCCCTAAATAAACCCAGGTCTGCGTGGCTCCAAGCCTGCTTGGCCTCCTTCCGCCGCTTCCAATGGACACAATTCATACAAAAGTTAGCTTTTTAAATCTCTCATAAGGAAGTGAAGGGGGGCACCCTCTCGTCCAGGTCGCCTCTGGCAGGCACCTTGGATCCCTGAACTGGGCCAAGAAGGCATCCCCGCCAGAGTGTTAGAGCAGAATTAGGCAGCAGCCTGTTTAGCCTTTACATGTATCTGCCTGACTGTTCTCTGCTTTTCTCCCTCCTTCCCTGTCTTCTCGCTTGTCCCTCTGTCCAGCAGGCCTCCTGTGCTTCTTCTTCCTTCTCCTCTGTCTCCTACTGTGTCCAGCAAACTAAAGTGGCCTTCACCCCCGAGGACGGCAGTGCCACTCAGGGCATCAGTGTGTCCGTCTCTAACTCCTTTCTCAGCCGGCACGGCAACTTACCTGTGCCCTCGGTGAGTCGCTCCCTGCCGCTCTTTACTTGGAAACTGGTGAACGTGATCTTTCATTTGTAGCCCATGCCTCCTGACGTGTGCGCTGCTGCCCATCACTGACTCTGTCCTGCAGATCCTGCACTAGATGGGAAAGGGTATGCACGGCTGGTTCTCTGTGGCCCTAAGGCCTATGTGGATTGGTGGGTGGGGAGGGGGGAGGGATGGGAAATGTTAGCAGCCACACTGGGAGCATTATCATTCAGGCATAAACTGGCAGAGATGTTTTGGCCTTCTCATTCTGATCTCCCACTGGGCCTTGGGTCAGCCCCATAGTGTGTTCTATGTTTAAAAAGGAATATTTCCCACCTAGAAAGCAAGGCCAAGGAGAGCGGGCTTCACCAGGGCATGACAGAGTTTGAGTTTGAGGCTGTATCAGTTAGCTTTTGCTGTGTAACGAACCACCCCAAAACTTAGTGGCTTAAAACAACAGTAACCATTTGTCATTGCTTAGGACACAGGTTAGTAGGGTGGTTGTGCTAATCTATAATCTGGGCCAGGCGTGTCTGATTTTGGCTACACTTGCTAACATCTCAGGAACCTCAGCTGGGGCAGTGGGCTGATTTGGCTGTGATCCATGTGACCTGTCAGCTCCATCAGTCTAGCCTTGGCTCGTTCACAGGGCAGCTGGCAAGGTTCCACGGAAGCAAATGGAGGCAAGCAAGGCATCTTGAGGCCTAGGCTCAGCATCGGCACACTGTCACTTCCATTACGTTCTCTTGGTAAAATCAGAGGCCAGCCCAGATCCCGGAAACAGGGAGGTAGACTCCGCCTCTTGATGGGAGTTGTCACCAGATCACACCGCAAAGGGGCATGGGTACAGGAGGGGTGGACGCAGCCATTCATGTGACCCGTGCACTTCTGAAACTGAGGGGACACTAACCCTTCTGGAGACACAGTGCTGGGCAGCTGTCTTTCACTGGAGTCTTCTTCGTCCGAGAAGCTGGACAGCTGCCGCTCTTCCTGTGCTCTGTGAAAATGAACCCGGGCCGCAGGGGACAAGCTCTGGGCCGGAGCTGCATTTGGTTCCACTCAGATCAGTTTGTCCTCCGGTAATTCATCTCTCCTCCCCGGGCCTCACCTTCTTTCCTTTGGGATTATACTTCTATTTGCCTCTTATTTTCAGAAGTGAGGATTAAGGAAAATCACAGGAAACTGCCAGGCACATAGTAAGCTTAGCAAGTGTGTTACTGTTGTTCTTGCTCTTCAAGTTCTGGACTCTGGTCTTGGTTCTGTTCTACTTCTGCGCGTGAGAACTCGGGCAAATGGCTTCACCTACGTGGACCTCCCTGGCCCCTCTGTACACGATGAGGTTGACCTGGTAGCTTTCAGAGACCCGTCCAAGCTCGGGTTCCCAGTGTGGTCTCGTTTGGTTTCCATATCTGGGAGCCGTCCAGTGCCCAGGTGAAGACGGTCCTGCCTGTTGTGAGGACCCTGGAGTGCAATCTTCCTTTGGGTGCTAGGGCCTAACGCTTCAGAGCTCAGCAACCCCACGCGTGCTACAGACAGGCGAAACACCACCCCCCAGCCCTGCCCTGGCGCACAGTCGCCCTCTGTTTCCTCAGCAGGCGCCTCTGGCAAGCTCCTTTCGCAAATCTTGCAAAACTTGGCCTTTAGACAATTCTAGCTCTTGACTGTTTTTTCCCCTCTATGAACAGAAAGTGTGAGTTATCCTAAGACTGTCTACAATATCCCTTTTGAGCAGTTTGAAGTTAGAGGACTATCAATGAATTGGACTGTTTGCTACAGAACTAAAGAAAATTTGAGGGCATTTAATTACGTTTGGGTGTGAGTGCGTCACAGTTTTCACCCCGGGACATGGGGGAGTCTTAAGGGATCTTGCATCAGAGATGCTGCATCCTCAGCACCAACTCCACAAAGGAGCCCATGGGGAGGGAGCTAATAAAGGTGCTTTATTTCATTAAAAGGAAAGTCCCCCAGGCCTCAAGAGCTGTTAGTAATGACCTAAATGTTTGGAACACTTGGCCTCTGATGTGCTGAAACCCCAGAGAAGTGATTTAGTGTGATTCCAGCATATTCTTCATATATTCTCTGCTTACATCCTGAGATGAACCCCAGACCAAGGTCTGTGGACTGCTCTCAGAGCAGCCTTTTGTTTCTGAATTTTTTCATTCCATCATTCCTGGGCCTGTGACATCAGTCCAGCATGGAATTCCAAAAGGGTGCCACTTAGGAATACAGCAGTTGTCGAATCTGAAGACACCTCACACTGTTCTTGGCCCATGACCTGTCACTTCTACCGGAAGATTCTAACCATTGAAGACCTCTTGCCAAGGGGATTTTAGAGCAGTAAACCTGCACTGACCAATTTAAATTGAAGTGGGTGCTAAAAAAGCATTCTTGTTCACCCTTCCCGGGGTCCTGGGGCGAGTTTAATTCAACAAGCACATGGCATCTCCTGTGTGGGTCAGGCGGCAAGAAGGATCCAGGGCAAGAAAGACCACCCCATCACCCTTGAGAAGTGCTTACAGTTCCCTGGGCAGAAAGAGATGAGCATAAAAGAGACTCACGCTAAGGTGGGGTGTGAGGAACAGCACGAGAGTTACAGCCAGTAGAAGCCCCGTGGGTGGTGGGGCTGGGACAGGGTCAGGCAGAGCTTCTTAAGGGAGGTGGCACTTGAGCTGTAGAAGGACAGGTAGGATTTCAGGGAGATAAAGGTCAAGGAAATCGAGTCCAAGTTGTTCTACACTGAGTGACCTGCCTGAGGATGGGGGCTAGAAAGCCTAGCATGCATTTTGGAAGGTTGCCTCAAATGTGAGCACTCAAGGATTGAGGTCATGGGAGAGCCGGCTAAAGGGTGGTGATAATTGCCAGCCCTTCCACGTGTCCTCAGGATCAGCCAGTCGCCCCTGCACCTTCACTGAAACCAGCTGCTTCCTGAGCTGCTCCCTCCAGAGCACAGCCCCCCAGGGCTCCGGCCGGGCTTTCACTGTTTCCCACTGCCCACCACTTGCCCCCAGGTGTGTTCCTTCTCCTGTTCCTGGGTGGTGCCCACTCCCATCTTCGCAGTCTTTGGCGGGGTCTGCCGGCTCTCTCATTCCATGGGAGTGTTAGACCCTGGTCCACAGACTTTCTTTCCTTCCCGGCACGTGCCGTAATCCTTCAGCTACACAGACAAGCGTCCAGACCTGAGTGTGGTGTCTGGGGCGTTAAGACTGGCTTCATAGAGGAAGGTGTTTGGGGAAATGATGAGTGACTGAGGCAGGAAAGATGTGGAGAGCTGGGTGCAGCCTCCGCTGGGCCCAGGAGGCTGACTTCATATTCCTGTTCCTATTCCCCTGGGCCTCACAATGTGCCTGTCCTTGGGGGCGCTGGTAAGTGTCTGAGTGATAGGCCCTCCTGGAAACAGCTTTCTAACATGGTCCCAGGGTCCCTCTTCCTGTCCCCAGCCTCTCCCTCAGTTGCTTGTACCACCTGCCTGCCTGCCACGTTCTCACTGAGGCCCAGCCCGTGTTGGGACCAGCCACCTTCCTCCTCCACTCCAGCTCTGGTCCCTCTAGCGTCAGCCATTCCCCCTCCGTGCTGAATTCCCCCGTGCCCTCTCCTTTTCCTGTCCTGTTCCTGGCTTGCATTTGCTCTGGTTCTGAACCCCACTAGTGTGAATCTAGAAAGTTTTGGATTGGTCCATGTTTACTTTACCCTTGACCAAGGTATTATTGTGCATCAGTCAGTGTCCACTGGGGTTGCCAGTGGCCTTCAGGTATTGCAGTGCTGGTGTTAGAAAAATCACCTTTCTCAGCCCCCCAACAATTTTCTGGTACATCCTTTCTCACTAACTGCAAGTTTGGGATATGTACTGTCGCCAAGAGGTCTATTCAGATGCTAGAAATCTGTTGAAATATATCTTTACTATCTTAGCTTCCAGAATGATTCTGGATAAGTAAAATTGCTAGAAGACCCAGGTTTTGAGAAGAACTTGAGAAATATCCATAATAACTGTCATTTGTTTTTTTAAACTCTTCAGGGTAAGAAAGTCAGGTGTGTAGCCTCCTGAGGACTTCAGCTTAGAGGGGGGAGACCTGTAGAGCGGCTGGTCTCCTGTTCTGGGCAGAGAGCGATTCTCTGAGATGTTGGACCCTGCCTTCGTACATCAGCACACATGCTCTCGACAGAAGGCCTGCGCCTCGCAGGCTCTGGGCTTCCTCTGCCATGCCGTCCCTCACTGTGAAACAGCGAGGGCCCACTCCCCCAGGCATGGCGGCTCCTGAGGGTCCACTGGTGCGTCTGTCCCTCGCTTGCCTTTTCTGCCCCCTCCTCAACCTCCTGGTCACCAGCCAGCCCTGAGCAGTAACCCAGCAGCCATCACAGAGACCCTGGGCACTCTGACTGGTCTAAAGGCCAGACAGGAAAGGGGAAGAGGAAGAAAATGGAGAGAAAGGGAGAGACAATGGCGTACGGTGAGAGAAGTGGACCAGAGGCCCATGGGCGCTCGGGCTGTTGGCCCAGCATGCTCTGTGTCCTCCAGTTGGGCAAGATAAGTTCCCACCTTCCTTGCCTCTGTCTCTTGTTTCTTCCGGATGTCATCTTATCTTTACGGCTTCCTGCCACCGTGGTTAGAGCTAACCATTCTGAGAGATGAAAGGGGCGTTTGTGGGCAGCGCTGGTGGCCCAGGGATGGAGAGGTGTTTCTTCGGGCTGCATCTCTCCTGGTGGGGCTTTGTTCCCAGGGCCTGCCTGCCTTTCCAGGACTTCCTTCAGAGCGGCCTCTGGCACCATCAGCATGGGGCAGCTGAGGGCCATGCTGCCGTCCTGTGGGAGAGCCTCTGAGGCCCTCCAGCACCTGCCGCATGTTCCTTCTTGGCCTGCTGCAGCCCAGGTGTCATGTGGGCATTTCAAATTACTCGAAGTCCTGGACTCTCAGACTCAACCCCATTCTTGGGGGACTTCACTGCAGAGTAGAGACTACAAGTGCAAGTGCAGGTGACTCCTGGCCAGGCCCTGGGCTCACTGGGATTAGGAATTAGATCCCCACGTGCCTAACACGTGACAGGCACCCAGTCTTGCCTGGCCAAATCCCGCTGCTCCTCATCTTTGTTATTTCTGTGACTGTTTCCACCATCCACTGAGTTACCCAAGCAAGAAACGAGGTGTCATCTTGTCTTTCCTCCCTCACCACGTACACACGACGTTTACAAGTGACATGTGCACACTCACTCACCAAGCCCTGCTGCACTTCCCCTCACACGCCCTGAGCTAGTCCACTTCTCTTCAGCCCCATGGCTACTCCCTTCCTCCTCACCCCCACCATGGCCACTGTGGCCTCCTTACTGGCCTTCCTGCTGCCATGTCCCCTCCTCAGTGCTGGTCAGACTAAAGTGTCACCTCGTCACTGCAGCATCAGTCCAATGTGACCCCCTGTCTTCTGAGGCCTTGCCGGCTACTTCTGCCCAGCCGTCCATGTGCCCACCACCTGCATACCCTCCGCTTTCTCCTGGCACTGACTCCTTGTCACTCCCACACCTGCTTGTTTCCCACTCCTGCCACCACCCTTCCTGACTTCCCCTGTCTCCCTCCATGCAATGTTTTCTCCTTACTTGCTGTGTGGACCTGAGCCTGCCATCCCCAACTCACTAGGCCTCCATTCCCTCAGCTGTCCAAAGGGGGCATGAAATCGTCGTGAGGATTAAAGGGAAGATGCAAGTAAGGCATGTAATGTAGTGCAAGATGCACAACAGCATTTAATAAAGAGGGATTGTTGTAATAATATCTGTCATCACGTCGGGATATTGTTTCTTTCTTTCTCTGGTCAGTTCGGGTTCTTTTTTCTCAAGGTGATAAGTCCTCTGAGGGCAGGGACTGGGCTTTTTACGTGCTTGCAGCCTTGCTACATAGCTCAGGGCCGAGACAGCAAGTGGCAGGTGCTCTGTGACGCTGAACTGACCAGGAAGATCTTGATTCACCCAAAAGCAGCGAGCAGTGGCCAGGGAGGCCTCTAGCTCTCGCCCTCCGCCCGCCGTCACACCCGTCTGTCCCTGCTTCCCAGCGTTTCCTCAGGACAGCCTGATGCTGACATCACATGACAGCTCCTCTGTCCCGTGATCAAACACACTGGTCCCAAGCTGTGGCCGAAAACCCGATTCCTTCCTCATTTTCCTTCTTTGCTGACCCAGGAGGTCTGGCTGCTGGCTGTCTGGCCCAAGAGTTTCACAAGTAGTTCCTGTCTGCTGGGCCCTTAAAATCCAGTTTGGCTCCTCAGGTGCATTCACCCTGTGTTGTTCGCCCTTCCTGAAAGACCCAGCATGCTCGTGCAGCCAGCGCTGCCTCTGAAGTGTGAAGTCCGGATTCGACCCACTCTGAGTCTTGACACAGCCTTGTGGAAGGAGGTACATGCACACCAGCACCCCATCCAGGTTTCTAAGACCCTCAGGGGAGAGTGTAGAGCCCGCCTTTGCCTAAACCCCCACCCTGGAGGGGACAGTTCCCCCCGAGCCCTGGAGCAGCCTGCCGTGCCTGCTGTAGACTGCACGGCCATGCTGGGAGGCAGGACCGGTCACGGCCCAACAGGAGGACCAGAGCTTGGAGATCCTCGCCTTGGGGGCTCGCAAAAGCAACCACTCTGACTCAGCCGTCTCTGCACCTCACTTCTAAAGGCTTCCTGACTCTTGTTTTGTTGATGCTCTGGGCATTTTGGGAGGTCGGTGCTCTCAGACAGGCTTCAGACATAGGAACTTCACTGTAGCACCTTGCTGCAGGTGTACTGACTCCATCTGTGACAGTCCATCTGGTCAGGTACCAAACGGCCCCCCCCCCCCCGGTCTTTGTGAAGGTCATGCGGTGACAGGAACCCAAAGGGTGCTGTCCGCACACACTGACTGCTGCCTTTACTTTCATGTTTTCAAGCCGCTTGTCTACTTGTCAAGGGCCCTTCCTTACTGCTCTGCAGTGGAATGCTTACCCCCATTCTAGACATGGAGAAACCAGAATAGAGAAGCTGAACCATTTGCTCAGAGTCTAAAGTTAGAACTAAGGTTAGAATCCAGATCCCCATGGTGAAAAATACAGTGTTAGGTTGACATTTATGAACTGCTTAATTGCCAATAAATAAATATTAAGTGCTGGTAAGGCTAGGTAAAAAGAAAAGTCCATACAGAGGCTGGACATCAAGAGATGTGTTTTGTCCTTCATGTTCTGACATGTTACAGAGTGTAGCTACAGGCTGTAAATGGAGTTCTGAGGATAAATATAAATTAGAGCTCCTCTTGTGCTGTCTAAATCCAAACTGAGTAAAAATAGTCAGGCAGATTTCTAGAACTGAATTCAAATCATTTTTGATTCTGTACTAAATCTTTCTGTAAAGAGTTGATACTCTTAAGGTCAATATTTAGTGACTATACAGAACATCATAAAATGTATTGGAGATTTTTGCAAGAGTATAATTAGCTGTGAAACCATTGGCCCAAAATATAGTGTTTTCAAGGAAGATCTTGTGATTCAGGTTGCAAAAATATGTCACATGAGAAGAAATGTAATAAATTTCTACTTTCACCCATCCAACTGCCTAAATTTCTCCCGAGCAAAACATTTTTCTTCTTTTACATCCTTTGTTGTAAAATACAAATTAGAATTTTCAAATGATTTTAAAAAGTAGACTCCAGCAAGAAGTTTATTCAAAAAGAGAGATGATATTTTTTGGATCCAGCATGCTGCTGATGTTACTTTTCTTGGATAAGATGAATGCTATCTCATCATTTACACAATAGGACCATCAAAATTCCTCTCCTTGCCAGGAGCAAAGAGCTCCCAAGTGCAGGTGCTTCAGCCTCAGAATCTGCCACTTGGCTTTGGAAAGTCTTTTGACATTATGTAAAACATAGTTGTCATAAATTAACACAAGGGCATCAAAGAAGGAAGGTGCCTCTGGGCCTAGGGCAGACCTAGAGGGTAGCTTTTATAAACACCTAGTTGACTGGGACCAAGAAGGAGAGAGGAGTCAAAGCCAGCAGTCTTCCCTCTGGTTTGCCACGTGGAGTGATAAGGGATGTTATCCAGGGTCCTTCCTGGCGATCAAGGAGTGATCGTGTCCCATCTCTAAGAACCAGATCAGATGCGCCCCTCTCCGGGAGTTTCCTCCCCCAGAGTGGAATGCTGTGCAGCGGCTAAAGGCTTGACTTCCCAGAGAAATAACAGCCCTGCACTGTGTCGACTCTCACAGTCCCTGGATGAAGGAAGCATGCTCTGAGCCCAGGACCAGTGCTGAGCTGTGGTTCCCAGTGATTCTCTGTAGGGGAAGGAAGCCCAAACCACACTAGGACAGCAGCTTCCCTTGATGTTTTCTCACAAAGGATGGATAAAAATTTAAACCTGAAAACCAGCTGTCTAATAGCTTATCTGTTTTGCCAAGTAGCATCCAAAAATGCTGAAGTCATAAGCCTTGCTTGTGCCAAGAGCATGCAGAATGACCGATCTCTGGCAACTTCTGTACTTCCCAAACACTTCACCATGACAGTAAGTCCATGCATGCAAATGATCGCATTTCCCCGTAAGTGGTAGAGTTGAAAGTTCTCCAAAGCTTGGGGCTCAAGTCACTGTGGAGCGGCCATTCCGATCAGGGTCCTTTGGCCTGTGGCTCTAGCCCTCAGCTGCTGGCACACTGACGGCCTTCTCTGGCCCTCCTCATCACCAAAGGAATTAAATGGAATGTCTGTTATATTGAGGAATCAGAATTCTTTATTTAAAGATCTGCTTTCCTGATTTCTTGCCAACACAACACAGGGCCCATCCCTAGTCGTTTTTCCTGCCAGGACTATAATGGAGAGAAAGTGTCACTGAAAACTGGCACCTGGCCAGCTTTGAGTGGCTTTGCTTTTTAGTGTGTGAATGGCCACGCACTGACATATAAGCACATCAGCCTCCATCATCCTCACACCCAGAAGACTCCTGGTGGTTATTTCAGGTGTGTGATTTCAAAAGAGTGGGTTGCCATTTCCTGCGTTTCTCGTGAGGGCAGATCTTTCCTCTGCAGCCCTGGTGTGTGTCTGCAGCCTCGGCTCATTGCATTTTGCATGCTGGTCATCGCAGAATGCTCAGTAAGGAGATCTCTGGGCGGAATTGGTAGACTGTGTCCTGCAGAGCTGTGAGATTGCGCAGTTAGGGACTGTCACGTGCTCAGAATACTCACTGAATGTGACACAGGCTGTCTCCACACCATCTCCTACAAGCCTAGCCGTGTGTTACTAGGTATGTGGCCTACCCTTCCAGCCTGTTTCTTTATCTTTGTAATGAGGATCATAACAGTACTTTGTGTGAAAATGAGATGATTCCTGCAAAACCCTTAGCTCCTGACCAGCAGGAAGCATTCAGTAAGAGTAGCCCATCGTCATTGTCATCATCATCGGTCCTTGTTGGTGCTTTGACTAGCTGTGTAACCAGGGCTGACACTAAGGACAGGGCACCCCCTTTCCTAACTGCCCTCCTTCCCAGAAACTTGTTCGGGCATGCCTAGATCTTCTGCAGAAATCTGCAGTCTCCAGACAGGCAGCCCCTCGTGTTATAAAATCCTCAGCCCAAACAGTCTTACTCTGGCTATAAATAAAAATTCCTGCCGCAGAGAGCGCAGCAGCTCTCTGTCAGAAGCAGGGCCGGGCACCAGCCAGATCCTAAAATAAACTCCACGCTGTGGTGAAGTGGTGTTTCTGTTCGGTGGCCAGCTCTGCCTTTCTCCCTGCCTGTGTGAATAAATATGATCTTAAAGGGCCTGGAAGGATTTCTCTGGGGAGTCACTGGAGACCGGACTTGTTGAGAATGGTATGAGAATGAGCCCCGATGCAGCCCTCCCTCTGCAGAGCCTCCAGAGGGGCACAGTGCGCTCTCTGGTGATTAGAGAGCAGTCCTTTGCGTCTCCCCACCCCCTTGAAGGTACTTTTCAAGCTTGGCTCTTGTCCCAGCATGACTGCATAGCTTGAATACCAGAGCTGCTCACAGGCTAGGAGCTGTGGAGGGAGGAGGGCGGGAAGGGTGGGGCAGGCCAGGACGCTTTGTTCAAGAGAGGCCAGACCTTCCTGTCTCCTTGGTGGCTGCCCCTCCCTGCAGTCCACACCCCTGGTGGTGTTAGAGCCCCCTTCCCCAGTCTCCCACCGTGGACCTGCACCTGGGCAGTGAGCGAAGCTTGTCTGCTACCCTCCCACACTCAAAATTGAGACGCTGCTGTGAGTCAGGCAATACTCTAGGCACTTTAATTCATAATAATATTAATCCATTTCTAAGTATTCCTTCATCAGTAAATATGTGTTGGACCCCTGTTAAATGCCTCAGCTCTGTTGTTTAAAATAGTTCCCAGGTTGGTATTTTGGAGGGCATGGGAAGAGAGCTGACGTTGAGTGAGTGTTGTCACATGCCAGGGCTGTGCTCAGGACCTGCGGGGCGTCATCTCATTAAATCCACACAGAGACCCTGTGAGAAGAGTGCTGTTGTTTTCATCCCCATTTTAAAGGTGAAGAAACTGAGGCTCACGAACTTAAGTCACTTGCCCGAGGTCACACATGTCGAAGGAGATAGCCCAGGTCCCTGTGACTTGAGAATGTGTCCTCTTAGCAGTTACCCATGTCCCATCGCACAGAACAGGCAGGCGTGGGTGGGAGCCTGCTACCCTGAATGTATCCTATCAAAACCCATTAAACACGCCGTGTGATCCCTTAGGAAGATGCTGTTAAACTTGACACCTTTGGTGATGACACAGAAGCCGTGTGTGAGTGTCCGGTGCTCAGTTACTGCAGGCCTGCCTTAGTGCTCAGTGAATTTGGGGGGGCAGGGGGGGCGGTAATGAGGACAGTGCTGGGACTCCAGAAAGAGCTGGCCTTTGTCTTAGTCCATTCGGACTGTTGTAACAAAATACCACAGACTGCGTGGCTCATAAACAATAGAAATTTATTTCCCACAGTTCTGGAGGCTGAAAGTCCAAGATCGGGGTGCCAGCATGGCTGGGTGAGGGCCCCCTCTTCTGGGTCACAGACCTTTTGTTGTGTCCTCACACGGCAGAAGAGCAAGGCGTCTCTCCGGAGCCTCTTTTATAAGGCGCTGATCCCATTTATGAGGGTCCATCCGTGTGATTTAAGCATGTCCCAAAGCCCCCACCTCCTAACACCATCATCTCTGGGGGTTAGGATTTCAACGTATGAATTTTGGAGGGGCACAAACATTCAGACCATTGAACATGAATCTTAAACTAAGCGGATTCATGGACAAGGGAGAGGTGTCTGTTAGCAAATCTCATGGCAGTGCCTACACGTTGGAAATGGGCATCTGACAGATCTGAGAACTGGGCTCCTGCATGACGCTGAGGTCACTGTCCGAAACAGGGTGATGTGGGGGTTCTCTCAAAGTGACCTCCCAGGACGAGGCCACCCCTTCCCTTGGCCGATGGGTTCCACTCCCCATCTTCTGTGGACCTTCCCAGCCAGTGAGAGAATCTTAATAGGGGAGGAGCATCCTGCAGAGATGAAATGGAGAACCCCAAAAGCCAAACATTTCACCCTACTGCCATCCCCAGCAAGGCCTGGAGTGGGTTCCCCAGGCCTGAATGGTTGCTGTGAAAGGTCAGAATGTGGTGCCAGGCTGGTGAGGGCACTGTGGATGCTCAGACTCCCCAGCCCTCGGGGTGAGAGCAGCTGAGCTGGGGTGCTGAGCCAGTGACTCACTCACCCAGCTTTCCCAGAAAGAAGGGATGGGAACAGAACTTCACTGCTAGCAGGAATCGAAGCCTCAGTGTCAGTTGGTCAGACTGTGTGTGGCGCTTCCACTGACTCACTTGACCATCTACAGGGTTGGCCTTGAGTTTGTGAGTTAGGTGGGAAAATAAGCTGTGTAAGAGTGGGGAGCCACCTCGGGCAGGTGTCCTGGATAGAAACCAACAGCCACTGGAATTCGCGGGGGTGAGAGGGCTGTGGCCTCACCAAGGAGGGTCACTCTGACCAGCGCAGCCAGGAAGGCACTGGCAGCAGGCGGGCGGAGGAGGGCTGGCCTGTCCCTTGAGTTACAGCAGCACTTAGTCTGGATCAAAGTGTAGCTTTGCAAAACCACTTGAAGATATGAGTGGTTTTGACCTGGTCATTTAAAATTTTGTTTCTTCTTCCCTCTTTTCCTTGTCCACGGGTTCCAAAAATCCTATGCCAAAGAGCAAAGAACATCTGAGTGAATGATGTGCACGTTTGTGTTGGGTTTGACTTTTGTCAAGTTTTGGCATCTGTCGTGGGCAGGTGAGCCTGGCAAGGACTTCAGACCTGGTCCCTTCCGCACGCTCCTCTCTCATTTCCCTGTGACAGCAGCGTGCTGGCAGGCCCTTTGCAGGACGTGATGACATCGTCAGATTCTGAGCCTGGTGGTCATGGTCCCAGAGCTCCTCTGTCCCTCCTCCCGCAGCAGAGTGCTCACTGGCGTAAGGAGCTATGGGCCTTCACTGTCACTTCTTAGCCTGACCTCAGACTTCTCTCTCGATAAGAATTTGGGAGAGTGTAGCCTTGTGGCTCTAAGGTGACATCAGGGGCATCACAAGATCACTTCATTTGTTAAAAAAATATAGAAAAGATTGGGTAGAAAGGGAAATGAACTCAGAGAAACTTTTAGCGTTTTGATAGCACAATTTCTCCAACCATTTTTAAGGCTTACGCCCTTCCCTTCCAAAAGGATATGAGGTGGATTACAATATTTAAGAGGCTACAGTGTTTGACTTTCAAGGGATAAAACCAAAGAGATTCATCCAAAAGATTCAAAATAGGTAAATATGACCAGGTGTCACATTGAATTTAGCCACAAGGTTCCCAAAAGGACAGGAGGCATAGACTGAGTTGTGTGGGTGTGATTCTCCGACAAAGCAGGGGACGGAACCACCATGCAACATGTGGGGCTTGCTCTCCTTTGGAGGCACCCGCATCCTGCTGTTTAGACACTGAGGATGGCACTGGTCAGGCTTCAGGCCCTTCTCAAGGGAGGACGTGCTGGGTGGGGGACCACAGGCCAGAGGACCATGGGGGTTGGTTAGGCCTGATTGGTGGTCCTTGCTAGAGTTACTGTGAACAGCCTTGTCACAGCTCCACTGAGTTAATCTAACTGCTTTTTCTTTTGTCTGTTTTCTTCTTTCCATCTTCTCGTTTTTGTGTTTGTTTTCCACTTTGATTCTGTAGTATAAATCTGTGTTTAGGTCCTACTCCCAGGATTTCGTGCCTCACAACCAGGCTTCCGTTCAACCTTTCCTTCCGTCTACCTCCTCTTCCTCTCCACATTTCCCACCCGTCCACCAGTCTCAGAGCTCTGACTTAGCGGTGCCAACCGTAGCCAGTCCGCCTCCCAGCACCGTGGACGGGCCTCTTTCATCTTCTCAGGAGAGCAACTTTCATGGGAGCACTGTCTGCCTTCCTTCCGAAACCTCTTTCACTGACTCGCCCCAGACGCCTTCGGTGAGAACTCATCACACACCCTGTCCACGTGGGGCTGCATGTTGTGAGAAAGCGGTACTGTTCCTCCCTCACTAGCCGTCAGGTCTGTCGCTGGCATGTGCCCATTAGCAGCATGACTGGAGTGAGGTCTGTGGACGGTCACGAGGGGAAATGGTAGCCGTCTGCTTCCAGAACAGAAATCAAACCTTCTATATAAAGTTCCCATCACACTAGGGATCTGATTTCCACAAATAGTCACCATTTAGAGACAGTCAGGTACCATAAGCATAAGATAGAAAATGCTGGTTTTCTGTTTGATTGTTTTTAGAGAAAGACACAAACACCTCTGGAAGAAAGGTACAAACGGAGATCTCTGACAGAGACCAAAGGCAGTTGTGTGTCTAGTTGCGTGTGGTGCTGAGGACAGAGGCCTGCCCTCCTGTCTGTTCAGTCAACTGCAGGACTTCCTCCGGGTGCGGGAGACGCCCCTGCAAGTGGGAGTGGGCGTGGACGAGTAGGTGGGGCAGAGCAGATGCAGGTGGACACCGACTCTCCAGTGTGTTACGTGGTCTTGATGTGTTGCCTCTGTCCCTCCATAACCCCAACACTACAGCAGAGTGGGGAGGTGTGCCTCCCCCCGGACCATCCGAAAGGCCCTGATGTCTTTGTGGAAGAAGGAAACACAGGTCCCCTGTAACACAGGCAAGAAGGGGCCAACAGCTTTGTCCTCTGAGCCTGGGGGAAGCCCCCCAAGGAGAACCGAGTGCTCGCTATCTCCATCTTCTCTTTCTCGTGAAAGGAGCGTTCTAGTCAGGGCCAGCCGGTGGGCTGCCCTCTCTGAGCGTGAGGGCTGGCCAGAGGGTCTGTCACATGTGCATTTCCTCTCATCCTGTCTCCCCCAGAGTGAGCACGCCAGTGAGGAAGCTGGTGAGGGTGAATACGTCAATCTGTATTCCTCTGGCCAGAGCAGCGAGGAGCTGGCTCCCTCTCGAGGAGTAAGTAACCTCGGGGCTGCCTCGTGCATGTGGCCTGGCCTGGCAGGGGTTGGGCCCCTGCTTCTGTCTGGCTGAGCCTCCCGGTCGCTAGCGGACTGGGGCCCCTGCAGCCTTGCCAGGAGCCAGCTCGGCTCTGTGGGGAGAGGATGTGGCTTTCCGGTGGAGGTCTTCCCTTTGCATTCGCTTCAGTGCGTGTGGTGCTCCTCAAGCCTAGCCAGATGGGTCTTCTGGAAATCTACAGGAGCAACCTGGCGATGGCCTGCCCACGAGTCCAGTTGCTCCCGAGGATTTCTTCCTCCCATCTCCTAGTGTTGAGGTCCATCTTCCATCCCTCACCAAGAGGGAAGGACTCATCTCTCCAACACTGAGCCTTCCAAACCTTCGTCTCCTCTTCCTCCCTAGCATGCTCCTTCACTCCTCTGTTAACTGCTCCCAAGGAAGCTGGGTGAGCCTGGAGGTAGCCCCTGCTGTGTTTATGCACATCTCCCTCCCTTCTGAGAGAGTGGGGGGCTACCTGACATTGCCCCTCTGTTTTACTGCTGTCCCAGCTCGACACAGTCGAGGTACAGCCATTCTGTGGAGCAGTCAGCTTTCTGGGTTTTTCTACTGCAAAATGTGAGCGAGTTCAACAGCCTCAAAAATAACTACCCCCCACTCCACCCCGCCCCAGTCCTGAGCGGGGCGAGTCCCTTGAGGGTAGGTACCATGAGAACTCGAGTCCTTCCTGGTGGTCAGCTCAAAGGGTCCAGCCCGTTAGAAGCTTGATCACTGCCATTAAGATGGTCCCTCAAGGGGATCCCCACAGGATCTTAGATGTCCACACAGGGCAAGCCCCACATCAGGTGTTAGCAAATCATAGAACATTGTGGAATTTTTCACTCCAGTGGGATTCGACCCTGTCCGTGGGAGCTAAGCTATTTCTCCCCTGACTTGCCCACCTTACTGTCCCCTCTGGTGACCTGTGCCCCCGGCATCATCCAGTTCAGCCTCTGCGCAGTGGACTCCATCCCAGACTGGCCTTCCATGGCTTTCCCCTCCACCCATGACCACTTTCAATGCTGACTCTTCACCTGAAAGCACTCTCCATGATGATGTTTCATGTATTCATGCTGCCCCGTCCTCTGTCGTGGCCTCGGTGGCAGACCAGGGATGTCGGAGGGCTGTGTTGTCACTGAGGGGGATAGGCCCACATTCCCGGGAAGAAGCCAGGCTGCTGGAGGAGGAGTGGGTTGCACATGTGTGCTCGAGCCGCTAGACCCTCTGGAACTGGAACTGGGAGGCGATCGAGCACTGCAGTCCTGAGGACCCTCCTTAGCCTGGAAGTCAGCAAAGGTTTGCTGCGCACCAGCAGCGCACAGCGGCTAAGGACACAGGTTTTGGAGGTAGACGACCCTGGGTTTGAGTCCATTCTGCAGCGTTCTAGCTGTGTGGTCTTGGGCAGGGCCTTTAACTTCTCCTAGCTTCTGTTTCTTTGTGCGTGAATGGGCATGACGGTGGCAGTAACGGATGGGGTCTTGCTAAGGGCCCAGTCAGAAGAGGTTTGCAAAGCCCCTAGCACAGCGCTTGGCTGAGTAGTAGTGACTGTGATAGCCCTTTCTTCCAGGAGGTGGTTGGGATGGCTTCATCTAGGTTGGCAGTTGAGAAAGGTCATAAGTAGTGGCACCTTTCACTCTTCCCAAAGGCGAGGTGCTGGTCTGAAGAGGACCTTGTGCTTCCTGTAATGAACTGCATCCATGGTTAACTTGTTCATACCTCAGATTGCTCCGTAGGAACTTGCGTTCAGAAGCCACTTGCAGGCAGGAATGCTGGGGAGCAGATCAGCCCCAGCATGGGGCACCTGTCACAAACCCAGCACTGACTTCTCTTTTCAGGAATCACCAGCTGTGAAAGACGGACATCCCAGAGATCCCTCGTTGGTCGGCAGTGCTCCGGGGAAGGAACGTAGAGACGGCGGGGAGAGGTAGGAAGGGACCCAAGTGGAGCCAGGTACCCTGACAGCGGCACGTCAGCCCCCCGCCGGCCAGCATGCCAGGCCTGCAGTCACTTTATGTCCACGTCCTTTCCTTTTTCTGAGTCTCAAAATTATACATGCCCAGAGTAGAAAACATGGAAAGTACAGAAAAGTGCAAGAAAAATCACTAATCATGCCACCCCTCACAGGCCTTCATTCTAACATACAGTCTGCCATTACTTCTTGGTTATCTGCACACATATTTTCCACCTTACAAATTACCCACAACAGTCTTGTCTTTTTCAAATTGTAGACCAACCTTCCTCAGCCTCTTCCAAGTTCAAGTGCAATAAGGGAGTATAAAAGATCCCCCCAAAAAACTTTTTATTATAAAAGTTTCTAGATGTAGTGTGTACATTGTGTTGCTAAACCAGTTGAAAGCAAGTTACAAACGTGACAGCCCCTAAATACTTCAGCCTGCCCCCTAAAAAACTTAAAAGGCCTACCTGAGTACAATACCATTATCATACCTAAGAAAATTGGTAATAAATTCCCTCATACCATCTGATATGCAAACCATCTTCCAGTTCCCCATTTCTCCCTAAAATGTCTGGTAGAGCTTATATTTTTTGGAACCAAGCTCAATCAGGAGTCATCACTGCATTTAGTTGTATGTCTCTTTAATCTCCCGCGTAACGTTTTCAATATTAGCATAAGTGAAACCTGACGAGGTTTAGGCATACATAATCAATTTCTCCAATATGCACTTCATAAAACGTAATGTGTAGGACCTGCAAATCGGCTCTACCACCTGCAGCTTCATGTCGACTTCACCTCATTTGTCCCGTGTTCCACACATTCAGGTTTTTCCTCCCTCTTAAAACCAAGGTTCGGCTACCTCTGGGGTCCTGATTGCAAAGACAAGCAGTACCCAGAGGTCATTGCCAGGCCTAAGCATAAATGGTTGGAGAGGCGGTAAAAATAGCAAGAGACAAAAAAAAATTAGAAAGCATTGATAGAGGCCCATTGCAGAGGGCCCCTTGCCCAGGGCTCTGACCACTGCCCTGTGCCGTGTTAGGTCTGACCCGTCTGCCCAGCTGAGCTTTCCCCAAGTATTAAGCAATGATGGGCTTTCAGTTTAACACCTGGTAGCAAAGGGCATCTGTGCCACGTGACAGCAGCTCATAGGTTCTGTCTCCACCTTCACTGGACCTGAGAGTGCCACTTTCAGAGTTCCAGACGGTCCTTGGAAAAGAAGCAGGAGGTTGAGCATGTTGACTGGTTAGAAACAATCACGAGGATGTCGTCCTCTTGCCATGCAGGCCAGTCTCTGACAAGACGTGTGGCAGAGACCCTTTCCAGGGCTGTGCGTGGTCTCACTCTGGCCCCTCCTGTTGTCTCACTGAAGGTACTGACTCAGGTGAAAATGTGGCCTGTGACCACAATGCCGGCCAGTCTTCACAGGATCCATCATGAGGGTCATAAGAATAAAACGAGGATATGGGGGATAGCAAAGGGCTCACAGACTCGGCGTCCACCTGTCCCAGAATGCCCCCAGCCGCCCTGCACACTCCCTCTGTCAGGTGGTTCTCTCCTTCCCCTTCACCAGCAAACTGCTCCTCAGCTCTTCCATCTCAATTTGTCTGTCCCATCCTCGGGGGGCCTGCCCTGCCCTTTAGACTAGGCTGGGGCCGCTGCTCATTGCTGCTGCCCCGGCTGCTTGTTTTAACGTCTCTCTCTCCTGCTAGACCCCGCACCCCGAGGACAAGGTCCCACGGAGAGATGGCCCTCGGGAAAGTCTTGGGGATGAAGTCTTGGTGCATGTGTTCAGATCCATGCTAGCGAGTTCTCCTGCTGGCCGTTTGCTGTTCCTCCCCTTGGGTACTGACTGTCCACACAGCGGGCCACGACAGAGATGACTGAGACCGTCACCTGGTTAAATAGCTCGATGGAGCCTTCTTGATCTTGCTTAATCCCTTCTGTTTACAGAGGGAGCAGGAAATGTCCCAAGGTCACACAACTCATCAGAAGCAGAGCTAGAAATCTCGTCCACGTCCTGGCTTCTGTCCACTGCTCAGGCCCCCCATAGCGTGCACGGGAATCTGGTCGGGACTTCACTTTACAGCTGCAGTTGAGGGTGGACTGGCTCAGGGGAGCGGTTCTGACATGCAGTTCTCGTGCACAGAGCTACACTACCTCGGCCTCCAGGCGTCATGGAGCCTGGGGCCTGTTGGACGCAACACAAACCACTTCTCCTTCCAGGGCCCCAAAGTCACCAGATGCTCCAGAGTCAGCTCAGTCGGAGGAGGAAGTGGACGAGCTGTCCCTCATCGACCACAATGAAATTATGGCAAGGCTGACACTGAAGCAGGAGGTGAGTACTTCACAGGCCTCAATTTTGCAGAATCTGTCCCATAAAGAGGGTGAAGGGGCTTTGAGGAGAATGCAGCCTTGAAGTGCGTCAAAGACTTGAGCGAGGTGTTGACCCTCCAGGTGGCCACCCCAGGCTGTGGGCTCTGTGCTTCTCCGTTATCCCAGCCCAATGCCTGGGCCACCATGGCTGTGAAAAGATACCGGGCAAATGGATGAATTCCAGCAGAAAGCGTGCTGTCCCCTTCTCTGACACTTCTAGAGAGTGATCTTGGGCGCGTTATGTAGCATCTCTGGGCCCCAAATGTGGTGAGAACGAAATCCATTAGGGGGCTCAGCAAGAGCCTGTGTGTGGTGAGCCCTCATTAGCATAAGACAGTTTATGTTGTCATTGACAGAATAACCCCACTGTAGTCTGAGTGGGGGAGGCACAAGCCAATTAAGAAATTTCAGGCCTGGCCACCGGGGCAGCCTCCATCCTGTGCCTGGAGAGCCATGTTGGTTAAAACGGTCCCCAAGCCTGTCAAATAGAAGAGGCTAACCTGAAAGCCTTGCGTCTCCCTTCTGCCATGCAATTCTGGAAACCGAGGAATGGCCTAATAAAATAGCCTTGGCCCAGCCCTGAGGAAGTGACCATGTTCCTGGGCTCTGCCTCAGTGGCACCACAAACAGCACACACATACACATGCATGGACGCACAGGCGGATGCTGCTTTTGCACAGTCTGGGCCAGGCTGAAAGTAATGGGGAAGGTGGGGCTGGTGGAGGCACTTGGACTGTGGGCTCCTCTCAGAGAGAAGTGATGTTTTGTGACCCTTGCCAGAAATTTCTTCTGAAATATCAGGTCATGGGCATAGCCACCCCCACCCTTAGCTGGAGATCTGAGATGCTTTCAGGACTCTGGCGTCCGGGGGTGAAGACCCCAGGCGCTGAAGAGGCGAGTGCGTCTCCAAGAGCGAGGGCTGCAGACGGGAGGCGGCTCCGAGGGGTGGTTGTGTTCCCTGCAGAGTTACAGAGTGAGGGTGTTACGGCCCCAGGGCCAGGCCTGGTGGTGTGCGGCCTGGGCTTCCATTCCTGGCCCTGATGACAGCTCTTTTTGTCTCCAGGCTGGGTTTTATGGGTTAAAGCATCTGTTTGCCCACATGGAAAAAAGACTTTTTCATTAATTGGCAGGCAGCGGTCAGCGGTCATAATAGCAGTGTCAGGTGTAATTGAATGTCTTCAGGATGCTTTGCACTCCTCTAAGGAGGGCTCCCTGGGAGAACCTGTGACATTATGACAAGTGACTTTTCTTTCCACCTGGGGAAACACTAAGATTTAGGGCAGCTTGCTGCAGTTTTAGGAAAATGCACATACTTGGAAATAGTCCTGCTGCCTCCACAGTTATCCTGGGAGAGGCTGGTGGCAGTCCTGCCTGCCTCCCCATGGGGTCCCACCATTCCCAGCATGTGAGAACTTCCCTCCTTGGCCCTCTGACGGTGGGTGAGAGGTGAACAGAGACAGATGGAATGGCGCCATATCCCCCTGACCCGGTTGTGTCATTAGAGCACTATGTCCTGGCGCCCATGGCGTCTGGGCACCTCCCGGGGCCAGCCACCCCAGATGAGTTCTGACCTGTGCCTGTCTGCCCAGCGCAGAGCAGTGGATGGGCTGGGTGCACACGCCTGGCCTCTGTAGCACAGCTGTGCTGCTCCGGGGCTAAGGGAGAGCAGGGGAAGGGGACTTGGGGTCCCCCAGCACAGCATCTTTGTCATCTCATCCCTGCCCATAACTTCTTAAACCAGCTTCTTTACAGCTGCATTCTGCCTCATGCCCTCTTTGCTGTTGTCATTGTAGGGTGACGACGGGCCAGACGTCCGTGGTGGATCTGGGGATATCCTACTGGTCCATGCTACTGAGACGGATAGGAAAGGTACGGCAGCACTCTCTGCAGTGGCCTTTGTGTCAGGGCTCACTGGATCGGGCTGATCCTGCTGAAGCCACAGCATCGCTCGGCCCCACTGCACTCTCCTCTCCCCAAGCCCTGAGCAGGTCGGAATGGCAGTCCTGGTGCTGTTGGGTCACTAGGTAGAGCCCACCCTTGGGAACAGGTGGCCCATGTTCAAAGGCAGGCCCTCTGCTTCCCGGCCTGCTCCAAGTCTGTCCTACCTTGGTGCAGGGGGGTGGCAGCCTTGGGACCTGCAGGACCTACCCCCCGTGCCGGCACCCCCACAGCTGGGCCCAGCCTCTCCCCACACTCGTTTCTTTTTTACATTTTTTGAAACTATTAAAAAAAAAATGTAACAACAGTGTTAAAGTAAGTTGTGGAAGGAATTAAAACACCCCAATCTTAACCCATCAATTTGTTTTTCCTTTTTTTTGGTGAGGAAGATTAGCCCCGAGCTAACGTCTGTTGCCAATCTTCCTCTTTTTTCGCTTGAGGAAGGTTAGCCCTGAGCTCACATCTGTGTCAGTCTTCCTCTATTTTGTATGTGGCTCGCCGCCCCAGCATAGCTGATGATTGACGTAAGTCCGTGTCCAGGATCCGAACCCACAAACCGGGGCTGACGAAGCAGAGTGTGCCGAACTTAACCACTACACCGCGGGGCCAGCCCCCATCAATTTCATTTTTGTAAATGACCTTGTCCCTATGTTTTTGTCACAGATTTCCCAAAGTATGTTACACAGAATAATTCTAGGAATTGTTAAATCATGAAAGTAGTATAAAATAGCGTTTACGTTGCAGAAAATTTGAATAATGGAGCAAAAAAAGAAATGGCCCCCACATACTCCCCGCAGCCGCTGCTTTGCCCTCCGGGGCTTCTTCATCCTTGGTTTCTGCTGACCAGGACAGAGCCCAGGCCTGGAGATTCTGAGTTCAGATTCTGGGGGGACCATTCACAGGCTCGGGCAGCTGAGGGCGCAGCCCTTCACTTCTCAGCCTCAGCTGACTCAGCTTTTTAAAGAGGTGCCCAGTGCCCAGTGGCTGTGAGGTTGAGCTGACGTGAAACATGCCTGCATATAGGAAGCGCTCAGGAAGTATCCCTTGTCTTCCTTAGGAACAGCCTTTGCCCTGCGCTTCTGCAGTAAACCCTCCCCCGTGCCAGGCAGGTCAGAGCTCTGTCCGCAGCCAGGCAGGAGGAATGATTTTCATTTTTGACCAAAAGTAAAGGGCTGAGATGGGAGCTGGCTCCAGTCCTTGGCTTTGAGCAGTGAACTCCACCATCCTGCCAGGTGCGGCCAGCTGTGGCCAAGGCCAGAGGGAGCCCTGCCCAAGAACCTTCCAGTCCATGCTGACTCTGCCTGGGCGGAGGCTCTGCTGCCCACTGGGGCTTCTGCCTGGTTTTATTAACAGAAAGATTGTGAGGCTCCACAGAACCCAGGTCGTTTGTACCTGGGATGGATTGTTGAGGCAGAGGCCCTGGGCCGCACAGGAGGCTCCATGGGCAGGTGGCTTCCTGTGGACCAAAGACCGCACCCGCGGCACAGGGGTGTGCAGACGGGGACCCCATCTTCCAGAGGCAGGTGTTGGCTTGTGCTGGACCCCTCTCTGCTTCCGTGCCCAGCTCCTCTTAGACAAAAGCCCAGGCTCGACACTGAGCTGGGGGTCAAGGCAGGAGCCTGAGGACAATCCTGTTGGGCCCTGCTGTGATTCCAACCTGGAGCCTCCCTCACGACACCTGCTCCACCCGCTGAGCCCGACCCTACGCAGACCCCAGCTGCAGGAGCAGGTGTCAGTCTTCCTCTTGTTTGTCCTGGGAGGTGATCGGCAAGGACGGGGGACAGGAGCCAGGGCTGTGCCAAGGCGCGCTGCTTAGCTAGAGAAGTGGGGCTCCTTGGGATTCCTCCGCCCAGGGAGTTGGGGGTGAAGAGAGAAGACAGGGGAAGGTGATCTGTCCAGGAAAGAAAATGTGAGCACTGTGTGTCCACTCAGCCTGACGGTGAGGAGCACAGACTGGAGCTGAATCAAGACTCGAACCTCCGCTCCTTCACAGAATAACTCAAGTTCACAAGCTGAGCCAGGTCATTTGTCTTGGGCAGTGTCCTGCATTTGAAACATTCCACTCCTTTTCTCTTTAGTGTCAGTGACTGCATGGTTGGGAAGGTGTGTCACAATCGCAAATAAATGGGGCTGTTGGGTTCTGGAAAGGTTGGGAATCCCTGGCTGGAACCAGCCTCTCCAGAGGGAAGGGGGTGCGGGTGGGAGCTGCCAGCCCGAGTCCCACCCGACTGCCAGAGAGCTCCTCCCTGCCAGCCTGGCCCTGCCCTGGCACCTGAGCAGGCACACTTGTGTGTTCCAGCAGCACATCAAGCTGTGCCCTTCAGCCTTTTCTTAGGTCTCTCAATATGTGGAAATTCCCACGAGATTTGTTCCTGGGCCCTGCCATCTCAAAGTATTACCTGTGATTTAGCTTCAAAATCCTGCTGATAAGTTTGAATTATTTTCTCTATGCCCATGATGACCAAGACCCTTTGAATCATCAAGTCTTAGGACAGCTAAGAAGCTCTTAGTGTCTAATCCGGGGTGGCAGATAACTGCATCAGGTGTGCCACCTGGCTCTGTCCCTTGCCAGTGGCAGGCATCGCTAATCAGTTGTTCTTCCTCTAGACTTGGTGTTGTACTGTGAGGCCTTCCTGACCACCTACAGGACCTTCATCACCCCTGAGGAGCTCATCAAGAAGCTGCAGTACAGATATCCTTTCTGGGCCCCCTAACCCTGGCTCCACACCTCTCACGCCACAGAGCCTGCCAGAGCCAGGAGAAAGAGGGGCCTTCTGGCCCACTCAGCCCTCATGCAGGGAGCCACGTGGCCATGGTGGGCAGCAGTGAGGGAGGTACGCAGCCCTGCTCTGCTGCATCCTGGCTTTGGGACCGCCAGCAAGGCTTCCTCTTTGAGCTTCTTTACTGTCTGTAATGGGGCGGATGAGATTATATGAAGTGCCTGGAACATAGGGTGTGCTGCCTGATGGCAGTGGTGACCACTGGGTGATTCTGAAAAAGAATTAGGAAGAATTGACACACCCTGAGTGGGAGGGAGCCCTGAGGGGAAGGAGCTCTGAGGGGAAGGAGCCCAAAGGAGAAGGAGCCTGAGGGGAGGGAGCAAGCTGCAGGCCCCTGCAGACCCACATTGTTGGCACCTGCAGCCTCTCAGAGCTGAGCCCCAGGGTGCTGGGGGTGATGGGTGCGAAGTGTGCAGGGCTTGAGGGAATTCGGACTCAAATGAATAGCCTCTAGGGTAGGCACAGCCCCTCCGCCCGATGGCAGACCCAGCAGTGGATGGAAACTCCGTGTCTACGGAGTTTGGCTCCTACCACTGAGCACGTCTGCCCCACAGGCTCACCGGGTCAAATATCACTCCCTGCCGAGAGAGACCCTGGGTCTGGGAAGGACCCAACTTTTGTTGCCTCTTTCTCAGGTCCAAACCTGGCTGTCCTCCTGAGGCTAACCTGGAGCTGCTGCTCTGGGTCCCTGCTCCTTGGCCACCTCCCCATGTCACAGCCCATGACTGCCATCTGCTGGACAGCTGCTGTCACTCGGGGACAGGAAGTCCTGAGTCCTGCCAGCTCTCTCCCTTCTTGTGCGCCCTGAGGCTTCCCTGACCCAGCCTCCGGGCGTCCACTCTTCCCTTGCCCTGGCCCTGGAGGCCCTGGTCCCTCAGGGCTGAAGTGGACAGTCCCCATTTGTAGAGACTTAGGCTCCCGCCAGCCTCACACACTCAGTTCCTCAGAGCACCTGCTCTTGCAGGCCCGGCTCAGCGAATGATAGGAACTCACACTTGTTGAGAACTCCTCGTGTCATGCCTGATGCTAAGCGTCTGCACGTGTAATCTCAGCTATAATACCATTTTATATGTATGTTATCACCGTATTACATATGGTGCCATTCTATCATTTCCTATTATGTAATTAAGGAAACTGAGACTCAGAGGGGTTAAATGACTCATATGGCCACTTGGTTGGAGAACAGACAGATGGACGCATGCGTGCACGCGCACGCCCACAGCTCTCTGGCTCCAGAGCTCAGGTTCTCAGCGTCGGCCTGCTCGGCTGCTTCAAGTGTGTTAATGGAAACATTGCAGCATCGAGATCCTGGACAGCTGGCTAGTGAGCCCTCTGTGCTGCAGGCCCTGGGACCTCTTCCTGAGCACCCGTGGATCACTAGAGAGCAGGCAGGGCAGCACTGGAGAAGGGTCTGGGGAGTTTGGGGACCACAACAGGGTGCTAAGAAGCCAGGACCCTCAAGGCAGAAAGCAGGGCCTCGGGGAAGAACTGGAGGCGGTCGGTGCCGGAAGGGCTCCTGAGGGGAGAGGCAGACGTGCTTCAGGCGGCCTCTGAAGCTGTGGGAAGAGGGGTGGGGCTCATGGCCAGAGCAGAGGGAGACTCCTGCCTGCGGACCTCGGGGTTTCACGCGTGTGGTTTGACCACATTTCTCTGCCTGAAGCTCAGCGAGGCAGCCTTCAACGCTCAGTGAGTCTCACAGGGATCTTGGGGTGAAGCCAACAGAGGCAGGCGTGGGCGGTGCCGTGGCGACGGTCCTGCAGGCAGGAGAGGGTAGAGGTCAAGAACAGTCCTTGGGGCCAGACAGGTCCGGGCCGGATCCCATTTGCGGTTCTGCCACTTTGTGTGAGTCCTTCGCCTTCCCCGTGCCCTGTTCCCGGGCTTCCTGGCCCGCTGTCGGCGCTCAGTGCATGGTAGCCGGAGGAGGGGAGCCCTCCCGCTCACGTCGCCCGTCGCTGCCTGGGTGAGAATGGCTGTTTCTTTAACCCACGCTCCACGTACGAGAAGTTCTCTCCCTTCGCCGACACGTTCAAGAAGCGCGTCAGCAAGAACACGTTCTTCGTGCTCGTGCGGGTGGTGGACGAGCTCTGGTGAGCACTCCCGTCCGCGGGATCGCGGGGAGCCCACGGGCCTCGGGAGTCCTGGGGTTCCCTGCCGAGATGGGGGCACCCGTCACAGTCCACCTTCCTCTCCCGGGGGACATGCCCACACCCTGCCTGCGGTTCTGGACGGGGCTCGCTCCTGCCTGCGCTAACACGACCCTTGTGGAGAATGACCTGTCCCCGTGGACCAGCCCCAGCCGGCCCTGATTTCCGCATGAGGCCCATCCCTCTTGCATGGAACTTAGGGCCTCGTCCACAGTGAGCCATGTTCTCAGCCACCAGCAGTGGGGAGGCCCTCTCCCGCCCTCCTCCGCTTTCCATCCCCCCGACATGGCACTTGCCGTTTGCATTCATTTAACAAATACACATCGAGCTGGTCCCTTTCCTCGTTCTGGAGAGTCCTTCTGCTGGGGGATGGCCTTAGTCAGTGGCTGTGAAACTGCCAGGTGTGGACAGCACTCTGTGGAGGAAGTTCAGGGGCGTCTAGTCTGAGGGGCCAGGACCTCTCAGTGACTCATCACCCTGGTGGACCAGGTGTTCCTCCAGGCAGGGTTTGTGTGGGATTTGTCTCCGAAGCCCAGGCCCCGGGCTGGTCCCTAGCGCCAGCATTTGCCCAGGGCACAGCGGGGGCTTGTTACCAGTGAGACTTGAGAGGACGCCCAGCCTTTCCTCTTGCTGTCTTCCCACAAGAGGTTGTTCAGCTCTGCCGATCGCTGCCACGTGCCCTTGGGTATCTTGAGGTGGATTCTGGACCCAGTGGCAGCAGTCTTGTCCCTGTACTTGTGTCCCTGCCCCTCACCTTGTGGCCCTTGGCCCTTTAGTCTCGTGGAGTTGACAGAAGAGATCTTGAAGCTGCTGATGGAACTGGTCTTTCGCTTGGTGTGCAACGGGGAGCTCAGCCTGGCCCGCGTGCTCCGGAAGAACATCCTGGACAAGGTGGACCAGAAGAAGCTGCTCAGGTGTGCCAACTCCGACCAGCCCCTGGCAGCCAGGGGGGTAGCAGCCAGGTGAGCCGCCAGCCGTCCATCCACAGCTTCTCCAGCCCCTGCCTCTGCTGGCAAGAGCTGTGCCCAGTAGCTGCCTCTCCATTCCGTCTCCCTTAGTGTACCCCACAGCCTCACTCCTGCTTCTGCCCAGGCCCTGTGACGAGGTGCCTCAGGGACAGCCTGGTAGGTTCCCTGGGGGCTGGGCCTCTTCTCCAGGGTTATGTTGTGTGACGAGTCACCTTTTTACCAGGAAGTGGGGCAGCACGGCATGTGGGGGCTTACAGGAGACAGGTGAATGCATTCTGGACTGTGGTTGGCTCCTAGTTATCTTCCCGGCACTAACGTGGCAGCTGTGAATTCTCGCCCAGCCCCCTGTGCCGTCCTGAAGGTTCCTGAGACCCTGTATAAAGGACCCAGTCTGGTGCCTGCCCCTCAGCCCAGCCACAGGTGTTTGCTGATTTATCGCCTCCTTGCTCGTGTTTCAGTTTTCAGTCACCAGGCACCAGCTCTGATCCCACTGGGCCTGGGAAGTGGGGCCAGCCTGTGAGTTCCCGGGCAGCGGAGCTGTCCGTGGGCTCATGAGGGGAGCCGCAGGACCCGCCCCACGGAGGCAGGAGAGGAAGGCGGCACCGTGGACTGCCTTGTGGCCTCCCTTCTCCTGCTGTGAAGGAGGCCTGGGGCCGCTGCTCCCTCCGGTCTCTCAGCTCTCAGGCCGGCAGTGCGGCACCTGCCCAGCTCCCTCCGTCCCTGTCCCCTGACCACTCGCCTCATGCCTCTGTCTTCCAGGCCAGGAACCTTGCATGACTTTCACAGCCACGAAATAGCCGAGCAGCTGACACTGCTAGATGCTGAGCTCTTTTATAAAATAGAGGTATGGCGCCGAGCAGGGCTGGGGCTGGGGCTGGGGGGGCTGTCCCTGCCCCCGTGAGCCACTGCTGCTTGTTCCTGAGTGAGAGAGGGACTGCCCCGTCACAGGAGAGCCAGAGGGCTCCCGCTCCATCCAGTCTGCTTCCTTATTCAGATTCCGGAGGTTTTGCTTTGGGCGAAAGAGCAGAACGAGGAGAAGAGCCCCAACTTGACCCAGTTCACGGAGCACTTCAACAACATGTCCTACTGGTAAGGAGGCCAGCGCACAGCCCCGTTCTCTTCCGGCGGCCCGTGTTCTTCACAGAGAGCTCCAGTGGCAAGGAGTGGGGGGGTGCCTCTTCCATTCCTCCCAGCTCCTGAGGCCTACGGGCGTGAACTGTGAACCGTAGGCAGCAGAGAGCAAGGGCAGAGGCTGGATGGGGTGCATCTTGCACGTTGGAAGGGCCACCTGGGAGGCTGATTGAGGAGGAGTCTGAGACTCAGCAGGGAAGAGTACCAGGATTGATTAGTAATGTCTGCCATAGATGGCGGCAGGGGAGGGGGTGTGAAGTTTGCCATCCTGCGTTGGTCATTGCCAGTCTCCCCAGAGCCAGGCAGCCTCAGGGCTGATTCTCACACTGACTCTGTCTGAAAGAAAAAAACAGTTAGCAAAGGAGAGGTTCTATTAATACATTTATTTAGCCTTTAATTCCTAAAGTAAAATGAAGCCCAAAAGTGTGTTTATAACATAATATACATATAACAAAACTGTTGGCTCTTCGAGTTGTGACTCAGAAGCGCCACGGCCTCTCGGCATCAGAAGATGGTCGCAGCGTGGCAAGTGCGCAGTCTGGTGCTGCAGCAGACCCCACCCTGCACACAGTCCACCGCTGCCACCAGGGGGACGTCCAGTATTTTTCACTTGCTCCAAGGACTGCTTGTTGGAGGAAAATCGGGTCATCCCCCACTTTCCCTGCTTTTCTCTCCACACGGGATGGGCTCCCCTCAGCAACATGTGCTCAGCGGCAGCAACCCAGCGTCAGTTAGGGGTTTGCGCTGTAGAACCTGGTGGTTCCTGGGCAGACGGAAGCTGCCTCCAGCCCCTTGCTGGGTGCGGGAGGCTCTGGGCACACCCCTCGGGGGGCTGCCTGGGAGGAGGTGCAGGCGGGGCCTCTTCAGAGCCACAGTCCTCAAGCACATCAGTGCAGGGGCCCTTAACGGGGCAGAAGAGGCACAGCAGAGGTGGCATTTCCTCCGAATGGCTGGGTGTGGCCCCTGTGAAACCGTGGGGTCGAGGCCACTGTGACGTCCTCCTGCGAGGCTGGGCTTTGGCTTTGGCTGCCGCTAAGGTTCTGAGAAGTGCCCCGCCTTGCGGCCGGCAAGGTGGCCTCTTAACCCAAGTGCCAGCTAGACCTGAGGGCACGTGAGGTCAGCACTTGTCCGGAGAGCTCTGTTTGATCCTCCGCGGCCTTGCTCCGCACGGTCAGAGGTCCCCGTCCTGGGGTTTGGCGCTGGCCACCAGACCTGTTTGTGGCCTCTTGCCTCTCCCCAGGATGCCGTGAGCTCCTTGAGAGCAGAGGCTGGGGTGGCGCTTGGTGCCTCGCAAGCCCTAGGTGGGTGTGGGCTCCTGGCCGACCAGTGCAGCGTCCGTGTCCACCTCCACCAGGACCACCCCGGGGCCTGCCGGGAGACTGGTTGGCTTAGCTGCCTCTCCTTTTTCCTCTTGGTCCGTGCAGGGTCCGGTCAATAATCATGTTGCAGGAAAAGGCCCAGGACCGGGAACGGCTGCTCCTAAAGTTCATCAAGATCATGAAGGTGACCGTGGCGCCCTCCCCAGAGCCCACCCCTTCTGACCCTGCCCCGGGGCCCCGGCCTACCCACCCCTGCACCTCACTGCCCCCTCGCCTCTCTCTGCAGCACTTACGGAAGCTAAACAACTTCAACTCCTACCTGGCCATCCTCTCGGCGCTGGACTCCGCGCCCATCCGCAGGCTGGAGTGGCAGAAGCAGACCTCAGAGGTGAGCGGCTGGGAGGCCTGCGTGGCCCTCGGGGAAGCTGGCTGTGGCAGGATGTGCTGGGGACAGGAATGGAGACCTGGACTTGGGCCCCTGCTCTGCCACCGACCTGCTGTGCAGCTGGGACAGCCCACCCCCCGCCTTCATGTCCTACCTCTGAGCTTCAGTCATGGGGCCCTGAGGAGCTCTGTGGTCGGTGCTGGGGTTGTCACGTCGCAGGGCCCTGCTGCTGCCCCGCAAGCCCTTGCCTGGGTCCCAGCTTCCTCCCTTCAGCTTGGGCTTCTGAAGCGACTGCTCTGGGCTGGGAGCCGCTTTGGGGAGTGAGGACGTACTGTGAAGGCCAGACACTTTATTGGGCGGATTTCCTCAGGGTGAGTGATAAAGGGAAAGGACAGGGTGCTGAGCAAGCACGTGACCGGGTGGTCGGCCCTACCTGGGGTCAGGGAGGCCCCCCAAGGAAGTGTTGATCACATCAAGACCCAAGTAGGAGGAGTTTCCTGGGAAGGGAGGGGAATTCTCATCGGAGGGGCCAGAGGAGTACAGACCGGGAGCAGGTGGGAGCTTGACGCCCTCAAGCAGCAGGACAGAGGCTGCGTCACTGGGGAGGGGACCAGCTCTGGATCATGAGGGCCTCAGGGAGACTGGTGAGGAATTGGACCTTTGTGTTTGTGTGGGAGCTGGTCCTTGAGAAGGGAGGCAGAGCCCACAGGGCTGAGTGTTGGCTGGGCCACCTGGGGGTCGTCTCACGGGGTGACATAAAGGGACAGTTACAAAACTGTTGTATGGACAAGTGGCACATTCACACCGGCTGCTCCAGGAACACATACAAGGTCCTGAGGAGGCAGGGAAGGCTTCCTGGAGGAGGTGACACGTCAGGGTGAGAGGCACCTAACAGGCAACAAAGCAGGCGAATGGCATTCTGGGCAGGAGGCAGGAGCAGCGTGGCCAGGTCACCTGCCATCCCCGGTGGACTCTGCCTTGAGTGCAGTGAGGAGCAAGGGACAGCTCAGAGCCTAGTGACACGGTTCAGCGTGTGCTCTAGAAGCTCCCTCGTGCTGCAGTGTGGAGCAGCACCCAGCCGGAGCGTGAGCTCCAGGTCCCTTACTCGGTGGGCACTGGGTGCCCGGAGACACGGTTCTGAGCAGGCACAGCAGCCCCGTGGGCTGTTTATTCGCAGAAGGCCTGGCCCCCTGCGCCCAGGGCAGGGCCGGGTCTGGCTCTGGGTTGTACGTGTGGGCACACTCGAGTGTCGGTGGAGGGTGGGTGATGAGTGGGTTGGCGAGGAGGGGCTGGGGCTCGGCGCCCCAGCACTGTCCCGGTGCTCACGGACCCATCCCTCCTGCTCCAGGGCCTGGCCGAGTACTGCACACTGATCGACAGCTCGTCCTCCTTCCGCGCCTACCGGGCCGCCCTCTCTGAGGTGGAGCCGCCCTGCATCCCGTACCTGTGAGTAGAGCTTCCAGGCGGGTGTGCCCCCTCTCGACCTGGGGAAGATGTATGGGCTCAGAGAAGCCCTCGCTTATGGTTTCCAACTGAGACGTTGGTACCTGTATTTTAACTTTAAAAGGAAAATGTGCTCCTTGTTACACTTTTGAAACAGCAGAGATCCGGTGAGAACGGGTCTGTCTCTCCCGTCTCCCCGTCCTCCTGTTTCCTTCTCTCATCTGCCAGTAAGCGTGTTAGGCGTGTGTGTGGACAGATGTGGAGCCGGTGGGGGGCATCGTGCTCTGTTCCAGCAGTCCTCAAACGTGGCTGTGTATTACAACCCGAGGGCCCTATAGTCACCCCAGGAACCCCAAGAGCATTTCCCCAGTGTGGGCTGTGGAATGGAGTCGATAGATGCTTTACGAAAAAGGATCCTTGGTCACATAAGCTTAGGAAATAGTGGGAAAATCCCAGCTACACTGGTTTCTTTGTTGCAGGACTTATCAGAGCCCATGCCATGCTAGTGGACATTGGACTCTCCAAAAGAGGGTGGAAGACTGAGCAGTGTCCCAGCGCTGAGTGTTTGATGGGACATCCCTCAGGGTTGGGGCTGCCTTTGAGGCCTTCACCTCTTTGAGACACAGATCTTGCAGCCGATGACCCTCTCCTTGCTTCCTAGCCTCTCCACCCTCACTGACCGCTATCCCACTTTCCCATCAGGGGTCCACATCTGGGCTCCCAAGAGAGTGTCAGCTGAGCCCTCGGGCTGGGCTCTCCCTGGGTGGAAGAACTCCCCCATCACTCGTCTTGTGGCTTCACACCCTCTGTATTTAGAAGCACATTACCCCAACTGTTAACAGAGAGGGGATCTCCCCGCCCCCCAGTTTGGGGTAGTATTTTTTCCTGTTCATTTATTAATTTCACATTAGCAAAGCTACAACTCTGCTGACAGATGCTGCAGCAGTCAGGCCCCTGGCAGTTGTCTGCAGGCTGGGACAGTCGTTGAAGGGCCTCTGGAGCAGGCAGGGCATTCGAGGCTCCTCCAGGCCCTGCGCTGGCTGTCCCGGGGACCCAGAGGTTGTGAGTCAGGAATTCACGCTGGAAGAAACAAACATCCCGGACGTGCTCGTGGGTTTGGCAGCTGCTCGGGTGCAGCCGAAAGGCATGGGCCTAGTCAGGAGCTGGTACATCCTGTGACTGACGAGTTGCTCTCCAGAGCAGTAACTGGGCTTCTCTGTCCTCCCAGGGGGCTCATCCTGCAGGACCTCACCTTCGTCCACCTGGGAAACCCAGACTATATTGACGGGAAGGTGAATTTTTCCAAACGGTGGCAGCAGTTCAACATCCTCGACAGCATGCGGTGCTTCCAGCAGGCGTGAGTGCCGCCACCCGGTGGGGGCTGGGGCTGGGTGGGGGCACCCCTGATCCCTCAGCTCCTGGGACCCTGAGCAGAGATGGGAGGTGACAAAGCACCAATGGGGATTCAACACCTGCTCCTTCCAGTCTGTCTGGATGACGTGAGAAAGTACACATGAGGGCTGAGCACAGCGTGGCCCAGGGCCTGTGCCAAGTGGGCAGCCAGCTTGTCCTCTGCATTTCCAGTACAAGGAAGCTGGTGGCCAGTCGTGCTGCAAGGAGGAGGCTGGCAAACCCTAGCCCACCTGACTCCAGGGCAGTGGGGGGTGGGCTTGGGCATCAGAGCCCACCCGTGGTAGGGCACCATGCAGAAGGGAGCCAGGCTTCTGCAGGCCCGCCTGGCTGCAGGGTGGCTGCTCGGGAGACCTTGCAGGGAGCTTTAGGGTCCAGACAGTGCCCTTCATGCTGGTGGCCTAATCTCCAAGCACTGGCGTCCTCCCCTGCAGCGTGGGGGCAGCAGTGGCCCCTGCCTCGTCAGTTTGCTGGGACGGTGCGTGTGGCCCCTCAGAGACATCATCGGGCTGTTCGGCCCCCATGGGCTCTCACTGTCTACCTCCCTCCCCCCACCAGGCATTACGACATCCGGAGAAACGACGACATCATAAACTTCTTCAACGACTTCAGTGACCACCTGGCCGAGGAGGCCCTGTGGGAACTCTCTCTGAAAATCAAGCCCAGGAACATAACAAGGAGAAAAACAGACCGGGAGGAGAAGACCTAGGAGCAGGTGCCGTGGGCGAGGAGAACGCTCACGAGAGGCACAGAGGGCGGCTCCGGACCGAAGGAAATTTGGACCTGTTACGTGGCGGCGGCGCCCCTCTCCCTGGGCAGGCTGCAAGTGTCCCGGCCTCAGAGCCACAGGCCGGGCAGGAGCCCGCAGCAGCGTCCTGCCTCCCTCGTCCGCGGGAGCGGATCCAGGGCCCACAGTGGACCAGCGGGCAGGTCTCAGGACTGACGTGTGAGCCGGTGGTTTCGGTCTCTGCTCTCCCTTCTGTTCCCCCGTCCACCCCACCCCCCCCCCCCCGGAGCAGCACAGGGATGTCATCAGCAGACCGAGGACAGTGGGAACCTTCACCCCGCCCCACATTCTATGGTCCTGACTCTGCTGAAGTGACAAATGAGTGACCAGGAGTGAAGGAAGGGGACATTCAGGTGGGTGGCAGAGAGGACCCGAGGAGGCTCCTTGTACTTTTCAGACTCTGCTTTTTAAAGTGGAGGATGGGGTAAGCTTGTTCCCTGGCCCAGCAAGGTACGACAGGTGGCCTCTCCGCAGCCCTGGAGCTCCTGTCACAGTACTGGCCCTCAGAACTGTCCTGCTGCCCGCTGGCACCACAGGGCCCTCCCGCGGTGGGGCAGCAGCAGTCTCTGTCATCTTGTCCCTTCATCGCCCCCACCGGCGTTCCGTTGGCCCTTGTCCCATCGTCTGGCGTTGTGGGGAGGTGGGAAGAGGGGGTTGGAGCAAGGACAACATGACCATCCGAGAAATTCATTTTATCTGAACTGGGGCCAGTAGCTCTTAGGTGAGTTAATTCAGAGAGAGGGGAGTGGAGGGGTGTTTCTGTCCCAGGAAGGCTGGTGGCCCCTTCCTCTGTTGCTGTGTGCCTTAAACTCCATCTCCTGCCCCCTCCCGCCTCATGGGCTCCCCTCCTACCTTACTCCATCCTGGTGGGGCCAGAGGGGCCTTCTTCTGGGAAGGACGGGGTGTCCCTGAGAGGGCAGGGGCCTGGCTGCGGAGGCCCCTCCCGAGCCTGACCGGCACAGCTCTCCTGGCGCTGGTGGGCCGGCTCCCTCCTCTGGCAAAGCTTCTTCAGGAGCAGGTGCCCTGTCCCTCCTCCTCGTTCAGAACCACTCTCACTGCTGAGGTTGACAATCTGAGGCAAGGCTTGCAGGGGGTCTCCGCACCCAGAGGTGCCGGCTCCATGCCAGCTGCACGTGGGGCTGGGGCAGGGTGCCTGTCGGAACCGGAACCGGAACCAGACGGCGGCCCCCACGCCTCCTGTGTCCTGTTTTGCATGATTGAGTGGTCACTTCTGGGTTTGGGGCTTGGTCAAGTGGACTCCAGGGTCTACCTGTGCTCAGCCCCGATTAAAGAACAGAGAAAAGTCGAAAGCAACATACGTTGATTAGACTTTTCTCAAGGAGACCACCATGTCCCTTTGAGTCCTTCATGGGTGTTTGAGCAGCTTTTGTCAAGAAGAATACATGGGCTGGTTTTTCCTCTCATTTGTGCGTCCTGGACACGGAGGGGAGAGGTCTGTGAACTGTCAGTCGTGACCCCTCTGCCAGTGATGCTGCGGCCAGAATGTGTCACTTTATTATTTAAAGAGTGTGTGTAGAGTCGCTGTGGATGAACAGTGTTGTGTGTGGGTTGGGATTTAGTTTGTTCCCGCTTTAAGTCCTCTCATTTCAGTCTTTCCTCTGCCTTCCCGTCTTGCCTCCCGCCCTGGCCCAGCTTGGTTGACTGCTGCTGTGTGTGTATGGGGGCCGCTGTGCACTTGGGGCCCGTGAGTGGACTGACCAGCCGCTCACACGTGTCAGCGGACGGGTGCATGTCCATGGTCAGGGTCTATCTGCCCGTCTGTTCTCAGGCATGAGCGGGGAGCAGGGGGTGCTTCACCCTCCCTCAATTCCGAACAGACCCTGCACCCACAGCCCCCCACTGGCCCTGCTTGCTTCACTCCGGGAGCCCCCGGCCATCTGGGCAGACATGCCGGGCCCCAGGCGGGCGGTGCAGGTGGGTGAGGGGCCAGGGCATCCAGGGGACCTGGCATGAGGACAGCAGGTGCAGTGCGTGTTTTAACTTATTGACTGACAGGCTCCCCTGCCCCGTGCCTCCTAAGACGCCCGCATGGCTGTGACGGGTCTGTCTCGGGGGCCGGGGCAGGGGCAGGGTGTGGGAATCGGTCTGTATGACCAACAGACATGATCAGGACAGTGGGGTTCTCTGCAGAGGGTCAGTGCTCACCTGCAGGTGTCGGGGGGTAGCCGGGGAAGGGCAGGCACGTGCCCTGTCTGCCCAGAACCCCACTTCTGCGCACCTCCCGCTCCGTGCCCCACGCCTCCCCATGTTACATTGTAATATAGATCCCAACTAACCTGGCTGATGGTGGCATCTTCCTGCAGACATTTCAAACCTGTAACGTTTATATGAAAGGAAAATAAACACGGATGAAAGCCACGGCGCTGCGTGTGTCAGAGCCACGGTCCTGCTGCCACCTCTTTTCTGTGCCCTCGTGGATGGGGCTCCTCGCACACTAACGGTGGGGTCATGCTCCCAATCCCCAGACCCGCTTGCTGCTGTGGGGGTGGTCCTGGCGAGTGGGAGAGATGTCGCCAGCTCCCTCCCAGAATGTTCCCTCCTAGGTCTTGGGCCCCAGAAGTGGGTTAATGCACAAGAACCGTGCTGCTCCCACCCCAACCCCCAGCGCCCTGGTGAAGACTGATATTTCTAGAGTAGAATTCAGGGAGCACAGGGGTGTCTGGAGTTGCTTTTCAAAGCCCCAACAGTGCTGTCTTTGAAAGTGTGCCTTCTGCAAGATTCTGTCCCCCCACCACCCAGAGCACAGTGCTCAGAGGCTCGGGCCCAGCCCACCTGACCTGCGGGAAGCAGCGGAACCCCTGCACCCACTTGCAGGAGTGAGGCGACCCCATGGGCTCTAGTCCCTTCTCTGCCTGAGCTGGGCTGGGTCTTCTCCACTCGGGCTGAGCCACTGGACTCACTCCCAGCCCGCTTGTCATCTCCTTGCACCGTCCTCCCAGAGCCGTCCTGAGCGTATCCCGTCCCCCGCGGCACCTCTACTGCAGTGAGACCGAGCATCTGGGGGCAGAAGCCAGGGCTTTGGGCCCTGTGGGAGGTGCCCACAGAGGTTGGAACTGGGCAGGGAGAAGGGCCGGCGTCTCCCAGCAGATCCCCCCTTAGGTGGCCTCCCCTTGCCTAACCCGAAATGCGGCAACTTAAAAGGATATCCCTTTGACAGGGGGCGGGGCAAGTATTCCTGGGCTGGTCACACTGTTAGGATCTGACAGAAAGGACCCCAGACCTCGCGGGAGCCCTCCAGCATCCCCCAGCTGTTTCCCAAGCACCCAGCACCGGCCAGGCATCGCCACGAAGCCTCCCAGAACCTTGGTGGCGACTGAACCTTCCCAGTTCTCCCTCACTAGTTGTATCCTTAGGCAAATTACTCAACCACTTGTGCCTCAGATTCTCCATTATCCGCTGTTGTCCATTTGATAAGCACAGTGAGGCCCCGAGAGAGACCAGTCGGCTCCTGAATTCTCACTCCCATCTCCCGCACCAGCCAACAATGGCATGAACCGTCCTGATCTGGCCCTAAGCCTCCCCCAGGCAACTGGGAGGTGACAGCAGGAGGTGACAGGCCAGGTGTGGACCTCAGGCCCAAGTCTGCCAACCAGGGCTGCAGACCGGCTGCTGCTGCAACCCACCCTGGTCTTTGGTGACTGGGGGTGGGGGCAGATTAAACCCCTGGATTCCATCCCCACCCCCAGAGGGTCCCCTCCCAGGGCTTGGGAATCTGCATACTTAACCAGCAACTCGGATGCCCTTCCAAGAGCCACTCTTCCCCAGCCACCCCTGTGTTCAGACCTCGGAGCCAGGTCCAGCCATGGGTGGCACAAGGCCAGGCTTCTTAGGTGCGATGGCCATGCAGTGCTCCCCCAGTGGGATGAGACTGACCCCACACATTCACTTAGACCATCATTCATTCATTTGTTCACTGGGGGCACGTTATTTAAGAACCTAGTGAGGCCAGTTTTGGGTCAGTCTGGTCCTGCACATGCTGGGGACACGCTGGAGGACTCTGGCCCTTGGCTGGTAAGGGCTCTGTTCCTGGCTCTGCAGCTGATAAGCCGAGTGACCTTGGGTAGGTGGCCCCTTCTCTGTTCCCCAGTCTCTCCAGCTGGTACTAACTGCTGCTGCTCCTCGGGTCTGTGAAGGCTCAGTGAGTTAACACCCAGAACAGTCTGGTGAACTGTCACCACTCTTAGTACTTGCTGAGCATGTATGGGGTCCCACACACTTCCTGACCACTTTACCTCGTTCATCCTGTTCAATGGGAAAAAAATCACACAACTGATGTATTACAACCACGATAAATACTACACAGAAGAAGTATTTGACGTTAAAGAAATTAAATCTGGCTTGAAATCCACTCATAATCATCAGGTCCAGACAGGCTTAACAGGTAAGTTATGCCAGACAAACTGGTAGCTTCAGTCTTACATGAACGCTCCTGAGAAAGAAGAAGGGGAAACACTTCTCAACTCGTTTTATGAGTGAAATACAACCTTGACGTCAAATCCAGGCCAGGACAGTATAAGAAAATTACAGGCAAATACTGATGCAGAACTTCTAAAATAATCTTAGCAACCCCAAACCAGCAAGGTATAAAAATCAGTGCTCCCTGACCGATTTGGGCTCATCCTCAAATGCAAGGATGCAATGATGTCAGTAAGTTGGTGAATGTACTTGACCCCCTATGCTAGACCCTTATTTGGGCACCCTTGTCTGGTGTGCCTCTCCTTCCACAGGGGAGATTCTGCATCCCAGCCCCTCGCAGGTAGGCCCATGAGAGCTAAGGGGCAGAGATACGTGCCTCTTTAAGCTGGGGACTTAAGAATGTGTGTGCCACCTTCACGCTTACTCTTACCCTGCCATGACACACTTAGATTCCAGTACTGAGGTGGCAGAGTCCCAAGTGGAGGGAGCCCAGACAGGGACCACCCCCATTGACCCACCCTGGACTTGACATGAATGAAAATAAACTTGTGCTAACTAAACTACTGAGATTTCAGGATTTATATATTTTCACAACATGGCCCAGCCTCTCCTGAATGCACCACATTAACAGATTAAAGGAACACCATATTATCACCTCAGTAGTCAAAAAGGCCTTTGTGTTAAAAATGCAAAACCCATTCATAACTTTTATTTATTTATTTTTTTAAAAAACTCTTCATTAAACAGAAATTGAACACTTCCTTAATCTGATAAAGGTTACTTTCCAAAATCCTATGCAAGCATTATACATAGTGGTGAAATACTCAGCATTTCCTTTAAAATCAGAACAAGGTCGGAATCCTACTATCACTTTGTTCATTGTACTGGAGATCCTAGCAATGCTGCAAGAAAAAAAATAACCAAGCGATTACTAAGAAAATCTATCAAAGTGGTTAGCTGTACAGTCAGATAAAAATAACGTATTTCTATATATAATCAAAAATTAGAGAACACAATTCTTAAAGGATCCCATTTATACTAGCAACACAAGTCTTAACGTACTAGAAATAAACCCAACAAAAGAGGTGTGAGACCTTTATTAAAAAAATGATAACCCAACAAGAAGATATAACATTTGTAAATATTTATGCACCTGACAAAGGAGAATCTAAACATATAAAGCAAATATTAACAGACCTAAAGGGATAAATAATTTATGACAAAAGAGCCAAGAATCTATGATGGGGAAAGGATAGTCTCTTCAAATAGCTATACAATAATAATAAGGGACTTTAATACCCCATTTATACCAGTAGGTAGATCATCCACATAGAAAATGAAAGGAAACATTGGCCTTAAATGACACATCAGACCAGATGGACTTAATCGATATATACAGAACACTCTATCTAAAAGCTACAGAATACACATTCTTCTGAAGCACACATGGAACCTTCTCCAGGATAGATCATATGTTACATCACAAAACAAGTCTTAATAAATTTAAGAAGACTGAAATCATACCAGGCATCTTGCAGACCAAAAGGTATAAAACTAGAAATCGATTACAAGAAGAAAACTGGAAAATTCACGCATATGTGGAGATTAAACAACACGCTACTAAACAACCAATGGGTCAAAGAAGAAATCAAAAGAGAAGTAAAAAAATACCTTGAGACAAATGGAAATACAACATACCAAAACTTATGGGATGCAGCAAAAATAGTTCTAAGAGGGAAGTTCATATGATAAATACCTACATCAAGAAACAAAAATCACAAACAACCTAACGCTACACCTTAAGGCACTAGAAAAAGAAGAAGAAACGAAGTCCAAAGTTAGTAGAAAGAAGGAAATAAAAATCCAAGTAGAAATAAATGAAGTAGAGACTAAAATGACAATAGAAAAGATGGAATTAAGCTAGTTCTTTGAAAAGATAAACAAAATTGACAAACCTTTAGTTTGACTCACTGAGAGAAAAGAGAGGACACAAAATCAGAAATGAAAGAGCAGATATTACAACTGATACCACAAAAATACAAAGGATCATAAGAGACTACTGTGAACAATTATATGCCAACAAATTTGACAACCTAAAGAAATGGATAAATTCCTAGAAACATACAACCTACAAGACTGAATCGTGAAGAAATAGAAAATCTGAACAGACATTACTAGTAAGGAGATTGAATCATATGATCATCTCAATAGATGCAGAAAAAGTACTTGACAAGATTCAACATCTATGATAAAAACTCTCAACAAAGTGGGGATAGAGGGAACATACCTCAGCATAATAAAGGCCATGTATGACAAGCTAACTTCATACTCAATGGTGAAAAGCTGAAAGCTTTTCCTCTAAGATCAGGAACAAGACAAGGATGCTCACTCTCACCACTCATATTCAACATAGTATTGGAAGTCCTAGCCAGAGCAATTAGGCAAAAAAAAAAAAAAAGGAAAGACATCCCAAATTGGAAAGGAAGAAGTAAAACTGTCAGTATTTGCAGGTGACATGATATATATATAGAAAACCCTAAAGACTCCACCAAAAAAAAAAATGTTAGAATTAATAAATGAATTCAATAAAGTTGCAGGATACAAAATCAATATACAAAACTCTGTTGCATTTCTGTACATTAATAATGAGCTATCAGGGGCCAACCCTGTGGTCTAGTGGGTGGGTTCAGTGCACTCTGCTTCAGTGGCCTGGGTTTGCAGGTTCAGATCTCAGGCGTGGACCTACACCACTCATCAGCCATGCTGTGGTGGCGACCCACATACAAAATAGAGGAAGATTGGCACAGATGTTAGCTCAGAGCTAACCTTCCTCAGCAAAAAATAATAATAAAAGTAAAAAGCTATCAGAGAAATTAAGAAAACAATCCCATTTACAATTGCATCAAAAAGAATAAAATACTTAGGAATAAATTTAACCAAGGAGGTGAAAGACCTGTACACTGAAAATTATAAGACATTAATGAAAGAAATTGAATAAGACACAAATTAATGGAAAGATATTCCATGTTCATGGATTGGAAGACTATGTTAAAATGTCCATACTACCCAAAGCAATCTACAGATTCAATGCAATCTCTATCAAAATTCCAATAGCATTTTTCACAGAAAGAACAAACAATCCTAAAATTTGTAGGAACCACAAAAGACCCTGAACAGGCAAAACAATCTTGAGAAAGAACAAAGCTAAAGGCATCACAGACCCCGATTTCAAACTATATTACAAAGCTATAGTAATCAAAACAATATGGTATTAGCATAAAAACAGATACATAGATCAATGGAACAGAATACAGAGCCCAGAAATAAACCCATTCATATATGGTCAATTAATTTATGATGAAAGAGCCAAGAATATATGGTGGGGAAAGGATAGTCTCTTCAATAAATGGTGGTGGGAAAACTAGACAGCCATGTGCACAAGAATGAAAATCAACCCCTATCTTATGCCATACATAAAAATTAACTCAAAATGGATTAAAGACTTGAATGTAGGACCCGAAACCATAAAACTCCTAGAAGAAAGTATAGTCAGTAAGCTCCTTGACATTGGTCTTGGTGATGATTTTTTGGATTTAGCAACAAAAGCAAAAATAAACAAGTGAGACTACATCAAACTAAAAAGCTTCTGCACAGCAAAGGAAACCACCAACAAAATGAAAGGCAATCTACTGAATAGGAGAAAATATTTACAAATCATATATCTGATAAGGGGCTAATATCCAAATTATATTAAAAAAATTTATACAATAAATTGTATACAAATACAATAGCAAAATACAATAGCAAAAAAACAAACAATATGATTAAAAAATGCACAGAGGATCTGAATGGACATTTTTTCCAAAGAAGACATACAGATGGCCAACAGGTACATGAAAAGATGCTCAACATCACTCATCATCAGGGAAATGCAAGTCAAAACCACAATGAGATGTCACCTCACACCTGTTAGAATGGCTGTTATTAAAAAGATGAGCAATAAGTGTTGGAGAGGATGTGGAGAAAACGGAACCCTTGTACACGGTGGAAATGTAAATTGGTTCAACCACTACAGAAAACAGTATGGAGGTTCCTGAAAAAATTAAAAATAGGACTACCATATGATCCAGCAATTCCACTTCTTAGTATGTATCTGAAAAAAACAAAAACGCTGATTCAAAAAGATAGATGCATACCTGTGTCCAGTATTATTTACAACCGCCCAGACATGGAAACAACCTAAGTGTCCACTGATGGATGAATGGATAAAGAAAATGTGGTGTGTGTATATATATAATGGAATATTGTTCAACCATAAAAATGGATGAAATCTTGCCATTTGGGACAACACAGATGGACCTTGAGGGCATTATGCTAAGTGAAATAAGTCAGAGAAAGACAATGTGTGATCTCACTTCTATGCGGAATCTAAAAAAAAAGCAAAAACTCCAAGCTCATATTTACAGAGAACAGACTGGTGGTTGCCAGAAGCGGGGAGCTGGAGTGGGCGAAATGGATAAAAGGAGTCGAAAGGTACAAACTTCTAGTTATAAAATAAGTCATGGGGATGTAATGCACAGCATAGTGACTATAGTTAATAATAGTGTATTGCATATTTGAAAGTTACTAATAGAGTAGATCTTAAAAGTTGTCATCACAAGAAAAAAATTTCGTAACTACGTATGGTGACGGATGTTAACTACAGTCACGCACCACATGACACTTCAGTCAACGACAGACCACATATGCAAGGTGGTCCCATAAAACTAGTACTATATAGCCTAGCTGTGTAGTAGGCTACCCATTCTAGGTTTGTGTAAGTACACACTCTGTGATGTTCGCACAACGACCAACTCGCCTAACAACTCATTTCTCAGAACGTCACCCCGTCATTAAGCGACGCATGACTGTAGACTTGTTGTGGTGGTCATTTCGCAATATATACAAATACTGAATTGTTGTTATACACCTAAAACTAATAATGTTATATGTCAATTATACTTCAATAAAATATATACAAATTTAAAATGATAAGACTTTATTAAAAAATAAAGAAGACCTTAATAAGTTAAGAGATTCACATGTTTGTGGAGAGGAAGATTAACTTTCTTAAAGATGTCAATTATGTATATATCCAAAACTGTTCCAAAGATAATTCCAACAGGATTTTCTATGGTCCTTGACAAGTTTATTGTAAAAATGTATAAGAAAGAATTTCCACTTCTAGTAATGTCAGACTAGGTAGTTCCGACCAGCCCTCCTGCTAGGAAAGCTGCACAAAATATTTTAAAATCCCTGCCTGAATTCATCAGAGAGCTAGCAAGTGAACGAAGACTTACCGGGCCAGGGTCAGGAGGAGACAGAAACCCAGGGAGGGAAGCCTGACCTCTGCGGCCACATCATATTAAGGGCGCCTGCCAGTTCCAGAAGAGGTGGGAGCACTTCTGACAAAAGGGAGACTTAAAAGAACTCACCATGCCTTCAGTTGAGACCCCAAGGAGGTACCCTCCAGGTGTAAGAGTGACCACAAGTCTACTGGCCTCACAGGGACTGGGCCGGCTTCCAATCAGCTCAGTCCCCAAACACAGATTGCTAGCTCCCAGGCACCTGCCAGAGCAAATGCAAAGCCTCGCAGGAGGAGGTTAACACCATCCTAGGCCTCAGATTATTTCTTTAATTTTTTATATTAAAAAAAAAAGGAACACGAGACAAGAAGCATAAACAGAAAAAGACCAGAAACAACTGACAGAATCAGATTCACGGGGGTGGGGTTTTGGAATTACCAGATGTAGAGGTGAAAGCCCAATGCTCACTCTGTTCTAGGAGTGAGACAAGATTGAGAATTTGAGTGAATAACTGGAAAATATAAACAGAGGACAAATGGAAATTCTAGAACCAAAAAATACATTAACTGATAATAACTCAATGACTATGTTTAACAGAATTTGTGAACTGGAGATTGATTAGGAGCTATGGGTAGAATGGAGCATGAAGAGAGAAAAGGATGAACAAAACAGAAGGAAGGACAAGACATGGGGATGAGAAGTTGTCAGTGTGACTGGCACGCCAGAAGAAAGGATACAGAGATGAGAGCAGACACAATGTGCATAGCAGATTATTCATAATAACCAAAGAATGGGAGCTATCCGAATGTCCGTCAACTGGTAAGAGGAGGGACAAAACGTGGTATTTCCACATAATGGAACACTATGGAGCAATAAAAAGAAATAAACTGATGCTACAACATGGACGAACCTCAAAAACAGGGATGTGAAAGAAGCCAGGTGCATTGCAGAAAAAGCCAATCCAGGGACGGAAAGCAGGCTGGCGGCTGCCTGGGGGTGGAAACAAATGGGCAGGAGGGATCTTTCCAGATGATGGAAAATTCTTAAACTGGATCATGGTGACGGTTGCACATTCTATAAACTTACTAAATATAATTGAATTGTACACTCAAAATGAGTGAATTTTATGACATGTAAATTACAACTCAATAAAACTGTTTTAAAAAGTTTTCCAAAACTGATTGTGCCAGTTATCAAGTTCTTGCTCCTTGTGTCCAAGTCCACCCTTTATTCATTGCTCTGCAACGAGCATTCCCCTGCAGCGAGCACAGGGTCCTTCTGTGGAGAGCACGGGAGGAGCACTACAGGAGAGCCGGCTCTGGCTGTACTTCGCGGTTCTTTCTTCCTCCTCTGACCACATGGCTGGGGGCACGTGTGGAGACATCCAGTGGTGCTCTGCCCCAGCCGTGCACCCACACCTTGCAGTCTCTCAGCAAGCTCGCATTCCAGCCCTGGCCTGGTGACCATCTCCCTGTGGCTCCCCAGACGTGGATGCCGCACACCCCAGGCAGGCAGGCTCCCAACCCTCCGCCTGCCTGCCCACCAGCCCTGGCCCGCCTGCACCTCCCAGGGGTCATTCCTACTCACCCAGCTCCAGCCTGGGCCACCAAGTGAGTTTCTCTGCCCCCCAGTGGGCTGCCACCACACCGTCTCCAGTGAGTTCTGAATCCCAGCCTTGGGGACTTGGGCCCTTCTGAGTTTTACCTTCCTTGTGTACTCACCTTCAGCCCTGGGGTAACTTTAGTATTCTCTTTGATTCTTCGTAGTTACTCTTCTCTCATACTAATAATTCTTTATGTTAATCTTTCTCTGTTCAAATTATGCCATAGTGTATGTCTCCTGATTGGTCCTTGACTGAAAAGCATCAAACCCTAGATTCAAGAAATCTTATGAACCCCAAGCAGGATAATTAAGAGAAATATACATCTAAGCACAGCATGGTTAAACTTCTGAAAACCAAAGACAAACAGCACATCTTTAAGCAGACAGAGAAGCAAAAACAGGACACGTTACCTTCAAAGGTACAACAGAAGCAAGTGGGGACAGAAGTCGATCGAAGGATGTCTTTGGTGCTGAAAGAAAATAACCACCAACCAAACTTCTATCTTCACTCAAAATATCTTTCCAGAATGAAGGTAAAAATCAAGATATTGTCAGACAAACAAACACGGAGAATTCATCACCAGCAGACCTACACTAAGAAAAGACAAAACAGTGTTTTCAGGCAGAAGGAAGATAATCCCAAATGGAAGGTCAGACACGCAGGAGAGAATGAAGGAGCCGCAAAAAACAGCCAATGTGTGGATAAGCCTAAATGAGCATGAACCACATGAAACAACAACAATAATACAATATTGTTTTACAATATTGGGGTTTACAATGTAGAGAATTACAATAGGTATCAATGGTGTGTGACTCAAGAAGAGATAAATGGAGTTACAGTGTTCTTGGATTGGTTCTTGAATTGTCTAGAAAGAAGATAAAAGTACTGAAAACATTAGGCTTTCATAAGTTGGGAATGCAAGTTGTTAATCTCCAGGGAACCACTAAATAGTAAAAGAATGTATAATTGCCAAGCTAACAGGGAGGATGAAATGGAATAATAATAAATAATTGATCTAAAAGGAGGCAGGAAAGGCGAGAGAAAGCAGCATAGCACTGGTGGGACCAGCAGAAAGCAGAGTGAGATGGTGGATTCAAACCCAAATCAATGTATTTTCAAAACTATATTAAATAAATGGACTGAATTTTCTAGTTGAAAGACAGACTGTCAGACTGTAGTTTCTTAATCTACATGCTGTTTATAAGATCTAAAATGTAAAAGTAGAGAAAGGTTGAAAGTGAAAATATAGAAAAAGATAGACTCTGCAAATACAGCCCCCCAAAAGTTAGCATAGCTATGTTAATATCAGAAAAAGTAGACTTTAAGGCAAAAAGCATGACTAGAGTTACAAAGAGACATTCGAAAAGATATACAGTACACTCAACAGATTTAACAATTTCTAAATATGTATGTATCTAATTACACAGCCTCCAAGTATCTACAGCAAAGGCCAACAGAACTCCAAGGAGAAATGGATAAATCCATGATCACAGTGGGAAGTTTTAACACACCTCCCTCGGGAACACGTAAGAAATAACCCTAATCTTACACACTTCCAAAAAACAGAAAATGAGAAGCACTTCCCAGCCCTTGTGACGAGGCCATATAACCCTGATTCCCAAACCATAACAAGAAGGAAAATTACAGACCAGCTTCGCTCATGAACACAGACGCAAAAATCCTAAAAATATTTAACAGCTGAACCTAGTGATATATAAAAAGGATAATACGTCATGATCAAGATGGCTTTATTCCAGGAATGAAAAGTTGCTTTAACATTTGAAAATCAACATTGTCACCACATTAACAATACATTAACAATAACAAAATCAGATAATTTTCTCAGTAGATAGGTGAAAGTAATTTAATAAAATTCAATATCCATGCATGATTTTTAAAAAATTCTTAGCAAACTAGGAATAGAAGCCTACTTCCTTAATCTGAAAAAGGATATCTATATTTTTTTAAAAAAGCAGAATGTTGAAAGCCCTCCTTTGGAGACTAGGAAAAGGATAAGGTTGCCCACTGTCAGCACTTCTGTCTGCATTGTGCTGGGGGGTCCCGGCTGGTGCAGAAAGGCACGCAGAAGGAGCAAGGATTGGAAAGGAAGACAAAAACTCCTTATATATACACATGATATTGTGTAAATAGAAAATTCAACAGAATCTACAGATAAATTATCAAAATTAATAAATGAATTTAGAAAGGTTGCTGGACACAAAGTCAAGAATCAAGAATCAATTGTATTTCTGTATACTAGCAAGTAACAAAAAAAGGAAAATATAAAAATGGTCATATTTATAATAGTATCAAAATCAAACACCCAGGGATACTAACAAAACGTGCAATATTTCTGCCCACACAAAGAAATTTTAAAAAGGAAATTTTTTAAAAGACCTAGTAAACAAACAAGGAAATACACTATGTTTGTTGGAAAACTCAGCACTGTAAATATGTCAGTTATCCCCAAATTAATCCATAGATTTAAAGCAATCACAGTCAAAATCCCAACCTTTATTTTGGTGAAAATTGACAAGTTAATCCTACATTTATTATAAATACAAATGATTTTAAATGGCCAAGACTCTTAAAGATGGTGGGAGGACTTGATCTACCCAAGCCCCGGTAATGAAGTATGATAGTGGTACAAGAATAGACATGCAGACCTCTGGAATCTTCCAGGAGGGTGACAGACCTAAATGTAAAAATAAACCAAGAAAGCATCTAGAAGTCAATATAAGAGAATATCTTCAGGACCTAGGAGTAGGGAAAGTTTTCTTAAGCCACAAAAAGCATTACCCATACAGGAAAGGATAAATTTGAATATATTAAAATTGAGAACTTCTTTTCATCCGATGACACCATTAAGTGACTGAAAAGGGAAGCTACAAAGTGGGAAAGGATATTTGCAATATGTATATCTAACACAGGACTCGTATCTAGAATACATAAAGAACTCCTCTAAATTGATAAGGAAAAGACAATCCAGGGCAAAAATGGGGACACGACTTGACAGGCACCTCATAAAAAGAGGTATCCAAATAGCTGACTAGCATATGATAAAAGGCTCAACGTCATGAGTCATCATAGAAATGCAAAGTGAAGCCACAGGGAAATACCACTACAGTTCTAACTTCCAGAAGCACTAAAACTTAAAAGACTGACAAACACCAGGGATGGATGAGTTTGTGGAGCAACTGGAACTCCCATCCATCACCGGTGGGAACGCAAAATGAGGCAACCACTTTGGAACGCAGTTCGGCAGCATCTCATCGGATCTTAATGTAATCACAACGTCCTCGGGAAAGCCCTTCTCCACCACTCAGGTCAAACGCCCCTCTGCCACGCTAGCGTGATTCTAAGACACACGTATTACAACATCTCTGAAATCAGGATGCACCCTAATTCAATCTGAGTTTTTTCTCGGCTGTGACATTGTGGGTTTGCCCTGGCTACATCTCCTTCCTGGCACTCTAACACAGCTGGTAACCACACTGTCTGATAAAGGTCTGTCTCCCACGCTGGACTGGAAGCTTCAGGAAAACAGACTGGCTTCTTCACTACTGTGAATCCTAAAACTGGAAGTCCTGGGTCAAAAGGCATGCACACTTTTTTCAGTTATTTTTTAACGACACAATGCATGAATACATCTTTATTTTAAAATTCAGCAAGGTATCACACAAACCCTCCGGGCCCATTCCCTCCCCAGAGACAGCCACTATCAGCAGTTTGGAACACATCCCTCCAGAGTCTGTTCTTTGCACTTACATGCATATACATATATGGTCCATATATAATTAGTGGATAGCATCAGTCTACTTTCCACAAAGGTTGTGGCAGTACACACCCACCAGTAATAAATGGGAAGGTCTGTGTTTGGTCCTTCACCAACCCAAGACGTATTCAGTGTTGCTAATTTTTTCCCAATCTGATAAGTAAAAGTCATCTCATGTTTAAATCTGTACTTTCCTGAACTGTAGAGCTCAAACTTAGCAGTCTTTCCCTCTCTGGTTTTCCAGATTTTCAGAGGTGATGGCTCCCCTTTCCATGCTGCCACAACACCCTGAGGTCATAAAAATATCCTCCTATGATTCCTTGTAGTATTAGTGAAGCTTTATTTTATACTTAGCTCTTTAATCCATCTGGAAGTTATTTCTGCATACAAAAGGAGAATATTTTTCCAACCAGATAGCCAACTCTGCTTATTATGAGCCCTTCTTGACTCACTCAATTAAAACGCCATTTTGATCAGATGTTAACTTCCCATACACACTTGGAATGTTTTCCGGACTTTATTATTTTTCACTGATCTATGTCTGTGGCAAACCCATGCTGTCTTGATTATTGTAGCTTTATGGTAAGTTTTAATATCTGGTGAAGAAAGTCCCCCCTCATTAAACTTTTAAAAATTATTAACAATCTTTGCACATTTTCCTTCCATATTAATTTTTTTAAACATTTTTGTCATAGTTTTAAAAGCAGGGCTTTTTGTTGGAATTTCATTAAATCTCTTTGAGAAACCTAGATATTTTTATGATAATACATCTTCTTATCCAGATATTTTGTTCAGGTTTTTTTTTTTTTTCCTTTTGGTAATTTTAAAAAATTGTTTTCTTCATTTGGATTTAGATCTTTCTTGTTAAATTTATTCCTAGGTTTTACTGTTTTTATCACTATTGTGAGTGGAATGTTAAATTTTTTCCATTTTTAACTATTGCTATTGACTATTGTATATTTTGTATCCAACAACTTTTATTAAGTTCTCTTCTTCTGATTTTTTTCACTGACTCTTGGATATTCTAGCTAGAGAACCATTTTGTCTCTTCCAGCTTTTATGCTACAAATTTCACTTTGTTGTTTTTTGCACTAGCCAGACCATCAAAACAATGTTGAGTAATACACAAGGAAGCATCGAATGGCTTGATTCTGGTTATAATGGCTTTTAATGGTTTTAATCATTTCCTGCTTAATGTGCCATTTGCTGTTGGTTCCTGTACCAGCTTCAGCATCACCTGGGAGCTCGTCAGCAATGCAGCATCTCAGGTCCAGCTCACTGAATCAGAATCTGCATTTTCATTGGATTTCCCAGAGTTTTTATATCCTTTAAAGTTCGAGGAACACTGGTCTAGATGATTTCTTTCTATTCTGATTTTACTTAAGAGTTTAGTGAGCATAGCTGTGGCTGTTGGATTCTACCAAATACTTTTTGGCATCTATTGATCCCTAAAATATGATTTCCCCCTCCTATTTTGTGGCTATCATGCATTTTAGCGTTTGCGATCCTAATTCTGGACCAGCCCTGTGTCCTGGAACACGAGGCCACCCTCGATCGCCATGCATTTCTCTCATCACTCACTTCCTCATCCGTGTCCCTCCAGCTCCCGGAACATGTCAAGGGCTAAGACGGGATGTTCCGCTTCAGCTCCCAGTGCGGGGCCAGGGCTGTGGGCAGCACACAGTGGGTGCTCAGAAAGCTCCCGGTTTCACTTGAGCTGTCAATCTTGAATGGCCCAGCCAGGGGGCCCCTTCCTCCTCTCTCTATGTAGATGGTTTTTAATCCTGTTGAGTCACAGACCCCTTCCGGAATCTGCTGAGAGCTCTGGACCCCTCCCCAGGAAAACGGCCATTAATGGATTTCCCTCTCTGCCGACTGGGAGGTGCCTGGCTGTCCTGAAGCTCATGCTAAGACCCTTAGTCCCTGCTCTCCTCTCACCTTTGGTGGTGGAGGACCCTACGGAAACCCCTGCCATCAGCACCCAGCAGCTCTGCCCCGAGTGCCCACCACAAGCCAGGCACTGCCCCGCACAGTGTGGGCAAGAAATGGACCGTTGCCAAGCTGCCTGTGTGCAAAGAGCATCTCAGAGGGGCCGGGGAGCCAGGAGCCCAGCTGCGGACAGACGTGTAGCTCACCCTGAAGGTGAGCCGGGAAGTAGCAACGGCCCCAAAGCAGCCGCGTGAAGTTCTGCCCAGGGTGCTGCTGCTTGTTTACTGACCGGACCTAGTGGCCTTGGCCTCTGCCTGTGGGTCAGCATGCGAGCCCGTCTCCCCGGGTGGGGCTGGGCGGAGAACAACCAGCCAGGAGCCACCCAGGAGCGAGGAGGCACTCCTCTCAAATCTCCCCACCCCCCACCCCCAGGAAAAAAGAAATCCCAGCAGCTCTGCCAGCTGTCACAGAGCTGGGCTGGCGGCGGGGGGAGCCAGAGGTGGCAACGTCCTTCCAGATGGCTCTGAGGACAGTGAGGGCTCTGGTCCCTCCAATGGTCTCCCGGGGGTAAGGCGAAGGCAAGGCCAGCACAGTTCCAGGAAGACCCGGAGGAGGAGGCACCGAGGAAATGGGGCTGCAGGGGGCCCCCATTCCACAGCTGGGCCTGGGCCCTGGGCCACCTCAGACTTGGACACGGCCTGAGGCCACCTGTAGGGGCTGAGGCCCAGCCACAGGTGTGCTGAGGGCCCCAAACCCCACCTTCTTCTGGCCCCTGGGTCCCTTCCATAGTTGACAGATGGCCACCGGCAGGGATCAAAGTCCACAGAAAGAGTCTGGCCAGGTCAGGTGTCCCTGGGTGTCCTGGCGTCCCCGAAGGAGCCACCGGCCCTCAGGGGAGGTAAAGTGCCACCACCACATAGATGACCCAGCTGGTGGACACGAAGACCCCGAAGAGCAGGCTGAAGAGCACGAGTGAGCGCGCCTTGCGCGAGGCCTCCTCGGCCTGGGCCAGGTCCCCCCTGCTGAGGGCCGCACGAGTCTGCAACGAGATGGGCGGGGGCAGGGGGGGTGAGCGCACAGAGAGCCCCCACTCCCTCAGGGCAACACCATCGGGCCAGGCCCCAGAGCACAGACTGGAAAACTGACACCCTGCGAAGTTCGGGGACCTCCCCGGGCCACAGCTCAGAAAAGAGCAGGAGGGACGGAGGTGATGGCTGCCAGCTCCTGGGCACTTGCCATGGGCCTGGCACAGATGACACCCTCAGCCCCATGTATACTCCTCACAACTACCCTGAGTTTGGTGTCATTGTTGCCCCCACTTTGCAGACAAGGAAACAAAGGCTCAGAGAGGTTAAGTGATCTGCCCAGGGCCACACAGCTGGTGGTGGAGCCAGAATTCACAGGCAGGCAGCAGCCGAGTCCCACCTCTGAGCTGTCCTGAGAGCGGCCTTCTCCCCACAGTCCTGGCTCACTTATGACTGGGGAGCTTGACCAGTGGGGGGAGTCAGTGCTGTGGTCAGTTCAGCCTTGAGCAGACGTCCCCAGAGGCTTGCCTACTGCTCTATTAGAATGTCTTCCCGCTGGCATCCCTGAGTCCAGGTCCGACCCGGTGCCTGGTAATGGTCAGTAACACCAGGGAGGGAGGCAGGAGGATGGATGTTTGGAGATGGAGGGTGGATGGACGGATAGGGATGGGTGGAAGGAGTAGACAGATGAACAGAGGGGTGGGTGGGTGAACGGATAGAGGCATAGAGACTAGAGAGGTGGTAGGTGGAATGACAGGTGAATGAACAGGTAGGTGAGAGAGTAAACAGATGGGTGGCTAGACAGACGGCTAGTTGGAGGTGGATGGATGGTGGAAGTCTCCGCCCCGTTCAACACAAGTCTCCACTGGGAGGGGCAGTCCCTTGGGCCTCATCAGTCATTCAGACCTTCAATGTGAATTGTCTTGGTTGAACTTTCTAGAGCAGATCTTGCGTGGTAGGGGGCAGAGACAGGAGAGGGGAGGAGGTGTCCATCCAAGAGGGACAGTGGGCACTGATTTCCCAATTCCTCACCCTCCTGAGGAGGAAGCACCAGAGATCCAGTTGCTGGGACGCGGCTGTGCGGACCCCTGCGGGGCACGGGTGGCTGCCAGCCCCAGCCCACCCACCTCGTGGGAGTACACGATGGCGACGAGCCCGGTGAGCAGGCAGCAGAAGAGAGTCACCAGCACGGACTCCATCATGTAGTCCTTGGGCGGGGGCCTGCGCTCCACGGCAGCGGGGGCTGGCACACCGGCCACGGGGCTGCTGTACTGTGGGGGCAGAGACCACGGCACAGTGAGGGGTCCGGCCCCCGCCTCCAGACACCGGAGGGAGGACACAGCCAGCGAGGGCCGTGGAGGGGTCACTCCATCCACCCCCAACCCCCACCCACTGAGGCTGCCAGTCACCAAGGGGTCAGCCAGGCCCCCTTCTGCTCTCTCCCTCCACACCCCAGCCTGTCACTCAGCCCCCAGGAGTCGTCTTCGTTCTGCCCTCTACAAATCGCTCAGTCCAGGGTCCAGCCACCACGTGTCTCCATGTCCTCACCAGGGTCCCCACCAGGGGGCACCTCGAAGCTCTCCTCCACAGGCAGCCCAGGGTTTTTTGTTTTTTCTAAAAATCTAATCACCTCATCTCCCACCCAAAGGCCCTGGGGCCCCTCACACTGGATCCCACCTTCCTATCCTCCCTCCCCACTAAGCTGAACACACCACCCTCATTCCCAGGACACACCAGGCTTGTGCTGTGCCCTCTGCCCAGAGTTTCCTTCCTTCTCTTCTCTGCCTACACTCTCCTATTCATCCCGCAGAACCCAGCTCAAATGACTCCGCTTCTGGGAAGCCTCCTGGGGGCGCCCACTCCCCAGGCTGAGGGCGCCCACTCCCCAGGCTGAGGGAACCCTTTCCTTTTCCTCCTCTGGGCACAGAAGCCCCCTCTGCAGGGATTGGTTATGGTGACCTCTCATCACCTATGTGCCAAACTCTCCCACCCAGGAAGGGAGGGAGGGAAGGGTGAGTCGGGGGAAAGTGGGGCACAAGTGGGGGACCAGTAAGTGGGAGGGAGGAGAGGACAGGGGGTGAGTGGGAAGTAGCGGGGCTGGAGCAGGCCTCCCTCGGGCACGGAGCGGGGTGACCCGGTCTGGGGGACGCTTCTACTCACCACCGGGAAGGGCGCGAAGAGCGGCGGCGGCGTGGGCGCGGGGTACAGGGGCGCGGTGGGCGGCGGGTACAGGGCCTGGGGCGCGGGCGCGGGCTGGAAGAGCACGGACGCCTGCGGGAAGGCCGGGTAGAGCAGGTGCACGGCCTTGGGGTCTGGCGGCGTGTAGGGCGGGGGCTCGCCCACGAAGCCGATGTTGGGGACCCCGCCGGCCTCCACCTTGGGCCCCTGCCTGGCCTCGCCCGCGGCCTGGGCCTGGGTGGAGGGCGCTGCCGAGGCCTCGGCCTGAGGGGCGGCCGGGGGGTCCTCTGGGGCGCTGCCCCCGTCCGCGGCCGCCTCCTCGCTGGGCCCTCCGTCCTCATCCAGGAGCTGCGGGCGACGCGGCAGCTGCGGGAGCTCGGGGTGCGCGGGGCTCCGGGGGTCCTCGGGGGCCGCGAGGCCACCGCTCCCTCTCGTGTCCGCTGCTGGAAAGAAATGGCAGGTGCCATAAGCCCCAAAAGGCCGCTGACCCAGGGGGAGTCCTTCCCGCAAGCCCCAAAACACAGCCCCTCTAAGGAGAAAGTCGCAATGACCCTGCCGACCCTGATCCTTCATGGACCCCACGCTCGGGCCTTCCACACCCAGCTCTCCAAGAATCTTTACCCAAAGTGCAATGATGGGACAAGAAAACTGAGGGGCAGAGATGTGCCGTGTCTTGCTGGCAGTCACAAAGGCAGTGCGAGGCCCAGCTGGGGTGGAACACAGGCCTTGCCCCTGCCTCGTGGGCCCCGGTCCAGATTGCCTCTGCTGGGAGGTGGTCCTGCCCCCACCACCCCGCTGCCCTGCACACTGGACCAGAGAAGGAGCATCGGTCCAGGGCAGCTGCCTGAGAGGCTGTCCTGAGACACAGTCCAGCAGGGGCCAGTGTGAGGAGATGAGCTGAGCTGATCAGATTCTTGGCTTGGGAGTGAGGGAAGACGGGGTGCTCGGGAGTTCCAGACCCTGGCTGAGTGACCTGGAAGAACCAGGCGGTCACTAAGGGCCAAGTGCCTACTGAGGCATAGAGGGAACAGAGCCTGAATGGGAGTGGGGAGGGAGGGAGAGAAGAGGAGCAGCGGTGGAGAGAAGCCCACCCGGCAGCTTGAAGCCAGGGCTCAGAGGCCCTCAGCTCCTTGGCTACCTTCCAGCCCTGGCCTCCAGCATCCACACGACAAACTCTGGAGGCAGCCAAGCAGGTCTCAACAAGTCCTGAAGGTCCCCTGCACCTCCGGAGAGCATCCTTACCAGCAGGGCACCTCTAGACCTCAGGCAGATGCTGGAGGAAGGGGCTGAAAGAGAGTCCTGGGGCAGACCCTCTGGATGTGGCTGGGCATTCAAGGCCCCACAGCAGGGGTGGGCAGCCCTGGCCTGATTTTGGAGGCTCATGTCCCAAGTGTCCTTAAGGTTATAAAGGGCAGAGAGAGAAGTAAAACAGACATAATAGTGACAGCTCAGGTGAGGATGGAGGAGCCCGGCTGAAATCCCCCCACCCACTTCCACCCCCACAGAGCTGGTGGGTCAAGTCAGAGGCTGGGGATCCTAGTGGGAGGGATCCCCAATGGCAGAGGGTGCTGAGCGCTGGAGAGCTCCCCACCCCACCTCCTCCCAGCAGCCAGGGTGCCACTCAGGGCCTCTGCCCCCTACAGACTCGGGGTGGTATTGATACCCCCACATCCTTACCCAGGCTGTTCCCTCCTCTTCTCCACCACTTGAATCTGGACTTGGCTGTGCAACTTGCACTTAATGTTACTGAACCGTACACTTCAAAATGGTTACGTGGTCAATCTTATGTATACTTTACCACAGTTTTTTAAAAGCCTCTCTTTCCTGATTACAACTTGTCCTCTAGACAAAATACAAAAGGAAACTACCCAAATACACTGAAAAATGAACAAAAGCAGGCAAATTGTGGAGTGGAGTGAAAGCTCAAAGAAGTGACCCGCAAGGGGGTGAGTTTCTCATTTTTTTCTCTTGTTTCCCTCAGCTCCAAGCTCCAGCCCCAGAGCCACAGGATGGAGTAGCAGAATGGGTGGCCAAAACTCCACTAGAAACCCTGTCATTCTGGCCACATGAGCCAGAAAGGGCCCCTGCAGAATGGAAAGAGTGGGGGAAATCCTAGAGAGGAAGGAGCTGCACAGAGGGATCCCCTAGTTCTGTGTGTGAAGTCAGGGGACCAATGTATCTCAGGTTGCCTGAGACATTCTTGGATTTACTAATGAAAATCTCACATCTTGGGAAACCCCTTAGTCCCAGGCAAACTGGGATGGTTAGTCACCCTAGACTGGGTCCACACAAGTCTTGGACTCACCCTCAAGCTTCATGTGTAGGGGACAGACCTAAACCAACATGAGAAACATTTTTAAAACTGGACTACCCAAAGAGCCAGAAAACAATGAACAAAATGGCAATAATTACATATCTACCAATAATTACTTTAAGTGTAAATGGAGTAAACTCTCCAAATAAAAGACATAGAGCGGCAGAATGGGTTTTTTAAAAAATCTACCTATTTGCTGCCTACAAGAGACTCACTTCAAATTAAGGACATGCGTAGACAAAGAAAAGGGATGGAAAAACATATTCCATGCAAATGGAACCCAAAAAAGCTGGGGTAGCTATACTTATATGAGACAAAATAGGCTTTAAAACAAAGACTGCTGGGCCGGCCTGGTGGCATAGTGGTTAAGTTCATGTGCTCCGCTTCAGCGGCCCAGGGTTTACAGGTTTAGATCCTGAGTGCAGGATTCTAATTCTCAACAGAGAATTAGAAAGTTTAAAAAAAATGATAATCTTCAACTAAAACGTATAATATCTGAAAAACAAATTCACTGATTGGCCTCAATAGCAGAATGGAGGTGACAGAAAAAAAAAAAGAGTCAGTAAACTTGAAGATACACAAATCAGAAGAAGACAGGGGAAAAAATGAAAAAAAAAAAAAAAGGACAGAGTCTCAGGGACCTGTGTGGTAACACAAGAAGGTCTTCACCTCGTATGTCAGTGAAGTCCCAGGAGAGATTTGGGGAAAAAATATATTTGAAGTTATAGTGGCTGCAAACTTCTCAAATTTGGTGTAAGATGAATTTACAGATTCATAAAACTCAGAAAATCCAAAACAGGGACTCTGTGGGGAAATTATAACCGGATACACCATTATAAAACTTCTCGAAACCAAAGATAATAACAAAGCCTTGAAAACAGGCAGAGAAAAATGACACATTATATACAGGGGAACAACAATTTGAATTTCCATAGATAGTTAACAGACGATGGAGGTCAGAAGACAGTGGATCAACATTTGAAAGGGCTGAAAGAAAAGAACTGTCAACCCAGAAATTGATATCTAAAGAAAACGTCCTTCAGGAATAAAGGTATGTATTTGTTTTCTATTGTTGTATAATAAATTACCATAAATGTGGTGGCTTTAAATGACACCCATCCACCTCACACCCATTATAATAACTACAATAAAAAAATCCAGAGGCAAGGATATGGAGAAATTGGGACCCCTGTGCACTGTTGGTGGGAATGTAAAATGGTGTAGCCACTGTGGAAAACATATGGCAGGTCCCCAAAAAATTAAAAATAGAATTTCCACATGATCCAATAATTCCACTTCTGGGTATATACCCAAAAGAATTGAAAGCAGGGACTCTAAGAGACATTTGTACACCCATGTTCATAGCAGCATTATTCACAATAACTAAAAGGCAGAAGCAACCCAAGTGTCCACTGATGAATGAGTGGATAAGCAAAATGTGGTGTATCCATACAGTATAATACTACTCAGTCTTAAAAAGGAAGAAAATGCTGATACATGCTACAACATGGAGGAACCTTAAGGACATTATGCTAAGTGAAATAAGCCAGTCTCAAAAAGACAAATACTGTATGATTCCACTGATATGAGGTCCTTAAAATAGTCAAACTCATAGAGACAGAAAGGAGAATGGTGGTTCCCAGGAGCTGAGGGGAGGGGGGAATGGGGAGTTATTGTCTAATGAACATAGAGTTTCAGTTTGGGAAGATGAAAAGAGCTATGGAGATGGATGGTGGTGATAGTTGCACAACAATGTGAATGCATTTAGTACCACTGAACTTAAAAATGGTTAAGGTGATAAATTTTGTTATATGCATTTTACAACAATTTAAAAAATTACCAAAACACCCATATATCACCTCACACTTCTGTAGGTCAGGAGTCCACTGACTCAACTCAGGGCCTTGCAAGGCCAATATCAAGGTGTCAGTTGGACTGGGCTCTTACCTGGAGCTCTAGGGGAACATCTACTTCCAAGTTCATTCAAGTTGTTGGCAAATTCCAGTTCTGTGGGTTTGAGGCTCTCTGCTCCCAGAGGCTGCTTACAGTCCTTCCCACATGACTCTCTCCATCCTTAAAGCCAGGAATGGCACATCAGATCCTTCTCATGCTTCAAAATCCTCTGTCTTCCCCTTCTGCTACCAGATAGAGATATCGCTCTGCTTTTAAAGGGCTCATCTGATTGGGTCAGACCCATCCAGCTAATCTCTGTATTTTAAGATCAACTGACTTGGGACTTTAATTCCATCTGCAAAATCCCTTCACAGCAGTACCTAGATTAGTGTTTAATTGCATAACCAGGGGAGAGGAACCTGGGGGTCACCTTTAGAGTTCTGCCTACTACAAGTAAAATGAAGCTATTCTCAGATGAAAGAAAACTAAGGGGATTCCTTGTCAGAGACCTCCCCAAATAGAAAGTCTAAAACAAGTTCTTTGGGCTGAAAAGAAATAATACCAGAGGGAAACTTGGAACTTCAGGAACAAAGGGAGAGCAATAGATACTATAATTATTGGGATAAATATAAAAGAATTTTTCCTCTTAAATTCTTTAATATATGTATGACTGTTGAAAGCAAAAATTATAACATTTTATGGTGAGTTTTCAATGTGTGTAGATGTACTACACATGAAAACTATAACACTCACTACGATTATAAAAGCTAAATGGATGGGGATGAGGGGAAAGAGACCTAGAAGTTTACAAGGTTCAAGGTTCTACATTTTACTCAAGGTCATCTAATACTAACTCTAAATAGACTGTGAAAAGCTAGGTATATATTGTAATCCCTAGAGTAACCACTGAAAAAATAACATGAAGATATGTAGTCAAAACACCAAGAGATAAATTAAAACGGAATACTAAAATATATTCAAATAATATCCAAAGAAGGAAGGGAGAGGGGACACAGGACAGGGAGGAAGACCAGAGGAACAAAAGGGAGGTAACAAAGAGAAAATAATAATAAAATCATAGACTTAAATACGACCATATCAATAATTACATTAAATGTTGATGGTCTAAATATACCAATTAAAAAGCAGAGACTGGGGGGCTTGCCCAGTGGCATGGTGGTTAAGTTCACGTGCTCCACTTCGGAGGCCCGGGGTTCACAGGTTCAGATCCCGTGTGCAGACCAAAGCACCGCTTGTCAGCCATGCTGTGGCGGCGTCCCATATAAAGTAGAGGAAGATGGGCACAGATGTTAGCCCAGGGCCAGTCTTCCTCAGCAAAAAGAGGAGGATTGGCAACAGATGTTAGCTCAGGGCTAATCTTCCTCACACACACACACACACACAGAGCAGAGATTGACAGAAAGAATACAGACCAAGACCTACAAGCAACTTACAACAGATATACTTTAAATATAAAGACACAGATGAAAGTAAGTGGATGGAAAAAGATATCCCATATAAACAGTAAGCAAAAAGGGCTAGAGTGGCTATTTTAATATCAGATGAAATAGACTTCAAGACAAAGAGTGTTACCAACAATAAAGAGGAACACTTCATAATAAAGGGAAGATTCACCAGGTGTAACAATTATAAATGCATATAAGCCTAACAGCAGAGCTTCAATATACATGAAAAAAATTGACAGTTAAAGAGAGAAACACACAAAATACACAATTATAGTAGAAGATTTTAATACTCTTCTTACAACAATTGATAGAACAACTAGACAAAACATCAGTAAGGACATAGATGATCTGAACAATACTATAAACCATCTTGATCCAACTGATATTTGTAGATATTATAGAATACTACTTCCAAGAACTGCAGATACCATTCTTTTCAAGGACACAAGGTACATTGACCAAGACAGATCATATGCTGGGCCATAAAACAAGTCTCAGTGTTAAAGGATTGAAATCATTCTCTGACCACAATAGAACTAAATTATAAATAAATAACAATGATATATCTAGGAAAATGCCAAATATCTGGAAATCGAGCAACAGACTTCTAAATAATTCATGGGTCAAAAATAAAATCATGATATAAATTGGAAAGTATTTTGAACGGAATGACAATGAAAAAAACAACATCGTGAGATGCAGCTAAAGCAGTTCTTAGAGGAAAACATAGAGCTTTAAACGATTACATTAGAAAAGAAGAAAGATCTCAAGTCAATGACTAAGATTCCACCTGAGAACACTAGAAAAAGAAGAGCAAAGTAAACACAAAGTAAATAGGAAGATGAAAACAATAAAGACAGGAACAAAAATCAGTGAAATAGAAAGCAGACAATAGAGTAAATTAACAAAGCCAAAAGAGGGTTCTTGGAAAAGATCAACATTTTGTCATTTTTGACAAACCTTTAGCTGGACTTATCAAGAAAAAAAGAGAACACAAATAACTATGCCAAGAATGAAAAAGGGGCCATCATCACAGACCCTACAGACATCGAAAGGATGACAGGAGAATACTATGAACAACCTTGTGCCAACAAATCTGACAATGTAGATGAAACAGAAATTTCTTGAAAAAATACAACTCTGCAAAATTGACACAAGAAGAAACAGGAAATCTGAACAGCTCTATATCTATTAAAGAAATTAAATTTGTTATCAAAAACCTTTTCAAAAAGAAAACTCTATCCCTAGATGGTTTCACTGCTAAAGTCTATCAAACACTCAAAGAAGAAAATAACACCAATATTACAGACTTTTTTAAAAAATAGAGGAGGTGGGATCACAGCCCAACTCGTTTGATGAGGCCAGCATAAACCTAATACCAAAACCTACAAACTTACAAAAAAGGAAAATTACAGACCAATATCTCTCTTGAATATAAACACAAAAAATCCTTAATAGAATGTTAGCAAATTAAATCCAACAATATATAAAAAATACATGACAATCAAATAGGATTATGCAAGGTTGGTTCAACATTCAAATATCAGCATAATTCACCATATTAACAGAATAAAGAAGAAAAACCATATTATCATTTCAATGGATATGGAGAAAACATTTGACAAAATCCAACACCCATGAATGGTTGAAAAAAAAACTTTTAGTAAATTAATAATAGTAGAGAATGTCCTCAAATTGATAAAGAGCATCTATGAAAAACTTACAGCTAATCTCATACTTAGGAGTAAAAGACTGAATTGTTCCCATCTCCTCCCCAAGATCAGAAACAAGGTAAAGATTTCCACTCCCCCACTTCTACTTTACATTGTTCTGGTGGTCTTAACCATGGCAGTAAGGGATAAAAAAGAAATAAAAATCATAGAGATTGAAAAAGAAGAAGTAAACTTGTTTGCAGATGATATGATTGTTAGGAAATCTACAGCAACTCCTAGAACTAATAAATGGATTTAGTAAGGTCACAGGTTACAAGGTTAATATACAGAATCAATTGTATTCTTATGTACTCACAGCAAATAATTAGAAAATGAAATAAAACTAAGATCTCATTCACAGTAGCACCATAATCACTGGAAAACACTTAGGAATAAATCTAACCAATGAATTCCAAAGCATCTACACTGAAAATTACAAAGCATCTCTAAGAGAAACTAAAGTCCTAAATAAACGGAAAGATATAGTATGTTCATTGATTGGAACACTCAAATTGTTAAGATAACAGTTTTCCCCACATTCTTCTACAGAGTCATTGCAATCACAATCAAAATTCCAGCAGGCTTTTTTAAAATACAGAAAGTGACAAGCTAGTTATAAAATTTTTATGAAAATGCACCTAGAATAATCAAAACAATTTTTAAAAGAACAAAATTGGAGGACTTTACCTGATTTCAAGACCTACTATAGGGGCCGGCCCAGTGGCACAGCGGTCTAGTTCGCGCTTGGCAGCCCAGGGTTCGCGGGTTCGGATCCCGGGCGCCTGCCAACGCACTGCTTGTCACCCATGCCGTGGCAGCGTCCCATGTAAAGTAGAGGAAGATGGGCACAGATGTTAGCCCAGGGCCAGTCTTCCTCAGCAAAAAGAGGAGGATTGGCAACGGATGTTAGCTCAGGGCTGGTCTTCCTCACACACACACACAAAAAGACCTACTATAATCTATGATAAACCAGACAGTTCATTATTAATGAAATGATAGACACATACATCAATGGAACATTAAAATATCACAGTACAGAAATAGACACACACATATTTGGTCAGTTGATTTTTGTCAAAGTTTCTAAGGCAATTCAGTGGGGAAAGGAAAGTCTTTTTAACATTTGGCATAGGATCAACTGGTTATCTGTGTGGAAAAAAGTGAATATTGACTCTTTCCCCAACATATACAAAAATTAACTCACAAACCAAAATGTAACATCTAAGATTATAAAACTTCTAGAAAAAACGTAGAATATATTTGTGGCCCTATTAGATAGATAGGTAAAGATTTCTTATATATGACACCAAAAGCACGATCCACAGAGAAAAAATTCTAAACTGGACTTCAGAATAAAAAACTTTTCCTCCTCAAAAGACATTGCTAAGAAAATACAAAAGCAGGGGGCAGCCCGGTGGCGCAGCGGTTTAGTCCGCGCTTTGGCAGCCCGGGGTTGGCGGATTCAGTCTCGGGAGCCGGCAGACGCACTGCTTGTCAGCCACGCCGTGGCGGCGTCCCATATAAAGTGGAGGAAGATGGGCACAGATGTTAGCCCAGGGCCAGTCTTCCTCAGCAAAAAGGGGAGGATTGGCAACGGATGTTAGCTCAGGGCTGGTCTTCCCCACACACATACACAAAAAGACAATACAAAAGCAAGTCATGGAGTGGGAGAAAATATTCACAACACACGTATCAGACAAAGGAATTGTATCAACAAGGTATGAAGAACTCTTGCAACCCAATAATAAGTCAAACATCCCAATGAGAAAGTGGACGAAATATTTGTAAACACTTCACCAAGTAGCTATTTGAATGGCCAATAAGCACAGAAGAAGATGCTCAATGTTATTAGTCACCAGAAATGCCATCAAAATTAGAAATGCCAGTTAAAACTACAAGATATCGGCATACACCATGAGATTGGCTAAAATTAAAAAACAAACAAACCTGACCTTCGAAAACTGTGGCAAGTGTGTAAAACAACTGGACCTGTCAGACACTGCTAGTGGGAAAATAAAATAATACAGCCACCTTGGAAAACAGTTTGACAGTTTCGTGAAAACTTAAACATAGACCAACCATATGATGCAGCTATTCCATTCGTAGGTATTTACCCAAGGGAAATAAAATCATATGACCACACAAGACTTGTACACAAATGTTTATAGCAGCTCGATTGGTAGTAGCCCCAAACTGGAAACAACCCAGAGTCCATCAACAGAAGAATGGGCAAGCAGTTGTGCTCCATCCATGCAATGGAATCATCCAGGGCAGGCAGCCTACACAATGGTCCCCAGTGATCCCTGCCTCCTGACATCTCCCCTTGAGTGTGGCCTGGACGTCACGACTTGCTAAAGAAGAGAATATGGCAGCAGATGTGGGATGTTGCTTCTGAGATTAGGTTTTAAAAAGACTGTGGCTTCTTCTCAGTCGCTCTCCCACTCTCTCTTGGTGCTCTCTCCCTGTCTCTGGTAACTCCAAGAGGAAGCAGGCCACCACGTTGGAGAGGCCCATGTAGCATGGCACAGCACTGAGGCCCTCAGTCTAAGAGCCCATGTGGAACTGAGACCCCAAGGCCAACAGCATGAAGAACTGAAACCTGTCAACAAGCAGGTGAGCGAGTTTGGAAGCAGCGCCTTCAGCCCCTGCTAAGACTTGAGGTGACCGCATCCTGGCCGAGGGCCTGACCACAACCTCAAGCCACAGGCACCCCGCTCAGCCTCACCAGACTGCCGACCACAGAAACTGGGAGGGCATGAATGTGCGCTGTTTTCAGCCTAAATCCTTAGAGTAATTTGTTTGCCATAATAGATAACAGATGCAACTATTCAGCAACAAAAAGGAATCAGCTCTTGGTGCACAAAACATGGATGGATCTGTAATCATTATGCCGAGTAAAAGAAGCCAGTCAAAAAGAGAGTACATGCTGTATGATCCATTTATCTAAAATTCTAGAAAATGCAATCTAGAGTGACAGAAAGCCAATCAATAGTTGCCAGGGAGGGGATGGAGGGAGGGATTATGAAGGGCACAAAGAAACTTTTGAGGGGTGATAAAGATGTTTATTTTGAGGTGGCGATAGCTTGACAGATGCGTAAAACGCACATTTTAAATAGGGGCAGTTTAGTGTACTTCAGTTATACCCCAAATAAAGTTAAAACATTCTTTCAAAAAAATTGCAAAAGCACTTGCCCATTGGGGCTTGCTCTGTCTTGCTGCTGGGAGTCGTTCTGCCACCATTGTCAGGGAGCCAGGACTAGCCTGCTAGACAGGCCACAAGGAGAATGGAGGCTCCCAGCCAGTAGCTTGTGAATCCCCAGACCATTCAGACCCCAGTGAGCTGGCCCTGACAAGCAGAACCACCCAGCTGACCTACAAAGTCATGAGAAATAGCAAATGCTTGTTGTTTTAAGCCACAAAGTTTGGGGTTGGTTTGTTATGCAGCAATAGCCAATTGATAACTGATACAGAAAGCTTCCTCCAGCAGCCAGGGCCAGGAGCACTGGAAGGGACCAGCATGAGGGCGGGAGAGTGGGAAGGAGGCAGTGGCTGAATAAAGAGAGAGACAACAATGGCCAGAATGAGGCAGAGGGCAGGAAGGGATGTGGACAAGTGGGTGGATTCAGGCAGTACTGAGGAGGGGCACTGGGGCCTGACAGCATGTGTGGGGGAGGAGAGGAAGGGAGTCGTCACAAGTGATAGGACAGATCGGACCTCTTTCACCCCCTCCCTCAGTGTCCAGGGCAGAGCTGGGATGGTGGGTCTGGGATGGGTTCCATGTTACAGTGAGGGGCTGGAGCTCAGGGGGGAGGCTGCCTGGGCTGCTGCTCCTCCCTGCGCCTCCTCACTTTCCTCATCCTTACTGTGGGGACAACGCCACCTCCCGGGGTTGTGGGGATTACAGAGAGTATGCGTGTCAAGTGCCTGGACCCCTGTGAGCTGGCTACTGTTGAGGTTAGGAAGAGAGGAAGATGAGAAAGTGGAGGCCTGTTCCGGCTGGACTGGGGAATCTACCAGAAGCAGGGAAACGAAAGCCAATGAGAAATGAGGTCTACCCTTAAAGTCAGAAAGGTTTTGTGACTATGAAGTTTGATCCAGAGAGCTGGGCTCCTCCAGGAGGACCCCTGTGGGGGCCAAGGGCCTGCTGATCTATTGGAGAGGTCTCAATACCCCAGGGGGAGGTGCCCCCCAGACCCCAACCCCCTAGAGACCTCGTTAGACCCTCTCAGGCTTTCCAGGCAGCTCTCAACCTCACCCACCCAGCCAAGGGCTGGAGTCGTTAAATAATCAAAACGACTACAGAAGGAACACTGCGGGAGAAACCAGAATCTGTGTTCGCTGTCTGAGCCAGAGGGCCTCCTCCCCAGGGCCACTGGCTGACTGACTTGTAAGCTCTCGGACAAAACCCACCACCCCCGCGACCTAAAGCTCCAAACCCCCGTGGGAACAGGTGACTACACAGAGGCCCCCAGCCAGCCGGGCAGTGAATCCACACGTTTTCATTGAGCACCTACAATGGACCAGAGCTCTAGGCTCAGAAATACAATTTCGTACACGAACCGTAGGAAAACGCCGTGGTTTCAGCAGGTGCGGGCGCCTGTGCGGATGGTGAGCGGATGAAGCTTTGCGGGTCAGATGTCCGAGTGAAGGGCAAGGACAGCGCCTGGAACAGCAGCTGCCCCCAGGAAGCTCTGACTGGGCACCGGGCTCTGCGTGCACAGACCCGACACCTGCGTTTACGCGGACCCAGCACTGGCCTCATGAACTCGGGCCCTGTCACCTTATGGGCGTGTAACAAACTCTCCATGCCTCCTTTTCTTCATCCGAGAACTGACGATAACAATAGTAATAATAATCCTTTAAAAACAACAGCCGTGAACAGGACCAGCTCTGCTCTGAGGGCTTTGCTCTAGCATCTCAGGTGACGCTCACGTGCGTTTTCTTTATTATCCCCATTTTAGAGACGAGGGAACGGAGGCTCCCAGCCGGTAACCTGAGCCTCGGCCAGCAGGTCCCCTGGAGACCGGTCCCTCCGGGACGCTGGCACGGAACGCCCTGCCCCAGTTATCACAACAAAACCCGCAGCTCCCCGGGGCCGCCGGGGCAAACACCCGGCCCGATGGCGCGGAGATAGCGCCGCAGAGTAAATAAACCTGCTGGCGGGGCTGCCGGCCGCGGCCTCGGCTCTCGGTTCTCGACACCCGAGCCTCCGCGGGACATTCCGGCCGGGGAGGGGGCAGGAGGCGGCGGGGTGCTCGAGGGTCTGGGGGCCTCCCGGGGGTCGGGGTGGTGGCGGCGGCTGGAGCCAGGCCCGCCCCGCCCCTCTTCGCCGCGGCCGCCCCCTCGGAGCCGACGGCGGGAGAAATCGAGGTGCGCCCGGCGCCGCCCCAGGCTCTCGTGGGGGCGCCAGGCAGGGCTGCACCGTCCGCGGCTCCGGGTCCCGCCGCCGCCGCCTGCCTCCTCCCGCCGGCCTGGGACCCCCGAGGGCAGGGATGGGGGTCTCCGTTCACCGCCGCCTGCCCCTTCCAGCGCCTGGTGGCCGTGGGGCCCGTCGGAGCTCCTTGAATGAGCCTTTCCGCGGTCCCACCCTTGTCTGCCCATTTCTCCAGCTCGGTCCCCCCACCCCGCCCCGCCCCACCGCACCCCCCGTCTCTCGGTCCCCGATTCGGTCTGTGGGGTCTCTTCCCGGCTCTATCTCCCTCCCGGGGCCCTGTCTCTGCCCCCCTTGCCAGGGTCGCCCCCTCCCCCCGCTCTAAGGACTTCAGCCTGGCCAGAGGGGTGAACAAAGTCACCAGAGCCAGGACGGGGCGTTGGGGGAGGGGTGTGGAAAATGCCCCCCAGATTGCCTCTGCCCGGGCACCTGCTGCCCGCTCCCCAGCTCTCCCGCAGGGGCGCCCACAGAGCCGGACGGGGGCACGGCCAAAGTCGCCTGAACTTTCCGCAGCAGCCTCCTGGTTCCCCCAGGTCTGGCTGGGGGTGGGGGGTGCGGGGAGAGGTGTCCCAGGGCAGGGCCGGGTTGGGGCCCCGCGGAAAAAGCCTCCGAGCCCAGGCCGGGCCCGCCCCTCCGCCGGCCCCTCTGCCCGCAGCCCCGGCGCCGGGACCCCCGGGAGCCCGGGCTGGGGGCGCGCAGCGCGCGTCGCCCGCCGCCCCTACCTGCCTCCATGGCGCGAGCCGGCGGGGCTGCGGGGCTGCGCGGCTCCCTGCGCCCGGCGCCTCCCGCCGCCGTCGGGCCCGGCTCCGCTTTCGCCGCCGGCTCGGGTTTCCTGGTGCCGGCCGCGCGGCCGGTTAATAATTGACCGCCCGGATCGCCCAGGCTGTGTCAACAGGTGGCTCCCCGTGCGCCCCGGCGCTGGCGCCGTCCGCCGCGGACCCCGCGGGAAGGAAGGTCGCGGTGGAGATTTTCAGCAGAGCGTTAGCTGACTGGGAGGCGGGTGGGAGGAGGGAAGCAGGCCAGGCTTGGGACTTGGAAAGGGCAGCGTGATGAATGCAAATGCCCACAGGGACCAGGAAGGACAGTGTGGGACAATAAAGGAGTGGTGGGGACTTGGGCAAACTGCAAAGCACAGCTGGATGTATTTGTGGCCAACAAGGACGTGGTTCCGAGTCATAGTTGCCGAATCTTCCTTTTTATTTTTCCCAGCAAGAGAAGCCAGAAAAACAGATTTTCATGTGAAGTCTCCCAAATTTTAAAACAATGTGTGTGAGACTTCCATTCCCTGCAACTTGCCAGACTGGAGAACTTAAGCAGGTCTCAGTCCAAACACCTAGAAATGCTGGAAAGACTACACCAGCATGCCAGGTGTCTTTTTAAATTCATAGCTGAGCTCCCTAGATAGTAAGGGAAATCCCCAGGAACCAAGGAAGAGGAAGGACTGAAAAGCCCTGGAGGGAGCAGCAGCCCTGGGGGCTGTGCGTTGTGCTGGGGAGGTGGGCTCAGTGGTCAGGGGCTTGAGTTTGACTCGCAGATGTGAAGCAGGGAGGTGGGATGAAGAGAGAACAGAAATAAAATCTGCCCATGGCTCATGGAGGTGACAAGGAAGCTGGTCCGACCCAGCCTCGGTTCTGGATGAGGAAGTCTCCCTGGGAGTTCTAACCACAGGCTGTTCCTCACATGGGTCTGGGGTTCAAATTCAGCCTATCCATGAGGGCCAGAAACCCCTACACTAAAAACTGACATTAAAAAAAAAAAAAAGCTCCAGGAAAGATCTCTGGGATTTATCCAAAGCAAAAGGAAAACCACTCTGGTGGGACACAATCCCCATCCAAGCAGACAAGAGTCCCACAGAAAAGGCACCCTTGAACATGAGCTCACAATCCGCAATGGCAAAGCAGGCTGGGAAGCAATCCACCATGAGCAAGAGTCTGCAGACACAATAGCAAGATTGGATACGGGGTCAATCAGGATCCAACGGGAAAGAGAGAAACCACTTTGAGTATTTAAAATAGAGGAAATTTAATGCAGAGAGCTGGCTTTGGAGGTGACAGAAGAGGCAAAAGCTAACCAGAGAAGATTGAAACAACCCAGAGCTTAGCATGCGGAGGAAGATGTTACTGGGTGACACACCGAGGGCGGGAGGGTGCGAGTGGTCCCCCCCATGGGTGCAGGCAACAGGCGGTGCATTGTTTGAAAAGGACTTAAAGACAATAATAAAAGTGACTAAAAGTTGGTCTGCTTTTAATCACCACGTGACAGTAATTCTAAACAATGTCAATGACAAAATAATCCTCCCTGAAAACAGAATTTTGTTGATCTAAGTTCTAAACAATTGCTGTGGCCATTGCTGGCTCACAGAAAGCCCACAGCTAGGCCTTCACCCTCCTGGCAGAAGACTAGAAGAATCCTCTCCCAGGAACATGACCAGCCCAAGAGAAAAGAGCAAGATATAGAAATATCAGGGTTTCTTCAATGAAAATACCCAGCCAAGCACACCTCACCTCCACACTCAGAATTTCTAACCATCCTGCTGGACTCCTACTCTTAAATATAAACAGAGAGGGGCTAGCCCAGTGGCGTAGCAGTTAAGTTTGCATGCTCTGCTTTTGGCAGCCCCGGGGTTCGCAGGCCTGGATTCCAGGCGAGGACCGATGCACCGCTTGTCAAGCCATGCTGTTGTGGTGTCCCATATAAACTAGAGGAAGATGGGCATGGATGTTAGCCCAGGGCCAACCTTCCTCAGCAAAAAGAGGAGGATTGGCAACGGATGTTAGCTCAGGGCTAATCTTCCACATACACACACACACAAATCAATGGAGAAAGGATCACCCATGGTAGATCTGCCTTGAAAGAGACACAAATAAACAAACAAATGGAAAAAAATAACTATGAAGAAACAGATGATGCAGGGAGAAGAAAACTTTAAAAACAAATGCTCTTTAGTATCTTCAGAGAGATTAGAGAAGACATTCATGAAACAAGAACAGGATACTACAAAAAAGGAGCAATCATAAAACAAAACAAAATGCTCTTGAGAATTAAAAAGTTGACAGCAGAAATGAAAAAAAAAAAAACACTGAGGGAATTCATTCAGGGAGAAGAAATAGGATATCAGACTGAAACAGGGATCTACAAGGAGAAGTGAAGAGAACTGGAAATGGAAAGCTCAAAGTAAACTAAAATAAAAATTGTCCCTATTTTTAATTGTGCTGAAAGGTAATGACAAACTAAAGCAAAAAAATAGCAATATACTATATGTTTATAGCACATTTAAAAGTAAACTGTATGACCACAATAGTAATAGCACAAAGGATGGGAGGGAAGAATTGGGACTATACTGCTTTTTACTACATGTAAAAAAAAGTCCTTACACCACACATGAGCATTATAATATCATTTGAAGGTAAACTCTGATTAATTAAATAAATATATTGTAACCCCTATGACAACCAGTAATTTTTTTTAAAAAGAGGTATAAATAATAAGTCAATAGAAGAGATAAAGAGAACCATAAAAATGCTCAATTAACACAACAGGAAGTAGAAAAAGAGGAAAAATGAAACAAATTACAGATGGAACAAATGAAAAACAGCAAGTCTAGGACTAGGGTGAGGAAAGCAAGGCCCACAGGTGCATCATCTAAGAGGCGCTCACCTATAGGGTCATGCAAGGACAGAGTTCAGCACTTGCATGAACCTGAGGTAAATGCCTTTTAAAATTCTGTACCCTAGACACCTTGCTTACCCTAGTCCTGGTCTTGGAAAATAGCTAGAAAGATGGTAGAATTTAACCCAACCATACCAATAATCACATTAAATATGAATGGTCTAAATACACCAGCTGAAAAACAGAGATTGTCAGATTAGATAAAAAAGTAAGAACCAACTATCTGTTATCTACAAGAAACTCACATCAATATAAGGACATAGATAGGTTAAAAGTAAAACGATGGAGAAAGTACACTGTGCAAATGCTAACCAAAAGAAATCAAGGTTAACACCACTAGTAACCCATAGGAATCATGCACACCTGGAGAGATGCACTGAGAGGGCACCTCTCATCCATGCTCTCCATCCCACAAATGCATCAACTCAATCACAAGAGAGAAAACTCAGACAAACCCAGAGTGAGGGGCACTCCGCACAACATTTTGATGTCTTTACTTTTCATGGTTAGAATTCTCATTTGGTTCTTTTAAAATCTACATTTTCTTATAAAGTCTTTTCTGTTGTTTTGTGCTTTCTCTTCAGAGTTTTTAAAACTTTTTATTTGAAAATAATTTCAAACTCAGAGAAAAGTTGTGAGAATGGTACAAATGACCCAATAATGTCTTTTCTAGCATATTTTTGGCCAGTATAGAATCCAGTCCAGGATATTTGCTGCATTTAGTTGTCATGTCTTCAATCACTTTTATAGACCTATTTTAAAATCCTTTCCAAACTGACGCATCATCTCCAGTTTCTAGATGTGATTCAGCCCATCTGCCACACCTGTTGACAGGTGGCAGGTTTCCTCAGGCCCTGATAACCTTTGTGAGTTCATCTTCAGCAGGAGCTATCTTCTTTTTTTTTTTTTTTTTTAGTGGGGAAGACTAGCCCTGAGCTAACATCTGTTGCCAATCCTCCCCTTTTTGCTGAGGAAGACTGGCCCTGGGCTAACATCCGTGCCCATCTTCCTCCACTTTATATGGGACGCCGCCACAGCATGGCTAACAGGCAGTGCGTCTGCAGGCGCCTGGGATCCGAACTCGCGAATCCCGGGCTGCCAGGCACGGACTAAACCGCTGCGCCACTGGGCGGCCCCAGCAGGGGCTATCTTCTAAAGGCACCCTGCATGTGCCACGAGTGTGCCCTGGGAGGTGGGACAGTTTGGCATTTGTCTCTATGGATCTTTATGGAAGTTACCAGCTATGGACCATTTTTTATGTCGGTGTCTCCACTTAGTGTTTCTGCACCATGTGGGTGGCCCACGTGTAGAGTGGGCCCAGGGTTCCACTTTCTTAGGGAGGACTCTTTCTACCCAGAGCCATTGGGGTAGTGGTTTGCTCCAGTTTCACAAAAGGGCAGTCCCTTTCAGGCTCCAGGGCCAGTTCCAGAACCCTGCTGCTGTGCACGGGGCTGTGGCTTTGACTCCCACTCAGCAAGGTACAATCTGGTCCTGGCCCCTTTATAGGCAACTCGGCTTCAACCGCTGGCTATAAAGACCTTCTTCATTCAAGGGCCCGGATATCATATTTCCCTTGTTTTGGAACGGGAAGATTACGCACTTCTCTGCGTCTGGAGTGCGTATGTGTGCGAATATGGGTGTGTTGACTTCCTGCACCTGCTGGCTTGGCTATCTTGACTGGAAGTCCATTTGCAACCACAAACCTTGGAAAACCCATGTAATCTCTCTGCTCCTCAATTTCCCTCTCAAGAAAATGGGATAATAATGGTACCCACATCATAGGGTTTGTTAAAATCAAAAACAAATGGAGACCAGCCTTGAAAATTCCCTGAGCAGACGAAACCAGTTTAGTCATACAAACAAAGCTTAACTTAGCTTATTTTGCAAGACTAACTTGACCTGGGTCATTTCTTGCTTACGCCTTTGGAAATCATTAGCAAAATGTAAACTGCTTCCCAAAATTGCTAGGAGGTAACCACTAACCAATTCAGTATCATTTAAGGAAATTCTATTATAACCAATCACTGTGAAGAATATACAGTCCCTGCCCCCCACTCTATGAGCTGTTTTATAACAACATACCCCGGAGCCTCATTCCACGTTTTGGTGTGAGTGCTCCTGGTTCTCGAACATTTTGGTGTACGTGCAGTAAACTTTCACTAATTACTACTTCGGTGATGCGTTGGTTTTGCTTCTGCTATTTCTGAGCTTTTGACAGGTTGTCCAGAGGCTTTACTGCTATTCAAGATATGTGGCCAAATCTTGTTAAACTTCACACTATCTACCCACAGGCTTATCAGACCAGGAGAGCAAACACCAGAATACAAAGCCATGGTTTTCCCTGGGTGAGGGGTTATGGGCGATTTTAGTTTTATTTGTGTGTGTGTTTGCATTTCTGCAATGAGCATGGGTTACTTCTGTGATTAGGAAAATGGCAATAAATGCTACTTAAAATGTTGGGCGCCTGGGCGACTCTTTAAGTGCTGAGTGCCAGCCTGTGTTCAATAAAAGCTTAAAGACGGGATTGGAATGAACCGACACTTTGCAGGCGGTTGGGCTGGCTAAGGGAACGGGGAAGGAGGGCAGCCTTGGAGAGCTGTGTTTCCTCTGCTTGTGTGAACTTGACGGGGTGGGGGTGGTGACAGGAGCAGAGAATCCCAGAGGGTAGTCACTGGTCATTCTTGCAAGTTCTGCCTCACCTGGTTCCGAGAAACTCAAACCCCAAGAGCTACAAGTCTCAGCCCCACGCCTCATTTAGCAACAACAAATGCTTACTGTGCATGGCAGAGAGATTCGGCTGAACAAGCCAGCCACGGCCCTGCCCTCACCGGGCTTCTGCTCTCTGGACAAACATCAAGCAGGCAATTGCAGAATCCACCACTTAAGTGCAGCTGTGTTAGGTGCTTTCCAGAAATGCAGGGGGCCACTGAGAACATAGACGAGATTGGCCTGGTCCAGCTAGGGAGGGGCTGGAGTGTCATAGGGGAAAGGATGCTGGGAAGAGTCAGCTGGGCAGAGGATCTGGGAGGAAGGGTGTCCAAGCCAGGGCTTGGTGGGAGGGTGTGAGAATTAGACAAGAGGTGGTTGGGATGGGTTGGTTTGTGTATGAAAGATGTGTTCCCTTTGCCATCTCTAGGAATTGGCAAGCCTTGGGAGGAGAAGGGTCTGTAAGGCCCCCAAATGGCAGAGCACCAAGGATAGAAATTAATAAGAAAATATAGTTAATATAATTGGCCCTGTGATGAATGGATGCCAAACAGACATGCAGAATCGAAGAAAACATAGGACAGGCACCTCTCCTGGGCTGGGCCCTGTGCCAGGCCCTTTGTGTGCTCTGGCATGGAAGCTTCGCCATGTTATTTCCCTGTCGAGAGTTTAGCTAATCTACTCCATGGTACTGCTGCCTCGGCATCCATTTTGTTTGGCCAAGTGGCCTGCAGAGACTTTAAACTGACATTAGCCCCTTCACACAACTGCATGCCCTGGACAGCAGTCAGCAGAGTCACAGGCAAATGTAAGTTCTGGAAATGACTTCTCCAACAGCCCTTGTGATCCACAGTCTCCCCTGTCTCCAGCGCCTTCCCCTAATGCCCCCCTTAGATAAGACCCCCATGGGGCTTACCAAAACCCTGCTCCTTTGGTTTAAATTGACTAACCAAGCCCGAGAACTCCAAAGCACTCCACCCACCGACCTTATAAAGGCAGGTGCCCCAAGTCCTGCCTTTCTGTCTGCGCTCTGCCTTGACCTCCCCATGTGGCCCCTCCAAGTGTGCCCTGCAGTGTACTCCTTCCAGGACCTGTGAGTAATAAACTTCTCTAGTCCAGTTTCTCTTGTATTCTGCTGTTGAACCTCTGCTCACTATCCAGCACCCTGTGCTCCACTTAACAAATGTTAATTTTAATTTTTTTTTTTTTTTTTTGGTGAGGAAGACCAGCCCTGAGCTAACATCCGTTGCTAATCCTCCTCTTTTTGCTGAGGAAGACTGGCCCTGGGCTAACATCCGTGCCCATCTTCCTCTACTTTATATGGGACGCCGCCACAGCATGGCTGACAAGCAGTGCGTCGGCGGGCACCCAGGATCCGAACCCATGAACCCCGGGCTGCCAAGCGCGAACTAAACCGCTGCGCCACCAGGCCGGCCCCAACAAATGTTAATTTTAAATAGTCATTACATTCCCCCATTTGGGAAGGATACATAGTGATCACATCACTGCCCAAGGTCACCCAGCAGAGGCGAGGTTTGAACCCAACTCTCACCCTGGAGCCTGGCTCCTAACCTTGCCATGCTCACTATGAATGGGTGAATGGTCTTTCCTGTTTTGAGCTCTTGTGTAAGTTGCTGTCAATTAGAAGGTGACTCTCATGCAGATCCTACTGCCCCTTCATCAGCTTCCCTTTGTCCAGGTCCACAGGGCTCAGGAGGCCCAAGTCCCCTGGCACCCCCTCCCCCTGATCAGCAGAAGCAGCTGTAACCCCTCCTGAGATGGGTTAATACCCCTGAAGTTACAGAAACATGACTTCATTTGATCTTTGCATGCTCCTCTAGTCTCCCCTGCATCAGATTTCAGCATCATCAAATATTCATGGAGTGTTCACGGTACATTAGGAGCCAGACCTGCAAACGAGTCTTGATGCCTCCGGGAAATACACAATTTAAATGGATCAGTATTTGCCTTCTCTGCCAGGCGCTGGGGGTACAGGTGGAACCCAACAGACCTGGTCTCTGCCTTCTTGGCTCACAGCCTGCCTAGTGCCAGAGTCTAAGTCAGCCGATGACATCTGCTCACCACGTGCTAGGGAGGTTGAGGAGGCAGGCACTTGCTCCAGAAGGCGGTGGGGAGCCCCTGAAGGCTGTAGCGGGGAAGTGGGTGGGTGTTAGGAAACTCGGGTGGCCCATGTGGAGGAAGGGCTGGAGCAGGGGAGAGCCGAGGCAGGGCTAAGGCTGTGCCTGGCGAGGAACGTCAGACTCGGGTGGTGGAGGCAGGAGCGGAGGGCGCGCTCTCAGGGTGACCGCACACGAGGCGGCAACGCCAGTTCCAGGTTCCGATCCAGGACCCGGGCTCGGGGTCTGACTTGCCGGCCCTGGCGCTGGCCCTTGCCCCCACCCCGGCCCTGTAGTCCCGGGGGATCATCCTCGAAGCTCCCAGGCACCGGAGTGCGGATGAAGGGAAACTTCCCGGCCACAGGTCTCTGCTGGCGAGGCCGCCCGGCGTCTGGAGACATCCGCAGCCGGCTGCGATACTGAGTGGCTTCTGTCCTTCGCAGCAAACGTGCGGCACGAAGAGCCGACCAAGCGACCTCCACATCCCCTGGGAGCAGCGGCCCGGCCCGGCCTGCGCATGTGCGACGCTCTCGGACTACAACTCCCGCCGTGCCCCGCGCGCGCGCAGCCCCGCCCCCCCGCGCGTCCCGGAAGTGGAGCTCCGGGGGGGCGTCTCCGGCCTCTACGCGGGGGCGGGCGGGCCGGCTGCTTTGGGGAGCGGCGGGAGCGAGGAACCCGATGCGGGCGAGCGGGGCCGGGGATGGCTTCGGCTGGAGGCGGCGACTGCGAGGGCGCCGCGCCCGAAGCGGACCGTCCTCACCAGCGGCCCTTCCTGATCGGGGTGAGCGGCGGCACCGCGAGCGGGAAGGTAAGGGGCCGGGCGGCCCGGCGGGGCCTGCCGTGTCACCGCACCCGGCCCTGGGTCCCCGGGCGGCCCGACCCGGCCTCCGTCCAGAGAGGAGACCCCAGGCCCTGGCTGCCCAGGGGCCCCTTATCGGGCATGGGCGGGGCGGGGGGCGGTGGGGGAAGGGCCGCGGCCGTGGTGGGCCAGGCCTGGGCCGGGGCGGGCCGGGAGGGGGGCGCTGGCCCTCGGGGCTCCTCCCAAGCCTCCCCGCTCGCCTGGCCCGTCGGGGCCCCCGGTCCGTGCTACCCCTGCCAGTGCCCCGCGGCCGTCCCGCCAAGTCTAGCCCCGTCTGTCGCTGGCCTGCGGGCAGCCCCTCCGGGGCTGGTGGGTCAGTGGCTCCAGAAGCCAGCTCCGTGCAGAAACGCTGAGGAAAGGCCCCGCGCCCGTGGCAGGGTGAGCGGTTCCAGGCGGGGCATCCTGTTTCTGTATTCCCAGTCAACTGTGTGTGAGAAGATCATGGAGCTGCTGGGACAGAACGAAGTAGACCACCGGCAGCGGAAGTTGGTCATCCTGAGCCAAGACAGGTTCTATAAGGTCCTGACTCCAGAACAGAAGGCCAAGGCCCTGAAAGGACAGTACAATTTTGACCACCCAGGTAGACCACCCAGGGGGGATGAGGGCAGACTGCGGGACTGGGTCCAGGGTGGGATGGGGATGCAGAGAGACCCAAGTGGTTCCATGAAATTTCCCAGGTAACCCGTGGTGGAGCAGGCTGGGCTAAGTCAGAAGGACTTTGCCCAGTTCTCTGGGCCCTGGATGGCCCTGCAGGAGCTGTTGGCTCCCTTGGTTAGAGCCAGTCAGGAAGTCTGTGCAACAGAGGGGCCTTCAGGCCAATGCTCTGCCAGGACTACGGTCGTGGAGAAATCCATTCACCTTCCTGCTGTTAGGAGCCCTTTGCACATACCTTTGTCCACTGTGGCCTTTCATTTCCCACCTGCTGTGGGGCAAAGTCCTCGAGAGGCCAGCAGTGGGTAAGCGAAAGCTGGAGGCCCTGAAGCTCCATTTCCTGGTCTGGTCAGGGGCCAGGGGAACAGGTGGAGACAGAGTAGATGAGGGGGAAGAGCCAGGCTGCCCCTGCCTGCCACTCATAGAAGATTTCACTCTGTGGCTGGCTCCCATCTTCACTCATTTCCTGAGGACACATGGGAAGAAGGCCTGGGAAGTGTCAGTCTGGAGTTATTTCCCAGAAATAGAAGCAGATGCCTAACGGACCTACCTCCCAGTGCTGGCCGATCGGGAAATCCCTGTGTTCAGACTTATGGGTGGGACAGCGGCCTGGGCAGTGGCACTGCCTGCGGGCAGCAAGGACAGGTCCATCCTGTGGTTTGTGGGACTGCAGGCGGCTCTGCAAATGTAAACTGCATGGGCACCTTCCTGTGCCAATGTCCCTTGAGGTCGTTGGTACCACTAGCACCCAGCTGTGGCTGACCACAAGTCAGAGGAAGTTCCTTCCTGTCCCCAGCACAAGGACACCTGGATTGTCTTGCTTTTTGTTCCATCCCTGCAGATGCTTTTGATAATGATTTGATGCGCAGGACTCTGAAGAACATCGTGGAGGGCAGAACGGTTGAGGTCCCAACCTATGATTTTGTGACCCACTCAAGGTAAGCAGGTGATTCCTGGGAGCTGGTGAGGGCGTTGCCTCCGGGGCTTACACAGACCGCCCTGCAGCAGGCCCTGCCCCATTTGTTTCCATGGACACCCCTCCCCCTCACTGCGATCTGTCCCCTCCACGAAGTCGGTGCCTGGGGATTGAAGCTGACTGTGCACGGCCCGGAGACTCCGTGTCTCCAGCAGGGCCCACTTCCTGGTCTCACCTCACAGGTTGCCGGAGACCACGGTGGTTTATCCTGCAGACGTGGTCCTGTTTGAGGGCATCTTGGTGTTCTACAGCCAGGAGATCCGGGACATGTTCCACCTGCGCCTCTTTGTGGACACTGACTCTGACGTCAGGCTGTCGAGAAGAGGTAAGGTGGACGCGGGCCTGTCTGCCGCTGGCTGAGGCTGGCCGCGGTCGTGGGTCTGAAGAGCGGGCCTTGCTCCTGTCACTACAGTTCTCCGGGACGTGCACCGCGGGAGGGACCTGGAGCAGATCCTGACCCAGTACACCACCTTTGTCAAGCCAGCCTTCGAGGAGTTCTGCCTCCCGGTACCTACCCTTTGCTTCCTTGGGAACGCCTGTCCTCCCTTTTCAGAAGGACACGTGGTGCCCGCTCTGTGAGAGCTGAATCGTGGATGAATGTGGTCTGACTTATAAACAGAGAATTCCGCTTATTATACCCCAGGACCCGGGGGGGAGTTCTCAGTTCCAGGTGTTCTCTGCGCTCGCCCCTCCCTCTGCCTAGAGAAGCCCTCGCTCCCCTGGATGCACACCGGCTCACCGCCTCCCTCCTTCAAGCCCTCACCCAGATCACCTGCATTGCCTCCCCAGCATAACCCCGAGGACGCCCGGCTCCCGGCCTGTCTGATTTCTTTTTCTCCAGGGCACTTCTGGTCATCTGACCGACACTGTATTTTGCTTACCTCCCCTTACAATGGTAAACTCCATGAGGACAGAGATTTTTGTCTTCACTCCAAAAATGGTGTCTGGCACGTAGTAGGTGCTTACTGACGTCATCCACACCATGTGTTTCTCCGGGCTGCTGCTGGCTGGCACCCTGAGGTCCAGCTGGCTTGCTGAGAAAAGGAATTCACTGTTGTGTAGCCATCTGTCTTCCTCCACCTTTCTCTACATTTCTAACTAGATAGGACTTGTGGCTCTACTCAAATTAGAGTGTTGTAAAGGGAAGTTTGGCAATATTTTGCTTTTTAAAGGTAAAAATACAGCACAAAGGAGCTGGAACCAGGATTCCTGCTTTAGATAAGTAGGAGAAATGAGTTCTGTCTGCTGCTATTTAAAGGAAACGTTTTTTATTTTACATTCATGTTCTCTGAAGTTTCTGGAAAATAATTAGAAAAGTAAATTGACTGTTACAGTCTGTCTCTTATTTGCAGAAAGACATTTGGAAAAGTGGGTAGTTTGCAGTAACGCTCTGGACACCAAATCTGACTGGGTGCCTGTGTGGAGGCAGCACCGGCCCCGCCCTGAGCATTGTCCTTGACCTCCCTCCCCTCCCCCTTTACGTGTGGCCACACACTGAGTGTGACGGAGCCGACCACGTCCCTCCCTCGTCCCTACAGTTAAGACCTTTCTCAGCTCCTTGCTGGGCTCCAGCTCTCCTGTCCCTCCAGCCCAGTGTCTGCACCCCCAGAGTGAGCAAACCCAGGGGAAGCCAGCCCTGGCTCCCTGTGCTCATGTCTTTTGTGGGTCTCCACTGCCTGCAGACACAGCTGTCCCCAGGACTCAGTCCCTGCCCACCCCTGTGGCTCATCTCCTGTGACATGCCTCCTTGGCCCGTGTCCACATGCCAGCAACACCAAATGGCTCCTAGGTCTGTCCTTCAGCACAGACCGTTTCCTCCCTTCTCTCTCTCTACTTTGCCTGATTCATGTGTGTCCCCGCCAGGAGCCTCTGGTTGGGGTCCCTTCTCGGCAGCCCTGCACCTCCTGGTGTCTCTCTCTCTCCCTCCCTGCCCTTACCCAGCAGAGTCCCCGAGGGAGTAAACGTTCCTCGGCATGGGCACGCGCGGATGGATGGGTGAACGGATGGGAGCAGGGACCGCAGGTGCCCTTGTCCATGGCGCAACTCTGTGATCGGGATTCAGTACGCTCACCTGTCCTGCTCGCTCCTCCAGGGTTCTTGTAGAGCTTCCTGATTCCAGAGGAAGGCCGTCGTGTTGTGGGAGGGCACACACTTCACGTGGCCCAGTGAGTGAAGCTGTTAGCAGAGAGAGCTGCCCACTACAAGTGTTCATGGAACAGAACGGAATCAGTGAGCATTTCAGAGGCGCCAGGAGAGAAATGCCGCTTTTTCCAGCAGCCTCACTTCTTGGATCACTGTCTCTCATGCCTGGTTGATAGTTACCCCAAATCTCTGCCTGCCCCCCACCCTTGACAGACGTCCAGGCAACCCAGGCTTGCTCCCCTGCCATTGCATCTAGCCTGGAGCAACCTGAAATTAGCTTGGGGGGCAGGCAGATCCTTACGAGCCCCTCCTTTTTGCCTTGCAGACGAAGAAGTATGCCGACGTGATAATCCCACGAGGGGTTGACAATATGGGTAAGAACTGGGCCTGCCGGGCTGTCCCGACCCGTCTGCCTCCCCGGGCCACAAAACCGGCACTGCCCCGTCTGCGCATGGTTCCTGAGAACCCCCAGTGCGGGAGCCTGTCAGCGCACGTTGGTGGCAGGGGATTCAGACATACTTAAAAATTACATTTAACATGTTGTACACCTTAAACTGACACATATGTCAATTAAATCTTAGTAAAGCTGGTGGGGAAAAAATGTATATATTGAAACCTGTTTGATAAGGAGTCGTTTGTTAGCAGAAAGTATTTTAACTGGGCTCTTAGTTAACAGAAACCCTCACAGACCAAGCCAGTAAGTTTTCTTGTGCTCATTTTTCTCTCTGCTGAGACTTGGCACCAGACAGATGCCTCTGTGGAAAGACCTGTGCTTCACAAGTAACCGTTGGGCTTTCGACGAGCAGGCAGCCTTCCTGGCTGGGTGCTGCCGCGGGGAGGGTGCCACCTGGGGAGGGCGCTGCCGGCAGGCTGGCCTCGGGGGGGCGGTGGAGGATGGCGGTGGCTGACCCCGCTCTTGTCTGTCTTTGCTGCAGTTGCCATCAACCTGATTGTGCAGCACATCCAGGACATTCTGAACGGTGACATCTGCAAATGGAACCGTGGAGCGTCCAATGGGCGGAGCTACAAGAGGACGTTTCCTGAGCCGGGAGACCACCCTGGGGTGCTGACCTCTGGCAAACGGTCACACTTAGAGTCCAGCAGCAGACCCCACTGAGGAGCGGGGTGTCAGCCTCCCAGGCAGGTCCCCCCAGACACGAGTTCAGGGTCTGGCCCGGAGATGCCCGCCTGCCCCTAGAAATGCAAGCACAGCCTCTCAGCATCTGATACGACGGGGTGGTTAGGGTCAAGGTGGGCCTCACTAACGTGCGCAAACGGGACGTGTCGGGCGAACTCCATCTGGCAGGATGTCGGCAGCCGCTCCTGACACCGTCCCGCTTCCTCGCGTTACGGAGGGTTGAGTCTAGGTTACTGAGAAACGCCACAGTGTGTGGTAAGCCTGTGATGCTTGCTTCCAGGAGGAATGCAAGTCACGTATTTTGGGGAACACTGAGAAACAGCCTGGACACTGGCCGTCCGGTGTGTGTTCGACAGTGAACCACAGTGAGAGATACTTTTTCTAGTATCTGGTTCATACTTGTGCTTATAACCGAAATAAAAGTTTTTGAAGAGAGGATCCTTTCCCTTTTCATATGTTACATATCCAAATGTTTTGTTTTATTCTACTTCATAGCATCATTCTAGCTGTGACCTGTTAACTGAATTTCCTGAGCCATCAGTGGGCTGTGACCCGTTTGGAGCCACAGAGAGCCAGGTTCCCTTCCTCTGGCCTGTGTGCCAAAGGCAGGGTGGGGAAGGAGCCTTGGGGAACAAGTGTTTCTTAACCAGCATCAAACACAGAAGGCGGGGTCTCTGCTCATCCAGCCCAAGCCTGCGTGGCTCCCGCGGGTGGGGCAGAGGGCAGGCTGGCACACACAGCGTCCACAGACCTACACAGGACCCCCGAGCCCAGGGTGCTGTCTCAACAGGCCATCCGTAATGTGACCCAGGGCCAGTCCAGGCCATGCTGTCTCTAGCCAGGGTGTGTGTGGGAACGGAGGGGCGCAAGCGGACGCTGCTGCCCAAAGCCAGCCATTCCTGCCCTCACCCAGAGCCCCCGGCTGCAAACACCTGTGGTCTGTGTTGTCCTGGTTTGTCTTCCCTCCCACATGGCGGCTGTTCCTCTAAAAGTGCTCCTTTCCTACTGCCACCAGCTAACTGCATGGGCACTTCTGGTTTCTTTCTATCGAGTAGTGACTAGTTACACAAGACATGCCATCAGTTGAGCTGGGCGGAGCTCCGTGGCTGGTTTCTGATGACTGTGATGGCTTTGTCAGGCTTATTGTGCCCTTTTGGAAAGAGAATCAATAAATAACACCAAACGTGAGTGCCAATTTGTCCCTTTTTAATTACATTAAAAAAGCAAATGCAGGACAAGGTGTATGGATGACACAAACCTTGACCACCGAAGATGCCCCTCACCCACACACGTCGGCAAACCTGACAGCAGGGCGTCTGCATCAGCAACAGGGAGGAGGACTTGGGCTTCACCCGGTGACCGGAGCCTCCCATGTCTGCCTCCGCAAAGGCTCGTCATTCCAGGAGCTGATGTGACACTCAGCTGTTCAGGGCGAGTCCTCAGGGCCTCACTGGGGATGGGTCAGCAGGTGCTTGGGAGGGAGGACCAGGCCCGTCGGCCAAACCGGCCACCCGCATGTCCGCAAGACTGGGGCCTCGTCTGGTTGAACCCTAATGCGCCCAATGCTGCCAGCTCCCTTCCTGCCTCCTTTCTTCCGCCGTGAGTCCCACGCTAGCCACTCAACACTCAACGTGTCCTAGTCCAGAGGGCTCTGAGAAGTGAGTGGACACGGAGGGCGTGTACCTCACTGCATGGAAGAAATAAACTGCTCAGAATGAGGTGCTCATCGGAGGGCTGTTTCAAGAGTGAAATCAGAACAGAATCCTTGCCGAGCCTGGCCAGTCTCCACCAAGCTTAGAGCCACTCTGCTTGTCAAAAATACATACATTCACAAAAGACGGTTCTACCTGTCCTGACCCCAGCCCGTGCATCCTTCACCGGCTTTGTGTCCTGCTAGTGTTTTCGGATCAAGATGTCCCAGCTATCTTTCCAGCGAAGCGCCCTGAGTTCGCTGGGTGACAGCGACTTGTCCCCGTAGGTTAGTGGGCGCAGGGTGTTAAACACGTGGCAGGCGCAGGAGTACCACGCCACCACCATGGCGCTGAAGAGGCTCCTCTGGAGCCGGGACCTGCGGTGCCAGAGCAGAGCACGGGAGGGAGGGAGGCTGGCTCTTCCTCACCGTGACTTCTCCACCTGCACGTCCTCTCAGCATCTGTCATCCACGCGGTCACCTACCCCCACCCTTCTGTTCCTCCCCACCCTTTGACCAGCCCTTATTCACATCCTGCCTGATGCACTGAGATGACCCTCCTTGCTCGTCTACTAGAATCACCACAGCTTTTGCTCCATCTAAACCTGGATGCTGGAGTACTGTCCCCAAGCCCAGTGGGATCACATCACAGCCCTCCTGAGATACTCTGAGGCTCCTGACTACCCAAAAAAGCATCCAGGCCCTTTGCTCTGGCCACCAGAACTTGCTCTGCTTTACCAAGCTTTCTGGTGTATCTCTGCCCCACTCCATGCCATCCAGCCAATGATCACTGTCTGTTCCAGAGCGCACAGCATTTCTGTTCCCTGCCTGTGCTCCTGGTGTCCTCTAGGCCACAACTGTCCTTCCCGGTCCCCTTCTGCATCGGGTGCTCCCATCTCCCAGCCAGCCTGAGCTTTGTCCTCTGAACCCTGTGGCACCTTGTCTGTGCCTCTTTTGTGACCTGAACCCATTCCATGTCACACTGAAATCATCATTTATGACTCCCCTGACCCTGACCCCCCTGAGAGGGGGCCGCAAAAGCCCCGTACCTGCACAGGTGGTCACTGACGTGCTGCAGGACCACAGGCAGCAGGAGGATTTGGAAGGTGAGCGCGGGCAGGTAGTGATAGAGGAAGAGCGTCTTCTCCATCATGAAGAAGGGGAGGTAGTTCACGGCCCAGCCGCCGGCACACAGCGCCCCGGCCAGCACCCAGCGCAGCCAGGAATCTGGGGGCAAAGGTCATCTTAAGCCAGTGCTACTGACTTGGGCTCCATCTGTAAAGGCTCTCTGCCAGTCCAACCAGCTGGCTTACTCAATTTCAGGTTACACGCACCTGCTCTCAGTTCTTGACTTCTCTTTCTCCCCCGTCCTAATCCTGGGTCCTCACCATCCTGTCCTCTGAAAAAGCTCAGCTCCTTGTGGGCCAGGCCCCTGTAGCATGCTTACTATTGGATTCCCCACTGGCCCAGCTCATCCGGGAATACCAAGTTGGGCCTGACTCCTCTGGGAGCTGTGCAGGGGCCGTATGTGGTCACCTGCCCAGTGGAGCAGGGAGTCATTGGAGAGAATGGACCAGCTCCTGGAGGTGGGCAGAGACAAGGGGCCACACTGCTCCTGATGGCCTTCAAGGCCCTGCCTGCCCTGCCTGGGTGTTTATTCCTCTTCTGTTTCAAGATGGTTTTAAGTGGGTTTCTGTTACTTGCAAACCACCACCACCTGACTAAGTGCCTGCTGGCCACTCTGTCCTATCCAGCCATTCCCAGGGTGCCGGAAACATGGCACTAAGGCTGTACTCTCGTCCTGGGGTCAGAGAGCAATTCCTGCCCGTGACCTGCACTTCCCTGGAGACGCCACTAACACAATGTGGCAACTGAATTGCAACATTTTGTCTCTGGGGGCGACAAGAATAATTTTAAGTTCCCTTGATGCAGAAACAAAGAGGTCGCCTTACAGTGTAGGTTCCTGGGGAGGCTGGGCTGTCACCTGACGCACAACGAACTCTCGTCAGAACTAGAAGGAAGAGGCATAAAAACGAGCCATGCCAAGCTGCACTAACCCTCAGGGAGGTCACAGATATTTCTTCGGCGTCTGAGTAGGTACCAGCAGAGGAGCAGAGCGTACACCACTGTGGCGAGGCTGGCCGAAGCCCAGATCACGATGTTTCCAAGCAGGTGGATCTGAGCCTGCAGGTGCACAGGGAGACACTCAGTGCCGGCCCTCACTTAGAGGAGGGACCACAGTGAAGACACTCGAGTGCGTGCCAGGCTGCAGCAGAGTCAACACAGCACACTCTGGTATCCTCCACCCTTACCGCTAAGACGGGCGGACCTGTTCCCCACAGGTTTCCAGAGAAGTGCTAAGGTTTCAACTCTCTAAGTTAAAACCGAACACTGGGAGTAGACAGTGTTCTTTCTAACGATAGAGCTGCTCACAGAGGGACCAACACAGAGCTACACAGAGCGAAGGATGAACTCCTGGGGCCTGCCCCACACACGAGCTTTCATCTCAGACCCCGTTTCACCAGGAGCAAGCTCTCGCCTCTACTGGGGTGGGAAGGAACAATTATAGTGAATAGCACCTATGACATGCCAGCTCCAGGGCCAGGCTCGCTCTCCTGGGTGAAGAGACAACATGGACATCAACAAAGCATGACAGGCCCAGGCACGGGGTGCCGTATAGAGAATAAAGCAGGAACATTTTAAAAACCACTTTTGCCAGAAGGGGAACAATGTGCTCCCAAAAAAGCAGTAAAGCGGGTTTCCTCCGACATGCGGACACGCTAGGACCTTCCTCCCTGGCATCTGACAGGCATTTAGAGACGAGCTAGCCAGGCTGTTAGGAGAGCTCTGGAGAAAGCTCGACTTGGCAGGAGGCGATGGCCGCTGTGAGTGCAGGACACAGCTCAGCGCATGAGGCACTCTGACCGCAGTGGGCACCTACGCTCCACTCACGCTGGTCGTGGGGTGCAGCCAGTAGGCGATGTTGGTGTCCAGGGTGAGCCAATCCAGCGGTGTGGAGCTGTACTTGTGTTCTGAATCATCGCTTCTCACTGTCAGCATCCTCCACTGCAATAAAGCCAGAGCCTCTGAGTCAAACGGACAGCCAGACACCTTCGCCACTCAGGGATCTGTCAGAGGGGTCAGAATAAACTGCTGCCCCTTTCACGTGGGGTGGCCAACCTCAAGTTCACTGGGATCCTGCAGCAGAGGCAGCATGAGATGGGCACGCTCGTCAGGAGACCTGAATTCTAAGCCCACCCTAGGGGCTCCAGCTGCTTCGTCTAGAGATTGGTTAAGTGACTGGACTTGGTGCTAAGGGCAGTTTTAGTTTCGGGACACTAAGTTCCTGGTTCTGACTTCTCTAGGGCTCCATCATGTTGACCTTGGCCCATTTCGACCTGACCTTGGGGCCTCAAAACATACCCTGGCAACGTGGCAATGCTACATTGCTGCAGAGTCTCCTTGGTTCCTGACTCTTCCTGCCTGCAGAGCCACCAGCACGGGACTGAGAGTGCTGTGCGTGTCCTTACAGTAGAGAGAGGGAACCGCTCCTTCATGCTGAGTCAGGTCCCCCTTAAAGACTGATGCTGGGAAGGGGAGAATTCTACAGGCCCCGCTTTCTGTGGCGGGGCACCAGCTCCCAACGAGCAGAGTCACCTGCAGCTCTGAGAATCTGGCCATGAAGCTCAGGTTTCTGCTGAGGTCCATCTGAGTAGGTGAGTGCAGCTCCAGTTCCCTCTCCTTCTGTTCCTGGCCTGACAGAACATACCAGAACCCAAAGAACACGAATAGAGTCAGGTCAGGGAGCTCACAACAGAAGCTGTCAGCTCAATAAAAAGCTGACTTCTGGCTTTTCCAACAACCCACCACGACTCTGTCAAACCACATCGTTCCACTTAGTTTCCCCCGATACAGAACACAACCCCATCAAGTCAGGATCTCTGGACTTTCAGGAAGCTCAGTGTGCGCTGCCTTCCAACAACCCCTCAGAGTGACACCTTTAGTTGTTTACAGCTTCAGCTAAGCACAGGGAGGGAGGGTGTTTGTGACAGAGCATGGAAAATGTGTCCGGGTCCCACCAAAATGAGGGTTCTTGGTGTGGGCGTCTCACTGGAGTGCCATGTGACAGAGGCAGGCTGGCCAGGTGGACTCACTCTTGCCGTACCGGTGCTCCTCCACGGTCCACACTGTGCTCTCATGGTAGCCCCGGGACAGCTTCTCCCCAACGACCTCCAGCTGCCGAAACCCCCACTCGGGGAGGTGTGCCCCGCTCAGCTAGCAAAACCGAGGAAGACAAAGGGCGGGTGGGAAAGCTCACCCCAGGGAGCGCCCCCACCTGGTCACTCTGTCAGCAGCCCACAAGGGCAGCAGGCTCCCTGTGGGACCTCTTGTTAGGATTCCGTTCTGAGCAGTTATAAAGACCTCCCTCCTTTAGTGTAAACCCAGCAACAACTCGCACCAAATGTCCTGCCTGGTAAGAGCTCGGTCAGCCTGAAGAGTTCCGTGAATGGATTTCGTGAGGCCACAGCTTAAGACAGGCCAAGCTGAAAAGTGGCATGCTTTTACCTTCAAGATGGCAGAAGTGTTCACGTGCACGAAGCGAACCTCTGACAAGATGGTCTTCCAAACGTCCGTACTGGATTCTCTGTTTACAATTTCCTGTAAAAGCAGATCTTAATTATTTCATTCTTTTCCAAATTTCCTCAAATGTAAAAATGAAGACCAGTCATCAAAGAATGAAATTGACTTGGTCTGATATAAGGGGACAAGCCCGAGAGGGGAGCTAACGGGCAGATCCTGGATGGCACGGTGACATTGTTCCCAGTAACCACGCCCAGGATGCCGGCGCGAGGGTGGGTGGGAGAGCACACCGCGCTCCTTCAAGGTGGCACAGAGGCCTCAGGGGAGACTTAACAGCCTGATGCTCCTCCCTCCGCGCCTGTTCACCGCGGGCTCAGAGCTCGGCCCCAAACTGGACATTCTCAGTCCTTATCTGGCAAAGGCAAATACAAAGACGGCACAGATGAAGGACAGAGACTGCCCCTGGAAGACGTCCATAGAGGGGAGTCCTGATACTGGGTAATAAAAAAACTAACATCTGAAGAGCAGTTGGCACTGTTGTGTCTTAACTCATCGGAGCCTCATGATGACCCCGTGAGGTCACGGAGCTGCTGACGAGAACCAGAGAACCCAAGGGGCAAGACGGAGGCGGCACACACTGAGCTCAGCTGTCCTCCCTCCTTGTTCTGTGAGCCCCAGTTCTTCGGCTCCTGGAAATGTGGGTGTGTGGGGACAAAGGTGCCACCAGCAGGGACTGAGGAGGAGGAGGAGGACAGGGATCAGCAATAAGCCAGCAGTGAGGGGAGCAGGCGGGACCTTCAGTACAAATTCCATCAGGAGAGCTCCGATGGCGACGAGCAGGTACAAACAACTCGCGCCAAGGCGGAACATGGGAGGAGAGGAGGGAGAAGCAGAATGTACACGAGTATCTGTAGCCCAGAGAAGGCAAAACAGGGGCAGAGGTGCTGCTGCACACAAAAATGGAAAGCCAGCCCAGCAGATGCCAGCTTTGCTGCGAGGGCCTCCCGGTGGCACCGCACCAGGCTGATGTGTCACTCATACCATCGAGAACCAAAGCGGGGCGGGGGTGGCCGGTGTCATGTGGGGAGCTGCTGCAGCCAGTTGGAGGCTGGAAGGAGAGTCCGCGCTGCTGACGGGCATCACGACCCTGTTTCCAGGGGGCACTCACCAGTCTCCAGAGGTTCTGGGCAGGCATGGAGATGTTGTAGTCAATGTAGCAGGAGACTTCCTGCGAATGGGGGCTCAGGGGGGCCGCGACGTCGTGCCTGGAAAACCAAACAGTGTTTGCAGAGGGAATCCCCCCAACTCCTCTGAAAGGCATTCACTATTTCTTTAAGGGAAAAAAGCTGCTTTTCAGAAACAAAGCCAGGATGACCCGGTCTCCCCAAGGATACACCACCTCAGGGCCCGGGGAGGAATGAGACCCTGACAAGGCAGATACTCTGCGGTAACCATATTTCTAGGGGAAGTCTACGCAATGTGGAACCTCACGAACGGCCGTCTACACACGTGGGTCTCGCCACTCCACTTTCAGAGGACGAAACGAGTCTCAGAGGAAGGGGCCTGTGGTCCCAAGAGCACGGCCACGTGCAGGCTGGCGGCTCCCTGATGGCCAGGACTTGGAAATGGCTGAGGCACCAAGAATATTGCTGGAAGACAAGGTGCCCACTGTGACACCAGCCTAAGACATCCAGAAACACCATCTCCCTCCCCACTCATGCGGTAATCACGCTTTGTCACGCCACATGCCAGGCACTGTGGAGGAGCTGCAGACCCCACGGGGAGCCAAAAGACCACCTCACCCCTGGGAAACAGACCATCGTGCTGATGGACCTGACAGCCCGGGCTGTGTGAGCATTATTGATAAAATGGAAACGGTGGGGACAGCACCCAGAAACGCTTTGCAAGGAGGGGACGTTTCAGCTGACACCTAAAGAGAGTCAGTGGGCCACGGGGTATCTGAGTCAAAGAACATTCCAGGCAGACAGACCAGTGTGAAGGCCCCGAGGAGGCTGCACTTCACCGTTTCAGGCACAGCAGAAAGGCTAGGGTGACTGGAATGAAGGTCACCAAGGCATCACCAGGGGCTGGGTCCCCAGGAGCTGGGTCCCCAGGGGCCTGCAGCCAGAAGAGAGGTGGGGACATTATTTTGAGTATGACAGTCACAATGGGGAAGCCACTAGAGGACTTTCTGCAGAGAAGCGATGAGTGGATGGTGGGTCTCCTCAAAGGGCACCAGGGGCTGCTGTGTGAGGAGGGTGGGAGCAGGTCAGGGGCGCAGTTCCCAGCACAGGGCAGAGGGGACAGGGCCTGGACTGGGAGGTGGGAGTGAGGGGGAGGAAGTGACCTTATCTTATCTGGGGTCAGTTCCAAAGGTCGAGACAACAGGATTCCTGATAGAGTAAATGTGGCATGAGATGAAGAGAGGACAGGGAAGAATCAAGGATGATGGCTGAGCAACCGGGTTCTTTCCAGGGAGAAGCAGGCCAGAGGCCAGGGGCCTGTTAGTGTCCCAGAGAGCCGTGCCGTTCGGGGGGAAGCCAGGACTTGAGGCCCAAATGTGGGAGTCGTCAAGACCCCACGGATGAGCCAAGAGCTGGGTGGAGGCAGCACAGAGGAGGCCTGGGTACGTCAATATGCAGAGGTCAAGCCAGGTAAGGACCAAGAACCAACATGTAGCGCTCCTTCCTGGCTCTATGTATCCCCCAGGTCACATCCTCTGGATTCACTCATACTGTGGCGGGAACCACTCCGTGGAAGGGTGCCACGCTGCCCTCTGTGTGGCAAGCACTCTGGTACTCTCCTGGTGACTAACCGCGTCTTTCAAAGCTCCCAGGCCTCCAACCGTGGGATGGATCGGGTGCTTCCGTCCCACCTGACTTACCTAAAGCTCTACTCCACCCACGGCCACCGTCACTGGGGTCCCCTCCCCACACGGAGCGCAGGTGGCAGTGCTGCCCCGCCCCAGGGAGGGTGGGAGCCAAGGCGGCGAGCTGTGCTGGGAACAAGAGCCAGAGGACCCTGTGGGGACTCACGTGTTGAGGCGGCGTGTGGTCATGCCGTGCACCAGCTGCACGACGTCTCCGTGCCGCACGGGCCTCGGCGGGCTGCTCACCACCAGCTGATGCCTGGAAGACACGGTGCTGGCTGGATGGTGCCCTCGCAAAATGACCACACTCACCGGGGCAGCAAGGCTCTGGGTTCTCACGGCAGGGGCAATCTGGAACGGTGCAGCGGCCGATCAACTTGCACCTTATGCGAGGTGAACTCGTGCAGGAACAAGACACAGAGGTTTGATTTAACTCTTCTCTGAGACCTCAGGTCACCTTCCAAGCTTCCAAACATGGTCCCGTTGGCCATGATCAGTTGCTCTGCGTTTGTCTATGAATGCCAGTGATAAACGCGCCTGCCCAGAAATCCTTCTAACAGACTCTCTGGTTCAATATTCCCTCAGTGAAAGCGCATCAGGGCCTACTGGGTCCCGACACCGGGCGGGGTGCTGAGCAGGTGGCCCGCTGCCCTCACGTCACTGCAGTTTACGTGGAAAGAACAACGAACTTGGGAGCACACAGACCCACAGTCAGTGGATGTACGAACATGGATATGAGGGAGCCAGCAGCACAGGGACAGAGAGGGGGGCATGGAGCCCTGGAGGGCGGTCAAGGCAGCCGCCCATAGAGCTGTCCTTCGAGTCTTATGTAAGCAGGAGCCAGCAGGCAGGATGGTTCCAGGCTGGGGAACAGCATGTGCACAGCCCATGGCAGGGGTCTGCCCGGCTCCAGAAATCAGAGGCAGTGAGTGCTGAGCAGGAGTGGGCAGGAAGGAGGAGGAGGCTGGGGCAGACCGCGCGGGCCTGCAGGCCGCCGTGAGGGGCAACAGAAGCCCGGGAGGGCTTTGAAGAGGAGGGTGACCTGACCTAAGTTGCATTTCAAGACCACTGGCGGAGGGGGGGTGGGGTAGGCGGCGGCTTGGGAACAGACTGTCAGGGGCGGCAGGAGGAGGTGGAGATGGAGACTGGGATGGTTCGAGATCTCGTTTGGACACAAAATCGCTAAGACTGGCTGATGGACCGGATGTGGGGAGTGAGAGCAAGGGAGACCTCCATCCATGAGGCCTGAGCAAGAGGATGCCTCCGACAGAGGGATTCTTGTACTGTACGGAGGGGAGAGGGAGAGGAGGCGGCAGAGGAGAGGTGGGACCTGCCTGAACAACCCCCAGGAGGAGAGACAAGGCAGGCAGTCCCTGAGGAATGACCTAACCCCTGACCCCAGGCCATCAGCACAGAGCCGGTCTCAGGGAGGGAGGGAGGGGGGCAGGTAGGAGGGCTGGGACTAGCCCAAGGGCCCTGTCCAGCTGGGTCAAGAGGGGAGCTCCATGCGGGAGTCCAGGACTGTCCTCACCTCCCAGGATCCTTCACAATCCACCAGTTATTGACATCCTTGAAGGGGTAACAGGTCACCTGCTGTTGGTGGGAGCTGCCTCGGCCATTCTCGTATCTGCGTGAAGGAGCCAACAAAGAAATGCATCGGCGAGTGGGCTGGCAAGACGGCCAATGGGCCTTTCTCTCAAGGTTCCTACAAGTACTACCTAGCAAGGTGTTTAGGGGAAAACAGGATAAAACAGGTAAGTTTAAATCTAAGAGGGGCTAGAAGCTGAGCAGCACCCGAGTCAGGCAGAGGGCGCCCTGTGCGTGGGGGTCTCACAGCTGACACGGGGGCACCGGGGCCCTCTGCTCAGCAAGTCGCTCCAACTGTTTTACACACAGAAACGACAAGACTTGTTGCTAATCAGGATCTAAAAGCTCAATTTCTTTTTGTCTCTTAAACGTCTTCATTTAAAGTGAAAGCTGGTAATGTCAAAAATGTGAAAAAACCAAACATTTTATAATCTTCAAATTAAATGGTCACTTCCCTTACATCATGGGGTAGGTGTTCTGGTGGGAATGAAGCCAGCAGGGCACGGGTTTGCCAAAGACGTTCCTCAGGGTGACCTGGGAACCGTAGGCCACCTCCAGGGGCTGGCCCTGCGTGATCCGAGCCAGCCCTCCCTGAGATAAAGCAAAAAGGGGCCAAGTAAGAGAGAGAGTAATCTACGTTCGCCCGACAGCCGCTCCTCCGCCTGGGGGTGTATTCACAGTGGAGGCAGTTATTACTACATGGTACAGCCAGTCAGAGTCATATATGACACAGTCCTGTCGTATTACATCACGTAATCACAACTGCAGCTTCCAATGACTGACTGCCTCCGGGGCAGGCACTCGCTGAACCCTCCACACATGCCCTCAGCTCTCACAGGCACCCCGGGTAAGAGCAATTATGTCTAAGAGATGAGAAAACTGGCTTGGGTGAGTTAGGAAATCTGTCCAAACACACAGAACTGGCACGGACAGAGCCAGCATTTAAGAGCAGGTCTGTCTGACTTCTGAGTCTACATTTCTAACACCTCAATTGGGACATTCTACTATTTTTGCAAAGTTAAGATGAATGAACGCCAGAGTCAACCTTGTCCTATGAAGCATTTGCAAACGCCCAGAGTTTGCAGGACTTCACAGTGTGTGTGCTCAAGCAGGGAAGAGAGCAAACCCCTTCATTTACTTCCACACCATCAGGATATTCAGAATTCGTTTAAAACACTAAGTGCAGTCCTCAATTCTTAGTTTGGCTTTTCCTCCAATGCTCACTTGACAGCGTTTACATAAGAAAACTTTGAGTCCAGTATCGTCCTCTTTCTAAGGCAGCCGTGGCAGCCCTTCTTACCTCCAAGCTGGCTTGGAAAGCACTGGACATGATCTGGTCATGGGGCCCAGAGCGGCAGAGCAGAACCAAGTGGACGTAGAAGAAGAGCAAGTACATGATGACTGGGATGACCAAGAGAGCCACTGCTCGGGCAAGCAGGTGACAGAGCACACAGACCTGGCAGAAGATGGAGGAACAGTCACTTCCAGTTACATGGAAAGGCATGCCCATTTCAGACATGGCAGGCTCCAAGTTAGCGGCAGAAACTCCCACCTCCCATGCAGACACTGACGGGGAGGCCCGCCCAGGCCTGGCCTCTTCTGGAGCCTTTTCACCAAATGCCCCATCACATCTACCTCCGCACCCCACGCGGGCCAGCCTCACGCCACAGTCGACATCTGCACCTACGTTTGACAAAGTGCCATCTCCGATCAGGTGCCAGGCGTGGACAGCAGCAACTCCGAGCACGAGCAAATACGTGAAAACACCCATGTATTTGATGCTGAAAAGACACAATGGAGAGGAAGTTAAAAATGAGACCAGCATGAGGAGGACACGGACCCTACCCCAGACCCGGGGACCAAACTCACCCAACCGCACAGGAGCAGGCCACGCCAGTCAGCATCAGCCAGAACCACCAGCTCGGAGAGAAGGGCCTGGGCAAAGCAAAAGAGTGAGGCTGGGAGCAGTTCACCAAACACTTCCCAAAGTCCGGAGGAGGCCGCGTTCCTCAGAGATCTCTCGGGGTCGGCTGGTGATACCCGGCTTCAGGTATGAGAAAAGTGAATCCTCATCTCCCAAAACATCAGACCCAGCAGAACTTTTCTCTTTGGCCAGAACATTTTTCCAGTTTATTTAAGTTATAGAAAAATGAGGATGTTTTTATGAAGTCATGAGCCAAGGGCCAGCCTAGGTGACCAAAAGATAGTTAGCGAGCAGCTCCCCAAAATGAAAAGTATCAGACCTTCTCAGGTCAACAAACCACCAAGACCCTTCTCATGAACTAGGAGGAACGTGTCCCATTTTCCATACCTGTGTTTTTGGGAGTTGGAAAACTTCAGGTAGGACAGCACGGCCAATAGATTAAAAAATATCAACACTGATTCCAGAAGCATTAGCCTTGACTGAGTGATCAGAGCATTCTCTGTTAGAAAGATGATACGTATGTCAGTTGTAAGGTAGCAAGGGCAAAGGTATAAAGACAAAAACACTCATAAAAAAGGATACATTCCAAAGGTCACATAATGTGAAGGAGGGAAGTTCAGAACAGGGGTAGCTAGAAGGGGACAAACTCCAGAACTAAGAAAGCAAATTCTTAGGTGTCTATCATGCCTACTGAGACCTGTGTGACCTTGATCAAGTCACTGAACTCTTCTGAGTCCTTATTTTTCTCGTCTGCAGAAGTAATACTGACTTTAGGGCTGCTGTGAATGTTATAACCTTGTCTCGGCACAGGGCCTCAATAAGAGCCATCACTTAATAAACACAACTCTTCCTATTTTCTAGTCTAACTTTTCATCTGATTTAATTTCATTTGTTCATAAGTCTGGGCTGAAAGGTCCATCCTTTCTGAGGAACACCCACTAACCCGAGTCCATGTCAGCTGGTCGAGGCCTGGGAGGTGGAACGAGGGGCTCTCATTCAGTGACAGACCTGGCTGGAGGTGAAGGTGCTCACAGTGTATCTAGGCGCACTGTTTGGGCAGCCCCGATTTACGTGGCCACGCCTCCGGAACGTTAAAGTCTGACCACACAGCTCCACAATCCCACAGCCTGGGAGTGGAGTGATGAACCAATGTGCTTCCTTTCTGTGGATACAAGATGCTGCAGGGCACATTGACTAAACCCATGCGCTCTCCTGGGTCGCATGCTGAAAGGTAACAAAGACCAGCGCTCGGTTCTTCCCTGCAACACACCAACACAGGCAGAGGCCCAGGTCTTACCGATAAGTATCAGCAGAGCAGCTCCCATGGCAGCACAATGAGAAAAGCGGAGCTCCCACACAATCTGGTAGGCCATGGGGACCGAGAGGGCACCTGCAAGGGCCGGCAGCAGGCGCAAGGACCACACAGGCACGTTGTTGCTGTATTCTGGAAAAGCGACCACAGCGGAGCTGCACACACCAGCTTCGTAGACTGAAGGTGTGTTTTCAAATGGAGCATCATGTGCATAGACTTTAAAACACAAGTTTACAAGACTGGGGACCATATCAGAAACTGGGTGCGCAAGTGAAATTAGCTTCACATAGTCAAGGACCAGCTCTCATCAGCACAGGAATGATAGCCAAGGATTCTGAAATTAGTTAAGGCTTTACTTATAATTTTACCCCACCTATTACCAAAAACACATGGCAACATGCAAAATTTATACATACAAAAGATAATTGTGATAAGATGCCACATAGAGAGTGGCCTGTGTGTACAAAAAACTAGGGATAAAATAATTACTGTTAACACTAAGATATTTACCAGACTTTTGGAAAGTCTTTCACTTATAAAACAACTTATCATACCCTGGACTCAGATTAATAAATGCAGTTGTTAATACCCACGAAAGCCACTACCTCTCCATTCTGATATATGCAAATAAGGGAAATGAAAATGATCTTTTACCTGCTCCAATTCTGTTCCACAAAAAGTTACCATCAAATCCTCCCAAATAACCTAAAACAGAAGATCAATCAGTGACTATCCCATTCAGCAAATATTTCTGGATCACCAAACTACGGCAGGCGATAGTTGGTAGATGGTAAATGAGTTAAGAAGACGTGGCTTCTCCCTCAAGAAATTTCACTTACAAGTTTAAAGTGCTATCTCTCTTACTGGTGAATCCTACCTCCCAAAGCCAGCAGCATGTGGCCAAATGGCGGTCCACTGCCATCCAAAAAGAAGGTCCTCTTCATGTAGAAAGAGATGTACTGCCCGTAATATACTTCATCAAAACTGAAAAGCAAACCCACATTATGCTCAACTAGAAATTTATCCATAAACAGAAGGTGCAAGAACAAATGCACACCTGTGTTTCCAAACGACTTCAGGGAGTGATGCCCCAACTGTGTCATGTCCCCAAATATTAAGACACGTGCACCGCATCCTCCATCCAGAAGGATTGGGAGAATTCACCAAGAACAGTCGGGCACACAAGAGGCTTCCCCGACATCGATTGTGCTTCTCTCCCTAGTTTTTGACTGAGGGTGTCCTGTCACCCCGCCCACTGAGAGGCCTCATGGACACAAGGCTAATCCCCCATCCACCAGCATGTCCCTAGCTAAGAGTCAGAATCAGACCTGGTGACCCAATGAAACAGTCGCAGGTGTAAAAGGGAGACATGTAGGAACCAACCCTGAGAAAATATTTTCAGACAACCAGGGACATTCAATGACACAAAGAAACTGCTGTCAATTTCTTAGGCCTGATAATGTTACTGTGGTCATATGGCCTTTAAAAATCCTGATCTTTTAGAGATATACACTGAATTATTTATGAATGAAATATAATGTCTATGATTTGCTTCCAAAAAATCCACTGCAGGGAGGAGGTTGGCTATGCGCTGATAACTGTTGCAGCTGGGTGGTGAATACATTGGTGGGGGGTCATTATACCATTCTCCCTACTTTAGTACACTTGATGTTTTCCATAATAAAAAGTTAAAGGAAAAAGAACACAGGTATTAATCAGATAACAGGCAGCCCTTTAATAATAACAGCAATCATTTCGCATTACGACAAAGAACACACTCTAAGGTCAATGAGGACTCACTTTCAAATTCCTCAATCTTCTGCCCTCCACTCTCCAGATTTTAAATGGTCACCTAAGGCTACCGCACCTGCTACAGACCTTCGGTGCAAGACCAAACAGGTGGACTCTGCAGGGGCTGTCCTGGGGACAAACTGGTCTCTCCTCTAACTGCCCAAAACACCCATCACCAAGAACCCCAGAATTTTACTCTCCCATTTACACAGTCTAAAAAGGCATTTCCTGTCACCGGCGCCCTGAACAAATCACAATTCCTTCCGATTCACCCTGAATGCAGTTGTTTGGCTTACACCACAGCCCGTGGATAGGTGAGTCGCCACAGTCGGCTCAGTAACCCCACCGCAGTCAGAGCCACGAAGTTCAAGTTGATGTCAGCCGTCACCACTACCGGGTGCTGCAAAAACCCCAACATCTTGTAGAAAAGCAGGCTGGGAGGATGCCCTGGAAAAGAAGGGAAGAACTGTCATCAGTAAATGGGGGGGCAACCCCGAAGGCTCATAAGAGGCTGAGAAAAGGACCCCAGATGCACCAGGGAGAACCAAGTTGTGGGGTCGCCGAGAAAGGAGGGCACCAGCAGTCAACCAAGGTGGGAATTCAGGAATCCCAGGACTGAACAGTCACTCACTCAACAAGTCATTCCATGAACACCTGCTCAGCATTCCCTGGGATGGCATCCCCTGCCCCTCCTCACCTGGGCAGTGTGGCCACCTTACTGGACCTTCCGAGCCTTGGAGTCTCGTCATCCTCCCCAAGCGCCTCCTTCCCATCCCTCCTTGTGGCAGCACCATCCCCTGGGCGCCCCCTTTCTCACCCCGGGGGCGCATCTGCATCCAGGCGCCCCCGTTTCCTCCCCGAGGCTTCATCTTCCCCTGAGCTCCACTTCCCTTCAGGCTGCATCTGCCCGGGGCGCCCTGTTCTTGCACCAAAGCCGCATCTGGCCTTTGGCAGTCCCCCTCTACCCTCAAGGCTACATCTGCCCGGGATGACCCCCTTCCCTCCCTGAAGCTTCAACCTGCCCTGAGCACCCCCTTCTCTCCAGGGACCTCCTCTCCCCGGGACTCCGTTCCTCTCCCGCAGGCTGCACATGCCCCAGCCACCAGCTTTCCCGCAGGTTTCATCGGCCCCTGGGTGCCCTCCCCCTCTCCCCAGGCGCAGCGGCGCCGGTGACCACCCTCACCCGGAGACGGCATCCAACCGCAGGCCCGTGCCCAGGCTGCACCTGCCCGGCGTCTCCCCCTGTGGGGCAGGACCCGACGCTCCCGGCCCCAGCACGTCCACAGGCCGCGCACGCGCGTCCCGCGCCGACTCGCCCAGGTCCCGATTGGGCTCTGGGCCCCGGCGCCGCAAACTTACTCGCGTTCCTTCGAGGCCCGCAGAGCCGCTCCCCGCACCCGGCCACGCCTCGGATCCGCCGGGGCGCCGACCGTTGGGGGCTCCGGCCGCTCGGCACTCTGCGCCGCTCTCCGCCCTGCTCGACGCTCGATTCGCCGCGCCTGCGGGGCCGGCGGCGCGCGGCGCGCGTGCGCAGTGGGCGGAGCCCGGGCTCTGGGGTCTGGGCGGCGCGGAGACCCGCCTGTCGCTGGTGAACGGCTCTGACGGTCTGGGCTTCTTGTGCACGCGGAGCGCACGGCACCCTCTTAACCAGCGCGGGGGGCCTCACCCGCGTTTCGCTCGGCGAGGTGCGGACTCGCTGAGTCCGCGTTCCTGCGCGGAGCCCTGGGTTAGGGGGAGTCGCTCCCTCCCGCGTTCCCGCCGGAGCGGCAGGGCACAACCCGTCTCCCCGGCCGCACCCCGTCTTGCCCCCTCGCCTGTGTGTGAGTGCCCACGCACAGGGGGGGTACTGCAGACTTAATAACGAACTAGGGCTCCTGTTTGCAAGACTTTTTTCCCACGTGTTGGTCAACCCAGCGTTAGCCGACGCCGGTTGGAACGTGGGGAAGGGCACTGCCGACTTACCATGCCTCACCCGCGGCTGCGGAGGAGGGAGCCGGGGCCCACCCCGCCCCGCGGCAGAGGGCTCCTCGGGCCCCGGGAGGAGCTGGGCTGCGCTCTCATGCTTCGGGCTTTCGTGCAAGCAAGGCCGTCGGCTGGGTCCAGAGCCTCCATCCGGTGGGGCTCTCGGCCTCCTTCCCGGCACCTCGTGAAGTTCAGTGAGCACCTTCCCAGGGGCAGTGAATCCAGGGGATGCATGTAGCCTTTACTGCTGACAGTCACCCAGATTTATGCCCCGGCCCCATTCTTCCCTAGTCAAGAAGCTCAGAAGGAATCCTGGGCAGGTTTCTTCACGGAAACAGTGTTCAACTCACTTGGGGATAATTTCTCAGTGGTGTCGGGCGCTATGCTAAGTGCTCCGTCTTTGAATCCACACCACCCCATAAGGTAGGTACCGTTACAATCCACGTTTTAAGGAAATTGTGAGTGGGAGAAGTGAAGTCTTTCCCAAGGCCACACAGCTAAGAGGTGGCAGAACTGAGAACTACTGCCTGAACCCAAATCCAAACCCTTGACCCTTCAATGCCCCATGCCTGGCTTGCTCCTCTTTCCTACCCCAAAGTGCAGCAGAATCCTCTCCTACTTCCAGGAAAAGAAAAGGGACACCAGAAGTGGCAACAAAACACATCAATCACTTATCTCCTCCGATGCACCCACTTCTCACGGGAAGTAGGGGGAGGGAGGCAGAGGGCAGGCAGATGTCCTGCACACCCTCAGTCCTAATCCACTGGGAAGAGGGTAGGGACTGCTGATGCCCATGACCCACACCTTAACTGTAGGTTTCAATCCCTTCTCTCCCCCATATTGCTTTAAGGCATTCAGCCAAGTCATTCCTAATTTCCATGTAAACTGTCGATAAAAAGGAAAACTTCCATCTGTCTCTCCAGTCAAATGACAGAATCGAGGGACACACAGCCTGAGAAAGCATGTTCAGCTTTACTTTTTTTTTATTTAAATAAGGAGAATTCTTTCATATGGAAAGAGCTAGTACAATCACATATTTGAAAGGAGAAACAATAGGTACTGAACCGGAGGGAAGGCCGAAGGGTGAGTGCCGCCATGGCCTGATGAATCCATGGTTCCATTTCCCATCCAAGGTAAAAGTGTCCCCAAAATAATGTATAAACAAGCTGCACGTTACACCTTTAGCCATCGTCTGCCCTTTCAAATATCTGGTCTACGTGAAGAGACAAAGAGAGAAAAGGCCAAAATAAAAACAAAAGGAAACAAAACACAACCTTCTCAAGAACAACAAAAACCCCAAAGCCTTTTTACTACGCAAGGCTTGAGGCCCAAAGCTTCGAGTGCAGGAACCCCTTTAAACAATGGAAGCAAGTCGTCCACACAGAGCTGTAATAGAAATTCCCACTCTAAGCTTCGTAACATGCTGAAGACGGCCCTGGGGATGCGCTACCATCTTGGAGGCCACCCAGCCGGGGTGGAGAACCGGTGAGCAGCAGGTCAGATGCGCCTGGAAGATCACTAGCCAGATATGCGCTGGTGGTCCCGGGGAGAGCATGGCAGGGGACAGAGTCTGACCCCAACGCTGAGTGGCTCCTGTCCCGGGGGGGGCTGTTTGTCTTAGGTCCGTCTCACATTTTCCAACAGGAAGAGCTGGCTTTCTGGAAGTCTGCATTTCCCATTCATCACGTAACACAACAAAGCACAAACACTCTAATGTCCTTGGCTGTTGAAGGCCGTTTCCAACAGACCTTCTAACCCAGGCTTGCTCTGCAAGAAGTGAAAAAGAACAAATACAGATTGGAGAGGCAACATGCAGCTACTACTCGGCAGCGGGGAACCAAACAGCAGGAAGGGGCTCTACCAGTCTGCTACATGCTGCCTGCTTCAGTGGGCCAGTTCTGAACACGGCCGTGTGCACACCCTCAGGCTCCTAGGCTCTGAGCATCAGTCACAAACCTCATCACCAACCAGAAGGCAGATCCAGAAGACAGGAGGGCAAGAGCATGGCTGGAGAGAAGTGATGTCAATATTTAATGAAAGAACCCCAATATCCCTAGAAGTGACTGGAATGACCATGGCTCTGGAACCGGACCAACCACTTTTTCTGAATGTGTAAGGGTCATCCTCTGTCTCCCTTAAGGAGCCTAGGGCCAGAAGTGTAGAAATTCAAGTTTGAAAACAATAATGTGGATAGAAAGGGGAAGCAACAGTAAAGAAAACCAGACCAAATACAGCTGGCAGAGAAATCTTCAGCAGATGGACGATGCCTCTTGGATACACAACCGCACACTCTGGGATTTCACCCCACTTTGTAGTTGATGCTGGACAGACACTACTGCAGCGTCACTGGTTGCCAAGCAACAGGCTGCACCATCAATGGCCAGGGCAAAGCTGCCAGCATCAGAAGGGAGGGCGATTTTAGCAAGCAAAGGTGCAGTGAGAGGGGGCTCTGACACCCCCCACCCCCATCTCAGCAGCAGAAAAGGTTAAGTGCTGGTCTTCACCTGTTCCTGCCAAACGCCCCATGGCGCCCTGGCAGAGGCCTCTGAGCATTTGCACTCTGATGGGGACTTGAAACCAAAACAAAACCCTCAGTCCCATTCCCTTGAGAGTGGCTCTAAAACCACATGAAAGGAAGAGAGATATTGCACCTTAAAACATCTCTGCACTAAAAACTGCATTTAATCAGACCAAGGGATGGGGTGCTGGGCAGGCCCGAGACCTGCCCTCTGCCCCCCGAGTTCAATTTAAAATCTGTATCTTAGCGGAAAAAAGACCACAGCATGGGCACATGGAGGTGGTGACCGCACTGAACTTCACATGCAATTTCCTGGCCTTTCCTGCACAGAATAATTCTGACATTATATATAAATAGAGCAGTGAAACATTTACTTTTTTTTCACCTAGACCTACAACATCAATACATATAAATAAATTCTAGTGTTTTCTGTTTTTATTGGGGGGGAATACAGGGGTAGAGAAAGGGGCTGGAGAACAGGTGACCCTTTTGTGTTTGGTTTTCCTCAAACGGGAGGTACCGTCACTCTGATGGCAGGTTCACCTGAAGGGTACATCTTGAGTTTGTAACAGCATCCAGGACTGTTCTGTTGAATTTCCAAATGAGAAGATCTCTTTTCCTTTTGACAAACAACGTGCACTGGAACTAGGTGAGGGGCCTGGCCATGTTTCTAAGTGTACAGGCAGCGGGTCGTGTGTGGCTCCTGCAGTCAGATGCTTGCAGGGGGAGAGGGAATGAGCAGATGAGCACAGAGCAGGCGAGTGCAGGCGACTCCGTCAAGTGGGCAGCCCCTCGAGAAGAGCCTTCAGAGTAGATTCAGGGGATGAAGAAGAAAAAAAGAACAAGCTGGTAAGAAGTGAGGTCTGCGGGTAGAGGTCAGAAGGGGATGCTGAGAGCTACAGACTGAGCAGGAAAGCATCTTTCAAGAACAAGGCCCTCTCCAGATGACATCCTCTCCCGGTGACACCCGGCACTCTGCTAGGAGGCTGTTCCCCACTTCCTCAAAGCAGTCGAGCAACAAGGAGTCGCTCCAGCGGCTCCTGAGGTGCTTCTCTCCGCGTGTCCCACACTACACAGAGCTTAGAACCACAGCCTGAGCGGCTGTCACTCACAGTGACACCGAGGACTCTGCGGGGCACATCCCCGCCTGCCTACTGCTTGTTCTACGAGCCAGGCCTTCCCTGGAACCACCAGCGGTGGCAGGCAGCAACTCCTTTAGGTAGATGGCTGGTTACTCTGAAGAGCATGTGGAAAACCTGAAATTTCTTCTCCCCTTTCCTTGGAATGACAGAATCTGGGATGATTTCCTTCTAGTTCTTATTTGAAAAACGAAGGGCAAAAAATCCACCATGAAATGGCTCACATAAACACGTTGCTAGGGGTGGCTCTGCAGACTTGAGAGGCTGTCATTTTTCCGAGGCCGCCCAGGCCGTTTTGGAACCATGGTCAGCCCTGCAACCCACCCTCCCCTTGGACCCTGCCCCAGCCGCCTGGAAAAACTGATACCCACTGCCCAGCTCAGGCCCCTCTGTCCCAACAAGCTGGGTCTGCTGCTGGAAGCGAGGAAAGGAGAAAAAGGAAGCCCTCCCAGCAGCCTCACGGACCACATGCCTCTGCTGCAGACCCAACCGAACAGCTGTCTGTGCACTCCTGTCACCACATGGAAAAACCTTGTGGTTTCTAGTGACCAGCTGCATGAGAGGTGGGGGGACAGGAGGACCCAGAGGATTAAGTGCAGGCACAGGAAGAAGAAAGAGGGCATATTTTGGAAGGCTTCGAGGAAAGGGAGTGTGTGTGAAAACAGCAGCCACTACAGGTGCTGGAGCCCCAGAGCAGAGACACTGATGGGGTTATGGTGCCATCAGCTTGCCCCATCCAGGCCAAACTGGAAAACACCAGTGACTTTGTATCTCCATGATTCATCTTGGGTGCCCAGCAGTAAGCATATCCACTGGTTTTAGAACCGTCCAGGACAGAAATTCTATGTAATTCTTATGCTAAAAAATGTCATCAACTTCACTGGGCTGCCCATAAGCTCCCTGCGGTCCTCAGGCCCGGGGCTGGAACCCAGCTGAGAGCCTATCCCCCTCACCTCTCTCACATCGGTGCTTCCAAAGCCAATAGCTGGACACTGGAGTGCTCATGAGCCACGGTATGTTATATAACCTCCACTTGTTTCTGCAAGTACCCTCAAAGGTTAACCAAATGAGAGAGAGCAGGAGGAGATGCATTCTTAAGAGTCAGCTCTTAAGGTATCGCAGTGATGTACCAAATTAAACGGGAGAGAGGTTAAAGGAAATTACTGGAACACAAGTGGGGGGTCAGGGAAAGGATGGTGAAGAAAGTATAAAAGTTCAGCTATACAGACGTAGCTTGTGTTTTTGTTTTCTTTTCCTTTCTCCTTTGTAAAACCCTTAGCTGCTTTTTAAAACAAAAAGCCTCAAACTAAAATGACCCTGCTGCCAAACCACTGCGCCCAGGGCCCGGAAGGCCAGGAGGGAAGGAAGCACTGCTGAGAAGGCGCCCGGCTGAGAAGAGCAGGATGGGAGCGGGTGGGCAGGGCATGTGCACTGCACAAAGGCTCCAGGTCACTCCGGGTCGGGCGGACAGGAGGCGGGAATGGAGGAGTTCGCTTGTTTGTTTCATACTAAAGCAAGCAGGTCGATGCCATAAATCCACGGGAGAAGCTGGTTGGACAACAGAGCTTTCAGGAGTAGAGAGAGAAGGGAGATCTCTCAGTCTGGCCGGTGGTGGGACAGTGGATCTGGGGAGATTCCCGAGCATCCAACTGTGGAGAGGCCGAGTGGTGAGGTGTGGCTGAGCACCTTCAGGCCTTGCTCTCCTCTACTTTCACTGTCCGAGGCTTGATCGCTCCGGTCCGCTTCATCTGGGAGGTGGCCACGGGGGCCTCCTGCAGTTTCACGGCTCCCAGGCTGGGTTTTTCATCCACTCGTTGTTTTGCCTTTGGACAGATGAATGGGGACAAAGAAAGTTACCCTTACGCAGAACCATCTGTCTGGATATATAGTTCCCACCACTCGCTTCCTGCTCCTGAGTCACAGAGAAAAGCTACCCTAAGAAGGCCATCCTTTGGTCGAAGGACCAGAGTTAGAAGTAACTCCCCTAGGAAGGACACTGGCATGAGGCCGCTCTGTTCCCTCCCACGGGCGCTGAGTGCAGTGATTCAGAGAGGCGGGAAGGCTTCTGCGACACCCACGGGCCTCTGCAGGAGTGGCACACCCAAGGCCAACTGGAAGAACCTTTTCAAATCAGTGCACCCCATGCCCCACAGGTGAAAACGCCCCCGAGCAGATCCAAGCGCACCCTCCGAGTCTCAGAACCCCGACTGTCTGCGGAAGGGGCATGGGGCCTCTTGGCAGACTGCTTCTCCCAGATCTTGGACCCTCCCCAACTCCCACTCTGTGCAAACCATTCCCCAGGACCCTAGTGTGAGATCCCCAGTCAGGGTGCCATTAGTCTGCAGCTCTGCACAGTGGAGTGTGTCACAGAGTGACCAGCCTCGATTCTGCCCTCACACAGTGGGGTGAACTCTGGAAGAAAGCTTTAGAAGCTTAGTCCAAGCAATTCAAGGAGTGACCCTCTGGGAAGCCAAGTGAGGAGGAGTGAAATGAGCGATCAACCTTCCGCCTCCACCAGCCAGGGATGCTGTTCTATTAAAACCCTCGCCTGCCGTGTCTGAGCTCTGGAGTCCTGTCACACTTTAGAGCACTAGTGAAAAGAACAGTGCCTGAAGGCAAAGACACTGGGAGATTCCTGGTACTATAAAACGGGAAAACGTCACTACATCTCTAATCCCACCCAGCCAAAGACCAAGACGAGACAGCACTCATGGGAGCGAACACGCGCACATGCACGCACACGCACACACACCCCCCGGCTTCTAGAGCTGACCCACAGACCTAACCGCATCCAGCGCCTTCACAGCCCAAATCACTATGGAGGGATAGTCCACCTTCTGGCGTCACCTCCTCAGAGGAATCCGCATCCTCCCTTCTCTGCAGGACAAGGAAGGATCCAGACGCCCGTCAAGAGGAGAAATGCCTTCGCCAGGAGGGACTTGGGCTGCCTGGCTCCCGGCGCCATGCTCTAAGCGCTACAACACGTCTCACTCTATAAGAGGCGCGCTCAAATGGGCTGGACCATCCCTTCTCTTTTGGCGCTTGGAGACGGGCCTAAGCGTCCGGGGCTGGAGGGTCTGGAAAGCCATCTTCTACCTGTTGAACGTAGTGTCCCTGCACAGAGCCCATGTTAACTGCTGATCCAGAGGGCTTCCCACTGGGGCTAGCAGAGCTAGGCCTGAAAAAACCAAAGGCAGGGGGTGAGAACACACACGCGTCACCACAGAAACGGAGTCAAGCCTAGCACGCGGCGCGAACCTCTCCACAGAGGAGACAAAGACCGCAGACAGCCAGAGTGCAGAGGGGCGAGGGCGGAGGTCACGGTCTGCCCTGGCACCTCCAACATAGCTCACGGAGACGCACCCAAGGGGGCAGAGGCCAAGGCCCCTACTACAGGCAGACAATGACTGGATGGATGGACAGACACTAACCATCTCTCAGGGTTTGGAGGGTCTGGAGCAACATGAGTCTATGACCCAGGAAAAGGTCTATAAACCTGATGTAAGAATTATATCGTGTGTGCGTGTGTGTGTTGTAGCAGAGAGAGATACCAAAAGGAACAAAAATGTAGAACATCTTTCTAAATATGTTCCATTGACCAGCCACCACTTCTCAGGGATGTTAATTAGGCGTTACGTGAAAAAGGATTCTGTAGTCAAAAAGCGTGGGAAGTGCTGTGTGCAGAGGTGAACAGGACTCTCGACAGCGGGGCCATATAGACCCTGTGCTGAGGAGCCCCACAACTCCCAACAAGCCGCTTGGGTACAGCACACCCCCCAAGTATCTGACCAGGGAACACTTTTTGGTAAGGCAGGCCTCAGTTGTGTTTCCAGAAAACTTGGGAAACACTGCTCGATAAAAACACACCAATTTTCCCAACCCCACGAACATTCCAACAAAGAAAAGCTACTAGTTAAGGCTTATATTTTCTAAATATTCTCCAAAGAATAAAGCTGCTGCCACTCCTACACCAAATGGACACAGACGACTCTTGTTATGGGAGCTTCCGTTTTCTGGATTTGCCTCTGAGGAAGGCTTTGTAGCCAGATGCTGCTAAAGTCTGCCTATGGCAGCAGAGGAATGGCAGCATCGGTTCTACTTGAAGCTTCCTTCTTTCTTCCTAATTACACTCATTGCTCTGTGCTGCTCTCCATATACATTTTCCTTACAGTTCTGTTGTTTCAGCCTCTGTGAAAAATATGGTCAGAAAACAAACTAACAAAAATAAGCGAAGCCAAGAGAGTGAAAATAAGAACAGAAAAGATGATGAAATGGGGGGGAAAAAAAATCACAAAAATCTCTTTCTCTGGAAATGCAGTTGGAAATATGGAATGATGTGACAGAGGAGGCCTTGGCCTCACCACTTCAAGAGCAACGGGGCAGTGACCACAAGCAGCATGAACGACTCGCAGAGATGGTGATCTGATTGGCAAGAGGGCTCCTCCATCGATCAGGTGTCTGCGTGCCCACGGACAGATTTTATGGCGCTCGGGAGCTAGCCTCTCACAGGGCACTGCAAGTCACGCGTGTCTGTTTTACTCATTTGCAAACAGGAGGGATCTCCAGGAATCTCCCACATGTAACAAGAGTCGACTGTACCAACCCTTGGACACACAGCCAGAGCACGCTGCCTTCCTATCCTAGCACGTCTTCTTCAGGGGTGAAGGAGTCAGCAGAACCAGAGGTTCTCTCACTTTTTTAATACAATAAGTAATTCCACATAGTAATTTATATAAAGCCACCTCTGAACCCAGCTAAGGGACCTGGGACAGTTACTGGAAGCAAACACAGATACCGAGGAAGCAAAGAGAGGTGCCAGTTCATAGTGTGTAAGGCACAGCCCCACAAGCCCTACGCTAACAAGCCCTGACAGGGTCAGAAGGCCAGTTTCAGAGGAAAGCAGCCCCGGGAAAGGAAAGTCTCCTCCCCTTCTGGGGTGCGTGCCTTCTTGGCCAGTGAGTCCTTTTTTAAAATCTGGTGAGAAAGCTACGAGTAGTCAGGGTCAGTCCTGACACTATTAAAACATTAGCCGTTCCCTTTCCTACCTTTCCAGAAGGCTCTCCCAATCCAGAGCATTTGATGATCATGATTAAAAACAAAACCACTCTCCCAATTCTTGATTTTCCCGTGGTTAACTAAAACACGAGTGTGTCCCTGCACTGGGACTTCACAGGGACACAGGGGCCTACAAAGGGGACCAGCCTCAGTGCCCTTCCACTGCTCTCCCTGGGCCCCAGATTCTTCTGAACCACCGAGTCTCATCTACAATGAGCGCTCAGCTATGCAGCATCTGACTGCCAGGGCATTTTTTACCTGTAGGTCTGTGGTGACGGCACGGAGCCTCCTGAAGGAACATTCTGTTTACTGTCGGCAAAGTGGAAGCCCTTCGTCTCCATCTGAGAGGACTAAAGAGACCAGGGAGTAAGCAGCTGTCATCTGACGGCCCTGGAGACAGCCTGACCCTCGCGGAACCACCCTGGGCAAAGCCACTGAGGGCCCCTGAGAATTTCCAGATAAAGAGGTATCTTCTAAAGGAACCTACACTCCTTCTCCTCTAATCCAGGCTTAAGAGAGCTTTTTCTGAGAAGCAGGAACCATCACGTGTTTTTGTTCTATTTTGAGCGGGGGGTGGGGAGCGGACTACGCACCCCACAGGGCACTGACAATGCTGGGAACATGACTTCTCCACCCCAGAGGCCACCCTCAGCAGAGCCTGGGGGAGCTGGTGAGAAACGCTGATCCCTGGACCTCAGCCCTAGACACACTGTATTGGGATCGCTCAGATGTGCATGTGAAGTGGGCTCACGGGTGCTTCCCAGGCTGGGCCACCCCTCTGGCACCGGTCACACACACCTTGCTTCTGCTCTGCAGTCTTACACTTGCTGACATGGCTAGCTTACACACAAACCTGTTCCTGCCAGGGGATTCTGAGAGGACTTTGCAACAAGTAGGAAATCAGTGGTGTGGTGAGGCCAGGAGCTTGCACCCCAAACCTCTGGCATTTTCTGCCACAACAGTTGTTCTTGACTAGCTAGAAAAGGTTGATAAGACAAGGACCCTCCCCAGGATCACAGCAGGATGAAGTCATCCTTACCTCTCTGCTGGTGTTAAGGACCGAAGGCTGGGACCCAGGTGGAAGAATTCTTCGGGGAGCCCCAACAGAGAGGCTCTGCCCCTGCGGCAGCTGGATGGACTGTGGCAGAAGCAGGGGCTGCTGCCCAGAGCCGTACCGAGGAAGGGGCAGCTGGGAGCCAGGCAGCGGCATCGTCAGCTGCTGGACGACAGGGACAGTCAGGAGGAGGAATGGATGTTGGGGAGAACACCACAAACGACTGGTTACACATGCATCCAAGAGTGACCATAGGTTACACTTCAGATTCTTATTTCAAAAGAATTAAAGCAAGGCCTTTGCACAACAGTAAAGATCCTGGTTTCCATCAGAGCGCAGCAGAGACTACCCTAGATTTTACACTCTCGATGGCAGGGGGCAGGTCCGATCGCTGGAGTATAGAAGGTGGTGAGAAAACAAGGGCAGGCGCCACACAGGAGTTCACAGCGCAAGCGTGTGGCTCCTCTCTGAGTCCGCAAAGGGTCGTGTATCCCCGGCCCCTCTTGCTTTCATCCAACAAAGGTTTACTGAAGGCACACTGTGTGCTAAGGAAGCACCAGGACCCTGTCAGACCGGCAAATGGCAATGACAGTGCAGTGACACGCTGGACACAGCCATAGGGTGCCCAGAGTGCGAAGTGCAGGCGGCCAACCCCCTGTGCAGCAAGGGGAGTTAGAGAAGGTCAGGACGGCTTCTTGGGAACTAATGTCTAAGCCGAGTCCCAAAAGATGAGAGCTGTATAGGCAGTGCATCTTTGCATCCCTCTGTGCAGCACAGAAAGGAAAAACCCCTCTACTGTTTGGCCTCTACAGTGGTAGAAAACAAGACTCAGCTGGGTCCTGGGATTTAGGGTGCCTCTAGGATCCTTCTGAAGCACGTTATGACAGAAGAATGAGGGGACGACCGCAGGCCTAAGTGACCACTTCTGAAGTCCAGAACATGGCGGGGGAGGGAAAGGAAGTGGGCCTGGAGACTCTCGGGATGGGGGACAGGGGCGGGCCACTCTTCGTCTCTCAGTCACTGTCCTCTTCATCTCCCTGCTATTGAGTCCACAGTGGAGGGTCAGAAGGATCTATTGGAATTGCATCACCGAGACGTGTGGCAGTCAGAGCCTCCAGACCCCATGCTCCCCCTTGCACACAACATGGTGCAGGACAAGGACAAGGACAGCACCGCCACTTGTGGGGCGCAGGCTCAGGGTGTGGCATAACCAGACTTGTGTGTAAAGGGGCACCCCGGTTGCTGTGCTGAGAACAGACTGTCAGGCCCAAGAGCAGAAGCAGAGCAATCAGGCAGGAACTCCTGCAGGAGCCCAGACAGGGTGATGGGTGGAAGGGACGAGAAATGGCTGGATTCTGAATACTTTTCAAAGGTAGATCCGACAGGACCTGCTGAAGGATCAGAGGGGGTGTGATGGAAAGTAGGGCCCCAAGATGACATGGCGGGACAACCAGAAGGACTACAAGGAAAACCACGTTTTGGATACGATGTTCACACGTGTTAAGCGTGAGATGCCACAAGACGTCACGACAGAGATGCCAGGCAGCCCACTGCATTTGAGTTCAGGTCCAGGAAACAGATCTGGGCTGAATATATAAATTTGGGAGAACGTGGATGGGACTATTTCTAGGCCGAGGACAGTGCCCAGGGGTATATGACATTACGGACGGGGGAGGCAAGGAAGAAAGAGCAGAGGAGATCAAGGAAGAGGGCTTCAAGAGGCAGAAGAAAACCAGGAATGGAGTCCTCGCAACCGCATGAAGAACGTGATTCAAGGGGGAAGAGTGATCACCAGGTCAGACGATGCTGATGGGTCAGGAGGAGTGTGAAGAACTAACCATCAGATTTGGCAACGTGCAATTTACTGGTGTCCTTCACATTTTTCTTTTTTTAAAGAGGAAAGCCAGGGTTGGCTGGGGATGTAATCCAAGACCTCCACACCAGGAGGGCAACACTGTAGCACGTTTGTGTGCTGACGGGAAAGGACACTGAGGCAGGAAAGTGGGAGATATGCTGGAGCCCGGCCCACAGTGGGTAGAAAGGATGGGCCGTGAGAGCAGAGAGCACGGCTGGCCCACCCTGGCAACAGGGCTGCAGCCCACGCGGGCAAAGAGATGTGGCAGTGGGAGCTTGTACAAGTTCTCTTTTTGTTACTACTTATGTTTCTTTGATGACACAGAATCAAGATCACAGCAGGGTAGAAGGCAATGAGGAGAAAGCTGTGAGTCGGACACAGCCACCAGAAGGGCAGGGGACTGACTGGGCTTGAGTGCGGGGAGCGCCCAGACCCACTGGAGTGGGCTGTCTGGAGCGAGGTCGTAATTAGCCGTAGTCCAGTCGAATGGGGTCTGTTCTTCTCCAGTTACAGACAGCTGCAGCAGAGGCAGGACTGGATTTAACCAAGATGAATACAATGGCGGGGAGGGCAGAGGGCAAATGCTGGCTCTGCTCACCAGGGCAAGGAGGGAAGTGAGCCCACAATGGGGTGAAGAATGATAAAAAGGTGGCTGGAGTTAGCTCAATAGAGAGAGTGAGTTAGAACAGTCAGAGGTGGTGACTGGGTAGGAACTCTTAAGCTGGAAATGATGGAAGATGTACAGCTACTGGCAATGACTGGTCCATACCAGAGCGTGAGCAGAGCAGAGCACTGGTGGCGAGACCATGTAACTGGGGGGATGGAGCCCACGATATAGAGACCTGGGGGAATCATCTACGCAGACATCGAAACCACAGAGAACTAGAATAGGAGCGCGTTGGAGACACTGAGCCAGGGTCAAAGAAGGGGAGGGAGTGACCGTCAAAGCTGTTCAGTGCTGCCGATGGGTCAAGGGAGAGGAAGATGGAGAACCCAACACTGGATTCAGGAACGTGGCACTCGCAGAAATGTGGAGGCTACTGGGAGCAGGTGTGGGCTTCAAAGCTGGGGTTTTGAGGAGAAGGGAGAGAGAGCGGTCTAGAAGTATCAGTGAATAGGGCAGGAGGTCACTCCCCCCATCCCCAACCCCATAGTATGAGGGCAGGGAGAGAGGCTGCAGAAGCAGCGGGGCTGTAAGGGGAAAGCCCATCTCAGGGATAAAGAGGTGACGAGACCATTCAGAAGAGGCGGAAGATCTGGCCCAGGTTCTAGCTGCCCAAGGACCAGTGAGGGTTACTAACAGCATGTAAGCCAACACGCACAAAGAGGCAGATAAAAGGGAAAAGCAGTCTGAAGAAAAAGAGGTCCAGTATTTGGGGTGGGAGTGACTGCATTCCTGACCTGTGGGAGCTGGGAGTCCAACATTTGGGAGGCACCCAGACCGGCAGCCTGGCCGAGCTGGCCCTCGTAGACCAGGGCTTGGTTCCCGCTCATGGGCTGGTAGGGTGAGCCGGACTGGGGCTTCACCATCTCCAAGGGCTGCATGCCCGGGAACGCCGAGTACGGAGGCTTCAAGGCTGTACCTCCAGAGAGGATCATGGTGCTGGGCGGTGACAGGCTGGGGTGCATGTACACCTGAGATCTGCGAAAGCCAGACAGATGGTTGGGGTCAGGTGCATCTACACCAGTGGACCTCAAACGTGAGCACGCAGCAGAATCCCCTGGAGGGCGTGTGAAAACACAGATTGCTGGCCCTGCCCCCGGAGTTTCTGAGTCAGAAAGTCTGGGATGGGGCCTGAGAATCTGCATTTATAACAAGCTCCCAGATGGTACTGATGCTGCTGGTCTAGGGACGAGAGTTTGAGCATCACTGCATTAAACAAATGGACACACCCAGGCTGTACAAGGCACAGGGAAACCTATGTGATACCAAAGCACAGGACCCCATACAGTAAAGAGCAGGTCAAAGGTGTGGAAGATGGGAAGAAAGGAGGAGGGGCAGGGGGGAGGAGGGAGGAGAAGGGAAGAGGGCAGAGGACATGGAAAGAAAAGCAGAGCCAACCAAGTATCAGCCAGGCCCATGGCCACTCCTGCAAAACAGGGAATAATGGACCGTAATCACCACAACCCCACCCGCCTCAAAGCAGAGAGTGGGGAGCAAGAGCAGGACAAAAGGAACAAGCCCACAGGCCAGGAAGGTCTGAGCCTCTGGCTGCGAGCTGCCAGCTCCCCCAAGCACTCACATCTCACCTGAAGGGCTGTAAGGAGCTGAAGATCTCCTGAGACTGTGAGACGGGGAGCCCGCCCCTCAGTCCAAGCTGGGCTTGAGCCTGCAGAGACGTGTGAAGGGAAATGGGGATCTGCTGGGCCGCGGCAGCCTGCGGGCGGGAAGCCAGGCAGGTCACTACCATGCCCTCCCAGCTGGTTCTCCACCATCCACCGTCCACCGCCCTGGCCCTGCTCCACGTGGCAGCTGGAACACTGCCCAAGATGCAAATTTGAGCATGTCCTTCCTGTGCTTCCCTTACTCTTAGGAAAAAGCAAAAAATTGGTAGCAACCCCAAACCACGGTATGTTCCTATACTGGATTCTGCACAGCAGCAAAAACTAATGCGAGCTACAGTCATCAACAGAGGCATATTTCAGGAACACAGCAGTAAATGGAAAGTGTACACGGAGAAGAACGCATGCAGATGATCCAGTTACATGAAGATCAAAATCTTGCAAAACTAAATAATGTAAAATTTAAGAATATGTTCTAAAAAGAGGACAGGACAGGCTAAGTCCTCTGTCCCTGAATCTGCACTTCAAGCAGTGCTTCTCCGAGAGCTCCACCGTCCTGGTCTCTGCAGGCACTTGGGTCTGTGCAGGTGCCACTCAGAAGGCCCCACACCAGCTTCAGGAAGGAGACTTCCAGAAATCACCCCCTTGCAGCACAGAAAGTATGCCAATCCTGCATAGAGACAAACATCTGCTCATTTCTAAAACTACCTCTTTCTAATGCATCCATGCCTGGGAGTCTAGGCCTTTCTTCTCTTCATCAGAAGGACACCTGATCACCAAAGAGAATTCCGTTTCAGCTAATTCCCCAGCTAGGATACAGGAAGAAGTTTGAGAAAGGAAAACTAAGTAGAGTGTGGAGCACTGAGCTCCATCTCTCTTGTCTGTCGTTTAGTCACTCAACAAACACTGACTGATTGCTGTGATGTGCCAAGAGCCGGGGCATTACATGTGAAGGATACAGAAAACGAGACAGACAATGAACAGATAAATGAACATAGCAATCACGCTGTGTGCTGCACCCCCCATCCCCCACCGGGCCACCTTGCTTGCTGTTGTCACCTGTTGGTAACTCTGCTGCTGAGGTATTGTTGGAGGAACCAGCCGGGGCTGACTTGCAAACACATGGCCATCCAGGTACAGAGGCGGCAGGTGGTTGCCTGGAAACAGAACCCGAGAGGAGGCAGAATAGGATCAGGTCTCATTGCTCCTGAATGTCCCTTTAGGGGACATTCTACAAGTGCACGTCTTCCTGGGGAATCAGTGGGAGGGAAGGAGTGTGCACAGTCTACACAGTCCCCTGCTGCTGGCCCTGTGCTCCTCCAGCACCACACCTGCTGACGACACCCCTGGCTCGTCCCTCAGGAAACCTGGGGAGGCAGCAGCTCAGGGCCCAGAAGGTGGGGGCGGCCTCCAGCCTACCCTTCCCAACTAACCACTCGCCCAGGGGCCTGCACACTCAGGAGGGGGTTTCACTGAAACTGAGGGCTGCCTTCGTCTCTCAGTCACTTTCCTCTTCATCTCCCTGCTGTTGAGTCCACGGTGGAGGGTCACAAGGATCTATTGGAATTGCATCACTGAGACTTTGGCAGTTGGGCCCTCAAAACCCCTACTCTCTCCCTTGGGGCACCAACAGTGATAAAAATGGCTATCAATTGGGCTATCACGGTGGATACAAAGCACTCTCCAGGGACAACCTCGTCTCATGGGCACAGCCACTCCACAGAACGCCATCATCAGCCTCCTCTTATTTTACAGAGGAGGGAGCCACCGCTCAGAGCGCTGAGACACTCCCTGGAGGAGGGGGAGGCACGCAGCCCCTGCACGTGACTCAGGTCTGACACAAAGCCAAGTCTGCGCTTGTGCCTCTCACCAGGAGGTGGGAGCACCTTGCTGAGTCCCACAGTTCTACCTCCCAGAGTACGGAAGCAGGAAGTGCAAGTTATCTGCAGCACGTGGGAAGCTAGAACCACCCAGGCCAGAAACAAACTCCCACTTCTTCACACTCCTAAGTCAAGGTACGGGTGGTGCTCAGGCTGTCAATGCAAGGTTTCTCTCAAGAGGGAATGGAGAAGGCTCCCTGAGCTGCCTGGGGATGGCGGATGGGGGATGGGGGATGGGGGGAAGTGCAAATACCTGGAAGAGAAGCAGAAGGTGCTACAGAGGCCACAGGCATGGGTGGCATGGAAACCCCACCGAAGGAACTGTAGTTGACCCCGTTGGAGGCTCCCACAGAGGACGGCGGCTGGAGGCCTGAGCCAGTGCCTCCTGGAGAGCTCTGCTCTGGCAAACTGGGCGAGTTTTCCCAGGCCTTGCGTGCAGACTCCATCTTCGGAAGCAAGGGAGGGATAAAAATTACTACCAGGGAGGAGCAGACAGCACAAATCTAAGCCCCGGGAGGGTGGGCAGGGCTGCTGGCTCAGGGCTGGTGTTACCTTCAGAGTGAGATCGGCGGTGGGGAAGGACATCTGGGAGAGGCCGATGGCCCTCTGGATGTGATGATCACGCCGGAGGATGGGAATACTCTGTGTTAGCCCGGCCTGGAGGGGGAAGGAAACCATGGAACACAGACAGGCACAGAGAAAACAAGACAGCACATCACAATGCACCTTCAGTTTTGGCTGCATGCACGCGAGACCACCAGGAAGAAGCTGCCAGCAGCAGAGACCATAGTTTATCTCCGCCAAATAGCTGCCTTCGTCGATGCCCAGGACAGAAGTCCGTGGAGAGCCACTTCCACATCCGCACCCCACAGAGTGCTCCAGCAGGGGCAGCCATGTCTCCACAAGATGACAATGACCGGCTACCAGCACTTGGGCACCGCTACCTGGCTTGGATTCCCCAGGTCCTGTGTGAGCCCCCAAGGAAACCGTGAAAAAGAGGTGCCTGGTAACCTGTGTTCAGAAATGCAACTGCTAGACCCTTCTCTTGCAGATGCCCAGTGCCCATCAGCCTATTACAGGGATTCTAAGAAATCTCAGGTAAAGAAGTTTGTTTAGCCCAGCATTCTCAAACATATGTAAGCACAGAACTTGGAAGATCATAGAATCAAAGAATGCCAAATAAACCAGACCTTACCAATTACATTATCCCACTGTAAGGTCACAAAACCAGGGTGTGGAACACTCTAGCAACGTGCCCAAGAACATGTAACTAGGTGGACACTGCGTCAGGACTCAAACCCAGGTCTGCCAGACCCCAGAACTGGCGCTGATCCACTTTGCCTGGCTTGAGAGCACCACACGAGGCTCTTTCGCCCAGAGCCTGCCAGCACAGGGGACAACAGAGCTAGAGGTGGAAGCACACTTACATTACTGGCCAAGGCCTCCTGAAGTTTGACGACTGGATTCCCTGCAGGACCAGAGGCAGAACCAGGCGGCAAGCTGAAATCAGAGTCCTGAAGAAAGGGGAACAGAGCCCACTGAAATCACCCTGGCTCGCCCTTCAGCAGAGACACACATTAATTTGATCTACAGTCTGGTCTCAGTGACTCAAATACTTCACTAAGGGGCCAGCCCAGTGGTATAGTGGCTAGGTTCACGTGCTCCACTTTGGTGGCCCGGGGTTTGCAGGTTCAGATCCCGGGCGCGGACCTACACACCACTTGTCAAGCCATGCTGTGGCAGGCGTCCCACATATAAAGTAGAGGAAGATGGGCATGGATGTTAGCCCAGAGCTAATCTTCCTCACGAAAAAACAAAAAAAACTCCATTAAGCAGCATTCATCCCACGAGCAACATGGCCAGATGTTTCCCAATAGCACACAAGCAAGAATACCACCCCCTTATCCTCTCTCCCTGCCCATGCCCACTGCCCACTGGCTGACCCTATGACAGAGACGGGAAGATCACCGGGCTGGTGTCAGTAGGACAATCTAGAAGGCCACTCAATCGCATCCCCTGTGCACAACTCCACACCAACTCGTTCCCCTGGAGGTCTGCTTAGCTCCCATCTCCTGCTCTTTCTAAGAGACACCCTGTCTAAGCCCATCCTTCCTCTCCAAGCACCAAGAAAAAAGGGAGGGAAGAAAGGAAACAAGTCAAAGCCTCACTTTTGGATTGACTCCAAACTCGATGGGTGGCACCGGCAGCACAGAGTCCACGTGAATCTCTACACCGTTGACAGGTGGGACAACGGCCCCTTGCAGCCGCTCAGCCCCCTCTGAGCCCTTTCTGTTTTTCAGAGAACGCTCATTGCCGATGGGTCCTGGTCTGTGTTCCTTGCTCTGTCCTGAGCCTTGTTCTGAATCCTTGATGGAGAAGCAGACAGGCTGAGACACAGACTTCAACGACCCGTCTCTAGCTTCTAAGCTCCCAGGAATAGGAGGGGAAGACACAAAAGAGCAGCCCCTCTGCCCTGGCCCTGGCCCTGTGAACAAGACTTCCAGGTTACCTTTTGCTCAGACTGCTTCTGAGCCTGCTCCTTGTGGCTGTCGGACTTGGGTTCCAGACCCGGCCCGTTCATCTCCTCTGGTTTCAGAGTGCCATATGGGGAGCTGCGCTGCGAGGAGGTCGCAGATGACTCTCGAGACTCGGCGCTCAAGTCAACGCCACTATCTCCCTGGCTGCTCTTAAAACCCTGCTGTGCAAGGCACAAAGTGGGTTAGAGCCCTGACCCCCAGACTCAAAAACGCGGCCACCCAAAGAGCAAGGCTGAGGGGCCAGCCCAGTGGCATAGCGGTTAAGTTCGCGTGCTCTGCTTCGGCAGCCCAGGGTTGGCAGGTTCAGATCCCGGGCGCAGATGGACGTACCGCTTGTCAAGTCATGCTGTGGCGGTGTCCCATATAAAATAGAGGAAGATGGGCACGGATGTTAGCCCAGGGCCAGTCTTCCTCAGCAAAAAGAGGAGGATTGGCAACGGATGTTAGCTCAGGGCTAGTCTTCCTCACACACACACACACACAAAAAAGGGAGGCTGAGCGGGCACTGAAACGCATCTCCCCCACCGCCCGCCCCTTGCAATCTCATCCCCATTTCAGGCCTAACCTGCCAATGGTGCCCAACAACTGAAGACACACGACCAAACGCACAACCCTGCCCTGGCTCATAACCACGAGACACATGGTGGGCCCTGGACCAAGACTGCCGAACTCCTCTCACTTGTGACTCCAACCAGACCGAGCGAGCACTGTCCCAGGTTCGGAGGAGAGGCCCTCAATCGCTAGCCCTATCAGGGGGGATTTCTATGGTCATCCTTCTCTGCCTCCCTCTCACACAGGCACCTCACACAGATCAGAAATCAAGACTGAAGACCAGCAACGAGCCAGGGCCTGTGGAAGTGGCCTCTGGTCCAGACTCCACTGCTGTGGCCAAGGGAGAGCTCGGGTGGGTCACTGGGATGAAGGAGGCCCAGGACAAGCTAGCCATGTGGACAGTGAGCACACACTCAGCACCTGAGTAGCACGGCGGCCACTCACCTCAGCAGAGCCAGACTCGGTGCTGTTGAAGGCAGTGGCGGCTTTAGTCCAGGAGTCGCTGGTCGAGGCCTGAACAGGGAGGGCTGCCAGAGGGAGGAAGACAGAGAGTCAGGGCATCAGAGGACCGACCAGCACAGGTGCAGCTTACACAAACCCAAGTCCCCAACCACCCTCCCGCCCTGCAAATGACATGCTAGTAACAGACTGGATGCACAGGAGCCGGTCTCACGGCTTCACCCGACTTTCCAACCCCATCAGACAGATTTCAATAAACGTGTTTCTCATTATTTCATCAATCATATGCTCTAGTAAACATTCTAGCAACTTTCCATTCACACCTGTTGGAATTCTGCCTCACTACCTCTACTGCGGCGAAGCTTTCTTACACATAAGTCAACTCTTTATTTCTACAAAGTCTTTGAAAGATGCAAGCTGGTATTACTCAACTTCTGTTAGCTCACAGACCACTCTGAGATTCTGACAAAAGCCACGGACCTTGTGTATGTACACAAAACTCTCCATGCTACTGTAAGGTCCAGGGGTCCTCTGAAGCCACACGGCAGAACCCTGGAGGGAAAGGCCTGACGACAGAGGATGACTCTTGTGTCTAGTCTGCTCTGCTTACCCACTCTGGCAGGTGGGTGTTTTGGGACATTTATATGATAACTATCACTTATACACCCCACCAAACTGACCAATATCAGTATTTTATTAAAAAGATTGTCATACTTTCAATCAGAGTTGAGTGTTTTCCAATGTTATTTTGCAATGTGTTGGAACCAAGGTTTCAACCAGGAACACAAGGATAGGCCATGTGATTAAAACTGAAAGAATCAAGGCCCAGAACCAAGAATCTTGGGTGTGTGTCATGTGGCTCTGGGGTCAAGTCACTTCACTCTGGAAGCCTTGGCTGCTTTGTATAAAAACAGGCTTGAAATGGATGATTTCTCCAAGCTCCTCCCATGAGGTGCACGTGTCTTTGTTTTATTCATCTGCATACCCTGCAAGGCCCTGCCCCAAGTAGGCATTCAAAAAGAATCTGCTCCATTAAAATGGTTTTGTATTTTAAAATGAAAAGTTACCAGAAAAAATAGCATTGGCTGTGAATTATTTTCCAACAAGTAAGGTCCCCCTTACTCTGGTCTCAAGGCTGTCTAAGAGAGCATTTAGGGAAGAGCTGACAGCACCTTCCTTCTGGGTTAGGAAGGCTGCACAGCACAGACAGAAAGCTTCTGGACTCTTGTTCTCCGCCCTCACAGTCACCTGTTGCTCTCCCACAAAGTACAGAGAAAGGATAACTGACGCGGGCAAAGTCAAGCCAACTCTCCGAGTGACCTTAGCTGGGTGGGGTTGGGAGCTATCCTTCTGATCACTGGACAAAGGGAATGCTCTGCTCTTCCACCAAATTTCAGGCAGAGAAAAGTTTACATCCACTGAGGGGCTGCAGCAGCAAATGGTGCCAAGATGGCATCTAACGCTCCAGGCTCAGCAGAGGAAGCCAGGTAACAGGTAATGCTCTATCTACGTTCGTGGCCCCCAAAGCAGGCTGTTTCTGAAGAAGAGACCCTGAGCCTGTGAGGCGGCCATGGGCCAAGTAGCTGAGCCCCTCTCCCCAACTCTTACCCTGACTGCTGCTCTCCCAGATCTCAGTGCCTAGACTACTGCCAGGTACAGTCATGTCACTTTGTTCCAGGCACAAGTTGTTTTGCTTTTTAGCAAACCGAGGAGGAATCCGGGAGGAAAGACCTCGACCTTTGATAGGCACCTAGGGAGAAAAAAGGCAACGCAATCCAGCCTAGATGTCAAGCATGAAGAATGACAAGTTCTCCCCGGGAAAGTACCCCAGGCACCAAAACCACACCACCAGAAAGTGCTCCAGAGATGCTGGAATGCTCATCTCTCAAGACCTCAACCACATGTGAACTGCAATGCCAACCAAACCATGCCCGGAAAGATCTGATGGACCAATGGACTGTGATCTGAATTCAGGGGCAAGTGTGCAGATCCCAGCCCTGACCCCGTTTGAGTATAGGATCCCCAACCCTTGTGACTCCCAGGGTGACAAATCTCATCCCACTCAGGCTGGAGAAGTGGAAGGAGAATGGCCTTAGGGGCTGACGGAGTTCTGCATCCTGCTGAGCCACGTTTCAGCTGTTGTCACCCAGGACAAGTCGCCCTCCTTAAGAACAGCGATAACACCATCTGCTCCCACGTGGCTACTGGGCTAGTGGGCACTGGGAGACAACGCATGCTTAATAACTACTCCTTTCTTCCTCTCTTCTATTTTGGGCTTAATTCAGGACTCTTCTACTTCTGCTCTGGGTTTCTCCACACCAGCCTGCCCTCCTGCCCCAGCTCCCTCCTCCCCTCACACCCCCTTACCTGCACAGCTTGCTCCTTCTTTCTCCTCTCTTCCTCCAGCAGGCGGCGCTGCTTCTTGGTCAGGACTTCAATGAAGCCTTCTCCCACCATAGAGCCCACCTCACTCTCCTCCCCAGGGCTGGACCCGCAATTTTCAATGATGGCATCTGAACCAAGATTCCATGAGAAGGACAGTATTTCCATTCATGAGAAGCCAAGAATAACCCAGCGCTACAGGTACCTGATATCTAAGGACAGACTCAGCTCAGACGGCCAGGCAGTACCTGGCTGACACGTCCAAGGAGCCGCGGTGCATCCCAGGGTCTACGGAGCTCGGCTGTGATTTCCACACCCTTCCGTGCTCCCTCTAACACACTGCTATCTCAAACCAAAGAGGCCCGAGTAGCACTACGGTTAGGAAAACAGTCTTTGGAGACAGACACATTGAAGTCCCAGTTTTGCTCCTAACCAGCTGTGTGACTGCTGACAAACCACTTGACCTCTCTGGGCCTCAGGATCCCCCTCTAAAAAAACCAGGACACGGGGCCGCCAGGTGGCGCAGCCGTTTAGTTCACGCTTGGCAGCCCAGGGTTCGCGGGTTCGGATCCCGGGCACCCGCCGACGCACTGCTCGTCAGCCACGCCATGGCGGCGTCCCATATAAAGTGGAGGAAGATGGGCACGGATGTTAGCCCAGGGCCAGTCTTCCTCAGCAAAAAGAGGAGGATTGGCAACGGATGTTAGCTCAAGGCTGGTCTTCCTCACACACACACAAAAAAACCAGGACACCACAGGGCCACTATGGGGGTTCGGCAAGGCTATGAACAATCTGAGGGCAAGAATTGTACATGTTTTGCTCACCATTGTAGCCCCAGAACTTAGCCCAGCACCTGCCCAGAGGTTAAGATGGTCAGTGAGAGGCAAACTCAGGCACCCGTGGAGCTATGTGGAACTCGCTTTTGCCCGGGTTCTTTCCCCACAACATGAGGGGACAGACTCACTTCCGTAGTTCAGGTCAAACTGTTTGCTGGTCTCTCCCTGTTCGCCTGCCCTCTGAGCAGCCAGCTTGGCCTCCTTCTCTGCCTTCTCACAGGAGGCTTCAGGGATGTCAGAGGTGGCATGGGCTGCCTGCTCTAGGGTGTAGTGGCCGCTCCCACTGCTGCAACCAAGACCTCCAGGCAAGGCCTCATCTGGGGACCTATAAAGGAAGGAGGATCTTGTGAGCTCAGCAACCACAGGCTGGGGAAGGAGAAGAAAGGAAAAACTGCATATGTAAACAGCACCAAACACACACAGCACCCTGATCCACGTCCAGTTCCTGCCACCAGCCCCTCTGTTCTGTACAGGCTGCTCATCAGCAGCAGTGCATCATGTGCAAACTGATGTGGAAGGTCACCCCCAGCCACACTGCTACAGCAGAGTTCTGCCTGCTCACAAGGAAAGCTGCTCTCTCCCTGATACTTTCCCAGGGCTCAGTATTTCTGCTCCCTCCCACTGTGTGCCTAACTCATCGGGGCTACAGGAAGGGAAGAAAGAAGGGGGCATGCTTACAACAGAGCCACAGAACTTCCTGCTCATATCATAGAAGACTGACCAGCAAGGAGCCTGGGCCCTGCCCTACTGCAAGGCTCTTGGGGCAGAAATCAGAAGCAGAGTCAAGTATTGGCATCCGGGGCCTGGAAAACTAGGCCAGACCAACAGCTGGAAGAATTAGCACTCGCCTGCAGCTCCTTCTTTGGGGGTGTGAATTAATTACACCCCAGGTTTCTGTACCCGGAATTCGAAGGAGGATGGAAGTGGGAAGCAGTCATGACCTATGCATGATCAGGAATGCAGGCGGCACGAGCGAGTCTCTGCACGTGGTCTCCTCTTTCCCTGATTCTGGGGCAGCCTGTGGGCAATGAGCTGACTGCGCACAGACCATCCACCTCAAAGCCTCTAATTCCAGATGAGAGATGCTCACCGGGCCTCAGGCAACCCACTGTCTTTTGCTATTGCCTGGTTCTTAACCATGCCACCCGAGATGGTGCCGCATCGCCTCACTGTAGAGAAGCAGAGCCGCTTAGGGAAAAGCAGCTCTGCGGGGCCAGAGGCCGGCAATGTCCCACCAGGACGCTGCCTGGCAGCAACCCTGGAGCAGAGGCATCTGGCGGACTGACCGGAGCTCACAGGCTCCGCACACGGCTAACGCCCCTTCACCGCAGCAGCCCCCCGGCGGGACTCTAAGGACACATATGGAGACAACTCTTAGGATGGACACCAGGACAGGCGCTAGGACAGCTGCTGCGAGAGGACCACAGGGGTGGGGGCTCTAATTTTGGTTTTGGTTTTCAAGCCACACGACAACAACAACAACATGCCACAGCAGAAGCAGACAAGCGGTGCGAGAGCAGGATGGAGACGCTCACATACAATGGCCTTGGTGGGCAGTCGCCCGTCTGGAGCACAAGAGGGAGAGTGAGAGGCACCTGACACACGGCAGGACATGCATGCATGAAGTGCTGCTTAAAAACTGGCTCAATAACAGAACAGCAACAAAAAAGAACCTGGGGTTTTGTTTTTGTGTTACCTTTTGGCTTTCAAAGGCGTCCCATTCTGTTGGCTCTCATAACGGGGAGAAGTTTCACCACCACCTGGCCTAACAGACTTCTCCCCAAACCCTCCCGGCTCCAGCTTTCGGCTCTGTCTGTCAACCAGGGGTCTCTGACTGGAAAAGCTCCTCTTGGCCAACTCCTTCTTCTCACCCAAACTGGCCCCAGGCAGGCTGCCGTCCACCTGGGAATCGGGCTCGGCCCCATGGCCTTCTCGCCGCTCCCGTCTCTCGCTGAAGTCACTGCTCTCGGAGGCTGTCTCCCACTCTTCGTTGGCATGATCGGAAGAGTTCTGGTATGAGAGCTCGGGGGACCTGCGGCCCACAGTGCCGCTCTTGTCCCCAGGACAGAGTTTGGATCTGCCCAGCCACTGACCCGCCAGCAGGTGGGGCTCCTCCTCAGGTCCCCAGAGACCCAAGGATTCACGTTCCTGCCTGAGGCGCCTGAAGCGAGGGGGTTTGTCCTGGCGCGGGGGGCGCCTTCTCCTGAAGGGTCGGTTCTCTGCATTTTCAGAATCTGCCACGTGGTCGTCTTGGAAGAAGGACCTCTTGTCCTCCAAGCGGCTGTCCTCGAAGCCCCTGGGACCAAATGAGTCAGAATGTCTGTAGGCATCTGGGATAGAGTCTCTGTCTGTGGGTCGCCGGGGCCTGCACACATCGGGAGAGCTGTACTCCTGCCAGGAGGTGCCCGGACTCTTGTTCTGCCAGTGGGCTGACTCTCTGGACACGAAGGTTCTCCGCCCGTACCCGCAATTGCTCAGCCGGGGAGGGAGGGCTCGCCCAAAGGCCCGAGGGCCTCGGTTCTTAGCATCCAGACCACTGTGATCCTCGGAGTACATCTTGTTGGACCGCCAGGAATCTTTGAAGTCACCTTTCTTCAAGGTGCTCTCCTCCCTCTCCAGGAGCGAGCCTTCATTCCCATTCTCCGAGCCTCTCTGCCGACGCCGCTTGGGAAGTTCTTCATACTCGGAGCCCTCACTGTGGGTCTCGCTGGCAATTCTTCGCCGGGGCTTGGCTCTGGGGAAGTCTTCAGGCTGACTGAACTCTCGCAGGCCCCGGCCTCGGCCACTTCTCTGGCTGTTGCTGTAGATGCCCCTCGCCCCAAGGACCCCCCCTCCACAGATGCCACTGCCGCCCGCGGGCCTACCGCGGAAAGTGAATTCTCTGAAGCCACGGCCGCGGCTCCGGGCCTGCCCTCTGCCCCCAAAGGCTTGCTCCTCATCAATGAAGATCCAGTTATTCCTCCTCGTCGGGGGGGTGTCGCTGGACTCCCGGGAGGCTCTGGTCTCCCAGGCCCTGTCAGTCTTCTCGTCCTCCTCCGACTTGGGGGCCTCACGGCCCAAACTAGCACTGGTAGAGCGCTGATCCTCCAAGGCGGAGAGGGAGGAGTTGGCCCGCGTGGGGTCATTCTCTTCATCCTCATCCTTTTCTGCCTTGTGAATGGGCCCCTTCTCCTTGGCCAGGCGGGCACTCTCCTCCCCCAGATCCTGCTTAATCTTCTCTAGTTCCTTCTCCTTGTCTTCTACCTTGAGGGCTTTTAGGACAGGTTTCTTGATGGGTCCTGACCTCCGGGTCCTACTTGTCTGTTCCTGGTGCTGGCTGCTGGAGCCTCGCAGTTCAGGAGTCCACTCAGGCTCCAGGGATGGCTGTTTGTTGGGGCTCCCTTCCTTCTCCCAGGAGGAGACGTTAAAGGATGGCTCCTCTGGGAGCGCCTCCTTCTCGACACTGTTGGCTGTGTCAGTGGCCTTATGCTGGTGGCTAACGTCCCAATTGCTATCCTCTGGCTTTTTCTCTGCTGGGGCAAAGTCAGGCTCCAGTGGGGAACACCTGAGGCCTGGGGTGTGACCCCCAGGAGCAACTGCTTCCTGAACGTTTTCTTGGGGTGGAAACAAAAGCTCCTGGCCTATTCTTTGAGAAGAGACACAGCTGTCAAAGTCTGCTTGGGCCTTCTTGTCAAAAGCACTCAAGTACTCCTCCCCTCTCTCCTCAAGGAGATCGCGCTGGGCACTTACGCCCCCTGACCTTCCGGGTGAGGCAGAGTAAGAGCTTTCACTCCTGAAAAGGAACCAGAAAAATCAGTCAATGTGATTGGAGCCTGGTTCCTGGTTGCCATGCTGAACACAGAGCTTAGTTTTAAAAAGAAAAAAAATTACAAAAAAAGAAAAAGGAAAAAACATAAGCACCAACATTTGCTCTATCTTTAAACAGATCTCAGAGCTGCTGGGCCATGGATTGGTCGGTGGCCCCGGGAGTCCAGAGAGTGAAGAATGCAGTGGCTGCCGGTGGACACAGCGTGCCACCCTGGAGAAAGACAGCAGCTGGGGATCCTCTGGTTCAAACAACAAGCTGGAGCCTGGGAGTCCGTGAAGAGTCGGGGGTACTGGGCCGGCAGGGCCAGCTTGCTTGACTTTCACAGGAAGGAGCCATAGCCCACACGCTGGACCCCACCTGCCCCGCGAGCCCCCCTGCCTCCCCTGTCCCAAGTTCAGCGAGATTAGCCTCTGACCCCAAGATTTCTCCTGGACCTTCAGTCCTGCCCTCAGACAAGTGCCTCTCACACAAAAGCATTCACACAATCCTTATCACTCTCTCTTTCCCCAGAGGGTCCTGGCAGTCCCTACAGAGGCACCCTTTCCCTCAGGCAATGTCTCCTGGGATGGTGCCTCTTCCCAGAGCCCCCCTCTCAATTAGGACCTGGAGATTCTTCCTTTAGCTGCAGGTCAGTAGGATCAAGTTTCATCTCACCTGACATGCATATCCATGGCCAAAGTGTCATTCGATTTCGGGTGGGGGAGCGAGTAACCCTTGCTCTGCAATGCCACGTAGCCCTCTGGGCTCCACACGGGGGCTGGATCGATGGCAGTCACTTTTCTTTCTTGCAGTGGGGGCACACAGTTCTGATCCTCAGAGCGACAGCCAGTCCCACTGAGGGATTCCTGGGGCATCATGGGTTTCATCAGTCCTGAAGAAGGCAAAGAACTCATCTCTGTCATCTCGTTTAGAAAGCCACGCTCCAATCTCAGGGCCATCCAAAGGCTCAAGAGAGTAAATGGCTACCCCTGACTCCACATGGACACAGCACCACCCCACCTGCTTAACATCCCTGGGGTCTTAATCTTTCCTGACCGCATAACCTTTGACGGCACACAAGCATGCAATCTGAGGTGTTGAAAGACCTAGTCAAAGACCTGTGAAAGCCAATCTTAGTTCCCAGAGTAGGAGCCCTAGTGTTGAAAGGTCTATAACTGGCAAACAGAAACTGGAAACATCCAACTGGAGAGTTTATCACTGTCAGCAGAAGGCTAGAGGGGCCGATGGATCAGCAATGAGAACCTCTGTGTAAGCTGAGGTGCCAAAGGCTTTCGGCACAGACACAAGGAAGATGAGCTACACACCAGAGAGCCTACACGGAACCACGCACTCGCACTCACCTCCCTCGAAACCCATGCAAGAAGCTTTAGAAAGGGATTTTCGTCTTAGTTCCTTTTATTTCTAACCCTAGCAGCAACAGCAACACTCTTCATTTTTGTATGGGAAATGGGGGGGGGGGGGGGGGGCGCAGTGTGCAGGCGAGACACACGCACAAATGACAATAACTGTTAACTGGCCCGAGGAGATTAGGATAAAGATGACACCTTGGTCCTACCAGATATAAACTAGCCCGAGAACCTGTGCCCCTCTGCGGCCTCTCTGTCGGTGTCTATCAAAGGAGGGGGTTGGGTTGGTGCAGATATTAAAGGTTTCGTTGGGCCTAACTCTGTGGAGAAAAAAAGATCTGATTTTTTAAATACTTTCTTCACAAAGCTTCTTAGTAGCCAAAAATTTTGTTGTGCCCATCTTTTAAACTGAGATAATCTGGCCAGGAAAATGGTTCTGCATGACACCAGTGGTTATAAGCTTTCTTTTAGCTGTGGAGTGCTCTGTGCAAATGCTACTGATACACAACTCCAATACAAGGAGAGTCTGAGTCAAGTAGTGGTGGGGACCCTCTCTGGAACCTTAAAATTACATACCATTTATTAAGTATTGATTATAAGGCATGCTATACTGCTCAACACTGTATATTGACCTATTTTTGGCAATATGGCAGCCCTTATTATCCGAAAAACCCTCCTGCCACAAACACTTTCTGCCACAAAAATGCTGGACAGAATATAGCAAGCATTTCACTTGCAGAGCTGTGTTCTCAAGAAAATAGGAAATCCCCAGGGAGCTGAAACCACAGACACAGGACAGAGCCACGAGCTGGTGATCCTGGAGGGGAGCAGGGGAACACAGTCTTAGTAACCTAGGGGCTTGGTCTTCAACACCCTCAAGGACAGGGATGGGGCTTTTCTGTAGAAGGCAGAGAGCTGCAACTGAGATGCTGCTTAAAACAAAGACCCTCAAAGGGTTATGCCCGCAATTAAAAGGTGGATTAGAAGAATACATTCTTTACTACAGGAAAATGACTGAGTTTGTGTCTTGGCCTGGGCCAGCATAGGGAAAAAACAGTCCCCCGCCAGGAATTCATAGCCACATGCTGGCTTTCATGCAGGTCTGGGGGAGGGAGGAATGCAGATTCATACCGGAGAATGGTCCAGAAACTTCCCAAGTTAAAATAAAAGGTGGTTCCAGGCTCGCAAAAGAAAACACAAAACTACTCTGAAGGGATATACTCTCAACTTAAGCCATATACTCTCAACTCAATCCATACTGGATCCCCACAATAAATAAAGCTCTGTTGAAAATAAACTCACAATCCAAAATTACCAGAACACAAGTGGAAAGCAAACCACCATGAGTCCACAGCACGTCCCCAGGATTATATACCTCCCCCAAAACTTCAGATAACAGAACAATCCATTAAATACCTGAAAATTATGTTTTTAATGATTAAAACCATAAAAGAAGGAATTAAAAACTTAAGAAAAATATAAGACAAGAAAAAGTAATAAATTTGAGAAAAAAATTCTAGTAATAAAAATAGAGTCACTGAAATTCAAAACTCACTGGACAGTAAAAAAAAAAAAAAAGCAGACTAGACACAGCTGGAGAGGAAATGAACTGGAAAATAGTTCTGAGGCATTTCTGCAGAAAGCACCACAGAAATAACCTCTCCTATGTATTTAAGAGACTTGGAAGACAGAAGAAGGTACAAAATAATTTAAGTGGGAGTCCTAGGAAGAAAGGATATAAAGAATGAGGAAAAAGCAATATTTGAAGTGATAATTAGAAGACAATTTTCCAGAAGTGATTAAAGACTTACGTCCTTAGATTCAAGCAAGATGAGTTCTACACAGAATAAAGTAAGGACAGATATAAGTATAAACCTAGAGAGTACATCGAGACCAAGCTGCAGGAGACCAAAGACAAAGAGGAGATCTTAAAAGTAGCCAGAGAGAGAACACAGTAGACTACCCAGACATGAATCTGACTTTCAACAGCAAGAGGAGCCAGAAGAAAATGGAATACTATCTTCACAGTCCTAAAAGTAACTGCCCACCCAGAATTCTACACCCAACTATGCTATCATTCAAGAGAAAGGGTGACATCAAGACTTCTTCAGGCAAAGAAATTCTACTGCTAAAAACTCTCCTGAAGAACTCGACAAAATGTACTTCATGAAGAAGCAAATAGAACCCAGGTGGAAGAAGGTGCAAGAAGCAAAGAAACTAGTGAACACACAGACAAATCTGAATAAGCAGAGGTTGGATAAAACATTGAAATAATAATGACTAGTTTGGTTGGCATAAATACAAGGTTGAACTAAAATTCTAGGCAAAAACAAGTAAGACTGATAAGGAGGGGACCAGAGTTCAGCTTAAGGGTAAATACAGATATTAGCCTTTCTGAGTCAAGGGGGCATGTTAGAATTTAACGTAATCACTAATATAGTAGAAACGGAATGTAGAAGAAAAACACACAAACAAAAAGAACAGCAAAACTTTTTTTTTTTGATCCAAAAAAACGAAGAACAAGAAAAGCATAGAAAAAGAGGGATAAACAGAAAGCCTAAAACTGGAGAGTGGGAAAGCCGAACATAATAATACCAACAAATCTAAAGGGACCCACTTTAGCAATTCAAGTCACAGATTTCATAGTGAGTAAAACCATACACATCATCTTGCATGCCAAAAACACACTCCCCAAAAAAAGGCTCAGAGAGGGTGACAGTAGAAAGTTGGAAAAAAAGATACCAAATCAATACTAATCAAAAGAAAAACTCGCATGATGATATTAATATCAAACAAAGTAGACAGTAAAGGTAGAACACGATTAGTGATAACAAGGGTGCTACATGCAGATTAAAAAGCCAGATGTAGTTAAGTCCAAACCTGTATGCTTCCAGAGAGATAAAGCAAAGCTGACAGGCCTAGAAGATTTGACAAATCTACAATCATAGTGGGAGATTTTAACACATCTCTGAGTAATTGATCAAGAAGATAAAAAACTGTGATGATATAGATATTTGCATAGCACAATTAGCTCAATTTATGGACCACATCCAATTGAAGAATACATATTCTTTTCAAGCAAACATGGAATGTTTAAAAAAAATAAAAATAAAAAAGACCATGTAATAGTCCACAAAGAAAATCTCAACAATGTCAAGCAATCCAGATCAGGGTTGGTTGGCACACCACAGCCCTTGAGTGAAATTCAATCTGCTGCTTGTTTTTAAAAATAAAGTTTTACTAGAAAGTGACTATGCTCTTTCATTTACCATTGTCTATGGCTGTTTTTGTTCTACAAGAGAAAAACTGAGTAGCTCAAAGTCAAAAATATTTACATTCTGGTATTTACAGAAAAAGTTTCCTGACCCTCTGGTCTATATCATATAGACCATATTATCTAACCACAAAGCATTCACATTAGAAATTAACACCATAAAGATAATCTTAAAAGTCTAAATATTTAGAAAATTTACAACATACTATTAAAAATCATCAATTAAAAAAGATAAATCAAAATCAGTCTAACGTTTAGAACTGTACAATAATACAAACGTACCCCAAAACTCATAAGAACTCACAGCTCAGGTGATACTTAAATATTTACATCAGGAAAGAAATTAATGAGCTAAGCATCCAACACAGTTAGAAAAAGAACAGAATAATTTCAAAGGAAACAATGAGGAAAAAAAGCAGAAATTAATGAAATAAAATAGAGGAATTAAGAAACCCAAAAGCTGCTTTTTAAAAATGGCATTAGGGAAACCATGGGAAAGACTAATCAAGGGACAAAAGAGAGAGAGAAGGCACAAAGAACATCAAGAATGGAAAGGGGCAAAACAACATAGCAGAGACACAGACATTAATTAAAGCAATTTATAATGCATGATCTTAAGGACTCTTCCCGACAATTCTTTGTGACAGGTGCTATTATTAGACCCTCATTTTGCAAACAAGGAAGTGTGCAAACAGACTGGTCGTGTGATTTGAGGAAGAGCCCAGACTGGAATCCAGGTTGGTCTGTCTGCCTCCTGAGGCAACACCCATAAGGCCACACTATCCTGGGCTCTGCAGGTATGGCCCACTAGACCACAGTGCTTACCCGAGGGATGCAGGGCTGAGGGGTAGAAATCCACTGGGGTCCGAGTGGGCGTGATGCGTGGGTCCATGTAGGAAGGCATCATCATCCACCTGGGATCGAAGCCCAGCATCTGCGGATGGTGCGGGTAGAAGGTGCGCTGTGGGTGGGAAGGTGGAGGGTACACCGGCTGCCAGTGCTGCATCTTGTACAGCTGCTCCTGTCCAGCAGGAGAGAGACCTGGTTAGACAAGTGTTGCGCGGCAGAGGTGCCAGAAGCACACACGCACATACACTCATTCTTCCAGCTTTCCATCAGGAAGCACAGAAAGCCCATCCCGAACAGAAGACCAAAGAGGGAAGGACATGCAGCTGCTCAAAGGCAAGACCCCAGTGTATTACAGCTTTAAGGCTGCGGAGGCTCTCCTAAGACTGGACGGACAGTCACGCCATTATCACAACTGGGGCCCGTGCACTCCTCTGCTACCCAAGGCAGACTGGGTTTACATTTAGATCAAACACTCTCTGGAACTGACAGCTGACCAGCACATCTCCCAGGGAATCTCTGGATGCTGGCCACTTCTCTCCATGTCTACATCACCACCAGAGGACGGTCATCATCCTTTCCTCCTCACTACCGCCTGCTTCAGTCATTCTCCATAACTAGACTATCGACTAGACTGATCTTTTAACTAACACATACACACACACCCCGATCACGTCGACACCATGCTTCAAAAGAAGCCCTCAATGGCCTTCAATGGTTCTCCACAGCTCTCCATTTAACAGTCCGAATCCCACAAGGTTCTAAGTGACCTGCAGGATCCTGCCCCATCTGCCTTTCTAGCTTCACCTCACATGATGACCATTGCTCTCTGGTCCATATGCCTGCTGCCCACTTCAGGCCTTGGTAACATACCGGGCTCTGTCTGGGAAGCTCCTGTTCCCTCCTCCCCCAAACCAATTTCACCCCTCCTCATTCTTTAGGTTTCAGCGTAAAAAGCACTTCCCCTGGGAAGCCTGTCCCAACTCCCTAGGCGAGATCAGGTCCCCTGTCCTCTGTTAAGTTTCCTTTGTAGCACTAACAATACACTATTATTTTCTGTTGCTGGTTTCCCTCACTAAATCATAAGAGACTGCATGCCGAGTTCATTGTGGTATCCTCGCCTTCTACCACCAGACTTGGTGTGTAGAAAATCCGTTGCACGAAAGGATGAACATAAAGCATCAACAGAATATTCAAAATCAAGCACCTGGACCCAGTAAGGGTTCATCTCGGACTGTGCTCCACAGCATCAGTGACCTCGGGGCTGCCCTCACAAGTGCACCCCAAACCAGCATTCCGGCAGGACTCAGGTATAGAGTCAGACCAGGAGGACAGCCGACCCAGCCACATCCTTCCAATCTGCAAATGAAAGGCAGCCCCACCAGCCTGCCTGGGCGGAATTCCCCAGACGGCTTGTCAGCACTCCAGGCATCTTCTAGGAGCACTCAGAACTCAATCAATAGAGCTCTCCCAGCCCACATAGGAGGCGGCAGGCCTCCACCCAGAGCTCCTCCCCGCGTCTAGACCCCGGGTCCCCAGGGAACCTGACCAGTCTGTTTGCCAGACTCCTTCAGGCTGCCCTGGCACTTTCATACTTCTTTCTATTCTAAAAGGATTTACCCATCACTATCCCCCAGAAGAGTTACCTAGAGCAGCTGTTACTGCTGTGTCTGGTTCCAGTTACTCCAGAGACCTCCCCAGTCAGTAATTCTCTACCAAGCCCATGAGTACTTGCACGGTGCTTGCTCACACTACAACGCTACAAAAGCCCAGCGAAGTGAACGTAACCTCCTGTTTATAGCACAGGACCTGGTGAACTCTTGGGATGCTTCCGAGAAGCCCAAGGAAAGGAGCATCTGGGGTGTATGTTTTAAAGGAAACTAAGAGATGCGGGAACAGGCTCAAGATCTTGATTTGTTTCCCCAGGGCACACACTTTGAAACATTTTCAGTTATCATTAATAATACACCACATACCTAGCTATAGGCTAAGTAATGTCCATGTATCATCTCAGTTTCCCACCAAAATGCACTGCTCATCAGTAATCATTTGTTCCTTCATTTATTACTCCTACAAGATGCATAAGCACCAACAAGTGGTTCCAACTGGGAAAGATGACCAGGACTACAAGAAATTGGTATGATTACGACCATTACCCACATGATCTTCTTCAGGGCAAAGAGTTAAGTCCCCCTCCCCCCCCTTTTTTTTGGTGAGGAAGATTAGCCCTGAGCAAACATCTGATGCCAATCCTCCTCTTTTTGCTGAGGAAGACTGGCCCTGAGCTAACATCCGTGCCCATCTTCCTCTACTTTATGTGGGACGCCGCCACAGCATGGCTTGATGAGCAGTAAGTAGGTCTGCGCCTGGGATCTGAACCTGCAAACCCTGGGCTGCCAAAGTGGAGCACATTAACTTAACCACTATGCCACTGGGCCGGCCCCAGTAGGTCCCTTTTAAGGTTTATGAAACACCAATACAGATGATACTGATAATACCGATAAACCAGTTTACAGAGCATCATAGAACTCTCACTGCTGAGAGGCAGGTGTTCATTCTTCCTGGTTTACGCTGACCTGTCCAAGGACAGACAACACTGCATCATTAGGATTAGAACCCACAACTGTCCAACTCAAAACCTACAAACCTATGTCCTTAACCCAAAGCTAATGCGCCTCTCTCTGACACCTCCCCAAGCAGCTCCCAGGCCTCTCTTACTCCTTGGGAAGATCCCAGGGTAGGCCACTGTCAGTCTAATGAGTGGCCATGGTGTGCTGCTGTGAATGAAAAATCACTCTTCCAGCTCAACTACAACTGAGTCCAGTGCATACACCACTAACCCTTCCTTACCAATATTTGACAGCAAGGTCAATAAACTACCAACAAGGGGTTTATTCATTTGCAGAACAAATCACTTGGGAGAAATAAATAACGGCCAGGGCTAATCTACCAAGGCCATAAGTTTTGAGGTGCAACTCCTGACATCTCTGCTGGCGACTGTGATACATGAGGGTAGATTTTCTTTGTTATGACTGAAGGAGGCATGGAGAAGGGGAGAGGGGACATCTACTCAGTAGTCAGGTCTGCTGACAACAACCTTCTACGTGTCTTCTTTGTTTACCTGTTGCTGCTGTTGCTGTTGCTGGCGCTGGAATCTGGGAGGAAGCGACTTCTGGTACTTGCTGAACTCCTGTGCAGGAGACCCAGACTCCCTGGCCCCCTCCTCGCTGCTGCCACTACGAGCCACAGCAGGAGGCGCTGTGGGGGCTTCTTCTGAAAATGCGCTGGGGGCTTCCTGGGCAGGGAACTCAGGGGAGCCTAGAGAACAAATAACCCAAGAAATGGCTGAGGCAAGCTCACAAAAGCTTGGCACACCAAATGTGTAACAGCAAATGCTTTTTCTTCTTGGCACTTATGTCCGCTGCTAGACTATTCACATCCCGAACCTTGGCACTGTGGGAAATGCTTTACATGCAGAAGCTCATGGATTCCCCACATCACCCATCATCACTTTGGAGACGACAAAACTAAGGGTTGAGAGGGTAGGTGAGCTGCCCAAGGGCACACAGTCAGCAGTACAGCTGGGATCTGGTTCCAGGTGGGAGAGGTTTTATTAGAAAGCACCCAGTAAATCAGAGAGCAGCTGGGAGCTCGAGGACAGCCCACACAACCACCATCCAAACAGCACGAGTCAACACATCCAAAGCTGTGTGACCTGGCACGTCACTGAGCCTCTCCTTGCCCACTTCGTCACCTGTAAAACAAGGACAACGACTGTGCCTGCCCCACAGGGCTTCTGTGAGAATCAAATGAGATAATCCATGTAATGCACTTACAACAGCGCCTGACAAGGAGTCAATACTCAACACAATTTTCCATCATTATTCCCTCTGAAATTCCCTTCTTTCTTGCCACCATCCCAGCTTTGCATTTTTTTCCCCTGGCTTTATTGAGGTATAATTGACATTTGCATTGTTAATTCTACTGCAGATGGCAAACAAACCCTGATGCAAAGCCTCAGGGACTCTGTGGTGCATGACAGAGGAACACTGGAGAAGGGCAAGGGTGGGTGCAGGGAAGCTCCAGCGCACACACGACACCCAGGCCCATCCTGAATCACAAGACCCTGAGGTCCACCCAAGGACCAGTATCAACTGACCACACTCACACCAAAGCAACCCACTTCCTGGACTCTGCACTGCCCCATCTCAGCCAGTATTGTGAGACTGGGCACAGGCAGACTTCAGTGGAAGGGAATTTACAGAATGACAGTCGTCGATTTCTCTGAGTTTCTTGGCCAGAAGGGCGCTGACCACAGATCACCAATAAGACCCCCACCTGAGAAGCTTCAGGGACGGAAACTAACATCAGGCCTTCTCTCCTAAAAAGAGTTGGTTTTAACTGATTTAAGAAAACCACAAAGAACACTGCTGATCACATTCTTTAAAACTGCTGCAAGAGACTCCCCATCACACAGCACTGTTCAACGTTCTCTCACATAGCCATGTGATCCCTTCCTTTCAGAATCAACGCCAGGAAGAATGTAGTCTAACAAGCTGGCATGCTTCTTTCAACGCCATGTGAAAGGATCCTGAGCTTTTTTTTTTTTTTTTTTTGTGGGGAAGACCAGCCCTGAGCTAACATCCGTCGCCAATCCTCCTCTTTTTGCTGAGGAAGACTGGCCCTGGGCTAACATCAATGCCCATCTTCCTCTACTTTATATGGGACGCCGCCACGGCGTGGCTGACAGGCAGTGCGTCGGCGGGCGCCCGGGATCCGAACCAGCGAACCCCGGGCTGCCAAGCGCGAACTAAACCGCTGCGCCACCGGGCGGCCCCAGGATCCTGAGCTTTTATCAAAGACCTCTAGCATCTGCATCTTTGGTTGAGCACTGGTAGTAACAACAGCGATAATGACGACAATACTGGTAACATTACAGTGAGTATATGCGTGCTTTCTACATCTAGAAACCGTGCACAGTGTTTTATATACATCATCTCACGCGGTCCCTCAGCGTGTGGTGAGGTACACACTATCATCGTCCCATTTTACAGATGCAGAAACAGGCTCCAGAGAGGTGAGGTGTACCCAGCTAGTTTAAGTAGTTGAAACAGGATGTGAACCCAGGCATGTGACCCAGGCCAAAACTCTCACCAACTAATGCTTCCCACTATCATCTACTTGTAAGCCACAGGCTGTGCTAAGAAGCCAGGGAGACACAAACAACAAACCAGTGAAAACAGCCCAGGGTCTCCAGTTCGTGGGATGAGGGCCCACTGCCTACCTTTGTGGACAGCAGGGCCATTCTCCTGTGGGGGCACCTTCTCGGTGCCTGGCGATCGGGGGACTTCCTTCTCCACCTGTTTCTGGGCCTCGCTCACCTTCTGAGCCTGCTTACACTTTTGATCCAGCTGTTTGAGTTTGGCAGCACAGGCAGCCAACCTCTCTTCCCGGGCGCGGCGCTCCTCCTCTTCCCGGCGCTTCCGGGCCCGTTCCACCGCCTCTGACATCTCTGACTGGATGAACTTCTGCCGTGGGGGTGGCTTGTCTTCTTTGTCCTCAATAGACTGTTGCCGGAACACGCTGCCCATTGAAGACTTCTGCCAAGAGAAGAAAGTCCCTGATGAAATGGCAGGTCACAAACCCAGGAGACAGGGCCACTCCTGTTATGGGATCAATTCTCCTTCCCAAGATCCGTGAGCACTCCTGAGAGGCAGCATAGTCACAATAGGCAGTCTGCAATAGGCAGACCTGGGTTTCAATCCTGCTCTGCCCTTTATTATATTTGGAATGAGTTTTGGGCATGTGTCAACATTCTATACCTTAGTTCCTCATTTATAAACTGGGGATAATAAAGGAAGCCCTGGGATTGTGAAGTTGCAATGAAATGTTTGCAAAGCACTCAACACTGTGACTGACACATGGAAAACACTCAGCAAATGGACACTCTCACCACTACTCACAGGCACACGAGGTTAGGGCCTCCAGAGCTAATGAACAGGAGCAGGAAACCACACACTGCTTATTTCTGCTCCACTCCTCCCCACATGAAAATATATAAACCTCTAGGTATAAAGAGCCAGGAGAAATTGAAATTCACAGTCAGACATATGGTTTTTCAAAGTGATTCTTTATATAAAAACAAAAAAGCATCTCTAAAAACATCTCTTTTGGTATTTCATCCACTCTGAGTCTCTTATTGGCTGCCAGTTACTGGACAACAACCAGGTGCCAAATATGTCATGTCATAAATGCTTAACCCCGGGAGGACGTCTCGCTGATCTACAGGAAGTGAAGCTGCACGCAGAATATACAACAGCACAAATGACGGGCAAGTTTAACTGAACCCCAGCCACTGAAATTCCAATGACATACGACCATCAAAAAAATATACAACTTCCTATTATGAGTGGCAGTTACACAGATGTATATAATTGTCAAAAATCATCAAACATAAATAACAGAGATCTTTTCTTGGTTATTATACCTTTTCTTGTGTGTTAATTATATGCCCATAAAAGCAATATGCAACACATTTACTATAATCTAGAGTTTTCTCCTAAAAATTAACTTCCCATAATCCAGAGATAATTGCTACAATCATAAAAGATCATAAACATCTAATTTAGAAGCATGAAGGTACTTTTTACATAATGTAACTGGGACCAAAGCGTGCACCTTTCTTCCACTTTGCCCTTGAATATCACCTTCTGTCCATGCTGTAGGAGCTGTGCATTGTCCCACCACACAGCGTATACCAAAATTTACCTTATCCCCTGGTGTTCAATCCAACCTTGCAGATAACCCTTAATGCATATCCCTGATTATTTCCTTCAGAATTTTCTAGAAACGAAATAGCAGAATCAAAAGATATGTGTACATTGTCAAGACTTTTGATGTGCTTTTCTAAACTGCCCTAAGATTAGCTATCATTTTACAGACTAAATGTTCTGCAAAATATGAGAACTGTGACAATCTTTTCAAAAATTTGCATGCATAAAATTATATAGATCTTTGTTGACTCCAAGTTAATTCACAGTGTTGTTTGAGCAGATCAAAGTGAAACCTTCTTCCGAATACTGAGCAACCCCAATATACGAATGAAATTTGGACTAATTGCAGGGTAATTTCCAAGAGGAGCACTGTGTCTATTTTATTTCACTTTTGTGTCCCCTGACCTAGCAGAGCACCTGGCTCATACTATGTACTCAATAAAAAAGACTGAAGACAAGGGTATTTTTATTTTATAAGACGTGAAACAGGAGTCCTTTGAACAGCAAAGTGCATTGAAAATGGCAAGTTTTGTAAGTGTATTTAAATTAACGCCTCTCCCATCCCCAGCTCTGCCCCTCTTGAACAATTCAGTCCCAAAGTCATGAGGTATGGCAAAACAAGGCAGGCATCTAGTGCCAGCGAATCAACGTGGCTCAGAGCAGGTGGTGAGAGCCCAAGCAGGGTGAGGGAAGAGGGTGTTCACGTAGAGACGTGGCTGGTGTGGGAACTAGAACCCTACCAAGCTGGGTGGGGAGGAAATTTGTAAGAGGAGATGGCCCAGCAGGGAAATTCAGAGCATCCACGTGGGGAGCAATGACATCTGAGTAGGTGAGGAGGGCATCTGTGCAAGGGAGAGAGAGGGTGGTAGCAGAAATGGGAGACTGATCACATAGAGAGGGACTGACCGAGTAAGCATAAATATTAGAGACAACGGGCGACAGATTTCTTGCTGGCGGAGAAAGGAATTATAAATATGAAATGGGAGAAAACTAGAATGAATTCAGTGGATTGGAGAGATCACTGTGAACTCACGCTTTCTAGATAAATAGATATAGAAATAAATATATGAATGTGTGTGTACTTGTACACACACATATATGGATACACATACGTACATTCCCTAACTCTGTCCACTGAGTGGGCCCAGGAGCAGTGATCCCTCAACAGCAGTGAGCACTCCTGGTGCCCATATACTGGTTTCTAAATATCGTAAGGGCTGATTCCAGGGCCAAGGCAGCACAAAGACAAAAGGAGCTTGGGAAAAGCTTTTATCAGAAAGCAAGGAATTGCTCAAAAAAGTATGAAGACATGTAAAAAAACAGCTTGAAGAGGCTCCTGACAGCCAAATCAAAGACAATTTGAGCTTCAAAACAATGAGAGTAACAGATTATAACCCACTGATATAAATAAATAAATTCAAAGTTTGATGAGAAACAGGATATTCATAGACTCAGAGTACCTCCCCACAAAATTCTCCTCAATTACAAATGTGGATGGAAAAGACTAACCCCATGGTGCGAAACTTGGTAGACACCCCCTTAATCAAGAGATCAAAGTGAAGGCTGTCAAAGCAGGGCAGAGGGGAGTCATGGCCACCTGGTAGAGTGCAACGAGAAGAGTCAGTGTCATTTCTGAGATATTCTAGCCAAAAATGGAAACCTTGAACCTAATTGTGAGGAAGCTACAGACAAACCCAGTTTGAGGTGCATTCCACAAAATAACTGGCTTGTAATCTTTGAAAGCGTCAAAGTCATGAAAGTTAAGGCAAGCTCAAGGAGCTGTTCCAGACTGCTGGGGACTAGAGACAGGATAATTAAGGCAGCATGTGACTCTGAACTGGATTCTTTGTGTAAAGAACGTCAATGGGACAACTGGTAAAAGTTGAATAAGGTCTGAGGATTAGATACCAGTGATGTATCAATGCTAATTTCCTGGTTTGGATTGTGGTTCCCTAGAAGGAATGTCATTTTTGGTAGGAAATAGACACCAAAGTGTTCTGTGGGGACGGGACCTGATCAGGCTGGCAACTTACTCGTCAATGGTTCAGAAAAAATATTCTTTCTATTGTACTTTCAATTTTTATATAAGTTTGTAACTGTTTCAAAATTTTAAAAGAAATTTTTTAAATTAAAAAAAAGAGAAATGTCTACCTAGGACCTTTCAAAAACCCAGCCACTGAACTCAGTAAAGCACAAAGGCCCAGGACAACCAACTAGACGACCTGTTCCAGTCACTGTCTTGGAACTCTGGTCAAACAAATGTGAGGGGCCGGCCCAGTGGCGCAGCGGTTTAGTTCGTGCTTGGCAGCCCGGGGTTCGCTGATTTGGATCCTGGGCGCCTGCCAACACACTGCTTGTCAGCCATGCTGTGGCGGCGTCCCACATAAGTAGAGGAAGATGGGCAACAGATGTTAGCTCAGGGCTGGTCTTCCTCACAAAAAAAGAAGGAATGTGAGAAGAGCTCGTGTATGTGTGCGTGTGTCCCAGCTAATCACAGGCACAGAACCCCTCCAGTGCCCATGGTACCTGGTAGTCAGGGCCTGACGCCCAGTTGTGAAGCTTCCTGGAAGGTGGCTGAGGTTCTGGCACCTTCCGGACGACACGGGTCATGCCCACTGTTTCACCCCAGTCCTTTCCTTCTTCTTGGGTGCGCTTGGCATCAGCACTGTCCGCAGAGCTCATTGACAACTGCCGCTGCCTTCTAGGGTCCCAACTGTTCCTAGGACAAACCACACTGAGTATTAGTTTTCCCAGTCAGTGCAAGCGTGGTCTGATCTTACCAGTCAGAGGCCCTTAGGAATCCCAAAGCCAGCTATCTATATACCAATTTCCTTCATCAGAATAGACCTACCCTCACTTATGGGTCAGAAGACATGCCCAGAACACTGAAATTCAGTACCAACATTCACCAAGTCACTCTTACACACAAAGCTTCAGGCAGGATGTTTCACATGCGTTTCATTTACTGCAAAAAGAAGTCCTTGCTCCCTCCATTTTAAAGAGTTGGTAACTGAGTCTCAGGGTGGTTGGGAGCTGTTCTCCCATGGAGGAGCTAACAGGCAGGAACCCAGGACTCACAGGGAAGGTCCTTCTCCTTATACCACAGCTCCTTCCCTGTGCTTTGCATAAAGGAGGTGCTTAATAAATGCTCTTCCAAACAGCAAATCATGATGCCATGATCAAGAGCAAGAGGAGAGGAGCACACACAGCACGGATAGGAGAGGGGAGGCTGTGGGAGGGCTTGTCTTTACATGCTAGTGTCAACAAAGGGCACTGGGGCAAAACACGAATGTGCATTTACTGAGCACTTCTTGTATGCAAAGTGCCCAGTAAACATAGCAGAGTTCAGAGAAAGGCAGGGAGTTGGGTCTGGCTAACATGGTGTGTCTGCGTGTGTCCACACACACACGTGTGAGGTGGAGGGAGGAGGAGACCACGGCAGGACAACAACCGCCAGTGACTCCTGACTTCACTCTGAGAGACGTGGAGACCACACCAAGGCCCCTGATCCTCCAGAACAGACCTGTGTTTAGAAGATGACTAGGTATAGTGTGACTGATAAGACAAAAGGAAGGAGACAAGCTGGCAAACCTATGAACGGTCCAGAAAAGAAAGGATGCTGGTCCCAGTGGCCCCGGAGACAATGAGCAGGAAGGGATGGAACCCATCATGGACGGGGAGACAAAGATGTCAAAGGAGGCCTGGAAGCGTGTAGCAGGAGTCTCTGGGAGTTGGAAATCATCAAACAGCTCAGAGAACACTGGAAAAAGAGCAGGCTTAGGGAGGAGGTGGTCTGAGGACTCTCAATTTGAGGTGTCTTGGCCATAGTCAGTAGGGAAGCTGGGTCCAACACCCACGTCTAACTCTTTCAGTTGAACATTCAACTCACACCAACTGAAAGAGACAAGGAACAGAGTGCCTGACAGCTCCAGTAAGTCCGTCAAATTCTAGGCCTTTGCCTTTGATTTAAATTCTTGATCAACTCTCCTTATGAGTTTAGTGTACCAAGAACTGACCCCTGGCTATTTCCCAAGTGCACCCAAAGCTTCGGTTAAAACCAAACAGCACTAAAATAAATTATAGAAGCCTCAATTAGTGAATTGTTTGTGTATCATCAGAGAAAGAGTGGCAAAGATGGGCACTTATTTCAAAAGCTTTGAAGAGACAGATGAAACAAAGAAAAAGACTTGCAGACTCGACTACATACACATTCAATTATTGACTATAAAATAGACAAAGAGAAAAATATTAAAGCATTAATATCTAAACATATAAAGCATTAATTACATTTTAAAGGAAAGCATAGGAAGTCTAATAGATAATGTACAAAGCAAATATGCAATTCTACACAAAGGAAAGCATTCATATTTGCTGGTACTCAAAAAAATGCAAATTAAGGCAACCATAGGTCCTATTTTAAAAGTAACAGCCAGTGCTACTGATATTATGATAAAAACTAGAGGGACTACAGTACAATGAAGTATTTTCCAAAGGGCATTACAAGTAAAACTAGTCCAACGAAACAATCCAAAAGAAGAGAGAAAAGATTCAAGTGGTCAATTAAGTTTAAGAAATCTGGCATGCCCTGCTACTGCTTCTCCCACCTTCCCCCCAAGATTCCCAACATGCTTTAGCATGTCCCAGGCTCTGAGTGACCTTGGAATAAAGGAGTAAGTTGAACCCATGGTGGTTTCCTCAACTTGCTTGGTGAGAGAAGCCTTTCTGGGCATAACACCCGCAAGCAATCTGTGCAACAACATGCTCGGGAAAACACTGGCACAGTGGTTAAAGATCGCTAGGACTCAGCCAGTCACTCCTGGATGCAAATCCTGGCTCCATTCCCGAACAACTGTCCTCAAGAGCTATCGTCTACTCATCTCAAAATGGAAACAATATCTACCCGTGAGGTTGCTGGGGAACTAGGAAATATGCTTGGCATGGTGACCAGCAACGGCAGCACCAACCAGCACTGATGCATTTACACCCTGCTAATGTCAAGTTCACAGGAACGGTGCTCTGAGCAGGGATGGGGATCCTTACCACTTTGGCCTGCCATCCTTCACAGCTTCTTCCTCCTCTTCGTCATCACTGAACTTCAATTTCTCGGAATAGTCCACTTCCTCATGGAGGCCTACAACAGGGGAAGGGCCAGGAAGAATGAGAAAAAATGAGAATCTCAACAGTGCTAAGAGCGCCACTGGGGAGCTTCCTCCAGTCAGGAATGACGCCAACCCAACTGGGAAGTGAGGCAAACTACCCAGCCGCCACTACCAGAACAAACACTGCAGGTAAAAGTGAACGCCAGTTCTGGCTTCTGGTAACAGCAAAGCAGCTAGTTAGACTAACCCTCCCAGAGATAACAGTTCTTAAATCTGGACAAAATATTTTAAAAATGTATTACAAGGTGCAGGAAAGTGAGCAAAAGCAGGCAGAATCGAGGTAAGAGCCTAGCCTAGCAAGACAGAAACTTTACCAGCGAGACTGTGAGCTACCATTTTGCCCCAGGGCACACGCCAACAGGTGGCAGAAAGTATCCATCGACTAATGAGTGGGTACATAAAATGTGGTAGATCCACGCAATTGAATAGCATTTGGCCATAAAAAAGAACGAATACTGACACATGTAACAATATGATAAACCTTGAAAACAAGCTGAGAGAAGCCAGAAAAGGCCGCATTTTATACCATGTGATTCCATTTATATGAAATGCCCAGAATAAGCAAATCCACAGAGACAGAAAGTAGATCAGTGGTTGCTGGAGGATGGGGGAAGACAGGGAGTGCAGGTAGTAATTGGGAGTGACCGCTAATAGGTACAGGGTTTCTTTTGTAGGTGATGGAAATGTCCTGGAATTGAATAGTGGAGATGGTTGCACAAACTTGTGAATATACTATACATCACTGAATTGTAGACTTTAAAACAGTGAATTTTAGGTTCTATGAAAATCTGTTCCTTTAAAAAAAGGAAACAACAAAAAGCCCAATTCACCTAAAGGCAGAGTTAGATTTGATGAAAGAACAAGTGCAGGTGTATGCTTATTCGATCATCACTTTATTTTTTTTTTTTTTATTTTTTTTTTTTGTGAGGAAGACCAGCCCTGAGCTAACATCCGTCGCCAATCCTCCTCTTTTTGCTGAGGAAGACTGGCCCTGGGCTAACATCTGTGCCCATCTTCCTCTACTTTATATGGGACGCCGCCACAGCAGGGCTGACAGACAGTGCGTCGGCGGGCGACCGGGATCCGAACCCGTGAACCCCGGGCTGCCAAGCGCGGACTTAACCGCTGCGCCACCGGGCGGCCCCGATCATCACTTTAAATACAAACACAAATGGATTGAGAGGAAAAGGATGGAAAAAAACATACCATAAAAACAGTGAATAATTAAAGTTAGAGCAATGATATTAACATTGGACAAAATGGATTCCAAGACAGGATGCATCACTAGAGATAAAGGAGGACATGTGAAAAAATATAAAGGGGTCAGTATGTCAGAGTCATACACTATAAAATGCACATGCCTAATAATAATGCACAGCTTCAAAATAAATGAAGCAGAAACTGATAGAATTAAAGGGAGAAATAGATAAATCCACAATTATAGTGGAGAGTTTAACACCTCACTGTCAGTAACTGATAGATCTAGACAAAAGTATCAGTAAGTATACAGGGTCTGAACGACACTACCCACCACCTTGACTAAACTGCTATTGACAGAACAGTGACTGTATAATACACACTCTTTTCAAATGCACTTGAAATATTCACCGAGACAGACCATATCTTGCTCATAAAACAAGTCTCAATCAGTTGAAAAGAAGTGAAATCATACAGAGTATGCTTACTATAATGGGATTAGAAATCTAGAAAGCTCCGATAATTAAAACGAACAAATCAATGAAACAGAAAACAATCAAACAACAGAGAAAATTAAAGCCAAAAGCTGTCTTTGTAAAGACTAATAAAACTAGTAAGTCCTTGGTGGAAGTGACAAGAAAAAGAGAAAAAACACGAATTACCTAATTATCAGGAATAAAAGAAGGTATATCACTACAGATCCCACAAACATCAAAAGGAAAAGGAATATTATCAACAACTTTACACCAATAAATTGAACTCAAATGAACAAATCCCTTGAAAAACACAATTTATCAAAAACTGACACAAAACATAGGAAATATGAGCAGCCCCATAACTAATCAAAGAAATTACATTTACCATCAAAAATGTTTCCACAGAGAAAACTCCAGGGCCAAATTGTTTCACTGGTGAATTTCATCAAGCATTTATGAAAGAACTAATACCAATCTTATGGAAACTCTTTCAGAAAGTAGAAAAGGAAGTGTCCTGTCCTATTTTCCAGGTCATCTTATCAGCCCAGCATAACCCAGTACCAATACCCGACAAGGATATTAAAAGAAAAGAAAATTATTGACCAATATCCACCATGAACACAGACACTAAGAATCTCAATAAAATACCAGCAAATTGAATCTAGGCATACAAAAAGGTGGAGTTTATTCTAGGAATGCAAGGTTGGTACAGCATTAAAAAAATAATCAATGCAATCCACCAGATTACCAAAATAAAGGAGAAAAATGATATAATCACAAAGCCAAAAAAAGTATTTAACAAAATTCAATATCCATTCATGATTTAAAAAACAAAACATTCAGCAAACTACAAACAGAAGAGAACCTCCTCAATCTGATAAAGAACATCTCCAAAAAACCTATAGCTAATGTCATATTTAATGCTGAAACACTAAACACTTTCTCCCTAATATCAGGAACAAAGAACTTAAACATAAAATTGTACTGGAAGTACCACAGTGCAGTAACGCAAGAAAAAGAAATGAAAGGCATATAATCTGAAAAGGAAGACAGAAAATTGTCCCTAATTACGGGCGACATCATGGTTTATGTAGAAAATTCTAAGAAATCAACAAAAACTAGTGAAACTAACAAGTGCATTCAGCAGTGTCTGGCACAAGATCGATATACAAAAATCAACTGTATTTTCACATAATAATATCAAATACTAAAAGATGAAATTATTAAAAAAAAATCAAACCACTTATAATAGCATCAAAAAACATAAAATACTTAGGAATAAACTTAACAAAAGACATTCAAGACGTCTACCCTGAAAACTATAAAATACTGCTGAGTGAAATGAAAGACCTAATAAAGAGATTCATCAGTTTCCTGGACAGAAGATTCAAAATTAAGATGTCATTTATCCAGAAATAAATTCAACACAATCCTAACAAAAATGCCTACAGGCTTTTTGTAAATACTGACAGGCTGATTCTAAATTTATATGGGAATGAAAAGAACTTAGAATAGTCAGAATCTTGAAAAAGAACCAAGTAGGAAAACTTACACTATCTGAATTTAAGACTTACTATAAAGCTACAATGTAGTGTTGGATAAGGATGAATAAAGAGATTACCGGAACAAAGAGATCCAGAAATAAACCTACACTTATATAGTCAACCGATTTTTGGCAAAGGTGCCGAAACAATTCAATAGGCGAAGGGAATTTTTATCAACAAATGGTGCAGAACAACTGGATATTCTTATGGAAAAAAAATAAAACTCGACTCCTACCTTACCCCACACACAAAAATTAATTCAACATGGATCACAGACCCAAAAGTAACAGTTAAAACTATTAAAAAAACATAAAGGAATATCTTCATCACCAAGGAGAGACAAAGATTTTTTTAGATAGGACACAAAAGTAATAACCACAAAAAACCCACAAATTTATCAATTAAACTTCATCAAAACCAAAAGCTTCTCATCAAAACACAGTGCTAAAAAAATGAACAGACAAGGCAGGCATTGGGAAAAAACATTTGTGAAATATAAGTCACAAAAGACTTGTATCCATGATTTATATCCTAACACTCAAAATGAAAAAAAAAAAGATATACCAGTAGCCAAAGAACACATAGAAATGTGTTCATCATCATTAGTCATCAGCAAAATGCAAATTAAAAGCACAATGAAATACCACTACCACTAGAATGGCTAAAATTAAAAACACTTAACACAAAAGTACTGCGAGGATGTAGAGCAACCAAATTCTCATACCTTGCTGCTGGGAATGTAAAATGGCACAACCACCATGGAAAAGGTTTGGGTGGTTCTTCTGAACCTAATCACACATCTACCCTTTTGACCCAACAATTCCACTCCTAGACATTTACTCAAGAGAAATTAAAATATCATTCACAATAGAACGTCTGAATGGATAAACAAATTACAGTATATTGATACAAAGAAATATATCCCAGTAAGTAAAAGCAACTACTGAGACACATCGATGAATCTCCAAAACATTACCCCCGAGAGTAAAAGCTGTGTGACTCCACTCATTTGCAGTTCTGTAACAGGCAGAACCAATCTAAGATCATGAGAAGAGGGGGAGGCCCTGGGCAGAGCTGGGGGAGGAAGACTGACGGGGGTGGGGCGAGGAGGATGGACAGGACCCAGGGCGCTGAGGGAGGTTCTCTATCTTGATAGGGGGTATGTTACACAAGTGTATCCATTTGCCCAAATTGTACAATTCAGATGTGTGCCTTTCAATGTAATTAAAATCTACTTGAAAACAAACAAAAAGAATTTTATTTTATTTGGTGAGAAAGATCAGCCCTGAGCTAACAACATCTGTTGCCAATCGTCCTCTTTTTGCTGAGGAAGATTGGCCCCGGGCTAACATCCATGCCAATCTTCCTCTGCTTTATATGTGGGACGCCTGCCATAGCATGGCTTGTTAAGCAGCATGTAGGTCTGCGCCCGGGATCCGAACCTGTGAACCCTGGGCCGCTGAAGCGGAGCACACAAACTTAACAACTACGCCACCAGGCCAGCCCCAAACAAAAAAGAATTTTAAAAGAAAATAATCAGATTCGGGGATGGGGCGAGGATGAAGATAAACAAGAACGGCAGAATGTTGAAGCTGGGTGATGGGTAGTTGGGGGTTCATTATACTATTTTGTTTTGTTCAACTTTTCCATTACAAAATGTCTTTTTTAAAAGTTAACAGCAAATATCCCAGAGCTCTAAGATCAAGACCAAAGACCAAAAGAAAATATGGCTCTTTCAGGAAGCAACCAACTGTTCTGATCGCCAGTGAGGACCTACTCAGGGCACTGAAGCTGCTCCCCGCCCCCACACCTTCATTCCAACTCCCCAAGAGAAAACACACAGTGGTGTCAGAGGGTTTTCAACCCTGGTAAGCAGAGACTGACTTCAGTCCTGCCTTCCTAAACTGACAGTTGTAAGGCCACCAGCAAACACCATAACCCACCTGCCCAGCCATCATCAGCATCAGTGTCCAGATCATCAAGGCCTTTCAGGTTTTCCGCATTGATGATGGTGGGCCGTGGCGCCCGTTCCACCAGCTGCCTTAGTGGACGGATAGGGCGAGTCATTCCCAGTCTGTTTTCTTTACTGATGAGAGAAAGAAGAGTAAAGACGCTGGACTCATGTCAAGTATACAGATGGAAGCAAAACCAAATACTTTTCCAAAAATAAGTCCTACATTGCAAAGGTTCTTGTTTGCAGTTAATATTTACATCATCTCCTTTTAAAAGAAATCTACAATGAACAAACACATCCAGAGGGAAATCCTGCCTCATTCTGCAGTTTTACATGCTCAGTGCTAATGCCTAGCGTAGCAGCAATAAGCACATGCCAAAACTTCCACTCTGCCAGGAACCTGAAATCGTAACCCAGTCTCTCATCCAGCCCCAGATCCCAGCCATCCCACACATCCTGGGGTTTTGAGTTGGTTTTCAGGTTCACTGTGGTCTCCAGAAGACAAAGTACTTTCACACATCAGCCCATCATCACCACCAGGGGTAAATGCTACATATGTGACCATAATGCAAATAGCCTTACCCATCTTGGTCATTCATCTGGAACTGTCTACAAGGAGCACGGGGTTCCAGGCGGAGCTGGGGAAGGGGGAAAGATCCTCGTTCCGCTGCACCCTGGTGCTCTGCTGACTGCGGCGGGCACATCTGAAACACAACAGCAACGAACAGGACTCTCTGGTAATGGCCGAAAGTCTCAGCTCCACTTGCATTAGAATTTGTCTTGGAAAATGGGAAAAAGAAGCAGGCAAGTCTTGGGGTTTCCCAATTAATCCTACCACCATCTCCCCCGTTTCTTTCTTGCTGTCAGTAAGCAAATTTGGGGACTTGTGTCTTGGGAAATACCTGCCTCTCCTTTTTCTAAAGAATCAAGGCTAAAATAATATCCACATCACCAGAGAAAGAAGCCAGAGGCCCTTAAGATATGAAAAGGGGAGAGAAAATGCAAAACTTATGGGAACCTCCAGAGTAGGGTTTTCAGGGCAAAGAGTGAAGTTGGGAGGGAGAAGCCAAGGTGGACATTCAACCACTTGAAGTAGGTTCTGCTGGGCATGAACAATCCGACTTCATGGGAAAAAAAAAAGCACACTCTGAAGACTTACAAAAGCAGGAAGCATGTCATGGTATGTAGGTGGGTGGTATACATTTCCCATGAACTGTGAAGCCCCTTTGCGGACAGGCTGAGCCGGGCGGAGAGAGGGGTCCTTAGAATCGCTGGTACATGCCGAGGAGGGGGCTCCGTCTCCTGCACTCGAGTTCCTGCTGCCCAGCTCAGTTGGGGAGGCGCTCAGAGACGTGGCAGAAATTATGTTTCGCCCACCGCCCTCCCTCCAGCTTGTCACATCTGGAAATCGAAAGGGGGCAAGAGGGGAGAGGAAAGAGGAGGGGGGGAGGAGGGATTGTATGAGGTTCTGAAGGTCAAGGGACCCCCTCATTCACCAAAAAAAAAAAACAAAAAGTGAAGAATCGAGTCAACTGGTCAAGTCGGTCAGGGAACGTGGGGGCAGACACTTGGCCAATGAATATGAACTTGCTGAGGGAAGTCTGATTGTAAGAGAAATACAAAATAAGGTCCACTGAGAGAAGGAAAGTGAAACCAAGACACGGTCTTCACTGATTAACAGAAACCACACCACCCACAGATCTAATACCCCAAAGAAATCAAGACAGCCCTGATGAAAACAGCCTTGGGTGCTTTTTTCCACAAATAATGACCCGGCCCCATCAGGATCAGCACTGTGCCCGTGCTGGACTTTACATTAAAACCAGTGAGTTCCTGACACACATTTTCAAAGTCTGTTTTGCATTAGCACCTCTAGTCAAAGAGTTCCCAGTCCATAAGACAAAGAAGAGCCGCCCTCACTCCATCAGGGGCATGGAAGGGTCTGAGGCCCTGCCCTCCAGGCCTTCGCCCCCACTTGCTCCTCCATCAATCCTGTGGAGCCCTTCTGCAGGTCACAGATAAAAACCTGCTGACCGATCTATCTTTTTAAGACGATGCTTTCCACTGCCAAATGTAGCCAAGATCTGGTGGAATTACAGGCCAACAAGAAATGAGATAAGCCAAAAGACTCCTCTTTTGAGTCAACTTTTGCTTAGTGGTTGAAACATGAAAGGTCTCTGAGTACATGACCCCTAAGAGAAAGAGACCCAGGAAGGGAGCCAACAAAATCCGGGTCTGCTCCCAGCTCTTCAACCACCTTGCATGTGATCTTAGACAAGCCCTGTGGTCACCCTCTGGCCATCTGCTTCTTCTCAAATGAGGAGATGAAACTGACCCCAGAAGCTTCTCCCAGTTCTAAATCTTTATAGTCCTACAAAGCAGCTCATCTTAATCAATCCCAGAAAGTTACAATTCTTGGTCCAAGGAATTTAATTACATATTTGGAGCAGACAAAATAACCCAGCATAGGCCACTGAAAGGCAGTATGTTTTACTAAAGAGTCACATAGTGATCATTTCATTTACAGGATATCAATTCTGACTTTGGAATACTTTGGGGATTAATCAAGACAAGCAAACAAAAGTCCCTCCTATTTCAAGACCTGAGCAAGCCCCTATTCCCCCCCCCCAAAAAAAAACAAGAGCCATTTCAGAATCCCTGATTGAAACAGATAAAAAATCTCATTCCTAAACAACACCTTAACCTCTGACCACCCAAGCAAATATTGCCACACAATCCTGCTGACTCCTCGGCCAGACCCCAGATGAGGAGACCGTGGAGACGGGCGCTGGGCTGGCTACATAACAATCCCCAGGGGAACATGTTAAAAAATAGAGATTCTACTTCAGCTGGGGGAGAGAACAGGCTGGGAATTCGATGTTTCAACAAATTCCCCAGGTGATTCTGACAGGATTGGGCTAGGTTTAGGAACAACTGATTCAAACAAAAGCTCCTGAATCAGGGACCAAGGTAATTGGCTCTTGGTCCATCCATCCTTGCCATGACCACCCAAGCATATCAGAACTAACATCTGATGACAGCTGGGAAGGTGGACAGGCCCGGCCCAACCAAAAAGACAAGAAATGACCCTCCAGAGCAGCCTAGGGAGAAAGTTCAACAGATGCAGAGGTCAGGTGAAGGGTCAATAACCAGGCTTCCCAGGCAGAAGCCTGGACTCCAGGAGCTCTGGCTCTTTGAGAACCAGCACACTTCTAAGAGGGAAGAGAGAGAAGGAGAAATTCTGCTGTCCCACCTGTGCCCAGACAGGGCTGCAGGCCACTTACTCTGTGGGCGGAGGCTTGGTCCTGGCCCATACGACAGATCTAAGACGCCCTTTTCTTTGCCAGCCTTGTCCTGCCCTCCAGCTGCTTTCAGCGTTGGAAATTCCTCGGGAGAGAAGGATAATAGTCGGCTTGAGCCCCTTAAACCTGTCAAGAAAACCAGGAAGACTTATGGAGCAAGGGACATGGGCATCAACAGTTCTCTGCTCTGCCAGCTCCAAGCACTGAAGCCACACTGCCCTGAAGCGGGCTCGCTTTAAGTGCACTGTGCAGAGCGGCACGAGGTTCCCCAAAAGTAACAAGGAGAGGCTGGTCGTGGACTACACCAGGCCCCTGCCAGCTAACCTGCACGAGCTGATTACAAAGTGCACAGGGTAAGACATCACAGCTGCCCCAGCCCAGATACTTCCCGGCTCCTGGAAGAAGGCAGTAAGGTCCTTCTGGCAGCCCCGGGAGGGCAGACAAGAGCAGTCATCGGCAAAATCAGCCCAAGGAAGTCAGCTGCTTTCGTGTGGAGGTAATGCCAACAGAAGGTCACCCCCTCACGCCTCCCCAAAGGCCTCCACTCCTGCGTACCTCCTTGTTGTCCATTTCAGCTTACCACTTTCTACAAAGCTCCTCAAGCCCTACAAGGCCAAACACTTTCCTCTTGGAATCCTGAAACACTTTCTTTCTTCGTCCTTTCATTCATTCCCCAACATTATAACCTCCTTCAGAGAAGAAGCCTTTTCTCAACTTTTTCCTGTCACTCACAGCTCTCAGCATGGGGAACCTGCAATCATCTTTTGGATGAATGGATAATAATAAATAATGCATTTTAGGGTCCAGAATGGGATTTGGTCCTTTTATCTGAAACACGCAGCACATATCCAGCACCATATAAACTTAATAACAGTAACATCACAGAGCACAATGTCGGACTGTGATATGCCTTGTTCCCTAGACAGTAAAGCCAAATTCCCCTCTAGATATCATTCTTAGCACTAATGATTCATAGACCTGTTAACTAAGGCAGACTTTGCCAGAAAGATGCCGTGGGATTAGTGCAGATGTACAAGGCAGCAATTCATTCACCATCCCACTTAGTAAAAAGGTCCAGGGTCAAATAAACCTGCCAGAGTGATAAATGGACACACCAATTATTACTCACCAATGATTAACCTGAGAGACAATCTCCAAGTGTCAGGAAGGAGCTCTACTGCTCCACGAAGGGAGACTTTGACTCACACAGTCACTTCATTATGTTAAAAGGTCATGGGGGGCCAGCCCAGGGGCGTAGCAGTTAAGTTTGTGCACTCCGCTTTGGCAGCCCAGGGTTCACAGGTTTGATCCTGGGCACAGACTGATGTACCACTTGTCAGCCACGCCGTGGTGGCGTCCCATATAAAGTAGAGGAAGATGGGCACGGATGTTAGCCCAGGGCCAGTCTTCTTCAGCAAAAAAGAGGAGGATTGGCAACGGATGTTAGCTCAGCGCTAGTCTTACACACACACACTCAGGGCTAGTCTTACACACACACACACACACGGCATTGGCAAGAATGAAATATGTTAAGTCATGCTTTAAAAGTATGGCAGATTATTTGAAGTTTAAAAAATAAATGCCCAGTACTTTTTTCCTGCCTCAACAGTCACAAAGGTATTATTATAAGCATGAATTAAACTCACCCTCCACAGACAAAAAGGATAAAGGGTAGAACTCAAAATCTCAAACCAAAGTAGTAGTGCTCCTAAGGCCCCAGTGCTCTGCAATGTTCCCCCACGGATCTCTCACATCATCTGTTCTCTGAAAACCTGACGCAGTAAAATCAGGGGTTTCTTCTAAGGTCCCAGATTGAGCCATTGGTGGTGTTGCTGGCATCAGAGCCCATGAGCCATGAGCCTCTGCCTGAAACACAGAATCAGGTCTCCTGGGTCTGTTCCAGGTGAAACAGACTGATCGAACACCTTCCAAATGAAGGTGCTCAACTCTCGAAGAGTCCTTTTGATCCCAAAGAGTCAAGAAAACATTTGTGGGCAACACCCCTAAGTCCTCACAGCCCTGATGGCAGCAGAGACTTGACTCTGGCATAAGAGGGGAACCAGAAGCCTGATTCCCACCCCAGCCCCACCTGGGCCCGGCACAGGTCTGTTCTCTCCTCTTGGGCTCCTGGGTTCTGCCTCTCCCAGACAAGCTATCACATGTTTACAGAGCATTTCACTGTGTTTTAGAATTGTCTTCTAAATGGTCTTATTTTTGACTGGTAATACAATCACAAGGTTTAAAAAGTAAGAAGCCATGAAGAGCATTCCTCCCACCCTGTGCCCCATCTGCCCACTTCTAATGCCCTCAAAAAACAGGGACTTTCCTGGTTGTTTCCCTCCTTCCTTCCTGCATGTGTTTCCTTCCAGAGATTTTTTTAAATGCATATACAACATTTTTCAGAAGTGTATTCTCCCTCATCGCAATTTTCTGCATGAACGGTAGCATACTCTACATATTATTCTGCACTTTCTTTAAGAACATCCTGCAGATCTTGCTGTATCAGTAGAAAACCGCTTTTTTCCTTACAGCCAAAAAGTATTTCATTAAAGTACCATAATTTGATGGAAATTTTAAGTGATCGTTTCCAATCTTTTGCTATTAAAATCTCGTAATGAATGATTCCACACATGTCATTTCACACATGGGCAAGTGTAATTTACAGAGTGATTCCTTAAAGTGGAACTGCTGGGTCAAAGGGTATATGTGTTAATATTTTGAGAGGCAGTCCCAAAGTGCCCTCCACAAGGGCTGTGCCAATTTACACTAGTTTTTTTTTTTTAATCTTTGTAGTTCTTTTTAAATAAAAATTAATACATTTGATTTACTTAAAATCATAAGCTTACAGAAAGATAGACTGTAGAGAGCCAAAGCAGCACTGTCAACAGTCTAGTGAGTGCTCTTTATCAACCGTCTTTAAAGACCTGATTTTAGGGTACTGAAATGCTGGTTGCCACCCCTTCTTGCCCCTCTCTCCTCCTGCCCCTCCACCTCACCCTCTGGGGACTGGAGAATCGGTAAAGCTCTCTTATGGATGAGGCCCGAGCCTCCCTGTGATGTCAGGAGCACCCGGGTTGTGCCCACAGCTCCGCTGGCACACTGACTGAGGTGTCATTCCCCACGGGAGACTGAGGAGAGAGCCCTCAACGGCACAGTGATTCCAACCCAGAGTGGGCAATGGAGTCTTGGTGGGCCGGGGAGAGGGTGGATACAGGAAAGGCAAGACATATAGCTGTTTTTCTAACATAAGCTACAAAAGGTAAAGTCTGGCAAAGCCTTGGTTGGCAGGGATACGCAGAAGGCAGAGGGCGACGCCAGGACAGGGGGCAAAGGGTAAAAAGGCAGCCGGTGCTGCTTTACAGAAGCAGGAGCAATCATGGGTTAACCATGCCTACCACCATCACTCTCCTTCCAGCTCGGCACCGCCTCGTTGGGTCTGCACAGTGGACTAGAAACATTCTAGCTAACACTGAAAAATTAGAGGAGTTCACATTAAAAAAATCCGGATTTTTGGTTTCTCTCAAAAATGCCCCTGACCCTGGGCCTGTATTCTCAGAGGGCTCCAGTCACTGGAGGGGAGCCCGGTTACCCTCTGCTCAGGCCCCACCACTCCCTCCCCGCCCTTACCCACAGGGCTTGACTCTCTGTTCTGGGCCTGCCTTGGAAGCCATTTGAATTTGTTGTTCAGCATTCATTTACAACTCTGAACACTTTGCTTCCACTCACCTTCCCCATCTTACTGAACTACTGCAGTGGCAGCCCAGCCAACCGTCCTTCTTGAGTGCTTCCTCAGTGGCAGGCGTGGCACTACAGGTAACCAACACCACGGAACCCTCTGAACGCTCTGGTGTTACTGTCCACAAGCAGGCAGCTCAACCACCAGGGCTGGCTTCTTCATAAAGCCACGCCTGAAGTTAACACCACACCACGCAACACCGCCTCCTTGCGGTCCCAGGAGAGAGAAGGTGGATGTGTGCCGGCAACACCGCTAAGCAGGTATTAATTCCACCAGCAGCACAGCCGAATCAAAGAACAGCAGGGCCAACTGCCCAGGTCTCCTCATGAGGAATGTCTAGCAATAACACTGAATGAAATCAAAGAGCTGACACACTTCACAGAATCAGCGCTTTCCCCCACTGGGGCAAAGGCGAGGGCTCCACAGAACAGTATCTCTCTCAGGGAAGAGAGTCCACACAAATTGCCTAGACCCTACTAGAACTATCCAGAAAGATACTCATCCCTCCTACCCACCCGCCCCACACCACAAACACACACTTACCACCTTCGTGTCCTACTGGCTTTCCATTCAGCTGTGCCCATGACTTTGGTCCACCTGGCACTGAATTTGTATTCTGAAAGAAGGAAGAAAAAAGAGAAACAGCCCAATAGGTCTGCAGTCCATCACTAAGAGAGTTAAATAAGGTGCCCATAACCGCCCGGTGGCGCAGCGGTTTAGTTCGCGCTTGGCAGCCCAGGGTTCGCACGTTCGGAACCCGGGCGCCCGCCGACGCACTGCCTGTCAGCTACGCCGTGGCGGCGTCCCATATAAAGTAGAGGAAGATGGGCATGATGTTAGCCCAGGGCCAGTCTTCCTCAGCAAAAAGGGGAGGATTGGCGATGGATGTTAGCTCAGGGCTGGTCTTCCCCACAAAAAAAAAAATTAAAAAAATAAGGTGCCCATAGGCCCACACCTTAGGTTCAAACCCTACAGTGACATATCCACCACCACTTGCTGAGCAGCATCCAACCATGGGAGATTCCCAGGCAGCATCCCACTCAGTGCAGCAACCAAGATGTCAGGAACTGCCCGCCCACGTTACAGATGAGGGGAAGTGACCGGCTCAGAGTCACACAGCTGGTTATACAGCAAAGCCAGGACTTGAACCCATGCGCGCCTTCATGCTCCACTCCAGAATATTCTGTCAAGTTGTCTCGCCTTCTTACACAGAACTACTTTGTCTTGCTCCAGAAACAAAGACCAAACCCCAGTTCTAGCACGTGTCTCAAAAACTGTGTGCCACTGCTAACAGAGGAGGGTAAACATGGGAAAGCCGACAGGCCTGATCTTTCACTGGATGGGCCACTGCACTGCTTTCCATAATTACAGTCATGAGTCACTTAACGACGGGGACATGTTCTGAGAAATGCATGGTTAGGCGATTTCGTCGTTGTGCAAACACCACAGAGTGTACTTACACAAACCTAGATGGTACAGCCCACTACGCACCTAGACTATATGAGACTACTCTTATGGGACCACGATCATATACACGGTCCGTCACTGACCAAAACGTGAAGTGGCGCGTGACTGTACTGTCATTCTACAAGGCACAACTCCCCAAGTGAGAGGCTTCCTCCTCCGCTAATCTGGACTTGCCTGGCTTGGACTCAGTCCTCCGGCTAACCTTTGCTGAAAGCTCAGTATGGGCTAGGCATTATGCTAGGAGAGCCCTGCCCGACCAAATCCTCCCACACCCTGGGAAGGGTCTAGTCATATCTCGACTGGGGCTCAGAAAGGAGCGACTAATCCCAACTAGAGAGGCAGGACCAGGACTTGTCCCTACTCTGCCTGTGTCCAGAGCACCTTTGGGTTCCCAGTCTCCAAGCTCATCTGCCTTTCTCAACAACATTCAACTTAGCTTTTCTCTTCTAACTAAAGTAAAGAAACAAAAAACAAGGCTGACGCAGCATAAAGTTTCATCCCCAGCTGAATCAGATATCAGATTAAATAATTACTCTTTCCCAACCACCCCTTCCTATCCAGGCCCCTGCCACCACTGCTACACACACTCAACGCAGACGGCTGCTCTCCTGCCATCAAAGCAGAGCTCACCAGGTGTAACAGTCCATTTACTCATCAGGAGTTGCCCTGAGTTGCCTGACATGGGTGGTCTGGAATGCCCACAGGTCTCCCCCACACTGACCACATAAGGGACGTGCCAGCAACATAACGGGACAGAGAAGTTGGGGTTGGACAGTCCCTCAGGGAAGAGCGAGCCTCCAAACCCCACAGGAAGCAGAGGGCACTGGGGCCAACCCATAGCCTCCCACTTGGTGTCTGCAGCCAAAGGAACAACGCCCCCGCCCTCCTCCACCAAAGGCACTAAACTGGAAGAGAATGCCTGCAGGGCCAAGAAACGGTTACCAACGTTCCTGGCAAATCTCCCCCCAAGAGGAGAACTGCTGTAATGCCTCTGGGGTGAGGTTTTAGAGGTTGGAAAACATTGGGAGTCTCTTCTTCTTCCCACCACTGCACATGGGAGAAAACCAGGGAACAGCCGAGAAGGCTGAGTGACCTGTGTGCTGGCTCCAGGATGGGCCTTTTTGACCCTGACAACAGAAGTTCCCTCAGCACTTTTTTTCACTAGATGCCCAGGACTGTGCCCAGGCCCCAGCTCAGACTCTCTAGTGGGGGGTGCAGGCACCAGTGTTTTTCACAGGCTCCAAAGGCAAGTTCGATGTACAGCCAGGGTACAAATTAAGTTTCAAATTCTGGGAAACAGATACAGACTCAACTCCATGTACCCTGACTGGTTAACAGGCCCCACTGGATTTAGGCCAATGAACATGGAGTCTCACATGAATATGGATTTTTTTTTCTTTCTCTTAAATTTCAAAAGCACAGTTCAGTACTGGGTACTGAACTTCAGTACCGGGGGAGGGTACTCTTCTGGCAAAGCCATAAACTTTCCCCACAGATCAGGGATGGCATCTCCCACCTTCTATGGCCCAGGTGGCAATAAAAACTAAAATATGGTAGTTCAAGTTGTTTTCAAGAAAGCTGGTGAATGCTAGGTATCTATGTCTAGATTTCTTTTTGTCTTCTAAAAGGGTCATAGACTTCTCACCTAGATTTCTAGCTACCAGCTAAGTATATCCTCCTGCAGATCTCTGTAACCCACCAACAGACTCCGATGGACTGAGTATATTATCAGCTTTGCTTGGTTAAATCATGACTTCCTGCTTAGAAAAACATTTTAAATGTATCAACAAATAAAGGATTATAGCTCGGTACTTCCCAAAGTGTGTTCTAAGGAACACTAGTCCCTAGAGACATTCAGTTAAAAAGGTTTCCTAGGACAAATGAATTTGGGAATGCTGTTGATTATGTCCTCTTCTTAAAGAGTCTTAGTACATATTAGCATATTAAAGACACTGAGAAGAAGTGTAACAGTAAAGGAGCTTGCTTAATTTTGTTTTTCAAACTCACTTGACCACTGAACCTTTCTGCGGCCAACACTTTTTTTTTATTTTCTATTGAGGTCATAACAGTTTATAACATTGTGAAACTTCAGTTGTACATTATTATTTGTCAGTCACCATACATACGTGCCCCTTTACCCCTTGTGTCCACCCCCAACCCCCTTCCCCCCTGGTAACCACTAATCTGTTCTCTGTGTCCACATGTCTGTTTATCTTTGTGGCCACACTTTTTGTTTTACGGCACTAGTTTCCATGCAGCACATTTGGGGGAACTCTCATCTGGCCAGAGTGACCTCACCTCAAGGTAAGTCAATAGGAATCAAATAAGGTGTCTGTATTCTATTCTATATTTGGGGTCTTTCTCCAAAAGTTGCAGATTAAAACACCTCATCAGTGACCATGACAACTTTCATGCTCCTTTTCCAAAGTCACTCACCAGGTTTGCCTCTGGAATAAACGGGTCAAGGCCACCCTTCTCAGTGACAGCTCCTCCCAGTCCCCAACAACAGAAGCATGTGGGGCTCCAATGCCTGGGCAACAATAAGGACGGGGTCCCCAGCACCTACCTCCTGACTGATTGACTGTGTCGGTTTCTGTAAATTGGAGACAGATTTCTGCAAACCCGGCTGCGGCAGCGACTCCGGCGGCTGAGAGGCCGTCGCACTGGAACTAGACAAAGGCAGGACACACGGTGGAGATGAGATACGGCACAGGCCACACCGACGAGGCCCCGCTGCATTTCCGAGAGCCACAGCTGCTCACTGGGAGCAAGACCTCCTGTGACCAACAAAAACAATACCTTCCCGAGCAGACGCTTCTGCGGCAAGAACAGTGAGAAACCAAACCATGTCTGAGGTCTCTTCACTGACACCTTACAGGACAGTCCTCTGTCTTCTTGCAGAGCCTTCTGTTTGCAAAAACTGAAAGCTCACTGCAAACAATGAAGTGATGGAGGGTGTGCCAACGGGGAAACTGAGTCACTGCAAGGAAGGGAATCTGAGTCCCTTACAACCTGACCAGGAGCTCACAGCTACCAGGACTGACTGCTTTGAAATACGAGCAGATTCTTTTACTTTCTCTTGGCTTAGAAAAGAAATATATGCTTATAGTAAAAATAAGTTTATAAATATATATAACACAGAATTCATCATGATCTCATCCTCCAGAGAGAAACTCCAAGCAGATTTTTCTATACATATTAACACGTATTTTTTAACACAAGTGGGATAACACTATACATACAATTCCGTAACTTTTTTTTTACTTAATGTATTTAACACCTTTTCATGACAATACATACGAAATCTACCTCTTTCTTTTAATGACACAGTACAACTGAGTGGGCCATAATTTACCAATCTCCAATCTTTTTTTCTATTACAGATAAAACTGGAATGAGCATTTCTGTATAAATATCTTTGCACACTTTTGTGTAATTCAGCAGTGTATAAGTTCTTAGAAATAAAACTGCTAGATCAAAAGATGTTTTGAAATTTAAAAGATATTGCCAAACTGCTGTCCAAAAAAGGTTGTGTCAGTCAGTTTACACTTCACAGGTAATCTTTTGAGAGAGCAACAAGAAAGGGTTCTGAAGGAAGATTTCTGCTGATTCAGCAGCTTTCCAGCCATTCTTTCTCTTCAACCTCCCACCCGACAAGACTCAAGGAGGGCAGCAATGCACCCAATGCCGGGGGATCTTCTGTAAGCTGAAGCCAAATTCTACACATATACTCTTCCAAGGTTTACTTAACCCAAGTAATTCGCCATACATGATTATTACAAATAAAGGCCACTGATCATCCTCTTACATCATCTCCACCTAAAATAGAAGCTGCCAGGTCATGTCACTCTTGTGTTCTCCAAATCTAAGCAGCAAGTCCCAGCAGTTATGGCCCCCCACTCCACCACCTCCCTCATACCCCAGAGGACATAGCCCTGGGGCAGCAGAGAACCAGCACCTGGGATCTGCTGCCTTCTGCAGCACTCTCTTTATCTTGTAAAACAGGGAAGTTTTACAAAAGCTACCGTGGCCACTTCCAATGAGAAAAGGACACTGGGTTCACCTACGCTTTCTGGATCCTGAGCATCAGCAGCCAGACCACGAGGGATGCAGAGCAAGAAGGTGCACGAGACCAGGTTGTTGTGTGCCCACTCCCCACAGGCAAACCCCAGCAGCAGGTTTCTGCCTGCAGCCTTGGCAAGGCCCTGTGCCTCTCTAGTCCCCTCCCAGCACAAATCCTCTTTCCTGGACACCCTCAACACCGGAAGCCAGTCAGAGAAGACTTGCAGCAGCAGGAGACGAACGAAGGCTCAGGTGTCAGAGGCGATCGCCCAGGCTGTGCACCCTGGGGAGAACTGGAACCTGCCTGGCCTCGTGCTTTCAGCCCCACCAGACGGCAGCAGCTGCAACAGTTGCTCTGTTTCTCTAATGACGATCTCTGTGACAGATCCTGGGCCTCCTAACGCTCCCGTAAGTGCTGTGTTGGCAGTGGGCCTTCAGGGACACTGCATACTGACTCCAGATAACAAGGATCCTGGACTGTTCTCCTTCATAACTGGGTCTGTTCAGAGCAACTGCAGCAGCCTGTATGGGAAGCTGCTGGGCCCTCAGTGGGGAAGGCTACCTTCTCAACCCGGACCAAGCAACAGGGACCACTACCAGAATGGAGTGTTCAAGACCAGCTCTGTTCACACTGGCTCTTACAGGAACTGGCTCTGAGTTATTGCATAAGCTCCTCCAGGGTGATGAGGCCTTTCCTAATAAGGCACAGGGGACACTGGCCACTGGGGACAAGGCAGCCCACAGAAGCGCTGCTGTACTGGCTCTAAAAAAAGCCAGGAAAAATGAAGGCAGGGAGCAAGAAGTAACTAAAAGCAGCAGGAGTCCGGGTGAACGTTTCCTCTGGTTTCTCCCCAGTTCTCTGCCCTGCTGCTGCGAGGCCTGTGCCGCCTCCTGCCGAAGGGAAAGGTGCCGGCGCGGCCCCCGAAGCTCCCCGCGTGCCCTCTGCCCTCACCTCTTTGGGTCTTGCTGATCCTGCTTGTTTGCCCATCCCGTTCCGTCCTTGGGTACTATAACGATGTTGGGGTCGTTTCCTTTGTTTTCAGACTTCAAGCTTGGCAGGTTTGCAGGTGGTGGCATACGCCGGGCTGTGGCAACTTTCCCGAGACTCTGTAAGCCATGTCTAGGAATAACTGCGGACAGAGAGGGATGGAAACAGATATCGCACAAGAAAGTTACAGAAGGAAACAGGTTGGATTCATTCAGCACTCTTTCAAACTCTGAGTGATAACGACAAAGGCACCCAAACAAAAACAAGGGGCAGACCGCCGTGCCAAACAAGAAGTGCTTGGTAGTCACTTTACAAGCTCTTCACCAAGAACCCGAGACACAGGAGCTGCTGAAATCTGTGCGGAGGCTTCCATTTTACTAGTGGGCAGGAGAAGGCTCAGGGAGTTTACGACATGCGTGAGGAGCCAGGCCCAGAAACCTCCATCCCACACAGTAACCACCTCTCTGCAAGCTGAGACTGCTCTGGCCTCATTACAGCAAGACTGAAAGGACAGCCTCTGTCTAGTTCCAAGCCAAGCCTGAGCAGGGCCCCCGACATTCATCAAATCCTCAGGGGATGTGGATAGTATCAACAGGAACTTTTCCCACTAAATTCTAGAATACTGGAACCACGAAATCTAAAAAGGGTAACTCTAATGCAAATTAAGTTCCATCCTACCCACCAAGCTAAAAATATCCATGGCTTCAATATAATAAGTTAGATGCGGAAATAATCCCACTACAGCAGTCAGGATATTCCAGGCTTGGAAATAGAAGCAGGGAGGTTCTGCTTCCCCAGAACTGCCGGGTGACTACGACATGCCCAGAAGACTGGTGTGCACGGACCACATCCATCTAACCAGACAGGGGACTCTGGGTTTTCACGGGCCTTGACCTGGAGGTTCAAGGAGGTTTCTGTATAAATATCTTTGCACACTTTTGTGTAAGTAATTGTAGTGTATAAGTTCTTAGAAATAAAATTGCTGGATCAAAAGATGTTTTGTAATTTAAAAGATATTGCCAAACTGCTGCCCAAAAAAGGTTGTGTCAGCCAATTTACACTCCACAAGCAATCTTTTGAGAGAGCAACAAGAAAGCGTTCTTAAAGGAAGACTTCTGCTGATTCAGCAGCTTTCCAGCTTTCCACTAAAGGGAAAGCATGAAGCACTGGCCTTCACGCTTGGTTCTTACCTGAGGACCTGATCGCATCTACTGATTTTCCTTTATACTTATCAAACAGGCTGAGAGTCGAATACTTGCTTTTCCCATCCTTGCCCTTGGTTATTTGCCCCAAACGATCGGACATTGCGATGAAATGTCATCTAGTAAGGAAATTTTTCTCAGCACCGCTCCCAATCTGCCTTTGAAATGGAAAAAAAACTGTGTTAATCCACCAGCACCTCTGATTCAGTGGATTGAATCCTTTAGCATGGATCCCCTTGAAGATCTGAAGAGAGCTTTGGACTCTTTCCCTAGAAAAATGCCCTTACCATGCACAGGCAGTTTGGCTCGCATTTAAAGAACACTTGTAGACACACCCCCATCCCCACAGTGTGAAGAACTCCCTGTCTGAATCACTGGAACCCACTGCTCACCAACTACATGGAAATGTAAACTTTCACATACACAGTCCTCTTTCCAAGTAAAGGAGAGCTCTCCAAGATGGAAAAATAAGTGTTCCTCACTTGTAGCCACATCCATGTAACATCAAGAATAAAGCAGGCATAACAGGGGAGGTACACCACCCACTTATGCAAGGCCGTTCATTTCAAGGATGAGCAACACCAAATCAAAGGGAGCAACCAAGGCCAGTAAATCATTCGGGAACAGTCGGGTGCATGCACTTTTCAAAATAAAGAACCAGCATCCAGAGAGAAAACACCTGCTTAGGCAACGAGAGCAGGGCTCTCTGAGGTGCAGACCCGGAAAACAGAAAGCAAGTGCTCCCCAGGGAGAGCCCACATGGGGCTGCACTGCCTACACGTGCCCTCTCCACTTAGAGAAAATCTCGAAAAGACAACCAAGAAGCTTCTTCCTTCTGCCAATAGATAAGTGTATCAGCACTTTCCTCATCAGTTCATTCATTTACACACTCATTCATTCATTCAAATACTTGGTGAGTGGTCCGTGCCAGTGCCTTTTATTCTATACTCAACCTTGGCTACAGGTTCTAAACTTGATCAAGAAAAATAAAAACTTGTCTGAGTAATCATTATTTCCCATTGGAATTAATGTATGGAAAAGAAAGCTAAAGCATCAATTTACACATACTGATAACATGCCTTTAATGACAAAATGGAGATAACTGTAAAAACATCCACTAATAAAAGGCCTCAGTAGTAGCTGCAGCAGTAAGGTCTGCTATTTCATCCTCTTCTGAAGCCACACAGGCCAGAAGGGACACATCAGTGTGCTGGGGAAGCATTCTGCACCCTCAAAGATGATTTTAAGATAAATCTCTATATGTTATGCTCCAAGACTATAAAGCACAGAGAACAAAGATCAGTTACAAACTGAGGCCCAAAAAAAGTGAAATGAGAGATGCTGACATCACACCCCTCCACACAGCCCAAGCCCGGTGCCAAGCCAAACGTGCACAAAGTTTGCTCTTACACAACACTAGGAACACCCAGCCTTTCATTCATTCCACAAATCCTGACTGATACCCCACATCTGCCAGTCACTGGCTCAAGTGCAGGAACAGATAAGCACGCAATCGTATCAGGAAACAGTCATGAAGAACGCACGTAGACAGATGCCAATGGGTGAGCCTTGTAAGTTGGATACATAAGTGTAGGGCTCACCCACCACGTGGTCACCTTTTCTTCAGGGAAATGCTCCCCTCCTCCTCATAGGATTTCAGCCACCCTGGTTGGATACTTAACTCCCTTCCTCACCCAGAGCCTGGTTCAGCAGCTCCGGCCTAGGAGGGAGGCTCACATTCAGTAGCCAACCCCCGGGAAGCTAAATGAACTACAGCGTGCAGGAGAGTCAGGCACGATGAAGAAATGAACCACCAGAAACCCTCACAAGGGCTCACTGCTCCCAAGTTTACTCAATGCCAGCATCCCTCCCCAGTGTCTCCCTCATGTGCCAGGAGCAAAGGACAGCAGTGACCATGGATGGGAATCAGACAAAAGTGTCCAGAGCCTGACTGTGGTGCCCAGGGGTTCCACGACACACCCCTTTATCTTTAAATCTCCCTCCCAGAAACTGGCTCCAGTAAGTTTCTGCCCCACCCCCAAAAGTCATAACTAATAATAGCTTCCTTCCCTCAGGCTGGACCGTAGCCCCTCCAGGACAGGGACTGGATCTTACTTATGTCAGAATGACTAGTATTTAATAGGCTCTCAAATGTGAATCAACTTGAAATTCTCCATTAAGATTAGATGAGATCTAATTTTCAGACATTTCTGTCAAACCAAACCAATAGAAAAGACCACTTGTGTAGGAACCAGAACCCCCACACCCCACATTCGCACACAGGCACGCACGCGCACACACATACCCCACTATTAACAAAGCCCTTGAGATTGCCACCACAGTGACAGCAAGCAGTGGCCCCTGCCTCACAGAGCTGACCCCTCTAGAACAGGGGTCGGCAAACACTGCTCAGGGCCCCACCAATGGCTTGTTTCTGTGAGGCCCTCAAACCAAGAATGATTTTCTTTCTTTGTCCCTTTTTTTTACATTTTTTTATATTTGTTTTAAAAAAACAAAAAATATGCCACAGGACCACAAAGCCACAACGTAGAAAAAGTTTGCTGACCCCAGGTTTAAAAGGAAAAGCCTCAAAGAAGCACTTTCAAAGGTCTCTGGGTGGGAAATAGATGGGCAGCCTGAGAGCACCCATGAAGAGGACCTACAGCTCCAGCAGGGGTCCGCCAAAAGGGTGCAGGCAGAGGGACAGAACATTTGTCTTTCTTCACCAGCGGGAGTCTGTTGGGGAGGGGGAAATCTCCCCTTCTAATCTCGTGTTCTTATGGCTGGATAAATAATAAAATTGGCACAAACCAGATTAACAGGAGAAAATGCAATTTAATATGTACATATCAGAGATCATAGAAAAAGGATGCTCCAAGAGTGAACAAAGCAGGCAGTCTATACATCTTTTTATGCAAAGAAACAATAAATTTGTGATAAATGACAGGACAAACAAAACTTAGGTTTGAGGTATGTAATTAGCGAGGAATTTAAACAGAGTTTAGGCTTGAGGTAGTAAATTAACAAAGTTTGTTTATACAGGCTTCTTGGCCCTGAATTCCTAGCTCTGGAGATAAGGAGGATGCAGGGAGAGCACATTTCACATGGCCGATTTATTTCCTGCTTTCACCAGGAACAGAGAGAGGAGGGTCAGAATGCCCTTTTTGCTTCCCAAAGCAAAGCAAGCAACTTTAACCAAAATAACCCATACGCCATTGTGGGATACTTTGGGGAGGCCTGCCCTGGGCCCCAAGGAGACTATTCTATGGACTAGGACAGGATACTTAGGGACTGTCTATTTAGCACCCTTTTTACAAACTCTGTGTGGCATGCTGAGTAACAAAGCACACATTGACACCCTAATTCCCAGAACCTGTGACTATGTTACCTTACCTGGCAGAAGGGACTTTGCAGGTGTGATTAAATGAAGGATCTTGAGATGGGGGCTTATCCTGGATTATCTGGGTGGGCCCAATGTCATCACAAGGGTCCTCAGAAGAGGGAGGCAGGAGGGCCTGGGTCAGAGAGGTGTGACAATGGCAGCAGAGGTTGGAGAGATGCTCTTTGGAGATGGAAGGGGCCACGAGCAGAGGAAGAAAGGCACCTCGAGAAGCTAGAAAAGGCAAGGAAGCTGATCCTCCCCTGGAGCCTCCAGGAGGAGCACCGCCCTGCGACACCCTGATTTTAGCCCATGAGACTCACTTCTGACTTCTGACCTCCAGAACTGCAAGAGAATGAATTTGCTTCCAGCCACTAAATATGTGGTAATTTCTAACAAAATAGAAAACTAATACACTCATCTATTCAACACTTTTATCAGGCACTACCATGTGCCCAGCACTGAGCTGGGCCTGGGATACAGCAGAGGATAAGCTGGACACAAGCCCCACCCTATAGCCCTAGGCCTACAGCCTACAGATTTAATAGGACACCCCAACGGTCACCGAACGAATCATAAGAAGTACATTCTGGAATCTTTCACTTCTGCACAATGATGAAAAACGCTAAATCTCTGCTGTCCCTGACCACATCTTTCACCTGACGGCTGAAGCTACGAACATTTCTGAATAAAACCAGCAGTGCCTCCTTCCCAGCTACACACCATGCGGGACTACAGATTTTGCATCGTTCATCTAAATTCAGATAACTAGTTCTTACTAAATTAAAAACCAAATCAACAAAGGCAAGAGAAGGAAAAATTATTTACCAGCCACTCTGGGCCACCAAATTTCCACATTAAATCTTAACATGCTTGACTTTTTAAGATCAAATGTCTTTTAATTCTGAAACTTGACCAGAAAATATTTGTTTCTATAGGTAGTGCTAAAAAGTCTTCTTAAAATCTGTTAGTCCAAACTTCTGCCAGTTCACTGATACAAACAGATCTTTATTTGATTCTGCACTGCCTGGGCCTGCGGGCAAAGGTTAGCGTGGACACACATAGCTCCTGGCGGGTCTTCCTGGTGACACTACGCTTCTCTGAGAACTAACCAGTCCCCACCCCCAGGAAGCACTAGTACACCAGAGGCCTGACCACACCCCCACTCCTGGCACCCCTAAAAAAAAATAAAGAAAAACTCTAGGCAAACAGGAGCCATTCTCCTGGGAATTTAGAACTGTGCCTAAGAGATGTCAGTCAGTCTACAACCGCTACTTGAGTTGTGTTCTTCCAGTAAATCCAACCACTCCACAGATACTAACTGAGCACTGACTATGTTTCCAGGTGAAGTGCTTTACACACCCTGCGACCAGAGCCTTGGTGAGACCAACAGGACACACTGCACTAAACTTGCACATACACTGTTTTTGGAATGCCCCGCCTCCCACTTTTAAATCAAGTTTCGCACCTACTGGGCACACTATTGACCTCTTTAGACCTCAGTTTCCCCATCAACAGAACTGAGGGGCCAAGACAAGATTCTACAAGTACCAGTGGGTTCTAAAATCAAACACATCAATGTTAATAACCCACAGCCATGGAATTACAAATGATTTATTGTCAAAGCAGCCATCTCTTATCACACATCTGGGATTGGATTCTATATTCCTATATAAACCTGGGTGCTAACAGGCAATGCAACCGAGTCACCATTGCTATGGGAACAGCACCTGTAGAGGATGGGGCCTGATACTTGTTCATTTTAATGCTCCCCAGTATAACTGCACAGATGGAGGTTCCTTCAGGCCGGATTTCCCCTTAGAGCAGGGGTTGGCAAATGACAGCGAGCCTGAAGAGGAATATGCAAAAAAGGCCATACACGGCCCACAAAGCATAAACCATTTACTGTCTGGCCTTTTACAGAGTAAGATTACAGGCACTAGCCTTAGAGCTCGCAAGGCTTCTTTCACTAAGCCAGATTTCATTGCATAAATATCCAAAACACAAATATAATCATTGGGGTTTCCCCAGTTGTATGCATCTCCAGAGAAGCGGTGCCATACTTGGGGCCCAGCCCAGGCCCACACCCATCGAGCTACTCTGCTTGCCTGCTGGTTTTCACCAACACCAGGCCAGGAGCACTAACTGTGACTAGGGGTTTAACCAGCTTCCAGATATCTGCTGACTTTCTATCCGTCAAAACACACACACGCGCGTGTGCAGCCTCTTCAGATGGCAGACAGAAATAAAGGCAAACATCTGGCTGTGAATCATGAAGCTGGTGGAGGCGAGAGAACGTGCTTCTTGGTGGGCCAGAGGTGTGTCATTCAAGCCTGACTCACGCTTGGATCCGTGGGACAAGAACTGGCTGATGCACCAGGCCCTGCAGGCTGGCACAGACTGAGCCTGGCTTGCAGCCACGGCTTTTACACTGCTTTCTCTCCCTTTCATAGGCAACAGAATTCATTTTTCCCCCCAAACAAAATCTAATTTGGATCCTCAGTATTACATATAAAACAGATGCAAGCCAAGGAAGGGGGCCCTGCCTGTAGCCCACTCCACACCGTGGTAACCCCTCCTTTCCCACAGCAGCCACCCTGAGGCACTGCCCTGGGGCTCTAGAGCATTTTGAAAATGGCTGGCCTGAAAGAAAATACTGTCATCAGGCAGAGGAAAAAAGGGCCCAAAATCCACCTGAAGATAGCTTTGGAGAGCGAAGAAAAGGACATTTAAAAAACGAATACAGGTCTGCATATTTTGGCAAGTTATCTAAAGAAGTGCTTCAAGAGGCTTGGACTTTGCTAGAAGAAAAACAACAAAGGTTCGCCAACAAAGGCAACTTAAAACCAAGCCCCGCCTCTCCAGACAGTAGTCCCACCTGTCAAACAGGTTACTGAGACTGCCTACTATCTGCCCACCAGAGGGAAAATCTCCCCTCACTCCACCTTATCAAAAGCCACTTCCTGGTAACAGGATTAATTTCACTTTGTACTTGGGTACCAGCCAGTGTCAGGCACCCACCTGGCCAGGCAATTTGGGATGCCCTGTAATTCACAGGGGAACCACTACAGCCACACATTCAGGGCTAATCACAGTGCAGTGGCACTTCTGAGAGCCAGGCACCCTGCTGAGCCCTCACGTGCCCTCGCTCCCAACTGCTCACAAGAGCCCTTTCTGGAAGATAAACCACTGTCATCAGCCTGCTTTACAGAGAAGGACACTAAAGTGCAGTCCAGATAGAGAAGTAACTTGTTCAAGGTCACAAGACTACCGAGTGCTGGAGCCAGGCTTGGAGCCCAGGCAGGGCAAAACCAGGCTGCAGACTAGATGCCCAAGGGGACCCTGACTCCAGGCTGCTGTTGCTTTACCTGTAGGAGGGCAAGCGCAGACAGGAAAGAGATGCATTGGTTCTGACATGAGTCAGCCCAGGCTCAAAGGCTGCCTTCTGGCTGACTGCATAGATGATGGTTTGGACAAAGTCTTCAAAGATAAGCATTTTTCTTTATCCCAATGCTGCCAACAGCCAGATTTACATCCAGGCTTTTCACTCTTCACAGGTCACCCTAATTCCAGTAACATACAGTCAAAATCATCTGCTTTCTCCAGTAGTCCTCAACCCTCAATACATTATCACCATGTGGCTCTTTCCTTCAGTCACCAATATCGATGAAGGACCTAAGCATGCCACGGTTGTGAGGCACAAGCAGAAGCCCCCAACCTGGGGTGGGGAGAAAGGAAGGCGGAATTTCTCTGTATACAAGGAATGGAAAGATCCCACTGCTGGACAACACATACCAAAAAGCATGATTCAACAAGAATAGAAATCGAGAGCAGCAGACTGGACAAACGCTTCAGGAAACCACATGGGCCAGGAAAGGACATGGTCATTGGACAGTACACTTGTTAAGTCTCAGTCAACATGTAAAAAACCATCACCATGAAATCCAGGTACAAGATTAATAACTAAGCCCATCCATCCTTCTCAACATGCCAGCATTTGGCAAAAAAGAACTTTGACATAGGAGAGGCGCCACATCCCCTATTTCAAATTCTCAGATGTTTACTGACCACTATGTGTGCTGGACGCCCGAGCTACCAGGGGCTGGGGATGTGGAGACTATGAAGATTCCATCCCTGTCCCCAGAGCAGGCTCCAAAAACATTTTCTGTGAAGGGTTAGAGAGCAGGTATGTTTGACTTTGCTGGCCACACAGCGCCCATGGCAACTACTCAACTCTGCCCAAGGCTGCGCTGTTGCATGAAAGCAACCACAGACAACATAACAAAGGGACATAGTTGTGGTCCAATATAACTTTATTTACAAAAACAGGAGGCTGGTCAGATACAGGGCTGCAGTTTGCTGACGCCTAATCTAAAGAGAGAAGCAGATATGGCAAAGAATACATTACAGCAAGAGGAATTCAACAAAAAGGGTTTCACACGTGCACCAAGACGGGCTGAGGAGTGGGGGCAGCCTGGCTGGGTTTTGCAGGGGAACTTCCGCTGCCTCACTCAGCAACAGCACAACGAATCACTCTCCACACCTCCAGCTTTCAGAGGCTCCCTACAGGGCACCAGTCAGAAAAGCAGAGGTGGCTTTCAAGAAGCACACAGCATCCACATTTCTCTATGCCCATACAGAAAGCTAGAGCCTGGACGATCTGCAGCACAATCCAGTCACTGCACCTGCAGAAGCCCAAGCAGGTGAGGTTTCTGCAGAAAAGGTATATGGCATGCCTGCAGGATACAGTACAAACCTCTTCAAGAATAAGCTGCTTGAAAACGAGGCGAGAGGGAAGAACAAAGGGGTGGAAGTGGGGTTTCTGGTAACCCAGCGTCTTTACAAGCCACCACCAAAAGAGGGCCACACCCCCCAGAGCAAGCAACAGAAATTAAAAATAAGAAACAAGGTCTGTGCTGGAGGACCAAAGCACTTCCCCAACCCCACTTCTGCACAGCTGGGTTTTTAAGCCCCATCCTTGCCTACCTGAACCACACAACAGTCAGCTCTCCCTGTCCGGTCCTCAATCCCCCTCTACCAGAACCAAACCAGATCCTGAGCACCTGCTCACACACCTTTAACATCATCCCATTGCTCCAGGGTCAAGTCCAAACCCTCTAGTCCAACACACTGGCCTCAAACCACCACCCAGTCTCATCCCCACTCCCGCGACGCACCCCCCAACCCCACGGCCCACCAGTCTCATCTCTGCAAAACATAGGGTTTGCATCTCGCCTCCGCCCCACACTGGCCTGTTTCCTCATGGATTAAATAGAGATGAACACACAATTACCCACCTCACAGGTCTGACGTCAAGAACAAACGAGAGAATGAATACAACACACATGATCCACTTGCCCTTAGTACTCACTTGCCCTTAGAAGGTTCTCAACCAACGGCAGCTATTATCCCGGCTCTATGCTGTTCACCTCTCAGCTGCCCAGCCCCACTACTCACCCCTCCAGGCTCCTATGCAACCAATGTGGCCTCCAATTTCCCGCCCACCTCCGGGCTCCTACAGCCCGGGTGCTGGCACACCTGACACTTGTACTTCCATCTCCTGTGCTCCAGGGACCTGTCCCCACTTTGGTGCATCACAGCTTAAGGGCTGTGAGGCAGACAGCAGACCTTCAAAACCATGAGCATAAATTCATGGATGTTGAGGATCTGTTGGCGGACCCCTTTAATTAATTCTCAGGAGACAGAGATACACTGTAATTCTCAGAAAATCCTCTTGAGATAAATACTCCGCTGTGACTACATTTTAAACAACACTAAACTGCCCCAGTTTCAAGGCTTCCACTTCAGGACAATGAGCATGGATAGTCACCACAATCACACACTGGTGTTACAAGACTGCTTACAGAGGCGGATGAGCCCAGTCCTGCTCATTTGTTTACTCACAACATTTTTTAGTAACAAAAGGAATATACACTTGATATAGAAAAACTGTAAAGCTTAAAAAAAAAGAAAGTTATCACCTGTAACCCAGCTCCTGACTACACTGCTGGGTCTCCCTTCACCAGCACAAGTCACTTAGATTCTGGGGCCACCATGCTGCAATACTGATTATCTGTTTCCTGCTCCTCTGTCCTGTTGTGTTTTTATTTCCTACTTCACAAGGGTTTGGCAATAAAGGTCATAAAACACTGTATATAAATTCTAAAAAGATTTACTATTTATTTTAAAAAATTGTTAAAATGATTTTAAGGAAAGCTCAGAGAGGACTGCAAACAGGCCCAGCACAAGCACTCGGGCCCAGCAGCAACTGTTTACACCCAAGGCCTTCCCCGTAGGAATGACGTCACCTGTAGCAGCTAGAATCTGGGCACCAGAGAAGAGGGAGGACAACTGGGCAGGAAGTGCCTTTCTTTAGCCCAGGAGAAAGCATTCCTCCCACCCTCCCAGACCCCATGTTCTCCTTCTCACAGACTCACTGCTGACAGAACACAGGAGGGTGGAGAGGCAGAGACTGGCTCTGTCATCTACCAAATAGCAGCCCCTGCTGACTGCAGAGACTCAAACCTACCCCAGAGGTAAGTGACAGGCCTCTCTGGGGCAGACTCTCACCACGGAGGAGGAGTTCCCTCCTGCAGGCAGTAGCTCTCTACACACAAACTGCCAGAATGGAAGGAGCCATTGAGTCCAAACACCGCCTCGGCCATTTAAGTTTGTTCTTCTGTGCAACAGGGACAGAATACCTCCTTCAGAAGGTTGATGGAAGGACTGGACATAATGGTCACGAGGTGTGATACGAACACCCCAGCGGGGAACACCCCAGTGGAGTACTCTGAGGCACAGAGCGGGGTTTCACAGATAGGCGCAGGCACTCCCCCCACGCCCTCCTCGTGGCCCCCACGGCACTCTCTGCACCTTCAGGCTCCCCCCCCTTCTCAAGAATTCCAGAGGGGAAGGACAGAGTTCTCTCTCCATATATGTAAGGAGGTGGTGACAAATGACCAGACATCCCAACCTGCCCTTTCTTCTGGGTCTCACAATACTCTGCAGCCACCATAGCAAACGGTAGCTCTAGATGTTCTGACACAAAAAGACAACCATGACCGATCATGTGAAAAAAGCAGCAGAGTGGTGTAACTGACAGACAGACACAATTACTCAAACACATATGTACATAAATATGACTGTGTGCATATGACTATACGCACACACACTCCTCCCAGAAATGGCCCTTAATTTAATTTCATTCAATTCATAGAAACACTATTTAGAATACAGGGGGGTTCTGGTTAAACATGGCAGAAGGACCATGGGCATTTACAGCTCATCCTTCCAAAACCCCCTAAAATGAAAATAAAGGACAGTGAGAACCCAAAAGACAGGGATGATTTTGCCAGACAAAGAACAGACATGAGTGGTAACAGATTTAGCAGATTGAAGGATCCTACAAACTAAGGGTTGCAGGGGGGAAAATCTCCGATTGACCCACAAAATGTCAAGGAGCTCAGGAGGTGCCTTGTAAGACGGGGAGGTGGGGATTTAAAGGTGGGAGGACTTGGTGAAAGGCTGCATGTGTAACAGCTAGCCTCCCACGTCTCCTCCCCTCCCCACTCCCCTCTGGATAAATTAAATACAAGAAGTTTAGATTTGAGAACATCAGGGTCAAAGTGGGTGGGGGTGAAGAAAGGAGCTATAAAAGAACTGAAGAGAAAATCTGAGTAGCAAATCATGGGAGCCTCAGGCCCCTCGGCCAACCTCACAGGAGGGTGGCAGACAAACATGCGCCCCTTTCTCCACACCCCAGGCAAAGACACAGTTCTCTCTTGAAAACCTACAGACACCTACACTTGGGGCTCAAGAAAAAAGGCCAGCCTCCCATCCATCCACCCTACACCGAAAGAACTCCCACTGACCCACTACCCAGTTTCCAATCACTGTGCGTGCCCAAGACCACAGACACCGAGAGACCTCAACTGAAAGACAGAGACCAGACAGACAGAAGAACCTGGAGGAAACAAACAATGCCAGGAACTAAAGATTAAAAAAATATGTAACATAAAATTAATATCCTCAGAAAATTACGAGAAGATACTGCACCCATTAAAAAAAAAAAACAAAACAGGATTTTTTTTTTTTTCCTTAAGGGACATCAGAAAACAAGAAAAAGCCCTAGGAAGAATTACACACACAAAACTCCATAACCTCAGGTTAACCATGAGAAAAATATCAGACAAATCCCAGTTGAAGGACATTCTACAGAATACCTGACCAGCACTCCTCAAAACTGCCAAGGCCATCAGAAACAAGGAAAGTCTGGAACTGTCACAGTCTAGAGGAACCTAAGGAGACATGACAATTAAATGTGGTATCCTGAAACAGAAAAGGACATTAGACAGAAACTAAGGAAATCTGAAGGAAGTATAGACTTGAGTTAATAATCCGGCATCAATATTGGTTAATTAGTTGGTACAAACACACCATACTAATGTAACATGTTTATGACAGGGGAAACTGGGAGCAGGGTATATGGGAACTCCAACATTTCTGTAAATCCAAACTATTCTAAAAAAGTGTTTAAATTTTAATTTCAATAGAAGAGACAGAAGATAAAGTCAAGGAAATCTCAGAAATATTAACAAGGAAATGAATGCTAGCCCTCCCCACCCCCCAATTAAAGGATTAATCCAGGAGTTCAAATTTAACTAAGAGTTCCAGAAACAGAGGGAAAAAAGAAGGGGAAGAAATTATCAAATAAAAATTACAAGAAAAATTCCCAGAGTTGAAGTACCCAAGATTTGCAAGGGCCCACCAAGTCCTCAGAATAATGGATGTAAAAAGAACACAAGGGATAACATGAAACTTCAGTACACTAGGGATAAAGACAATAACCCAAAAGCTTCCAAAAGCCCACTCCTCCCCCCAGAAAAGGTCCCAGGGAGGAACAACCAGAACGGCACCAGCATCATCCCCTCTCTGGGAAATGATTTTCAATCTAGAATCCAATACTCAGCTGACCAAGTCAAGTGTGGGGATAAAAAAGACTTTTTCAGACTCACACAAGGACTCAAAACATTTACCCTCTCAGAAAGTTGCAAGGCAATATGCTCTAGTAAACAGAGCAAATCACGACAGAAGCAAACGTCACAGCAGCCATTCCTGCCAGCCAGCAGCTAATTCTCCCTCCTCCTTCTCCTGGGAAGTGATCTTTTTTCCCCAGGCAGTGCATGGGACTGAGGCAGGACTGAGGGGGAGAGGGCACACCTGGTATGAGAGAAACCCATCCCCCTTGCTGGTGATCAGCTCAGAATATGTACGTGACTCACCCAGACAGGCAGAATACCTGGTTCTTTAATGACAACACGGAACCACTGGACCAACCAACCAGGAACCCGCCCACCTCTGGACTTCCACTTACTTGAATCAATAAATGTCCTTACTGTTTAAGGCAGCTTAAGAAAGTTGCTGTTATTTGATGCTCAAATTACCAGACAGATACAAACAAGAGATCCAACACAGAGAGACAAAGACAAGTCCCAGAATGACAAGTAAAGGAAGTCCAAGATGGCAGCTGTGCTATGGGCAAGAGAGCAACTGGTCCTGATGAGAGCAGGACAGAGGGTTCCAGGGCCTAAATGGAACTGACAGATTATCTCACATATCTGGGCAATTAGAAAATAGCATTTGTTGCACTTCATTAGAGCATTTGTAAAAAAAGTAGAAGATACAAGTTTTAATGTAGTTCAATTTATCAATCTTTTCTATTTTGGTAGTGTTTTCTGTGTCCTATTTAAGGAATTTTGTCTTCTCCAAGATCATAAAGATATTCTACTGTGTTTTCTTCTAGAAGCTTCATTGTTTTCTTTCATGTTTAGCTCTATAATCTATCTAAAACTGATTCTGGATATAATTTGATGTAGAAGATAAATTTTTTTCCTATATAGAGAATACAATTTTCCCAGTACTTTTTTTGAAAAGGCCTTCTTTTCCCTTTGGCATAAATTAAGTGACTATTTATGTGCAGCCTGTTTCAAGATTTCTATTCTATCAGCCTATTTGTCTATCCTCTTGCCAACATTGTACTGCTTTAACATCTTTACATTGTGCTGTCTTGACATCCAGTAGGTAAGTTCTTCAGCTCTGTTCTTCCTCAAGCAGGCTTTGATTATTCTTTGCCCTTTGCATTTTCATACAAATTTCAAAATCAGTTTGTCAATTTCCAAACAGAACAACAAAGGAAAAGCCTGCTGGGATTTAATCAGAATTATATGGAATCTAGAGATCAATTTGGGGAGAACCGACATCTTCACAACACTAAGTGCTGGTGAGTATGTGGATCAAGGACAACCCCAACTGCTGGTGGGCATGCCAATTGGTACAATTAATGGAAAACTGGCAGCCGTCTACTAAAGTTCAACATAAGCCTACCCTGCAACCCAGCAATTCCATTCCTCAGTATATACCCAACAGAATACATACATATATGCATGGAAGGCACTGTAAGAATGCCAATGGCAACACTATTCAGAATAGCTCAAAATGGAAACAACCTAAACATCCATCACCACTACAATGAATAAATATTATATTCACATAATGGAATTCTATTCAACAATGAGAATGAATAAACTCATACACAGCTACATAGATGAAACTCACAAATACAATGTTGAATGAAAGAAGCCAGATACAAAAGAGAGAGTCGTTTTATAAGGGTCAGGGGGACAATCCATAATGAAAATATAACTGGTGTGAACTTATATATGCATAGTAATTTTAAAATTAAAAAAGAAATTATTATAAGATTGGAAAAAACAGAAATCTCTACACCTTGATAGATCAAGCCCACTCAAAATAGAGATGATAGGGCCAGCCCCAGTGCCCTAGTGGTTAAGTCCAGCACGTTCCACTTCAGCAGCCCAGGTTCGGTTCCCAGGCGCAGACCTACACCACTCATCTACCAGTAGCCATGCTGTGGCGGTGACCCACATACAAAATAGAGGAAGACTGGCAACAGATGTTAGCTCAGGACAAATATTCCTCAGCAAAAAAATGACAGGCAACAGATGTCAGCTCAGGGTGAATCTTCCTCAGCAAAAAAAATAAAAATAAAAAAATAAGAAATGATAGATAAAATGATTAACACAAACCAGCAAACATGTTCAACAAGTGATATATGAGACTTTAAGTAAAACCCCAAATTCTGAAAAGCAAAAATCTCTGACCACAGTGCAAGAAAACAAAACATAATGAAAGCAGAAGTAAAAATAACCCTGTCAGTTGGAAAACCTAAAACTCTCTATTAAAAACACTTTTGAATCAAAGGGGAATTCAAAACTATGGCTGCAGAATACCTACAAAATAAATGAAGAAAACAACACTCCACACCCAAACTTTTCAAAGACAAATTTGCACTCAGAGGAAATTTAATAATCTAAAAACTCTAAATTCCAAACAGAAAAGAATGAAATTAAATTAAGCATCCAATTTAAGAAGGCAGATAAAAGACACAATTGAATGCAAAGGAAAGCAGAAACAGCTAATAAGAAAAAACCGAAAGTAATTTAATGAATACATTTGAATAAAACTTAATTTAAAAATAGTACTTCTTTGAAACAAGAAAACAGATAGACCACCAAAAAGGTATTTGTACCCTCATTTTATAGACAAGACACCAAGGCTCAGTGAGGTTAAATGACTGGCCCAAGGTCACTATCATCAAGTCAGGGCACTGAAAAGCCTGAACTCGAACCCAAGTCAGCCTGACATCCAGGTCTGCTCCAAAAGTGTGGGCACTCAGTGGGCACAAGAGAAACAAGGCCTGCCTCTGTGATTATGAGGTCCACGCTGTGGGCCCCAGAGAACCACCATGTGGCCACCCAGGGGCCCTGAGCCCAGGATAAAGTGCCCACAGTACTCCCAGGCTCTGCCAGTATTCCCGGGGCTGTGGCAAATGTGCAGTGCAAGTCTGGCCTGGGGTGGAGAGGGGTCTGAGCGGGCACTGCATCAGGTGAGGAACTCTACTGTGCTACAGGATCCCAAGGCCCCAGGGTGTGCGCCAACTCTGGGCTCCTCACCCACAGCGGTGTCCTGAGTCTCCCCAAGGATAGCTAGATGGTCCCAGTGACCGGTCATCACTCCTAACCAATTTAAACTCTGTTACAGCTCCTCTCTCCACAGGCGGTGGGCTCCATCCCCACCCACCTAACTCACAGGCACACGGGCTTGGGTGAAAGCTGCAGGACTCTGGTTAGTGATCCACTTGCAGTCTGCAAAGCGATACTGGCCTGCCTTACCTTTTGAGTATGCAGTTAATTTAGCAAGCAAAAAAAAAAAAAGACAATTTCAATATACAGTTGGGGATGGACAGTTGGACAGATGTGTCACGTGTAGGCCTCCTTCTCCAGGCTCAAAATTTACCAAGGACCTGGCAAATAAAAGAAATATATAAGACACATAGCTCTATTTCAGTTTCTCCTTCCTTCTCCACCTCCAAATAATGGTAAATTAGCAAGTGAGAAATACTTTGCAAATGCCACCAAAATCTATGTTCCGTGTTGTAAAATCTCATTTAGTAGAGAACAGAAATTGGAAACAGCATTTGTATTGGATTGTTCCTTCTAACCAGACCAACAAAGCAGTTTCCGAGGGCCACTCACACATAAACAGAGACAGATGATTGAATTGGCTGGATTCACGTGAACCACTGAGGCCCCAGTACCAGGAGCCAGGGCACTCGGGATGGTTCTGAGCAAATTAAGGGTCCTGGGTGAAGCTCTTGCCAGGAAAGAGCCAATAATGCACCAGCCGCCCAGTCCTGGCCCAGACCACTCCCCCACAAGTGTGTCTGTTTTTCAAATTTATATGGGTTACCTTTGTAATTAGTTATCTTTGTAACCAATACACGTTACTAATACACATACAGTATAACAAATTCAAATGATATTAAAGTGTGCAAATTAATCCAACTCAGAAGGTAACCACTGTCACCGTGGTGGATACCCTCCATGCCTTTTTCTCAGCTCGCACAAACCTATCCCCAGCTCTGGTCATCTTTCCAAGAAAATACATACCGATCTGCCTCATTCTTTTTAATGCCTACGTAGTATTTCACCGTGTAGCTGCACCACATTGTATTTACCCACTGCTCTATGGACAGACGTAAATTATTTCCAACTGTGGACTATGACAAATAATGCTACAACCAACACCCCAGGACACGTATCTTTGCAGGCTTGGGCCAGCATTTGTCTACCATCTGGTATTCCTATGGAGCACATTTTCAGTTGGTGACAAAACTGAAAGGCAGGAAGAAAGGTGAAGAAAAGAGAGAACCATTTCCCGCCCACAGAAACCAGCAGTGCCGCAGACCCCAGACCTTTCATTAGGGCAATTACTTGGGAGTCAGACGCCCTCTGGGAGAAAATGCCCAGAGGGACACAGAACACAGGCCACTTAAAACAAAACAAAAAACCCACCTTCCTCTTCCAACCATCCTCCAGCGGTGGCACTGCCACCTTCAGCTTTGAGGAAGCAGAAAAGAGGCAGGAGTGGCTTCCTCAGAAGCCCCAAAGGAGACTCTTGAGCAACAAACCATTCCACCTGATGTAACGCCTCCCTCTAGTTGAGTGAGGAAATGCTCTGCCAAGCTGGCTGAATAACGATGCCGCTGTGCAGGGGATCCCGCCAACAACTGCTGAAGCAGCTGTCCTCACCATCGCCCCTACTCACAGGCGAGGGAACAGAGCCTCCGAGGGGAAGCAACAGGCCAAGGGCACTCCGTGCTCTTCTCACTCTATCAGATCATCTCCGAGCTGAGCCCTGTGCCGCAGTGTGTTTGCTTATACAGAGATGGTTCATCAACTCAGCCCCCACAAATCCACCCTCTCTTTGATGAAAATAAACAAATCCAAATATACTGAAGGCAGGGGAGCTAGGAGGGCTGAGCTGGTTTAAGTGACCTCCAACAGACCCCAAAGGACTATACCCCCAGAACCCATGTGCTATTTATTCTCCAAGCCTCAGGCGCTAGAGAAACCCAGGAAGATTACAGTCACTGGGCCGCCAATCAGGCAAGCCAAGGTCTGAAGGAACACGAGAGAACCACGTAAAAATAAGGGCCCAGTGTTCCCCAGGGGCCCTCACAGAAAACCAGAGACGGTTTTCTCTCACCATGGCAGAAAACAGAAACATGTGCCCTCACTGCAAATACGCTAACTTGATTCATTTACTATTGATAATACACAAACACTACAAAGACTTTACCCACACTAACAGAACTCCATTCTCACAACTCCCGGACCCCTCCCCACTCCTAAACCATCACAGACAGTGCTGCCTCTTTACCCTAACAAGTTAACATCACGGAGCACACAGCCCACCCTGCCCATACCCCAAACTCCCATGTCAGTGCCAAATCATACAGCTTTCAGATCTTTGGAGAGCAGCATTTGTTAATCAAATCTACTCTTTGCCACTGCAAAGTATTACCGACACAACATTATGATTTGTCCAGGGTGGGCAAAGAATTACAATGGCCTTTTTTTTTCCTTAAGAGGACAGGAAAGGACCACAGTGATAATGCTGGGGAATCATACATAAAATGACACTCACTAAGCTTTATTTACATTAAAGTACACCTATAAACATTCATATCGCCTGCTTTCCGGTGGTCATTTCAGGTTTAGAACTCACATGTAGTTAAAACATTCCCATTAGTGGAAAACAAAATTGTTTTCAAGACAGCACTCATCTCCTGATCTTAAAACAGGATTGCCAGCAGGAAGGAAGGACATTTTCTACTTTGTGCATTTCTGGATTGTTTGGGTTTTTTTAACAAGCCTGTATTGTTACTGTTACACTGTTTTCAAGGTCTCGGTAAACTGAGCAACACAGAATCAACACTTCTGAGCTGACTAGGTGCCATCATCATCACAACACTAGGAAACAGCTTGCACAAACTTCCCTCTCCATTTGTCAGATAAGGAAACAAGAGGCTCAAAGAGGTAAATGAGGCTTGCTCAAGGTCCTACAGCAGGTAGGTTTAAGTGGTGGAAATGAACACGTCTGCCTGCCTGACGCCAAATCAGGACACAATGGCCTGCCTAGCTGAAGAGCCTCCCTTGCACCCAGAACCCTGAACTGCCTTCACATACCTATCTTTACTCCGCCTAAGACGTTTACCTAAAACTCTCCAAGAACGGAACAGACTCAGCGTAGGGCGGCAGCCAGTGATCACACGCTCCTTCGGCAGAGAGGGCTCCAATGCGCCTGCCCCATGGGGAAGCCCTTGGTCAAGGAGTCTGAGATCCTGGAGGTGAGGGCAGGGCTATTTGATTTGGGCCTAAATCTTCAGCACATAGCACAGGGCTCAGCACACAATTAGAAACACCAACATCTAGTAAACAAACGAGCCCCTAGAGTATAAGCCAGCCTACTCCAAACCCCCAGGCTCTCAGCTAGTGCTGAATCCAGGAACCATTAATAGCTGTTTATTGAGAGCCTGCTTGCCTTGTGCCAGGTACCTTATAAACACTTCAGCGTATGACCCATTGACTCCTCCCCTCAATTCTAGGAGGAAGGTGTTACCATCACATTTTGCAGACAAAGAGAATGGAGATTCCCAGAGATTAAATAATTTTAATCACCCCACTTGCAAGTGGTATAACCTGGACTTGAAGGTTAGCTGTAACCTCAAAGCAGGGGCTACTCTCCATCAGGAAAGGAGCAGAGGAGAGGCAAGGCATTCCCAACTCTCCCAGTGAATTCTCTCTCGGTTCAAGCTAACAATAACAACCCACAAGGGCCAGAGCAGCAAAACCCCAAACTGCACCTCCTCTGGGCGTGTGCCTCACTGGAGCACAGATCCTTCCCAACCTGGCCTGATGAAAACACCACCCAGGCATTTCCAGGGGCTTTGTTTCTGCAGTCACGTTCCCCACTAGGTGTAATCTCCTACAATAACCAGGCGGGGAAAGCCAGGGCCAGAGGCCACGGGGTCATTGACAGCCATTATCAGGACACGCAACAGAGGACTGGCCTCCAAATAAATTCCACAGTCAGAAATATTAACAGCAACAAAACAACCAAGAGCTGCGAAACACGAGCCTCAGATATCTCCAGAGGGGCTGTGTGAGAACTCCAAATGGAGGAGGTCTCTGAATTTTCTCTGCCAGGCTCTAGTGTACAAAGACTGGAAGAAAACATCTGTGCCAAGTACCGCTATTTAGTCGATACTGAAAATCAAACTTAGACCTGGGGACCTGTGCCTCTCTCTACAACCCCCTTGGAGTCCCCACTTGGCCTCACCTATTGAGACGCCCAGGGCTACTCCCTCACGGCCACTTCTGCACTGGAAGACCAGAGAATGCTGTTTCTGATGTGCTCGGCCACACTGACCAAAACCGAAGAGCCCACACTGACCGTGGTAAGCCTGGAACAATCACTGCTCTTGATTTGGGAAATGTTCACACCCAAATGACCCCAAACGGCTCTCTCTCCAGAAAAGCCCACTGTTCAGAAACACCCACTCTCATATACTACTGTGTGTAAATTGACACAAAGTTTTTTGAAGGGGAATTAAGCACAATTCTTACCAAAACACTATTCAACGGGAGAAGTCCACCCTACAGAAACATGCTCTGACACGCTATTATATACAAAATATATAATGTTTTTGAAGAGAAATTTGGGTATTGTGTAATATCCAAAACTAAGAAATAGCCCAAATGTCCACCAACAGGAAACGGATTAAATCAAGTATATCCATAAAACATTCTCTGCAGTTGCTAAAATAGATGATGTGATCCACCTGTATGGGCTGTCACACAGGACACCAAGACATTTTATTAAGTGAAAAGGGGCAGCATGCTTTAAGAATATAAATATGTGTGTGATAATGTGCATAATTTTTTTTCTGGAAGGAATCACAGGAAACTTCTCATAGCAGTTTCCTTTCAGAGATTGGTGAAGAGCCTTTATACCTTTCAATACAGCTTGAATTTTCTAACTACTTTTAAAAACTCAACTGGGAATATCTGGGCCATGGGATTATGAACTATCTTTGTTTTCTTCTTCATATACTTGTATATATTTTTTGACCTATTAAATTTTTTTTCTTTTTTTTTTTTGTGAGGAAGACCAGCCCTGAGCTAACATCTGTTGCCAATCCTCCTCTTTTTGCTGAGGAAGACTGGCCCTGGGCTAACATCCGTGCCCATCTTCCTCTACTTTATATGGGACGCCGCCACCGCAGGGCTGACAGGCAGTGCGTCAGCGGGGGCCCGGGATCCGAACCGGCGAACCCCGGGCTGCCAAGTGCAGACGAAACCACTACGCCACCGGGCGGCACCTATTAAATATTATTTTTAAAACAAAAGTGTGGTAGGTCTGTATATATGAATATGGAAAAATGCTCAAGATATATGTTTGAAAATGCAAGTTGCCATATAAGAAATAGTATGATTCCATTTTTGTTTTTTAAAAAACCTACCTACGAAGGGCCATATTTACGTGAGCACTGAGAGTCTAGAAGGATAAACATAACAAGCTGTAGACAGTGGTTACCATCTGGGAAGCTGGAGGGAAGAGCTTTCATTTTTTTGCATACACTTGTTTTTTCTTTTTTTACGAGTATGTATACTTTGTGTGTGCGTGTTTGAGGAAGACTGGCCCTGCACTAACATCTGTTGCCAATCTTCCTCTTTTTCCTCCCCAAAGCCCCAGTACACAGTTGTGTGTCATAGTTGTAGAGTCGTAGCTCTTCTATGTGGGACGCCACCTCAGCATGGCTTGATGAGTGTGCCTAGGTCCGCACCCAGGACCCAAACCAGCAAAGCCCGGGCCACCGAAGCAGAATGCACGAATTTAATCACTATGCCGCCGGGCTGGTCCCAACGAGTGTGTATACTTTTGTAGTTAATTTTATATCAAAAAAATTTCCACTTTATGCTTCAGGACAACATTCCACTCTCCCCAACTATTCCTGAACACTCAGCCCGTTCAGTCCCACGGACAGGTCGGCCAGGCAGCAGTCATGGTGCCCCTCCCAGACAAGCCCATGTTTTCTGTACCGCCTGGAACAGAGGAGTTCTTTAAGCTCTGAACTGTATGTAAACAACACCTGCCCAAAAAAGCTCTGGAAGACACAAACAAACCATGGAGAGTGCTGGAGATGACCTCCTTTTCCCAGTGATCCATCCCATTACTCTATACAAAGAGATGATCTCAAAGTGTGTTGGGAGAGTTAACTCGGAATTCTTGGAGCCGAAGTCTGATCTGCCCTCCCCTGGGCTGGGGCTGGCCACTGGCCACCCGAAAGCACTTGCATCATGTTCACACTCAAAGGGCTTGGGCGCTCTGGAAAGCAAGCTGACCCACAAGCTCTCTGAGGTCCATACATTTCTGATTTCAATTTAGAAACACATTTTTAATACTCCAGGACTGGGCATACTGTTTTCAAGCCCAGCCCTGGAGTATTAAAGAGGTGCTTATTTCAAGTCTGTTACATTTTCTAGCAGGCCTTTCCTGACCACCCGACACCCAGGCTGAGTTCGGCCTGCCCCTCGGTGGGCTCCCACAAGACCCTCTCATGTGGCTCCATCGTTCATCCTACACGTTGCTGGAGCACCCTCTGTGTGTAAGACACAGAGCAGCGACAAGTGGGAAGCAACAGAATTCTGCTTCACGGCGTACTCACTCACTCCACTGGAGGAAAAGGACTGTTCAATTAATGAAAATAAAACTGTATTTTTCAGTTGTCGCCCACCAACAGATGAACAAATAAACTGTGATGTGCGTGTGTACATATAATGAAATACTATTCAGCCTTAAAAAGGAATGGAATTCTGACACATGCTCCAACATGAGTGAACCTTGAAAAAATTATGCTGAGTGAAATAAGCCAGACACAAAAAGACATCTACTGGATGATTCCGCTTATATGAGGTCCCTAGAGTAGTCAAACTCAGAGACAGAAAGTGGGACAGTGGGTCCAGGGGCCAGGGCAAGGGGAATGGGAAGCTATTGTTTGGTGGGTGCAGAGTCCCAGTCTGAGAAGACGATCAAGTTCTAGAGATGGATGGAGGTTGCACAACACTGTGAATGTACTTAATACCACTGCACTGAACACTTAAAAATGGTTAAAATAGTAAATTTTATGTATATTTTACCACGATAAAATAATTGTTTAAAAAAACTGTATTTAATGTTGTGAAAAGAGCTATTAAAATAAGCAACAGAGGCTAGGAAAGAATCGTGGGTGGGTGATGACGAAGCTAGGCTACGGAGTTCCCGAAGGCCTCTTTAAGGAGGTGCCCGCCTGTTCCCCACTGGACCATGAGCTCCTGAGAAACAACTTGGGGCAACCACATCTGTGTCCCCAGAACAATAAACGTTTAAGTCAAGACACTTGTCCAGATTCAAACCTGTAAAAGGAGTAAGACCCCAAGTCCCACTCCTCAAAGGGCTTAGCCAGGACTGAGATGCCCAAAACTCAGGGGTCCATGAAGGAAGCCACCTTGTGCTCAAGGCTGGAGATGAAAGTGACAAGGGCTGAACTGTGCCAAAGAGAACTGGAGAAGGAGCCTGCACACTCTCTGACCCAAAAACTCCGCTTATGGGAAATAATCAGCAACGTGGACCCAGACTGACATGTGAGGAGGCTCCCAAAAGATTTGTTTATAAAAAACAAAAAATGGGTAACAACAATTTAAATGTCTAATAAGAGAAGATAAAATTATGGCATATCCATATAACAGCAATTATGCTATCATTAAAAAATCATGTTTTCGGGTGGTGTAGTGGTTAGGTTCACGTGCTCTGCTTCAGCAGCCTGAGGTTCACAGGTTCAGATCCCAGGCACGGACCTACACACCACTCATCAAGCCATGCTGTGGCAGCATCCCATATACAAAACTGAGGAAGATTGGCACAGATGTTAGCTCAGGGCCAATCTTCCTCACCGAAAAAGATAAAAAATAAAATTAACCAACACAACCTAAAAAAAAAATCATGTTTTTCGATCGCTTAGGGAAATACACCATAACATTAAGAGGAACTATAAACTGTGAATAGTATATACAGTATTTTTCTAATTTTGAATGAACACATAGTCAAAGGAAAGAAATACATCAGTCTTTACTGTAGTTATCTCTAGATGGTGAGGTTACAAGTAATATGTATTTTTATTTTCATCTTTATTCTTTTCACTATTTTCCAATTTTTTTTTCCAGTGAAAATGTTACTTTTATGAACGAGGAAAAACTTACTTAAAGGGACTTGCAGAATGCCTGGCAAATAGTAGATGCTCAAGGAGTATCTGTTCTGTGACAGCGACCTTTAAAAGCAATCAATATTGCTTTTGCAACACCACAATGAGGAAAAGGCTGATGGTTTTCTCAGAAAGGAGGAAGAAATGATACAGAGCAGAGGTACAAAACCAGAGGCAGAGGAGGGAGCGGAAGGAAGTAGTCGAGGAGAAAAGGTCAATGACCACAGCAACGTAAGACAGACTTCACTTTGCCCACAGACAGCTCCTGCTGCATGCAGAGCTCTACACACCAACGCTGCAGCCGGCATCTGATAGAAGCAACCCAGCCCTCAGCTCGGCAGCACAGGAAACATCAACACTCCACCAGGACTTCTGGCTCAAGGCCCTAAGGCAAGCCTCCCTCCTGGTGCAGCGCCATCCCGTGCCACCCACAGACAGCAACGGCAATATCACCCGAAGCCCAGGTCTTCCAGGAGCTCCCAGGGGAGGGGCCAGTCCAAGGGGCACCTTTTACACCTAAAAGCTTGTCATCAACACTATTTCACCAGAAAGCTCACCATCTCTCCTCTCTCTCTCCTATCTCCAGCACCACAGGCAATACCTCTCTCTTTGTGTAAATGACAGACCCAAGGTTCCTCCGGCTATACAAGTCCCAGAAATAATCTTAAGAAAGAACTCGAGCTCCAATTTGAAAATAAGACAGCCCAATTAGCCCTGACTAAAATACGAGATTCAGAGCACATCACCCAATGGATCTCGGCTGGAAATGCAATTTTTCAAGGGGAATGCATTGCTTTAAAACCGAGTGTAGACAGGCTCTATTTAATACCTGCCTGCTCATAACAAGATACGTACATTTGACAGCAAAGAAGCCTCATTATCAAATTTAGAAATACATGTACTGGCCCACCTGGCCTATTCTGCTTTGAAATAGAAACCAACACAGAAATGATCAATCTTAAACTGTAGAATAATGAGGCATATAACCAGCATACAGCATACAGTCATTAGCAACATGAGTCAGTACTTTGCAGGGCAAAAAAAAAACTTGAAAGTACAATAAAATAATCCTTCAGGAAAAAAAGAGAACTGAAATTTAAAAGAGGGTGGGGGGTGGTAAGCAGGCCAACCAAAAGGCATAACAAAAATCCCTCAGCCAGGCCCCAGGCAACTAGACCAGGCTGGAACTACTTCTGACTTGCCATTCCAGAAATTCCACTCTCCCAAGGGTTTCTGGCTCTTCCTTCCCCAGGCTCTCTTTTTACCCATTTGGGCTCCGAGGAGACTGGAGAGAACCCAGAGTGATATAGGAGACGGGAAGTCCCCACAAAGGGCTGAGACAAGGCCCCTCAACCATAAAATCAGTCCCAGGGGGTTACTGAAATTCACAGGTAATCAAAAAGCTTGGTGGTAGGGGCAGCCACTCATCTCCTTCCCCAACCAACCAGCTAACAAACAGTCCAGAACCAGATCAAAATCCGATACAAAGGATGGGCCAAGAGGAGGGAAGTGGGGAAAACTGAAAGGATGCAATGACCCTGCTAAGATGTCTCAGTCCCACAGCCAGGAGGCCTGGAGAAGGTTCCAAACCTCCAAGGAGGTTAGAAAAAAAAAAAAAAAAAAGAACAAAACAAAACCAAGATGGTCGTGCAATGGCAAAATGAACCAAAACACAACACCACATTTCCCACTAGACTGCAGATCCACTCTATGTCCAAGCAGAGGGCTCCAGGGCCGTTTACAAATAAGCTACAGGTTTGGCCCAGAGGTAACCCGGGTCTCAGCCCTCACCGGTGGCCAAGACTGGGGTCAGTCTCCCCCACATTAGCCTCAGTCTTCCCCATGGCCTCCAATAAACAGCAGACATCAAGGTTTGGCTGAGCAGCCTAGCTCTTACAGGCCATTCTGATGCTTCTAAGCAACTGAGTGGTAGTCGTGACACCACAACATTTGCTGGGGATAGAATTTGGGGTGGGGAGTGTCACAGTTCTGTCAACCAGGAGAATAGGAGAAAAATATCAGGAATTAGGAGACAGGACCAAGAAAACTAGGTACCCAACAAAATCAACATACATTTTCATCACCCTCCTTTGGCTGGAAGCACTCTGCTAAAAACAGTATGTGAGGCTCCCTCCCAAGAGCCCCAACAGATACCCCAGGCAAGGCATAATTATTCCCATTTTACAGATGCAGGAGCTGAGGCTCAGAGACTTGTGTAAGGTAACCCAATGAGGACCAGATTCCAGGCTCCAAGGAACACACCTGCCCGAACAAGCAGATGCTCCCCAAATAATTATTTGCCATTTCCCCAAAGCAAGCAGTTATCCTCAAAGGGCAGAGTCCCTGGGCCTCTGCTTGTTGTCTTTAGTATCTTGTACTGTTCTAGCTCTGCCTTAAACCGAGCTATAGGAACAGCCTCGGAAGAGGCAGGCAGCCCAGATGCAAGGACAGAGACCTATTACCACACAACTCAGATCGAGTTAGTTCTGGAGGGCTCCAAGTGCTACTCTTTCCCATCCTCGCCTCCCCACAGAGGCCCAGCACTGAATAAGCAAGCGCCCAGTGACGTTTTGTGCTTTGAATTCCTTCTTTCCATCCATGCCTTAACCTAGAACCTGTGGCATCCGCAGGATGGCTCAGCCCTATGGGTGGCACCACAAGTGGCTAACTTCCATCCTAGGACTTGTTGGCAGTTATACAAACAGCCGTAGAAGAAACCACCACTGAGCACCAACTGTGTGCCCCTACTAGGTCCTTCACCATCTTCGCTAGGAGGTGGAGAATGTAATATCCCTATTTATGCCAATGAAGGTTCCCAGAACCCCAGGGGTCTCTGAAAGAAGCAGGATTTGCATCCCAAAGCCTGGGCCTCCCCAGTCCCACCTTACCCCACAGTGCTGTGCACAGACAGGCAGCTTTTTGCCGCAGCTGGATTTGGAGAAACCATGCTAAGATTTCAAATAGATTGTTACAAACACCAAACTGGATGACCACATGAAATGCACACAAAACCTTAGAGAAAACAAATCTCAGGAACAGTTTAACAAACCTGTAAGCCAAAGGCTTCTAAAGCTTTCTCCCAGGCAGCCATTTAGCAAATGACACACTCCGGAGAACCTCCCCAGCCCCCCTTCTCCCACTTCCTTCAAACCTCCATTCTCTTGAAAAACACCTCCTCTTGTTGCCTAAAGGTGGGCTCGAACTTCCCACGATATTTGGAAACAGGAAGAAAGAAAAGAAAAAGAACACCCTCCAATTTGATATAGGCAAATCCACTCTTCAGAGGCCCGCGATCTCCACAGCGCTGTTTCTTACTTACAAGGGAAAAAGGGGGGAGAAAAAAGAAAAAACAAGGAAGGGAAAACAACCCATCTGGCAGGCCCTGAGTAGCGACATCCTGTTTATTATTAAACATTTTCAGCAAGAGCATTAAGTATTTTGGAAATAATCCTCTGGTTCGCGCACTCCAACCCCGACCGTCTCGGGCGGCTGTCCCCCCCACCCCCGACCCCGCACACAGGCCACCAGCCCCTGACCACCAACTTCGGTGACACTCGGAGGGACCTGCGCACCCTGCGCCCCGAAACGGCGCTGCGACTGCCAACGCCAGCCCTGCGGCCCCGGGGGTCGCCCGCGCCCGGAACGCCCCTCGGGGTGGTGTTTTTAAAAGTATGCAAGATGGGGGGGGGGGCAGGAAGCCGGCCCCGGCGCCTCCGGACCAGAGGCGTTCGCGGCCGCCCCAGCCGGGGGCGGAAAGGCGACACCCGGGACTCGGGGGGCCCTCTGCACCCCCAGTCCCTACCTCGGGGGCCCCCGGCCGCGCTGCGCCCAGGCCCGGCCTCCGGGGGCGGCGAGGAGCGGCCCCGACCCGCCGCCCGCCGGCCGCGCCGAGGCCGCGCGGCGCCGCCACAACAATGGCGAGCGGGCCCGGGCCGCCCTCCCGCCTGCCGCCCAGGCCGCCAGGCCCGGCCCTGCAGCCCTCGCCCGGGCCGGCCGGCCAACGGCGGCGGGCGGGGCGGGCCGAGGCCGGCGCTCGCGGACAAAGGTCGGCCGGGCCCGCGCTCGCCGCTGTCAGTCAGCCGCCGCCGAGACAAAGCCGGCCGGGCCGCGCCGCCTCCATCTTAGCGCCGCGCCCGCCCCGCGCCCTGGCCCCGCGCCCCGACCCACCTGGTCTGGTTCCGCGGGCGCGACCGGGCCGGGCGATGGCGGTCGGGCGGCGGTCGGGCGCGGAGGCGGCGGGATGGCGGCGGATTGCGAGGCGGCGGCGCGGCTGCTCGCTCGCTCGCTCCCTCCCTCCTGGGCTCGCTCGGCGCTCGCTCGCTGGAGCCTCGGAGCCTGTGTCTCGCCGCTCGCCTCCCTCGCGCGCTCGGCTCCCCGCCCCCCGCCTGCCGCCGCCCCCGCCTCCTCCGGCCTCCTCCTCGCGCCGCCGCCGCCGCCGCCCGCAGCCGCGCCTCGGCCCGCGCAGCGCCCCCTGCCGCGCCTCCCGGGTCGGCCGCGCGCCCGCCCCGCCCCCGGGCCTGAGGGGGCTGAGGCCCGGGAGGGGGAGGGGAACGAGAGAGGGCGGCTGGGGGCCCGGAAGGGCGGGAGGGGAGAGGAGGGCGTAGGAAACAAGGAGGCTGGGGTCCCGGGGAGGGGGAGGGGCGTGGGGGGAGAGGTACGAGAGAAGGGGGGGCTGGGGGCCCGGGAGGGGGAGGGGAACGAGAGAGGGGGACCGAGGGTCCCGGTAGGGGGGAGGGGCGAGGAGGGGGAGGGGAACGAGAGGGGGCGGGGTCCCGGGGAGGGGGAGGGGTACGAGGGGGGGCTGGGGGCCCGGGAAGAGGAAGGATCGGGGACCAGGGGGAGGGGGTGTAAGAGAAGAGAGAGGGAGGCGCGGGGGAGGGGTATGAGAGAAGGGGGCGGGGGTCCGAGGGAGGTGGGGGGGAGAAGTAGGAGAGAAGAGGGGCTGGGGTCCCGGGGAGGGGGAGGGGTATGAGGGGGGAGCTGGGGGCCCCGGACGGGGGAAGGGAGTGGGAGGGGGTAGGAGAGAGGGGGGACTGGGGTCTCGCAGACGGGGAGGGGCCAGGGAAAGGCGGGGAACTGGAATGAGAGAGGATAAGAGAGGAGGGGACTGGGGTCTTGAGGAGAGGGAGGGGTACGAGAGGGGACTGGGGTCCCTGGAGGTGGAGGGAGCGGGAAGGGCGGAGGGGCCGGGGTAGAGGGAGGGGTAGAGGGGGTGGGGTCCCGGGGAGGGGGAGGGGCCAAGGAGAGGAAGGGGAGGGGTACGAGGGAGGGGGAACTGAGGTCCTGGGGAGGGGGAGGGGCCAGGGAAAGGCGGGGGACTGGAATGAGAGATGAGAGGAGAGGAGGGGGGCTGGGAAGGGGGAGCGGCTCCGGGGAGGGGACTCAGGGGAGGGGCCCCGGGAAGGAGAAAGGGCCCGGAGGAGGAGCCGGGAGACTAGGGGAGGGAGCGGGGAGACGGGGGACTGGGAAGCGGAGGAGCTCAGGATTGGGGCTCCGGGAAGGGGCCGGGAGACGGGGGACTGGGAGGGGGAGGAGGTCCAGGGGAAGGGGTGGGGCAAGGCCGGGGAAGAGTGGTTCGGAAGAAGGGGGGCCGGGATAGAGGGGACCAGGGGCGGTGAGGCCCTGACGGAGGGAGGGCTGGGAAGGGAGGGGGCGAGAACCCGGATCTCCGACCCCCTCCCCCTTCAGAACTGCAGCGTTCCTGACAGACCGTGAGCCCGGATTTTTTTTTAAATTTGTATATGATATATGCACGGAAAGGAAACAGAAATAATACATTGTTAATTCAAAAGCAAGGTTGTTGCACAATATAGATACTTTATCCCATCTTTGTAAAATGAAAAATAACCAATTCTCTTGAGAGAGAGAGAAAGAGAGAGAGAGAGAGAGAGAGAGAGAGAGAGAGAGAGAGAGAGAGTGTGTGTGTGTGTGTGTGTGTGTGTGTGTGTGTGTGTGTGTGTGTGTGTACGCAAAACAAAAGCCCTAGGAGAATGCACTGGCTATTGGTTGTCTCTGCGGTCTGAAGTCGGTCTGAGGTCGGGAGAGCTGAGGAAGATTCTTGCTTTTTGTTCTAGATACATTGGCAATCAGAAAAACAAACGATTTGAGAAAGCAAAGACAAAAAGAAACGTAGTTGGAGCCTGGAATCCAAATCATCCGGCTCCCCTCTCTGATACTTGTCCTTGGCCGTAGACACAGTACACAGCAGCGCAGGCCATGCGCTATGTGAAGTGGCTTGGAGTGATTTGTCTTATTTAAACCCAAACCTGGGGCGGAGATTATTGTTCCAATTCACAGTGAGAAAGTGAGATGTTAAGTAACTTGCCCAAGGCCACACACACTGGGAGGAAAGTTAACCCACTTCAGCCTCACTAAGTAAGATTAGCAGGGTTAGCACTGAGCGCAGAGCCTGGTGCACAACAGACACTCAAACAGTGGTTGGTTTGTTGAATGGGGGAAGGAGTGTCTGGCCCTTGACTTTATTGGCGGGGAGGTAAGGGACACACCAAGAATCAGGAGGTTGCCTTTTTTTATTATCTGGCATGAGGACGTAAGAAGATGAAAAGCTTGGGAGGGCCTTGAGTGCTCTGGGAAGACAGAGAAGGAAATATTAAAGATGAAGGAAGCAGAAAGTCAAGTCTACAAAGGCTCTGCTCCTCTGGCACATCTAGAAGGGGAGTGACGCCCTCTGGGGACAGCGAGGGCTGCTAAGTCCCTGAGAGTTAAATGGCAGCAGATGCTTCACTCGCACCAAAACACCCAAGGGTTTTTGTCCCAGGTTCAGGAAATCCTTTTCTTTCTGCGCTTCTCTGGGGTGACAACAACAACAAGTGCTGCTTACTGAGCGTGTTTTCTGGGTCAGGCACACTGCTGCTAAGCACTTTACAAGAGATAACTTACTTAACACTTGGGAGATGGTTATTATTGTTCCCACTTCATAGATAAGGAAATTGAGGTCAGAAGTTAAGTGACCTTAGACAAGGTCACAAATGACATGGAGCAAGGATTTGAACCCAGCAGTGCCAACCTTGGAGGTTTGAGCCTTTCCAAGGCGAAAGCAAGGCTAAGATGCTGGGATAGGTACAGGATCTGTGGTCTGTGGGCTGCGGCTCAGCCAGGGCTGGAACCTGGAGTTTCTCCAGGACTAGGAAGGCACCTCCAAACTCTCCCAGAACTCAGGACCCAGAGAGGACAGAGGAACGAAGGAGAGAGCAGAGCATAAGGGCTGAACCAAGGCTGGACCTTTGGGTCACTGAGCCCCAAGAGACTCCCTGCCAGGTAGGGGGGACATTCAAGGAGACATTTCATATCATCCAAGTTACTCTACAGGAAACAGCAACTGTCCAGAGCCAGAATATTGAAAGAAAATAAGGAACCAGTGGACCAAGCAGTGGAAGGCTGGGGACAGTTGGCATGAACCAGTGACCAAGAGTTTATTGAGTTTTTGTTATTTTTTTCCTTTTAAATTTTAGGGAACTTGCTATTCTGCTTATGAGTAGAGAAATCTCTTCAAACCCCCAAACTGAGCCAGAGGGGGAATTTCACCTATCCCTCCTGGATTAATGCAGCTTTGGTATATACATAATTTTATTTTTCCCAAAATGTGATCACTGTTTTTTGTTACATTGAAATTTAATATTTTTGTGTAAAGCTTATAAATGTATTTCTTTATCCATGATTTTCTTTTTTAAGCCCCATTATGGCAACATATGCATCTCCTTTGCATTAATTTCACATGGAAAGCCCTGTCATTAGTCAGATTCAGGTTTTTTGTTCTTGTTTTTGTTTTTTAATATGCTCTGTTGTCATCTCTTTCCTTCACTCTGGTTTCTTCTCTAACCTGCACCAGAATACTCCAACATTCCCTCTGTGACAGTCCCAGTCTTGCTGGTGGTCATCAATTATATTCATTGCTGTGTCCCCTACAACACTAGGATCTCATCCAAATAGTATCACTGAGTTATTCATTTTGTAATTCCCCAGCACCTCGCACACAATCTGTGGCACATAATAGGTGCTTAAGAGAAGTGATTGAATGAAAGAAGAAAAGAAATGAAGGGAGAGGGAGTCTTGAGACTCACAGAAGGAAGTTGACCTCTCTTGGTGCCGTGTCCAGTCCTGGCCTCATAGGGAAGCCAGAAAAGCTTTCACTAATTACTCCATTGCGCGGAGAGTCTGAGACTTGGCTGGGCTTCTTTCATGTCTCCGTAAATAATAGTTATCTTTATTGAGCACTTTAAAGTGAGGAAGTTAAAGCACAGAGAGATTTAGTGACTTGCCTAAGTTCACACAGGGAGCAGGTGACAGAGTTGAAAAAGAAAGAAGAGCTGGAAGAGGAAACACACGCTTGTTGAGGGTTTCTTGTGCTGGCACCCACTTTCTGTATATCACAGCCTCTTCCCCATGGTTTTGTGAGTTAGGGTCTATCATTACTCCATTTTACAGATCAGTAAACTGAGGCTCCAGGACCTGCACCCACCATTGCCTGGCTGCCAGATGCTGTGTCGTACTACTGTGGTTAGGAGAGCCTTTCTGGTCATCCAGACCCCAGAAAGCTCTGGGAAATCAATGTCCCACCGCAGAAAGGAAGTGGAGGAACACTCTACCCTGTGGACATAAACAGGGAGTCAGCCTTTGAGGCGCTAGTCCAAGCACAGAGCCTGGGGGCAGCCCCAGAGGTCTGTCATGTGGGCCCTGTCTGGCATTAAGGCCTCTCCCTCCAGCCACTCTGAGCCTGAGTGTGGTCCACAACATAGCCATGTGTACCGTTCACTGGCTCCACAATGCACAGAGGCCCAGCCAGCTCACCTAGGCTCCTCACTGGGGCCCATCCAAGCTAAACCCTGAAGCAGGCAATGGATCAGTGCTCTTTTCCTGGGCTTGCCCTCAGCATGGAGCCATGGTTGAGAGTGCCAGATTTGGAGTCAGACAGACCTGAGTTGAATTCTGTCTCTATCTTCATTTACTGTGTGTCTTTAGACAAGTGACTATGATTCTCTTAGCCTCTGAAAATCGGGGAAGAGGTTTGTTGTAGAATTGAATGAGATGATGTACATTGGCTGTCAGCACCAGCTGGCATCTGGCCGGCAGTCAGCACATGTTGGTTATGACATTGTTCCTCTCACTCTCAGACACCTGTGAGTTGTCAGTCAACAATTGCTGTGTAACAAACAGCCCCAAAACTTGGTGGCTTAAAATGACAACTATTTGTTATTTTTCACAATTTGGTGGGCTTTTGGAAGGTTCTTCTGTTCCACCTGGTGTTGACTGGGGTCAGTCATGCCACCGTACTGTCTCTTCCTCCACGAGGTGTCTCATCCTCCAGGATTCTCCATGCAGCCTCTCTCTCCAGCAACATAGTTTGGGCTTCCTTATAGCATGACAGCCAGCTTCCAAAGGAGTGAAAGTGGAAGCTGACGAGCCACTTGAGGGTGTCACTTCTGCTGCATTCTGTTGGTCAGAGTGAATCACAGGGCCAGCTCAGACTCAAGCGGAGGGGAAGTAAACCTCCCCCTTGATGGAAGGAGCAGCCCATGTGTACAGGGAGGGGAAGACTGGTTGGCAGGTTATTTGCAGATAATCTTCCCTGTTCTTGGGACCCTTTGCTTTCCCCCACCCCATGCCTGATCCAAAACGTCCACTTACCCTGTAATGTAATGAAGACATTCCATCCACCTATAAAAAATGTTTACTGAGATCTCTGATGGTGAGGCCAGTCAGAGCACTGAGAAATGGCAAGAGGAGAAAGAAATGATCCCTACACTCAAGGAAATCCCAAGTTAAGGGGCATTAAAAACAAAATGAAACAGCAACAATAAAGCTCTCACCACCTGCCAGGCATGGGCCTGAGCAGGGTCTGAATGGTCGGGGCCTGGTTCTGGCCTGGTCTAGTGCTTCCTCCTGCCCCAGAACTTCAGGGGAGAGTTGTAGGCAGTATGCCTACAGCTAACTTGCAATACGATCCAAGAATATGAGGCCTACAACTTGTGTAGTGCTCATATGTTCCAGGATTCCTGGATGGACCTGTTCTCATATTCTCTGCACCTGTTCTGTAAAGTGCAATTGTACTAATGAGAGAGAGCGGAATCCTGATTTCAGTTCTGAAAATGTGGTCTTTTTAACTGGAGGGGTAAAAAGAATAATAGTCCGGGGAGAAATTGATTCCAGCTGGGGAGACTAAGGGAGCCTTCTTGGTGCAGGCGCTTTTGACGCCAGACTTTGAAAGAAGAGTGGAGTTTAATCAGAGGAGACTGGGGAAGAACATTCCAGATGGAGGGACCAACTTGAACAAAGGCCTGGAGATGGGAGTGTCTGGGCACTGGGAGGAGACCACGGGCTGGCTGGAGATCACTGGAAATGTAGCCCCATGTGAGGGAATGTGCATTCCAGTAGGAACGCATCCCTAGAGCTAAAAATACAACACTGGGGTCTGAACAGGCAGCAGGGGGCCCTGCACAGACTTTGGTGCTCACACCAGGGTGGGGAGTATCTGAGTCTCAGCATTTGACAGACATGTCTCCCCTGAGGGGCTCAGTGACAAAGTGGGTCCAGGGCAGGGAGCCCTGGCACCTTCTTCTTCACATCACACCTGATTCTTAGGAATTTGCCCTCCATTTTCCACCAAGAGGAAAAACACTGTGGGGAGGAGGAGGGAAGGAGGGAAAGAGCCGAGACTGAGGAATAAAAGAAAAATGAGGCTAAGATTTAAAACTTGGCAACCTCAGCTGAAAAAAAGCAATGAAAAATCATCGAGGGATGGGGCTTGTGGAAGGAAAGGAAAGAAAAGAAGGTCTTTAAGGAGGCTTCCAAATAAAGGACAGCGACAGCAAGTACCAGGAAGGCATTCTACCCGCTCCCTGTCTGTGCCCACGGCAGAATTCCTGAATCCTGGCCCTCCAACCCAATGAGCCTCTTCCGACTCCTCCTGAACGTGGAGCCCCAGGAAGCCATACCAACTGTTGGAGCTGACATGTGAGGTGGAGGTGGTAGGATAAAGATAGAATAAAGGAGGGTCATCGGCAGGAGAATTTAGGAATCCAGCTTGCCTCTGGGGCCAGTGTGTCAGAAATATACATATTGGAGAAATAATAGATCTCAAAATCTAGCTTGGTATCAAGAAAGTGAGACAACAACCCATGGAATGGGAAAAAATATTTGCAAACCATGTATCTAATAAGGGCCTAACATCCAGAATATATAAAGAACTCTTATAACTCAACAACAAAAAGACATACAACCCGATGAAAAAGTGGGCAAAGGACTTGAACAGATATCTTCTGAAAGAAGATACACAAATGGCCAATAACACATGAAAAGATGCTCAACATCTAACTATTAGGGAAATACAAATCAAAACCACAATGAGATACTACTTCACACCCACTCTGATGGCTTGATGGAAAATAACAAGTGTTGGCAAGGATGCAGAGATATTGGAAAACTCATACATTGCTGGTGGGAATGTAAAATGGGGCAGCTGCTATGGAAAACAGTATGGAGGGTCCTCAAAACACGATTTGGTTCCCAGGTGTGGACCTATATCACTCATTGGTGGCTGTGCTGTGGCTGTCACCCACACACAAAATAGAGGAAGATTGGCACAGATGTTAGCTCAAGGTGAATCTTCCTCAGCAAAAAAAAAAAAAAAAAAGAAAAGAAAGAAAGAAAAAGTGAAGCAGAATTATCATATGACCCAGCAATTTTACTCCTAGGTATGTACCTAAAAGAACTGAAAACAGATGTTCAAACAAAAACTTGTACGTGAATGTTCATAGCAGCATTATTCATAATAGCCAAAAGGTAGAAACAACCCCAAATGTCCATCAACTGATGAGTGAATAAATAAAATGTGGTAGATCCATACTGAAATATTATTTAGCCACTAAAAGGAATGAAGTACTGTTACGTGCTATAACACTGGATGAATTTTGAAAACATTATGCTAAGAGAGAGAAGCCAGATACAAAAGGCCACGTGTCGTATGATTCCATTTATATGAAATATCCAGAATAGGCAAATCCACAGAGAGAGAAAGCAGATTAGTGTTTGCCGGGGGCTGGGAGGAGGGTGGATGGGAAGTGACTATTTAATGGGTATGGGATTTCCTTTTGGGATGATGAAACAGTTTTGGAACTAGATAGCAGTGATGGTTGCACAACGTTGTAAATGTACTAAATTGCACAATTTAAAGCAGTTAAAATGGTAAATTTTATTATGTATGTTTTACCACAATAAAAATAATGTAACTTGAAATGACACTTTTGCTGGGATCTTGGTCAGTTATGTTACCATCATTTGCTCACACACATATCATTTAGATTTCCAACCTTCTAGGTGATATTTAAATTTTAAGGAAGATACACAACTTTCTGTCTGTCTGTCTCTACAGGGCTCACTCAGGGCTGGCCCCATGGCATAGTGGTTAAGTTCGGTGCACTCCACTTAGGCGGCCTGGGTTCATGTGTTCGAATCCTGGGCACAGACCTACACCACTCGTCAGCCATGCTGTGGTGGCAACCCACACACAAAATAGAGGAAGATTGGCACAGATGTTAGCTCAGGGTGACTCTTCCTCAGCAAAAAATAAATTAATTAATTAAATAAAAGGCTCACTCATCTGAGTCCAAGGGGAGATGGGGTATGCAAAGCCAGGACCCTTCCCCCTATGGCATCTGAGGAGCCTCCTGGGTCAGCATTGGGGTTTTGATACCTACCAATGAGACTGGCAGGTTGGGGGCAGTCCGGTGGGCAGCAGATCTACTTCGTACCCCAGTCTGAATAACTGTACTTTGTCTGCTGGAGAAAATTGGTGGTCCCTGAGAAAAGCAGCTAGTTCAGCTGCCAACTCAATCATACAAGTGCTCTTTGCGGGGACAACCATTGTACTTGTCAGACAAGGTACTAAAAAGATATGTCCTCAAGGGTTGAGATTTAATAAAGTGATTTTTACTGCTTCATCAAGGATATTCTAAAGTGGAACTGGCTTTTATTTTTTCTGCAAGAGTGTGGCAGTGAAGAATGCAATGGCCACCAGTGCATTTTGGAGCCACTGCTTTGATTCATGCTAAGGTGCCAGCTGTTTTACCCACGAACAGTACAAATGTCCACACAGAGAAAAAGGTAAATAATGTCCTAGTATTACGGTGAAAATGGCTTGATCCTTGCGGGTCCCTGAGACCCTCTCAGGGACCTCCAGGGGTCTGCAGACCACCATTTGAAAGCTACTTGCCTAAGCTTGTTTCCCTCCCGGTAATTTAAAAGCAGAACAGACAAATCTACCCAGAAGGAGCAGGCTCACTTAGAGTTCCTCACTGAGCACATGACTGAATAAACTAAACTCAGTAAGGTGCTCAGTAAACATTTTTTGAATCTTGAATAATGGCTTTCACTTACCATGCTTCCTACATGCCAGGTGTTGTGTTAAATTTTATTGCTGTTTTTTTTTAAATTATTTTATTGAGATCATAATGGTTCATAACACTGTGTAATTTCAGGTGTACATTATTATTTATCAGTTTCTGTATAGACTGCATCGTGCTCACCACCAGTAGTCTAGTTTCTATCCATCACTATACACATGTGCCCCTTTACCCCTTTTGCCCACCCCCCAACACCTTTCCCTTCTGGTAACCACTAATCTGTTCTCTTTATGCATGTGTTTGTTTATCTTCCACATATGAGTGAAATCATGCAGTATTTGTCTTTGTCTGGCTTAGCTCACTTAACACCATACCCTCAAGGTCCATCCATGTTGTTGCAAATGAGACGATTTTGTCTTTTTTTATGGCTGAGTAGTATTCCATTGTGTGTGTGTGTGTGTGAGTGTGTGTGTGTGTGTGTGTATACCACATCTTCTTTATCCATTCATCTGTAGAAGGGCACTTGAATTGCTTCCACCTCCTGGCTATTGTGAATAATGCTGTAATGAACATAGGGGTGCATAAATCTCTTTGAATTGTTGATTTCAAGTTCTTTGGATAAAATACCCAGTAGTGGGATAGCTGGATCACATGGTATTCCTATTTTTAATTATCTGAGAAATCTCCATACTGTTTTCCATAGTGGCTGCACCAATCTGCATTCCCACGAGCAGTGTATGAGGGTTCCCTTTTCTCCACAACCTCTCCAACATTTGCTATTTTTTGTCTTGGTAATTATAGCCATTCTGACAGGTATAGGGTGATATCTCATTGTAGTTTTGATTTGCATTTCCCTAATAATTAGTGATGTTGAACATCTTTTTGTGTGTCTGTTGGCCATCTGTATATCTTCTTTGGAAAAATGTCTGTTTATATCCTCTGCCCATTTTTTGATCGGGTTGTATTAAATATTTTATATACATTGTCTCATTGAATCTAGCATCCCCATTTTACAGATGAGGAAAGCAAGGCTCAGAGATGATAAGTAACTAGCCCAGACAGTCGGTGATGACCAGATCTGGGAGTCAAACCCAGTTTTGTCTGACTTCAAACCACTGTGCCATACTGAATCTGTTTTGTGGCAAAATCTTTGGTCAAGGGTTAGATCAAGAAAAAGAGAAGAAAGTAAAGGAAAATTTGAGAAAATTTTGTAAATAAATTTAAATAACTAGACTGCCTACATGAATCTATTGTTTATTTCTCAGCCAACAAACAGAATGAAGACCTACCCTATCCCATTCACCTGGGCCGGTGGGTTAGCAGCTAATTGCAAGGCTGGTCTAAAGAGGGTATACTAAGAATGACGACAGTGATCGCAGACAGCCTGTCCTCACAAGGGCTGGGTGTACAGGTCTTCATCATCCCAGTGGAGGACCAGACACAAACAAGAGCCAAAGCGGAATGACACACCAGTGGGGCCCAGGTGTGGAATCGAAAATACAGCAAGAATAATGAGACAATTGAGCTTCCCTGGGCTCAATTGTGGGGACCCCTGGGTCCCCACAGGTCAGGGTCCGCACCTGCAAAAGTTCTTCCAGAGCAGCAAGCAGTAGCTTTTCCCAGGTGCTCACCCCCCGCCCTAGCCCTGAGAGGCTGAGCTGAATCACTCCTGTGGTTATTCCCGTTTTTTTCAGGGGAGGAATTAACCAGTGAAATACCAGCTGCCAGTCTTACCAGGTCTTCATTAATGCCTCAGGCCAAGCTCCTTGGCATTCCAGAATATGATCTGGCCTCTACTGACCTCTCCAGCCTCATCTCTCACCCCCTCACTTTCCAGAGTCATAGCTTTCTCTCACCTCCAGACTTGGTACCAACTGTTCCCTTTGTCTGGAGTAAACTACCCCCATCCTCACACAGTCTCCTTTGCTTGGGGGAATCCTCCACAACCCTCAGGACTCAGCTTGGACGTCACCTCCTCTAAGAACTCTTCCCTGTTGGTCCCCACACCCAAACTGCCATAGCACCAGTCTTCTCGCCTCCCTCACTTGTTCAGCACCAGGACCAGGGATACCATGGCTTACAAATCAGATACGATGCTCACAGAGCTTATGGGACAGTGTTTTACATCAAAAATCCTGTTTGCTTGTCTCACTTGCCCATTAGGCTGTAAGAGCCTCTGGGATGGTGTTTGCACGCTCACTGCTATATCCCTGAGTCTCACACAGTGGCCGGCACAGAGTAGGAGCTCAATAAATATTTGCTAAATCAATGAGTGAACGAATAAACAAAGAAATCCATAAAAAAGGAGAGGAGAGGAGAAAAATAGGTGGGATAAGAATGCAATGAGGTAGGAAACAACCTTTGCACCCACCTATGGATACTTAACCCTCTTGTCATTCCACAGGCATTGGGCTACATGGATGTGGGACACAGGGCTGGGATGAGGGCCCATAAAAGAAACAGCCCAAAGAGGGGTTTCCAATTCCGTTGAGGAGCAGTGTGCACACATTTAAAATGCTATCACAAAACAACACACTGTCAAAATTTACAATTAATCTTGTGCCAACTGAGGCTAGAAGTGTTGAGGGATCAAAAAAAATAGTACAATAATAATAGAAATGGCTGTGTATTCAGTTGGCTAATGGCTATGACAAACAACTCCAGCACTTTAGTGGTGCATCACAATAAAAGTTTACTTCTTATTTCTTCCAAATAGGTCTTCCTGATTGAGCTGTTCTGTTCCAAGCGGTGCTCCAGGGATTCTGGAACCTTCCATCCTATGGTTCCACTATACTTCCAGCTGTGCAGATGAGGGAACAGAGAGGAAAGCGGGCTTGGAAGTGTGCACGTCACTTCTGCCCACATTCCATTGGCCAGAACTCAGTCTTGTGGCCCCACCTAACTGCATGGAAGGAGGCTGGGAATTGCAATTTAGTGGTGTGCCCTGGAGGAAAAGGAAGTGGGGATTGCTGACCACATATTAGTCTCTGTCACTGCTCTAATTTACTGAGAATCCACTAAAAGTCAGGCACTGTGCTAAATAAGTTACATGGATGTTGTCAATTATCCTTACATCAGCTCTCATTTACAGAGGAGGAAAGTGAGGCTAAGAAAATTTATGTAAATTTTATGAATCAAAGGCTCATGCTTGGACAATCAGTGTGGAACCAGATCTTCCTGGCTCCAAAGCCTATAACTGAAAAGAAGTCAAGACAGATTAACACTAGCGAGCCCCTACCTGCTCTGAGACCACACCCACTCTCTCAACAGCATCATCATTTTAGAGCTTATTATGAGTTGGTTAGGCATTGTTCTAAGCACTTTCATATTAACACACTTGATCCGCACAAAAGCCCTATGAGGTACTGTTAATACTCTTATTTTAAAGATGAGGAAATTGCACAGAGAGGTTAAGTGACTTGCCTGAGATCATTCCAGGCAGTCTGCCTCCAGAGTCTGCAGACAGCTTCGCCCCCCTCCCGCCCCTCTACAGACAACAAAAGGAATTGTTGTAGGGCAGAGTCTCCGAGGTGAGGCGCTAGTACCCTGGGGAGGATTCAACCTGGTCCATTGGGGTGCGAGAGGAAAATAGGATCCTTCTGTTTATGTTTATCTTTATTCTTTAAAAAAAAATGAGAGAGATATCGAACTTTACTAATATGTATTAAACAGACTGACCCTGGCGCCCTCACTCAGCTGAGGCTCAAGCTGTATAACACACATTAGGAAAATTTAATGTCACGGATTTTTTTTAGAATAAACATAAAAAGGTGTCACCTGCCGTGCTTGGATAAGTGGATCAGTGTGGTATGTTTAGTTTTAATTAGGCTACCTCTCACAGTGTGGACAAGCGGTTTTAACTAATTCACGCAAACAATGAACAACGACTGGACACCCACGGCGGGTACTGCCTCCGCCCTAAACGCCCCAGGCTCCCTCACGCATGCCCAGAACCTCTACGACGTAGAGTGGAAGGCGGGGTCTTATGGCCACACCCCTTCTCGTTTCCCCGCCTTCTTCGTTTCTGCCGGAGGCGTCATTGGCTGCTTCATCTTGCGATTGGGCAAGCCGCGGGAGGTCGGAGGAACGCCATTGGGAGGAATCACCGCCTCTCGCCTGGCGGCCAGCCTCGATTGGTCGACGTGCTGCCGGGGGTTGGTCAAACCGTCCTGTCAAGCAGGTTACCACACGGGGAGTGGGCGTGCGCCGGGGCGGGACGCTCGTTTCCGGGTGCCCGCAGTTGGGCTGCGCGGTTAGAGCCTCGGCTCCGGGGGCTTAGGGGCTGAGGGCCGAGGGCCCGGGAGAGCCCGGACCCGCAGGCGAGGCAGGATGGCGGCCGTTGCCCCAGGAAGAACCGGCGCCATACGGGCGGGAACACTGGTGGAGCAGATTGCGATGAAGCAAGACGTCGTGGTCAGACGCAGGACCTCCAGCAAGGCCCCTAGCTTGCCGCCGAGCCTGGGAAGCCCTTACTGGTTCGGAACCCAGGACTGGGGGCTTCTCAAGCAGATGGGCAACCCCTCAGGAGCCGTAACAGGAAATTGAGTCTGATCCGGCAGGTGGAGCTTCTGCCCCAGAGGAATGACGCGCGTGCTGAGGTTTATGAGCAAGGGAACTGGAAGAAACAAATCAAAGAGCTAAGTCCTCTCAGCCTACAAACTCATCTCCAGAGCCAAGTGGGGGAATTGAAGACATTTGGCCCAGGGAGAAGGACCCAGGAGAAATGTGATCAGCAGAGACCTGTGCACAGCTTCTGTCTGAAGCTCTATGACATGGGGGCAAATAAACCCCGTCTGACATAATTCTCTTGTAGAGGAAGAAAGAACATCTGCGGGAATGAGCTTCTCTGCAAAGATCGTCGTGAACATGTTGAAGAAGTTGAAGACTTGCAAGAAATCCATCCCTACAAAAAGCCAGAGGGTTTTCTGGATCAAGATTTTTGTCTGTGACAGGCCTGAGGCCCGGGAGTGATCCCATTCACTCTCTGAGAGAAGGCTTACTGGAATTCTCAGTGACTCGCAGGGAACTTGCCTGTGTGATAAAGACAGGCAGTGGCAAGGATGTTATCAGCAACAGCCTGAAAATTGGGCAAAATTTCCACGGTACTGGAGAAAAAGCCATAGAAAAGGATAATGGTAGATCCTACTTGTGGTGCCCCTTGCTCATATTTAGCTAAAGCTGACTTTCCTGTCTAGTGAGAATGCCTGCAAAGAGTGCACCCTGGCCTTGTTTGTTTGTTTGTTTTGGTGAGGGAGATTGGCCCTGAGCTAACATCTGTGCCAACCTTCCTCTATCTTGTATGTGGGTCACCACCACAGCATAGCTTGATGAGTGATGCAGGTCCGCACCCGGGATCTGAACCTGCGAACCCCGCCAAACTTAACTACTATGCCACCGGGCTGGCCCCACCCTGGCCTTGTTGAACAAGGATAACATACCATCAAAAGAACATAATGATACTAAAAGGTGAAGTCCACTAAGCCAGTCACTTCATGATAGTTTCTCCAAGGGACCAATGGAAACAGGCTGATGATGCATATAAAAGGGTGCTATATAAGATAGAAATAAGACAGCTTGAACAGCATTGTGCCTTAGAGTTGTTTTGAAAATACTCCTAAGTCAGGTTAAGAGCATTCCAAATCATTAAAATTATCTAGGGTAATAAAAACACATGAGATTATTCTATCAGTATACAACTACCGAAATTTTTACTTTTGTCAAGTAACCAAAGCTGATAATTATGAAGTTCATTGTGTTCTTCAGAACCAGCAGGGGGCATACATGCTGAAACAATAACGATGACAACTAATACTATGCAAACAGTCAATACTCTCTGTTTGCGTCCAGGCACTATGCAAGCGGTTTACATGTACTAGTTCATTAGATCCATATAACAACCCTGTGGCAGGTACTATTATCACCTCCACTTTAGAAATGAGGAAACTGAGGGCTGGAGAAGTTAAGCAATTTACCCAGCTAGTAAATGACAGAGCCAGGGTTTGAACCTAGGCGACTGACCACAGATCCTCTACTAATTATTATGCTACACCACCTCCCCAAGATGGCACATGGGACGTGCTCTGACGAAGAAGGATGGTACATTTATACCATGGCACGTTTTGTATAATTCCATTAGAAGTTAAAATATCAATATTTGCCTTCTCAAAATGGATCCAGTAAGTAGGGTGTTGACAGCAATGAATGAGAAATATTAAATGTAAGGATTTTGAATACCATGAACTCTCTCTGTCCTGACCAGTTAATTGGTAATAAGGTACAATAAAATTTGTGAGTATGACAGGTCTTTTTGAAACAATATCTTAAGAATAATACTAATTATTCCCCATAAGTTAGCTTTTCAGATACCCAAAGCAAACCCTTTAAATTTTAAAGTTTTTGTGTTTTAGATAGCAATCTGATTTTTTTTTAAACTATCTTTAAATAGAGGATCTTGGGCATGGTTAACCTTTTCTTGATAGCTTGGCACTATTATTAATATTTATTATCATCATGTGCTTTAATAGAATTCTGTCTTATTCTTTGGGTTACTATTACCTTAATATCAGGCTGCCTGACCTGTGGCCATGGTCTGCCTCAAATAACACCTTTCGCCAACCCTACTCTCCCCACCCCCACCCACAACATGTGACTGATGAAGTGCTTTGGGCTCAGAAACCAAATAAGTTTATTATGAATTGTATTATTTAAAGATATTATAAATTACCGTAAGATCTTTGTGACAATAATTTCTTTCCCCCAGAGATCTTTTTACCTTTATTTCAAGAGCATAATTTGAAGGTTGATGTTGCTGGAAGATTGACAAGCAGGTAAGCAGTTTACATATGTACTTACCTACCGGTGACCTGGCAAGTAGTCCTCATAATGTAAGCTGGAGATTCCTTTTTGCAAAAAGCTAAATTCCTCTAGCCTTTAGGGATTGGCAAAAAAGGGCCAGAAGTAAATATTTTAGACTTTGAGGGTCATATGGTCTCTGTTGCAACTACTTAACTCTGCTATAATAGTGTAAAAAGAGGAATAGATGATAAATAATAAAAAAATGAATATTCCTATGTTCCAAAAAAACTTTATTCATGAAAACAGGCAGTGGGCCCAATTGGGACCAAAGGGTGTAGTTTCCCCACTCCCACTCTAGCATTTGATAATCTGAAATCTTTTGCAATCAGAGGTCTGCAAATTACTTCACACTGTGTATAATAAACGCCTTAAGATGGGTGAAGAACCCATCTCTTGGGCAAATCACGTTAATACACTGCCACGAGGAAGAGGAAACTCTGTCTCAAGTCAGACAACAATAAGGCCCCATCTCACCTGGGCTTGGTGACATGTCATTTCGGAAATCTACGTGTGATGCAAAAAACTTTAGTAGAAGGTAAAGTTGAAGGTCAGCATTTCAGTCCCTAATGTTGTCATAGAATATGCCAAAGCACTGAGGTTGATTCTTAAGAGTTCATTTTCTATGCAGAGGAATGCTTCCTTTTGGTAAAAAAAAAAAAAAAAAGTAAAAAATAAAAATAAAATGCACCATTTGCATGCAATATAGCTAAGTGGCAAAATTCTACTGGGTATCAGTATGTTTATTTTGTTAGTTTATTTTTTTCTAGGTGTTTTTTTTTTTTTTTTGGTGAGGAAGATTCACTCTGAGCTAACATCTGTGACAATCTTCCTCTATTTTGTATGTGAGATGCTACCAGAGAATTGTTTGATGCATGGTGTAGGTCTGTGCCCAGGATCCGAACCTGCAAACCTGGGCTGCCAAAGGGGAGCATGCCAGACCTAACCACTACACCATGGGGCAGGCCCCTATTTTGTTAGTTTATACATAAGGACTTCATGTTTTGGGGGGCTATTGTACACAGCATTTTTTAAAAGGTCAGTGTCCAGTTGCTCAGTGCTACCATAGTAGCAAGCCTCTGTGATGGCCCGCAATAATCCTCTCCTCCTGGTATTCCTTCCCTTTGCAGTTCCCTTACATACTGAATAGGACTGACCTGTGCAGCAAGTAGACTATTAGAGAAATGACAGATTGTGACTTCCAAGGTTAGGTCATAAAACATTTCGGCTTCTGCCTTGCTCTGCTTGGTTGTGGGGACACTCAAGCAGCCCTATGGAGAGGGCCATAGGGCAGAGAACTGAGGCCTCCTGCCAACAAGCCAGCACCGACTTGCCAGCTACGTGGGTGCGCCATCTTGGGAGCAGATCCTCCAGCCCCAGTTAAGCCGTCAGGTGACTGCAACCTCTCGAGAGGACCTGGGCTCCACTGCTGCCACTTCGCGGTTCCTGACCCACAGAAACTGTGTCAGATAATAAAAGTTCATTATTTCAGGAAGCTGAATTTTGGGGTAAACTGATGCAGCAATAGATATCTAATGCAGCTAATACGCAGGAATATAATGGGCTTTTGTGTATTGACCTTGTATTTTGTGATTTTACTAAGCTCACTTATCAGTTCTAGTAACTTCCTTGTAGATTCTTTGGGACTTTTTTGTAGACAATCATGCAGTCAGCCGAGAGAGAGAGTTTTACTTCTTCCTTTCCAATCTGCAGGACTTGAATTTACTTGTTTACATTATTACACTGATAAGAGCAGACATCCTTGTCTTGTTTTTGATCTTAGGGGGAAAATGTTCAATATTTCAACATTAAGTATGATATTAGTTGAAGGATATTTATAGATGCTCTTTATTCAGGTTGAGGAAGTTCCCTTCTATTCCTAGTTTACTGTGAATTTTTTATTTTTTTTTGCTGAGGAAGAGTCTCCCTGAGCTTACATCTGTGCCAATCTTCCTCTATTTTGTATGTGGGTTGCCACCACAGCATGGCCCCCAATAAGTGGTGTAGGTCTGCACCCAGGAATGAAACCCTGGCCACCAAAGCAGAGCGCACTGAACTTAACCACTAAGCTACAGGGCCAGCCTCTGCTGTTTTTCTTTTTGATTATGAATGGATGTTGAATTCTGTCAAATGAAAAAGCAAGCCACAGACTGGGAGAGGATATTTGGAAAACATATATCCAACAAAGAACTTGTATGTAAAATATGTAAAGAACACCTATAATTCAATAAGATAATTCAATTTTTTAATGGGCAAAAGATTTGGATAGACACTTCATCAAAAAAAAGACATATGGATGGCAAATAAGCCCACGAAAAGATGCTCAACATCATTAGTCACTAGGGAAATGCAAATTAAACTCCAGTGAGTTACTACTTCGCACTCACTAAAATGGCTAACATTATAAAACAAAACAAAACAAGCAGACCATTCTAAGGTTGTAGAGCACCTGGAACTCTCATTCCCTGCTGGTGGGAATGTGAAACGGCACAACCACTTTGGAAATGACTTTAGCAATTTCTTAAAATGTTAAACATACACTTACCTATGGCCCAACTATTGTACTCCTAGATAAATGCAAGCATATGCCCACACAAATACTTGTACACAGATGTTCACAGCAGCTGTGACAGACAGAATAATGGCCCCCTAAAGATGTCCATGTCCTAATCCCCAGAACCTGTGAATATGTTACCTTACAGGACAAAAGAGCCTTTGCAGATGTGATTAAATGAAGGATCTTGAGATGGGGGCTTATCCTGGATTATCTGGGTGGGCCCAATGTCATCACAAGGGTCCTCAGAAGAGGCAGGAGGGCCTGGGTCAGAGAGGTGTGACAATGGCAGCAGAGGTTGGAGAGATGCTCTTTGGAGATGGAGGAAGAGGCCACAAGCCAAGGAACTTTAGATACACTCATCATTTCTGAATCTCAAAATAAGGAGGCTGAATGAAAGAAGGCAGACAGAGTACACACTGTATGATTGAATGGATTCAACATTCTAGAAGACTCGGCCTCATCTATAGTGACAGATCAGTGGTTGCCTGGGGGCAGGGTGGGTAGGGAGGAGGGAAGGATGGATTACCAAGGGACAGGAGGAAACTTGTGAGGGTGCTGGAAATATTAAATTGACGTGGTGATGGTTTCACGAATATATGCATATGTCAAAACTCATCAAACTGTACACTTTAGATGTGTGCAGTTTATTGTACATCGATTATACCTCAGTCAAGCCATGAAAGAATAATGAAGCCATCTGGGAAGAAGAGAGGAATAGATGAGGGTAGTAATGATGACACGAGCAGGAGAAACAAGAAAATGTCAGAGCTGACCCTTCTCCCAGTCCCAAGGTTTGAATTAACCCAGAAGCCTATTTGAAAAGTGGATTTACAGTCAGTCGCTTTAAATGCAGAACCTCGCCCTGGGCGTGAGTTGGCTTTGGGATATTAGCTTATATAATCGGAAGCCATCCTAAGTTGCAAAACATGTAAAAATCAAACCTCTACAGTTTTTCCAATGATGTTTAAAGTTGTGTCATACTCAGTCTGGTACTTTCCAAAATTTCTTTAAACTTAATGAGAAATGTTTTGAAGCCTTTTCTGAGTTTTTTTAACAGCAAAAGCAGAAACGGAAGTACCATTGGGAATCATTTCTTCTTCCTGCTGGCACAAAAATGTCTGTAGTAAAAATTGTAACAAAAATAAAATCAATCTGGCAAAGAACTAAAATGTATTTCTTCATCAGCAAGTATTACTGGCAGGCCAGCAGAAAGCATGGCTGGAGGAACGCGAATTGGAACAAAGTATACAGCGTCCCTTACAGTCAGATGGGTGGCTACTAATGTTTTAGCGTGTCTCTGCTTACGGCATATGCTAGATTCTACTTCAGTAATAAAAGACCAGAGCACTGCTTCTTAATTTCTGTGAGTCCCCAAAGCAGAGACGAACTAGAGAAGATATATAGCCTCAGCAGTGACTCATGCGATAAAAACAATTCATGAGAAAAATTGTAAAACAACTGTGTGAGTATAATCATTGCTGGGGCAGCTGCTTTGAACTGGAGTAAAACAAGGATCATGGCACGTGGTTACTGAGAGAGCAGTAACGTGAAATTCACCTGATATGTCATTCCTGGGGAAGAAATGAAGCCAAAAGAGCACAAAGTACATGTAGAATCTTTCAATCCTTTTCAATGATGAGGGGAATGAGCATAAACATTTTCGCACCACAGAAGAATTCATTGGTTATCTCAAGGCAAAGAATCTATAAGACTCTCTAACTTAAACATGAGTTTTATATTTTTCTTTTATAAAAAGTTGCATGTTCCCGAGCAGACTAATACAGGAGGGGGAGAGAGAGCCAGAGACAGACAGATGGCCAGACAGAAACATGAAGGGGGAACCTATAGACTATAAGACACAACCATATCAATCAGTTACATATATTTTACCACCATAAAAGAAAAGTAAAACAAAAACCGTATCAACCAACCATATTGTGACTTTATTTGGATCCTGGCTAATAATAATAGTAATCTTGTACAATTATGATATTTGTGAGACAACCAGGAATTTGAACAGATTGGCTATTGGATGATATTAAGGAATTGTTGTTTTTAGGTGTGACATTGGTGGTGGTGTGTTTTTTTCCAAGGGTCCTTATCTTTGAGAGCTACATACAGAATTATTTTTGGATGAAATGATACAATGTTTGGGTTTGTTTTAAAATAATGTGAAGGGAGAAGTGGATGGGGTGGGCTTGGCTGATGGTTGACTGGGTGTTGGGTTAGATGGGGGTTCAGGTACCACTCTGTCTACTTTTGAATGTATTCACAACTCTGCACAACGCGGAGTTAAAAAAAAAGAAAGTTAACAAGCCAAAGGTAACTAAGAACTTTTGTGTAACTGGAAGATAGAATTGAAAAAAATAGTGCTTGATTTGCTGGGCATAGCAAAGGTGCTCATCTTCCCTTCAGACCTCTATGTCTTGATAAAGTGTCTTTCCCAGCTGTCGTGGACACTGGGGCCAAGTGTTGAAATGAGCTGAATTTTTTGGAATAGCTCTATGAAAATATTAAGCCAAGGTTTTAAAAAAATGAAGCGTACTATCACATTTATCTTATTACAATATTATCAATACTATTTAAAAGTGAGAGCCAATATGTTTTTGTATGAGCCATAAAGAAAAGAAAATGAAAATTATTTTTTAAAAATACTATTTATTTTATCCCACCCTTTAAACTTAATTTTCTTGTGGGTTGCTCAATATATTACACTAATATGGTCAAGGGGTTCCTCCAAGACGTGCCCCAGGAAGGGCAGGAGCCCACAGTGCCTTTGCTCCTTAATATGTCCCCTGGGCTCATCTGGCTGCCTGGTCATCCGCCATCAGGGACTCAAGCCTCTCAAGTGTGAAGGCTTTGGGTGCTTGTTCAAAGTCCAGCTTCACTCCCCAGCTGGGACCAGCGCTGCCTCTCACCCCCGACTTGGGCTTGGGTGTGGGCAAAAACAACCACAAGCCCACATGGCTGGCTAGCGGGCCGGCTCCTCCTCCCCCACCCTTTCCACCTGCTTCTTTGGCATAGAAGCACACACCTTAATCTCCTGCCCCAAGCCGAGGACCAGGTTGAGCTAGCAGAGAGACTCCAGCGCGGGTTAAAGGTCAGGCCCGCAGGAACAAGCAGCAAGGTGCTGCTTTGCCACTTCTATTCAACATCATACTGGAAGTTCTAGCCGGAGCAAGTAGGCAATTAGAAGTAAAAGGCATCCCAACTGGAAAGGAAGAAGTAAAGTTATCTCTGTTCGCAGATAACATGATCTTATATGTAGAAAATCCTAAAGAATCCACAAAAAACCTGTTAGAGCTAAGAAATGAATTCAGCTAAGTTGTAGGATACAAAATCAACATTCAGACATCAGTTGTATTTCTATACACTAGCAATTATCAATCCAAAAAAGAAATAAAGAACAATTATTTATTTATAATAGCATAAAAAAGAATAAAATACCTAGGAATAAATTTAGCCAAGGAGGTGTAAGACTTGAACACTGAAAACTGTAAAACATTGCTAGAAGACATGAAAGGAGACCTAAATAAATGGAAAGACATATTGTGTTCATGGATTGAAGACTTAATATGGGCAGGATGACAATACTACTCAAAGCAATATACAGGTTCAATGCAATCCCTATCAAGATTTCAATGGTGTTTTTGCAGAAATGGAAAAGTCCATCCTAAAATTTGTATTGAATTTCAAGAGACCCAGAATAGCCAAAACAATCTTGAAAAAGAACAAAGTCAGAGGACTCACACTTCCCGATTTCAAAACCTACTACAAAGCTACAGCAATCAAAACAGGTGATATTGGCATAAGACTAAACATATAGACCAATGGAATAGAATTGAGAGCCCAGAAATAAACCTCATATCTATGGTCAACTGATTTTCAACAAGCATGCCAAGACCATTTGATGGGGAAAGAACAGTCTCTTCAATAAATGGTGCTGGGAAAACTGGACATCCACATGTAAAAGAATGGCGTTGGACTTTTACCTTACACTAAAGACAAAAATTAACTCAAAATGGATCGAAGACCTAAATTTAAGAGCCAAACTATAAAACTCTTAGAAGAAAACACAAGGGAAAATCTGCATGACCTTGGATTTGGCAATGATTTCTTAAGTGGTATCAAAAGCACACGCAACAAAAGAAAAAATAGATAAATTGGACTTCATTAAAATTAAAAACTTTTGTGCATCAAAGGATACTATCAAGAGAGTGAAAAGACAACCGACAGAATAAAAGAAAATATTTGCAAATCACATATCTGATAAGGGTCTAACATCCAGAATATAGAAAGAACACTTACAACTCAACTACAAGAAGATATACAACCCAATGAAAAAGTGGGCAAAGGACTTGAATAGACGCTTTTCCAAAGAAGATACACAAATGGCCAATAAGCACAAGAAAAGATGCTCGACATCATTCACCATCAGAGAAATGCAAATCAAAACCACAATGAGATACTACTTCACACTCACTAGGGTGGCTATAATTTTAAAAATGGAAAATAACAAGTGTTGGTGAGGATGGAGAGAAATTAGAACTCTTGTGCATTGCCACCGGGAATGTAAAATGGTGCAGCTGCTGTGGAAAACAACTTGGCAGTTTCTCAAAATGTTAAACTGAGAGTTACCATATGACCCAGCAATTCTACTCCTAGGCATATACCCCAAAGAATTGAAAACAGGGGCTCAAACAGATACTCATATGCCAACATTCATAGAAACATTATTTACAACAACCAAGGGTGGAAACAACCCAGGTGTCCATCAGCAGATGAATGGATTTAAGATATGTGAGAGAGATATATGTTTACATATACACCCAATGGAATATTATACAGTCATAAAAAGGGATGGAGTTGTGATATATGCTACAACATGGATGAACCTTAAAAATATTATGTTAAGTGAAATAAGCCAGACACAAAGGACAAATATTGTCTGATTCCACGTATATGCAATATCTTCAATAGGCAAATTCATAGAGATAGAAAGTAGATTACAGGTTATCAGGTGCTGAGGGTGAAAGGAATGAAGGTTATCGCTTAATGGGTACAGGGTTTCTGTTTGGGGTGAAATAGATACTGGTAATGGTTGCACAACATTGTGAATATACTTAAAGTCATTGACTTGTACACTTAAAAATGGTGAAAATGACAAATTTTATGTTACGTATATTTTAATGCACACACGCCCCCACACACACCCACGCCCAGGCTCTGGGATCAGAAAGACTTGGGTCCTAATGATGGCTGTGTGACCTCAGACAAGTGACTTACCCTCTCTGAGCTCCAGAGTCTCATCTATAAAATTGGGACATGGATAACACTTAGGTCCCAGGATCTGTAAGGATTACAGGAGAAGATGCACGTAAGAAGCAGACTCCTGCCTGGGGCCTGGGAGGCACTCAACAGGTGGCAGCCATTGTCTGTTATCATCAGTCCACAGCCCCTCTCTCCAAGGCTGGGGTATTTTACGAACACGTTTCCCCATAATCAAGCCTCGTGACCCCCCGAGAGCCATGATAACCACGTTCTGCAGGTGAGAAACCGGGATGTCTCTGGCCATGGGGTGCTGGGCTCTGCCCACCCAAGTTCTCTCCGGCCGGTGGTACAGCAGCGGGTGAGGACCGGCCCTGCTCCACACCTGGCTCGAATGGGCTTTGGTGGGCCTTTCCATGAAAGCTCTCCCTCGGCCCAGCTTTGCTTGTCTCTGGGCTCCCACCCGGCTTCTGGTGGCCGCAGGCTTCCTGGGCTTGTAGGTGTGCCACTCCCACCCTCCAACCCCGTCTTCACAGGGCGTTCTCCCTGTCTCTTCACGTCGTCTTCCCTTTGTGCGTGTTTGGTTCTGGGTCCAAATTTCTCCTTTTATAAGGACACCAGTCCTGTTGGGTTAGGGCCCACCCGTGACCTCATCTTAACTTCATCACCTCTGTAAAGAGCCTCCCTCCAAGTAAGGTCCCATTCTCAGGTACTGGGGGTTGGGACTTCAATATATTTTTTTAGGGGGCACAATCCATCCCATGACAGCTGTAAGCAAGGAGCACCCAGCAGCGATGGATGCACCAAGCACGCAGACCCTGGGGCTCTGCCTTTGCCACATGCTTTCCTCGGGGCAAAGGACCAGAGGCCGCACCCACTTCAACCCCCACCTGAGGCTGAGGTGGCTGCAAAAGGCCGGTCTGGAGGGTGCGAGTCTTTCATGAGCCCCCCACCTGTGCTAGCTGGGGGTCCCTGTGCGTCACACACTGGGTGTTAGATTCGATAACCGGCTGCCTCACATTACAGATGGGGAAACTGAGGCCCAGCGGTTATGGCTGGCCTCGGACCACAGAGGGCATTAGGATCAAAGCTGGGCCAGGATCAGGTCTTCTGACATCTGGGCCTGAGTTCTCCCACCCCCTGGCCACACCTCAGCTTAGATGTCCCTTGTTCCAGGAGGCTGCACTGACCACCTGGGCCAGGCCCCTCGTTATGTGTCCTGCTGCCCCAATCACAACGTGCCCAGCCCCGTCTGCCCTCATTGCCTCCTGCCCCCCCGATCGACCCTGGGCCCTGGGATCCCAGATCTCCACAAGGATCTCTCCCTCACCTCCTAAGGTCTTTACTCAAATGAGGCTCCCTGGCTGCCTGATCTAAAGGTGCAGTCTCCTCCTGGCTCTTCCCAGCTCCTCTCCACAGCACTTATGTCGGAAAGCAGGGATCAGCCTGGGAGGACAGAGCGCGGTGGGACTGGGAGCAGCTGGTCTGCAGGAGGAACTGCAGGCTGGTGGGGGGAGAGGGCTGCCTCCACGGGAGAAATGGACCAAGTGTGTGTGAGTGTGTGGAAACTCCCCCAAGAGACCTGTGACAGAGGTGTCAGAGCACTGGGGACACGCTCATGTCATCAGCGATATTTAGAACAAAGGAAAGAAAAGAAAGAAAATTATGAAGTTCAAGGAAAAGCCAACAGTTAAATGTTAAATAGGATTGAACCCTCTTCATCGGACCTATAATAGTATCTGTCACTTTTCAAGCCTCTTAGTCTACTTTACTTTTCTTCACAGAATTTATCACATGAAATATCACATATTTATTTGTTTACGTATTTGCTGCCTGTTGGCCTCTCCCCATTGTGATGGAAACATGTAAGTGGGGTCGTGGTTTTGCTCACTGCTGAGTCCCCAGTGCTAAGAACATATGTGCTCCATAACAATCTGTAGACTGAGACCAGATCGTAGTGAAATACCTGGTTCAGCAGGGAACAATATTTACATAATTATGGTAAACTCTGGTTTGTTTTTTTTACCAAACTTGTGATGTAACCATTTGAGGGAGGTGGGTGTAAGCATTTGGCGGGGATGCAGGGAAGGTCAGCAGTGGGCGTAGGGGTGAGGTAAGAAAGTTAAGCCCTTATGAACCATGGTGGGGAGTTAATAGTGATGTTTGAAATAGATAAACTAAGAAGAGCTGGATAAACATATTGTTAGGAAAAATGGAGGCAAATGCTCAGGGAAACAGCTGGAAGCCTGAGGGGTATGCCTCTGGGGAATTGGGGAGGTGGAGAGAGGAGGGGCAGCTCGTTTCCATTATAAGGTTTTTATGCACTTTTTTTACTTTTTAAACTCTACTTTTAGTACTTTGGTAAAAACAAGTTAATGGAAATTAGTTTTGAAGAAACAGAGACTGCCCGGGCTGGAGGAGGCCCTTGAGTTCGGCTAATTCAGCTGTCCACTCAGTGGGCTCACCTCTCCGATGATGGCCAAGTGGTTGGCCGCTCTATAACATGTCCAGGGGTGGGGACTCCCTGACTGCCCTGTGGGGTCACCGGACATGCTCTGCTGCATCAGCTCTGTTCCCTTGTTGCTGTGCTCACTGAACCTGATTCTGCCTCGACAATTCCAGAGATGGAAAGGGTTTTACTGGGGTGGGAGAATGGAAGAGGCCTAGAATGTGGATACTTTCCAAGAAAGGCAGGTGGAGAGGGTTCCTCTGGGGACCCCTCAGCAAATGGACATTGGTTTAAGGACACAGGGTGCTCAAACTGGGGGAGCAGGAGGTGCTAGGAGGTGGGGAGAGGACATGATGGGTCTGCTGTAGGCAAATGCTCCACTTTGGCAGCCTTGGAAAGGGACCCCGGGGGCCCCGGGTCTTGCTCTCTCTGAATCCAGCACCATCTGCGCCTCTGGCTGGAGTGAATCAAATGACCCCTGAGGGCTGGTGTGCCGGCCGCCGGTCCCTACTGCTTCCTGAGTCCCTACCTCCTGTGTGTGGCCTTCAAGGCTTCGTGTTCCCATTGACAGATGAAGTCTCTGAAGATCAGGGAGGTTGTGGCTTGTCCAGGCTGGAGGGGGCAGGAGCCAGCACAGACCTGACATAGGTCATTGATGCCACACCAGGAGGTCCTGTCTTTTGAGCTTCAAAGAGAAGGGAGTGGGTCTCCTTCCTCTTTGCCCACCCTGCCAGGGCATAATAGGGGCCGTAAAGTTAAGTCCTTCAGAAAGGGCACATCTTGGACTCTTTGGGGCTTGGAAGCAGTGAAATCCACACAGTCTGGGTAGGGAGCCCCTGCAATAACCACCTTTGCCCACTAGAGAGCACTGTGGGACAGAAACCCAGTCCAGGAGGGACCAAGGAGCTGGTGAGCTGAGCCCAGTGCCAGGTGCCGTGATGACAGGTGAGAAGGAGCTGTCAGTCCTGAGACTTGCCCTTTGTGACAGCTACCTCAGTGGTCCTCACAGCAAATCCAGGTCTAGGTACTGTTAGGACCCCACTAGTGATTAAGAAACCAAGGCTCAGTGTTGTTAAATGATTTGTCCCAAGTCACCGACTTAGAAAGTGGGAGACCTAGAGCATGAACTCACCTCTGACCCCAGAACCCAAACTGTTGACCCCGTGACCTCCCTCCCCTCACCCATGATGTTTGGCTCTCTTTCCTCCTGGGTCCCTTCTAGAAGGTTCCCTAAGCTCAGTGAGATTTGCTCAGGTTTGCTAAGGGGTGGGGAGGGGTCTCCCCACATGAATTACTGCCTGGCAAGGCTGGGCTGTGGGATCCCAGGGGGGTCTGGGGAAGGAGCTGGGCTGTTGGACCAGCCGTGCACATGGGGAGGGATATCCCAGGCCACACGGCTGGGAGTCCTTCTGCTCTGGCCCTTGGCAGAGCCGGCCTGCTGGGGGCCCGCCAGGCTTATTAATACCCTGCTGAGTCAGGGGGCTCTTGACTTTCAGCATCACAAGACACAGAGGCTGAGCATGGCAGGAATATTCCTGACTCCTCAGTGCCCTCCCTTCCTACCTGCACTGCCCACCTCAGGCTGGGGACCCCCGCAGGTCTGAGTTGCCATGTGGCCTGGGGGCAAGTCACTTCACCTGACTGTGAAGTGGAGACAAGACCTGGGTCAGGGCTGGAGCGAGGCTGGGCTCCTAAACAGCCTGGCACACAGGAGGGGCTAAGAAGCAAGAGCTGTTCTTCCAGAAAATGCTTTTTCCAGAAAGTGCCCCAGCCCTGTCCCCAGTCAGGGTTTAAAAACCATTTACTGAGGACTTCCCAGGTGCCAGGCCCGGTCTGAGTGAGATACACACTTCATCTCCACAAAGCCTCGAGATGCCTGCTTTCCCTATTTTAGACATGAGGAAACTGAGGCCGTCAGGCAAAGTCACCTGCCACTAAGTGACAGGGCCAGGCCTCCAGCCCAGGTCTGGCTGATTCCAGAGCCCTGACTCTTAAACTCAAGTCTAAACTCATTCATTCAGCACAGCATCTAGCGTTCGTTGAATGAGTTAATTATGGACGAATAAAAGAATTTCCTCCCCCGCAATTCCTCTTTTCACGTCTCCATCCCCTCCCGGCCCCCACCTACACACAGCTGCCCAGGGTTATCAGGGCTGTTCTCCCCGCACAACTGATGGATGGCGAACACCGGCCTCTCCTCAGATCCTGCCCACAGCTTGTCGGAGGGGGCTTTGAAGGCCCTCTAGAGCCCTTATCAGTCGGCCCCACATGCCCCAGAGAGCCCACGACAGGCAGCGGCCCCGCCCCAGCCCCTACAAGCCCCTTATCGGGGCACATTCCAAGCCAGGCCTCTCCTCGTAAGGAAGGGCAGATAAAGCCTGCCACTTTCCGGCCCCTCTTCCGAGTTTTCCCAGGTGGGGAGGGGGCACTCCGGGGCAGGAAGGGGGTTATGGCAACAGGAAGACCCAGAACTCTGCTTGAGAACACACCAGGGGCTGGACCGGGGGCCCCGGGGCCCAGAGCGTGACCATGCTCAGGGGGTGATCCCACTGCTGGGGTCGGGGTCGGGGTCGGGGAGGGATGACAGCTTCTTTGGAAACTCAGAGGACTCGTGCTTGCTCCCAGGAGCCCGGGTGTGGCTGGTGAAGAGGGCTGGGGTTTCAGCCAGACCTTCCTCTGGGGAGGGTCCCAAAGCACCCACCTTCCTCACATGGCCCCCCGGCCGCCCAGCACCTACCTGTCTGTCCACCTCGTGAAGCCTCAACTTTCTCAATCTTAAATGACAGATAATGGAAATTCTTACTTCTTAGGGCTGAGGTGAAATTATGGCAATGGGTGAAGGGCTTAGTATAGAGCCGGTCACCTGGTGGGCACTGCTGAGGATTTCTCTCTCTCTCTCTCTCACACACACACACACACATATTTATTCAGCACGAAGTGTCAGGCGTATGCCAACCTCTCCGCACGGACAAGCACATGCGGTGCTCACCAGCGCTCCAGGAGGAAGACATGATTGTTATTTCCCTTGTGTGGATGGAGAAACTGAGGCTTGAACGGACAACATCACTTGCCCAGGGTCACACAGCTCCAAGTGGAAGAACCACAGTTGGATCCCTGTCTGACTGACCTCTATGTGTAGGCTCTTCGTCACCATTGTCCTGTGCCTTCAAAGGAACTCAATCGTCACCTTGTCTACGGAACTGATGTTTATCCTCCAGAGGTCTCACCCCCACCGTGGCCAAGAAAATACACAGAAAGTTCTGTGCTGGGCACTGGCAAGGTCAGCTGCAGAAGGTCTGTGCTTTGATCACAGGAGGGCCTGCCAGACGCAGCCCAGACTTCACTCACCTTTGCGCAAACCCTAATGAGCCGGGGCAGTGTCTCCATGGAAAGATCGGAAGCACAGACCCGAAGGAGAGGCAGGCTTGGCCACAGCACCAAGTGCCCCCTGGGGGCCTGGCAGCAAGGCAGGTGCGGGAAAGCTTCCAGAAGGAGCATGACAATTCTAAAGGCAAAGCAGGCCGGCCATTCAGGGTGGGGGCAAATAGCTTGTGACACATCGCCAGCCCTTGACGGTGTCACGACCGAGTCACCGACAGCGAGAAAACTGGGACGCAGTAGAGGTTCCTGGGCTTCCAGCTGCACACAAGTGGGCTCAAATTTCAGCGTGGGAGAGGCCTCAGCTTCTGAATCCCAACAGTGGGAGCTCAAAGGGACACCCCTGCCCCGTAACAACAGACCCTGGATGGAGAATATTCCTTGAAGCATTGCGGGTCTCATAAAAAGGAAGAGAAGATTCCATGGAACCCTCAAATAAAAGACAAATAAGCAAATATGAGCTGGGTCCTCAGCGGCTGAAGACTGAAGCTGGGGCAGTCAGTGCTGGGGCCACCGTGGTGGGAGCTGAGGCTAGGGCAGGGGGCAGCTTCAGGTCCAGAGAGCCGGAAACCGGTCCAGCCTAGCAGGCATCCACACAGGCAGGGGTGTGTGGAGGCCAGGTTCCTGTGGCAACACTGCTCTGGGGATACCTCAGCGGGGAAGAGCTGCAAGCAATGTGGGTGGCAGTGGGCTAGCTTGGGGCCCCAGAGTGGACATTCTGGCTACAGCAGAAGCAAAGCAAATGCTCTCTGAAGGAAAATGCCATGGCTAAATTAGGTCCCAGGATTCTAACAGATCAAGCCATGAGCTCAGGAACAAAGATTAATGACACACGAAGGGAAGTCGATACAAACAAGAACACTCAAGGGCGGTGGATATTGGAATGGTCAGATCCAGAATGAAGGATGGCTGATGTGTCACCTAGGGAAAGAGATCAAGGGTGCAATGTGATAAAGTGACACAAAGGAACTCTCAGGGATGGACAGTTAAAAAACAAGCATAAATGGTACTCTAGAAGTGAAAAATAGATTTAAAATAAAGTAACTAAATCGACTAAATAGATTAGACGCAATTGAAACAAAAGTGAAGTACAAGACATATCTGAATTTTTTCTCAGAATGCAATAAAAATGGAGAAAGATGAGGAAATTATGAAAGAGAGCTGAGACATGAAGGCTAGAGTGGGAAATAAGGACATTTACATTTCCAGAGGACCACAAACCGTGGAAGTTTACTGCCGCCTGCTCTGAAGGAACTGCTGGAGAATGCACTCAGGAAGGAGGAAGAGGATCTGGGGCAGCGGGAGGCCTGAGAAGGAGGAGTCAATAAGCACAAAACATGTAGGGAAAACAAACAGACATTGCAGGAAACAACAAGGGTTTCCTCTGGGGTTTAATGACAGGACACAGCTGAATTATCCAACAGTCTATGTCTACGTGTCTAGGTTGGGTGGGAGTGGTTTGAAGTGAAAGACCTTGCCTTGCTGGGAGCGGAGGGGGTGCAGAGACCCACAGCTGTGAGGTTCAGACTTTGTGAGCTGCACACACGTGCTGGCATTTGACAGTGACCAGTAAAGCAACAGGAATAGTATGTATTCCAAGTCAGTAGAGAGAAGTGAAAAGAAAAAACAAACCTACAACTCCATTCAAAAAAGGGCAAGGGGCCGCCCGGTGGCGCAGCGGTTTAGTCCGTGCTTGGCAGCCCGGGGTTCGCGGGTTCGGATCCCGGGCGCCCGCCGACGCACTGCCTGTCAGCCACGCCGTGGTGGCGTCCCATATAAAGTGGAGGAAGATGGGCACGGATGTTAGCTCAGGGCCAGTCTTCCTCAGCAAAAAGGGGAGGATTGGCAACGGATGTTAGCTCAGGGCTGGTCTTCCCCACAAAAAAAAATAAAATAAAATAAAATAAAATGAAAAAAAAAATAATAATAATAATAAAAAAAAAACCAAAAAAGGGCAAGAAAGGAGAAAAAAGAAACAGGAAGGATAGAAGAAATAGAAAATGAAAAACCATAAGATGGTAGAAACAAGTTCATAATATATATTCATAATATTGTCATCATAATAGAAATAAATAGACTCGACTCACCAGTTAAGTTCTCAAGCTGGGTAGGAAAAAAAACATCCAGATTGATGAAGTTTAGAAGAGATCTACTGAAAGCATAAGGATCCAGAAAGGTTAAAAATAAAGGGATGGAGACACACACACACACACACACACACACACACACACAGATATATTTTGATATCAAGCAAATTTGTCTTATGCTTTAAAAGTGTCAAGAATAGAGGGTCACACCACTCTTATTCAACATAGTACTAGAAGTTCTGGCCAGAGCAATTAGGCGAGAAAAAGGAATAAAAGGACTCCAAATAGGCAGTGAAGAAGTGAAACTCTATTTGCAGATGACATGATCTTATACCTAGAAAACCCAAAAAATTCCATCAGAAAACTACTAGAAATAATCAACAACTACAGTAAAGTGGCAGGGTATAAAATCAACTTACAAAAATCAATTGCATTTCTATACACTAACGATGAACTAACAGAAAGAGAACTCAAAAAGACTATCCCGGCCCCGCCCGGTGGCGCAGCGGTTTAGTTCACGCTTGGCAGCCCGGGGTTCGCGAGTTCGGATCCCGAGCGCCCGCTGACGTCACTGCCTGTCAGCCATGCCGTGGCGGTGTCCCATATAAAAGTGGAGGAAGATGGGCACAGATGTTAGCCCAGGGCCAGTCTTCCTCAGCAAAAAGGGGAAGATTGGCAACAGATGTTAGCTCAGGGCTGGTCTTCCCCACAAAAAAAAAAAAAAAAAAAGACAATCCCATTTACAATTGCAACAAAAAGAATAAAATATCTGGGAATAAATTTAACCAAGGAGGTAAAAGACCTATACAATGAAAACTATAAGACACTATTGAAAGAAATCGAGGAAGACATAAAGAAATGGAAAAATATTCCATGCACATGGATTGGAAGAATAAATATAGTTAAAATGTCCATTCTACCTAAAGCAATCTACAAATTCAATGCAATCCCAATCAGAATCCCAATGTCATTCTTCATGGTAATAGAACAAAAACTACTGAAATTCGTATGGGGCAACAAAAGACCCCGAATAGCTAAAGCAATTCTGAAAAATAAAAGAACAAAGCTGGAGGCATCACAATCCCTGATTTCAAAATATACTATAAAGCTATAGTAATCAAAACAGCATGGTACTGGTACAAAAATAGACACACAGATCAATGGAATAGAATTGAAAGCCAGGAAATAAATCCACACACCTATGGACAGCTAATCTTTGACAAAGGAGCAAAGAACATACAATGGAGAGAGGGAAGTCTCTTCAATAAATGGTGCTGGGAAAATTGGACAGCAACATGCAAAAGAATGAAAGTAGACCATCTCCTATCGCCATGTAAAAAATCAATTCAAAATGGATCAAGGACCCGAAAGTGAGACCTGAAACTATAAAACTCCTGGAAGAAAATATAGGCAGTGCACTAATTGAGACTGGACATAAAGGGATCCTTTCAAGATTCCATGTCTACTCGGACAAGGGAAACAAAAGAAAAAATAAACAAGTGGGACCTCATCAGACTAAAAAGCTTCTACAAGGCAACTGAAACCAGGATCAAAATGAATAAACAACCCACCAGCTGGGAGAAAATATTCGCAAATTGTTTGTCCGACAAGGGATTAATCTCAGTAATATATCAAGATCTCATACAACTGAGCAACAAAAAAACAAAGAACCCGATCAAAAAATGGGCAGAGGATATGAACAGACATTTTTCCAAGGAAGAGATACAGATGGCCAATAGACACATGAAAAGATGTTCAACATCACTAATCATCAGGGAAATGCAAATCAAAACTACACGAAGATATCACCTTACACCCGTTAGAATGGCTATAATCACAAAGACAAATAACAACAAATGCTGGAGAGGTTGTGGAGAAACGGGGACCCTCATTCACTGCTGGTGGGAATGCAAACTGGTGCAGCCTCTATGGAAAACAATATGGAGAGTCCTCAAAAAATTAAAAATAGAAATACCGTATGATCCAGCAATCCCACTCTTGGGCACATACCCAATGGACATGAAATCAACCATCACAAGAGGCGTATGCGCCCCTATGTTCATTGCAGCATTACTCACTATAGCCAAGAAGTGTCCCTCGTGTGATGATTGGTTAAAGAAGATGTGGTATATATATACAATGGAATACTACTCAGCCATAAGAAAAGACAGAATTGTCCCATTTGCAACAACATGGATGGACCCAGAGGATATTATGTTAAGTGAAATAAGCCAGAGGGAGAAGGACAGACACTGCATGAACTCACTCATATATGGAATATAAATGAACACATGGACAGAGAGAACTGATTGGTGGTTACCAAGGGGAAGGGGGGTGGGGGGTGGGCACAAGGGGTGAAGGGATACATCCACATAGTGACAGACAAACAACAATGTACAACTAAAACCCCACAGTGTTATAAACTATTAAGACATCAATAAAAAAATTTTTTTAATTAAAAAAAAAAGAATAGAGGGTCACTACATAGGGGGTCGGCCCGGTGGCACAACGGTTTAGTTTGCAATTGGCAGCCCGGGGTTCGCGGGTTCGGATCCCGGGCACCCGCTGACGCACTGCCTGTCAGCCATGCTGTGGCGTCGTCCCATATAAAGTAGAGGAAGATGGGCACAGATGTTAGCCCGGGGTAAGTCTTCCTCTGCAAAAAGAGGAAGATTAGCAACAGATGTTAGCTCAGGGCTGGTCTTCCTCACAAAAAAATAGAATAGAGGGTCACTACATAATGAAAAAGGTTCAAATCATCCAAAATTTGTAATAAATCTAAATATATATGTTTATATATAAATATATATAAATCTGAAATCTATGTATCTAAATAGCCTCAAAATACCTAAGGCAAAAACTAACGGACCGCCAAGGAGAAACAGACAAGTCCACCATCATAGTCGGAGACCTCGACATGCCTCTCTCAATCACAGGTAGGGTGAGCAGACCAAAAAAGCAAAATAAAAATAAAGTAACTGAGCAAATTCTTAGAAGATTTGGACAGCTCAAATAATAAGATGGATCTAGTTGACACATACAGAATTCTGTATCTAATTATTAGAGAAATTTACTTTCTTTACATGTGGAACACTTACAAGTCAATCCTAATTAGGCCATACACATTTCAAAAAATTTAAAATAATATTGTTAAAACATTTTTTTCACCATAGCATAATTCAGATATGTGTTAAAAAGATGGTTTATAAAACCGCCTATATTTGGAAATTGAATAAAAGCCCTCTAAATAACTCCTGGATAAAAGAAGAAGTCATAAGGAAAGTATAAAAATATGTAGAACTGAAAAAAAGCAGAAAATATTGCCTATCAAAATGTGTGGGATGCATGAAAATGATCCCTCCAGGAGACTTTCAAGTTTCAATGCCTACATTACAAAGAAAGGCTGAAAAGTAATAAAGTGCCTAACTTAAGAGCTACACAGAGAATAATAGATTAATCCTAATGAAAGTAGAAGGAAGAAGATACTAAAGACAGAGTGGAAATATAAAAAAAAATATTCTAGAGGGGATCAGCAAGGAGGAAGGAAGGGAGTGGGAAAACATTAGGACTGGAAAGAAGGATGTAATTACAAACAGCAGAGAATAAAAAGAGAACATTATCAACAATATTATGTTAATAAATTTGAAAACTTAGATGAAATGATTGAAAACTTAGAAAAATAGATCTTACCAAAATGGATCCAAGAAGTAGAACACTTGAACAAAACTATTAAAGAGTATCAGAGAATTAAATATTCTTTTAAGAATGGTGTTGAAGAATACAACAATGAAAGAAAACACCAAGATTAGGTGATTTACAGGTGAGTTCTATCAAACATTTAAAGAACAGATCCTTCTAATATTGCACAAACTGTTCCAGAGAACAGATAGAGATTCACTCTATGAGGTCAGTATAACCTGATAACTGAACCAGACAAGAACAGTACAAGAAAGGAAAATTCTAGACATTTCACTCATGAAAATAAGGGTAAAAATACTAAAACATTAGCAAGCTGAATATAATAGTGTATAAAAAAATAGTATACATGATGAAATTAGCTTTATCCCAAGATTGCAAGAAATGGCTTAATATTAGAAAAATCTATCAATGTCATTTAACACACTAACTGAATAAAGGAGGAAACATTACAGGATCATCTTAATAGATGCTGAATAAGTATTTTAAAAGTTTCAACATAAATTCATGCTATAAACTTCTCAGTAATTCAGAATAGAAGGGAAGTTCCTTGGCCTGATAAATGGGGAAACATTACCAGTATTCTTTCTGATTTTAGAAATAAAAAATGTTAGGTTTACTCTTATTGCTTCTGTTCAACAGTGAGTACTGGAGACCCCACCCTAGCAATAAGATTAGAGAAAATAAATTTAAAAGCATAAGGATTGGGAAAGAGAAAATAAAACACGTTATTTTCAGATATGATCAATTAAATAGAAATCCAAAAAGGAGAGTTTAGCAAGATACCTAGATCTAAGAACAATATACAAAAATCAATTGAGTTTCTATATACCAGGAAGAAATGACTGGAAAATGTACTTTAAAAAAGGGAGGGGCACCATTCACAAGAGATGAAAATTGTAAGTGTCTAAGTCTAATGAAATATAGGTAAGAATTAGGCAGAAAATTATACCATTTCATGAAAAGAAGTTAAAGATGATGTACATAAAAGGAAAGACAATCTATGCTTGAGGCTAGGAAGGCCTGTAGCATAAAGATGTCGATTCTCCACAAATTGACTGCAGACTCAATGCAATTTTAATCAAAGTCCCAGTGGAGGTTTTGTAGAATTTGACGAGTGATTCTAAAGTTTATATGAGAGAGCAAAGGACTGTAATACTCCAGGAGAAGAAGAATACAAATGGGAATTTGCCCTATTGGATATCAGGACTTACGAGGCTACAGGACTAAGACAGGATGACACTGGGGCATCAATAAGCAACTTAATCAGTGGAACAGAATTGAGAGCTCAGATACAAACCCTCACATGTATGAAACTTTGACATGTGACAGAGGTGACATGCAGATCAATAAGGAAAGGAGGATCGATTAATTAAATTGAGCCAGAAAAGGTGGCTATCCATATGGAAAAAAAAAAAAAAAAAAAAGAAACTGGATTCTCAGTCCCCAAAATACACAAAACTCAACTCCAGATGGATTAAGGACTTAAATATCAAAAGTAAAACTTTAAGAAATTTGTAGAATACACACATGAGTTTCTTTCTGACTTTATGGTAGGAAAAGATTTGTTAAATAAGACCAAAAAAAGCACCAACCATGTAATAAAAGAATCATATATTTTTTCATATGAAAATTAAGAATTTCTCTTCATTGAAAGACAAAATAAAGTAAAATGACAAGCTACTCAACTGAAGAAGATATTTTTAATACATATTATTGACAAAGGCTTAGTATCCAGCATATATAAAGAACACTTAGAAATCAATAAGAAAAAAATAGAAAAATGGGCAAGAGACATGAACAGGCATTTCACAGAAGAGGAACCATGAATAGGAATGAACATGAAGAGACACCCAACAACACTAAGAATCAGAGAAACACACATCAAGACCAGATGAGATACCATTCACAGCCATTCAGGAGCAAAAAGCAAGAAGTCTGACGAGACCAACTTCTGGAAAGAACATGGATCAAGCAGATCTCTTGTGGATTGCTGGTACGATGTAAGTTGGCCAACCATTTTGGAGGACGGTTTGGCAATATCTTGCAATATGGATTATTTACATGGCTTTTGACCCAACAATGTCACTTTCAGGGAGCCTTGAACTACTTGAGGACTTGTACAAGAATGTGGATAGTAGCACTAATAATATCAAAAAGCTGAATACGACCCAAATGCCCACTGAAAAGAGAATGGATAAATAAACGGTGGGTTATTCACACAATCGAATATTTACAGCCATGAAAGTGGAATAAACTACAGCTACGTGCAACAACCTGGACGACTCCTGTCATCATAACATCAAACGATATTGTTTTTATGGAGCACAAAGCAATGAAATCTAAAAATACTTTGTTTAGGCATATTTATAAGTGATAACACTACTTTTTAAATAAACACAAAGTTCAGGATATGGGGAGGAGCACATAAAACTAGATATGGTGTCAGTGTTCTACTTGTTGATTTTACTGGTGGTTTCATGGGTGTTCATTATTATTAAAAATAAATACACTTTAAATAAATAAAAGCAAACACAGAAAGCAGCAAGCCTCAATAATGAGAGTTTTTAATGAATCAAAGATTATGATTAATTCAATTTTGGGCCTCTGAGGTCCCTTAAGAAGAATTGAAGCTCAGCTACCTCGTGACTCTGGAAACTTCCCTCTGTGAGTCCAGCGAATCAGGACAACAGTATCCAGCTTACAGGGTTTGGGTGAGTGTCAGCAGGAGCGTATATGTTGGGGTCTTGTCACTGGAAGCTGTTGTTATTTTGCTTGTCCGTGATAATCAGACTTGGAGACGAGGGCAGAGGGGGAACCCGGCTTTCCCCCCTTTCCTGGGGTGGCAGGGGGATTGGGAGCTGGGGAGCAGCCTGGTCTCCTGTGAGCCCGCCCAGCCCCACCCTCATTAAAACTCACGCCCTTCATTCCCAAGACTGTTTCCCGAGGGCGTCCTGTCTGCCCGGCTCTGCTGGTTGCAGGTAAGAGACGCCCGGCTCCAACCCACTGCAGCCACAGCGACCTGAGCTGCCCCCCAGCCTGAGACGCCCGAGAGTTGAGTCCAGGATTGAGACTCCAACCCAGCTGATTCTCTACCCCCCTACCTCACCCCCATTTCAGAGATGGCGAAACTGAGGCTCAGAGCAGTCAAGAGACTCGCCCAAAGTCACACAGACCGTGATGGGAAGTTGGTGCTGCCGCCCCGTCCTGCCGACTCCACCGCCTGAGACTGGGGGTCGTTCGCGGGAGGAAACACGGCTGAATGTAAAGCCCAATGACTCGGGCAGCAGCACATCGCACACAAATAGAACAAATACACAGCACTGCCCGGGGGCGAGCCTTCCCTCCTCCTCACCCACAGTGGGGAGGGTCGAGTTAGGCACCCAGACCTTCCCGAAGCTGCCTGGACGGTGAATCACAGCGGCTCTTGCTGAGGGCTCAGAGGCTCGGGCCAGGCTGCAGTCGGACCCCGCTGGCTTCTGCAGCTGAGGGTCCTGGCGGTCAGGGTTGCTGGTTCTCAGCTGTGGCTACATTGGAATCACCTGGGGAGCTTGAAAAAAATCATCCTGTGGAGACCACACCCCAGACCAATTACACCCAGACCTCTGCAGGGGGGACCTGGGCTGCCTTGTTTGTAATAAACGGAAAGACCCTGCTTGGCCCTGTTCTCCACGTCCTGAGAAAGGCCACCTGCTTCCAGGGACCTTTGACTTCTGTCCAGCAGCACGATCTCGCTCCCAACATGGCAGGCTGCTGACCTGCGCAGGTGAGGGCGTCTTGGCACACCTTGGATTCCTTCCTTCGGGAAGGGCGGGTGATAGGAAACTCCCAAGGAACAAGTACGAATGGTTGACCAGCTTATGAGAAAATCTTCACTCTTCGTGTGAGTTTGCCAGGGCTGCCATCCCCGAATGCCACAGACTGAGCAGCTTCGATGACAGAATTGTACCTTCTCGTGGAGACCAGAAGTCCAAGATCAAGGTGTTGGCAGGTCTGCTTTCTCCTGAGGCCTCTCTCCGTGGCGCGCACACGGCGTGTTCTCTGTGTGTCCACATTTCCTCTTGACCAGTCGTGTTGGATGAGGGCCCACCCTGACAGCCTCATTTTGATTTAGTCACCTCTTTAGAGGCCTTGTCTCCAAATACAGTTGCATTCTGAGGTCCTGGGGTTAGGGCTTCGACATGTGAATTTTAGGGGGGGACACAATTCACCCCATAACAGTCTTCTTAGTTAGGTCTTCCTAGCACTTAGCTTGCTTGTAAGAGGCAAAAATAAAACAAGGGACTATAAATTTTTACAATCAGATTGACAACAGTTATAAAGGTTAAAAAGTTGTTTTTTATGGTCACTCTCTTATTCTGCTAGAGAAAGGGTAAGTTGGTGAAACTTCTCTGGGATCCATTTGGTAATACTCACCAAAAACCTTTCTAAAAAAATGTGTAAACACACACACACAACTCCTGGGTCTAACAATTCCACTGCCAGGAATTTAACACAACAAAATAAGGCAAGTGTGCAAAGAGCCAGAGACGTGTTATCACTGCATTACTCATATTTACAGAAAAGCTGGGAGTCCCATTCAACTCCCATTCGGATGGCTATAAATGAAAACACAGATAAGTGTGGGTGAGGACGTGGAGAAACTGGAACATCATACACTGTTGTTGGGAATGTAAAATGGTGCAGCTGCTGTGGAAAACAGTTTGGTGGTTCCTCGAAAAGTTACACTTAGAATTACCAATAACCCAGCAATTCCACTGCTAGGTATGTACGCCAAAGAACTGAAAATGGATACTCAACAAATACTCGTACACGCATGTTCATAGCAGCACCATACACAATAGCCAAAAAGTGCAGACAACCCAAATGTCCATCAATGGGTGATGGATAAACAAATGTGGTCCAGCCATACCGTGGAATATTATTCAGACATAAAAAAGGAATGAAGTACTGATCCATGCTACAAGGTGGATGAACCTTGAAAACATGATGTTACTTGAAAGAAGCCAGACACAAAAACTCACATATTGTATGATTCCATTTATACGAAATGTCCAGAATAGGCAAATACATAGAGATAGAAAGTAGATTAGGTTTCTAGGAGCTGCAGGGTAGGGAGAGACACAGGGACTGACTGCTTAATGGGTGTGAGGTGTTATTTTGGGGTGATGAAATGTTTTGGAACTGGATAGAGATGGTGATTGCACAATCTTGTGAATGTGCTAAATACCACTGAATTGTACACTTTAAATTGGTTAATTTTATGTTATGTGAATTTCATTGCAATTACAAAACAAACTGGTTCTTCCATACAAGGGATCACTGTGAGGCTGTATTAGTCAAGATGTAGATGTTTAGCTATTGATGCAGAAAGATATTCACAATATGTTAGAAAATGAAAAACACAGGTCACACACCTTTGGTGTCTAATCGCTTTTTTGTCAAAATACATCTATATTTTTATGAATGCATAGAAATCGTCTGAAAGGAATAACCAAAGATTTTGCTTTTAGTTTTCCTGTGTGTACTAATATTTTAATAACGAAAATGCATTCTTATGTAACCAAAAAACATGATAATCAGGGAAACGACTCTTCCCTAAAGAAATTCGCCCTGTTCTTTGCGAGGCTCTCGGGAGACTCAGCACACATCTGCTGGCCCAGCGCTCGGGATTAGAATTCCTCTCGTCTAAGGGGGTTGGGGAGGAGGCAGCCCAGGTCACATGGGGAGGGGCAGGCCTGTGTCTCCCCCCCGGGACCCCCCTCTCTGAGCTAAGGTGCTCCTAGGACCTTGCTTGCCACTGTCCCTTTCAAGCCCTTCTGGCTGAAGGATTTAAGCTGAGGAATCAGGATTTCAAGACACCCTTGCCCCGACTTGTCTCCCACCAGCAGAAACAGCACCGGATGGGGAAGAGGCCAAGCTGGGCCTCGGGGGGCTCAGATTGCATCTCTGACCCAGCTGGACGTCCCTCCTCGAGGCCGGCTCACGGGTGGGGTTCCCAGGGCTCGGCCGCTGCTGCTAGACCTCACAGCTGCACTGTTGGCGAGAGGAGCTTTCTCAGCGTCCCAGTAAGCCCTGTGCTCCGCCTGGAAGCCCCTCCCTTTCCCACCAGCAAGCTGAGCCCTGGGCCAGGCTATTAACCGCCGTAACTGGGGGCTGGGAGCTGCGCTGTGGCCAGCAGTGCAGCTGTGGGTCCAACTACCAGACAGAGGCAAGGTCTTGGGAATTCTCCCAGGGAGACGGTATGTCCTGGGCTGGGCCCGGGGACCCTAGTGGCTTCATGAGTGTGTATGTGCATGTGAGTACATGCACATGTATACATATTGGAGTCTCCAGATAAAATCCAGGACACACATGAATTTGAATTTCAGATAAATGAATACTTTAGTATAAGTATGTCCCAAATATTGCATCCTGTGTTTTTATTTGCTACATCTGGCAAGCCTGACACATGTAAACATGTGCATGCAAGAGAACATGCAAGTGTGTGAGTGTGTACACTTGTGCAAGAGCACACACATGTGTGTGTATAAACGTATGCTAGGCCAGGTGTGTACATATACACGTGGGCACGTGGGCACCAGAATGCAAGGGTTTGGCTGAGTGTGTGTGAGCCAATGGGTGTTTGTGCACGATTTTCCATGTAGGTGTATGTATAAATGTATCTGTGTGGGAATATGACCGTGCGTGTGTTTCCATGTCTGCAGCGACATGCACATATACCAAACCACAGGAAGTGTTAGATGTGTTAGTGTCTATGTGTGTGCACGTTACAGGTTAAAGCTGGAAGGAAGCTTAGCAATCTCCTGTGCGTAATGTCACATGTTAGAAAACCGAGGCCGGCCAGCCAGCCAAGACTGCGTGTGTGCACACCTATGTGTGTGCACGAGCTCAGAGGGGCATGGGGAGGGCTGTCTGAGCTCTTACCTTGTGCCAGGCCCTGTGGTCCAGCAGCATCGTATCCCCACAACAGCCCTCTTATTATGAGGCCCATTTCACACCCGGGGCAGAATCAGGTGGCATGCGGCCAGGGCAGCAGACTTGCCAGGTCTCCCTCGCTGAGCCACGTGTGCTGACACGCGGGTTACGTAAACGCTGTGGGCCAAAGCAGCCGCCAGATGTTTCGTTTCTTCCTGGAGCCAGATGGCGGCTGATCCAGGAGTTCGGGCATTTTTCTAGCTCCTGCTGTCCCCTTCTCTTGCCCCTTCCAGAGTTTTCCCCAGGTGGGGAAGGGCCTGGGGACAAAGGGACTTTGTACATGACCAATTGCCTCGGCTGGGAAGTGGCTTCCCCTGGGCAGGGGCTCAGGGCGCTGTGATGGCGTCTATGGAGATGCCAGCCCTTTGGAGAGGCTCCCTGCACAGTGCTCTTCACAAGCTGCCCGGAAGCAGCGTGGCCGGTCTAGCAGTGTGGTGCAGGCCCCATCCCACAGCGGTGCTCTACGCTCCAGACCTGCCCCCCAAACTCACCTGGCCTGTGTCCCACTCTCCGCCAGCCTTGCTCTTCCTGTGGTGACGGGTGACAGCCAGCTGACCTGATAAACCCACAGCTGTCATAACAGAGTGTCACAGAAGGAGTGGCTTAAACAACAGATACTTTCTCACAGTTCTGGAGGCCAGAAGTCCGAGACGAAGGCCTCTGACCTTGGCTTGTGGATGGCTGTGTCTTCACACAGTCTTCCCTCTCTGTGTGTCTGTGTCCAATTTCCCTCTTCTTATTAGGACACCTGTCCTATTGGATGAGGGCCCACCCTAATGACCTCATTTTAACCTAATCACCTCTTTAAAGGCCCCATCTCCAAATACAGTCACCTTCTGAGGTGCTGGAGGTTAGAACTTCTATGTATTAACTTGGGAACACAACTCAACCCATAACCCCCTGAGAGGGTGTCCTTGGGGGAGGGCTTCTCCACCCTAGCCCCACCATCACCAGGCAATAGTTGGGGGTCTTCAGAACCCCAATTTCCTGCTCTTTATTATTTATTTAATTGATGTCATAATAGTTTATAACATTGTGAAATTTCAGTTGTACATTATTGTTTGTCAGTCACCATATAAATATGTCCCTTCACCCCTTGTGCCCATCCCCCAACCCCCTTCCCCCTGGTAACCACCAAACTATTCTCTCTGTCCATGTGTTAGTTTATCTTCCACATATGAGTGAAATCATGTGGTGTTTGTCTTTCTCTGTCTGGCTTATTTCACTTAACATAATGCCCTCCAGGTCCATCCATGTTGTTGTGAATGGGACGATTTTGTCTTTTTTCATGACTGAGTAGTATTCCATTACATATGTATATATATATATATATATATATATATACCACATCTTCAGTCTCCAGTCATCAGTTGAGGGACACTTGTGTTGCTTCCCCTTCTTGGCTATAGTGAATAATGCTGCAGTGAACATCGGGGTGCATAAGCCTCTTTGGATTGTTGATTTCAGGTTCATTAGATAGATACCCAATAGCGGGATAGCTGGATCATAAGGTATTTCTATTTTTAATTTTTTGAGGAATCTCCATACTGTTTTCCATAGAGGCTGCACCAGTTTGCATTCCCACCAGCAGTGAATAAGTGTTCCTGTTTCTCCACAACCTCTCCAACATTCGTTGTTTTTTGTCTTGGTGATTATAGCCATTCTGACGGGTGTCAGGTGATATCTTCGTGTAGTTTTGATTTGCATTTCCCTGATGATTAGTGATGTTGAGCATCTTTTCATGTGCCTATTGTCCATCTGTATATCTTCCTTGGAAAAACATCTGTTCAAATCCTCTGCCCATTTTTCGATTGGGTTGTTTTTTTTGTTGTTCATTTGTGTGAGTTCTTTATATATTATGGAGATTAACCCCTTGTCAGATATATGACTTGCAAATATTTTCTCCCAGCTGGTGGGTTGTCTTTTCATTTTGATCCTGGTTTCACTTGCCTCGCAGAAGCTTTTTAGTCTGATGAAGTCCCACTTGTTTATTTATTCTTTGGTTTCCCTTGTCCAAGTAGACATGGAATTCGGAAAGATCCCTCTACGACCAGTGTCAAAGAGTGTCCTGCCTATGTTTTCTTCCAGGATTTTTACAGTTTCAGGTCTTACCTTCAAGTCTTTGATCCATTTTGAGTTAATTTTTGTGAATGGTGAAAGAAAATAGTCTACTTGCATTCTTTTGCATGTGGCTGTCCAGTTTTCCCAGCACCACTTATTGAAGAGACTTTCCTTTCTCCATTGTATGTTCTTAGCATCTTTGTTGAAGATTAGCTGTCTGTCTGCTCTTTATTTTGACAAATGAGAACTTTACCGGAGGCCAAGTAGAGATATTGCAAAGATCCAGGTCAGGAAGGATCCCCTCAGTCCCGGGCCCCAACTCCACTGGAAAGAGGGTTCAGGCACCATGGAGGGGAAACCCGACAGTTAGGGCACTCAGGAAGGGAGGGGTCAGTTCACACCCACTGCTGCTCTGCTCTTTGCCCACCCACGGCCTGGAGCCAGGGAGCCTGGTGGTGGGGGTGGTTCAGGGGCAGGCTCCATAATGCGTGGGGCACTCAGGGTGGCCCTGACCCCCTCTCTGGGCCTCAGGGTCCCCATTTGTGGAGAGAGGCTGCTGGGCTGGATGATTCCAGAGACCTCTGGTTTGCTGGTTGGCATTTACTTGGGAGAGGGCCAGTGAGGCTAATGGCCACAGCAGAGGGTGGGGGTGGGTGGGGCACCTGTGTCGGTTTCCTGATGCTGCTGGAACAAATTGCACAAGCTTAGTGGCTTAAAAGAACACAATTTATTATCTCACCGTCTGGGGGCCGGAAGTCCGCAGCAGCCTCACGGGGCTGAGATCTAGGTGCAGCGGGGCTGGTTCCCTCTGGGGGCTCCAAGGGAGAATCTGTTTCCCTGCCTTTCCAGCTTCCAGGGGTGCCTGCATTCCTTGGATCATGCCCCCTTCCATCTTCAAAGCCAGAAGCACAGGCCAAGTCCTCCTCATCCTGCCTCACCCTGGCCTCTGTTCCGCCTCCTCTTCCACTTTGAAGGACCCTTGTGATTGCACGGGGCCCACCTGGATAATCCAGGTGACTCTCCCTAGTTTAAGGTCAGCTGATTAGCAAGCTTAGTGCCATCTGCTACCTTAATTCCCAGTGTCAGCTACTGTAACACGTTCACAGGTTCTGGGGATGAGGATGTGGACATCTCTGGGGGCCATTGTTCTGTCCACCACAGCACCCCCATCCGTCATCAGTTCCTCCCCAATCCTTGGGCAGCAGGGACTGTCATGGTCACCTTCCATTTACCTGCAGCTCTGCAAGGTTGATAACCCCACACTCCCCCAGGGAGTGGCAGAGCAGGGGCTTAAGACCATGGCTGCCCGACCAGGAGACCTTGCTCACAGCCCCACCCAGACTGCCTACTCTTTGCTTCTGCAGCCTCGGCAGGTTTTGGCACCTGGCCCTGGGGCTGTGCTAACGACACCCTCGACCTTGGGACAGGCCGGCTAAGACCATGAGTGAGACCCAAGTTTCCCAGGTAGGGTTTGGCCTCGGGAACTACAGCAGCCGGGGAAAGGACCCCCAATCTAAATCCCCGCATTGGGAGGGAGGGAGCCTGCTCTCTCCTGCTTGCTGAGGCGGCTCAGGGGGACTGCCTTTCTGGAAGACAGTTTGGAAATGGGCATAAAACACCTTAAAAACGTGCATCCCCTTTGGCCTGTAATCCTACTTCTGGGAATTTACCGTGAGGAAATAATCACAGTTGTGCACAAAGACGGACCAAGTTTTCACTGCGGTGTGGTTTAGAGCAGTGAAGAAGCCTAAATAAACGTCCACTCCTAGGGGCCTGGTTAAAAAAATGAACAGAGCCCGTGAGCAATGGACCGTGCGCGCGACGCGATGAAAACACGGCGGAGAGACATGCCTGACGAAGAGGTGTCCGTGACGTCTTATGAGATCAAAGAGCAGGTTATAAAACCATGCGTGTAACCCCACTGTGTTTAAAATGTGTATGTGTGTGTGTATCAGAGTCTGTGTGGATGTGCAAGCACTGGAGGGCCATGGGACATGTCCCCAGGGCCACCTCTTTCCTCGGTGGGTTTGCAGAATTAGGGGGGCCCGAGCTGCTCCTTTGCCCAGGTCCTCATTGTGACCGTGATGAGGCCTGGTGCCCTGGCCTTCCCCAAGGGTCCAACCCCCAAGGTCTGTCTCCAGGAGGCCAACCCCCAGCAGCCTCCCTCATCCATGAAGGTGGACTTGGAGGTGCAGCCCCTGCCCCAGAGCTCCCCGGCCTCTCCCCAGGCAGGGCAGTAGCAGCATCGAATTTTACAAATGAGGGAACAGCCCAAGAGCCAGCAAGGTCTCAGCCACAGGCCCCTGACCTTGCCCCACCACCTCCCGGCACCTTGGAGGATGGAGAGGGTGGGTGAGTACTTAGCCACAGGCCGAGGGCAGCCCAGGCCCTCCCACCCAGAGCCAAGTCTCTCCCTCCTTCCCCCCTCCCCAAATTCAACTCCACATGGGAGACCAGCTGTTTTGTCCCTTTTCCGGGCCTGGAGTTGGGACAAACCACAGGGCCCTCTGTCGCATGGGACTTGAACCACAGTGACCAGAGCACAGGATCCCGAAGCCTCCCTGAGGGCTACTTACTGCCTTGGATGCTCCTTTAAGGGTTTCCCAGAAATGCTGCTCTCACAGGGAAGGAGCTCAGATCCTCCCCACAGCCCTGCCCTGCCCCTGCCCGCCCTATCCCCCCAGGGTCCAGGCAAACCCTGGCCAGAGGCCAGCCCGCACTGGTCCCATCATGACATGGGGATGCCCACCTCGAGGTCCTGTTCCCCACTGACACCTGCCCATCCAAGCCCCAAAGCATCCTGCCCTGTCCCTGAACCCCAGGGAGATGTGGGCAGTGGCCCAAGCAGTTCATCCTTCCTTTCACAACGCTTCTGTGGCCAGCCCTGGCCGGCCGCTCCCCATGGCCTTGCTCAAATCCTCACACGGTGCAAGGTGAGTATTACCCCATGTTTTGCAGGGGGAAACTGAGGCTCAGAAGGGCCCAGCAACTTCTCAGGGCCAGAATTTGAATGCAGGTCTGCCTGACTCCCGTGTGTGTGCTCTTTCCTCGAGACCACCCTGCCCAGCCCACCTCCAGCCTGGCCCCCCCAGCCCCCCTCGGCCCTCCAGCCAAGTGACCTTTACAAAGGAAACCCAGTTGGGGGAAGCTCTGCAGCACACATCTTCAGGGCCTTGACACCTCGAGGCCTTGACATGTCCTCAGGCCTCTGCCTGGCCTTTCGCTGACAGCACCAGGAGCCACGGAGGGCTGGGGTGGGGCCACCTTCTCCTTGAAAGAGACTCCGCACAGCCCACCCAATGCACTATGGCCCCGGTGTTCATACCCCCTCGGACCCCTCGGTCACAGCAGAATCAAGGACAAGCTACTTGTTCCTGCTGTCAGTGCTGCCTGGACCTTCACGGATCCTACTCAGCAAGTGAAATGACACGTTTAAAAATCACCTTTTCAAGTTTCCATGGTCATGATTCTTGAAGGTGATCTCTGGACTCCCATGCTTCTGTGTTCTGGGAAGTGGTCATATTGGCCACGGCAGTTGGGGGTGGCGAGGGGATGATGCTGGGTGGATAGGACAGGAAAGAAGCAACCAGGAGGTAGGAGGGAAAATTCAGAACCAGCTCCAGGCTCTGAGAGGAGAAACGGAGCCCATGGGGGCCGGGTCCAGCTGACGGCGTGAGGGCGTGGGTGGGAGCCAGGAAGGGTGGAGGAGGGGTCTCACTGATGGAGAGCTCCTGAGGCTGCACAGGGACACAGCAGGCCTTGTTCCTGCCACGTCCACCATCCCGGCCAGGTGGGACCCTCGGTCTGGCCAAGGCTGACCTCAGACAATGCAGGCAGTCGCCCACACAGCGGGCTTCGGCGCTCTGTAAAAAATCAAAAGAGCCAACCCGTCCCCTGTGCCCACCACTTCAGTCCAGCCTCACTCCAGGGTTGGTGGGTGCCCTGCTTTTCCGTTTTCCAGAGGGCTTCTCTGCGCCAAGGCCGCTCAGAGTCTGAAGGACTTAGGAAGCCGTAAACCCCCCTCTCCTCTCCTCACCCCAAGTCGTGAAGTGAATGTCAGCTCTAGAGAGGCTGATTTCTGAGAGATTAGGAATGAAAAAGAGATCTGAGATCTGAGGGATAAAAAAAGAAATAATACCAACTCTATACAAACTCTTTCAGAAAAACAGAAGAGACCAGAAGCAGACACGAATCCAGGAAACAGTGCCAGCATCTCTCACAGCTGTGGATGCAGAAATCTGTAACAACATCTCTGTCCAAGCCAACCCAGCAGTGTTTAGGAAGGGTCATGCATCTTGACCACATGGGTTTGTCCCAGCTATGCAGAATAGCTTTACCATTTGGAAACCAACTGTTATAATTCACTATTAAAAAAAATGGGAGTGGTTATTGGCTTTGATCACCAAAGTGCATTAACTATGCCCACGGGGTCATATGAGCTCTGTCTCCCTCAGAGGGGTCACCCACCCTCCCGGCCCCCGCCCACCTCCCCACCCAGGCTCTCTCCAGGACGGCAGGTTCCTGAAGGAGTCACAGCCTTCCCCCTCCCTCCCTCCCAGGGTCTGCTCTTGCAAAGGGGTCCATCTGAGACACCAGGCTGGCCCTAAGCATGGACCCTGTGCCAGGCACTACACGGGGCTCCCACATGGAGGGCACCCCTGAGTCACACACCACCCCGTGGGGACCACTGTCATCGCTATTTGACAGATTAGGACACCAGGGCTCAGACGGGGCAAGTCACCACCACCAGGAAGTGTTGGCATCGGCCTGAGCCCAGGTCTCCAGCACCCCATGTTACTGACACCCCACAGGACATGTCTTCCGGGCCAGATGCCTGCCGCCTTCCCAGGGAGACTTTCCCCTTAACTGTTTGTTGGGCACTCAGGATTCCACCGGCCCCCCTAAGCTTAGGGGGTCTGCTGAGAGCCTGCCGTTCTTCAGAAACCCCCTCCTCATCCTAAAGACTGCAGAGACCACCACCCACCCCCTGCAGAGGCAGAGCCCTGAGGACCTGTGTCCCTGCTGGGTATGTGGGCCTCGGAGGGCAGCAGCCTGTCCCCAGTCCAAAGCTGGAGCCCGATTCCCAGGGGATGACAGACCCCGGAAGCTGGGGGCGAGGAGAGAAGGAAGACAGCCTCACCCCTTCTGCTCAGCAGCTTGTCAAGGTGCTGCCCGGAGCATCTGCGGGAACGTGTAGATTGTATTTTAGAGGCTCCGGGACCAGTTAATGTTCCAGACTGGAAGCTGAGGACTTTAATCGTGGTGGCTGGCCGGGCTCAGCCCCCCGGAGCAGGAGCAGATCTCCTGCCCGCCCTGCAGAGCTGGAGGCAGGAGTCTCGAGAAGGAATCCTTTGGAGAGTGGGCAAGGGGTCTGGGTCCTGTCTGCAGGGGCGTTGGCCCTGGGGGGACCCCGACAGCTGAGGATGTGGGGTCTCTGCAGCGGGAAGGGAAGGTAGTCAGGCCCGAGGGCTGGGCCTGCAGAGGGTTCTGTGTCCAGGAGACCCGACGCCCTTCATCACTGGCAGCTCGGCCCCTCACACGGGAGTACGCTGTGTCCCCGCCCTGTCCCAGAGAAAGTTGTTTTCCTGCCCCAAAGGATCCTGTGTGTTATGGGTTGAATTGTGCCCCCAAAAAGCTATGTCAAAATCCTAACTCCCGGTACCTACGAATGTGACCTTATTTGGAAATAGGGTCTTTGCAGATGCGACTGAGATGTAAGTGAAGATGAGGTCATACTGGAGTAGGGTGGCCCAGGTCCAATGTGCCTGCTGTCCTTGTAAGAATGGGAGACAGACACAGACACGGCGGGGGGAGGGCGCCCCGTGACGACAGATGTGGAGACTGGAATGCTGCAGCCGCAGCCGGGAAATGCCGCGACCGCCCCGGCCACCTCCGGGAGCTGGAAGAGGCGGGGAAGGACTCCACCCGGAGTCTCAGAGGCAGCGTGGCCTGCGGACACCTTGACTGTGCACTTCTAACCTGCAGAACTCCCACGCAGGAGGCTGAAGTCGGGAGAATATGGGCCGTGGGCTACGACAGAGAGACCCATTCCCACCCTTCTGTGCTGCCTCCTGGCCGGGAAACCTTGGGCAAGTCACCTCCCCATTCTCCCTGAGTTTTCCCATCTATGCGGTGGGCACATTGATCACCCCGTGTCACGGGGTTGTTGGGAGGTGTCAATGAGCCCACACATGAAGCACTTGCTCAGGGAACCCGGCCTCAGACTCAGCCTCACCTTGACACCCCCACCCTCACTCTGGGTGCAGCCACTCAGAGCGTCCTGCTTGTCTGTGACCAGCACGGCCCCTTTTGCCTACTGGTCCTCCCTCATCCCTTCCCTCTGCCCAGAACACTCTTCCCCTCTTTCCTGGCTGACTCCACGCATCTCCTCCATTTCCCCTTCCCCGGGACCCATGCCCTGGCACCCCATCGCGGGGCTGAGGTCCCCGTATGTCCCTCATTGAAGCTCCCCTCAGGCTCGACTGTGTCTGCCTGGTCACTTATCCACTCCCTCGGGGGCAGGGACCAGGTCAGCAGGGAGTGAACGAGCGCCCTGAGACTGGAGTGAGAGAGGGTCTCGGCCCCCAGGGGAGATCTCCGTCAGCACACGGTGGGGCTTCAACTGTTGATGACCCAGGCCCTGGGCAGAGAGGCCAGTGCGGGGCCCGGGGGATGGAGGGCCCCCGACAGTGACCTCAGGGAGAGGATCGAGCACCCTGGGAAATCCTCGGAGCCGGTTGCTCCTGACCACCTGACACCACGACCCATCTGGGGCTGAAGAAGTCAGCCCCCACGTTAACAGAGACCCTCCCGCTGGAAACTCGCATCCCACAGGATAAAACCACGCAGGACAGGGTCTGTTTGCATGTCATCTGTATTGTCACAGGAAATGCACATCCATAACGATTGACTCGGAAACGACCTATTAGGTCACACGGAGTCCGGCCCCTGGGGGCCAAAGCGGCACTGACGCCCATGGCCGTGGGCTTCCCGCAGGTGGCAGCACGGACACCTGATCTCCCCAGGCTCAGGGCCCAGCGCTGGGAGAGGCCAGCTCGCGCACACCTCAGACCCTTTGACTCCTGGCAGCATCTCCCAACACGCGCTTAAGGACACAGTGGTTCCTTGGGGGTTAATGGCTGTTCCACGAGAAAAGGGGTCTGTGGTCAAATCAGTTTAGGAAACATGGGTTAAACATGGTTCGGCAGGAAGCTTTTCTGCAGGACTTGTCAGAGCCTTTCCGACAATAATAGCCCTTGTGAATGTCCAACATGGGGGCAGAATATGCAGCATTTCCCAAATTTATTTGACCACAAAAACCCTTTTTCTTCCTAAAACATCTTGCAGGCTCGTGTCCAGTGGCTAGTGTCCAGCAGGGCACCCTTTGGAAAGTGCTGCCCTAAGCTATCGATGACCGTTAACGGCAATGGCACCTGCGTTGGGCGGTGGATTGAGGGTATTTGGCCAAGCATCGTGCTGTGGCATGGTGGGCATGGCCAAGAACTCAACAGTCATGACGATGAAAGGACAAGACAGGCTTGGCCCCTCCCTGCCATCTCGGTTCTCGCCTGTTGTCTCCAGAGCAGAAGCTAAGCAGGGCTGTCCCCACGGCTGGGCCTGGCCTGCCTGGAGAGGCTCAGAGTCCCAGCAAAGGGGCAGGGGCACCCGGTGCCACCAGACATGCCAGCCGCCATGCCTGAGGTCGCCAGCCCCAACAAGATGGGGAGGATGAGCTGGGGCCGCCCGCTTCACCCCTCCCCTGCCGGCCCAGCCTCCGCCTGCCGTCCCTCTCCAGCCGCCGGGCCCCGGAGCCGCAGGCGGGCGGCTCACCAGGCGGAGATGAGCATCTGGCAGGTGTTGGAGGACATCCAGACCAGCTCCACCAGGCGGAACTGGAAGTAGCCGATGATGAAGCCCGAGATGACGTCCGTGATGTGGTGGCGGCCGATCATCACACGCGACAGGCCCACGCAGAAGGCCCAGAGCACCAGCAGGATGCGCAGGGGCACCGCCAGCACCAGGTGGCTGAGGAAGAACTTGGACACCATGGCTGCGCGGCTGGCGTGCCCGGCAGGGAAGGCGTAGACATCCATGGTGAGGTAGTCCAGGAGGCTGGGGCTGGTCTCGAAAGGACCGCGCCGCTTGATGAGCTTCTGCACGCCGGCCACTGTCATGATGTCCAGGAGCAGGGCTGTGGGAGGGAGGGAGGGGCCCCGAGGGACTGTCAGTGCTGCCTCCCACCCCATCTCCCCCCACCCCTCGTTTTCTTCACTCTGGCCACGCTGACTTCAGACACATTCCCACCTCAGGGCCTTTGCCCGTGCTGTTCCCTCTGCTTGTCCTTGCCTGGGATATTCACACACTCTCCTCCCTCGGTGGAGAAGCCTTCCTGTGCACCTGTTCTCAAAAGCCCATTGCCCTCTACCCTCCCTACTTTCTTTTCGTTTGCAACCTTTCTCACCACCTGCCACATCACACATTCTCCCGTGCGTTTCCCTAATCTCTCCCCGACCACGGCGTGCGCTCCTCGAGGGCTAGGACCCCACCTGCTCACGGCTGGGAGGCATTCAGTGAGGTTGTTGAGAGACAGAGTGGGCGATCAGGGGTGTCATGGGCCACCACGGGCCCCTCACAGGGTCTCAGTCCTGACAAACGGGGCCCTGGGCTGGTGATCTTTCTCAAAGGACCTCACTGATCCCCCGCCAGCCCTGAGAGCGGGATGTTACCACCCCCATTTTGTTTAAGTTGAGGTGACATTCATATAACATACAAAGAACGATTTTTATGTGTACAGTTTGGTAGTATGCAGCATACTCGCAAAGCTGTGGAACCACCGCCTCTATCTAGTTCCGGAACATTTCCATCACTCCAAAAGGAAACCCCATATCCATTAAGAAGTCAGTCCCTGTCCTCCCTCCCCCCAGCCCCTGGCCACCACCAATCTCCTTTCTGTCTCTATGGATTTGCCTCTTCTGGACGCTGCATATAAATGGAATCATATATCATGTGGCCTGTGTCTGGTTTCTCGCACTCAGTGTCATGTTTCTGAGGTCCGTCCCATTGTAGTGTGTCAGAACTTCACTCCTTTTCATGGCTGAATAATATTACATTGTGTGGGCCTACAACTGCTTGTTTAGCCATCATCCGTTGATGGGCATTGGGGTTGTTTCTACCTTTTGGACGTTGTGAATTGTGCTGCTGTGACCGTGCATGTACGAGTACTTGCTGAGGACTCGCTTTCAGCTCCTGTGGGCACAAACCCAGGAGCAGAATTGCTGCCTCATGTGGTAACTCTATGTGTAACTTTTTAAGGAACTACCAAACTTTTCCACAGCAGCTGCACCGTATCATCCCCATTTTACAGAAGACAAGACGAAGCCTTGGAGCTTGGAGATTTCAAACCTGCTGCTCCGTCTTTCTGGAAAGTTCCACCCTTTCCCTCCCTGCTGACTTATTCTCCCTCGTTCCTCAGGCCTCAGCCTAAATGTCCCCTCCTCAGGGAGGCCTTCCCTGACCTCCAGGCAGGTCAAGCCCTCAACAGTGTGTTCCCAGCACCCCACACTCTCCTCATGGCACTTGCCCAGCTGCAGTTAGGGAATCTGCTGGGTGGAGAGAGGTTCGGCGTCAGCTCCTCGCCCTCATCCCCTCACCATTGCTTTGAGGAGGCCGGGGCAAAGTCTATTTTGTTCATAGATGTATCCCCAAGGCCAGACAGAGTGGAGGTCTCCAAGTGTTAGTTGAGTCACTGGCCTGGGGCGCAGAGCCAGAGGGGAGGGCTCTTTCCCCATTTGGGGAGCATGAGGGAGACCTGGGTGTGTCCTGCCTCCACCACTACCCCACTGTGTGGCCTTGGAAGGGCTGCTCTGCCTCTCTGTGCTGTTAGATGAAGGCACTAGGCCAAGGCCCCAGTTTCACCCAGCTGATCACAATGGCATCCAGACAGCCAATGTGGGGGCTCCGGGCAAACCCTGCCCCCAGTAGAAAGGCCCTTGGACACCCCAGTGAGGTCACAGCACCTGGAAGCCCTTCTTCAGGTGGCAGCAGAGGGAAACCAGCATTGTGGTGCGCTGGTGAAGCTCACGTGTCACAGTCAGAGATCTGGGTTCCAGTCCCAGCCCTGGAGCCTCCCGGCTGTGTGACCTTGGACACAGTCACCTAACCTTCCTCACCTGTGAGACGAGATCACGGACACCTGCCTCCTGGAGGGGACCCGGCACAGTGCCTGCAGGGTGACCAACCGTCCCAGGTTTGCCTGGGCGGGAGGGGTTTCCAGGACAGAAGATGTTCAGTGCTTAAACGTGGCTGTCCGAGCACACTGGGATGAGTTGCCCCCCCCCCAGTGCCTGGCACACCGGAAGGGCCAGAGAAGGGTGGAGGATTGTGCCCAAATGACAGTTCAGTGCAGCCTGGCACTGGGAGCTCTCACAGGAGCTTTGCAGGGGATGTCAAAGTTGTTGGCCTGCGATCGCTCTTGCTCGGAAATTAACAAACCAAAAAACCGGGTAAAAAATGACACCACGGATGCTCGCTTCAGAAAATTTACAAAACAGAAAACAGAAGTGAGATTTTAAATCACCTGTAATCCTGCCACCCAGAGGTAGCCACCATTCCAGAACCTTCTATCCACCTATAGAGCGCAGATTTAATAAAAGCTGCAACATGCTCTACACATCTGTTCTGTAACCTGCTTTTGAAAATCTTGCCATGTCACATGCCCCCTCCCCGCCCCTGCCAGCTGTAGGATACGAGGCATAAATATGGCGTCTTTATTTAACAGTCACAGCCCTGGACGCTCAGATTGCTCCCCAATAACCTGTGCTCCCTGGTTAGTGCACAACTTCTTGGCTTTCCTCGTCTCCTGCCCTCCGCAGGGTTGCTGCTTGCAGTCTGGGCTCTTGGTTTGAGATTTGAACCCCTGGCCTCTCCTGGGCCTGCCCCTCTCATTAGCCACGGGCTGGCTGATGTCCGTCCCCCCTGGGATGTGTCTGGCTAGCAAGGAAGAGGGGCAGAAGCAGGAAGCAGTGGACAGAGAGGCTGCCCAGCTGAGAAAGGAGGAGCCTGAGGAGGGAAACTTGTCCTATATGCTCCCACAGGCTTTTCCGTGGCAACTTGTTCCCAGGAGCCCAGGCCTCCCAGGAGGCGCTGGCCAGGGAGGTGTGTGACCAGCCAGCCTGCATGCTGCCAATCCACAAGGAGGCCAGGCCCAGGCTGGGAGGTCACAGTCCCAGCAGAAAAGAGAGGGACCGGGGACTCCCAGATCTCCAGGGCAGGTGGGAGCTGGAGGGAGGCGGCTGCATCTGACTCTTGGGACTTTTGGCCTAACCGAGCAGCTGAGGCAGGAGGCCAGGCCAAGGTCCCTCCCTCACCTGGGTGACAGGCTCATTCTACCTGGGGAGGGGGCAGCTCATGGGGCGGGGGTTAAACGTGCAGGTTTCAGAGTCACAGGTGGGGCTCAAGTCCCAGATGCTCTGCTGATTAAGAACTAGTCCCTCTGCTTGTCGGAGCCTCGGTCTCCTCGGCTGTAACAGAAGTTGTCGCAGGACTAAAGGAGCTAATTCATGCCTGTGAAGCAGGTAGCACAGCCTGGCATGTGGTGGTCAACGGCACAGCTGCTGTTACGACTCCTGAGCCCCAGCCTGACCTGACCCGGGTAAGCATTTAAGGCCTTCAGACCCTGCAGGCTAGGCAGCGCCAAGCATGTGTGTTGGTGAAAGGGTTTCCTTCTCTGAGGTTTCAGAGTCAAAATTACCTGGCCCAGGTTCTGATGCCTCCACCACCCGAAGGGAAGTCAGAGAGCTGGGCGCCAGGGCCGCCCTGGTGCTGGTGGGCGGTGGCTGGCCGGAGTCTGGGTGCCGGGAGGGCTGCCCGGTCTGGGGGATCAATGAGGACCAGGACCGCCCAAGGTAGATCAAAATGTGACACTAAGATGTGGGTCATCTGTGCATTTGGTGACCAAATTTCTCAGCCAAACATCAGGGCTCAGCAACTTGGCAAGTTATTGCTGGTTTCAATCTGCCTTCCCAGACGGGGAGCTGCTGGGTTCAAGGAGGAAGGCAGGACGGAGGGCGCAGCATCGGCACCTCTCGAGGCTGCCTAGTGGGCGCACCGGACTCGGGGATCCCCCTGATGTGGCCGCTGAAGTCAAGGAGGGCTTGTGCCTCCACCCCCCAATGCCCAGCTCCCCTCAGGGGCCACCAGGATCCACAGGCCAAGAACACCTTTCACAGTTTTTAGCAGCAAAACATTTTTCTCCCAACGAAAGCCCACACAAAGACTCAGCATATGAAGCAGATGGAAAGGGCAGCCCTGTGGTGGAGCTGGGGGAGTGGGGGGCCCTCCCTGCTCCCCAGGGAGGCCTCTGAGTCTGCCCGTGTCCCATGATTTGAGAACCCCGCATCTGGGCCTTTGGGAATCTGCTGCTATTTCTGGCTGGTTCTGCCTCTTGAGGCCTTAGTGAGGTGGAGACTGCCCCTTTGCCCCATGCCCCTTGGGGACCATCAGCGAGCCTTGCTGTCCAGCTGGCCTGGCCCATCCATGCCTGGTTCATTCATTCACTTGACCTCCCGTTCTTGGGCTTCGCCGGTTCTTGGGTACGTCAGGTGGGGCCAGGCCTCGGGCTGGTGAACCAAGCTGGCAGGCTGCCATCCGGCCGAGGGGGGAGACTGGCAAGGGTTACACAGACAGTTCCTTTACAGGTGTGATGGGCCCTGCTCTCGCCCCCTCATCACACTGCAGCGGTCTGTCTGTCTGTCCAGCTGTCCAGTGCTGAGGGTTGGAAGTAGAAGGGCAGTGGAACATGCTCTCCAGCAGAGCCAATGGCCTCCCCGGGGCCTCCCCCTACCAGGCCCCTCCTACAGCCCCTGCAGGCAGCTCTCCCTCCTCCAGCATCACCGCCAGCCCTCATTGTGACTGTGATTCTGACACCGTCAGCGAATTATCTGGGGCCCGGAAATAGAAGCAAATGGCGCCATCACTCAAGGCTCCGTGAATTCCATTCACAGGGCCCCGTGAGTTCCCTGACCTACATGCCTTCCTGGACTGGGAGGGGGGCAAAGGGGCCCCATGGGGAAGGTCTGCTGGCCAGGAAGCTCAGGGGTCAGGGTCAGGAGGGTGGTTGAAGCTGTGTGCCCCCTGATTTGCTGTGACCGGAGCAGGTCACCTAATCTCCCCCCCCAGCCTCCACTCATCACAGCCAACTAGGGTGGTGGCTCCCACCTGGGCTCCAGAATCAGAGACCGGCTTCAAGGTTGGCTGCTTGCAAACTGCATGACCTTGGCACATTCATCCCTCCGAGCTCCCTCCCCTCACTGATCAAAGGGGGTCGTCTTGGAGGCTACTCTGAGGGCCTCGTGCAGCAAGCGGTCCATCAGTGGCGCCTGGGAGGCAGGGCTCGGCCCCATCGCCTCTCATGTCCATACCCCCAACAATCTCCACCCTCAGCCCTGCTCACAAGCTGGGGTCTGAGATGCCTGAGCCCCCCCATGCAGGAAGCACAGTTATTCCTGAAGCCCTGTTGTCCTGGCAGCCTCCCTGTCCTCAGAGGGTGCCCTCTCTCCTTCCCCAACCCAGAGACCCTGGGGTCCTGTGCTCCCAAAGAACCAGAGTGCTGGAGCGGGAGAGGACGGGTCACCGGGGTGAGGCAGGAACCAGAGCTTTCTTAGAAAAGAGCTGCTCTCTGGGGGACTTGGAATCAGCTCCTCCTGAGGCGCCTATCTCAATGTGGCTGTGTGTGTTTGGGGTGGGGCTTCCTGGAGGCAGAGGGGAGGCTGGGATGATGTCCTGTGACCCCTGTCAAGCTTGGGCTGCTTTCCTGCCGAGGACGTGCACTGCAGGACCCACTCAGCAGCAGGGGAATCAGGCTGAGATGGGGGTGGGGAAGGGGGTGGCTGTAGGCTCAGCAAGGGGCTCCTGCTGGCTGGTGGGGGGACAGGTTTGTGGGCGGTGTCTCTCACTGGCTGGTGCTGGGAGGAGGGGTCCCAGCTCCCCTGGCCTGGGGGTCGACCCTGCCTCTAATTCCTCATCCCAGCTTCTCTGGGAGATGGGGAACCAGCCCGCTTGTGCTGCGGGGAAGTGTCAACCGGCCTACACTTTCTGAAGGGCATTGGCTTCAGACTCAGAGTGTTTACGTGTCTCTCTTGACTCAGCTCTTCCACTGGTAGGAATATCTCCTTGGGAAACCATCAGGGATGTGCACCGTGATTCACGGTCAACGATGTCCACTGCAGCATTCTTCACGATGCTGAAAAACCCAATGCCCTTGAGTAGGAGACGGAGGGGACAAACTGTGGCCAAGTCTAGACAATGGCGCACTCCGGGGCCACTGCGAATGACAAAGCAGGTGTGTATTTATAGCTGCAGAAGGAGAGTTATGAGGTTTGTTAAGTGGGAAAGGACAATTACCAGACAGGATTTACAGCGCATGCCATTTTTGTCAAATAAGATGTGAATGTGTTCATATGCAGAGAAAAAGGTCTGGAAGGCACCACAATAAATGCTAACAGTGCTTCTCGCTGGGTGGGAGGATGAGGGTGACTTTTATTGTCTTTCTGGAATTCTGCATTTAAATTTTTTCTTAACCACGAACATGCATTACTTTTGCACATTTTTAAAAAGTTATTTTTACAAAGGGACAAATATTGTGATTCCACTTTTATGAGGTCCCTAGAATAGGCTAGTTCATGGAGACAGAAAGTAGAATAGGGGTTACTGGGGCTGAGGGGTGGATGGACCTTGAAGACGTTATGCTGAGTGAAATAAGCGAACGGGGAGTTACTGCTTAGTGGGGACTAAGTTCCAATTTGGGAAGATGAAAAAGTTCTGGAAATGGATGGTGGTGATGGTTACACAACAGTGTGAATACACTTAATGCCACTGAATTTCAACATTTAAAAATGGTTGAAATGGTAAATTTTATGTTATGTGTATTAGCACACACGCACAAAGTTGTTTTAAAAACCAGGGTACAGGTCCAGAAGGACACAGCCCATGGGGAGGTGGGCAGTGAGCAAAGAGGTGGGGTTAAAGGAAATCCCGAGGGGAGGCAGAAACACTCCAGTCTTTTGGCATTGGGACCTCTGCTCTGTTGGTGTGAGCAGTGTGTGTGTGTGTCTGTATGCATGCACGGGCACATATGCACACGTCTGCATCTCTCCTGACCAGGGCAGCCCCTGCTTCCGGCCAGAGCCAGTGTCCCCGCCCTGGGCACTTGGGGGGCTGACATGAGGGTCTCGGTCAGTCCCTATCTCCCCTGGCCTGAGTGATTCTAAGCGAGTTCTGTAACTTAGCAGATTTCCATTTTCCCCCCTGAAGAATCCCATACTAAAGCTGGCTCTATCTATCTCCGAAGACTCAGGGCACAAGGAAATCGGGATCATCAGCATAGAAGTCCGAGGACACATGTAATCACCCAGCTGAGCACCAGGCTCTGCTGGGAGTGGGTCTGAAGCAGGGACAATGCAGACCAGGACCCCAGCCAACCGCACGCCTTGCTCTTTCATTTCTTGTATTAGCTGCAAGGGCAGCTGCCATGACAGTGCATGAGGGGGCCCTGACAGGGTTGGGGGACAGCCACAGGCTCCCCCAGAGGGACTGACTGTAGTGCGAGCCCCACTGAGAGGATGAGAAGTGAAGCTGGGGGAAGAGAGGGAGGAACGGGAAGAATGTTCCACCTCTGTGGAGCTGGCGTCTCCAGCAGGAGGGTTCTTGATAGTGAAGATTGGGATCAGCCTAAGTATCCATCAATTAGGGACAGGTTATACCAGCCTCATGTAGGGACTGTCACGTAGGCTGTTCCCGGGAGCAGGAGCTGGTGGACAGGGGTGGGAGAGCTGACAGAACAAATTATATGGAGAGTTGGCTGTGGGGGCAGCATGGGGGCAGGGGAAGCAAGCAGGTCAGGGCGTGGGGTGTTGTTGCTGCAAGACTGGGGAGGTGGGTTCTGGTGTCTGAACCGCTCATGCTTGATGTGAAGGGACGGGGGGGCCGAGACCAGGATTCCAATGGGAGGCACATGGCCCACCAGGCCCATCACAGCCAGACAGAACCAGGCCGTGCTGGGCAAAACCCTGCAGGAGGTCGTTTTAGAAACACACGATATGGTAGTTTGTGCACAGAGAAAAATCCAGAGGGCTGTGACCCAAACCACAACAGAGGTTATTCCTGGGGAAGGGGCTGAAGGGAGATGCTCACTTTTTCCATCATCTATCCTTGTAATGTTTGAGATTTTCTTTACTATAAGAATGTAATGAAAAAGTGGTCAACATCACCAACCATTAGGGAAATGCAAATCGAAACCACAACGAGATACCACTTTCACACTCATTAGAATGGTTATTATCAAAAACCCAGAAAATAACAGGTGTTGGCGAGGATGTGGAGAAATTGGAACCCTTGTGCCCTGCTGGTTGGGATGTAAAATGGGGCAGCTGCTGTGGAAAACAGTGTGGTGGTTCCTCAAAAAATTAAACAGAAAATTACCATTTGATCCACTAATTCCACTTCTGGGTATATATCTAAAAGAAGTGAAAGCAGGGACTCAAACAGATATTTGTACACCCATGTTCATAGGAGCATTATTCACAATAGCTAAAAGGTGGAAGCAACCTAAACATTCATTGACGGATGATGGATAAACAAAATGTGGTCTATCCACACCATGGAATACTATTCAGCCTTATAAAGGAAGGAAATTCTGACACCTGCTACAACATGGATGAATCTTGAGAACATTACGCTAAGTGAAATAAGCCAGACACAAAAGGATAAATACTGTATAATTCCACTTATATGAGGTACCTAGAGTCGTCAAATTCATAGAGACAGAAAGGAGAATGGTGGTTGTCAGAGGTAGAGGAGAATGGGGAGTGAGTGTTTAATGGGGACAGAGTTTCAGTTTGGGAAGATGGAAAAGTTCTGGAGACGGATGGTGGTGATGGTTGTACAACAATATGAATGTACTTAATGTCACTGAACTGTCCACTTAAAAATGGTTAAAATGGTAAGTTTTGGGGCCGGCCTGGTGGCTCAGCGGTTTAGTTCGTGGTTGGCAGCCCGGGGATCGAGGGTTCCAATCATGGGCGCCTGCTGACGCACTGCCTGTCAGCCACGCTGTGGCGGCGTCCCATATAAAGTGGAGGAAGATGGGCACAGATGTTAGCCCAGGGCCAGTCTTCCTCACACACACAAAAAAGGTAAGTTTTATATTATGTATACTTTATCACAATAAAAAATGACACCAAAAAGAATGTATAGTTTTCATAATCAGGAAACTCCCAATAAAGATACTTGTATAGATCATAGTAACAAGACGTGGAGGCCATTTCCCCCAAAGACAGGCCCGTGAGGAAACCAAGCCCGTCCTGGTTTCCTCATAGGCCTGGGTCACCTGCCACCTGGCTCCCTCTGGGATCATCAAGCTGGGTGCTGCAGGGAAGGACAGAGGAGGGGATCAGGTCATCTCACAGGTGTCTAGAGCTTGGAGGGGACCTGGAGGGAGGCTGGGCCTGGGACATCTTTTGATAATGGTGACGGCAATCATGGTGACAATCATGGCCACACCAACACTAAGTGGTGTGAGTATGTGCCAAGCTCTGTGTGTGGAACTCTTCAGTGAAGCATCCCAGAAACTCATCTGACAGATGAGGACACTGAGGCTCAGAGAGGCAAAGTCACTTGCTCAAGTTCAGGGCTGGGGTTGCTCCCTGGGCCGCCCGACTCTGGAGCCCAAGCTTTTGCCAGCTGCCTAGACCCCTTCTGGCTTCAAGGTTTCCAGAGTCTGGGCTGCAGGCCCAGGGGAGGGGATGCAGGGAACGGTGCAGAGAACTTCCTCCTGGCTCAGCTGGGGCACTTCCCAGGCCCAGGGGCTGGAGCTCCCATTTCCCGAGGCTCTCGAATTTGCCCCTTTGGGGCCGAGGGGAGCCTAGGTCCCAACCGTACAGGTGGAGGCCTCTGCTCCCAGCCCAGAGACTGCCCCCAAGAATCGCTGGGTGTCCTGGTGCTCCAGGTGGGCGGGCAGGGCTGGGCAGGGCTCCCTCAACCCCCGGGCCCTGCAGTTCCCACCATAGCGGCGTCAGGCATCACAGGGCACGTCCACATGCCACCCACTGTGCCGAGTGCTTCCCAGCTCCCCTTGAGTCCCCATCACACCCTGAAGCCCCATGTGCAGATCAGGAAACTAAAGCTCTGGGATGGAAACTGACTTGACCAAGTTCATGGAGGCATGAGGGTCAGAGCGAGGACATGGACGAAGCCCTGTCTGACCACAGAGCCCTCACTCTAGGCTTGCAATGTCCCCAGGCCCCCAAAGACTAAAGGACAGACAAGACCCTGCAGCTCATGCTCTGCAGATGGCCTGTCTTCCCTGGGTGGAGAACGGTGTCGGCAGCCCCTCCTGGTGGGTCAGGCCAGGGGGACCAGAGCCCGCCTTGGCTATTTGCTGCAATTTTCTCCCATCAAGCTGGGGGGCTGGGGCCACATCCCCACGAGGTGACCTAGGCCCACCGTCCACCCTGCCTGCTCTGAGCAGCCAGTGTCGAGTGGCTGCTTCATGCCAGGCCCTTATCTCTCTGTGGCCTCTCTGTGGAGTGGGCGGTACGCCTGACCTGCAGAACGACGGCGAGTGGAAGGTGAGGGGTTTGCAGCCGGAGGACTTGGATTTGGTTCCTGGACCCACCACTTACAGCTGTGTGGGGTGGGCAAGTCCCCCTGAGCCTCAGATGACTTATTTGTAAAATGGGTGTATTAATATTAACCTTATAAGGTCATTAAAAAGATTTTAAAATCATGAAATATGAGACGTTCATGGCATAGTATTTGGTACATAATGAAGCTCAGTAAATGATGTTTTTGAAAACTTAAAACAACTGTCATTCTCACTGAAGGAGGGAGGCATGTTCCCCATCCTGTGGAGAAAACACCTTTGTGCCCACGGCAGCTGGCTGCTGGAATGAGCCAGAAACCTTGCCTTAACAAGCTAGAGTTGCTCCCCCTTCTAATCCTGGCCCCATCACCGACTAGCTGCATGGTGGGGGTGAGTCATCTCTCTGTGCCTCAGTTTCCTCCTCTTTCAGTGGGGAGGAATAGCAGCTTCTCCCTTGCGGTGAGGATTGGAAATGATGATGCAGTTTATGCAGAATCGCTCGCGTCGTAAATACCGAACAATCACGAACACAGCCCCCCAACCTCCATCATACGGGGAGGGATGTGCAGACGGGGTCCAGGGAGTCGAGAGGGAGGCCGAGTACACTTTCTGGCCCCGTCCTCTGTCATCAGGCAACCTAACCGCCACCAGGCTTTTCTCCAGCAGCCGTCTGTGTGAGGCTGCGGCGGGCACCGGGGAAACCTCGAATAACAGAGCAGGTTCTGCCCCCAGAAGCCCCCAGCCCAGCGCCTCAGCCACCTTGCTCTGTCCCCCGTCCCAAGCCCATGGCCCCGCAGCTGGAAAGAGCACAGGCCTGGACGTCAGGCGGATCTGGTGCAAATCTCCAGCTCCGAAGACTGGGTCAGTGGCTTTATTTACAGGAGCCTCAGTTTCCTAAGCTGTCAAGTGGGAATGATAACTGCACCAGTCATGCGGGACCGTTTATTCGGGATAAATAACCAGTGATGTAATGTAAGTAATTTAGAAGTAAGAACAAGAACACATTGATGGTGCCAGACCCAGCTGTCTCCTGCACAAAGTGTCTGGCCATTTCCTCCTCCCCATGTCCCACCCGCAGAGTGTCCGGCCCCGGTCTCCCTGAGACCTGAGTGGGGAGATACATGTTATCGTAACGTCCTCTGGGACCGCAGTTCTCGGTGGTCAAACCCACACCCCTTTTGGAACTGGGACCCCCTTTAGTGTTTGCTTTGCCTGAGACCCCTGCCTACTTGCGCCCCAAATGGGGCCATGCTAAGAAGGGTGAGGGGATCAACAGGGGCCCAGCATGGAGGGTGGAAGCAGAGGTTCCCCAAGCACCTGGGGGATCTGGAGGTGCCTGGAGGGTGGGTCAGATGGGGACCGGGGGGAGGGGAGGGCCTGCCTTCCATTTGGGTCCCATGTGGCACCTGGCACAGGGCAGTACTAAACTGAAAGATGCTGGTGGCAAAGACTTTGGAAAAACAAACCAAAGGACCAGCTCACTTGGTCCTCTCCTCCAGCAACTCACCTAGGGAAGCAGTAGGTAAGAACTCCAGGAGGCCATGAGCAAGTAGGAGCCCCAGATTGGATCCCTTGCACCCCCAGACCCTGTGGGAGAATCCTGGGCAGGTTGCAGGGTCCCTGAACCAAGCAGGAGGGCATGGGGGCAGCTCACAAGGACTACCTGCAAATGGCCAGGGAAATCAAGGGCCCCAGCCCGTGGGGTGGGCGTTACACGGTGAGATGCCCTGCTCCAGGGCCCCCACCAGACCCCTGGTCATCTCCCTCCAGGCCGCCACCTCCAGCCCCCAGCCCTGCCTTCAAGCTGCCTCTAGGGCAGTGAATGCACTTGGCCAAGCGCAAGACCCTTCCTCAGAGGTTCCCGCTGGGTCTCCCCAATCTCGAGGCCCCCACCTTGCAGGGGGCCCTCATCTGTGCACCCCTGGTTCTCTCTTCCCCACGCCAGAGGCTTGCCGATTTCTGGGGCACCCTTCCTGCCTAACCTCATTAGATCATTCCAGTCGGTTTCTGAGGGCCCCACTGGTCCTGGCCGGGGCTGGGGGGTGGGCCCCCTCCAGGGACCTGACGGGTGGGTAGTGGGCGGCGGACACTCACCCAGAAGCAGGTTCATGAGCACCTCCTGGCCGGCCAGCGTGCTGCTCTTCACCAGGCAGAGGATGGTGCCCCCGATCCAGGGGATCCCGTGGCCCGTGATGCCAATGAGCTTGACCATGGAGCGGGCGCTGGCCCAGGACGCGGCCCGGCCGGCGCACACCCCCAGCCGCTTGGACATGCAGATGTCAATGGCCAGCAGGGAGTTGAAGGCGATGCCCTTGAAGGAGGGGTTCAGCTGCATGCAGTCCTCCTCGGGCAGCTGTTGCGATTGGCGCCGCTCGCGGGCCCCGTCCCCAGGGGGTGGGGGCTGCACCGAGGGGCCTGAGGCCTTCCTGCCTGAGCTGCGGGGCTCCGGGGCCCCCTTGGGGGGCTGGTTCAGGGACAGGAACTCGGCCCGGTTGAGGACGTTGTTGCGGTCCCGGGCCCGGGCCCGGCTCTGGGAGGCTGGCATGGTGACACTCACAGTGCGAAGGCAGGTGCCAAGCCGGCTGCAAGGCCTTCCCCCTGAAGACGGGCCGTCCCGGAGCCGCCACTGCTCCCTGCCTGCCCGCCTTCTTCGCAGCAGCTGATAAATATAGAGCGGAGAGCTGCACGTGGCTGTTTACCTCCGGCTGCCACCAGGCTCCAGGGGGACGGGAGTGCCAGCTGGGCAGCCAATCGAGCCCACCAATGCGGGCCAGCGCCAGTGGAGCCCCCGGGGAGGCGACGAGTCCACAGCTGTGGCCGGGCTGCCTCAGGCCTGGGCTATTTAAATCTTCCAATGGCTCACTCCCCAGGCTTTGGGGGACTCTGGGAAATGTAGTCCTGCTGATGCCCAGGCCTCAGCTGTGCCCCGGGCCAGCCAGAGGCCTAGATGTGGGCCCCGGACTGACTCCTGGTTTTACCAGCTTCCTCCGAGCAGTCCAGACCCCTGTGAGCCAGGCCTGCCTGCCTCACTGGCCTGGGCAGCTTGGACCCAATCCCACGGACTGGACAGCAGAGCCCAGGCCAAAGGCTTTTTCTTCCAGGCACCAGATGGAGTGAACGACGTCACTGAAAGTATCATCTTGGGTCCGCTGGGGCCAGGCCCAGCCCCTCCCCTCCGTGACAGCATTTCATTAAGCTGGCAGGCTGGGTTTTTAAAAAATTTTAAAAAATCAGTCCTGAATTTGGCTTCAGTGCACCACAGTCCAGTCACATGGCAATCTAAGATTTGATTTCCAGGAAAGGGAGGGGTAATTAATTGGTTGTTTATGGATCTGTCCCTTGGAGGTTGCCTCCATTGCCTCGAGTTTTGCAAAGCATAGGAGCACTATGGCAGCTTCAGGTGACCCATAAATAGTGACCGAGCGCCTAGCACCGGGCTAGGTGCTGGCATACTACAGTGAATGAAGGACTCCATCCCTGTCCCCAGGAAGCTCACAGTTCAGTGGGGAATAAACGAATGACACGTGAATGATTGCAAGTGTGTGGACGTGTGGCAGGATCGCAGAACCAGGGCTCTGGGTCTGGCCTGGGAGTCATGGCAGGCTTCCCCCAAGAAGGAACAGGTGGAAGGCCCAGGCAGGGGAGAGCCTTCCCCACGTGAGGGCTGGGAGGCCCATGTGGCTGGTGGATGGGTCACAGGGGGCAAGAGAGGCTGCCAACCCAGAGAGGGCAGACCGAGAGGGCCCAGGTGAGGACTCGGGATTTGAGTCGGGCCTCCCTGCATGCATGTGGGCCACCGCAGGAACCCACAGTCTCCACAGCCCTTCTAGGGCTGACTGGGCTCAGGCTTGAGAATGAGCCACCGGTTTAGGGTGACCAGAAGAGTCAGGAGTGAATGCCCTAGTCTCACCATTCAGGGTAGCCGAGGCCTGTCTGCCCAGCTGGGATGGAGGCAGGAGGCCGTGACTTCCCTTCCAATCATGGAGCCCACCCTGAAGCCCCAGGCCCACTCCACAGCCTCCTGGGTACCAGGTCCAGAGCCTCCCAAGGACAGGAAGCTGCCTGGGGTGTGGGAGGAGTGTTCTCTGGCTGCAGGGGACCAGCCCATGGGCTCCAGAGTCAGATGGATGGGGGATGACCTGGGGCTCCACCACCAACTAGCTGTGGGACCTTGAGCAAGTCACTTGGCCTCTCTGGGCCTCAGTTTTTCCACCCATGATACGGGAATAATAATGTCCACTTTCCAAAGGCTGTGGTGAAGTCAACGAGATGATGTTTGTAAAATGCTGAGCAGCGTCCCTGCCACATAGTGAGACTTCAACCCTGTGGGTTAGGAATTGATCCTGTTTAACAAACAAGGCACAGTCCTCTCTCCCTTCTGAGTGACCCTTCAGAAGGACCCACCCCTGTGGTTGACCCCCACCCCATACATGGCTGGGGTGAAGCCAAACTCCAGGAGCCCTCAGTCAAGTTTCCTTGCAGACCCCCTGGCATTCCTCTTCCAGAGTATTCCATTTAGACCATGCAGTCACAGAGGAGGATGTCCCAGACTGTCACATCCCGCCCTCTTGGGTGTAGTAGCCATGACGACCTGTGCTGCCTCATCGTGGACCCTGGACAGAGGCACATGTGATGTGCACGGAATGCACGGCCAGAGGGCAGTGTACTGAGCTCTCTGCATGCTTTAGCTCATTGACCCCATATAACCAACCCCACATAACTGCGAAGTCGGGTTATCATCCCCATTTTACAGATGAGGGAGATGAGGCTCAGAGCCGTGAAAGCCTCCAGCCAGGAGGCCCAAAAGAGGGGAGGTCAAGCAGTCCCTGGAGTGGGACATGAGGGCCTCTGGACTTGGATCCCTCAATCACAGGGACCTGGACGTGCTTGCTCGGCTCTCCACCAGGGCACTCACCTCACTCTCCCTAGGTGGGGCCTGTGACCTGGGCTGCCCTCAGGAAGGGCAGAGGAGCCCAGCCTAGACAGGGGCTATTAATACCCAGAAGCTGTGTCAGCATCTTGGTCTGTCCAGAGCTGCCAGCTGGTTCTGAGGGCCACAGTGGGCTCCACACTGGGGAAGGCCATGGAGTCAGAGTGGGCTCTGGCCCAGGAGTGGTTGAGAGTGGGCTCTGGAGTGGGACAGCCCCGGGTTTGACCCTGGCTCAGCCACCTCTAGCTGAGTGACTGCAGGCAAGTCCTGCCAGCCGTCTGACCTGTTTCCCCCCAGAGGGCTGGTGAGAGGATGGTGTGAAGGGCTCTCTCAGACCGAGACCTGCTCCTCCCTCTGTAAGGTGGGGTGACCTTGTTCACATTCTCAGGCAGCCGGGAAGCAACCCCATCCCTTTAGGAGCACCTGCCACAGGCCACACGATCCGCCTTCTCAAGAGTCTTAGAAGGCATTCATTCATTGGATCAATGCTTTCATTGATCTCTTCCTGCAGTCTAGTTGGGGGATAGGATACACACCCATGAAATAACTAGCTAGTTTATAAAACAATATAATTTTACCAATAGCCTTATTCTTTTCTTACTATCAAAGTGTTACATGCTTACTGCAATAAATTCAATAAATACAGGTCATATAGGTATAATCCTACTGCCCAGAGACCACCACTGTTAACCCAAGGATGGTCAGGTTATAAAGGGATGCTCATTTGTCTCACTTCCAATTATTGAAAAATTTTACAAGTATTGTAAAATATATAAATAAGTGGTTAAAGGGGCGAGTGCCAAATAAAACAGTGTCCTCGGACGCATCCCCATGAGATCTGATGGCCAACCTGAGCCACCTACTGCAGTGCCCAGACCTGGGAGAGCATGATGGGATCAAAGATACTTCCGGGCAAGTCCAACCACCCTTTTCCCATGTTAGAGATGAGGAAGAGAGGCCCAGGGTGTGGCATCGCCTGTGAGGCCACACAGCTGGTCAGGGGCAGAGTTGGGATGTGGGCCGGCTGGTCCCTGTAACTCTGAGCCTGCGGGCTGTCTTCCTGGCCACGCGTCCCACAGCTTCTCCGTTCCCTGCCTGCTTGGCTTCATCTGTCACTCATTCATTCACCCGCTCACTCATGGAACACTTCTTGAGGCCTGCTGTATGCAAGGACCAGTGGGAAGGGCAAAGATGATTCTGAGGTAGCCCCATGCCTGCAGACCGCCTGGCTTCCCCTGAACCATTGCCCCACCTGGCCCTTGGTCCACATAACCTTCCTGTTCTAGCACTGTCCATCAGTGAAGGAGGGGAGGAGTGGGGTGTGAAGTGACTTGCCGGGCCCATGGCTGCTAAGAGGCAGACCAACACTCAGACTCAGGTCTCAGCCGAAAGCCCTTGTCCCTGACCACTTGAATACATGGCCTCCCTCTTACTTGAGAGCAGGAGAGGTTTTCTGGCAGATCGTAGGACCTAGAGCAGTTTGTACATGTAGATAGACACTTGTTATCTGTTGTCTTTAGATGTTTAAGATAGACTCACTACTAATATTAATAAGCATATTTATCATTAATTTGTACTTAACACTTGCTGTGCGCCAGACTCGGAGCAAAGGGCACATCCCTGCGTCTCCTTGTTTGCCCGTCACAGCAACTTCACAGACGGGCTTTCAGTCTCTGCACACACGAGGACACCGACATGGAGGTGCAGGGATTCTATCCGGGCCACCGAGGGAACCAGCAGGGCACCGCAGGACTCAACATCATCCTAACACCCCTTCCCTCTTCTGCCCTTTTCCTTTTTCCTTGGCATGTATCCTTTCTAACACTCCACACGCTGTGTATTCTGTGTGTGTGTTCGCCTGTGTCCTCCGAGCAGAGCATCAGCCCCACGGGACAAGGACTGTTGTCTGTTTGTTCGATATGGGACCAGGTGTCCCGGCACTGCCTGGCACATAGTGGGTACTCAATAAATAGTTATCTAATGAATAAGTGATTCCAGAGACTGGGCTCTAATCTGCTACAAACCTGGCCATCAAAGACCGTTATTTGGGGTAATGACCCCAGAAGGGAAGGGGAGCGGGAGAGAAGCTCCACTCGGGGGCGGCGGGAGACGCGCAGCTGGAGGGAGAGGAGGGAGCTCCTGCCAGGAGTGGGAGGGAGCCCCGAGACCGGCATTTTCGTCGCAGCCTCCCGCCGCAGCGCTCCCGCCCCGTCGCTTTCTCGGTTCGCATTTCCGAGGCCACTCCCGGGTTATTTCGGTCGGGAAACCTGATCCTGCGCCGGGTTTATTTTAGCACCTTGGAGAACTCCCAGTGCCGCACCCGATCCCGGGCCGCACCCGCCCGCGGACGCCGCCTCCGTCCTTCCCGGGCGGCGGGGGCCCGGCCGGAGCAGCTGGGGGCGCCCGCGTCCCCGCGCAGCGCCTGCTCGCGGACCCTCACCCCGCCGACGCGGGCGGGGCGCGGCGGGGCGGCGCCAGGTGCGCGGGCCCGTACCCGGGCACACTCCACTCCTGCGGCCTGACCCTGGGGCGCCGCTGACCCCCGGCTCCTCGTCTGGGGGGACGGTTGTGCGTTCAAGAGGCCGTCCGGGCACGGGGAGGCCTTTCACGCTCGGAGCTGTAGCTCTGGAGGCTCCGATGGGGAAGCCGGGACCCGGGGCAGAGACAGCGGCGGGAGCGAGGCGAGGGGGTCCCGGGTAGGGACCGCCCCTGTGAGCCAGGCTGGGAGAAGCAGCCCCTTGCCGGCCCTTAGTGACCCCGATTCGGCCATCGGAATCTCCACCCCGGCCCCGACACAACACCAGACACACCCGCATGCAGACACAGACATGCATATTCTCACATACACACACTCACATATCACACCCACAAATGTGCTCACCTACACTCACCACCACACACGCACATCCACATATCCACATGGACACCCACTCACCCTCACCCATAGACACACATGCTCGTATACACCCTCACAGACACACACCATCACACATACTCATATACACACTCACACCACCAGAACACACTCAGATACATCCTTATGCACTCATGCACACTCACATATACCCTCACACAACACACACTGTTGTACACAATATACACACACTCACTCATCTACACCCACACCACTTATGGTCACTCACACCATTACACACCTCATACACACACCCACATGGACTCATGTACATATACCCTCACAGACACACTCGTGGGCACATACACTTACTTGGACACACCCCACACACGGTTACACACAATTGTCACATACACCCTCACACAGAGACACATGAACTCACACCATCACACACACACACTCACATACTCTCACCTCCTCTTATACACTCACTCACACACACCATCACGCCCCTGGAACACACATCCTTTGCCCGCCCCTCCCCAAGCTCAATACTGGACACATGCACATCAAAACAGCTTCCTCCTTGGGCCAGCCCCGTGGCCTAGTGATTACATTCAGCTCACACTGCTTTGGCAGCCAGGGTTCGGTTCCTGGGTGCAGACCTACACCCCCCGTCTAACAGTGGCCATGCTGTGATGGCGGCTCACGTACGAAAAAGTGGAGGTAGATTGGCAACAGATGTTAGCTCAGGGAGAATCTTCCTCAGCTAAAAAAGAGATACAAAATAAAGACCTATTTAAAACAAAAAACCCAGCTTCCTTATATACGCCCTGATTTATAGCAATCGATACGTACTCATAACCGTTTTGAGTATGAATTTGTACCTATTTATTATTTATGTTAATTAATACCTCCATCAATCATTCCTGGAGTTATCCCTTGACATCTCTCTGGCTCACAGGGGTGTAAGTGCCATGGGGCCATGCCTGTCATCTGTCATGGCCCTGGCTGTGTTCCCTAATGTCTTCTGAGTGCTCAGCCCGGTGCAGGTGTCCAGTCAATGCTGGGGAAGGAACACATGTGTGTGCGGATGATGGGGAGGCCAGCTGAGAAGTCCCAAGTCCAACACACCCTAGAAAAAATGTAGTTCTGAACCTTTGGCCAGCAAGGCCCGAGCCTCCAGATTTGGGGCCACTCCAGGCACTGGGTTTTGCGCAGTGCCCCAAGCCTCCCAGCCATCCCTCACACCATGCCACTGTCCCTCAACAGAGAGTGATGTTATCACTGACCTGGAGGCTAGGAGACTTGGGTTCTAGTCCTCCCCAGATGACCTCATTGGGCCTGTGTTCCCCCTCTGTAGGGGAGGCTGTGGGCCCAGCCCTCTCTGAGACCCCACCTGTGCTAACCTGGCTGGGCCGAGCCTGCTCCCTGCAGAGGTGAGGGGCATCAGTGATGCCAGGTGGGGCCTGCTGCCTCCTTGCCTCTTGCTGCCCCCGCCTCCCCCCCTAAGTCACTGCCTAGCCCTCCAGCTCTGCCCACCCATCTCCCAGGTGGACATTCCAAGCCTCGCCCATTGGCTTCCAGTCTGGTCCCAAACAGTTTCCGAGAGAACCCCGTCTCCCAGGGCAACAGAATTCCAGCATTAACATTTCCATCTGCAGAACAAGGGCTTCTCCCTTCAGTGAAACGCCTTTGTGGTCTCATTATAACCACACCCTTGGAGGCCAAGAGCTCTTGGAGGACCAGCTGTGGCCTTGAGGTGCAGGTTGGTCCATGACGGGGAAGGAGCCTTGAGACTGTGTCCGCTGGCCCCTGAAAACGAGGTCCACACAACTGCAGGGAATGCTGGTGACAGCACCCGTGACATCGAATCACCCAGACTGCGGGCACACTCCCTTTTCGCCAGGTCTCAGTGTCCTCATCTGTAGAATGGGATGACGATAGGGCCCAGCTCAGGGGTCACTGCGGAGGGCCATGAAGATGATGTGGGCAAAGGCCCTGGCTCACAGTGATGCTCAGCGAGGAGAAGCTGCATCCGCTCTTTTCGCGACATGGGAGGGCTCTCAACTCATTTGGGGCTGTGTGTTAACACCCAGGTGGGCGGGGCCATGTTGTTATGTGACTTTGGGTTTTCATGACCTCTCTGGGCCATGTGCGGGGAATCGAGGGACCTTGTCCTCCCACTGACAACACTTTGAGCCCCCAAGTTGTCACATTGAAGAGTTCGCCATCTCCAGGCAGGGGTTGGCGCTGTGCATCCTGACCCTTCCTCTGTCCCAGTTGCTGGTGATGTCACAGCAGAGGAGTCTGGGGAGACTGAGGTCTGGGGGAGGGGAAGGGGTCTGGGGGCAGCGTGTGTCCCTGTGGTGTTGGGCACGTCTCAGACAGATGTCCCCTTCCTCCGTTCTGCAGATGCCAGCACTTCACACTCGTGTGGACACATCCTGGGCCTTCTGCATATGCTGAGACAGCCGTGGGTCTGTGCCCAACACCCACAGAGCTCCAGAAAATGCTGAGCAGGAGGAAGGGCTGCGTGGGGAGGCAGGAGGGCAGGGGCCCTGAGAGCTGGGGAAGCAGCCAGAACCTTGGAGGCTCGTCAGGAGCTGAGGCAGGGAACGCAGGCGTGAGCCCAGCCCGTGCAGACCCTCTATCAGTCAGGGCTGGCCCTGGGGGAGCCGGTTCCCAGCTCAGGGACTGGTAGACAGGCCCCCAGATGCCGCCTGGGCCTCCTTCCGCAGAACCAGCCCTCAAACTAGCCCAAGACAAAGTACTGCAGAGGGGGTGGGGTGAAAGGGGAGGCAGCTCTGGGGCCGAGGTTAAGGGAGAGGGATCTTCTCTTTTGCAGGAGCCCTCACCCTGCGGGCACCTGAGCACCTCTTCTGGTGGGACTTACCAGAGACAGGGTCCGTCCTGGCTTGGAGAGGCTGGCCCAGCCGGCAAGGGAGGCGTTCCTGCGGGAGGAGTTGAGTGTGGGCTTTGGACTCGGTGGATCTCTCCCGCCCCCCTCTCTCCCCCTGACCCCTGGGTCTCTCTGTACAGCCCACCTGCCGTGGTCAAGGTGAAGGGTAAAGGAGACGATGCTCGCATACACAGCACCTGACACACAGTGGGTGCTTTAGGATCATTATCACAAACCCAGGCCAAGTCCAGGGCCATGGTCAGTAACATAATTTCCAATGGGCACCGAGGGGACTCATCCCCAGGGGCTTGGCCACTTAGTGAGGCAGGTTAGGGCCCTGGGCCCTGTCCTTTTCATGTCAAATGAGAAAGATGTGCAGCTTAGCACGTGTTCATGGCACACATGTGTCCTTGTCGCCAGGACAGCATCCCTGCCCTCAGGGACCATCCTGGCCAGTGGGGTCTGCTCTGTTCCAGGCACTGGGGGTAATGGGGGCTGGGAGATGAGTTAATATCTTACTTATGTATAAACTGAATAGCATAATAATCTGATGGCAAAGGAGGTATTGAAGGCCGTAGTGAGTCCCAGAGGGCATAATGTTTTGGAGGGGCCATGACTTCATGGCAGGGAGAGGCCATAGTGGGTTAAGAGGCCAGAGGAGCCTTCTTCCTGGAAAGGGAAATTTACATGGGGTCATTAGGAGACCTGTGCTGTCTAGGGTTCTACCTGGTGGCAGTAAACAGGTCATGGGGGCCACCCTGCCTTGGCCTCAGTCAGTGGGACTAGAAATAAGCTACCTACTAGTTGAGCTGGAAAGGGATGACTCCTCACTAGGCTGGGTGAGGGCCCATGAGAGTGACCAGGGCGAGGGCAGGGGTGCGGCTGGGTACCAGGCGGTGGCCGCTTCTTGCCTGTGGCCTGAGCTGGTGCTGCTAGGAGATGGGTCACTTGGCCTGGCTGATCACTGCTCCAAGAAGAGACCTCCAAGTGGCTGGAACCCTCTGCTCCTCCAGTCCCTGCCCTCACTGGCTCACAAGACGCTCTGGCTTGGGAGTGGCTGGAACCACCTCCCTGTGCTGGGCTGTGGGCACCTTTGGAAGTCAGAGTTATGGGGGGAGGGCACGGCTGTAATGTGGCTGCCAGGTTTTCTGATGTCACAAACAACTTGGGCTTTCCCTGGGGGGTAGTTGCAAGGTGGGGGTGGGGCTACTGGCTGCTTAGAGAGGTCCCCAGCCATCCCCCTGCTGTCAGGGTCAAACCCCTTCGAACCTCTGCACTCAGACCACCGGGGTCGCAGTCTCAGCTGGGATACCTGCCAGGGTGGGGCCTTGGGCAGGTCTTCCATGCTCCCAGCTTTGGATTCCTGCTCTGTGAAATACACATAACAGGCCTCCTACACAAGGTGGCTGATGGTGGATGAAATGATGAAGCTTGTACAGCCCTGATCACATTTGGGGCCCAACAGGCCTGACCCATCTGTCAGGGCGCCAAGAGGCCCAGTGTGGAGGAAGCAACAGAGGGACCCTTTCCTCAAACTTCCTTCCCAGCCCTGGAGCCTCCCAGAGCCCCTGCGCTGTTTCCACCAAGCCACAGCCCCACCGTGGCCAGGAATACCAGGGCAGTGCAACACTCCTCCGCGTGTCCTAAGCTCGGGAAAGCCTGCCGAGTTCAAAGGGCAAGAGGAGCAGCCCACCTGGACTCGAGACAGGAGCTGAACTACACTACCCAGAATTCCCGAGGCTAGCTACAAAGGAAATGTCGTTTATGCAAAGAGAGGCTCGGCTCCCCAGCAGCTGCAGACAGAGGGGAGAGAGAGTGGGGAGAGGGGGCGCCGATTACCAGGGGGAGGGCGGGCTGTGTGCGGGGAGCGAGGGTGGAGAGCAGGGCGGACTGCGAGGAGGAGGCGGCGCCCGCCCGCCGCCGCCGCCGCCGCCTGCGGACCTGCATCTCCGCGCGGCTGGCGAGCGGGCGGCGGTCCCTGCGTGCGCTGCGCTTCGGCCGGCGGCTGCGGGCGGACGCGGGGCCAGGCCGGCGCAGGGGCTGAGTTTCTGCAAAGTTTGACCTGCTTGCCTTTCCGATGCTGCAGCAGAGCGAGGCAGCGCGGGGTGCGCCAGGCGGCTGCGGCGCGGCGGCGGGGCTGAGGGCGACAGCACGCTCACAATGATCATAAAATAAAGGAGGCGCGCGGGGTGGGGGCGAGAGAGTCCCGAGCCTCGCCCCTCCGCCCCCAGCCACCCCCAGCAGCCCCGAGCTAGGAGGAGGTGGGGCCGGGGGCGCCTGCGCCGGCCCCAGACCCCAGTAGAGCCAAAGGAACACTGCCCGGGGAAGGGGGGGACGCCCCGAGGACGTGCCCGCGGCGGGGTCAGGGACGTCCGGAGGGCCGCGGCCAGGGCACGCAGAGCGGCCCGAGGGGCAGGTGAGTCGGCGGCGCCGCCCGGGTTGGGGTGTGCGCGCCAAAGTTCCCCGGCCGCGGCGAGCGCGCCCGACGCGCGGGGACCGGTGGCCGCTAGGGACTGGCGAGAGGCGGCAGAGGCGCCCGACGCGGCGGGGCTGGGGCACTGCGCCCTCCGGGGGTCGGGAGATCCCGGCCCCGGAAGGGGCGCGCGCCCGATCAGACCGGCCTGCGGGGTGTCATTGCGCCCCCAGGGGGCCGGAGGGACCCGGCCGGGGAAGGGGCGCCGGCGCTGGCGGCGAGGCGGTGGGGGCAGTGCCAAGGCCGGCAAGTCCACGCGGCCCACTGCAGTGCCAGCCGGTCGCCCCCCCACCCCGCCCCAGGGCCGAGAGGGTGTCAGCGGAGATGTCACGGGCGGCGATTATTCGCTGGTGCGCGCGGTGGTGCGGCCGCCACTTACGGGGCGGGCGGGGGGGGGGCCGCCGCCTCCGGGGAGACCGCCCAGAGCTGGGCCGTCAGCTCCGCAGCCCGCGCTCGGCGCACACGCGTCGCCGCCTCGCGCGCCCCCCGCAGCGAAGTTCGGCTCAACTTTGAGGCGGGCCTTGACGCCCTGTCCCTTCCACCTCCCACCAGGTCCTCGGCGGCCGCTCCGGGGCCCCGCACGGCGGCGGCCGGCGACAGCCACAGCGGCGAGGGGACGAGGCGCGTCCGCGTGGGGGCGTCGGCCCGCGCCCGCGAGTGGGCGCCGACGGGGACCCGCGCTGCGCCGCGCTCCTCGGGGACCCGGCGGGCGGCCCGAGCCCGGCGCTCGCCTCCTGGAAGCCGCGGGTCGGCGCTCGCCCCCGAGGGCGCCGGGACCTCCGCGCTCGAACAGAAACTGCTCTTCCATTGATTCGGCCCGGTCGGGCGAGCGGCCGGTGCGCGTCCCGAGCGCGTGCGGAAGGCGGAGGGCAGGAAGTCGGTCTTCTGCGGCGAGGGTGGCGGCACCGCGCAGTGGACGGAGCCTTCCTTACTTATGTGTCTGCCGGCCTCCGCCGCCTTCACCCGAAGACTTCAGAGAGCGTCCCCGACCTGCGTTCCCCGCGTGTGAGGCACGGAGGGGCTGGATGTCTAACAACATGATTGTGCATTAACCTCCGAACTTTTCTTTTTTTAACCCAAAGAATATCGGTGATTTTTGTCCACTGCTAGCAGAAGAAGAGACAACCCAGGGCTCTTGAAATGCAGCAAAATCCTTATTTATAAACAGGCCCGAGGTCGTGATATGCAACCCCCCCTCTACTCAGAGAATTTTCTATCCTATGGATATCGGCCTTGAGCTCTGAGATCGCAGAGCGGTCCTGTCTGCACTGGGTCCCGCAGCCTCCATCCTTTCAATGCCCAGTTTTCTCTGGGACTGCTGGCCTTCCCTGGAGATCAGAGCGGTACTGTGTGCCATGGGCTGTATTCAGAGCATCGGGGACAAAGCCAGAATCTTCCGGGAAGGTATCACGGTGATTGATGTGAAAGCCTCTATTGACCCCATCCCCACCAGCATCGACGAGTCCTCCAGCGTGGTGCTCCGCTACCGGACCCCCCACTTCCGCGCCTCGGCTCAGGTGGTCATGCCACCCATCCCCAAGAAGGAGACCTGGATAGTCGGCTGGATTCAGGCGTGCAGCCACATGGAGTTCTACAACCAGTATGGGGAGCAGGGCATGTGAGTACTGCTCAGGAGCAAGCTTTGGGGGGCTGTTGGGGTTGGGGAGCTTGGAGGCCTGGGGGTAGGGGTTCAGGGGGTTAGAGAGGGGCCTCACCAGGGCCAGAAGGAAGCTTTATGTGCGTATGGAAGCAGCTTCTAAGTCCTCTTTGGCCAGGTGGCCTCCTAGAGGGTTTGCCTGTTGATTCAGATTGAGGTCACGGCTCTAGATCCTTCCCTCCCCAGGTCCTTCCCTGGCCCCTGGGGTTCCTGTGTCCTTCCCTGCAAAATGCTGAGAAAGCAGGGGAACATTCCACTAGGTGCCTCTTTGGCAAAGCAAGCGTGCCGTCCTGGGTCACCAGAGCGCCTGGCTCAGCCCCCCGGGCTCGGGCCTCACGTGGCGGGTACTCAGAGAAGGGAATGGAGCCCTCGGAGGCTCCGGAGTAATTCATACAGTGCTTTGTGTCGGGCCTGGACGTGTCTCTCCTTGGGGGAATGCTTTGCTGTTCCGAATGGTGTTTTGTTTGGGAGCACAGCTAGTTTTAGAAACTGGGTTTGCTTCTCGGTGTAGAGTTTTCTCTCTCTGGGGCAGAAGGCCACTCTAATGTAGACAACAGGTGTCAGTGTCCAGGAGGCTTCAGAGGGGCCCTAACAGCTGGGAGACTCTCCAGCCTCGTCTCCAGAATGTTCCCAGGATAATGTAGATCTCTGTGGGGGACACGGAGACCCTGGGTCTTCTTTCCTGGCATGTTCCCTGATCCCAGAGCTGGTCGTCCCAGGTGTGGAAAGCAGTGGTAGACAGAAGGGAGAGGGAGAGTGACTTAATTTGAAGGGCCACCCTGAGACAGCGTGGTAAACTGTTTCCGAGCATGAGACCCTTCTGAGAGAGCTAGGCAGGCCCTGAGGGCAGCCCCCTAAATGGCCCCCGCGCCTGACCGTGGACGCTTTCCCGTAGCCCGTCTCTCAGGGTCTACCCTGTGCAGCATCAATTCCTGGGTCTGCAAGTGAGGAACAGGGAGGAGAATTTCCCCAGGAGGAGGTGGAACTTTTCACTAATGTAAGAACATTCTGGGCCACCTGAGATTAGAAGGGTGGGAGGGGATGGAGGGTGGCAGGACACCAAGTCTTGTGGCTTCTCCACCGAATGACTCTGAAGTTAGAAGGGAAACAGGAGGATCATGGTAAAACTTACACCAAGGGTCTAACCCTGATGGCCCCAGAGGGGTGCATATGGGGCCTGTCTAGACACTGGTTGGCTGCCCTCCATCAACCTGATTTCTGTACCCAAGCCCTTTAATTCTCAAAAGCGGCTATTAATCCCGGCCAGGGGCTGACTTTCCATTCCAAGAAGAGAAACATGATTCTCAGTTATTTGGCGTGGACTTTTCCTAAGAAGCCTTAAGCCTGAAACTTTCTTGGACTTTGCATGGCATCCGGGACGACTGGCAAGACACATAGGTTTCTCTGGGGCTTTTAGGCTGAGCCTGTTTTCTTCCCTAGACGGGTAGAGAAGCAGAGGGTCCTTCTGAACGTGGAAAGATAGGGGCGCCAGGAGGAAGGAAGTTGGGGAGAATGAAAGGGACTGAGTTCTGATGAGATGGACGTGGTGTGCAGGTGGGAGGGAACGGGCCTGGCTTGGAGCCTCAGCTTCCCCATCTGTGCACAGGGCTTTGCAGAGTCTTCAAGGCCTTGTGCTCCATTCCATGGCTCTGAGAACATTCAGGCACTATTGCTGGAGGCAGGCCTGAGTCGGGAGACCTGAGCTGAACTTTCTCTTTCTCTGCCAGTCCTCGGTTCCTGGTTCGAGGAACCCAGTGCACACCTAGACTGCAGTCAAGCAGACCTGGGCAGGAGTCCAGGCACTGCCACTTTCCAGGGTGTGACCTTCGCCTCTCTGACCCTCGGTTTCCTCATCTGCAAGTTGGGGCCAGTCGTAGTCCTTGCCCCATGGCTTACTGCAAGAATTACGGGAGGTGACATTTGCCAAGCAGTCAGCACTATGCCAGGTTCATGGTAAACGCTTAATGCAAGTGGCTCTCATCCATAAAGTTGTTTCTGTGATGGTTCTTCTCGGACGAGGAGTGGGTGAAGGTATCTGTAATGAACTGCGAATTGTGGCTGAAACTACAGAATTTGGACGGACGTAAACTGCTCCTTGCACCGAATTTTCTCCCCAGCCCAGGTCTTCCTGTTTTACACAGGGCCCATTCCTTGACTTTTACAAATTTAAAAATAGTGTAAGTCTTGAATGACTTGAGTTTTCAAGTGGTGGAAGGCATTTTCCTTGCTCTCCAGTTGCTTCCGTTTGTTCCTCCCCCCTCGGGGCGCCTCTTTCGGTGCAGGGCCCTCTGTGTCCCGCACACCTCATTCTCCTGCGGCCTCTGGGGCCGTAATCCCAGCTGGGGTAGGACCCGCCCCAGAGAAAGGGCAGAGTCTGAGGCTTCCTGGGGGGGGTGAGGGCGGCAGTGTGGAGTAGTCGTGAACGGACTCAGGCTCTGGGGTCCGAATGCCTGACCAGTGCTGGCTCCCCCCCAGGCTTCACTTTTGTCATCTGTCAGTGGGGGTAAGGACAGAACTAGGCTGCTATGAGGATTCAGTGAGAGGACAGGTCTAGGTGGCAACCCTGTGGCTGAAACGCTGAATTGGAAGCTGCTTGACTTATTATTAATCAACAAAAGCGTATTAAGAAACTGACTTACCAATAGCGCACGGTTGCTCCACTCTGAGGGGGGCGGGGGGTCTCCGTATTCAGCTGGTGCCCTCTGGAAATGAGAAGGGCTCCTTTAGAAAAAGCCTGGACGGCTGCTCCTTGAATGTGAATGGAAGCATCTAGGTGTGATGGGAAAGGCCCTCCCCATCTTCCCTACCCTAAACTACTCGTTTTCATATTTTTAAGCCCCATGAGCCAGTGGGACTACCCAGAGACTCGAGCTGCCCAGGACTGCCCCCAAGCTTTGCCCAGATGGGGGGGCTGTCCTATGCATTGTAGGATGGTGAGCAGCATCCCTGGTCTCTACTCACTCGATGCCAGTAGCCCCCACCCTGTTGTGACAACCAAAAATGTCTCCAGATGTTGCCCGATGTCCCTGCCTGCAAGGGGTGCGAAGTCGCCCCTGCTTGAGAACCACTGGACTGGACCCAGACAATTTGAATCATTAAAATGAAACGCACACGCTGGGCTTTAGTGGCCCAGGGAGGGGACAGCCTGGTGACAAAGGTTATGTTAGGGCTTCCATTCTTTCCAAACGGGCTTAGATTAAAAATATTAATTCCAAATACTTAACTGAAACCCATAATACCCCCAAACATTATCCCTGCTTGAAATTAATCCCTAATCCAGCACTTTTTAGACTGACATTCTGGGTTTGAAATATTTGAAGCGGAACAGTAATAATACGCCACCTCAGTGACACCCGCCTCTTACAGACGAGAGCTAGAAAATGGTGTTTCTCTGTGCCAGCTCGAGAGGATTCTATATGGTTTGGGGCCCAGCGCACATTGCCTTAAAAGCCACCCCCCCTCCAAACTGTTGGAGACACCTGCCTCCACAGCCCCGTCCCCCGCAATCCCTCAGCCGCCACCTGTCAGCTGGCACAGTCTTCTAAGTGACAAGTCACAATTTCTCGCCTGTGTGGGAGACGCTTCACGTTGTCCCTGGTTTGCCCTTCTCTGGACCCCCCGGGGAACCTGGCCCATGGCCAAGGCCAAGGCCAGTGTCTGGCTCAGGATTCTGCCAAAGGGCAGATTGGGGGGTCAGGGGAGGAGAGCAGCTTGGGGGAGAGAGTCACTCTGGGTGGATGGTGCCATCTCCCTGCACCCTGTCCATCAGGGTGTGGGTCCCAGCTCCTCCATACCCTGGTGCTTGTGACCTTGGGCCAGTCCAGTCTCTTAGCCTGTCTGAGCCTCACTGTTCCCATCTCTGAAATGGGAGCACAGTCCTTCCCTCCCAGGGTTGTTGTGGGGATTAAATGAGATAATGCATGACGAGAACTTAGCACAGTGCCTGGTGCCTCCTAAGCCCTTGATGCGGGGTAGCTGTCAATGTCGTAACTACTGCCAGTTCACTAGTAACCACGCACCGCCCGGCAGCGGCTCAGCATTAAGGCCACTACGTTATAGGTGTCTCTTCTCCTGGGTTGGGTTTCACGTCCCGCCTACAGCACGAGAGCCGTGGGCCATGAGACCACTGAGGGTCTTTCCTGCCAGAACTTGTGGTGACGTGTGCTGTCACAGGATTATGAGGCTGGAGGGAAAGGGTCAGGCAGGGGTGGAGGAAGCCGAGGCCTCCAGCCAGGGATGCTGGAGCTGGGGTGATGCCCCGACTCCCAGAGACCTCATGAGGTCCTCATTTTATGAGGAAACGTCCGCAGAGACCCGAAGCCACCGCCCCAGGCTTGCTCTGCTTCAGCAGGTCTGGGGACGGGCAGGAGGAATGGCCCAGGGGACCATGTGGCCTCTTCCTGAGCTGAGGGCTCTACCCAGAACAATGGAGGACGATGCTTCCTCTCTGCGACCGGAAGGCGTCCGCCCCCATCTGCCGGGCCCTGGCGGAGGCAAGGGCGGTGTGGGTGGGAGAGGGAAGTCCTTGCTTCCAGGCTTTGGGGTGGGAGGAAGTTGGGGGGACTGCCCGGCCCAAAAAGAACTCCCCCTGGACCAGCCCCGGCCAGGTGATCGCCCAACTCTCACCTTCCGAGTGCCAGAAACAAAAGCTGGCCGTTCCCGGAGACGTGCGAGATGGCAACGACGGCCGGAGGAATCCGGGAAATAACAAATTAAAGAGGGAGACGGTTGTTTTTTTTCTGCTGATCGGATCTGCATAAAAATGAGCAAGATCGGTGATGCCCAGTGTGGGGAGCGGGGAGGCGGACAGCCTCAGATGCTGTCTGTGGGGGTCCAATTTAAGCAGCTTCTGGAAGGCGAGTTTGCCTCCGTCTTTTACAATTTCAAATACACACGCCTTCCCCTCCATCATCCCACATGTGGCGTCCGTCCTAGAGACGCAGCGCCCAGCCCGGGGCCCGGCACACAGTAGGTGCACGAAGGGGAATCTGCTGAACAAGCGAACTGACAGACACACGACTGGAAGCAGCAGGGCGTGAGGGTGTATGTGTGGGGACAGAACCGCGCTGCCCAGAACTGCAGAGACCCATGAACAATCCCAGCATCCGTCAGGCGGGGGGACATCACGGTCAACAGCGCAGAACGTGACAGGGCTGCCGCGCACGATGCGGCCGAGCTGGAGCTGCTCCCACGTGGTAAAGCAGTTGTATGTGTTGCTTTAAAAAATGTTGTAAAACATGTAGGGTAGGAACCCATTTTTGTTGAAAACACTGAAAATGGGAACATACAGTGTGTGTATGTGCAGAGAGAAAGGTCTAGAAGGATGTTTACCCAAGTGTAATGTGGTGAGTAACCTCAGCGAGGGAGGGCTAAGCACGGAAGAGATGGCTGGCTTTCGTTTCTCATTTTATACACTTCTCCATGGCTTGCTTTTTTCTTTTTTAAAAACAAAAAGCACAGATTTTATCATTAAAAACTAAAATTAGGCAGGCACTGTGGGTCCTTCCCCCATCACGTTAGGCCCCGGGGCAGTGGGCTGGGTGAAGAGGGGTGAGGTGGGCGGGAGAGGGGGCCGGCCCCGGAAGGAGTGGGGTTTGTTGTTTGGGGGACCCAGGAGCAGGCGGGGAGGGAGGGGACACCTCCAGCCTCTCCCTTGGGAGAGCACACACCTGGTGACCCGTCTGGTGGGAAGGGGGCGGTGGGAAACCGGGATCCTAGTCCGGTTTGGGAGGGGGCCCTTGGGCTTCAGTTTCCGTAAAATTGCAAAATTTTACAGAATTTAAACTTTTACAGATTGTACAAAACTGTAAAGTCTGTAAACTTGGGGACCAGGTGAGACAATTCCTAAGTGCCCGTCTGGCCCACGCAGGGGCACTGAAACCAGCACCGGGCAGAGGAGCCCCGGCCCCGGGCCTCAAATCCTTCTCTGTAAATGCATTTCTCAGAGGGCCCAAGGGTGCCTCTTGTGGGACATGAAATAATATTTAGGTGAATTCATTTCAGCTTAATTTTAAGTTAAAGCAACATATTTATTTTAAAGTATATTAGAAAAATTTATATAGCTAGTATATCAACTTATTATCTCAAAGGTGTTTCTTAGGAAAAACTAAACTTAGTAGAGTTTTTTAAAAAGTGATTAATTTTAAGGAAAAAAATTAAGTGAATAATAATACAGGAGATATGTAGACAGGACCAAAATGAAGAAAGAGACATGAAGCTTAGGAGCTCTGCTCCGAGACCAGGTGGGCAGGGGTGGTCGGCTCTGAGGTCCAGAACCCAAAGTGCAGCCAGAGCGCCCCAGACTCTGACGCTCCCCGGAGAGGTGGGCCCCAGGGCGAGGGGCCGTCTGTGCTGGGCGGGGAGGCAGCCCAGGCCCAGGCTCGCCACCCCTGCCTGGCACGGACCAGTCTCCTCCTGCAGCGGCCAGGAAAGGTGTGCTCTGGGCAACGTGGTCCAAGGTCACGGGAGGGGCAGGCCCCACTCTCCCCTCCCAGGCACTTCTGGGCATCCCTGGTTTTCTTCACCCTCACCAAGAGGCCTTCACGCCGGGCCAGCTCCTAGCTGGTGGCTGGGCCTGGAGCCACAGGGTGACCCTGCCCAGCCCCTGTGGGTGCCCCTCAGGGCAGCCTCCAGGGGAGGCCTTTCTGTAACCCCGTCAGACTCACACTCTCGGTCAGTCATACTGCTCAGGGCCTGTGTGCATGTGTGTGTGTGTGTGTGTTCATATGTGTGTGCATGTGTATGCATGTGTGTGTGTGTGTGTTGGGGGCCAGTAGGTAAGAGCTCGCTCAGGCCGTGGGTCCTGGCCAGATGGCTTCCCGGTTGTGTGACCTTGGGCCAGGCCTCTAAGCTCTCCCAGTCTGATCTATAAAACACGTCCCTCGGTCCCAGCCCCAGGGTAGCTGAGGAGAGCCCCGGGCAGATGTACGTACGTACGTAGGTAGGGTGCTGGGCATGTCCAGTGTGCTCAGGGAACATGACCGCTCTCACTGGCATTGCTGTGGGGATGATCCAAGCTGGGAGTGGCCATTCCAGCTGCAGCTGCTCCAGGTGATAAGGTGCATGAGCAGAGGCAGCATGGGTGGGTGCCCTCATCTCATTCCTGAGACCCCCTAGTGAGGTTCAGGCCCTGAAGGGGAGACTGGCAGGCTTCCCACAGTCACTGATCCAGGCCACCAACATTTATTGTGCCAGATTCTGGGCCAGGCACCAGGGTAAATCCTGGAGGTCTGGCCGCTGCCCTCTCGAGAACGTCAGCAAATGATCACGTGATTATTTAACCACCCCTGTGTATGTGCCAGGAAGCAGCAGGACGAGGACCGAGTGGCATTGAATATGGGGGGGGGGCACCTGGCCTCGTGTGAAGGGTCAGGGTGGGCTTCCCTGGGGGACTCCAGAACTGACCCATGAGTAGTACTGACTAGGACAGGAGGAGGAGGGGGATGCTGCTCCTGGCAGAAGGCCCTGAGACGGGAGCGGCACGGCCTGTTAGAGGAACTGAGAATGGCCGATGGGCCTGGAGCCTGGGGAGGGTGCGTCTGTGTGTGCATGCATGTACAGGCGGGGTCCTGGGCTTCAACTGCATCTGGCTTTAAGGGCCCTGGGCAGTCATTGCAGGTTTAACAGGGTTGGAGGGAGGAACAGCGTGATCAGACTTGTGTTTTTTAACATATCACTCAGGCTTCTGGGAGGAGAACATTGCAGGATGCAGAAGCGGAGGCTGGGAGACCTGGGAGAGGTGAGGGGTCCTGGTCAGGGGGAAAGCAAAGAAGGGGGGACAGTCTCGAGGTGAGAGGGAGAGTCAGAGATGGTGCTGGGTGCCTGGAGGGTGCAGGGCCCTCCGCCATCACTGCTGACGAGGGCAGCAGCTGTGTCCATCTCTTTCACGGTTTCGTGGCCAGTGTCAATGGCAGGTGCTCTGCAAATGTCAATAGCAGGTGCTCTGCAAATGCTTGTTGAGTGGATGATGGATGTGGACTGCAGTAAGAACAGGGGCGCTGAGGGAGGCTGAGGAGTCTACTTCAGAAATGATGCAAGGGGCCTCAGAAAGCATTCTGAGGTCCAGCCTCAAACCTGGACTTGCTTGCTGTCCTTTGGGTTCTCCCACCTATGAGGACAAGGGCAGGAGTGTGACAGGCAGCCCATGGAAGCCGGGCGGCTTCCTGGGCGTGCAGACTGCAGTCGCTCTCGGCCCTGCTCTCAGAAGGGCCTGTGATTCAATGTTCTGCTGTCGCCACGTTGAAATTCTTAATTTTGGAACGAGAGGCCTCAGGTGTTCCCTTTCCACTGGGTCCCACAAATTCTGTAGCTGGTCTTGCCCTGAAGACCAGTGGAAACCAGGGAACAGATAAAGAGCGAGGACACAAGGGAGACCAATTCCTTCTGCTGGTCTGTACCCTCGAGGACGGACACAGCACATCCTGGGATCTGGGGAGGTGACTGGGGCAGGTGGGATTGAGGTCTGTGAACTTGGCGCAGGAACAGGCATGTTTGCACCTCATCACAAAATCCTGCACTCCACATAGATCTGGCGTGAGCACTTGTGTGCAGGCCCAGTGCTGGGAGCCTCGCTGACACCTTTCAGTGGCATCTGTCCATGAGAGCCTGTATTGTCCCCGCTGTGCAACCAAGGAGAAGGCGCAGTCCAGTTCTCCCCTCCACCCTGGAGCAGAGAACTGAGGGTCTGCCTTGGAGTCTCAGGTCGCTCCAGAACAAACAGGAAATTCTGGAGGAGGTGGTAACTGGGGGATCCATTCCTTTCAGAGCATGTGTCATCTGAAACTATAAATGAGGTCAGAAGGCCTTCAGGCCAAGTCAGGGCCGGCAAATCCATCAGTGTTAGAGGCTCACCTCTAACTGCTGACACCTCCCTCAGATGGTGTCTGGAAGTTTCCACGTGTTGCTATTTACTGTCTACCAGGTGGTATATACAGATGGGCCCCGACTTACGATGGTTGAACTCATGATTTTTTGCCTTCACGATGTTGCAAAAGCCATATGCATTCAGTATAAACCATACTTGGAATTCTGAATAGAGTTCTTTCCCTGGGCTAGCGATATGCGGTCCGGTCCTCTCTCGGGACGCTGGGCAGCGGCAGCCGCAGCTCCCGGTCAGCCCTGCAATCACAAGGGTGAACAACCGATACACTGACAGCCCTTCTCTTTGTCACTTTCAGTACAGAACTTGATAAAGTACACGAGATATTCAACACTTATTATAAGACAGGCTTCGTGTAGATGGTTTTCCCCAACTGCAGGCTCACGTGACGTCCTGAGCACGTGTGAGGTAGGCGAGGCTAAGCTGTGATGTTCGGTAGGTGAGGTGTATCAAATGCATTTTTGACTTCACGTTATTTTCAACTTACAATGGGTTTCTTGGGATGTGACCCCACCGTAAACTGAGGGAGAGCTGTATCGATGCATTTAATTGTCACCAAAACCTTGCGAGACGGATGGGATTAGCCACAGTTAACTGATGAGAACATGGAGGCTTGGAGATTTGTGACTTAATCGGAGCCAGTGGCCAGGCTGAGACTGGATCCAGGGCTGGTCCGTGTCCCCCAGAAGCTGTGCCCTCAGCCCCTCTCCCTACCACCTCCTCTACACTGGCCTGTGATGGTTTGAAAGCAGATGCCCTTGGCCCTGGTTCTGAGTAATACCCCACATGAGACACGGCTGTCTGCCGGCTCATGAGGATCATCACCTGTCTGTGACTGAGCCAGCGCTCGGGCGTTTGGGGGCTGGGAGAGGAAAGGAAATGAAACTGGGGTCAGAGACTGAGAGAGAGGCCATTCCGGTGCCAAGCCCCATTTGCCAAATAAGCCAGCTCTTAGGCAGTGAGAGGGGTCCAAGGAAGAGCAAAGTTCCTCTTGCAAGTTTGCTTTCTGCCTTTAAAAAAAAAAACTTTTGCAAGCAAGTGTAACCACCATGAGAGGACAGAGTGGGTGCCTTCTGAAACAGGCGGCTGGGCACAGGAGGGCAAAGGCCCAGGCTTCTGAGAAATTCAGGAGAGGGGACCTGACCCCCTTCTCCGGTCCATGGCGCCCTCTGCACAGGGAACCCAATCAGCAGGCTCAGATCGTTAACCACCACGCCACTGCTGCCATGGCCAGGTGGGTCTGGAAGAGCCCGAGGTCTTAGGACTGCTGGGTACTTTAGAAATGGGAGGTCATTGGAGCTGCTGCCCCGGTTCCCTCGGAGTCTGATGAGCTCAGGGCCCTGGGCAGGAGATGGCCTACTAGGCAGGTGTTGCCCTAATTTGTGACCTTTTCAATGAAATAAACAGGAAACAGAATGAAATAAACAGAAAAATTAACAAAATCGTGTTCCTAATCATTCCTCCTATAGTGGCCCCAATTTTGCTAACTGCTAACGTTAAATGATGCATTTCGGCAGAGGAATGCATTTTTTTATTGTGATAAGATATACATAACATAAAATTTACCATTTTAACCTTTTTTTTCGGGGGGAGGTGAGGAAGATTAGCTCTGAGCTAACATCTGTTGCCAATCCTCCTCTTTTTGCTGAGGAAGACTGGCCCTGGGCTAACATCCGTGCCCATCTTCCTCTACTTTATGTGGGACGCCGCCACAGCATGGCTTGACGAGCAGTGTGTAGGTCCACACCCAGGATCCGAACCTGCAAACTCTGGGCCACTGAAGTGGAGCACGTGAACTCAACCACTACGCCACCCAGCCAGACCCCCATTTTAACTGTTTTTAAGTTCAGTGGCATTAAGTACATTCACATTGTTGTGCAACAATCACCACCATCAAGCTCCAGAATTCTTTTCATCTTGTAAAACTGAAACTCTGCACCCATTAAACACTCACTCCCCATTCCCCCACTCCCAGCCCCTGGCCCCCACCATCCGACTTTCTGTCTCTATGAACTTGACAACTCTAGGGACCTCATATCAGTGGAATCATCCAGTATTTATCCTTTTGTGTCTGGTGTATTTCACTTACCATAATGTCCTCAAGGTTCATCCATGTTGTAGCATGTGTCCGAATTTCCTTCCTTTTTAAGGCTGAATAATATTCCACTGTATGTATATATCACATTTTATCCATTCACCTGTCAATGGACACTTGGGTTGTTTCTGCCTTTTGGCCATTGCGAATAAGGCTGCTATGAACAGGAACTCATTTTGTAAAGCAGTATATCCTGGGGACCCCCGCTGGCATACACAGGTGTGTGGAATTCTGGGTGCAAAGTGTCCTGAGCTTCAGTATGCAGGTGCCCAGGTGGACACAGCACTGGATGAAGTCAGGCCGCCTGGGTCCCAGGCCCCACTGCTTGGCCAAGTCACCATGGGAACAGCCCCCCACTCCTGCTTCCCTTGCTGTATCTGTCCAGGGGGGTGGACGTGATTGTTGATGAGTCTCTAAGGGCTCCCCAGACGCTGCTGTGCCCCCAGCCACATGGGAGAGTGTGTCCTCAGAACAACCCGGGATGGGCTGGTGTCCTCTTCTGTCTGAGAGTTATTATTATAGCAACAATAGTGACGGCAGTCGAGCTGTCCCCTGCCCTGGGCTGGCGCATTCTGGCCTGTGTCCTCCTGTGACCCCCAGAGGGATGTGTACGATGAGTCTGGGGTCTGGGGGGGTTGGGATCCTGTCCAGGGTCTCAACGCCAGTGAGGTGGTGGCTGAGACTTGTAGCGCAGCCTGTGGGGTCCCCGAGTCCGAGCTCAGGGCAGCCCAGCCACCTGCTCCCGCCCCCCGAAGGCTGAGCCTGCTGGGCCTCCAGCAGGTGAAAGCGAAGGGCAGGTTCCGGGACAGCCCTGCAGCAAAGCCTGGAGGCGTCGCACAGCTGGCCCCGAGGCTGGGACTGACTGCGGAGTTTTGAGATGGGGCTAGTTAAGTTTTCTTGGTTCCACTGCTCCAAAGACGGGTCAACCAGGCGGGAGCAATTCCGGCTGCCCCATGCTTCCTCTTCTAGGCAGGCATGAGCAGAAAGAAGAAGGGATGATGGGCAGAGGAGAGGGAGGGGCATCATGGCCCCTGGAAACCTCTCTGGTGCTGGCTGCGGCCCCAGGTGGAGGGCCAGGGACCCCAGACCCCCGTGTGGTGGAGGAGACTGGAGGTGAAGGGCCAGCCCTGAGCAGAAGGCTCTGGCTCCTATGCCCCTTGCCCCAGTGCAGGGAGGGAGAGGCCAGGAGCACCCCCTTTCATGGGCAAGGACACTGAAGCTCAGAGAGGGCAGACATTTGCCCCAGGCTACACACTGGTCAATGGAGGGGCTGGGACTCATTCCCAGATGTGCTGACCCCACGGCCACTGGGCTCTGAAGCCTCCTGTCAGCCCTTAAAGCGAGAGAAAGAAACTGACTGCCACCTGGGGGGTGCGTGTGGGCCAGAGAGGCTGGGCTGACCTGCATTCCCATCCAGGCCCACCCTGACGAGCTGTGTGGCCCTGCGAGTACCCCCACCTCAGCCCCAAGGTCAGAGGGCTGCATGTGGCTGTCCTGCCAGCCGCTGGGACATAGAGAGTGGGGGGCACAGCGCATGTCAGGGCTGCCGATCACTGGTAACCCCCACCTGGCCCCTCCACGTGACACATCTGCTCATGGGCACCCAGCTGGGATCCAGCCCCATCTACTATGGTTTCGGGGGGGACTGATTTGAGATGATGCGAGAGGACAGGATGTGGCTTTTGAGGGGAACTATGTCTGGGGAAGCCCCAGTTCACCCAACATGATGTTGGATGTCTGTTTACTGTCTGACCACCCCCCTGGGAGGTAAGCCCCAGGGACAAAGGGGATGCAGAGAAGCCTTAATGGTGGCTGACCGAGTAAACTGGCCTTCCTATCCTCAGGTCCAGCTGGGAGCTCCCAGACCTCCAGGAGGGCAAGATCGAGGCCATCAGTGACTCCGACGGGGTGAACTACCCCTGGTACGGCAACACCACGGAGACGTGCACCATCGTGGGCCCCACCAAGAGAGACTCCAACTTCATCATCAGCATGAACGACAATTTTTACCCCAGCGTCACGTGGGCCGTGCCCGTCAGTGAGAGTAACGTGGCCAAACTGACCAGCATCTACCGGGACCAGAGCTTCACCACATGGCTGGTGGCCACCAACACCTCGACCAACGACATGATCATCCTGCAGACGCTGCACTGGCGCATGCAGCTCAGCATCGAGGTGAACCCCACCCGGCCCCTGGGCCAGCGCGCGCGGCTGCGGGAGCCCATCGCCCAGGACCAGCCCAAAATCCTGAGCAAGAACGAGCCGATTCCGCCCAGCGCCCTGGTCAAGCCCAATGCCAATGACGCTCAGGTCCTCATGTGGCGGCCCAAGTATGGGCAGCCGCTGGTGGTGATCCCGCCGAAGCACCGGTAACAGCCAGGGCGGCCCGCTAGGCTAGACTCAAATAATAATTCTGCTCACACGAAACCTGCACAGACTCCCAGTCATTCAGCAAAATACAACCATTCTACCTTCTCCAGCGGGTGAACCTCACTGTGCGAATGCCCCCGGGGCGGCCTCCCGGCCCCTCGGAACCTGCTGCTTCGTGGGGAGGGGGAGACCCAGCTGGGACAGACCAGCCCCACGTGCACCCACCACTGTCTCCTGGGGTCTCCTTTCCTCTCCTTTCTCACAATTTCAGCCATTCTCTTGCAACAGACTCCCTGAAACAACTGCTTTTTCAGTTCTTCTCTTTGTTTTTCAATGCCTCCCCAGGAGGTTCAGGGGCGGGAGGAGGAGGAGCTGATGACGAGGCCGGTCCATGCTGTCGCTGGCTGGTGACAGCGCCGGGCCCTCCTGTGGCAGCTCCCCTCGCCCTCTGTCATGCGGCCTTACGTAGACTTGCTTTGCCAAACTTTTGCCTTAAGCTGAATTTAAAGGAAAAAACCCACAGCAGACAAAGAAAGCAGGATCTCTTTCCTACTGGACTTTTCATCTTCTGCCGGAGGTGAGGGAGGGGGTGGGGTCAGGGGTGAGAGGAAGATGCATCAGAGTGGCAGGGGTACAGATTTAGACCTAAAACCAGCTGCTTACCCATTTGTTTCAGCAGAAACGAAACCACAGACTGACTCTGCCTAGAGAGCCCCTTCTCTCTGCCCCAGGCAGAATCCCCCCGACCCCGACCCTGTACCTGCAGAGAAGGGCTGTGAGCTCTGCCCGGGCTGCTTCCTCTCGGCAGCCTTAACTTGCCTTGGGTGGTCCAGGAGGAGAGACGGAGGGTCCTGTGAGTTGTAGGTTGAGCCCAGGGAATTTTCTCCATCTAAGTCCTCAGCACCCATCGATGCACAGGTGGGTCTGCAGGCACATCTCAGTGTGCAGCTTTTCCTTTTCCACCCACACGGGGCCCAAACGCCCCCAGCCACCTTGACCCAGTTTTAGTTCAAAGGTAAGAAAGGCACGCACTTCCCTCCTGGCTCCTTCTCAGGGGACGCCCCTCCCAGGTGCTCTGGGGGAGGCTGCAGATGGGCTCAGAGCACCACAGTGTTGGAGATGGGGGAGCCGGGGAGGGGGGCCCTCCCCGCCCCAGGACAGGCGCCCCTAGGTCTGGGAAGGGTGGGGCAGCAGTCGGCAGACCCTCCCCTGCTGCTTATCCTCAAGAAGTAAACCAGGGCCCAGGGCTGGGGGATTAAGTGGGCCCGTGGATGATGGGCGTCGGAGCCACTCTGCAGGCTGGTCTGGATAGCACGGCTGGTCCTTGAGGGCCACCCTCCCTCGGGTCCTGGGCCCTCTGGAGTCCTAGACTTGGTTCTGAGTGACGCCAAGATTTCTTAGCAATGTCTGCCCTGAAGGCTGCTCGTGGGAGCTTTGGGGGACACCCCTGAAGCCCCCTTCCTCCAAGCTTGCCAAACCCACAGCTACATCACTCAGGCCCCACATTCAAATGATAATAATCAAGCACAGAAAACTGTCAGGAAAGAAAAACAATCCATTTCTGCTGCAGATGAGCCACTGCTAGGAGTCCCAGTGACAGCGTGGGAGGGCACGGGTCACCTAATCCCTGCTCTGGTCCTATATCCACGTGATTCTGTATTTATTCAGGGGTGCTTAACGTCCAGTCCAGCTCCCGAGGATGGGAGGTGAGCAGCTGTCCTGGAACAACTGGACTGGAAACAGCTTTGCATCGCCGGCCATCGGCGTGGTGCTTGGGGGACCCCGCTGTCAGGCCCAGGAACCCCCTGGAAACTGCTGGTTCCCCATGGTGTGTGCAGAGGCCCTGCCACCCAGAGAAGCTGTAGCCACGAGTGAGGGGATCGGCGGGTCCCTGCTCCACCTCTGGGGGCAGGTGGGAGGGAACAGGGTGGCAGAGTCCAGCTGCCGTGGACAGGACCTGGCCTCCTAATGGAGCGGCCCTTCTCTGCACTCAGGTCTTTCTTGCACTAAAAGGAGGAAGGGCCCTGGATGACGGGTTGGGAAGCCAGAGGTCTGGTTTTGGGCTGGGTCATCACTAAGGGGTTCTTACTGGGGTAGGGGGTGGGAGCAGGAAAGAACAACCCGCACTTCCTGAGTGTAAGCAAGCCTTCTGGCAGGGGCGCAGTGCTGTGCCACTTGCAGGGGAGTGATGCTGCTTTGGCTCCTCTGCCAGGCCTACTGCATGCCTGGGCCCCAGTTCCCCGTGTTCCCTGTCCTCTCACCCACCCCAGTGTCCCTTTCTCTCTCCCTCTCCCGGCTTTTCTGAAGCCAGGGCTGGGAAAACCCTGGAGAGGCTGCAGATCTGGCCAAGGAAGCTCGGCTTAGCTTGGGTCTGGTCCCTGGGCCTCCTCCCTCCTGTCAGGAGCACAGACCCCAGGCATCTCGCCTGGGACCCCAATCCCTCCGGTGTCCCCCTCTCCCGGTGTGGACACGCTCCTCCAGCAATAAGGACCTTTGTGGTCGTGGAGAGTACTGTGAAAACAAACCAATGCACTTACCAGAAGGCACAAGACTCTTGAAGAAAATGTAAAATGAACCTTTTTTTTTTTTAAAAAAAGAAACGAATATTCACAAAGAGAAATAAAATGTGATTTTAAAGTAGGCCTGGCTAGGATCTGGATGTTTCTGAAGTGGCGGTTCATTTTGGGGTTGACAGCTCTGTATTTGTGGCCGTGGGAGTGAACGTATTTGAGGGGGTGGGTACACGTCTGGAGCCTGGGGGTTCTGGGGTGAAGGGCCTAGGAAGAATCCGGAAGGAGTCTGGCCACTTCGACGATGCATCCTCTGCTGTCCACAGCCCTGGGACCTCAGTCCCCACCCAGAGGGACCCTGGCTGGTGCCCTGTATGGAGGATGAGCTAGGACTTGGGGGCAGCTTGGCTTTCTGGCAAACAGTAGAAACCCACATGACAAGGGGGTTTAGTGTTAGATCGGGCCCTTACCCAGGGACTTGCAAACCTGTCTTCACGTGGAGATGCAGCCGCCAGGACAGTGTCAATCTAGAACATGGCCCTGCGCCCTGCCCGCGGTCAGCGCTGAAGAAAGAAAGGGGGCTGCAGGGGTCAGAGCAGTGAGCGTAATACTTTCTTCTCATCAGAGCTTTGTCGTGAGAGGAGGTGGGGGAGTCCTGAGGTCCTGCAGTGGGTGTGGGCTCTGAAGGTGGACCACAGGTTCGAGGCCATTTGCGTGAGTTTGGGTAGGACACTCAGCCCCTCTGAGCCCCCCTGGTATGGAAAATGGGGGTTCTCTGAGCAGCTGCCTCCTACCTGATGGGGTGAGGACACACTGTTCCACCTGGTTTCTGGGTGTTAACTCATCGAGTCCTCACAACACCCGGAGACCCCATTTCACAGATGAGGACACTGAGGGAGAATAGAGGTCGAGATGCTGCCCAAGGCCACACATCTGAGAAGAGAAAGATCGGGATTCGAACCCCAGCACCAGAGCCCAAGCCTTAGCATGTGCTCTTTTGCCGTCGGCGAGCCACTGTGGAGCATTCGTTCGGTGCTCAGTAAGTATCAGTTCTTCTTCTTAAGAAGGCCCCACGCCTCTGGCTCGCTCCATCCTGGGTTCCTGGGGCAGGAAATGCCTTTCTCCCCCCACAGGAAGTTTTTGTGCGGTCAGTTCTCTGCTGCCCACAGTGAGCCCGGCTCATTCCCCTGGGGGAGGGGCCTCCCGGTCAGCTGCAGACCACAGGCTCGTCCCCCCGGGTGGCCGGTGGACCCTCGGCATCGTCACGGAGGACGGGGGCTGCCATTCACTCTGGGCCTCGGGGATTTGCTTTCTCCTCTGGGTTTCCCACGTTGCAGCACCCCAATGGCATTCTGCATCCTGTGTCCTGGGCTGAGACACCGAAGCAGGAAATTGCATAACAGGCCCCACCGGCCGCCCTCCGCGCAGATGCTCATGGGGAGTGCAGTTCACTGTCGTGGTGTGGCTTTCGGTTGTGGCGCCAGCTCCTGAGCTCCACCCGTGAGAGGTCACGACGTGTGTGTGTGTGTGTGTGTGTGTGTGTGTGTGTGTGTGTGTGTACAGAGAACAGGCCTAGCCATGGCAGGAGAGAGCTGGACTGGATCCTCTCAGGACAAAGCTGAAGTCGCTCAGGCATTCGAATCTTCATGCTGACACACACCGATCAAGGACATTCCAACGGCCACCTGCGTTCGGGGGTCCCATTCGGGAGGGGAACGCGCAGGGAGGGTGGTTACAAGTAAAGTGGATTCCGAGTGGCCTCTCGTCACACAGTGGAAGCCGTCCAGTCTCTCGAGGTGATAGCAGGTTAAATTTAGAAGTCCCAGACTGGGACGAGACAGACACCAGACTCGAGCTAGCTGTCGCACGGTCGCACAGGAGCTGGGGCCTGGGAGAGCCGGCTGTCCCGGCTGGGCCAGGCCCACCTGCCCCAAGACGTCTGGGGGAAGCAGGCCCACTGCGACCCCACACACAGCCTGTCTTCCACCTCTGAAGCCACTCTGGACTTCAACTCACTGTGGGCGAGGCCCTGAGGATAGAGGGGAGACCCCATTTGGGTCCAGGAGGGAGACAACTTATTGGGACGTGAAGAAAGGCGATGGCTGGGGGCGCTCTTGGGCCTCTGGACATTTCTAACAGTCCAGGTGCCATCTCTCACCTCTGGCTTGATTTGCCTCTTGGTCGTCACCTGTCCTGCCTGGGTAGCCCCACAGAAACTGTTTCCCACCTGGCTGGGGTCCAGGCAGGATGGAGGCAAATGTGGCAGGCAGCAGTGGGTCACTGTGCACACATGCCATCCACAAAGGACCATGCCCGTCATTAGCACCCAACTAAATCCTGCAGACGCACATCCAGAGTGAGCGCTGGACACTGCCAAGGCCCTTTGCTGTCACCATCGATCACATTGAGTGGTTCTTCCCCTTTCATAGATGAGGAAACTGACCCTCAGAAAGGGCCGAGGGATGTGCTAAAGGTCACTTAGCTGGGAAGTTGCAGAGCTGGGCTGGTTTCAAACAGCTGTCTTTTGACCCGGCTCTGTCACTGCTTTTTCGGCTACACCACCCCAGCTTTTCCACACCCCCATTCCACCAGACTCCCCTTAACCTTTCTTTCGCTAACTGCGGCACAGAAGGCCCCTAGCATGATGCTGAATACGAGTCAGCAGCAGCCCCATTGGCCCTGGACAACGGAAATTATCAAAATGTAAGAAAACAGGTCTGAGCGATGAGCTCCGTCTCTGCGCCTGTGTCCAGAAAGGCAAACCCACATAATGGGCATCGGTCCTGGCAGAAGGCAGCCCAGCTCCTGTCCAGGCAGGGCCCTCCCACTTTTCCCTGCAGACTGGAACGCGGAGACGGGATTAGTTCCTCCATCGGCCTGAGCCCAACTTAGGTTTAAGTGCTGCTGCCCTGGTTCATATTTTATGGTCCTCTTCTAAATTGGACAGACGCAGGGTGGCAAGGCGGGGTGTTTACAGCAAGCAAGACGCATGTAGGAGCCCTGCGCCATTCTTGGCTGCCACTTGTCTTGCTGAGTGAGGTCGGGCTGGTCGCCTGACCTCGCACGCCTGAGTTTCCTAATCTGGGAGCCAAGACACGCACACCTTGCGAGCCCTCCCCCGTCTGGACGCAGCAAAGCATAGCTGTTGTGCTCAGTGCTACACGTGCCCATGGGCCACCTGAGAATGACCATACTGGATCAGGGTTTATATTAGAGACCAGACTCTTCTCTCCGTCCACACGGCTAAGGTCATCTGCGACATCCAGACACCAGGACTAGTGGTTCAGGATTCTTAGCATCCTCAACAAGTACACACCGAGGGCCAGCCAGGCAGCCAGACGAGTGTATTTAAAATTTTTTCAGTTTTATTGAGATAGTTCACGTACCATACAATTCACCCATTTAAAGTATACAATCGAGGGGTTTTAGTATATTTAACAGAGTGGGACAGCCATCACCCTAGTCAATTTTTGGATATTTTCATCATCTCTCAAAGAAATCCTGTTCCTGTTGGCTATGGCCCCCCAACACCAGCCCTCAGCAACCACTAATCCACTTTCTGTCTCTAGAGATGCCCCCGGTCTGGACGTTTCGTGTGAATGGAATCACATATGGACTTTCGTGCCCGGCTGCTTTCACTCAGCACAGTTCCCAGGGTTGACCCGTGTTGTCACATGCGTGCACCAGCACTTCCTTTCTGACAAACGTCCTTTGATCCTCTCCCTCATGTGCACGAGGGCCTCTGCGAGGTGTTGGAGACGCAGCAGCTCGGAGCACACAGCCCCGAGGAACAGACAAAGGACATGTGACAAAGAGCTGGGGCGATGAGGAAAGTCTGTGAGGGGTGTGCAGGGGACAATAACAGGGGCCCGGCCTGGTCTGGAGGGTTGGGAAGGCTTCCCAGAGGAGGTGGCCGTTTAGTGGAGACTCGGAGGAGGGACCAGAGTGGCTTACCACAGGAGAGAGGGGAGCGGAAGGGCGTTCCGGAGAGAGGAAGCAGCGCCGGCTGGGGAGGGGAGCCCCGGGGGGCTGAGGAAGTGAGTGGGGAGGCGGCACCTGGGTGCAGACACAGCCTGGTTAAGGATTTCAAGTGTCACCTTAGGAGCAACAAGGGAAGGGGTGCTGGGCTCTCTGTGTGGGCTCTGGGGGTGCCACAAGGAGTGAGCATTCCCCCCCCCCACCATGCCTCCGTTAAGGGCTCGTACCACCTCCTCTGGGAGAGAGCACCTACTGACGCCTCTCTCTCCCCGGGCTACCTGTGCAGCTAAAGCCGCGGCTCTCTAGAAGGTGCCACCACTTGTGAATGATCGAGAAGATTCTGTGAAGGAGAACAATGGAGTCCGCGTGGCGGAGCCCCTGAGTGTCAGGAGGGAGTTCTCTGGGCTTCCCCGGATTGCCTTTCCTGTTACTTCCCATAGGACTGGCTGCGGAGGCAGGAAAGGGCCATGGGGAGCCCACCCGGGTTTGTGTGCCTGCCCTGGCTGTGTGACCTCTGCTCTCAGGTCTTGGTTTCCTTGCGGAGCGGGGACGAAGATGGCTCCTGGCCTCATAGGACTGTGGTGGGTGTTCAAGGGTCAATTGATACAGAGCACTTGGAACAGTTACCTGGAACGTGGTAAGTGCTCGGGGATTTGAGCTGCTAACACTGGTGAGCCCCTGAGCCTCAGTTTCCTCACCTGCAGGATGGGGCAGCAGCGCTCTCCTCACAGGAAAGGAGGATTCACAGGGATCAGCAAGCGCAGCCCTCGGCACAGGGCCTCGCATGTAGCCAGGCACCCAGTCGGTGTTAGCTGTTAACTGACCTGTAACCGGACGTTACAATGGTTTTCTTTTCTGCCCCAGTTTCAGCTGAGAGTGGAAGGTAAAAACCAATACAAGTGGTATCAGCCCCTACCCTCAGCCCCGACACAGGCCACCTGTGCTGGACGTGCTGTGGGACCGAGGGGCACTTTGGCCAGCATTTGTCCAGTCCTCGCTCAGGGGTGCACAGGAGGCGAGGCAGATGAGGCGAGAGAAAGGTTGCCCTAGGAAGAGCTGTTCGTGGACCACGTATTCCTTGGGGGCGGCTACTTCACTCCAGCCCCTGCCTTCGCTGCGGCTTCCCCAAAAGGGATCGCCAGCCCCTACGCCCCCAGGGGCTTAAGGCTCAGTGAATGTTCACCACCATCACTTCTGTTGGAAACTACTCTGAAGAGCTTAGATGCGCACGGTCCTGGAGACAGAACGCTGGCTCCACCACCTGTCCCCACCCTCCCTGAGCATTGTCAGCGCCCTCAGCTTACAGTGCGGATGTTATTATTGTCATCACACATCAAATTTACCACCTGAACCGTTTGTAAGTGTACAGTTCTGTGCCACTCAGTGCACTCACTGCTGCGCAACCAGCACCGCCGTCAGTCTCCGGAACTTCTTCCATCTTGCACAACTGAAACTCGATACTCAGCAAACAACTTCCTATTCCCCTCTCCCCAGGCCCTCTGCCCGGGCACCCACCATCCTACTTTCGGTCTCTATGAATTTGACGACTCTGGGGACCTCATGTCAGTGGAGTCATACACTATCTGCCTTTCTGTGATTGGCTGATGCCACTCAGCATGGTGTCCTCAAGGTCCATTCATGTTGTAGCATGTGTCAGAATTTCCTTCCTTTTTAAGGCTCACTGTCACTTTTAAGGCATTTCTGTCTGAGGCCGTGGGTCCTGACTACTCAGGGGAGTCCCAGGATTACAGCCCAGTCCCTGCTGCTCAGAGTCATTAATACACAGGTAAATTATAGCGCTGTGCAAAGAAGTCCATGTGCAGTCCATTTTGGAAGACTTTCCTCCCAACTGGTTAAAATAGTAAAATTCCAAGTGCTTAAAGAGAGAAATTTTTCTCATCTGGAAAATTCACGTATCTGGAAAATGCTGTTTTCCATGAGATGAAGTTATTTTCATGCACGAAGAAGGTAGGAGTCCCAGGAAGCATTTTGCGAAGTGCTCCACTGAACCTGGACTCAGTGACTTTCGAGAAGGGTCCTTCGCACACCCTCGGGCGCAGGTGTGTACGGCTGTAAATTTGTGCATCCTTGATTCCTTTAATCTGGACACGGCCCATCACAAGACATGGTGGGGACAGGAGGGGGACGTAGAGGCTGCAGCCAGGGTGCTCCCACTTGACCACCAGCCAATGTCCTCCCTGTGGGTTCGTGACAGGGGCATCTGCCCTGATTTTCAGTGATCACTTGGTTTTGGCTGCAGACCCGGCTGTCAGCAATGGAAAACCAGCTCCCTTTGGGGCTTGTTCCGATGCCTCTGATCAATGAGGCACTCTGAGCCACGGGCCTCAGAGAATGAGCCTGGCAGCCGGGGAGGGGGATTGAGTTGACGAAGCGCTCAGGATGTTGTCAGGAGTGGGCGCTTCCTGTAACGGTGAGTGACGGGAGGCTGGCTAGGCTTCTGCAGCTGTCCTTGTGACAGACAGCACCACGTCACAGTGATTCTGCCACGTGGACACATTCCACCTCTCTCTGACGGTGACGGAGGAGGAGAACCCACCCCCCGCCCATGACATGAAGCTGATGATCCTATAGGACCTACAGGTGTGAGAAGTGGCAGTGGGTTGGCATAACTGATGGCTTGACGGCCCGGGAATCCAGAAAGGTCTGAATCCTGTCCATGATCCATCTTCCCTCCCTGGGAGGTTTGAGGGAGACGGATCCTCTCAGAAGAAGCACCACTTCCTTGTTAGGGATCCTGAAATCTAGCCAGAGAATCCAGAAATCTGGGTCCTGCAGAGAATCCCTCTGGGTATCAGTTTCATCCCATCTCACTCGCTCCATGGCCACGCCCCGGCCATTTGGCGCATCACTCTGGCTGCTTGGAGGGCAGATAGGAGAAACAAGACAAGGATGTCCACTCTTACCACTTCTATTCAACCTTGTGCATAGAGCAAAGAAGCAAGCAAGAAAAATAAAATGCACAAAGAATGTTAAGGAAAAAAAAACTATCTGCAGTGTAATGATAAAGACTGTGTTCAGAAAATCCAAAGAAATCTACACACACACACACTAATAGAATTAAGCAAATTTAGCACAGTCACAGGGCATGTGGTCAATGAATATAAACCAATTATATTTCTATATACCCTCAACTGTTCCAGCACCATTTATTGAAGACTATCGTTTCTCCACTGAATTGCCTCTTCACTTTTGCCAAAAATCAATTACCATATATGTGTGGATCTATTTCTGGACAATTGATTAGTTAATCTTGACACCAGTATCACATGGTCTTATATACTGTAGCTTTATACTAAGTCTTGAAGTCAAATAATACCCTAAGTCCTCCAACTTTGTTTTTCTTTTTTAAAGTTGTTTTGACTACTATAGGTCCTTTGTATTTCCATACGAATTTTAGAATCAGCTACAAAAAAAAAAAAGCCTGCTGGAATTTTCATGGGATTGCACTGAATCTATAGATCAATTTGGAGAGAATCGACATCTTAATATTGGGTCTTCTGATTCATGAGTACATATTCCTCCATTTACTTAGGCATTCTTTAATTTCAGTCAGCAATATTTTGCAGTTTTCAGGGTACAGGTCCTGTACATCTTTTGTCCTATTTATACCTAAGTAATTTGCACATCTGATGCTATTGTAAATGCTATTGGCTTTTTACATTTCAATTTCTGATTATTCATTGCTAGTATGTGGAAATACAATTGAATTTTGCATACTGAGCTTATAACCTACAACCTTGCTAGTCACTTACTATTTTTTTTCTTTTTATAGATTTCAAGGGATTTTCTATGTAGATAATGCTATCTGTACACAACGCTTAACTTCTTGCTTGCTAATCTGGACCTTTATCTTTTTCTTGCCTTACTGGACTGGCCTGGTCTTCCTGTGCGACAGTGCACAGCAGCCATGAGGACGCACCTTCTAGCCGTGTTCCCGACCTGGTGTGAAGCGTTCTTCCACGTTAAGGACGATGTTGACAGCAGGTCCCTCCTAGATGCCCTGTGTCAGGTTGAGGAAGTTCCCTTCTATTTCTATTTTGCTGAGCGCTTTTGGCAGGAATGGACGTTGCATTTTATCAAATATTTTTTCTGTATCTATTGAAATGATCATGTTTTTTCTTTTTTACTCTGTTAATATGGTGAATTGTACTGATTGACTTTCAAATGTTAAACCAACCTTGATGTGCTAGAACAAACTCCACTTGGTCATTATGAATTATCCTTTTTACATATTATTGGATTTCATGGCTAAACTTTTGTTAAGAATTCTTACATCTATCTTGATGAATGACATGTGTTTGTAGTTCTCACTTATTATTATTTATCTTTGTTGGGTTTTGGTATCAGAGTAATGCTAGCCTCATAGAATGAATTGGGAAGTATTCCCTTCTCTTGAATTTTCTGGAAGGGTTGTGTGTAACTGGTATTATGTCTTCCTTAAATATTTGGTAGAACTCACCAGGGAAGCCATTTGGACTTTTCTTGGAATTTTCTTTATGGGAAAGTTTTGGATGATAAATTCAATTTTTAAAATAACTATAGGGCTATTCAGGTTATCTACTTCTTGAGTGAGCTTTGATAGTTTGTGTTTTTCAAGGAATTTGTCTATTTCACCTAAGTTGTTGAATTTATTGGCATAAAGATATTCATGATATTCCCCGATTGTCCTTCTAATATCTGAAGAATCTGTAGTGATGTCACCTTTCTCATTCCTGACATTGGTAATTTGTGTCTTCTTTTTTTCCCTGATGATTCTGGCTAGATGCTTATTAATTTTCTCAGAGAGCCAGTTTTTGGTTTCATTGATTTTCTTTTTGTCTTGTTTTCTATTTTATTCATTTCTGCTTTTTCATTATTTCCTTTCTTTTGCCTATCTTGGGTTTCACTTACTTTTCTTTTTCTGGTTTCTTAAATAGCTTTCTTCTTTTTAAAATATTGGCATTTTAGCGCTATAAATTTCCCTCTAAGTACTGCTTTAGCATCACAAATTGTGATTGGTTCTGTTTTCATTTTCCATTCAGTTAAAAATATTTTCTAATTTATTTTTTAATTTCTTCTTTGAATCATGGGTTATTTAGAAATGTGTTATTTAACTTCCAGATATTTGGAGATTTTTCCAGATATCTGTTATTGATTTCTAATTTAATTCTGTTGTGGCCAGAGAACATATTTTGTATGACTTGATTTCTTTCAAATTTATTGAGACTTGTTTTATGACTCAGAATATGGTCTATCTTGATATCTGTGTATACTTGAAAAGAACATAACTCTACTGATGTTGGATGGAGTGTCCTATAAATGTCAATTAGGTCCAAATTGGTTGATAGTATTGTTCAAGTCTTCTATAGCCTTACTGATTTTCTGTTTACTTCTATCAATTATTGAAAGGGTTGTTGAAAACTCTGACTATGATGGTGGATTTATCTATTTTCTTTGCAGTTCTAATGGTTTTGCTTCATGTACTTTAAAGCTCTGTTATTAGGTGTAGAAACATTTAGGACTCATGTTCTCTACATAAATTGACATATTATGAAATGACTGTGTTTACTCTTGATAATATTCTTTGCTCTGAAATCTACTTTATCTGATATAAATATAGCCACTCCAGCTTTTTAGAAAATTTTATGTTGGCATGATATCTTCTTCCATCCTTTTGTTTTAAACCTACTTGTATCTTATATTTAAGGTGGGTTTCTTACAGGCAGCATATATTTGGGTCCTGCTTTTTTATCCAGTCTGACAATCTTGGCATTTTAATTGGGGAACTAGACCATTTACATTTAATGTGATTATTGATACAGTTGGGTTTAAAGCAACCGCCTTGCTGTTTGTTTTTTATTTGTCTTAACTGTTCTTGGTTCCTTTTTCCCCTTTTTCTGCCTTCTCTGGGATTAGTGTTTATGATTCCATTAAATCCCCTTTATTGGTTTATTAGCTATAACTCTTTGTTGTGCTATTTTGGTGGTTGCTTTAGGGTTTACATATACATCTTTAACCTTCCACAGTCTGTCTTCAATTGATGTTATACCACAGTTCAGGGGTAGTAGATGAACCTTACAACAGTATATTTTCATTTCTTCTCTCCCAGCCTTTTTGTTATTGTTGTCATTCATTTTTTCTACTTGTCACAAAACCCATAATACACTATTATTTTTGCTTTAAACAGTCAGTTATCTTTTAAAGAGACTTGAAAAATACCCCCCAAAATCTTTGTATTTACTGATGTAATTACCATTTCTGATGTCTTTCATCTTTTTCCCCCATTTCTCCTCTCTTTTCAGGGACTCTCATCACACATATATTAGGCTGCTTGAAGTTGTCCCACAGTTTACTGATGTTCTATTCCGATTTTTTTCAGTCTTCTCTCTTTGTGTGATTCATTTCGGGTTGTTTCTATTGCTATGTCTTCAAGTTCACTGATTTTTTTCCTCTCCAGTGTGTAATATCCTGTTAATCCCATCTAGGATATTCTCAGACATTACAGTTTTCATCTCTAGTTTGATTGGGGTCTTTTCCATTCCTGTATTTAACATGTTCAGTCTTCCGTCTAGCTTTTTAAACATATAGAATATGGTTTTTCTCCTCTTTTTTTTGTGTGGGGAAGACCAGCCCTGAGCTAACATCCGTTGCCAATCCTCCCCTTTTTTTTGCTGAGGAAGACTGGCCCTGGGCTAACACCCGTGCCCATCTTCCTCTACTTTATATGGGACGCCGCCACAGCATGGCTTGACAGGCAGTGTGTCGGCGGGCGCCCGGGTTCCGAACCCGCGAATCCCGGGCTGCCAAGCGCGAACTAAACTGCTGCGCCACCGGGCGGCCCCTAGAATATGGTTTTAATAATAGTTTCAAAGCTCTTGATTACTAATTTTATCATCTGTGTCACTTCTGGATCAGTTTCAATTGTTTGATTTTTCTCCATTATAGATCATATTTTTCTGCTTTTTGCATACTTGGTAATTTTTTTTTTTTTTTTTTTTGTGGGGAAGACCAGCCCTGAGCTAACATCTGTTGCCAATCCTCCCCTTTTTGCTGAGGAAGACTGGCCCTGGGCTAACATCTGTGCCCATCTTCCTCCACTTTTATATGGGACGCCGCCACGGCATGGCTGACAGGCAGTGCGTCGGCGGGTGCCCGGGATCCGAACTCGCGAACCCCGGGCTGCCAAGCGCGGACTAAACCACTGCGCCACCGGGCGGCCCCCATACTTGGTAATTTTTGATTGGATGCTGTTAAATTGTGAAACTTATCTTGTTGGGTACTGAATATTTTTGCATTTCTGTAAGTTTCTGGTTAGTTCTAGGATCTTCTTTGAAAACAGTCTGATTCATTTGGGTCTTGCTTCTAAGCTTTGTTAGATGAGATCAGAGGGGCATTTGTTTAGGACTAATTTTCCCCCACTACAGAGGCAAAACCCTTCTGAGTACTCTATGCAATGCTCAGTGAATTATGAGGTTTTCTACCTTGGCTGGTAGGAACCAGCGCTGTATTCTGCCCTAGACTTCTGAGGATTTTGCCTCTAATCCTTTCATGTTGCCTTTTCTCCAGACACAGGATTTCCTCACATGCCTACACCAATCAGTACTTAGTCAGTACTTGAGAGAGTCCCTCTGCAGGGTCCAGCGTGCTCTCTGAGCAGCCTTCTCCTCTCTGACACTTTGCCTCGTGAACTCAGGAAGACCACTGTGCTCTCCTTCCCTATGCTGTGGTCTGGAAATGCTCTCCAGGCAGGAAACTGGGGCAATTGTAGGGCTCACCTCATTTGTTTCTTGAATCTCAAGGGTCACTGTCCTTTGCTGCTTGAGGTCAACTGTCTTGAAAACTGTTTGACTGGATTTTCAGTTGTTTCAGAAAAGAGGGTAACTTGGTACCTACTAATTCATCTTGCTGGAAACAGAAAAACTCATCTCACTTACTCGGAAATAAAAGAGTCTGTGGGCCAGTGTCACCTATTTCCACATTTTCTAGAGGAAAAGAACTCAGGAATAACCAAGAATTAGAGGAATCAACTTATTTTTTAAAAGAGGTATTACTGTAATTTCATAAGAACATAATGATCTACTAAAGAGAAAAACAACAGTAATTCTATAGCTCGTTAATTCATCATAGGCAGCAACTGAAAACCACAAACAACTCGAGGCGACACTGATGCTTCAAGGAACGTGGCCTCCCCCAAACTGCAAGGATTCCAACCCTCCTGGCATGCGTTCATGCAGGAGCACCGCATGTGCCGAAAGCTGCAAAGAGCCACACACCTCAACAGGGACTGAGGGTCCTCCATAGACTTTCCTCATGCTTTCAACTTGGGAATTCCTAATAAGAATGATATTTTCTAACTCAGTAGGTCACTTTCCTTGTATGTGAGGGAAACCTGAAGAATTCTGTGTTGAAGAACAGACTTTCACCTTTGGATCCAAAGACTCTTTTAGAAAATGTTGCCCAGAGGCTTGGGCACTTGGTCCCTAGAGAAGTAGCTCTGACACAGTAGCCAAAATTCAGAGAGAGAGTTTTGCCTTAAGGATGAGCAGTGTAAGCTTAGTCTTCCTCTCTAGCCCTCTGCCCCCTCCTACCTCTCAAATCTGGTATTAGCACCAGAAAGAAAACAGAAGTCATTATTTGATAGTATTAATAAATTTACAAATGGTAATGGATCGCCCTAACGTAAGCCCCCAAGGTCCTGTTTCCTTTTACTAGGCAGCTAAGCTAAGTGTCCTCTGACCACTCTATTTGTTCTTGACCAAAGTTTAGCTGTAAGACAAAATAAAAATCTTTGATTAAGAATCTACTTGGAAATTAAATTGACTGTTAGATAAGAACTGTCTACTCAGGCAAGTTGCTCTTGTGCCCTGATCAGCATTAAATGATGAATTGAGTAGAGCTGGGACCCTTTCTCATTCTAGATTCCCCAACCCAATCACTTTGGTACAAAATACTCTTTATAAGCAAGATAAGCCATTGGAAAGAAAAATGAGTTGCCAAGAACTCCAAGGCGCTTTCTGATTTTATATCCAAGAAGCAGTGGATGGACACCATCATGAAAAGGCTCATCTCTACAATAAAAATCAGACTAGAAGCTTCTTCAGAGGCAGGGTTTTAATTTCTGTGTATTGGCAGCTTCCAATTTCAGGCCCCGTGTATTTCGAAAGACCTGACTTAATAGGGATCGCTGACAAGTGAAATATCACCTTCACGGAGGCCATTCCATCTGGGGAAACTGTGTATAGGGCACTGGGGACAGATCTTGGTGAACAGCAAATGTGGGAGGAAGGAGGCGGGGCCTGCCTGGTTTGTACCTTTGAGCTACAGGCACCGTCTTCCTGTGGACAAGCAAAAGCCACAATGGACCACGTGTTCCTGCTACTCCTCAGTCCTTCAGAGACCACAGGGACCCGTGTTATAGCTAGAGCCCCACGATGTGACTTCCAATAATTGATTTTTATGGCATGGCTGAATATGTGAAGATAAAATATTGACCACAACGTTTGACTGTGAATATTTCTCTTATCCAGTGAACATCTGTTGCACAAGCTGGCCCATTATGCACATCTTTTTAAGTTGTAACGCTCTGAGAAACATTTTACCTCTGGGCAGCCATCTCATTTGTCCTTGAGTATAAACAGTTAATAGAGCAAGCAACTCAGGTCTTGCAAACACTCACTTTAGCTCTTCGATTATTGCCATATACTAATGAGAGCAAGGGTCACTATGTGTAGTAAAGAGACGTGGGTCGGGAATGGGAACTTAGCATTTTTCTCTCACTCTAATAAATAATAAAACTCCAACTAGCTTCATATACAGTGTCTCATTTAATCCTCAACAAATCTAGATGAATGTATTATCATTCTCCCTTTTTACAGATGATGAAACTGGGGCTCAGAGAGGTTAAGTGACTCGCCTGAAGTCACACAGCTAAGATGAAATTCGAGCCCAGACATATCTATGATTTTAACCAATAAACTCTACTTGCTGGATTGAGTCACTTTCTTTCCCTTTGGGTGATTCCCTTTTGATTCAAGGAGAGAATCAAACAGGATAATCTTCAGTCCTAATATGCTGGGCTCTTTGATTCCCGCAAGGGCCAGCTTTGCTGTGTGCCAGGAGCACAGAAGGGACTGCCGCCTCCCTGAACACACATTTTACAGCCACAACACACTCGGTGAGAAAAGGGCCTGGGAGACAAGTGCGTGGCTGGAACAGCCAGACCCATCGCCCATTAGGAGAAAGCACGACATGCGTGCTGTGCTGATGGTTGATTGGCGGGCGCCGCACACAGGAAGCAGGCATGTCAAGACATGCTTTTGGATGACCACCAGTCCCACCATCTGTGACACTGACAACCACACAGCAGAGCCCGAGAACCACTTGGCTTGAATGTCTCAGAGGTAATGTTTATTCCTCTTTCCAGAATGACTCAAAATGAGGAAAAAAAAGATCCTATAGACAAGAGTCAGGAGTCAGCCAGGTCAGATGCCCGAGGCCCCCACGTGAGGAAGAGGATCCAGGCTGGAGTTCAGCTCAGGACAATTGCTGCTACTTGCTAAAGAGAGGAGTCCGGCTCCCTTGGGCCCTGGGCAGGAGGGTTGGTGGAAGGGACTCAGGCTGCACTGTCCAGTCACCCATACATAGAACCTTGTAACAGAATGAGAGCAGTTTCATTTCCTTATACTGGGACAAATCTTTGTTCCCTAAAACAGAGAATGAAAGTGATTTAAACACAAAGATCCTAAGACTTGAGAATTCTAAATGCTTCTGAAAATGCTGGCTGGTGACAATCAAGCTGTTGCATCAGCTCATACAGCTCCTTCTGTCAGCTGCAGACAGTGACTCAAAATTCACGCTCCCCCTGTACCCCTCCGGCCAGCTGGAGAGATCCAGGATGGTAAGATCAGCAAGAGGTGGGGCCCGAGGGGGGCTTGGGGAGGGTGGGAGCTGTGGATCAACTGTCCTCGCCTGCAGGGACAGAACCCTGTAGATTGGACAGGGATGCAGGTGATCCCTTCCCTGGGGTTAGCCCTGCCCCCTCCTGGGCCAGGATGAGCCCGACAGGAAAGGAGGGCAAGGTATCTTTCAGCCTGAGGCCTTGTCCCTCCGTGGGGGGTCCTGGTCCTGCCATGAGCTCTGGGACTGGATGCAAACACTTTTTGGGCGTGTGGCCAGTGCAGGGGCACTGGGGCCCATCTGCTTGGGCCGGGCTGCTGCAGCTCCCAGGTCTCTCTGTGAAGCCACCTGTGAGGCCCATTGACTGTGCCAGGCACTGTCCTATGCCCTGTGCATACCTGTCCTATGAGATATGTGGCATTTGACCCATTTTAGCTTGGGCCAGATGACACTTGTTCCAGCTAGTAGGTCTCAGAGGAGAGCCTCATACCCAGGTCTCCCTGCAGCCAGTCTGTGCTCTTCATCACCCACTCTGTGCACCAATAGCTGCTCTGATCCTAAGCTGGTGCCCTCCTGGGACGATGAGAACCAGAGAGCCAATGGGCAGGGTGAGGACCACTGGGCCAGGGGCCACTGCAGTGATGGCTGCGGCGGGGCTCTTGTTGGCCCCCAGGCCTGGCTCTGACACTGGCCTTGCTGTGTGGTCCTGGTGTGATCAGCTGGCTCCATGCCCTTGAACTGTCTATAACAGGCCCACCCCCAGCCCCCTGTCACCTCCTGCTGGGATCTGGCTTTTGAACAAGTCCTAGCTTCTTTCTGGGGGGGCACTTATCCCACAGTTCCTGACTTGCTGTCCTCATTGCCCCTTTCCTCATTGAGCTGACCATTTGGGGGGGCAGGGGAAAGACTAGATAAACATTACCAACTAACCAATTACACAAATAATTGCCTCAAAATAGCGGTGCAGTATGACAGAAGAACACAAACAGGGGAGCTGTTGAACCTGAGCAGGGCAGGGAGCCTGCGAAGGTATTGGGGGGAAACTGGAATTATTTAAACCAAGACCTGTAGGATGAGCAGGACGGCAGGAGAGAGCACTGCAGCAGAGAGGAGGCTGGAAGAGTGCTGAGGTGAAGGAGAATGGGCCGTCTGAGCAACAGAGAAAGTGCAGAGGGGCCTGGGGAGTAAGATGAGGCAAGAGGAGGGGCAGGCGAGGTAGGCGGACCAGACATGTGACCTGTGGGCCATGATAAGGATGTCCTTCTGGCCTTGCACATGGAAGGTGGCTGAGAACCAACCTCAGTAGGGTTAGGAAGCAACGCCTCTTCTGCGTCCTCATAGCCCAAGACCAGCCGCGAGCCAGGGGAGTCAGGCACAGCAGTGCTGAAGGGACACTGAGGAGCAGAGAGGAGCCACCACCCTGCAATGTGCGCTCTGGGCTCCTGCCGGCCGTCCCCCCTCCCACACAAAGACTCCTCTGCAGCTGGCGATCTAGGGCCGAAAACAATGTGGAGAATCTCCGGCCAGGGCTGTGGAATGGCCGGGATTCTATTTATAAGCAGAGAGGGGCTGAACAATGGAGCAACTGCTGCCTCAAGGGTCTGTGGCCTGACCTGTGGGACTCTGGAAAGCATCAAAGCCAGACCCCGGAAGAGACGGCAGAGATCAGACAGCTGAAGGGCGTGGAGCCAGCTGCTTCCTCCAGGGTCTGGTCACCTTCAGCAGAAAGCAGCAAGCGAGCCCCCACCCATGTATGGTATGCACCAACATGGGCTCAACAGACTCAGCCTGTCCCCCGCCCCACCCCCTGCTGCAGTTCAGACAGACGATGACCATGTACAGGTTGGAGCCAGCAGAACAGGAGCAGGCAACCACACAAGAGGCAGAACGTTTGCTGTGGTCCATGTCCAAGGCTGGCTCATTTTCACGGGGTAGACAGGACACGTTTGTGATAAGGGGCTCAGCAGTGTCTCTGGCATGAACAGGCAGGTATTTCTTCTAAATGAAAGGCTATCTTGGGGAAGAAAAATTGTGACAGGCAACGTGGATAGCCCAGGCCTAGCAGAAGGCAGGGGAACGTGGGGCAGGGCAGGGCAGGAGGCACAACTTGGGTTCTTTCTGGCTCCATCACTACCTGGCTTGAGACTCAGCAAACTGCTTACTCCCTCAGCCTCATGTTCTCATGTGGAAAATACGGGTTATAGTTTCTAGCTTGTAGGTTAAACGTGAAAATATCCGTGAAGCACATAGGATAGACAGTACCTGGCACATAGTAGGCATTCAATCAATTATCACTACTTTCATAATTGAAGACCAAAGAGCAATGTGTGTTAGAAACAAAACCTGCAAGTAAGCTGTGCTTCTGTCCAGAGACACCAACAACGAAGCAGTTCCCAGGGGGAGGTCCAAGAAATTTGGCTCCAGCAGCAAGGTTCCTTCATCAAAAAGATTTGGGAAATGGCTATTTCATCTTATTGATTGACAAAGCAAATTTGCATATTAAAGGCTCAAAGAGTCCTCCAATAAAAAGATCAGTTAAATTTTCTTCCGACCATTCTTTTCCCCAACTTATTTGACCATAGCGCCCTTTTTGTTCTGGCTGAATACTGACTACCCAGAGGAAACATTCAGACAGCAGAAATTTGAGGACTACAACAATCTTAAGTCCAATTGCTTTTTTCCACACGTGAGTGATGAGGGAACAGATTAATCAGGAGAACAGGACGGGGGGAGGGAGAACCGAGCCCAGATAGCCCGGGTGGGAGACACCCATCCTGCTTTCCCCCCAGCAGGTGCCAGCAAATGCTTGGAAGCACTGGTCAGGTGTTCTGGGAGAAATTGTGAATGAGAACCCATGAGCTGATGAAACTGGAGAGAAAAAGAGAAAACCGAGAGAGCCAAGCTTGGGAGGATGCAGGGACACTGCTCCTCCTTCTATTATTTTGTCATTAAGGACCACGTGATGACCAGACACAGCGGGAGTGAGCCATGTCAGGAGACACGATGAGGTCAAGGAAGGTGTTTCCCCCCATGGTTCATCAGGAGACTTCACAGAGGAGGCATCCAGAAGCTGTCTGAATGGGAAGGGCTTGACAGCCCACCTGTGCTTTTTATCTTGAGCAGGTGCCCAAAGAGCAGCTGAAATTTAAACTCGGTGTCTCTCACTGACAATTTCAGAAAGATCCCTTATTCTGGATTAATGGCAAAATACTCATGTCCACCAGAGTTAAGTTCTCTTTTAGATGCTCCCTGGGGTGGACAATATTTATAGTTATTGTGGTTAAAGGGTTTCTCAAAGTGTGGTCCATGGACCATCCACGTTGGAATCACCTGCAAAGCTTGTCAAAATGGATTCAAGGGCCCAACCCAGCTCTGCTGGATCAGAATGTCACATTAAAATTGAGCACTCCTGCATCAGAGCATCGTTCAGTGAGGGACGATCCCTCATCCAATGTGGTCCTGTGTTTGAGAGGGGACCGAAAGCCAGATGAAGATGCCCCCACCCCAACCCAGAGGAGGTTAAATTGGGAATCCATTTAGAATTGTTTCCCCCGGGTGTAGGGCTAGGTCCCATAGGGTGAGAACAGCCACCATGCAGGGAGGATTAACTTTGTGCCAGGTGCTCTCCGTGTGTCACCTCAGTGAGTCCTCACAACCACCCCACAAGACCACTATTCTCACCTCCACTTTACCACTGAGGGAAAAGCCCTCATGACACCAAGAGGCCAAGTGCCTCGTTCTGGCCACAGAGCTAGTGAGGGTCAGGATCAGCATCAGCTTGCACAGTCCACGCCCTTTCCATAGTGCCCGAGACCTGACCTACAAACTTCTCTGGAGGTTGCCAGAAACAGAGCAAAGCTGAAGGCAAGCGCTAGGCTGCTCACGGGGACGGGCAGGACACTGTGAGGGGACCACTAGCTCAGGTACTAGAGGGCTTCAGAGTCACATCAACATGCAAGGGGACTTGTACACTCGCCCATTTTATTATCTGGATTCTTCCTGTCTCTGAGAAACCGAACTCGTGGCCTCTGTCACTGTGTTGCCATCTGAAGCATGGATCATAATATACGAAATTTACGTTTGGAAAAGCCAAGCAAAACATGACCTTGCTCATTAAACTGCCTTCCCCCTTTTCCTTCCTGCCTTTCCTGAGTTACACAAGCAGAAATACAAATTAAGCCAACTGTGACTGCCAGCCTACCCACTGCAGCTGACTGTTCGACAGGAGCTGGGTGTGAGCACCCCCTGAGCCTATTCAGCAGTTGTGACCCCTTCTCACTGGGACATAGTCCCCACACTCCTACCCCAGCTCTCTGCCCCTATTTGGGAAAGACACATGCCCGTTCTCCCTGGGCAGGCTGGAACCACTGTGCATTCCCAGCCCAACATCCTGGGAGCTTGGGTTTCAGGGGATGCACGCGGGCTGTGCTCTGAGATGACCCCCGCCACCTACCAGTGAAATCGACCCCAAAAAAGGAACTCAGAGGGGCTCAGGCGCCAGCAGTGCATTCCCCCGACAGCAACTTGGGGGGGGGGTGTTATCTGGCTGAGCACAGCTGATATGGCCTTATGGAGAGATATCACATGCCACCTCAATGGAGGATTAATGCAGAGAATTTGAGGTCAAGGGTTTAGGCTGAACCAGCTTCTATTTATAAAAAAGAGTGTCTGGGGGAAACAGAAGAACAGGAGACTGGCTCGGTCTGGGTGCCAGTAAGCAGCATGACATGTCAAGGCAGAAGTCAGCTCTTGTCACCTAGTCACATTGCTCCCTGTAAAGGTAGGCCCTCTGCTGTGAGCTTTTCCCATCAAAATTTGAGTTCCTTTGTCTCAAGATGGCTCCAGTGTATAAACTAAGGAGAGCACATGTGGGAGGAACGAGCCTGGCCATGTGGACATCTTAGGGACTCTCCTCTGCTCCATGGCTGAGGGGCCTTATGTGAGAACAGGTGGAGACAAGCTCTTCAATTCCACAAGGACCAAAAAGGGTACACATTAAGTTATTGAAGTCCAAGCTCTTTGAAAGAGGCAGATGCCCTAATTAATGAAAAGGACAGACCCTCACTCTTCTCTCATAAACTGCACCGAGAGCAGAATAAGTCACTCAGGGACGCCTGGTTTGGGGTTCCTGAAACCCAACAGTGTGGCACTACGAGACTCCTCTTCTGATGAGTGTAAGAAACCAATGACCTCAACACCCTAGGGCGTCCAGGCCCACTTTCAGTCCCACGGAATCGGATCTGCAGACTGGGGCGAGTCTGTACTTTACAGAGAACTCTCAAGTGAGTCTGAGGCACCAGGAGAGGGGGACCAGCAGTGCAGCCTGTGGCACAGGGGTACTTTGCTGAGGTCAACCCTCCCCAGCAAGCCCACAGAACCAGCAAACCCACACCCTGGCTGTAATGTGACAAATTAAATCACATGGAAACTTTTATTAAAACATTTCAAAATACAACTTTCCAATATGTAAAACTCTAAACAACTGTCCCTTTCCAACCTCCCCTGCTAACGACCCAAGCCAAAACACTATCATATTCTGGACCTCCAAGGTCACCAATTCTTACTTACACCTACTTTTGATGCAAGTCAGTCCGTTTGTCAGCAACTGTTGAGGATATCACAGGCCTATGAAATATGCCCAGACCTAAAGACACTGCATTACACGCACATTAATAAGACTGAACTGACGCTCTCTAGGCCATCCTAGCAAACACTTTGTGGTGGCATCGGGCAGTAGCCTGGGTCTACCCAAGGGTTATCTGCACTGCGGTTAACAGACAGAGGGCCAGGTGTGGTTACCAAAGTCACCGTCACCTACTAAAGATAAAGGCTGTCTTCTCAATCAACTGCCCACCTCCTCTCCAGAACAGAAGAAGTTAGGTGTGGCACACCAGTGTCCAAAAGCCAAACGGAGAAGACGCGTTGACAAGGCTGTTCCGAGGGCAGCAGAGCCGTGAGGAGCACTCACTGCTCTGTTCTCCATGCTCGCCTCACAGGTACCTATACTTGAAGGTGCTGCCACCTCTTCTGAAAGCCAGTGATGCCTGCATAAGTGAGTTTCCTTCCCTCCACCCAAACATAAAGTTGGCACCTTGAGGGTTCTGATACCCAATAGCAAAAAGGACATGAAAAGGAGAGACCACATTATGGCTTCAAGAAGGTGGCTGCCAGCACTCGACCTCTTCCCTAAGTCCGAGGAGACCAGGGGAGACTGTCGGGGAGAAGCTTCTGCCTACTCCCTTTATTCATCGACATCCTATGCCGGTGACTTCTGGTGCCTCCTTGAAGACATACAATGCTGGCTGATGGAAGGCTGTGCAGGTTTCTCAGAGCCAAGGAAATGAGGAAACCTCTCTCCTTGGCTGTGACCTAAAAAAACCTACATATGTTCTGCATGGAAACAGACCAAACAGTTTAATAGCAGGGGGTGGAAAAAACAACCAACACGAAATATAAAACAAAACAAGCAAGCTGGTATCTCTAGAGTTTTGGTTTCTGCTGTTTCTTTCTGGGTGTGTGTTTCAATGAGCATGTCCACTTTAAAGAGCTGCTCCAGCGTTTCTCGGTGAAGAGGAGCTGAGGATGCAGTTGGTCACAGGAAATGAAAGGCACAGGGACACCCACTCAGCTTCTCCAGCCACCAAAGCCCTGGACGGACCTGCAAGGAAGTGCCGGGAGATCAGATCAGCTCCTGCTCTGACCGAGGAAGGGCTCTGGGGCTCATGCAGCTGCTTGTGTTCAAAGTTCAGGACTCTGAATTTTTAATGTCATGCAATTCTACACAGAAACTAGATTGAGGATCAAAAAATAAGACTTGATAATGGGTCTGGAGAATGGCGGTCAGCATAAAGCTTCTGAGACACTAACAGGGAAATAACGAAAAGCATCTCAAGTCCTGCCTTCCAGTCTTGGCTCATCGGAAGGCACATTCTTCTCTCTCTCATGCATGGGCCTTGAGAAGCCTAGGTCTAGCACCTCCTGCCATATTCCTACTGAGATCAGCAAGTCCACAAAACCCCAAGTCTGCCAGTGAACCCCCATGCTTCCAGGACAAGCTTTTAAAACAGGAAAAATGGATACAAAATGCACGCAGACAGCAGCAAAAATCAGCAGGCCATGTTTTCACATATCATACATTCTTCTATCCTAATTTAATGACTCAAAACTGGAGACAGATACTTACGAGTTAGATGATCCAAAGGTGAATCCTGAAAAAGATGAAAAGGGTGAAGTTAAAACACACAGACACTTGAAAGATGAAGGTGGACTCCAGGCCAAATTCTTTCCCTCCCTTTACTTCTGATGGAAGGCTCTCCTGTCCCGCCCCTAAGGTGAGCTGTCTCCTCCCCGCCCGGTGCAGGCGGAGGGGTTCCGACATGGCCCTTCTCAGCAGCATCGTGCCACACAGATCCATCTCATTAGGAAAACGTGTTTTTTCTACTTTCCCCATCCAGTTGCTTCCTCTTCTTGAGGCCAGAGAAGCAAGACCCGCATTCTAGGCCTGGCTCTGCTGCTCACTGTCTGGCCCTTTGGGCAAACTGGCCCCTTGGAGTTTCTGTGTCTTCACTTATAAAATAATAACTTGCCTAATTTCTGTGCCTCATAAATGTGTTGCAAGGATAAAAACAGAACACACATATTCTACTATCTGAATGTCCACTAAATGAAAGACATTTTGTGAAGTCTCTACATCTTGTTTTTGAGTCTGATGGCTTGGATTTTTAAACCAAGGTGTACTAACATGGTTATTATTTTGAGTTCTCAAATCTTGAAGGAAAATAAAGTCAGTCATTTCTTTATTTGGTAATAAATGGCACAATGTTACAAGTCTAAATGAAACCTAAAAAGAACATTTTGTCTTTCAACCACTTACAGCTTTTAAAATACTAAACTGAATAGCCAGGTAAAAACTACTCATTTCTTTGGTGTGTGGAGGGGGGCATCTACTGAGGAAAAGGCAGGAGGGAACACTGAGGGAAGGACGTCTGGCTGCCTACCTCCTCCACCCGATCCAAAGCCAGAGAATCCCCCGGTCTGGCTTCCAAAACCAGAAGTCTGTTGGGACAGTGATCCAAAAGTCGGAGCGTTCTGACTTGCGAGGGTGCCAAAAGACGTGGTGTTGCTGCTGCTCCCAAACCTGGGTTCGGGGGAGAAACCAGACTGTGGTTAGCGTGGCCGCGCTGTCACTCTGCTGCCCCAAAGCCTCAGTCTACCCTCACCAGTCTCGAGATGCACGACATACAGGAATCGAGGTGATGTGCTTGGTTTACTGGTTTAAACTAGCAGCCGCTCAGAAAGAACAGGCAGAGCCCAGAGAGCAAACCATCTCAGCTTTGGGAAGAAAAATAACAGGAACACAACAAGAAATCCAACTTGTCCAGTGTTTCAGTTTTCAGCCACTGTCTGGAAATTCCAGGTCATTTGGAAATTAAGCAGCACTACATTTTTTGCTCTTTCTGTCTCCAATAATTCTTCAATACTATTCCATCATTTTAGCATTTCTCACTTGTCAACAACCTCCCACCCCAATTTATCTACCTTCAGCTCCTCTCTGGATCTTGATTCTATTCACTTTTCACCGTGAAGTAAGATGTATTCTACACGCATAGACTGCTGTGGGCCTGCTCTCACTGTACTTTTTCCCTACAGTGGTCCTAACTGGTCCCGATCTTTTCCTCCTCCTGCCTCAGGCCTCTCATAACCACAGTGGGAACTTCTCAGAAGTCTGTGGGGTCAGAGACCAGGGACTTGAAAAAGGGTGATGGGCTCTTCCGGAGATTTCATACCAGAGCTGGTACTCTTTACCCTATTCGACAAAATGGAACTAACTCGCCAGACGGGATTTATGTGGGAGAGCCCCTCCAAAGCAGAATATGATACTTTTCTACTAGTTTCAGTATAAATAAATAAAGCCTCAAATTCCCAGTCAACCAAAAACCTTCCACCAACTCTGTAGTACTGAGGGCTGGGTGGTCACTGGAGAAATCAGTGTCCATCAAAATGGGCCATGAATACTGGTTTAACTTAGTTCCAACTCTCCTTTAAAAGCTTTCCTCAACTTGAATTCTTGGGGTTTCCTGGGGGAAACTTAAAAGACCCATTACTCTCTACATGAAATCCAAGAAGCAATACATTAACTTGCTGACTTTCCTTGAAATTTGCTAGTATTTCTGCACCAGCATCTTTCATGGAGGGGAAAGGGTATGAATAAGAACATACTTAAGTTTATTTCCAAGATAAAGATGGTATCACCTCACCAAGACTCCTCCCAAGTACCTTGACAATTCCCCAAAACAAAGCCCCCGTTCTCCAAATCTTTAGCTTTCCGCATCCTGAGCCAGGGCCGAGGGCCAGGGGTCTACCAGATGTTGATTTCAGACACCAATACCTCCTTTGTTGAGACACTCTGTAGGCATCACCACATGTATTTTACCGCAACTTTGTGGTGTGGTGAAGGCTATTTTCTCCTTGGGGTTTTGGCACCCAGACTGAATTTCTGAGGCCATTAAAAGCAAATCTCTAATAGGGCATTTTCAAGTGACAATGTGCACAAGGCAGTAAGAGCAGCTTTGAAAGCTGAGTAGTCAGTGAGACTCTGAAAAGTGTAGGGGGCCCCATTAGTGCCCAGTACAGAAGCTGAATGAGATGGACTGAATACACACGCTGGGGGTCTGCAGTGGAGCAGGGGACACGAGTTGTTGTTTACTTAAGGACAATGGGTCTGATGCACAACAATCGCAAAAAGAAAGAATCTGGTGAAAACCATTCACAATTTCCTAACAGATGTTACCACACAAGGGGCAATCTTGGCTCTAAAGCAGCCAAGGCAGGGCAATTTTTCTTCCTTTAACCAACTGCTTAGCTCCACCAGGAGAACGGGGGTCTGCCAATCAGTACTCTACATATCAGGGCACAGCAACACAGCTGATCCATGTACTTGGCGGAGTCTGGCTTGGAAGAAATGAGCCCGCCACTAGAGAGAATAGGAATCCTGGAATGACCTGTTTGCTGATTTCAAGGGAGGGGTCTTCAGCTCCCAGTCAAGAGTAGGGAACTTTCTTTTCAAAACAAGAGTAGCAGGCCCCAGTGCTTTCTGCTAGTCTGAGCTTGTGGGTTTCCCAAGGTCCCTCCCTGGGGGGCTTACCCGAATCCTCCTGCGCTGGCAGCCGCAGTACCCTCTCCGAACACTTTGCCTCCCGTCGAGCCCAGAGGGCTTGTAAAGGCTGGGGCTGAACCGAATGCTGGCACCCCTCCAAACCCAGGGGATCCCCCAAAAGTAGGAGGGCTGCCAAACACTGGAGCAGCACCGAAGCCACCTGAGCAAAACAGAGGCAAACAAACAGAAACAGGGAGAAAGAAGGAGACAGGAAGAGAAGAAAGTGAGCAGCGAGAAACCAAATCAAAAGAGGAAGGGAAAAAGGGAAAATATGTTAGAATTTCAAATACAAAGAACTATAACTAAGGACAGCACCCCTTCCATCAGCACAATAATAATTAAAACCAAACACCAAGCTGCCCTCCTCCATTTCTAGCAGAGGGGTCTGGGGTCTACTCGGGAGAGCTCCTTGGAATTCTAAGAACCCAGCAGCCCCCATGTTTGTCTGCGAGATCTCCAGTGCCTCCCAGAAGCAAGTTGGACTCGTCAGCTTTACGTCTTGTGAAGTCAGATGGCCACCAAGAAGCGCCGTGGTCATTTCAGGTCCCTTCCCGGCCCCTCTGTGCAACTCTAAGACTCCTCATTGAAAACCACTCCCCCAAAACTCCAATCCCTACCCAGCTGCCAAAGATGACAGATTTGATTACGTATCACCACCCAGGCAAAGCATCTAGCTTCATGGAAACCCACATGATAAAGCTGGAGGCCCCAGGTCCGCTCTTGGGGAGAATCTGTGAACTGGGCTACAGGAGAGATGGAGAGATGCCCAGCGCTGGCGCTCAGCCAGGAGCTTTTTATTTATTTAAAGCCTAATGCCTCTCACATCTCTCACCAGTCTCTCTCTCTCTGCACAGAAATTTAAAAAAAAAAAAACAAAAAAACTTTCTTGGGGCTGGCCTGGTGGCGCAGCGGTTTAGTTTGCGCTTGGCAGCCTGGGGTTTGCGGGTTTGGATCCCGGGTGCCGGCCAACACGCTGCCTGTCAGCCATGCTGTGGCGGCGTCCCATATAAAGTAGAGGAAGATGGGCACGGATGTTAGCCCAGGGCCAGTCTTCCTCAGCAAAAAGAGGAGGATTGGCAACGGATGTTAGTTCAGGGCTAGTCTTCCTCACCAAAAAAAAACCAAACAACTTTCTCTCTGTAGTCAGAAATTGTTCCTCAATAAAAAAGCACACCGAATGTCTTTTCTGGAGGAAGGCTGCTGTGTAAATGAGATAAAGCAACCAACCAGTTGTGAGGAAAGCTGTCCGAAAGCCTCCTCTGCAGGCTCCCAGTGCTGCTGCTCACGTGAATGCGGGCTGGCGGAGCTGCACACGGATAGGTGACCGCATAGAAAAGGGTCAGCCATGCCTGAGGCACCTCCTTGGATTGGTGGAGGTGGCCATCAGGCAGAACAATGGACTGTCCTTTCCTGACTATCCCTTCTGCTCCTCAAGAGGGTTCCCAACCCCCAGGATACTGCTTAGGTCATTCTAGGCTATCAGCAGAGACCCTCAGTGTCTGCGGAATGGTATGGAACACAACTGTACAAGAACTGCGCTCTGAAGGGGAGTATTTCTTAAAATGAGCATTGGCCTAGTAGCCACATGCTAAAGGGAATGATGGCGGCCGAGAGGCAAGCAAGGAGGCTATTAGCCTAAGGAGATAGGGACATTATCCTCGCTCCCTTCAGAAAGCGAATCCCGTTGTAAAGGGATCAATCAGGCCTCCTTAATAAGCATAAGCCTACCACAAGCTTCTGTGACCTGAATCAGGAAAAATTAAATACTGGGTATGAAAAGCTGTCAGCTAAATTCTTTAGTTAACTGTAAATTCATGATTCAATCATTTGCTTATTTACCATTAATAGTGGTTGCACAACTGAGAAGATACTTTTTGCTGAGGCTCATGTTTGGGTTAACGTTCTGTATTTCAAAACCTTGAGTGAAATTCCAAGCCATGATAAGGGAGACTGTTCGGTTACAAATATAACAGACTGGAAAAAAAAAAAGTGCTAAAAAACCCCTGCAGCTGAATTATTTAAGACTGATCACAGATCTAGTTACATTTTCTTCCTAGACACACAGGGCTTTAACTAGCACTCAATATTATTCAGACTTCTTGGTGGAAGGTGAGTGAAAAATGAGAAGTCACAATGATACAGAAGGCAAACTGGACAGAGGAGGGGACGAGATTAAACACATACACGTGTACACACACACACACACACACACACCACACACACAATGCCCCAAAGCAACAAACCTGGGTCACAGCTAAATGAAATAGGAAGAGAATGGTCATTCTGGTCTTATTTTTGGAGACAGGCAACTCACTCCTAATGCTAGGAGGGGTTCGATTTTATTCATGCCATCTTTTCATGGTTTTCTTCTCCAGAAGAAACAGAAACTTACTAATAATCAATGACGATAAAACATCTCATTTACTGAGGGCCCTCCACATCCAGGTGCTGCATAATGGTTTGCTTTAATCCTCCCAATAAACCTGGGATCCCTACCTCACAGGTGAGGAAACTGAGGTTCAGATGATCCGTCACTTGTCTAAGTTTGGGCAGCTGCTAAGTGGTTGAGCTGGGATTGGAACAAGGCCTGAGTGACTCAAAAGACCACCTATCATCCAACCATTATGTGTCACGCTGCCTCCCTCCACTGCCACTAAGGCAGCAACTCCAGCAGCAATGGCAGTGAGGTGAACCCAATGGACCGGGGAAGGCAGCAAGGTCATTTTCAGTCTGTCTCCCCTCAAATAATATCCAGCAGTATTATCTTCTAATGCAACTGTACCAAAGGGAGGATGGACACTTTGGGAACTTTTCAAAGACTCATCCAAACCATCAATCTAAAATCCATCCCTCTTAGAGCAAACAGCGATAATCCTGACACCTTAGGCATTTGTACTGCCATGGCAGGAAGGTTAACTCCTTTATTTTTGGTTTTTTTCTGTGAGCAAGACTAGCCCTGAGCTAACATGTGTTGCCAATCCTCCTCTTCTTTGCTAAGGAAGACTGGCCCTAGGCTAACATCTGTGCCCATCCTCCTCCACTTTATATGGGATGCCGCCACAGCATGGCTGACAAGAGGTGCATCTGTCCATGCCTGGGATCCAAACCTGCGAAACCCCGGGCTGCTGAAGCGGAGCACCTGAACTTAACTGCTAGGCCACCGGGCTGGCCCCTCAGCTCCTTTATTTAAAGCAGCCTTTCCTTGTGCTCCAAACTCTGAGGCACCTCTTTCTATGGAAGATGCTCTTTGAGAACAGATACAAGGTCTGCAGTAGAGATAAAGTTCCAGAAGCACAGGGAGAGCAGTCTTTCCTCCACCCTCACTTTCCCCTTTTTGGTTACTAGTTTATTCATCTCAAGTATTTGAAAGGTAGCTTTCTCTTATAGTCCTGAATCTAGGTGGTTTCATGGGGCAAACAGTCAAATAGGAAAAATATTCTGAAAGGTGGGAGAATACATTTTCTCTAAGACAAAAAAAATGAGAGCATTAGATTCTCACATCAATTGGAACCGGACCCCAGGATAAGGAACAACGCATAAGAAAAACACACGAGTCAAAGAAAATATTATCAGGTTTCTTAAAAAAATAAATTAAGTCGATGATTAATGAACTAAAATTTCTTAGTCGAATAACATTTGCCCTGTTAACTAGGACCAAGAACCTTGTAGCCTTTTCCTTTTTAGATCATTCACTGTAGGAAAGGGTGGGGGCAAAACAAAGCTGCAATGCTCATTTCTAGTCCATTTTAGATTCTAGGAAAAAGAGTATCAAAAGACTAACAAAAGAGTATCCAACGACTAACCCACCCAAGTCACAGGTCTGAGTAAAGGTGCACAGCGCATTTGGAAACCATAGCAATTTAGGCACTAAAAAGCCGGAATTCCAGGTACTAATCTGGGACAGTCCTAAGTAAGAGCCACCTATGCATCTGGTCCTCAGGGAGGAGCCTTCCTCTGGAATTTGCATAACCTCAAAGTCTCCCATACACACGAGGGAAAGTATCCTGCCTGCTTACTCATGGGAGTTTCCTTTAAAAAAGTGCTTTCTCGGGGCTGGCCCGGGTGGCGCACCGGTTTAGTTTGCGCTTGGCAGCCCAGGGTTCGTGGGTTCGGATCCTGGGCGCCCGCCAATGCACTGCTCGGTCAGCCATGCTGTGGCGGCGTCCCATATAAAGTAGAGGAAGATGGGCACGGGTGTTAGCCCAGGGCCAGTCTTCCTCAGCAAAAAGAGGAGGATTGGCGACAGATGTTAGCTCAGGGCTGGTCTTCCTCACCAAACAAACAAACAAAAAAACCCTCCTTTCTCAGCAAACATCCTCCCCCTCTGCCCCTGCCTTAAAAAAAAGTCATTTCACACAATTTTCCATGCAACAGGGGTAGAAATGCAGACCCTCCGCAGATCTCTGAGACAGAAATAGGACAGAGGCAGTTGATAGAAATGAATTATGTTTTTCTATCTAAAAATATATTGTTCTTTAAAATTTTTAATTATAAATGTGATACATGATTATAAAAGGTTACATAGTTGAAAGATGCATGCTCTAAAAGTAATGTTGGGACAAATAATAGTGCTGGTGATGTTCTTTATTCCTGATTACATGAACATATTCCAAATGTGAAAATTAACTGGGCAGTATACTTGTGGTATGTGGATATTACAGATGTACATGTAAGATATTTATGCATGTTATACTCAATTAAAAGTAAAAAAAAAAAAAAAGTGATTTGGGGGAAAAAGGGCAAAATGATATAGACATAAAAAATTAAACAGATAATCTGTCTTGCCCATGACGGTAATGGGCATCCAGGCAAGTCTGTGACTCGGGATGCGTTCTTGTTTATGTTTCAGTTGTCACCTTCATTTGTGTTCCCTTACTTTGGCTGTTCTTCAGTTGCTAAATATTTACAATGTTTTCCTCCCTAGGACGACTAAATTCTCACAAGGGCTGCACTACACGCATGCTGTGGGTTTTAATGTCTCAGGAGACCAAGAACACTGTTAGGAACACAGTAGCTTCTCAGCAAATATATAAATAAATTGGGCGGAAATGTCATTTCATCCATATGCCAATCCTACTCCCTTGGGAACCACCCTCGAGAGGTCTCCTTCCAGATCCATGCATATGTAAATTTATGTATAAAAAAGCACCACAGCTAGTAAGGATAGGAGTACCTGTTTTATTTGGAGCAGAAAACCCGAAGCCTTGGGATGCGACACTTCCTCCTCCAGAGCTAAAAGTGCCAGCAGGTTTCTGTTCTCCAAATGATGAGCTGGCAAATCCACCAAAGGTCTTGGCCCCACTGTTTCCGAATAGGTTAGAGGTATCTGGAGAGATGAAAAACACGTGTGAGGGAGATCAGAGGGAGAAAAATGTTCTTCTTTACTTCTTAGAACAGAGAAGGATGAAACCTCAGCTGGCTGTTTCAGGAGAAGGGAGTGACAAAGAAGTCTAGGATCCAGGGGAACAGAGCTGTAGAGAAATGGATACTTTCTCTGACTTGCATGCATCTCGATCACAAATTCTTAGTCATTTTGGTATCCAGGCTCAGGATTTTCTGGCACAATCCTACAGGCACAAAATAAAGGGGGCAGCAACAGGCCCCAGTGAAGAGGCTCCTTTGCAGAAACTCATCCTCACTCCCACAGGTATCAGGCCTATCCACCAACAGAGGACCAGTATAGCACCTTCACAAAAAACTATTTTCTCCTGACAACTAAGGCTTGTTTTCATCAATCTCCTCACATGCAGACCAACTTCAAATTTTGTCAAACTAGAGAAAATAAAGTTAGAGCAAATCCAAACAAGCATAACGGCTTCCAGCATTCTACTTTTATAGTCTAGTCGGGCATGCTTGCTGTTGCCTGGTCTGCTCAGAGAATGGCAGACAACACAAGAAAACCCACATCGCTCCTACCTCTGATCTGATGGAAGCTAGGGACGTTCTCAAGAATGTCAAGAGGCCAGCAGGACTTCCAGTCTGACTTCCTTTCTAAGAGGTTCAGTTAAGCCCTTGACCTTTTAGATGCTTATCTAATGGGTCACTCCCTCAACTACACACTGAATCTGCTCCAGGAATTAAAGGAAAAAAGGAAACTTCTAAAAACCAAGATGGGTGAGAAGTTTTTTGTTTGTTATAAGAAATGCAAATCTGACAGGCAATATATAAATAGCCAAGGTCATATACACAGCAGTCCCTTGGATAACACCAACAGCATACTATGTATCAGCAATTTTTCTTTTACTTTTTCTTGCAGGGGGGGAGGGACAGCCCATAATTCCCTACCATGTTTGGATGGGTGTTTTAGTAAAATGAGTTTGTACCCACAATAAGGCAGGGAGAAGCTATCCTGAAATGGGGTTGATGCCCAAAGACACAGGCATAAATAGGAGGCTGAAATGATATGCTCTGGGTGGGTAATGGGAAATTGACTCTGTGTCACCAAGTGACAAGTACAGATATCTGTATAATCCAATCAGGTGCTCGCAGTGAAGGTGACGGAAAGGAGAGCAGTGGAAAGGGAATGACTCATTCTCAAAGTCCAGCTGTTCAAAGAAGTGGTCCAACCCTAACCTGTCAAACCCAAGGTCTCTCATCTCGCTCTGCTGCCAATCCCACCCCAGTGTGAGATGCAACTCTGTTAACACTTCCCGTTGCAATGCTCTTGATCTACACTCTAGGAAGTAAGTAGCCTTATCTCAGGGACACAATCACCTCAACTTCCTAGGTACAGAGCCTTGGACTACAACATGGTCACCAGCTCTGTAAAACTACTGCTGACAGTTTGAGAGCTTGGCTATGAGTATGTCAGGCACTGACAGTAGGAGTGATTTACAAATTCCTTCCCATCATCCTCATATATGGTACCACAGGATTATTTATCCCCTGCTGGAATCTATAAAACATCCTCTTGAATAGTCTGATCTTTCCCTTAATAAGCTGGCTGGAGGTTACATTTGCTTCCTCCAATGGCAGGACATTTGACACTGCAGACGAAAACGGCTTCTCAGTCACTCCTTTTACTTGGAATTTCAAGAATAGAGCACTGAAATTTTCTGACTTTGTTAGTGCTAACAATGCAAAATTCCAAATAGCACACAAATCTAAGTGCAAGATTAGGGGCTAGATCTCCTTTTGGAGAAACTCAAAATACAGAGGGAAAATGATTTTACTGGGACAATGTTAGGAGACTTACATCACTGAGAAGTCAGAGAACATTTAGAAGTCTTTGGGTTTCTTTATCCCTTTATCTCTTTAAGAATCCTCTTGTCTTTCAGATGTTCATAGCATATTATAGTGGAACAAGCGTGAGTTTTACAGTCAGGCCTGGCTTAGAATACCTATAACTATGACATTGGGCAAGAACCTTCCTACATCCCAGCTTCCTCATACATAAAATGGGGACAGCAACTGTGACCATGCCAAATCAAATGAGATAATGTCAGGCATGTAGTAGATCCTCAGAAAATATAACTTCCCCTCTCTGTTTAACTCTTCCTCCTGCCATATCCCAATCACATTCAGTGTAATAAAACACAGAGTAGGTCAGCTAGATAAATTAAATCTTTTTCATTCCGCAAAGATCACAAGAATTAAATCATTCAAGTTGTAATAGCTGTCATTTTCAGTCTCAAAAGAACCCTACATGTTTTAGGATTTATTTAAGCTGCTCTGAAACAAAGTAGCATACAATGAAGTCTGCTTCTCTCTGTTCCTGTGGTCAACGTGTTTCTCCATTCTCTGCTAATGGCTCCAAAATAACCATCTCGAGCTCTTGAAAATATGGTAAATAAGAGAATATCTTGGTTGTTGGAACAATATTTCACTGTAGAAGATTCTTCTTCACCTCTGAATAAACAAGCCAGTGAGAACACCTGTCTTTGCAGAGCCACCAGATGACCTGCACTTTGGGGGTGACAAGTACAGGGGAAACGGGCACCTGCTCTGGGCTTCCACCCTGCTGGCACAACATGGATCCTTGCTGGGTTTTTATTTGGCAAAAATACTAGCACAATCTAAGATCAGAGTCTGACCAATTTAAATTAAATTATACTTGATATAACTTTAATATAAATAATATCATAGACACCAGGTCCCATGTCATTCTAAAGTCTCAAGTCTAAAGCAATTCTAAAATCACTAAATACGAATTCAACATGCAGTGAGAAGGGGGCTCTCAAGAAGCTCTTATCCAGGACATTTTCCAAGACATTTTCTTAAAGAACAGTTGCAGGCCCAAAATATTTTTATCAAATGGTGTCTTCATCCTCACATGAGTACGTCTTTGCAGCCTCTGAACAGAAAGAACGTGCTGAGAACGGTTCTAACCAGTGTCCTCAGGACAAGACTCAGGAGGCAGAAGGTCCTTACAGGTAACAAGTCGCCGTGGTGCCCAATTTTAAATGACCCCAGGGGTTAGTAATGTATCTTTGGTAGAGTCTCTGGGGAAGACAGAGAAGAAACCTTTACAAAGTGCGAGCTTGTGGCTACAGAACATGCCAACTCCAAGCAACAGTGCTCCTAGCTTGTCGTTCTCGGTCATCGCATAGTGCCAATCACTTCTCAGGGTAAAGAGGGCAGCTTCTGGACCAGGCAGTCTGGGGCTAAATGTCACAAAGGGAACTGCTGGTTGCTCAATTTGTGCTCAGATATCTATCTGCAAGGGAGCATGTTCAGTGCCATGTGGAACGAGCACAAGGGCTGTCCAACAAGGCAGACCTGGGAGAAGCACTGTCACACTGCAAGGCCAGGAAGACCTCAGGAGGCAACACAGAGGACCAGAGCTCAGGGAACATTCTCAGATTAAATCTGGGCTATGCTACTTAATGGCTGTTACCTCTGTAAGTCCACATCCCTTCTCTGAACCTATTTCCTTACTGGTAAAACGGGGACGGCCACATCTAAAAGCACTGTTGTAAGAAGTGATTAGACCACCTATACTGAGCACCTGGCACACAGTAGGTGATCAATAAAGGCTAGTTCCCTTCTGCTTGATATCCCGTGAAGGAACGGGATACAAGGGCTGCAGGATTCCAGAGAGAGGAGATGACTGTGTGCCTGTGTGACCCTTAGGCCAAGTTGCACAGAGGAAGAGACTTACATTCACCCTTAAAGGAAGGGTAGGTTCAGATGGGTGGAGTGCAGGGAGCAGTGTGAACCCTGGCACTGAAGCAGGGAGCAGTGAGAGGTGTGTGTTTGTGTGTGAAGGACAGCAAGCAGACATACTGGCCGAAGCAGAGGGAATGTGTTGGGGTAATTCAGTCAAAGTCAGAAAAGTGTGTTGGGGCCAGCTCCCCGAATTTCAGCCTAAGGAGTTGGTTTGGACTTTATCCTACAGTCAGCAGGAAGCTGCCAAAGGGTTTTGAATAGGGACAGTGGCAAAATAAAAGCTGAGTTTTAAGACACTCAGTTCTATAGATTTCCAGACCACAGTGGAGGAGGCTGGAGGCAGGGAGGGGAGGCTGGAGACTGCCGTGATCACCCAGATGACGATGGGGAACACATCCCACAATGACAGAGAGAAAAGAGAAAATAAGCAAGGAATGAATTGTTTGAGAGGCAGGAAGATAACCAGGAGAGTCAATCCACACAGGCCAGGAAAGAAGTGGCGCTCAAAAGTATCAAATGTTGCAGAGTCACCCAAGGAGAAAGAGACGTCCCTGGTGATTTGCAGAAAGCACTCTTCCTTAGTTCTGTGGCGAGGACAATGCCCTCCCCAGATGACTTCTAGCTCCTTTTTCTCCATTGTTCCTTCCTCTTATCCTGTACTTAGTCCTCGGGGATACAGAGAATCCTGTCCATTTTTTTGTGTGTGAGGAAGACCAGCCCTGAGCTGACATCCATTGCTAATCTTCCTCTTTTTGCTGAGGAAGACTGGCCTTGGGCTAACATCCATGCCCATCTTCCTCTACTTTATATGGGACGCCGCCACGGCATGGCTGACAAGCAGTGCGTCGGCAGGCGCCCAGGATCCGAACTGGCGAACCCCGGGCTGCCAAGCGCGAACTAAACCGCTGCACCACTGGGCTGGCCCCGAGAATCCTGTCCCTTTCACTATCAAATCACACACTTAGTTTCTAAAAAAAAATAATGTTAAGCCTTTCCTGTACCCTTTCAAATTCACCTCAACATCCCTTAAGTGTAAAAGTAAACTGCTGGTTTACAATAGCCAGCGTTTAGGAGATGAAGACAAGAAGGTGTCTGGTATTAAGACAGATACATGTTTATGTTAAACCAGAACTAGAGAATTAGAAACAACAGTGTGCCGGTGAACAACAGGCTGGAGGGGAGGGTCCTAATTTGCAGTCTTGTCCCATTTCCACGGTGTAAACAAATACTTCCTGATGTCACTGAACGTGGAGTTGGGGAAAGACGTGCACAGCTGGCTCTCGTCAGCCAGTGCAAGCCAGCTCCAGCCCGCCATTGAAGAGAAGGCAATTCTTTGACAGGTTAGAGCCATGGCATTAGAGATGAAATTAGCCAGGAGAAAAGGAATTTTTACAAGGGGATTATGACACACCTAAGTTTTAACAAAATAAGACTAGTAATACACTCTTGCAGATGATAATCTACCCATGGGATAAACCCCTATTTCTAACTAGCACGTGCCAGATGCTGTGTTTGGCACGTTACGTATAGTCTAGCTGAGTTCTAGATCTGCCACTTTCTGGCTTTGTGAATCAAAACAAAACCAAAAAACAATCATCTAACCATCCTGGGCTTGTTTCCTAACTGGAAAAAGGAGAGTGCTATACAAGGATCATGTTTTCAAAATATGTGCTATGGAGCCCTGCAGCTCTGTGTTGACAGCCGGGGAAAAGACAGGGAAACCACCCAGGTGTATCTCTGGTTCTTGACTGCTGCTTCTGAGTAACCTATTTTTATCTGTTTTACATATCAGGATTCTGTTTAAGAGTTTATCTGCAGAAACAGTTTTTGAAAACCACTAGGCTCGATTTTGAAGATCCTTCCAGTCTAGGATTCTAAACTCCTCCAGGCAGATTGAAAGCTGAAGGACAAAAATTTCTGAATATATAATTTCACAAGTTAAGAGGTATGTGTCTATTGACTATAATCTTTCCTTATATATTACTAGATGGATAGTGACATCAAAATACCTGATCTGTGAATCCAGAAGGGAGACTTAGCATGGAGAGCTTTGCTTTTAACCCCATGAGACTTAATATTAAGGAAATATCTGTCCTGTCTGTAGAACATTAGCTCTCGACTCATTAAAATCTTGTATAGCACAATAGATGAGTGACGCTTCATGGATCGCATATTAAATAAGAAGCTAAGATGAAGATGACAGGTTCCCAACTTCCCATCTCAGCCTCCATCCGCAGCAGGATATTTTTTTAAAAAGATTTAAACAAACAATTTTCTTTCATTTCAAACCATGAAGACAGATCAACAAAGAATTTTTAAAAATTAGCTGGAGAAGAAAGTGCCAGCAGAAAGATACAACTTCATTTGAAAATAAGACAAAAATGTAAGAGATAAATAACGAAGGCTTCAACTTTTGGGTGACATTTCTCTATGGTAGCTGAATTTTAAAGGAAATTAAAAGAGAGTACTACACAAATGAAAACCCAGATGCTCCCTCTCCAAGCACACCCAGCGTGTTCTGCTGCTCTCATTTAGGCTTGTCTGTTTGCATTCATTTCAGTCCTAAGAAACAGAGCGATCCGGGCCTTGAGAGAGAAGAGGGGAGCAGCTCATACCCAGTCCTCTCCCTGAAGCTCTGATGTCTTTTCACGATTATATAGGACATCTCATTAAAAACCAAAAATAAAAAACAAAATCAAAATAGATCACACTGCTTTGGGGAAGATGTTTTAAGTGGGCCTTCTAGACCTTTTCTTTCTTTTCTACATTTGTCACTGAAGCTTTGATAACACCAGGAGGATGACAATCACATTAGGGGACTGAGGGACTGGGAAAACTCCTTCTCAACTTACTTGAGGTGGCTGTAGATCCAAAGCCCCCGCTGGCCGAGCTGAATGGGTTTTTGTTGGCTGCATCCTGGCTGGGTTTCCCTCCAAGGCCACTGAAGAAACCTCCCCCTCTTCCAGTGTTTCCAGACCCAAACACGCTACCACTGGAAGAGGACGACAGCTAAAAAACAAAAGGGGCAGGAAGCAAGATAGGATGAGAGGTCATAGTAAAATGGCAGGCCACATCCGTGGAAAGGAGGCACTCACAGCTGGTACAAATGGAAAAACCAAGAGAACTCTGATTAGTCCTGGGATGAATGCTCTAACCACCACAAAAGAAGCTGGACTCTGGACAGGGGTTTCCTACAAATCAGAAGTTCTCAAACTATTCCATGTTCACAGTTCTCTGAAGATATGATTTATGGTAGGTGGGAACTTTAAAAAGTTTATCTGCCCTGCTGCCTGCAGTCTCTGCTTGACCCAATGTCAGGGGCCGGAAAACCAACCCCTCCAGAGTTCCCCCAAATGAAAAAGTTTAAAAACATTTCTAGGCTATTATGAGCACCACTTATTTTGATTCCTCTAGTTTTGGCTGAACTCATCATCAACTGACAATAAGTGACTTACACTGTCTTTTCTCCCAATATGTGCACTTTTATTTCATAATGGCTTTCCCAGTACTGCAGAAATAAGTTTAAATTAGCTCCATTGTTGAAATGATGACCGTAGCTGAATTCTGTCCAAGTTTGCAAATCTTATGCTCAGAGGATGCTGCTAACTTAGGGAGCATGCTGACTCAGAGCTGTATCAGACACCAAACACTTTATTTCTGTTTGGAACTTGGTTCTTTAAGGAAGACCAGTGCTGGACTTGAGGGACCATTAATATTAGTTAAGTGTGACAGCTCCATGGCTGATAATGTAGAATAAGATGGTCTTTTAGAAATGGGTCACTGTGTACAGGAACCTTACAGAAGCCCCCTTCCAAGTGAGGCAGAGTGGCACAGGAGTCCCTCTTGTGTAAAATGGGGATAATAAACTACCCACCTCAAAACAATGAGTGAATTGAATGAGCTAAGAAACGTAGTGCACTTTAGAATAGTGCCTGAGATATAATTACACGCTCAAAAAATGGTTGCTCTTCAGTATTTTAATGATAATGAACCAATGATTGAGCACTTTCTATGTGCTAGGCACTTTTCTAAGCACTTTACAAGTAATTATTTAATCCCCACAAAAAGTCAAACCTCCAGTGGGCCCGTCTGAAACATCCCCCAGTGCGTCCCTCCTCTGCAGGTGTGCAGCCGCCACCTTGGCCTGTACTGTACAACTTTGCTGTTCTGCTTCTACTACAGTTTATGTTCACACGGCAGCCAGGATAACACTTGAAAACAGCAGTCGATCATTTCACTCCTGTTTAAGAATTCTAAAAGCCCCGGCACGACTTGGCCCCTGTCCGTCTCTTGACATCATCTTTGACTATCCTCCCCCCTCACTGGGTACAGTCACACTGGTCTTTTGTGCCTTGAATACGAGAAGCTAATTTTTACCTGAGGGTGATGTGCTTAATGTACTTGCTTGTTTCTCTCTTTCTCTTTTTTTTCTTAAGCTTCTTTAAAAACAACAGTAACGATTTGTTACAACGATTTAGTGATGAGTAACAGCTTTTTAAAACTTGGAATCCAATCCAATCATAAAAGCATAGGTTCTGATAACTAGTAAACTGATTTTGAAAGGGAGACATGACAAGTAATGCATAATGTAGAAAAGATCACATTTTTTAGCTGACTTCCCTGCACCAGGCTGAAACACAGGAAACTACCAATATAGGGACATTTTTGTCCTACAAGAACCCAGCAATTTCAGATAGTTCAACTTAATTTTAAAAATATGACTTGAGAAATAATGGATCTCTGTAGAAATGAACAGAAGTGGATAACACTGCACTGAAGTGAACGTGAACTGGCAGTTATCGGGAATGGTTATAACCATTCCTCATCAATGGTTAGAGAATCCCATTCATTTTAATTGTGATAAATAAGTTTTTAAAACTGTATATTACAGAAAATCTCAAAAGTGTACAAAAAATAGATGGAAGAGTATAATGAACTCATGTGCCCATCACCCAGCTTCAATGATTAACTCACAGCCAGCTGAGTTTTATCTATACCCCCATATACTTCCCCTCATCCTTTATTAGTATGAAGCAAATCCCAGACATCTTATCATTTCATCCACTGATTTTCCAGTACAAATCTCTCAAACATAAACCATAACCACAAGACCATCATCACATCTAGAAAATTAACGATAATTCCTTAATATCTTTCAATTTTCAGCTTTATAATATTGCCAGAAAAAAAAATCAAACCTGAATCTCATCAAGCCTCCAGACCCAAGCATCGCCTCCCAGGAAGTAAGAGAGGAACAAGTTAACTTGGAAGTTATACCACAGGGATGCAGTCAGCAACCAGACTGCAGGGACATCCACAGGGCAAACCGCATGCTTTGTTCAACAACTTAGGAGGAATATGAGGAAAAATAAGAGGGAGAGACATGGAAGGGTAATCTACAGATAAAGACTTAAGAGACCTATAGACCAATCTCAGTGTGTGGACCTGACGTGATCCTCATTCAAAGAAACAAATGTAAAAAGAAGAGAGACATTTACTAGACTTCTTCAGAAAGGCATTTCCTGACTCATCTAAATCATCTGCCCTGATCACTCTCACATCATTCTCTTCATAGTACTTAAAACCATCTGAAATTAAACTGCTTTAATAGACTGACTCCCTCCATCAAATGTAAGCTCTAGAAACACAGCCACTTTAGTCTGTCTTACTCATCACTGAATTCCTGCATGAAGGATTCAATTAATTTGGACAGCCTTGGTTCTGCAATTTACCAGTTATGCACTGCCATTTTAACAATATTAAACCTTCCAGTCCATGGACATGGAATGTCCTTCCATTTATTTAGATCATCTTTAATTTCCTTAAACAACGTTTACAGTATTCAAAGTTTTATGCTTTTGTTAAATTTATTCCTAAGTATTTTACTTTTTGATGCTATTGAAAACTGAATTTTCTTAATTTCATTTTCAGATGGTTCACTGCAAATGTATAAAGATATAATTGATCTTTATATATTGATCTTGTATCCTGCAAACTTGCTGAATCCATTTATTAGTTCTAATAGTTTTTTAGTGGATTCCTTACAATTTTCTATATACATGATGTTATCTGCAGATATTATAGCTTTACTTCCTCCTTTCCAATCCGGATGCCTTTTGTTTCGTTTTCTTGCCTAACTGACCTGGGTAGAATCAACACGTGCTTTTGAGATTCATCCATGTTGTTGCATGCATTAGTCATTCTTCCCTTTTTTAAATTGATGTCTTAATAGCTTATAACATTGAGAAGTTTTAGTTGTACATTATTGTTTGTCAGTCACCACATAAATGCTTCTCTTCACCCCTTGTGCCCAATCCCCTCCCCCTTGCCCCTGGTAACCACCAAACAGTTCTCTCTGTGTGTTAGTTTATATTCCACAAACGAGTGAAATCATGCTGTGTTTCTTTCTCTCTCTGGCTTATTTCACTTAACACTCTCCAGGTCCACCCGTGTTGTTGTGAATGGGAGAATTTTGTCTTTTTTATGGCTGAGTAGTATTCCATTGTGTGTGTGTGTGTGTGTGTGTGTATACACACACACACATACACACCACATCTTCTTTATCTAATCATCTGTCATGGGACACTTTGGGTTGCTTCCACTTCTCGGCTATAGTGAATAATGCTGCAATACACACAGGGGTGCATAAGCCTCTTTGGATTGTTGATTTCAGGTTCGTTGGACAGATACCCAATAGCAGGATAGCTGGATCATAAGGTATTTCTATTTTCAATTTTTTGAGGAATCTCCATACAGTTTTCCATAGAGGTTGCACCAGTTAGCATTCCCACCAGCAGTGGATTAGGGTTCCCGTTTCTCCACAACCTCTCCAACATCTGTTGTTTTTGTCTTGGTGATTATGGCCAATCTAACAAGTGTAAGGTGATATCTTAGTGTAGTTTTGATTTGCATTTCCCTGATGATTAGTGATGTTGAACATGTTTTCATGTGTCTGTTGGCCTTCTGTATATCTTCCTTGGAAAAATGACTGTTCATATCCTCTGCTCATTTTTTGATTGGGTGGCTTGTTTTTCTGTTGTTCTGTTGTGTGAGTTCTTTATATATTATGGAGATTAACTCCTTGTTGGATATACGATTTGCAAATATTTTCTCCCAGCTAGTGGGTTGTCTATTCATTTTGATCTTGGATTCATTTCCTTGTAGAGGCTCTTTAGTCCGATGAAGTCCCATTTGTTTATTTTTTTCTTTTGTTTCCCTTGTCCAAGTAGACACGGAATCCAAGAAGATCCGTTTAAGTCATTCTTCTCTTTTTACTGCTGAGTAGTATCCCATTGTATGAGTATGCCAGTGTTTACTATTCTGTTGATGAACATCTGGATTGTTTCCAGGTTTGGGCTATCATAAACAAAGCTGCTAGGAACATTCTTATAGAAGTCTTTTCATGGACATGTATTTTCATTTCTTTTGGCTAAATACCTAGGACTGGAACTGTAAAGCATAAAATTAGTGTATATTTAACTTATTAAGAAATTGCCATATGGTTTTCCAGGGTGACCGCACCACTTTACACTCCCACCATCAATGCATTAAGAGATCTAGTTGCTCTCAATCTTTTCCACATTTGGTTTTGTTAGTTCTTAAATTTTAGCAATTCTAGTGGGTATGAAGTAGCATCCCACTGTGGTTTTAATTTGCATTTCTCTGACAACTAACAATGCTGAGCCAGTTTTCATGTGCTCATTGGCCATTTGCATTTCTTCTTTTGTAAAGTATCTGACCGAGTATTTTGCTTATTTTTTAAATTGGGTTGTCTTTTTCATTTTTGATTTTTTTGATTCATAGGACTTCTTTACATACTCTGGACAGAAGCCCTTTGTCTGATATATGTATTACAAATATTTTCTCCCAACGTACACCCTGCTTTTTCATTTTCATAACAAAGTCTTTTGATGAGCATTAGTTTGTAATTTTTTCAATTTTCTTCTTTTATGGTTAGTGCTTTCTGTGTTCTAAGAAACTTTTTCTACTTAATGGTTTCTTAACAGTGGCATTATTGACATTTTGGGCTGGATAATTGTTTTGGAGGGCTGTAGGATGTTTAGCAGCATCTCTGTGTGTTAGCCCACTAGATGCCAGTAGCATCCCCTACTTATGAGGACCAAACATGTCTCTAGACATTGTGACTATGAAACTCCCCTGGGGGCAAAATCGATACCAGTTGAGAATCACTGGTCTACTCCAATATAGCAAAGATATTCTTTTTGCCTTTTTGCTATGGTTGTCACATATATAATATCTCATTATAACCACACAATACATCACTTCCCTGTATGTTGTGAGTCTTTGTTCTAAATTTAGCTGCTTTAAGATTTTTCTTTTTATATTTGGTTTTCAGAAGCTTAACTATGATGTATCTAGGTGTAGTTTTCTGCTATTTTTTTTTGTTTGGGGTTTGCAGAGTTTCTTGGATTTGTGGATTCCTGTTTTCCAACAAATTTGGAAAAGGTTGGCCATTGTTTCTTCAAATATTTTTTTTTCTACTCCATTCTGTCTCCTCTCCTTCCGGGACTCTGACTGCACATACAGTGGACTGCCTGATATTGCTGCACAGGTCACTAATGTCCTGTCCAATCTTTTTTTCAGTCTCTCTGATCTTCATTTTAGATAATTTCTATTGACATTGTCTTCAAGTTCACTGTTCTTCTGTAGTATTCACTCTTAAACCTGTCTAATCATTTTTTATTTCAGACACTAGATTTAAACTTCAGATACAGGTCAAGACTTTCTATTTGTTTTGTAATTCCCATTTCTCCGCTGAGATTCCATACTCAACCATTCTTTTATTTTCCTGTAAATCCTTGAGCACAATAGTTATTTTCAAGTTTTTGCCTGCTAGTTTCAATATCTAGATCATCTGTAAGTTGTTTTTTACTGATTTCCAAAATATGATTGTGGGCCCCCCTTTTATTTTTGCTTCTTCATATGTTATGTAAGGTTTTTTTTGGTATGCTGGGCTCTCTATATAGAACAGTGGTGTGGTGACTGAAGAGTGTTAATGTTTTTCCTAGAGCGTGAGAGCCGTCTCTTTCATTTGTATCCTAAAGTGAGGAGGTAATTACCCAGATTTCACCAAGTGTTGAGCTGACTGGGAACTGAGTCACAGACTGAAGAATGAACTCACCTCTGGTTAGCCCAACACTGTCTTTGTTTAGGGTTTAGCTTATCTGTCTTATACGTGGATTGAGCCAGGAGGCAGCTGGGTCACAGCATCACCTTCGGATTCAGCAGTTCCAGGCAACAGGAGATTGCAAGACTGTGCAAATTCTCTCTGCTTTTCAGTCCTGCCTTTACTTCCTTTCTCTTAGTAAAAGTGGGAGTGCAGTGGCTAGGGAGGATTTTATACCAAACAAATTACTGTTGTACTTGCAAGTCTTTCAGACCCCATTTTTTTTTAAACAGTTTTATTGGGATATAATTCATATACCACACAACTCACTGATTTAAAGTGTAAAATTCAATGGTTTCTGGTGTATCACATTAAGCTTAAAAAAACTGGTCAAATAGATATAACATAAAACTTGCCATTTTAACCATTTTTAAGTATACAATTCAGTGGCAATAATTATATTCACAATGTTGTGCAACCACCACCACCATCTATTTCCAAAATTTTTTCATCACTGCAACTGCAAATTCTGTAACCATTAAGCAATAACTCTTCATTTCCTCCTCTCCCCAGCCCCTGGTAATCTCTAATCTACTTTTCCCCCTCTATGAATTTACCTATTTAAATATTTCATATAAGTGGAATCATACAATATTTGTCCTGTTATGTCTGGCTTATTTTACTTAGCATAATGTATTCAAGGTTCATCCACATGTAGTAGGAATCAGAACTTTGAAGGCTGAACAATATTCCATTGTATGTATATACCACGTTTCGTTTATCTAGTCATCTGTTGATGGACACTTGGGTTGTTTCTACTTTTTGGTCATTGTGAATAATGCTGTAATGAACTCTGGTGAACAAGTGTCTGTTTGAATCCCTGCTTTCAATGCCTTTAGGTACATACCTGGAAAATGGAATTGCTGGGTCATATGATAATTCTATGTTTAGCTTTCTGAGGAACCACCAAACTGTTTTCCATAGCAGCTGCACCATTTTACATTCCAACTAGCAATGTATGAAGGTTCCAATTTCTCCAAATCCTTGTCAATACTTGCTATTCTTTATTTTTTTAAATTATAGCCATCCTAATGAGTGTGAAGTGGTATCTCATTGTGGTTTTGATTTTCATTTTCCTAATGTTTAATGCTATTGATCACCTCTTCTTGTGCTTATGGGTCATTTGTTCTGCTTGTCCCCGTTGTTGCCAATATCTTTTTCTGGCTTCTTCTCCAGTTGATAAATTTCCTCCATCTTCAGCAAGGCCTCTCTTCTACTTTCTCAAACCCAGACCTGACATTTACCCCCAGAAGCTGCTGTACCACAGTGCTCACCTATGACGGGCTCCCTTCTCTGGAAATCAGTTTAACAAGGCTTTCTGTCACTCTCTGATAGTCCTACTGGGACAGATTACATTTTCCAAAGATGGTCACAGCAATATTTCTAGACTCATATGCTCTTTTAGAGCAAGAGGTGAAGTCTATTCCCTTCCCCTTGAACCTGGGATTTTGTGACTGCCTTGAACAAGAGGATGCAGCATAAATGATGCTTTGTGACTTCTGAGGATTGGTCATAAAAGGTTATACAGCTTCTGTATATACACCTTCTCCCTCTCTTTCTTGGAATATTCCTCCTTGAAATCCAGTCACCATGTGTAAGGAAGCCCAGGCCACACAGAGAAGCCACATTTAGATGTTCTAGCCAAGAGCTCCAGTTAAGGTCTGAACCAACAACCAAGCCAACCACTGGAGAAAGATAGATAGATAAAAATAAATAAGTAAATGCTACTAGGTTTGGGGGTAATTTTGTTACATAGCACTAGATAATTCCAACACCCACAGAATAAGTGTGACTTTTACACTATCTGGATTTTTCTTGGTGTTATAATGGGAGTGAAGGTCTTCTATATCCTAGAAGCTGTCTTGCATCTTTAGATTTTTCTGAGGGTGCCCCTACTACCTGAAAATTCATTCATTTTTATAATGCCTATCACATGCTGGCCACAGTCCTAAGCCCCAGGGATACAGCAATGAATATAAGAGATAAGGCCCCTGCCATCATAGAACAAATACTGATTTGAATTTCTGTCTCCTCCAACTGCAAACATTTCTATGAAGAATATTGGGGGTGGGGTGGGGGAGGGGTGGTAATAACCAATATGAAGTTAATCACAGTAAAAGTTTTATCTCTCTTGGTTCAACATTATGCCTGTGAGAGTTACCCATGTAGCTCTACTTTGTTCTTTTCACAGCTGGGTAACATTCTGCTACAGAATAATACCAGTTCATCTAGTTGATGGCCCGTAGGTGCTTCTGGTTTTCGGTTATAACAATGTTGCTATGAACACTCTCCTATCCTGGTGCACATTTGCACAAGTTTCTCTAAAGAACAAACCTAGGAGTGAAATTGCTGGTCTTTACTAGATCATGCCAAACTATTTTCCACTGTGGTTGTACCAACTTACACTGTGACTCGGAGTGTGTGTGAGTTTCCATTGTGCTGCATATTTGCTGGCATTTGGTACCGTTGGGCTTTTAATTTTTGCTGTCTTATAGATGCGTCTCTCTTTGTGGCTTTAATTTGGATTATTAAGCTGAATATAGTTATTGGTCCTCTGGTTGTCCTCTATTTTTTTATGTTTTATTTCTCCTTTTTAAAAAAATTGTGGTAAAATATACACAAAACTTACCATTTAAAGCATTTTTAAGTGTACAAGTCAGTGGCATTAAGTACATTTACAATGTTGTGCAACCAACACTATTGTTCTTATGAAGTCTTTTGCCTATTTTCTTTCTATTGTGTTTATTAAGTTCACAAATTTAATGTGTAGAGAACTCAATGAATTTTGACATGTAACCATTTATAATGTTCAAGATATCATTGTTAGTACTTTAGAAGGCTCCTCTGTACCCCATTTTTAATGCTCTAACAGTAACCACTATTCTGACTTCTACCATGACAGCTAAGTTCTGCCTGTGCTTGACTTGAGGTAAATGCAATCCAACAGCATGTACTCTTGTGTCTGGCTTCTTTCACTTAACGCTATGTCTGTGGGTTTCATCCATTTTGTTTTGTACAGGAGCATTACATTTTATTTCACTGCTTTGTATTATTTCACTGTATAAATATACCACAATTTATCCATTCTTCAGCTGACAGCATTTGGGCTGTTTCCTGGTTTTAGCTATAATGAACATACTGCTATGAACATCCTTATCCACATCTTCGGGGAAACAAAGGCACTCGTTCCTGTGGGTTACATATCTAGAAGTAGATTTGCTGGGTCAATGGGGATTTTGTGCATCTAGTTTCAATACTACCAGATGGTTTTCCAAAGTGATTATATGAATCTGCATTCCCACAGCAATATGGGAGAGCTTCTCATTGCTCTGCTTCCTCACCAGTGCTGGGTATTGTCAGCCCTTTCAAGTTTAGCCATTTTGGTGGGGGTGTAGTTGTCTTTTTCCTTTTTAATTTGTATTGTTTATGTTCTGAATACAACTACTCTGTTGGTTATATAGGCTGCAATTTTCCTATTTCATGGCTTGTCTTACCCTAAAATTAAGAAAGTTGTAATTTTAGTGAGGTCAAATTTTCCTTCTGCCTGAAGAATATCCTTCAGATTTCCTTCAGGTCGTAGACATGAATTCTCTCAGTATCTGTCTGAAAAATGTCTTGATTTCACCTCATTCCTTAAAGATATTTTTTGCTGGGTTTAGAAATTCTAGGTAGACAGGCTGCCTCTGGCTTTCAATGTCATTGCTAAGAAGTCAGCTATCAGTTCAACTATTGCTCCTTTGAAAGTAACCTTTTTCCTCTGAGTACTTTGATATTTTATCTTTGTAGTTCTGCAGTTTCACTATGATAGGTCTTAGATCAATTTCCTTTTACACATTCTGCTTGGCATTTTGAATCTGTGGGTTACTATTTTCTATTGGTTTTGGAAATTTCTGTCTTTTTCTCTTCTAACACTGCCATAATTCTTTCTCTCTCTCTTCTGCTTCTGATTAAATGTATGTTTTTTCTTTTAGGAATTTTGCCCTCTCTCTTGCATCTTCCATCTTTTTGGCTCTCCATGATGCATTCCGGATAACTTAATTTGACCTACCATCTAGTTCAAGGGTCAGCAAACCATACCCCATAGCCCGAATCCAGTCGCTGTTTTTGTAAATAAAACTTTATGGGAACATAAGCATGCTCACTCATTTATGTACTGTCTATGGCTGCTTTTGTGCTACAATGGCAGAGTTGATAGATGTGACAGAAACTGTATGTAGCCCTCAAAGTCTAAAATACTATCTGGCCCTCTACAGAAAAAGTTTGCTGATCCCTGGTCTAGTATATCGCTGTTCTCTTCAGCTGGGTCTAATCTGATTTTAAATTTTAATTATTATATTCTTCTAGAAATTCTATTTGATTCTTTTTCAAAGCTGCTATGACCCATCTTATAATTTCTTCTTCTTTACTGGCTTTTTCAAGTTTGTCTGTTCTTTCTTTTAAACATGTAAAATATAGCTGTTTTATAGTCTAAAAGTCTTTGCAAATATATAGCTGATGTTTATTCTGGCTCTTGCTCATAGCTCGTTTCCTTTCGTGACTAATTTAGGTGTGCGAATCAATGTCCTTAGAAATGATGTGAAGCCTAGAGTAAAGTTAGTTTTCTTCAGAGTGGTCTGTGGTTTTACCAGACATCAGGAGACATCACCATCCTAGGATCATGTCAGGCCACATTCACACACTGAGACTAATGAATCTGAAGTCCCTGCTCATTGTGGGGCGGCTCGGCTGTCTTTTAGACTCCTCACTTTGTGTATATCTTGGTTACTGATTTCTGCCCCTTTGCCCTTTGGGGTTATTCAAACAGCAAATTTATATTTTCTCAGATTAGTAAGTGCTCTCAGGGTAAAATTGGCTTCTGTGCTCTCCTCACTTCTATAGGTTCCCATTTTCCTTTTAATTTGTCTTGGTAAATACCTTGTTAGCTTATCAGTGCTTTTAAAACTATGGTTTTTATGTTTTATCTAACCTTTTTTTAGCTGTTTTTAATGGGGAACCTGGTTTGAATCACCTAACCCGCCATTACCAGAAACTAGAATCAGAAATTTCATTTCTGTCAAGGATCACTGACTAGGGTGGAGACCATCTTCAAAGGAAAAAGATGATAATGAAAACCTCCTACTGAAGATGGGTAAGAAACATATAATATGCCTACCCCTTTATTAACTACTGGACAAATACCAATTCCACCTTCAGAAAGTCACAATCATTTCCCAGATATCAGAGTACCTTTCTTCAGAAGGACTCCTCATAAGGTTATGACCATTTACAGCTGGCATGTGATTTAACAGTAAATTTAACCTCTCTTGGCCCTCAGTGTCCTCATCTGTCAAATTAGGATAATAACAGCACCTACCCTGTAGAAGTACTAATGATTACACGAGTCAATTTGTAGAAAGCACTTAAGACCATGCCTGGCATACAGATAACCATTAGCTATACACACTGCAACAGCTCAGGTCACCAAAAGGAGTCCCTGGACTACATACAACTTAGCACAGGGGCCATGTATGGTTTCTGTTGTATATTCTTGCTCTTCTTTTTGTTTAAACAACCATTTAAAAAGGTAAAAACCATTCTTAGCTCAAGGACCTTAAAAAAAAAAAAAACAGGCCAAAGAGTGGATTTAGCCCATGGGCTGTAGGTTGACAAACTACAACCCCTGGTCTAACAGAACAGCTAGAAGACTGGTGGAAATCAGGCAATGTGCTTTTAAAGTGCTTTCCTAGGGGCCGCCCGGTGGCGCAGCGGTTTAGTCCGCGCTTGGCAGCCCAGCGTTCGCCGGTTCGGATCCCGGGCGCCCGCCGACGAACTGCCTGTCAGCCATGCCGTGGCGGCGTCCCATATAAAGTGGAGGAAGATGGGCACGGATGTTAGCCCAGGGCCAGTCTTCCTCAGCAAAAAGGGGAGGATTGGCGACGGATGTTAGCTCAGGGCTGGTCTTCCCCACAAAAAAAAAAATTAAAAAAAAAAATAAATAAATAAAGTGCTTTCCTAGAGGACTGTCAAAGAACCATCAAAATTGTAGTGATTCTCTCAAATGAGAGACTGAGACTTCTGTGTTCCCAGAGGAACTAAAGAAGGTGGAGCTTGAGAACCACACATGGCTGTTTGCCGAGGCTGAGCATACAATATGAACTGACTGTATTATATAGGAACAAGGTGGATGGGTTTGATACATGTTTACACAAATAGAGGCAAACATATGTATTTACCTGGCCAAAGACTGTTCCACCAGTACTGGCTGCTTGACCAAACAAAGAACCAGTATTACTAGATCCAAAACCTGTAAAATAAAAAGAAAGCAGAAGTTTAATTTGGATAAGTCTTTTATAACATCAAAGCTGTTGTTTTTTTTAAAATAGCATTCAGATGTGCTAAGATACCCCATAAAAAAATCAACTCATGAATAAAATCTGTTTTCCTATCTAGGCAATAGAGAAAATTGAGTAAATAATTTAAAGATCTTTTTTCATTGCTAACATTTTATAAGAGTATAAATTCCAAAGTCCCAAGAACTGAATGCTTGTCTCCTACCAAACCCCAGATGTGGGGGGGAACCAATAAAATGGTATACTCTCAGAGTAACTTTTCCCTAGACTTTTAGCTGCCAAGTCGTCTTTCCACTGACTGACTTACTATCATGAATAGTTCTACTCCCCCATTTCCTCTCATCTCAAATTCCAGATTCTTTCAGGGTTATCCTTCTCCCAGGTGGCATGACACGGTGGAGGTGCTGGGTTAAACAGGGCCTGGGAAAACCAGGCAGAACTATACATGATAACAAAAGGCCCTAGACAAGGAGTTAGAAGGCAGGAGCTCCATTCTTGCCTCTGTCATTGATCTAGTAGGTGAGCTCAGGCAAGTCTCAATTCCTCAACCAGGGCTGGAACACACTGTTCAGGTATATTTCCACAGAGTTACTGTATGAAAGATTTCTTCAGAGGTTCTCAATACTGTTGAAATAATTTGATTATACATGTGCACAAAGGATTCTCAAGTTTTGACTGTAGAACAAAGGATGCACTAGAGATAGTGTTAAATATCCTACTCTCTTCTATAACACACAAGGCCTTTTCCCTGCACATTCTCTAGACCAAGTTATCACATTTCCCATCACACAAATAGCCCAACCAGCCTCTTCATGGGGTATCAGGTAGATCTCAGAACTGTCTTTCACCACTTGAACTTGTAGCTAAACTTAGTGGAAGCTTAACAAACATCTGTTGAAGGAAGGAAAAGATTTCCTTCCTAATAAATTATGAACCATTTCCAAATAAATTATCACCAAAGGAATCAATTAGCAGTTACTTATAATCCTGCCCACCAAGAAATCACTGATCCCTGTTTCTCCCCCAGAGCCTAACTGCTGAAGAAATGCCTTTCATAAGATAACCGTCAGAAAGCAAAACTTAGAAAGGATTTTCAAATTGTCCTATTGCTAACTTTCATTTTTTAAATTAATTATTTATTTATTTGCTGGGACAGATTTGCCCTGAGCTAACATCTGTTGCCAACCTTCCTCTTTTTCCTCCCTCCACAAAGCCCCAGTACATAGTTGTATAGTTTAGTTGTAAGGCCTTCTAGTTCTTCTATGTGAGCCGCCACCACAGCAGGGCTACTGACAGACAAGTGGTGTGGTTCTGTGCCCGGGAACCGAACCCAGGCTGTGAAGTGGAGTGCACTGAACTTTAACCACTAGAGCATTAGGGCTGGCTCTACTGCTAACTTTTAGACGTAAAACCGGACACACAATAGAGAGGATTATGTTTTACTTTCGAAAATAGTAAAATCTGAAGTTTTTTTTAAATTACAACATTGAAAATGGAAAAAAACCCAACTTTTCAAATGTGAGCATCTGCCCTTCCAGCAAGCAGGATGGCATCAAAGGAGACACACAGCACTGGCAGCACCGTGGACAAGGCTGAGGATCTCCGGGGTCTAGCTCTGGCTTCACCACTAGTGCTACGTGACAGTGGGTCAGTAATCTCGAGGTTTGAGAGTTTTGGACATAATGACCTCTAAAGTGCCTTTCAAATTTAAAATTTCATATTTATGAGTCATTCCTTACTTGCCAAGACCTTAAATTTGTTTTTTTCCCCATGAAATTGGCAGTCTGGTGGCTAGGAGAGTGGAGAACTTGCTGAGAGGTAAAACTGGAGCCACAGTGATTAGGCCAAAGACATTCTTGAGACTGCCAGTGCTCCGAGCTCCCTCCTTGACTTCAGTCTTTTCTATTTGTTTTCTCTTTCTTTCTTTTAATTACAAAAGTAATACAGGTAAGTTGCAAATGTTTCAAATAATACAGAGGGGAACAAAGCAAAAATCTTCCATAAACTCTTACCTGAAGCTTGACAAAAGCTAAACCCAGAGGATGATGCTGTCGTGGTGGTGGCCGAGGTGCCCCCAAACACAGAGCCTCCCTGCCCAAAGCCAGGACTCTGACCAAAAGCAGGTGGGTTGCTTTGGCCAAAGAGCCCCCCTCCTGTGTTGGCAGAAGACTGTCCAAATGAGAAGGAGCTGGAGCTACTGGTGCTTGAAGAGGCACCAAAGACATTCCCACTGGTAGACGTGGGCGTGGAGGACACCGACTGACCAAAGGCGGGCACGGAGCTGAACCCAGGCTGACTGAAGGGAAAGCCGCTCGCAGGGCTGCTCGTCGACTGCCCAAAGGCTGGGGCCTGCCCAAAGGTCGTCTGTCCAAAGACCCCTGTGGCTGAGGTGCCAAAAGCTGGACTGCCAAACCCTGAGCTGCTGACCTGTGGCGTGGCAGCTGCCGTGCTGGCAATGCTGCCTGTCTGCTGCCCAAACAGGCCTGGTGCAGTGCTGGCTGCCACCTGCCCAAACACAGGGGCAGCAGAGGGGGCACTGGCTGTACTGTTGCTGAGCTGGCTGAAAGCTGAGCTAGAACTGGCAGCAGGTGGCTGAGTGAAGACAGATGAGCCAGAAGTGACAGTCCCAAACATTGCTGTCTCCGTAGCTGGGCTTGGAGCAACACTGGAAACAGCACTGGAGACTGTGGAGGGGCTTGATGTTTCTACGGCCACAGGGGCCGCACTTGGGAGTGCAGTTGCTGTGACGGCAGTCTGCCCAGGCACTGAAAGGGTGGAAGCAGGAGATGCCGGTTCCGCCTTGACGTCAGGGACCCCGGTGGCTGCTGGAGCGGCCTCCGTACAAGGTGCTACGAGACCAGTACTCGATGCTGAAGCACTGGGGCTGCTAACTGCAGGCTGGGCAAGAGCAGGTTCTTTTTTAACAGAGTCAGAAGTTTGCAGAGGAGCCTGGGGAAGCAGGGCTGACTGCTGCTGCCCTAGAAGCGAGGCTGTTGATGCTGAGACCTCACTGTTGACCGGCTTTTCAGGCAAAGCTGATGATGGTGCCTCCTCCGTGCTTTTACCAGAGGACACAAGCAGGGTGGGAGCAGACGCTGAACTCAGGAGGCTACCAAATGACAATGTGGGGAATAATGTAGGAAGGGGAGTGGCAGTGGTAGCTGATGGTGGGGCAGATGGGGGCACTGCACTACTCGTCTGCTGGCTTCCAAAAGAAAAACTAGTCTTACTACTAGTTAGTGATAACCCACCAAAACCGATTACCCCAGAGGATGCCGCACTGGGGAGTGGCAGACTGCCAAAGACGCCAGTCGAGGGATTGCTAGTGCTTGTGCTGGCTGTGGCTGCTGGTGCTGTGGTGGCGGTCACAGAGGAGGTCACAGGAGGCTCTACGTGCTTCCCTAACACCGGAGGGCCAGTGAAACTAAACCCCGAGGGGACGGTTGACACCTTGGTTGGCTGTGCACTAGTTAGGCCTGTGGATGAAGCCTTATTGGCTGGCTTTGTAGAATCATCTGCTTGGCCAACCCGCAGTCCTGAAAAACTTCCTAGAGTCTCTCCAGCCAAAGAATTTGGAAACACAAGCTCTCCCAGCTTGGATGGCGAAGTTTCCAGCTTGCTAGAGGGGGTGGAAAGAGTACTTCCAGAAGGTGCCGCAGGTCTGCTGCTGGATGGAGCAGACTCTCTTGGAGAAGCCATGGCAGCTCCAGTGGGGTGTGACGTTGTCATTCCGGAGGGAGGTGAACTTTCAGGGACAGTCTCATAAAAAGGTTTGCCTCCCCCGCCAAAGGAGAATGCGTCAAGCTGGTTTGACTCTTTAGTGGGGGGTGCTGCCCCTAGCAAGAGAAAGAAATTAGGAATGGGTTGAATTTAGCAAAATATGACCTATCATATTTCCACTGACGATTTCTAAGACAAAGTCTCTCTCCTCCCTTGATACAGTCAGGGAGAGCTTTTCCAACAGCAGTTATCCTCGGGGAGGACAGAATGAACGCTTCTCCACAGGAACGTTAGCTGAGTCATCATTACTGAGGCGAAAAGCACGAACATTCCTTTTATGACCCTTAAATCACAACAAATACACCAGATCTAGAATACACGAAATTCACGTATTAGCCCAAAAGAGAAATAAAAAGGCATCCTCCCTTATTTTCCTGTGTGTCCTTTCCTCAATAACACTGTTGGCAGAGTGTTAGCTTATGGACCTCCCATAGACCAGGAATTGATCCAAAATGGAAGTTTTTCCTCTGGTTTTTATGGGCAAATAAAGTATCAATCTACAATCATTTTTACACACAATTAACGGCTACTTCCCAGTGCTCTCCTCAGTGAGTGGTTTTACAGAGGTGGTATGGCCTATTGGTCAAGGACAGGGGCTCTGAAGCTGGGCGCTCTGCCACTTGCTGGCTGTGCAACTCTGGAGACGTTACTTTACCTCTCTGGGCTTCAATTTCCCCATTTGGAAAACAGAGATAATAACAGTACCTACCTCACAGAGTTGTTACAAAGATTAAATGTAATATAGGTATAATACACAGAGTAAAATCTGGTTAAACCATAAGTGGTCAGTAAATAAAAGTAATTACAATTTGATATTTATGAACTAAAATTAGCCTATTGCAAAGGTTTACTGATGTTTCTAACTCCATATTGTTTTAAGAAGTCTGGCTATCACAAACTCCTGGGAACACTGCAAAGCCCCTATGATCTATGTATGACTTCCAGAAAGGCCTCTTTGGATCACTGGTGTTGTATGGGTTGTTTATGGTTATGTTATTTGTGCATTAATGAAAATGACTATAGAATTATGATTGTATTTTACTATTTTATTTTGTTTATGATTTTTGACACTCATTTGTTCCTTTCCAATCTTTTTACATCACTGAGTTGTTTTTCCTCTAGAAAGTGAGACTGGGGAGGCAGTGGGTCTTGAGGGTATTCTGCCACATCTAAATGGTCAGAGGTGAAAAAAGCAGTTTAAGAATTGCTGTTCCAGAGAGAAAGGAATGGAATCAACCACGCTTTAAGTCCACACACAGATCAGGGTTTGGAAGTCTGCCATGTTTTCAGCTCCCTAATCCCTCTCTAGGAGATCCCTTTTTTACTAAAAAAACTTCTACCACTTGGGTTGGCACATAGAAAGCACTCCAAAAATATTTGTTGAATGAACAGATGAAAAATGGTCATTGTGTTATTTATTATGGGCAAAACTTGGAAATAACCTATATGTCCAACAGGTGAATAGTTAAATAAATTATGGCATATCCACCAGATAGAAATTATGTAGCCATTAAAAATGACATTTACATAAGATTTTCAATAATATTGGAAAATTCACAAGAGACTGTGTTAAACAAAATAAAATGAAAGACAAAAGTCCCAGAAGGAAATATAACAGAACTGCAATGGTTATAAGTCAGGGGTACAATGTGTGATTCTATAACACATCACTTTTATAATAAAAGCTTTCTTTTTAAAAGAAAAGAAAATAAACTTAATTACTTAAACTGAGAGCTGGAAGACACTTAAAAAATACATTTGGTTTCTTCATAGGTCCTCAAGTTCTTTTAAACGTTAAAAGTATGCTAGTTGATGGATTTGTAACAACATGCACGGGACCAGTGTGTTTGCTGATAGGTTGTCAAGGAAAAAAGATAGGTTTGGTCTTTTATTTCTGTAGTACTATGCCTATCTCATCCTACAAACTGAAAAAAATTTAAATTACAAACAAAAAAGATGAAGAAAAAAATTTAATTCACGTGTTAACCTTCACATTGAAAGCACAGCTTTGCTTTTCTTGAAGCAAATTCTTTCCTTTTCTTTTTTTTGCTGAGGAAGATTAGCCCTGAGCTAACATCTGCGCCAGTCTTCCTCTATTTTGTATGTGGGTCACTGCCACAGCGTGGCTGATGAGTGGCGTAGGTCTGTGCCCAGGATCCGAACCTATGAACCTGGGGCCGCTGAAGCAGAGCACACTGAACTTAATCACTATGCCACAGGGCCAGCCCCCCTTTCCTTGTTCTTAATGATGAAGATAGATAGAGGTCCTTCCCAACAGTTCCTTAATCCAGTCTATTTCTAATGCATAACATCAACACCAAATTTATTGCAGATACTTTAAGCAGGACTTAGCAGCAAGTAAAGTGTCAAGACATCTATATGAAAAGAACCTGCACTTGTCTCGGGGAAACACAAACATAATGCTATGCTATGCAGAGACTGTACCTTGTGTGGCAGTGAAGTTAGAAGACGGTGTTGGTGTGATTATCCCAAAATTAAAGCCAGTCCTAGGGAATGAAAGAAGAGAAGTTAGAAAGGAACAAACCTCAGGCACAATATTGCCTTTTTAATATCACATTTTATAATTCACTCACACAATCTGCTCTCGAGGAATTTATAATCTAGAAGATAAACAGTAGAATAAAAGCACATTTCTCTGAAGCAATAAAGCCACTTCAAGATCTCCAAGCAGGGAGAGGCAATTTGTGGGTGAGGTAAGAAGGGAGTAGAGGTTGCAAAGGCCTTGGAAGGATGGCTGGCCTTTAAATGGCAGAGGTTTGGGTGGGGACCTATTCCAAGGAAAGCAAAGGAGTAGTAGTAGAAACGCACTAGGAATGTGCATGTGGGAATGGTGGTTAGAGCAGGTAGTCTGCCTAGTGAAAAAGACAAGACAGGTTGGATCCCTGTCTTATAACCCACCCCAAGGTCAAAGAGCATGTCAGGAAAGTTCCAGAATACTAAGGGAGAGGATGGACAGCATGGAATAGAAGCCACTGTCTCTATTGTTTTGACAGAACTCTTAGTTTTGGACTGGGAAAATTGGGTTCAAAAACTCTTGACTCCTTTTATCATCTCCTCTCTCCTTCTACACATTTTCTTTACACTGTGAGTAAAGACACCATAGCCAAAGAAGAAAATTCAGCCCAAGTATGTGGCATAGGCTATTCACTGAGATAAAAGCTCAAATATCAAATTTAAAACTATACAGTTTTAAAATATAAGGGACCAAGGATACCAAACATAGTAAGTAATGTAAGGATTTGGATTTTTTTTACCCATCATTGCCTTTTTCAAATGCACAAAGACCATCTAAGAAGATGTGTTAAATATCATATTTAAAAAAACCCCTCGTTCTTTGTCTCAATCTTGGTGAAGAAATTTTATCTAGTAGAGGTAAGCCATTGACCCAATGACCCAAACCTTTTCAGTTTATTTTAAAAGTGGGAAGAAGAGTATCAGTTCACAGGAGTAAACGTTATTAGCATTTGCAAAAGATGCAATAACTCCTGGCACTGACCCACTCTTTAAAATTTGCTCCAAATTATCTTTGAAAAGTATAAAACATAATGATTTACAGTAAAGAAAAAATAATATATAATTTCCCCCCTCAAATTCTATTCTAACACCCTCTGTTCTCTTAACGTTTAGGTTGCAGATGCTCAAGAAACATATTAATTTAGGGAAAAGAGATTGTGATTAATATGATTCCAGTTACAAAAGCATAAACTGAAAGAGCTTAAGAGGTTTTTCTAATGGAAACGAATGCACAACCCTTCAATGGCAAAAAATCTTTGGACGGCTTTTTATTTCAGTCACACAGAGTCTAACTCCACCCCCAAAGAGAGAGGATCTTTGGCAATTTGCACAGGTTTCACCATGAGTACTTGTAGCACAGAGAACAGGCACTCTCCCTCCAAGGTTAATAAATGCTCCCCTTGGAATGAGGGTTCAAGACTCTCTCGTTTTTAAAAATGACTCAACTTTACAAGTACAGCCACATCACTTTTTATTTATTTATTTATTTATTTATTTATTTTTTGTGGGGAAGACCAGCCCTGAGCTAACATCTGTTGCCAATCCTCCCCTTTTTTTTGCTGAGGAAGACTGGCCCTGGGCTAACATCCGTGCTCATCTTCCTCCACTTTATATGGGACGCCGCCACGGCATGGCTGACAAGCAGTGCATCAGCGGGCGCCCGGGATCCGAACTCGCGAACCCCGGGCTGCCAAGCGCGGACTAAACCGCTGCGCCACCGGGCGGCCCCTCCACATCACTTTTTAAAAAATGAAACAGGAACAGATTTCCCCACATCTGTATTAAACGCAAATTTTCAAACAGCTACTGTCTTTCATCACCTCCTCTCCGAAGTTTAGTATATTGACCTCTCAGTGAAGTAAAAGCCAATCCAAATGTCATCTAGCCCCCAGATGATGTCAGAATGAAAACATCTCAGTGTGATAAACTAGATCAACTACAGAATTTGACACAGACCCACTACTCAAAGAAAATGAGGCTTATCCTAAAAAACAAAACAAATAAACAAACATGTAATAACACATGTATAAACTGGAATCGAACAGGGGAAATAGATTTACATTAGGATGTGAAGCTACTGCCACTATTATCAGACGTATTATTGCAGCGATAAGAACTCTGAATTCACGTACAGTTAATAAGCATACAAATAGACCTACTGATTTTAAGATTTGGGGAAGCTATCTATAAGGTTGCTGGCCATCTGCCACAAAATTTAAGTTCATTACTGACCCTGATGGAGAAAATGGGAAAGGCTTGCTGAACTGCCCAACAGCAGATGATAGTGTAGAAGTCATAGCTGTTTCAATCTTGGTTGCCCCCGGCCCTGAAATTATGGGAAAAAATAAGAACATTACAAAACATTAGTTAGAAACACCATTCCAATTGGTAATTCTCTGCAGCACCGTCCATGTGGTGCCTGTTAGAATGCAGCTCCACGTCTGCGGGCCTCATGTGCATTCTATGACAAGTCAGCAGCCAAGCAGGGAGAGCATGTTCCCTAACTCATGTTCCAGGTGAGCTGCTCTTTGGCTCTGTCAATGTTAATTCCAAAACAAGACATGCCATACTCTCCTCTCCAGAAAAGATATAAAAATAATTCTACTGCAGTTTAAAGCTTTAAAAGTAGATTTATAATTATGGAAAAGTAATATATACTGAATGGAAAAAAAACCCAAGAGAAATAGGTTAATATGCTAAATATCTTTGAGTAGTGACTTCAAGGCTATTTGCTTTCTTCCTATGTTTCTGTAATCTCCATAGATTTTTTGTATTTAACAAATAACAGTTTTCTTTTAAATCACAGAGGTAATACACAATTGCTGTTAGATAGAGAAGTGTAGAACGTTAAAAATGCAACCCATCCTCCTCCCCACATTCAATTTCAGTGTAACTACTTATTCATAGTTTGGGGTATTATCTTCAGTCTTCCCCCTATTGCTCTACTTTTAAAAAGGGGAGGGGAACGGGAAAATTACATTTAAAAAGCTCAAATCAACCCACACCAAACAATAAGAAAAAGTACCTTCTCTTTAAATGAGTGCGGGGCAAATATCAGTAAAACTATTTGAAAACTACTATAATACAATGTGGTGTATACAAGAATGCTTAATGCAGCCTTGCTTATAATCTTGAAAAATGAGAAAGAATTGAAACTATCAGAAGAGTGTTGGTAAAACTTGCTGCAACTATACAATGAAGTCCTAGGCCGCCATTAAAATGGGTGAGGGAGAGTTGTATCAGACCTGAAAAGATGAACAGGATACTTATTGTAAAGGGGTGGGGGGAGAAGGGGAAACATTACAAATCAATATATACAGGATATGCCTACTTATTTTAAAAAGCAACACTGAAGTAACCTCAAGAGATACACATCAAATCGTTAAGGGTTGTTATCTTTGGAACTTGTAAGGCAGCTTTCACTTTCTACAGTATATCTCTCTACACCATAGACCTTTTTGTGGACCTATAATAGTTTTATAATCAGAAAAACAATGAAGGTATTGCCATTATTAATTAAAAAGAGAACTATTCTATAGAGGTTTCAGAAATGCTTTTTTAAAAATTTTTTTGGTGAGGAAGATTGGCTCTGAGCTAACATCCATTGCCCATCTTCCTCTTTTTGCTGAGGAAGATTAGTCCTGAGCTAACATCTGTGCCCATCTTCCTCTATTTTTTTGTATGTGGGACTCTGCCACAGCATGGCTTGATGAGCAGGGCATAGGTCCACACCTGGGATCTGAACCTGTGAACCCCAGGCCACTGAAGCGGAGCGCATGAACTTAACCACTATGCCACCGGGCCAGCTCCCCCCTGCTCTTTTTTTTAAAAGAAACTTTTTGTCAACTCTTAAATTGTATTTTTCAGGGAAATTTTCCTACCCAAAAAAAGTCCTTTTCTTTTGATTATTCAGCAAGTGAAAACAGAAGTAAATACTTAGCAATGAGAGAGAATATTTCACAGTCATCACTAAATGATGAATCTCAGAAACTTCTTTGCAAGTCATGCTAACTGCATAAGACACTCATAAAGTAAAGTCCCTTAGATTTCCTTGATTCTTAACTTCAGGAGTGACAAAAACCTTGCCAATTAAGTCCTTGAAAGACTAGGATATGTGATCTTTCAAAAACTTTTTCTAAAATATTAGCCAGAAATGGAAACAAATTTCTTAATTTGAATCCTAAACAATTCAAAAGTCTTTGACAATTCCACTACATTTTTCCTTTTAACATAAAGCTTTAGATGCCAGTCAAGAAGTGCTATATACCTCTTTCTCATGTAAGGCTTATATAACAACTGTAGTTCTGCATTAATCCAAATTCTAGAACACAACTTTGGCTTACACAATGGTTTTCTTCTGAGTGCAAAGGTTATTTACTGAAGATAAACTCAATATCCAACCAGAAAGCTTTTGATTACACAGAAAGTTACAATGATTGATGACTGAGTAGAGACTATGGAAAGCAGGCTGCTAATGTGTTAAGTTCAGCATCTCTAACAGAATGAGCTTGAAGACCCACTTGAGAGCAAGAATCAAAATAAAGGCCACAGTCCCGAGTGTGGTGAAAACGCAGGATTGCAGGCAGCACAAGACCCATGAAGCAGGAAGTAACACATGCCAAACATAAGTGGCTTATAAAAAAGCAGCCAACAAAAGGGGATGCTGAGGAAGACTCCATCAAAATTAGGCTATACACAAAAGCATGTTCCTGCTTCAAGGTGGCTTGGGCAATGGGGATGCCTGGTCAAAGCACTTATGGTGACTGTAAAAACTAATTTTAGTTAAGAATAATTATGCTTGAGCAAGTGTTGGAAGTATGTGAAGCCATACGATGTTTTAATATTGACATTATAACTATTCTGAGATCTTATATTGTAACAGATATTTACATTTTACCTTCTGCATTTTACTGCTTTTGAATTGTCATTGCGAGCCAAAAGAATTTTTCATTCCTTTTAGTAAAAGAAATAGAGAGTTTGATGTTCCAATCCACTCTTCTCTAAACTTTATCATCCAGCAAGGCAGGTGAAGACACTTTTGCTCCTTTTTAGGAAAAACATTTAAAGGTAGGTTCTCTCCTATTGCTTTCAAATTTCAGAAGTCTACAGAGCTGCTGAAGGGCTCACTAACTTCCTGGAGATTCTTCATCAACTGAGACTTTTTGAATATCTCTTTACTTGATTTCCTATGTTAGCTGCTTTTGTGATCTAGAACAATAAACTCTATGGTGGACCATTTCTTTCACCTTTATTTACCCGAAGACAAAAATGCAAACTGACCTGAAGCTTTATCACCAGATGACAACTCACTGGATGCTGGTGTGGGCCCAGACAGCTTTAGGGAATTTATCAGCGATCCCTGTAACAGAACACAAGCAAAATGTATATATGAAACCACTAACCATCCTTGGGAATAAAGGAACATGTAAAATGATAACATAATTTAAAATAAGCAAGCATAAACACCTTTTTAGTTTATTTTTTTAAACTTTCAATTTAAGTCAATGTATTTAAGTGCTTACCATGTGCAAGAGATCCTATCAGAAGATGGAAACAGTAATATTCTGCAAGCTCCAAGAAAGCAGAGTCATGCCTGTCTAGCTCGTGGCTATTTTCTCAGTGCCTAGCACAGCGCTTGGCACATAAAAGGCACTGGAGTATTTGGTGGACAAACGAGTAAAGAAGTAAATGGATAAAATGGGTTCTGGCTCTCAATAAATTTATGATAAGGTTAAAAAGCAAAACTGCTCGACTGATCCATCTCCGGTCTTCGTTCCTTTACTCTTGTTATGATTCATGCCTTACCGTGTGTCCTCCATGGTGAACATGGAAACCTCCAGAAGAGTTGCCCAAACACTAAATGCTTAAATGCCATTTTAAGTCACAGCAGACTTAGGAACAGAGAGCCATGTTTGAGAATTCACAGTAGGCAAGTTCTGATGTTCACTCTCAAACACAATCTAAAATTACTTTTCTCAGAGACAGACAGAAGAGTAGCAGAGAAACCAGGTTTTCTTAGGGAAGTTTCAGAGATAGCTTGATCTACCTTTCAGTCATCTCCTATTATTTTCTTCTGGATTGTTTAACTGTTTACAATAAAACTTCTTTTTGTAAGAGACAATGTTTATCAGGGAAAAGCCTGAAAGCAGACATAACAAACATCACTGACTACACAAGCTCTGAAAAACAAGAGACTGCAGGAGAAAGCAAGAGAATCTCTCCCCCAGACACTGATGCTGAAAGGTACAGGAAAAAGGCAATGGACAGGAAGACGGCAGAGGACTTGGGTTCCAGCTCTGGTTCCACCACTTATGTGTAAGCTCGCGTTAGTCACTTGAGCATCGGCTTCTTCATTAGTGAAACATATCTAAACACTTGTCTTGCCCTGTTTATGGCACATGGTTGTTGTATGGGTCAACTAAGATAGTGTTAAACTGCAAACCCAAATACCCCATACAAATGTAAGGAGTTAGAATTACAACCCAAGATTGCTACATGGAGAATGTCAAATGGCCTGTGAAGACAATATCAGGTCCTGACTGAGCTACTATGTCAAGACTGGCATAAATTGTGGGGAAAAGATCACGTGTCTTTGTCAGACTCATAGTTTATTTAAACAAAATGAAAACCTAAAACAGTATTGTCTTCAGTTACAAAGACAGTCACCGCATGACTGTTACAAAGCAAAAATCATTGAGTTACCTGCTTAGCTTGGTTAGCAGCCACTGGGGTCAACACTGGGTGAGGTGTTTTGGCTGTAGAGTATGGCACCGAAGAACTGAAAAACACAAGGCAGACACTCCAGAGAAAGGCAGGATTGGGAGAAAAGCACATTTGTCCTTGAGCCAACCTCCTGTCCAATAAATAATACCAATTTAGGGTAGACTATAGATGTCTGGGACCCTAACCAAAGTCATCTGACATTTTTCTGATCGAAGAATAAAGTGTTTAAACCAAATTTGGGTCTTTAGCACTGCTTTAGTCAAAACAGTGACTTTTAAACTTATTTTCTTCCTCCAATTCTAAGAAAAAAAAGTTTTAATCTTCAGAAATAGATCTTTCTTCTCTGATCTGGAAAGTAAGCCCTTTCCAACTCCTCGCCCCCCATGCCCACCCCCAGTTTCAGACTACATGGGGAATTCCTGATTCTCTTTTCCAAGCCCGAGAAAATGTTCAATAGGATCTATGGGATGCATACAATCTGCTGCCTAAGTGGCTCAAAGGTGTTACTCAAAGAAGAGATCTCAGCTTCTCACAGCAACTGTGCCCAAGAGCCCAGCGCTCACTAGGTTGGCATACAAGAGACTCAAATGTACCACTGTTCCGTTTCCAGCCTGCACCTTCGCTATAGTATAAAAAAGCACATCCACCCTCTGCAGAAAGAGCTCTCACCGTCTTTTGTTAACTCTGAACATGGTATGCAGGGAACTGTTATTGCAATAATTGCTTAGTGTTAATAGGCGAGAAAAAAAAAATCACCTCTTTAATGCAATCACAGCCGAAAGCTCTACTCTTGGCTCCTGGGAACTATTTTTTCAATCACTTTATCTGTGCTCAGTCCAGAGCCACTTTGACTGGTATGTATAGCAGCAGTAGCTGTAGGATCTGGTTTTATTTTTCAGAACTCCCCCTAGATTTAGGGAGGATTAATATTTTTCCATCAAAAAATTAACTTGGAAGAGGAAGGACAAAAATAAGCTCATGCCTCATAGGAGAAAATTATCAAATAATTTCACAATCTTACAAGCACCTCAGGATTCTCTGCTGGAATAACACAGGAACCTTCCCAAACAAACTTTATTAGACTGAGAGAAAAGAAAAAATGGTGTCTTCTCAATGAAGCAACCCCTCCTTTATTTTTCAACTGAAGACAGAAGAAGCTATAAAAGTACGGCTCTCTCAAAAGACAAATCCGTTCCCCCGAGATGTTCTACCAAGCAGGTACACAGGTACAGCGCTCCCCCCCTCACCTCTGCCGAATCTCCAACAGAAAAAAGGAATGTGTGAGAGAGACTGCTGGGACTGAGAAATCCCTGGGCAGACAAAGCACACTGGGGTAGAGAAATGGTTTGAGCTTAAGAGAATCACAAGGGAAATGGAAATCTTTCATGCTTTCTCAAAGACCAGCAAAAAAGAAACTAGAAATAAAAATAAAAGCAGCAACTTATCCAATTTTAGAACATTTTTTACACCCCAAATTTAGTTATGACATGATGGTAAATTGAATCACGCATGAAGCACACCGTGTATAATTATTGTTCTATTTACTTGTGATAATGCTATAAATCTCTTGAGCATCCTAAATCCCTAAACACACAAAATTAGGATTCACAGTATGTACACACCAGGACATGTGACAACCCTGCAGAGAAATGCTGTTCAGCACAATCAGTATCAGATCAACTAACCAGATCAGATCCACTATGACACAAGAGGGCAAAGAGAAGAGAAGAGTATACTACCAAATAAACATGTTCACACATTTGTGCATGATCATGAACCAAAACAATGGAAATCCACAGCTAGAAATGTTCAAGAGAAGATGGAAAAGCCAAATTCATAATTATCATATTTTGGATGACTTTCTAGCAATACAAACCTGAAAGAGATCATCAGAAATTCATCTGACATACTCTGTTCTACAACTGAAAACAGAAATCCAAGGACCACGAGTAGAAAATGGCACTGCAACAGTGCTCCAAAGAGACATATACTCATGTGTGAGTCTACAAATGACATTTACATTACTGGCAACACTAGCAGGCTGCTTTAGAAATGAGTAATGAAGTCACAGAGGTCACTAAGAGTAGTAAAATTAGGTTCCTGGAGAAAAACAATTCCAACAGAACCTAAGTTCTCTGACTCTCCATTACCCAGACCACTCTGATAAAAATCAATAAACAACTGTAGGTGACAATATGAAATATGATAAACACGGAAAAATGTCACAACAAATCTGTTTCAAACACTGCCTTGAACACAGAAGAGTCATTTTTTCCTCTGTTTTTTGCCACATCTTGCCTATCAGCACTACCTGCTGACATAGGCAGACTAATGCACACATGTTCCAGGGATGTTTACTCTACACACAATCATACAATTGAGTTAAGAGTGTGAAGCATTAAAACGTTGCCCAGGCCCTTTCTTGGTGGTACCTTAAACTTTAATCAACTTTAACAAGGTAAAAGTTCATACTATTCCTGTGAAAGGGGCCAACTACTCATTCTTTTATCCATGTCAACATTTTAAAAGGCTTAAAAAACAAGAGACCTGCTTCTGTTTTATTTTGGTAAATCTGAATCATTATCACATATATCTTTTTATATTTTCATATTTGACACAGTGAATCTAAACTGTGAAAGCTACTGAAGTTAACTATTTAATGAACTATGAATTTTTTGGTAATAATTGAAAGGTGAGGCAAGTAAGGAGACAGGACTATTTATCAAGAGCAATTTAAGAAACAAAAAAATCAGGAGAGAAACAGAAGTAATAGAAGATGAAAACAAAAGCTATCAGTTCATTTTTTCACCTATCAGATTGGCAGTAACCTTAAAGTTTGACAACAAATTTGATAATCTTGGCAAAGATAGGGGGAACCAGATAGTCATATACTGCTTGTAGGAAGATAACTGATACAACCTTCATTCACAGAAATTTGGCAACAATTACCAAAATTATATATATGCATATGTGTATATACACACACATATATGGATACTCCTTTGGTTCAGCAGTTCCGTATTTGAGAATTTATCCGACAGATAGAGCTGCAAGTGTACAAAATGATCTATGTATCAAATTATTCATTTTAGCATTGTTGGTAACAATTCAAGAGGAGCATCCTCAAATGTCAGTCAATAGAGAAAAAAGTTATTAGTTCATTTTTAGGAGTTTCTTACGTCCATCAATGGAGATTATAACTGCCACCTGTTGCCTCCATTGGCAAATTTTATTCTTTGAAGACTTTGAAGACTCTTTGAAGAATATTTTCCAACATATCACCTAAAAAGTCCACTAAATCAAACTGCAGTTCCTGCATGAACATCTAGATGTCAAATAAGTTAATTGGAACCACACTAGAACTTTGAAAAAGACCTATGTTATATATGAAAACAGGATTCTATTAAGAATTTATAATGACATGGAAAATGTTAACAATTAAGTTTCACAACTAAGCTGAAAAAGGAGGTTACACAGCAGCATGTATTCAAATTTTACCTTTAAAAAATAATTTTTCATAGAATAAAGATAAATAAACATGTAAATAGCTATTAAACACTTGTGTTGGGAATATATGTGATTTTAATTTTGTTCTTTTTAATTATCTGTTTTTTATAATGTCTACAATGAACATTTGTAGTAAGAAAAATAAAAGGATGAAAGTTTTTCAAGATTATAGTCATTACTGCAGTTGTTATTTTTAAAGTGGGGCAACATCTTGAAGGCATTGAAAAAAAACCTGTCAACCTAGAATTCTTTACTCGGTGAAAATATCTTTCAAAAACAAAGGTGAAATAAAGACTTTGGCAGACACACAAAAGCTGAAAGAATTCAGATCTACACCTGAAGAAATGTTAAAGAAGTCCTTCAAGCTGAAGGAAAATCATACCAGATGGAAACCTGGGATTAAACAAAGGAATGAAAAACACCAGAAATGATAACTATATGGATGAGCAAAAGATGTTTTTCTTCTTATTTCACTCTGTTTAAAAGATAATCAACTCTTTATAACAATGTATCATGGGGTTTATAACACAGGTAGAAGTAAAATGTACACAATAGCAAAAAGGCAGGGAGGGGAGAAATAGAAGAATACTGTTACAAGATTCTTACACTATATTTTAGTTGTACAATATCACTTGAAGATAGACTGTTATAAGTTAAAGATGTATACTATAAACCCTAATGCAACCACTTAAATAACACACAGAGTTATAGCTAATAAGCCAACAAAAAAGATAAAATAGAATCATAAAAAATAACCCAAAAGAATGCAGAAAAAGACAAAAAATGGAACAAAGAACAAATGGGATAAATAGGAACAAATGGGATAAATTTAATCCCCCATATGCAATTGGTACATTAAAACCAAAACACGTTAATAATCACATTAAATGTAAATGATCTAAGCACTCCAGTTAAAAATCATAGATTGTTAGACTGGATAGAAAAGCAAAGACCCAACTATATGCTGTCTACAAGAAATCCATTTAAATATAAAGACACAAAATAGATTCAAAATAAAAGGATGGAAAAAAGATATACCACACTAGCACTAAACAAAGAAAACTGGATTGGCTACATTAATATAGGAGAAAGTAGATTTCAGAGCAATCAATCTCACCAGGGATAAAGAGGGTCATTTTGTAATGATAACCAGGTCATTTCCTTAAAAGAATGTAACAATCATAAACATTTATGCAACTAAGAACAGTACTTCAACATGAAGCAAAAACTGATAGACCTGCAAGGAAAATAAGCAAATCCACAACTATAGTTGAAAATAGCAACACCACTCTCAATAACTGATGGAACAAGTGGACAGAAAATCATTAAGAGGACAGCAGACTTGAACAACACTATTAACCACCTTCATTTAATTGACATTTATAGAACACTCTAATCAACAAGAGCAGAACACATGTTCTTTTGAAGTGCACATGGAACATTTACCAAGATGACTGATATTCTAGGTTAGGAGTGGGCAAGCTACAGACCAAGGGTTAGCTGCCTGTTTTTGTAAAGTTTTATGGTAATACAGCCATGCCTATTCATTTACATATTGTCTATGGCTGCATTCAAGCTACAGTGGCAGAATTGAGTGGTTGAGACAGAGACCAAATGTCCCACAAGCCTAAAATATTTACTATATGGCCCTTTAAGAATAATCTTGCTGATCCTAGTTCTGGGCCATAAAAAAAGTCTCAATAAATCGAAGGAATTCAAGTCATACAAAGCATGTTCTCTGGCCACAACAGACTTAAATTAAAAATCAATAACAAAAAGACATTTAGAAAATGTTCAATTATTTCTAAATAATACACTTTAAAATAAACCCATAGGTATATTGAAAAAGCAAAAGATAAATTCAAAAGTATTTTGAACTGAATGAAAATGAAAACATAACATATTCAAAATATGTGGCATGTAGCCAAAGCAAGTCTCAGAGGGAAATTTATAGCACCAAATGCCTATATAGAAAAAAATGGTCTCAAATACCTTAAGAAATTAGAAAAAGAAGAGTAAATAAACCCAAAGCAAACAGAAAAATACAATAATAAAGATCAAGTAGAAAATTAATAGGAAAAAAAAAATCAATGAAACCAAAAGCTGGTTCTTTGAGACCAATAAAATTGATAAACCTCTACCTAGGTGGATCAGGAAAAAAAAAGAGAGACCAATTACCACTAACAGGGAAGAGGGAAGTGAAATCATTGTGAATTCTACAAACATTAAAAGGATAAAATAACCAGGGACTATTACGAAAAACTTCATGCCAGTAAATTCGACAACTCAAATGAAACGGACAAATTTCTTGAAAAACACAAACTACCAAAGTTCACTCAACAAGCAGATAAGCTGAATAGTCCTATATCTACTAAAGAAACTGAAAATTCCAAGCCCAGATGGCTTCACTAGTGAATTCTACCAAACATTTAAGGATGAAATAATAACAATACATAAACTTTTTCGAGAAATTGAAGAGGAAGGAATACTTCCCAACTTCTATAAGGCCAGCATTATTCTGATACCAAAACAGAATAAAGATATCACAGGAAAAGAAAATCTACAGACCAATATCCCTCTTTAAGAGAGATCCAAAAATTCTTAACAAAATTTTAGCATATTGAATCCAACCATATATAAAAAGGGCAATGCATCATTACCAAAGATGGGTTTAACATTCAAAAACCAATCAATGTGACGAGGGTACCAAGACAATTCAATGGAGAAAAAGAGTCTTTTCAACAAATCGTGCTGAGACAACTGATTATCCACATGCAAAATAATGAAGCTGGACCACAATGTCACCTTATTTACAAAAATTAACTCAAAATGGATCAAAGACCTAAATGTAAGAACTAAAACGATATAAAATTTAGAAAAAACATAAGTGTAAATCTTTATGACCTTGGATTAAGCAATGGTTTCTTAAATGTGACACCTAAAGCACAAGCAACAAAAGGGAAAAATAAACTGAATTTCATAAAAATTAAAAACTTTTGTATTTCAAAAGACACTATCAAGAAAGTGAAAAACCAACCAAAGAACAGGAGAACATATTTGCAAATCAAATATCTGATAAGGGATCTGAATCTAGATTATATAAAGAATCTTACACCTTAACAATTAAGATAAATAACTCAATAAAAAAATGGGCAAAGGACCTAAATAGACATTTCCCCAAAGAAGATATACAAGTGGCCAATAAGCACATGAATGGATGCCTAACATCATTAGCCATTAGGGAAATATATATAAAAACCACAATAAGATACCATTTAACGCCCACTAGGTTGGCTGTAATCAAAAACATAGACAATAACAAACATAACAATAACAGACAAATTGGTGAGGATGTGGAGAAAGTGGAACTCTCATACATTGCTGACGGGAGTGTAAAACTGTGTAGCTGCTTTGGAAAACAGTTTGAACTATGTTTAGCTCAAAAAGCTAAACAGAATTACCAAATGATCTAGCAATTCTACTACTAAAATGTTATCCAAAATAACTGAAAGCAGGGTCTCAAACAGATCCTTGTATACCAGTGTTCACTGCAGCATTATTCATAATAGCCAAGAGGGAAAAATACTCAAATGTCCATCGACAGATGAATGGACAAGTAAAATAGGGTACACACATGTGAAGGAGTATTATTCAGCCATAAAAGGAATGAAATTCTGACACATGCTACAACATGGATGAATCTTGAAAATTCCAGTGAAACAAGCCAGACACAAAAGGAGGGAAGGGAGAGTGGAGAGTTATTGCTTAATTGGCACAGTTTCTATTCAGGATAATGAAAAAGTTCTGGAAATAAACAGTGGTGAGTGTTACACAACATTGCAAATGTACTTAAGGTCACTGAATTGTACATTTAAAAATGGCTAAAATGGTAGATTTTGTTATATATATATTTTCCACAATAAAAAAAGCAAAAAAAGCTTCCTAACTGTTCTCCCCATTTCTACCATTCCCCACTCCAGCCTTTTTTTTGTGTGTGTGAGGAAGACCAGCCCTGAGCTAACATCCGTCGCCAATCCTCCTTTTGTGCTGAGGAAGACTGGCCCTGGGCTAACATCTGTGCCCGTCTTCCCCTACTTTATATGGGACGCCGCCACAGCATGGCTTGACAAGTGGTGCCTCTGCCCACGCCGGGGATCCAAACCCGCAAACTCTGGGCTGCTGAAGTGGAGCGCGCGAACTTAACTGCAACACCACCAGGCCGGCCCCGATACAGCCGTTTTGATCTAGTCTCAATATAAGACCCAGAAGCTTCCTGGTTTACACAACTATTTGCGTTTATCAAAGCTCACAGAATTTTACAGTAAAAAAAAAAAAAAAAAAAGGTGAATTTTACTATATGTAAATTATGCCTCAATTTTTTTTAAAATTGCTGAAGTTAAAAAAACAACAAAACACGTAAATCAGATCAGGTTACTCGACTGCTCAAAAACATCCAGCGGTCAGCTAGGTCTGGCCAAAGCTTACGAGATGTTACATGACATGCACCCCCACCCCAGCCCCACTCCCTGACCGCATCTCCTGGTGCGCTCTCTCTCACTCCAGCTACCAGGGGCCGCCTGGCTCTTTCTTGAACCTGCCAGACACGCTCCCACTACAGACCCTGTGCTTGGTGCTGTCTTCCTTAGGATATTCCCGAGACCTGCTCTCTGGCCTTTTGGCCTTTACTCAAATGTCAAGTGTCAAAAGCTACTGAAAGGCAGAATATTACATAAGACAGGAAAATCCACCTCAATGGTGCAAGAAACATGGTCTGGTATTTCTGAGATATTTTAGCCATTAATCGTGTTTGAGAAGCACCTTCCCTGGCTACTTTATTTAAAATTGCAACCCACGCCCAGACAACAGTCCCTAAATGCCTCCCCGACTTTAGTTTTCTCCATCATACCTATCACTATCTAGAATATCATATATTTAACTTATTTACTTCACTTATTGTTTCTCTCTGTGACCAGAGCAGGGTTGTTAGTTTTTTGGGTAGGGGGTGACGGGGGGGAAGGGGTCTGTTTTCTTACCTGTTTACTCCCCGCACCTAGAACAGTGTGTGGCACACAGAAAGTGCTCACTGAATACTGTTGAAAGAATGAATAGATGAAATGCCAAAATTTCTGAAAGTATTTATGTGTCTGGTGTGTTTTGGTAAAAAAAAAACCCAGATAAACCATTTCTAACCTCATTCACCCCACTTTCTTCATACTCCACTTCCTGCCAGGTCTCCAGTCATACTGGCCTTCTTTCAACTTTGCCTCAAACACACTCTGCCCTTTCCCAGGTCTGGGCTTTCACACATCCTGCATCCTCTGTCCAGAACACTCTTCTCTCCACTCTTTGCTTAGCAACTTCTGGTTACTGTTCGACTTTCAGCTAAACCATCTTTTCCTTACTAACCTCCTTGTCAATCCCAGACTCCATCACACTGCCTCATTATAGGCTTTCTTAGCAATTGTACTTCTCCCTCACTGAACTGCAGTCAAATAACTGTTCATGTAATTTGTAGTTTAGTGGCTGTCTTCCTGCTAAAACAGAAGCACTGTGAAAGCAGGGACTTGGGATGTCTTATTCACTACTATATCCGTAACACACCAGTATTGTGCTCACAGTAGATGCCCTGTAAGAATCTGCTGAATCACGTGATTGAGCACTGGAGAGGAGTCTGAATAGCCATGGGTTTGCTCCAGATAAATCTTCTTCCTTAAAACAGGATGGTTAGTCAATGAATATAACGGATGAAGCCAATGAACGTAAGATACACCAATGGCAGAAATATGTAAGCTCATCTTATAACAAATCTTCTATAAGATACTACTCAGAAAAAGTTAAATGCGAAATTAAATACTCAAAATACACTTAGGAAACTACTGCTTAACAGAATCTGAAAGCAATTTTATAATGAACACATATTTTCCTCTCAAGTTTTCTTATTGGGGGAGGCGGTAGATACCAATTTCCATTTATCAATTATGTTTAGCGTTTACCTATTATTCAATAAATAGTTATTAAAAAAGATACTCCAGGCACCATGCTGGGCATACAAGTTAAATAACTGTACCAGAGTCCACTTCTGTGGGAAAAGAGAAAGTTTCTTCAACATTCCTTTTTAACTTTTGTGTCTATTTTTCTTAACTCAGAAAAAAGGGCAAACTCAGAACTGCACCTCTAATGAAGCCCTTATCAAACATCAACTCAGATGAGTCATCTGAGAGAAACAAAGCTTGAGGAAAGGTAAAGTGAAATCACCAAGAGGCACTTCTCACACATGGTTAATGGCTAAAATATCTCAGAAATACCAGACCATATTTCTTTCACCATTAAGCTGGATTTTCCTGTCTTATGCAATATTCTGCCTTCAGCGGCTTTTCTTTGCCTTCCCTACGCTAGGAATCTGGCTACAATCCCCAAACTTTAATGCATAGTTCTTTCCCTTGAGAAGTTCGCGACAACCACAAATGCCATCTTGGTCTAAACAGCATACCAAAGCTCCAAGGTCACTACAAGATAGGAAAGTGGGTAGGCTTGGTTTTGGCTGTTAGTATGGCCCTGAGATAACTAAGAAATTCCTGGAACAGGCAGTGTTGATAAATGGACCAATGTGGAAAAAAGAGAAGGCCAGGAGACTAGTGAAGCAGGGCCACTCGATAAAGCCAAAGCAGAACACTGAGCAGGCCTGCTCTGTGGGGGTGGCAGAGAGCAGCCACAACATGGAAAAACCACAGGGTCTGTGCCTGCTCTTCTTGCAGCTGAACTAATCATGGGCACCAGACATTAACTTCCTGAGTGACACTGGTCCTCACAAGCCCTACATTCAAACTGAGAAATGTCCCTCAACTCTTCCCCATGCCAAAGGGGAGGCTGGGTTGGACTAAAGAGACCACAGCTACAAAATACACAGAACAACAGGGATCAGGCATATTCTAAGAACTGTGCTGTATAGTGGGTGGGAGTCAGTGCCTTGAATTCTAAACACAGATTCAGACTAAAGAAAAGTAAGCTCCAGCAACAACGATCCAGCTCTCAAATACGGCATGGACAGGAAGCTGGAAGTCTCCAAAGCTGCTGCCTTTTAAGATTGTTTTTTCATACAAAAGGCAAAAGAAATTTGAAAGAACAGAAATGCCTGGAGAGAGGAAGTGAAGGAGGAGACTGTCAATCTCAAAAACACCACTGAGTTTTAAGAATCAACAGTCTGCATTAGAACTGAAACATCAACTCTGGAACCCAAAAAGTACTAAATAAAAAAAAACCCTACCCCTACACCTGACTTAATAACCCTAATGTATGCTACATGTAGACTTACTTGTGGCAAACAACACACTGAGTATATATCACCAACACAGAGTTTAAACATTTATGAGGCAACTCTTACTGGCAAGTTCAAGGAAACAATCTCCCAAAAGCCCACTTGTGTACTCAAGGTTAGCTGTCCACCCCTCTTATAACCTAAAGCTCTGCAGGAAAAACAGTCACTGTGACAGCAGCACTACTGCTCCCTGCAGGCAGTTCCTCGCTATTAAAGAATAATTCAATGGCTTAAACTGAAAAGTAATAACATACATACCTCATTGCTGCAGAGGGGGTTGTAGGATTATTCTTCAATTCCTGCACATTTACTACTTGAGGGACATTCTTCAAAGTTGATTCAGTCAAAGTACTTACAGCTATTTAAATAAAGAGAGGCATATTAATTGCAGTAAAGGATCAAAAATTCTAGCCATATATACAGGAACAACCAGGACACGAACTCAAGCAGAATGCAATCTTACTATATAAAGGAAATCTACTCTAGGTAGTTCTGCTGTACTGTGTTCAATGGACTCCTGCCTACTCCATTCATAAAGATTATGGGATAAGGCTTCATGCAATTTAATCAAATGTACTAGTTTACGGAAAAAGAATTTCCTGGCCAGCTTTTATAGAGCAGAGCTGAGATACCCTGCTACATTGTAGGCTCATCATGGAAAAGGGCAGAAAGAGCTAGAGGATCAGCAGTGTTCAGACTAAGGATTTCTGCCATCCATCCACCCGTTTATTCTTTCATGTGAGCTTATTATTGCCAGACTCTGTTAGATGCTGGGAATACAAAAAAAAGTCTAAAATATAGGTTCTTCTCTAAAGGAGTTCACGGCTCGGTGAGACAGAACCAATGAATAAAATGTGGAAAATGGAACTTGGACAAGGGGGAAGAGGCCAAGCGGCCTGGATCAAAGAATGTCAACGGGGACTGATTTGACACCAACTTATCTATCTTAGGTTTGTCAGCTTTCACATCTCTTTTTTTGTGTCTTATAATTTAAAACTGTATCCCAAGACTTAATGACATAATTAACTGTTAAGAAGGCCTGAGCAAAGCTCTTGGATCTCTCTAACTATATTTTTGGCAAAGTTGAAAGCTGTACCCTACGTAGAATGCTTTTATTCCCTCCTTCAGAGACATCTTGCCTGTGACCACACATATTTCATCTTTCACATTCAAAGGTGCCTACACCTTAGAAAATTTTGCTTCCAAAATGATAACAGAGATCACACCACCTCCTGCTGAGAGCGGAATAATCATAAATCCTGGCAGATTTTAAGTTTATAAATAATCAACTCAATCAGCTTGATTTGGGGCCTGTTCAGCACAATGCCAAGATTCTGCTTGGTCAAGTAATATTTAAAGAAAACATCAAAGAATTCTATTTTTTCAGAGGGCTCAAAGGTACTTTAAAAAGTTATCTTGTTCATCCTCTTTCATATCTATTTTAGATACCTTAATAAGCATTCTAATATTTGAACTTTTCTTAAGAAATCTTTTATTGCTGCATAATGGTAATTCCTTTTTGTTTAAATCAAACCACCACATCTTTTTATTTAGTCTTTTAAAAAGAACTGACTAGGGGGCTGGCCTGGTGGCGCAGCGGTTTAGTTCGCGCTTTGGCAGCCCAGGGTTCGCATCCTGGGTGCCCACCGATGCACTGCTTGTCAGCCATGCCGTGGCGGCCTCCCATATAAAGCAGAGGAAGATGGGTACAGATGTCAGCCCAGGGCCAGTCTTCCTCAGCAAAAAGAGGAGGATTGGTAACAGATGTTAGCTCAGGGCTGGTCTTCCTCACAAAAAAAAAGAGAACTGTCTAAATTGATATGTGTTCTAAGCAGTGATAAAGCTAAAAAATAGTTTTATTCAGCTAAAACAAAAATATTTATAGCAGACTTTCTCAACCTTGGCACTACTGACATTTTGGGGCTGGATAATCCTTTGTTGTAGGGGTGTCTTATGCATTTTAAGATTTTTTTTTTGCAGCATTCCTAGCCTCTACCCACTAAATGCCACCAACATTGCCAACTGTTGCGGGGGGGGGGGGGGGGGGCGGTGCGCAAAATAGCCTCTGGCTGAGAACCACTGGCTTGAACAAATTGGATAACTAGTGATAACTGAAGTCCTTAAGGCCAACTACCTAGAAATCCTGATGTAGAAATTTTGGATAGCCACAAACCAGTGACAAAATACAAGTGCTAATTAGCTCATTAAAGTTTCCATCTGTAAAGGTTAAATTTGCAATCTTAAGAAAGAGTTGTAATGCAATAGAAAGAGCACAGGTTGGAGTCCAGGTTCTACTACTTATTGGTCAGGTAACCTTCACCTCTCTGGACCTTACATGACTCAAAAGTAAAATGGGCACACTTATACTCACCTCACACGGTGGCTGGGATCCTTAAGAGACCATGAGACAATTCTCATGTTATCAGGTTATCTAATTGCAAAGATTAATTTTGGGCTTAAAGCAGACATTATTCAAAAGTAGGGAATAACAACTTCATCAAAAAAACAGTGATTTTCCACTTAACCAAATGTGGCAGATTTAATACCTCCCTTCAAAATGAAAAAGTTTCAGACTTAGTTTCTGCCTTCTTGGAATTCTCTCCCCAAAACAGGGAGAGGGCTGCCACATCAGTCTTCTCTTCTGAAGGTCAGCAAAGACAGTCTGCTGTTTCTTGGCACCTGCAGTCCTGGCCTGTGATTCAGACACTCATAGTCAGTCTCTGCACAGGTGTGGGGCGCAGTTTTTACCTGGCACCTGACTGGCCATCTGCCGTCTCAGAGCTGCAGCAGCAGCCGCCTGGGGTGCTGGGATGGTGTGGGAAGGACCAGGGGCACCATGCTTCACGGTTTTTGTTGCAAGCATTGTGCTGTCAGCCCCCTGAGGAATAATTTTGCTAGCAGATGGAGACACTGAAGGAAAAAGAAAAATTAAGTGAGAGAGTGGGTCAGAGAAGAGGAATACACAAAAGTTACAATGCCAAATTCTCCAGGTTAGGTTGCAGGGAAAATGCTAAGATTAAAAAACCTTAAGCATTAACATAGAAAAGTACCAGTTAACTGACAGGCTGGCACCTGTATCTTTTCAAAGATGCCACATGCAATCTGCCTGCCCACCTCTGCTAAAATACTTTACATGATCATCTCCTCTGATACTGATCAAGATATAACTTTTATGCCAATATAGATCAGTTCCCTGCTCTCCTCTTAAAAAATCTCTCCATTCCAGGACTGCACGCTCATGTTTGTTCTGTTAGAAGCCATGTCAGTGCAAAGTCCTGACACTCTGAACCAAAGGTGTGACAGCAAAATACATGTCACTTCAGTGAGCCAATACTGACAATGAGCATTGCAGCTGGCGAGTTTTAAGGCAGAATACGGCTACAAGTTGAGCTGAAATAAGCTAGGATTTGAAAGGCATGAGTGTGGCTGTTGCTTTATATGGACACAAACAGCCTCCTCCTTTTCCTCTTAATAAGACCTGTTTAAAAAAGCACAGGCTGGACTCAACCGGAAAGCTGTGACAGTGTGGACCCTCCAGAGCCTCTTCTTCCTCACAATGTCCTACTAACTACATTCAAAGGGAACACACCTCTTTTGAATTAGTCTCCTAATTTCTGGAATATTAGCAGAAATGAGCTGGAACCAACAACTTATTGCTGTGAAAGTATAAAACCCAGTTGCAATTCCTTCATGAGTTAGAAACCTAACAGGGAAAAACGTTTCCTGTTTCATTGTTTACTTACTTGAAGCTCCCATCACACCAGGTGAACCGTGGACCAGGTGAGATTTAGCGAAAGGAGCTGCCTGGGGCAAGAGACTGGGCTGGATGGAAGAAGTGCGAACCACCGGGGCATGCCGAGGGACCTGGACCACTGCCTCGTCATCTTTACAGGATGCCCGTGCATCTTCACTCTCCAAAGACTGCGAAATGGATGATGTGGAGCTGACTTCATCCAAGTCTTCATAATATCTCTGGGACAGGAAGGCTGACCGAGACAGGCTCGCTACAAAGCCCAAAATACAAGTTAGACAACTCAAAGCAAGTCCAAAGTTGTGTAATTTTCACTTCGATAGAGAAATATCCAATTTGTAAAACGATTTAATTATTACTTATTTTAAAGTGGAATCAGCTGTTGTCAAATATGAACAAAAGATGGTTTTGGGTCTTTGCTCTAGTGCGGCTTTGCAAAACTGAGCTGTGTAGGACAAGAACATTTTGACTGTCAAACAAAAAAATGTGAAGTGTGAGACTGAATGAATGCTGGTATAAAAGCAGGAGGCCTCAAGCCCTCAACAGAAGTTCTCACAGACAGAATAAGAACCTATCAGGAAAGTAACAGACAAGCTTCCATAGCAGAGTCAACAGTCAGGGCACTGCTGTCACTTTCCAACAATACACTTCTGAGAACAGGCCTAACACAAACTGGAAAAAACAGACGGTCCTCAGTCCTGACTGTCTCAAACATTTCCAGATAAATCTAATGATTCTTTTGAAACAGACAATTAGGTAAAAAAAAAAAATCACTGAAATTAATCCTGACCTTCTCCCGTTCCTTTCCTTCTATAAACTATGAAATAAGGCTTTCTGCCATTTTACTTTCTACCGTGAATTTCCAAATGCACGTTACTGCTTGTATACTGGAAAAACCAAATGAAAAAACCTAGCCCTTTTTCCTCCTCAAATTATTTAAAAGCGTTGCTAATAGTTGTCTCTCCTACAGGCACATCACTCTGCAAGATTTTATTTGTCACACATAAGTGTGACACAAGCAAATGCAAATGAAAACCAACACCATGTGCTAGGGCTGACGCCAGGGCTGCACTTCAATTTGGTAGTCACTAGCCATATGTGCTAGTTAAGTTAAAAATAATTAAAAGTAAATAAATGAAAACTTCAAATCCTCAGTTGCAGCTGCCACATTTTAAGAGCTCAATAGCCACATGTGGCTACTATATTAGCACAGATACAAAACATTTCTATCATTGCAGAAAGTTGTACAGGACAACACTGTACCAGACTATTTTGATACAAGTAAATATGGAGCAAGGTCACTTAGAAATTCCACCCATAAACCACCAAAGCTGTAAAACTGCAGTCAACATCTATTGAGAACTTACTTGGTGCCAGGTGCTGTACAAAGCATCTATATGCATTATCTCATTTAATCCTCACAATTATCCTATAAATTAGAAATTACTATTATCTGACTTTATGGTTAATGCCTAGAAAGGTTAAGTAATTTTCCCAAGGTCATGAAGTTGGTAAGTGGTAGTACCAAAATTCAAACCTGGCTGTATCGGACTTGAAGGACCACATTCTTAACAATACTCTGCCATATAAGACTGAATCCTGTGCGAGGCAGAATTTTGACCCCGTGACCTTTGCTCCTGGTGCCACACCCATGGTTATGCTATGTTAGAAGGTTATATTAGATGGCAAAAGAGATTTTGCAGACATAATTAAGGTTACTAATCAGTTAACAGAGAGGTTAGCCTGGATTGGGCCCAATGTAAAATCTCATGAGACCTCAAAGGCCAAGAAATGGAGCAAAAGACAAAGTCAGCGGTATGTGGCAGAAGGGGAAGTCAGAGATCTGAAGCACAAGAAGGACTCAAGGTGCTGTTGTTGGCATGCAGATAAAGGGGGCTGGGAGCACACATCAAGGAAACAAGGACTTCAGTCCTGCAGCTGCAAGAAACTGAATTCTGCCAACAACTCCCACGAGCTTAGAAGTGAAACCTTCCCCAGAGCCTTGAGATGAGAGCTCAGCCCAGCCAACACTTTGACTTCAGCCTGTGAACTCTGAGCAAAGACCCAGCTGAGCCACCTGGACTTCTGACCCACACAACTTTGAGATTATAAATAGGTGGTGTTTTAAGCCACTAAGTTTGTGATAATTCGTTATAGCATCCATAGAAAACAAATGCAAACCCCACACTCTCTTCAGGCCACACTACTCTCAATAATTTTTCTAAAATCCCACTCCTGAGAGTTAGTAGCAACAAAAAAGATGACTCAAGACTCATTACCTTCAAGAACTGAATAGAGAGAGAAACTGACATATGACTGTGTGACTTTCAAGGTCTGATATAACCTGTGGGTTTTCTCAGTTTCCTTTCTTATCCTTCTGATACCATTCATTGGCTTTGGGTGGAGGGAGGTCCATCAACTGAAAGTTGCAACAGCCACGCTCACTCGTAGAGGCCAGGAGCCTGGACTGCTCACTAACCCAATGGTGCTGCCTCCACAGTTGATAGGTGCTAATCCCTGCTGTGAGCAAGGATGCAGCTATCTTCCTGGCACTAGAAAGGGGGCCCCACTGAAACCAAAAGAATCTTATTCTGCTTAAATACTAGCTCAGATTAGGAAAGGCAGAAAGCCACATTAACATGGGGGGAAAAAAAAGGACAGAAATCATGATCATCTCTGTAGATGCAGCAAACCTCACAGCTATGGTGAACTGAAAGTGTTCTCTTTGAGATCAAGGAAAGGATGCCCAATCGCCACTTTTATTGGACTCTGCACTGGAGGTCCTAGCCAGTGAAATAAGTTAAGAAATATAAATAAAAGGACTGAAAAGGCAGAAACAAAAGTGTTAGTATCCATGGAGGATATAATTATTTCCATAGAAAGTCCAAGAAATAGCTATAGACATATTATTTGAATAAATGAGTTTAGTCAGGATACTGGATATGTCAAAAAACAAAAAATGTAATGTATTTCTATATACCACATCTAACATAAAGCAAAACATGAAATGAAACTTAAGAAAAAAAAACCCACCATTCTAAGAGCATCAAAAGTATTAAACTCTTAGGAATAAATCTAACGAAAGATTTGCATGTCTTTGATGCATAAGACATTAAGAAAAATTAATGACCTAAATAGTTTAGAAATTGAAAGATCAACACTGGGGGGCCAGCCCGGTGGCATAGTGGTTTAAGTTCGCGCATTCTGCTTCAGCAGCCCGGGGTTTGCTGGTTCGGATCCTGGGCGCGGACCTACTCACCACCTATTAAGCCATGCTAAGGTGGCATCCCACAAAGAATTAGAAGGCCCTACAACTAGGATATACAACTATGTACTGAGGCTTTGGGGAGAAAAAAGAAAAAGAGGAAGATTGGCAACAGATGTTAGCTCAGAGCCAATCTTCCTTAAAAAAAAAAAAAGATCAACATTGTACAAATGTCAATTCTCTCAAGGTGATTTAGAGATTCCATATAATCCCAATCAAAATCTTAACTATTTTTTGAGGGCGGAGGTGGGTAGAATTTAACAAGATAATTCTAATATTAGTATGGAAAGGGAAAGCACCAAGAAGAGCCACAACACTCCAGATCACAGGTCAGCAAACTACCACCATGGGCCAGCTGCCTGTTTTTATAAATAAAGTTTTATTGAAACATAGACATGCCCATTCTTATACATACTATCTGTGGCAGCTCTTCCATTACAAGGGCAGAGTTAAGTAGGTACAATAGAAACCACAGGGCCTGAAAGCCTAAAATATTTACTATCCTGCCCTTTATGAAAAAGTTAGCTAACCCCTCCTCTAGATTGCAGAACTTTTTGCAATGATGAAACGTTCAATATCCATGCTTCCCATTACAGTAGCCACAAGTCACATGTGCCTACTATGCACATGAAACGTGGCTACTGGAACTGCTTAACTGAATTTTTAACTTTATTTAATTTTTATTAATTTAAATTTTAATAGGCTACTGTATTGGACAGCACATCTTTAGAATCTAGAAAAAGAACAGTATTGAGACTTATTTTAGCACCAGTTAATTAAGGCATTGTGGCAGTAGTGGTTTCTAATCAGTGTATGAGACCAACAGATCTAAACACATAAGGATAACTGATTTACAACAAAGGTGGCCACTAAACAGGGAGGAAAACAGTCTTTTAAATAAACAGTGTTGGGACAATCAGATATCTAAATACAAAAAAATGACACGAGCCATATTTTATATCATAAGCAAAAATCAATTCTAGACAGTATAAACAAAATATGGTATATCTATACAATGGAATACTATTCAGCAATAAAAAGGAATGAACTACTGACACATGTTATGCATCATGGATGAACCTCAAAAATGTTATATTAAGTGAAAGAAGCCAAATGAAAAGACTACATCTGATTCAATCTATATGCAATTTCTTAAAAAGGCAGCTCCATAGAAAAGAAAACAGATCAGTGGTTGCTGGGGGGCAGAATAAGGACCGACTACAAACAAGCATGAGGAAACTTTTTAAGTGATGGAAATGTTCTAAAACTGGAACAAGGGGATGGTTATAAAATTTTATAAATTTACCAAAAAATCAAACGGTATACTTAGAACAGGTGAATTTTATGATATGTAAATTATACCTCAATAAAGTTGTTAAAAAATATCAATTCCAGGTGGACAGAACTAAATTTGAAAGGCAAAACATAAACATTTCTAGACAATAATAAAGCTACATACACACTTTTGTGACCCAGAGATAGAGTAGGATTGCTCAAACAGAACACAGCAAGTATTAATTGTAAAAGAAAAGGCTGATAAATTTGCTTTAAAATGAAGAACTTCTGGGGCCGCCCGGTGGCATAGTGGTTTAGTTCGAGCTTGGCAGCCTGGGGTTCGCGAGTTCGGATCTGGGGCGCCCGCTGACGCGCTACCTGTCAGCCATGCTGTGGCGGCGTCCCATATAAAAAAGTGGAGGAAGATGGGCATGGATGTTAGCCCAGGGCCAGTCTTCCTCAGCAAAAAGGGGAGGATTGGCAACAGATGTTAGCTCAGGGCTGGTCTTCTCCACGCACATAAAAAATAATAAATAAATAAATAAATAAAATGAAGAACTTCTGTTCACTAAAAGATATCATGAAGGGGTAAGAAGACAACAAAGTGACTATCTACAACCCATATAACCAACAAAGGGCTGGTATCAAGAATTTATAAAAACTTTTACAAATCAGTAAGGCAGATTTTCCAATAGATAAATGAGCAAAATATTTAATCAGGCACTTCACAAAAGAAGATATCCAAACGGTTAATAAACATATAAAAGGATTACAGCAGAATAGCTACAAGGAAGAAGACTGACACTATTAAGCTTGGCAAGGATGTGGAACAGCTGGAATATTCACACCTTGATGATAAAAGTATGAAATGGTACAACCACTTGGGAAAACTGGATGGCAGAATCTACTGAAGCTGGGCATATGGACAGAATAGGAACCAACAATTCTACTCTGAGCCATGTGACCAAATAAAAGGGGTACACATGTGCCCCAAGGGACATGCACAAGAATGTTCAGACAACATTCTTATTCTATTACAGCTAAAACCTGCAACAGCAAATGTCCACCAAGAGGAGAATGGATAAACAAATGCAGTATATTCATACAATGGAACGCTATACAGCAACATAAATAATAGCTATGTGACGATATGGATGACTCTTACAAACCCATTGTGAAACAAGCGAAATCCATTCAAAGAATAAATGAACGGACTTACACAGTATGCAAAGCCCAAAAAACTGGCAAAACCAAATTACAGTGTTTGGAGAGGCACACTTACATAATACAACTCTCAAGAAAAGCAAAGATAAAGGAAACTAAAGAGAATGACAACTTAATGCAATGTATAATCCTGGATTGGATCCTAGATTTTTTAAAAAGATGGGGGGCTGGCTCGGTGGCGTACTGGTTAAGTTCGTGCGCTCCGCTTCAGCAGCCCAGGGGGTTTGCAGGTTCAGATCCTGGGCACAGACCTACGCACCGCTTATCAAGCCATCCTGTGGCAGGTATCCCACATATAAAGTAGAGGAAGATGGGCACGGATGTCAGCCCAGGGCCAGTCTTCCTCAGCAAAAAGAGGAGGATTGGCAATAGATGTTAGCTCAGAGCTAATCTTCCTCACCAAAAAAAAAGAGCGGCTATGCAGGACATAAGAGGGACAGCTGGCAAATTATGAGTAGGGATTGCATATTAGATAACAATATTCTATCAATGTCAAATTACCTAAATCTGATCATTGTATTATGGTTGTGTAAGAGAATGTTGTTGTTCTTAAAAGACACAAGCCAAAATATTTAGGAGTAATGGGTCCTGTCTGCAATTTATTTTTAAATAGTTCATCGAAAAATACTGTGTGCATGTGTGGGAGAGAGGAGAAAGATAAAGCAACTGTGGCAAACAGTACTGGGAAATACACTGGGTGAAGGGTTAAGTTGGTGCTCATTGTATTATTCTTGCAGCTGGGGGCTTGAAATTTTTTAAAATAATAAATAAAAACTTAGAATGTCAAAAAAGCCCCAAAACAAATAAAAGCAAAAGTATACTATCATATACATCCATAGAGTGGTAACTCTAGGGAGGGTGCACAAATGAAGGGTCTAGGGAGTTGGCAATGGAAGGTTCTGTTTCTTAATCTTGGTAGAGAGAGGTTACACAGATGGATATTTTTGTTTTGTGCACTTTTCTGTGTGTGTGTTAATTTCACAATTTTAAAAGTTAAAAATGTTTATATGCTCTGAGTTATTCTTTACAGCATATATCCTAATGTCAAATGAGTATAATGTGCAGTTATTGGCTTAATGTCTGTATTCCCCTCTTAATCAAAAGTTTAATGTGATCAGAGACTATGGTTCTCTTATCTACCACTGTCTGGAACAAAGTAGGCAATCATATTTGTTGAATGATTAAATAAGTTACATAAATCTCACTTCTAAGGAATCTATCATAAAGATATAATCAGAGATGAGGTTAAAAATTTGCAAACAGGGATGTTCTGAGTAAAATCTTGGCAATAAGATTAACACTTAACAACACGGATTGGATAAGTAAATTATGGCCTTTTAATACAAGGAAATATTGTGCAGTCACTATAAGGCATATGTTCAAAGAACATTGAAAAAAGAAAGGCAGAGGCCGGCACAGTGGTTAAGTTCATGCGCTAAGCTTTGGCAGCCTGGGGTTTGTGGGTTTGGATCCCTGGAGCAGACCTATGCACTGCTCATCAAACCATGCTGTGGTGGCATCCCATATACAAAATAGAGGAAGACTGGCACAGGTGTTGGCTCAGGGCTAATCTTCCTCACCGAAAAAAAAAGGAAGGCAGAGGAAAGGCTCATGAAATTTTTTTAATTTTTAAAATTTTCTCCCCAATTTTTTTACTGTGGCAAAATACACATAGCATAAAATTTACCATTTTAACCATTTTTAAGTGTACACATCACTGGTATTAAGTACATTCACATTGTTGTGCAACCATCACCACCATCTATCTCCAAACTGAAACTCTGTAACCATTAAACAGTAACTTCCCATTCTTCTCCCCTTCCTAGCTGCTGGCAACCACCATTCTACTTTCTGTTTCTATGAATTTGACTACTCTAAGTACCTCATATAAGTAGGATCATACAGTATTTGTCTTTTTGTGACTGGCTTATCTCTCTTAGCATAATATCCTCAAGGTTCATCCATAGTGTACACGTATCAGAATTTCCTTCCTTTTTAAGGTAGTATACATATCCTATTTTCCTTATCCATTCATCTGCTGTCAGACACGTGGCTTGCTTCTATCTTTTAGCTATGGAGAAAAATGCTGCTATGAACATGGACAAACATCTGGTTGAGTTTCTGTTTTCGATTCTTTGGGGTATATACACAGAATTGGATTGCTGGATCCCATAGTAATTCTATTTTTAATTTTTTGAGGAACCACAAAACTATTTTTCACAGCAGCTGCACCATTTTACATTCCTATCAATAGTGCACAAGGGTCCCAATGTGTCCACATCCTCGCCAACAGTTATTTCCTATTTCATAGTAAGGGTTCATGAACTTTTAATTAATAAAAAATTAAGACAAACCTGTAACCCAACCTTATTTTCAAAAAAATTAAATTTACATACGCAAAGAAAAAAGTTTGGGAGTAAACCAAAATGACATAAGTGATGCCATATCTGGGTTGAGGGATAAGAATAATTCTTCTTCTTCTTTATACTTTTCCATATTTTTCCAATTATCTACCAAGAAATATATTCTTTAGAAAAGGAAAAAGGTTATTAAAAAATTCACTTGTCTGTGACTATTACGTACCTTATATGATTACAGAAAAATTAATAAATCATGGTACAGTGATTAAATTAAATCTCTCCACTATTTTAATTACCAAAAGGCATTTGTTGTTGGTATAAAAAAAACAATTTCAACTCAAGAGAATTTCAAAGAAAAAAGCAGATATGGGCAGTAGAGCATGGTTATGCCTGAAGCTGTATATAACAAATATTTCTAAAAAACAAAATCGAGGTAATTATATAGGTAATTTAATTGCAAAAATAATTTTTTTCCATCAGTTATATGGCTTCTTTCCAGCAAGCATTTTTAGCCATCATTCCCTAATCAGTAGTTTTTTTCTTCTTTCTTAAGAAGGCTTTTTTTCAAATGCAATCTTACTCAAAAGCCCACACAAATCAGAAAAGTACAACTTCTCCAGCTAAAGTAGAGGCTAGGACCCCTGGAGCCAGCTCAGCCTACCCAAACCCTTGGGAATCACTGCCACATAACCTGAGGATGGCAGAAAACACAGTGCAAAACCCAAAATGACTACTTGAGCTGCTTCGTCGAGTATGTATATGCTGCTTACTACTCCAATATTCAGATGGAAGACGATTCTGCGGACATTTTCTTTATCCCCTATTAAAAACCAAAAGGAAAACACACACACACCACCCTACTCCCACACCATGCACTGTAAGGTGTATGCTAAAAAAATTCAGGACTGGTCCCCTTTACCTGGAGCAGTGGATCTCACTGGTGGGGTCTTCCTCTTGGCTAAGAAGTTTCTCAGTTGTGCCTGTTTCACAGGGGACAGCTTAGCTGCAACAAATTAATGAACCGATAAGTGCTTAAGACTTGGTTTTTAAGATGTTAGTAGATGGAAGAGAACAAAGCATTAAAAGACTGGGAAGAATGCATTTACCTGGTATTTTGGTCAAGGGTTTGGTATGAGATTCTATGGTGGTTTTCAACAAAGCATTGCGCAGGCTTTCAAGGTCACTGTCAAAACTGAAATAAGACAGTGTCACATACAAACTAACTATGACTGGAGAAATTGGCGGGGAGGGGTACAGTATCCTCCTAAATATAAATGCAAGAGATGAGAGCATCCTCAACACAGAAACAGGAAATCTGACTAATCAACGTAATCAATTCAAAAGGAAAGAGATCGCAATCTCAATATTATATACCACCCTCACTGCAAACACCACCAGCGGTGCTTCAGCAGAAAGAGCTATTAAAATCTACACATTCAGCCTAAAGGCAGAAACACAGAACCACCTTGGTAACTTCAGAGGTAAACTGTCTAACTGGCAGGGTCTGAAAGTTTCCACACTCAAGCAAAACAACAAATCTGAGCTTTGAGCCAACCTAATCCTACCAGTTAATTTTCAATAAAACAACAATATTATTACTGTATTATCTGCTATCATCTATTGAGTACCTGTTTCATCAGGAACACTACTAGGTGCTTTATAGACTTAATTTAACTCTCCAGCAATCCCCTGAGGCAGGTACTGTTATCCTCATTTTTAAGGCAAAGGAACAAAGGATCAGAAAGGGTGAGGAACTTGATCAGGATCAAACAGGTGACAGACAGCAGAGTCACTTTCAAACCTGCATCTGAACCACTCTAAGACTACTCCACTTTACTCTCAAATATTCATTCATTCACTTGACCATATTTATCGAGTACAGCAGCTTCAACAGGCCCCCTCTCCCGCACACCTGTGAGTGCTGCTCTGGGAGGACACATCCGAGGGGAGGCTCCACTGGGAGGTTTGGTTATAAAGACGGAGCTGCTGGAGACTGTCCACCAGGTGATTCAACCTCTTTCTCTGTTGGTTGATGATTTCCCGGTTGTTGGCCAGGGTGTTAAATAGTGTCTCTCGCTCTGGCACAAGCAGGCGTCTGTTGACAGCGTGAGAAAAGAACTAAATGTGAATGGTTCAAGTAAAGGAACCTCCCACCAGAAGAAGGGGAAAAAGAAAGACTACAACTGTAACAGTTAAAAGAATAAAATGGAGTGTCACTAGTGGACAAGAAGCATCAAGAAATTACTACAACATGAAAAGGAGATGAAAGCCTAATGAGGATAAACTGGAATGAGGAAAGAGCAGCTTAGGATACGCAGGGCAAGCCTGTAGCAAACGACAGCATAATGAGGCAAAACCCCAGGGAGGTTTTGGGGAAGAAAAGGGTGCGAGACCAAGTAAAAAAACAGGGAAAAATTCATCCAGCCATATACTTAGGATATGTGTATTTCTGTGTATATAAATAATATAAAAATATATTGTTTTTATACATATATATGAAATATATAAAAATATATATTAAAAAAAAAACCCAGGAGTTCAGTGGAATTCTATGGGAATCAGTCATTGATTCAGTGCACTGTCAACAAACACTGGACAGCACACGATTTAGCAGCAGGAAGGTAACCCACCAGAAAGAACTAAAACAAGAAGGGGACCACAGTCCCTGTCTTTCTGATGACAGAGGAGTTCAACATAAATTTTTTAAAAAGCAGTTCAGTAGGGTACAAGGTAATGTTTAGAGAAGGTCCTAAAACAGATATGTGCTAGAAAATTATATAGATATAAGAATTTGAACCCTGTAGAAAGGGAACTTAAAAACCATGTTAAGTAATAAATCCATGCGGTTGTTATAAGAGAGAAGAAAGCCTGGCTACCCTATTAGCATCATGCGCTTTTTTTAAAAAAAGCCAACTTATGATTAATTAGCAAAGAGAAAGCCAATTGTCAAGCACAGCAGAATGTGCATGCCATCAGGTCAAGCCATTCTCACATGTGGTCGAACAGGAATTCAGAACCAGACAAGTGAGCTGTGAAATCTCTAATGGAGCCCAACTGCCCAAGGGGACAAATGCTCCAGGCCGCAGGCCACCGAATCCTCCCCCACCCAGTGTCTGAGCGTCCAGCGCTCACCTCTATCTTCCCACATCCATGCTCCAAGCTGAGGCTCCTCAGGTCAGGCATGAAGCTGTTCTCCATGTGGTATAATATAATGCATTACATTCTGCTCTTTAAATTTTAAGCACATTCTAGCCCTGCCCCTGACATCACACACAGGTTGCCCCACTTAAAAGTTCTGTGAGCCCATGGCTTCGTAAACAAGTAAACAGACTGTTTCTTGGTTTCTTTACTTACAAGGCTAAACACACTCATCAAGCACAGGTGTTTTAGAAATCTGGCATGTTGACGGCTGATCTGTTTTTTGAGTTTCTTGTGGGCACTTTACAATGTACTGCATTCTATTCCTTCCAGAAAACATATGGCATAAAACCAAATATCCAGGGATAGAAGACTAGGGTAAAAGGTTTTTTCTACCTTTGCCATCACTCCTCTCATCCTTTTAATCATCCACACTAATCAGGAATGTCTCCTCAAAAAGAAAACTTGGAATATACAGAAAAGCAAAACGGCTTAAGTTCCTCTTAATCCCTTCTCACAGAGATAACTGTGACTATGTGCACAGATTTATTTCCGGCCTCTTTCAATGTTCAGATCTCCACACTGAGATCATCCAATATGATTTTTGTCTTTTCCATACTTTATTTTTCCATTTTTTTATATTTTCCATATTTTATCTAATAATTATAGTTATATAGTTATATATTTTGTACATTTCACATAACATAAAAAATGTATTTAATAAGATTTTTTTTGAGAACATGCTAGTCAGTGATTACACAGTATTCTGTATTAAGAAAAAAAAGTGACCAAATTTATTTAGCCACTCCTAACTTTTGATAATCAGGTTGAATCCAATTTTTCACTATGATAAACTGTGCTGCAATATAAATTCTTTTATGTAAATTGTTGTGAGCCTTGCTATTATTTCTATAGAACAAATTTCTAGAAGTAGAATGACTAAGTCAAAGAGAATGAACATTTGTAGGATTTTTCATAAATGCTCCTAAAAAAAGGCTATAGCAATATCTACTGCAACCTGTGGTGGACGAGAGACCTCGCTCACTTTTGTTTTTTCTTTTGTTCCAGATGCCGATCCCACTCCAAGTCTAGAACATCATTCACATCTTGGACAGCAAATTTCACATATTGATGAAGGCGCCGAATTTCCTACAAGAAAAAAATGAAAAGGCAGATGACTCCATCTTCCAGCAGCTTGGAGGAAGGCATATCAAAACAGTCAAAATAATTTTGAAATATTTCTATATTGAGGACCCTAATGAACAATGAAAATATAATAGGCTTTAATATATTCATTAGAACGTTATAATTAAAATGAAAAATAGAAACTCAACCTCTTTGATTGTGTGTCAGAGAGGTGGTGCAAAGAAAAGGGAAACAGAATGGGCGTGTTGGCCTAGGGCCTCTCGGGAACAAATGTTCTTGCTGAGTTCTCCTGTTTCAGCTCCTGCAAAGTATCTCACACGGTCTAGGAATTTTCCACTGCACTCCGGCACTCCAATGGTGCATCCATTTAGTTTTTGCTCTCCCACCTGTGAAATTCAACTGTAATCTAGACAAAATTATCCTACAAAACAGTGCTGAAAATAATTCTAAACCTATCTAAGTCATAGCAGAGAACACATAAGTCATCTTGCCAGTTGAGAAAAACTCATTTCTTCTCAAAAACAATGAATAGTGTCAGCACTAGAAATTGAATTTACCTTTATTAAAATTCCTACCTATTAAACTTATTTTAGGCCTGCAACAATTTTCTTTAAATTTTGGTCCAGTGTTGGCCTTCATGGCTATACAACTTAACTCTCAAAAATTAAAGATGAAGCTTTCCATTAAATATGTATACAAATGAAAACAATGTGCTATGCACTGGGAAAAGCTCTTTACACCTGTTAAAAGATCTCATTGTGCTTAACTGCATTTTAAAAATTATTCTTGGATAAGGGTATATGCCCCAATGGAAAAAAGAGAAAATGCCATTTAAAAAGAGCCAGGATGATTTCAGGAGGTAGCAGTAACTTTAGCATCAAACATAAATTTCAACTCAATACTCAATGACTATAAGGAGGCCCTTCCCTTTTCTTTGAACACTTCAAATGTGACCATACCTCTATGCATTAGCTGATGCTGTGTCTTCTGAATACCCTCCCACCTTTGTCTGCCAGAAAAAAACAACTTGTCTTTTAAGGCCCATCACAAATACTTCTTTCCTGTGGCTGAGCTGCTCCCTCATTTGTAATCCCACAGCAACACAGCCCATATTATATGTTCATCTTTCCCACTGGTACTTACCCAGTTGGAGGGATTGCACATGGTAGCATAGCAGTTAAGAGCACAGGCTCTGAGCCAGACTGCCCAGGGTCAAGGGCCCCGCGTTTATTAGTGGTAAGAATGGGTAGTTCCAATATCTCTGTTTCTTTACTTTTCTTTTGTACATGGTATGCACTCAATAAATGCTAGTTATTATTATCTACTGAGCATTGTGAAAAAAGAAAGTGATTTACTTTTGAATGGGGAAAGTGTTTCCCAAAAGCTGTATGCTTTTCTTTTAGTTTGGACACAGAACAAGTGAAAAGGCATGTAGGAAGAAAGTGTAATTGATGCAACATAGAGGCCTGTAATTTGATGAGTGGTGGGCAAGTGGTCCACATTCTCCTGCTAAGAGAGTTAACAGCCACAGAAGGAGACACGTCTAGGAATGCCATAAAGTTTGTGGGACACAGCAGAGGTTCCTCAACCCTTCTGGGAGGAGGGACCAATTCTTTCATTTTTCCTACTGTCAGTAAGTTTACTGGGTGTGAGATGACAATGGTGGATTTCTGGGGCAGGAGGGGATTCGGCATACTCATAGACCCTCACATCCTAGGTGAGGCAGACCAGCGCTACCACCTGTGCACCCTTTCCTACTGGGATTCTAGGCAAATGTGAGGAGGTGGCAGATGATCCCCACCAAAACTCATGATACAACAGTTTTGAATAAACTAAAAGATGAAAATAAAACCAGATTAAAACAAAGAATAAGAATAATTAAGCATTAATGAGAGAAATAACTTTGCTAAAGTATGGTGTATAGGAAAGAGCTCCGGCAAGTGGAGGTTTCGATTCTGGTTCCACTCTTAGTAGCAACATGACCCTGGACAAGCTTCTTAGCCTATGAGGCTCAACTTCCTTATCTGTACAATGGAATTAATAACTCTCATCTTTCAGAGCAACTGGCTCTGAAAACTAGAAATAATGTGTAGAAAAACACTTAGCAGAGTACCTGATGCTCAAGGAAGTTGGTAATTTAATAATTATTATTTATGATTTGATGTCTAAATATAACTTTTTCAATAGTGCTCTCTCTACCAAGCTTAAGGTTTAATTAAGAATTATATTTTTGCTTAATCCAAAAAACATTAAGTGGAAAAGTGTCATTTTCTTTGTTACAGTTAAGGAAGTCTACAGGAAGTTGGTAAATTATTCACAGGAAATTAACAACTTCATAAGGGCCGCCATCCAAACCCAGACCTGAAAAAAGAGAGTAGGAGTTGTAGCAGTGTGTTTTAAATGGCACACTTCGGCTGGACTCTCTTACCTGGAGTTGAGCTTCACTCTTGGGATCCAGTGGTCTCTTATAGAGCAAATGCAGATACCCAGAGTCACGATTTCTCTCATTTTGTTCTCTGGCTTCTTCAACACCAGCGAAGCCCTCAAGTAAAGTTGTTTTCAGTGTACTTATATCTCCATGAAGAGACTAGAAAAGGTACAAGGATGTACTGATACTAAAAGGGGTATTTCTAAGACATAAATCTTTCTGTCTGGATCAAGGAAGGTGGTGTTTCTCAAATATTTAACATGAACATTTGAATATAATTAATAGTCAAGCAAAAATAGAATTTCACTGCTTGGAAAGAAAAATACTAATGTTCATTTTTCAAAAATTCATTTTCTTCCTCATTAAAAAAAAATACGTATTCTAAAGATCAGAAACTCAGAAAATAAGGAAAGTATTGACAGTACCGATAATCCTACCACCTGAAGACAATCACTGCTAACACCCTGGAGAAATTGCCTCTTTCCAAGTATGTTATTTAAGACCAGAACTCTGGAGTCAGAGAGTCTGAACCGGGATCCTGACACCAACACTCAGTCACTGGGTGGCTTTGGGAAAAGTAGTTCACCTCTCTAAGCCTCAGTTTCCTGACTTGCAAAATCAAAAGGATAATAATACCTGCCACACAGGCAAGTTGTGAGGATTCAATGAGATGATACAGGTAAGGAGGTTATCACAGTGCCTGGCACACAGTAAGTAGGAATAATGGTAGCACAGTAAATAATGCTATTAACAACAATTATTTGGTATTTTTATACTGTATATGCTCTAAGTATTCTGCTTTATTTTAAAACCTAACACTCTATAACCCAAGAATTTACTATAAAAGACATTAAATTTTCTCCTGTAAATGACCCACAATATCTTCATTAACATCTGCTTTTACACTAAGCAAAAAAAAAAAAAAAAAAGACAGTAAGTTTTCAAATATACCTAAACTAACAACTATAATAAACTTTTATGGAGTGCCTTGTGTGTGTCAATGGGGTAGAAACTATTATTATTCTATTTTCCATATAAGAACACTAAAACACAGAGTAGCTAGATTAATTTGCCAAAAGTCACATAATTTATTATCAAGTGCTGCAGGCAGGATTTGAAGTCAGGCATTCCCAAGTAAACCACTCATCCACATAAAAACAACACAGGTGGTCCTTGAAAAGATAAAAGTATATACATCCATGGAGTACTAGGAGAACAATTTTTTAAGGTGCAATTCAACTTAAGAAGAATATCAATAAATGCAAACCTCTGTGGTCTCTTTAATCTCTAAAAGAAAGGTGTGCAAGTCATCTGATTCTGTTCGCAGCATCTTCATCTCCTCAGAAGTGCCCACTTGGAAACAGGCTTTGGAAGTTCGGGCCTTCAACTCTTCCAACTCCTTCTGAAAGTGAGCAATCTGTAGAAGCCACAAATGAGAAGACTTCTCAGTCTGAATGGCATGGCAGTAATGGCACCACTACTGAGCTCACTAACAGCACAGACTCCAGGACACGCCAAAGTCCAAAGCCAGAATAAAACAGTCATGTTGGAGTCTGCACTCAGAGCCATCACATTCTGTCAGAGCTACTTCTGGAAACAATCTCCAGGAACAAATTTACCTCCTCCCCAATTCCAGCCATCACAGGATCGGACTCTTTCCATTGATGTCCCTGCTTTTCTGTGACAGGAGGCTGAAGTAATTTTGCCTAAAACAGAGCAAAAGGTTTACAAATGCATCCAATGCCACAAGTCATGGCTTCGTGAAGCAGTCGGGTCAGTGCCTATCACAGACAGTGGCATTCTCTTAATACAGTCATTGTTCCATCATTCATTCCTGCTGAATCCATATTTACTGGGTACCTACTTGGTATAAGGCATGTTCTAGACAGTGGAGATAGAGGTGAATGAGGCAGATGAGATCCCCACTCTTGTGAAACTTACCTTCTGTTGGGACAAGAGAGATAAGAAGTAAACAAATCAGATAATTTCAGCTGCTGATAAATAATATGAAAAAGTAAACAGGAACATACAGGGAATAAAAGGGAGCGCTACTGGAGATGAGATGATCCAGAAAGCCCTCAGAGTGCTGCCTCCGAACTGAGACCTGAAGTAAGAGAGAAAGCTACCGAAAGTGCTGGGGGAAGCACCATCTAGGCAGCAAGAACAGCCACGTGCAAAGAATGTGAGGCAGGAAAGATGTTGGCATGTTCTAGGCGAAGAGATAAAGTAAATGTGGGCACAGTGAAGTCAGGGAGGCAGCTGGAGGCAGGCAGGGGCAAGTCTTGCAAGGCTACACCAAGGAGTTTGGTATTCTAAGTGCGCTGGAAAGCTACTAGTGGAGTTTTAAGAGAGTTGAAACTCTTCTTTGATTTATGATTTTAAAAGATCCCTCTTGCTGCTAAACAGAGCAGGGATGACAGTGAGAGGAAGGAGAAGAAACAGGGAGACCAGTCAGGAGGCTAACAAGGTAAGAGATGATAATGGCCTGAAATATGACCTTAGCAGGGAAAACAGAGATATGGACTTATGAGATACACCACACTGGAGTAGAGCTGACAAGACCTCCTGCTAGTATGGACTCGGAGGAGGTTCTGTTAAAGAGAGAAATCCAGGATGACTTGTGGGTTTGGGGCTCGAGCAAACCTTGAGCTACTTACTGAGATGGGAACACCAGAAAAGGAATAGGTTCTGGGGGAGACAGAAATCAAGAGCTCTGCTTTAGAGGTCTTATCATTTAAGATGGCTTTTAGATTATTTGATACCTACCTATACCAACTAACATGTAGAGTTTTTAGACTATATAAGCATTCACTAAAACAGCAAACATTGATTTAATGAGTGCCATGTATTATGCCAATATGTAGACCTGTAAACTGGGCATTTACTGTGTGCCCCATACAGGTGTGGTGGAGCCAGGAAGAGGTTGGCTGGGGGAGAGAGAGAAGGGAAAGACATGACTCCTGCTCTGAGGGCACTCAAATAATCAAGTGGGAGATTGACATAAAATTCTCTTTAAGTTAAACCATAAAAATAAACCGAAATGATAGCCTGTAGATCTAAATATGAAAAGTGAAATAATAAAGCTTTTAGAAAAACACAGGAAAATATCTTTTTGACCTTGGAATAGAAAATGATTTCTAAAATAGAACACAAAAAGCACTAATCATAAAAGAAAAACTGATAACAGAACCATATTAAAATTAAGAACTTATAGTCATCAAAGGAAACCACAAAGAGAATGAAAGGGCAATTCAGATGAGAAAGTATTTCCATTATATGTGTGCACGCACATGTGTGTATCCAAAAGGAACTCTTACAAATCAATAAAAGAGACAACCCAATAGATAAAGGGGTAAAACACTTGAACAGATGCCCCATAAAAAAAGATATTCAAATGGACAATAATCATATGAAAAAAAGCTCAATTTGAATGTTCATCAGGGAAATACTAATTAAAATCACAAAATACAACTAAAATAAAAAATGAAAAATACCAAGATTGGTGAGGATGTGGAGCAGCTGGACTCTCATATACTCCTGGTGGGAATTTACTAAAGAGGAATAGATGCATATTCTGTGACCCAGCAATTCCACTCCTAGATATACGCCCAAGAGAAATGCGTGCATATGTTCACCCAAAGACATCAACCAGAAAGGACAGAGCAATATTATTCACAATAACTTAAACCTGGAAACGACTCAAAAATGCCAGTCCAGATGGAATGAATACTTGTAGTGTAGTCACCCAATGAATTCATATGGCAAAAATGATAAGGATAAATCTCACAAACATAATGTTGAGCAAAACAGCCAGATACAAGAATACATACTGTGTGCTTCCATTTTATAGAAGGTACAAACAGGCTAAACAAAGCTATGCTGTTAGAAAGCATAACAGTGAGTCCCCTTTAGCTCAAGGGTAGTGACTAGAAGGGTGCACGTGAGCAGGAATTCTGGGGTCCTGGTAATGTTCTATTTCTTGATCTGGGTGTTGGTTACCAAGGCGTATTAAGCTGGTGACAGTTCACTGAGATATACATGTATCATATGTGTACTTTTTTCCCTATGTGTATTATATATCAACAAAAAAATAAGTAAAATATATTGAGATGTTATGGAAAGGCAGAGAAAAAAAGGCACTGGATAGATTTCTTGGTTACTTTGGGGATGAGAGAAAAAAACCAGGTGCTACAGTCTTTTCAGATATAAAGAGAATACAACAACCTGACCAGCACAGCATGGATAAGCTCAGGAACCAGCAGGGAAAACAACTCTAAGACTCTGGGGTTGAGATAAATGGCTTTTATGAGCACACATTACAAATATTCAAAGCTCATACTTTGGTATTTCCTATCACATGGTCCTAAATACTATTTCAAAGGTTTGAATTCTAAGACATGAAAACCCATTTTATAAACCTGTACGTTTGGGGAAGTAAATTAATACACACAGCATTGTACGTTGAGTTTAAACATACCTGGGGAGAGCCTGACTTGGCCACTGGAGGGGTTATCCTAGGTGATTTCTGTACCATTGAGGGCACTGCACTTGGACTGCCCTGAGCAGATCGCCCTGCTAGAATAAGAAGTCAATTAAAACAGACAGTATTTATTCCCATTATTTCTCCCATCACAAATGTCCTTTCCTCAAATCTAAAAAAATGTGTTTCTCATTGTCCCAGGCCTCCCCTTTTATGATCTTTGTTACCAAGAGTGATGTCCACAATTTTGTTGGCCTCTGTTCCAAGATAACTGAAAACATGTTACATTTTCAGATGTGAAACTCCTTTATAAAGGAGATAAAAGTGCAGTGGCTCTGCTAACAGGTATGTGTATCTGCGTGCAGGCTCAGGACAGTGGCCATTTGGCCCATCCTTACTTCCCACAGATGCTCCTGATGCATCTCTGGGAACTGGGAACAAAATTTAAAACCACTGGACGAGAATGATAATCCCCATCACCTTGTGAGAACTCACAGGGTCTTCAGGACCCTACTGGAAGCCTCTAGGACAAGTTTTGCCCTGTTGCACATTAAAATCACCTAGGGAGCTTTTAAAAGACAAATACACCAAAAACTCACATCCAACCCTTATCTCCAGAGAGCGTGAGTAAACTGTTTGGGAGAGGATCCCCTGATGAATCTAGTGTGCAACTGTGATTGCAATCCAACAATCTAGGACCCACCAAACCTTAAGAATTAAATAATGGCAATCGGGGGTAGGGAGATTTGAGTGGTGAGCAGTGGAAAGGGAAAAAGTGTATGTGGCATTATGTTCAAGTTTCTCTCCCAAACTGTAAAGAGATGTGAAAAGACTAAGGCAAGGCTTCTTAACTTTTTGGGTCATAGACAAATGCCTTTCAGAATTTGATGAAAAGTCCCAGAATGAGGTGACTGTGGCAAAGTCCGGAAGGTAGCTCCTTCTCCTGAGCAACAGGTAAGAGAGACGATTTCAGGAATTTCACAGCTCAGTGCTTGCTCAATATTTACCAAGATAAAATTATTCCTGACATTCAAACACCAAATGGCTATCCAGTACATCTCGCTAGGTATTACCACCAGCATTCAGGAAAATAACCAACTTAAAAACTGAGACAGATCTGGCAACCACCGCCCTAATCATATGAGCAAATTAACACCACTTATGTTAGGACAAAATGAGATCATGTGATGTGATGCACATCACCTATGTGTATTACTGCCCAAAACATTTAACCTGAATCTCATCATGTGGAAACAATCAAATCCAAATTGAGGGAGAGTCCACAAAACTACTGGCCTGACCTCTTCACAAATGTCAATGTTGAGAAAAACAAAAAAGGTGAGGAACTGTCTGAGACTGAGACTAACGAGAAAAAATCGGGATATAATGTGTGGTCCTTGATTGGAAGGAAAAAAAAAGCCATAAAGAACATTATTGGGACAACTGTGGAAATGTAAATATGGGCTGTAGATTACTGTTAAATTTCCCGAGTGTGATAATACATAGTGTGCCCTTGTTTTTAGGAGATGTACACTGAAGTATTTCGAGGTGAAGTGTTTCATGTCTGCAATTAACTCTCAGATGTTTTAGGAAAAAATTTACATAAAAAAAGAAAAATAAATGGTGCAAAATGTTAGCAAGTATTGAATCTCAGTGAAGGGGATAATATTCATTATACAGTTTTTGCAACTTTTCTGCAGGTTTGAAAGGAAAATAAAAAATAAACTAGGTACGTTTGCTCATGGAGTTTTATAATATACTTTAACTCAACTTGGCTATAATTATTTCCATATATGATCTTTATTTAATAAACTTGTTACAGTAGGTCTGAGTGTGAAAATCCAGTCACCAGAAGCAATAAGCATAATAGCCACTGCAGGCTCTCTCTTTTCAGTGCAGCTAAAGAATTGTTCTATAACTGCCCTTCATGTAGGGCAGGCTCCACATGAAGATAAATGCCCCACAACAAGATACTTCCTTTGATTCATCAAGGACTCTTAGCTCCACGAGAAATGTAAGAGACACAAGCATGGCAGCATCAAGGCCATTCTGAATCCTTCCAGCTCAGAGTACGAAAATCATAGTGTGAGCCACAGGAAGCAAGAAAAAGTAGTCCAACTATGTTAGCTAGGATTCTTAACAACTGAAAAATGTTAATCTGAGAATAAAGGATTGAGCTCTAAAGATATTCGTTTAAAATCATACCTGATGCCGAGAAAGAGACTGAGGACTTGGATGACATGGAACTGGCTGATGCTGAGAGAGGTGTAGGGTGGCTGAGAGGTCCAGAAGAAGCTGGCTTGGAGGCAGAGGAGAACGGCACCATCGAAGGTGCGCTGTGTGAGCTATTAACGGGAGCAGAGGTAGCCACGGCAGTAAACCTGAAAACGGCGGCCCGAATGCATCAGAGGAGCCTGCTATGAGAGTCTTTCACACTCGTCATGAGCCATGTCATCAAAGGATAACTTGCTATCCATACTTTTTTGCCTTCATGAAACATAAATGTCTAGCTCTTTCTTATAAAAGGTGAAAGCTGCAAGGAAACATTTATCTTACCATCTGCTTATTTAGGAATGAATTATTTAATGAAAATATCAAATAAGTACTTAATATGAAGATGAAACTAAGTTTATCATGATATGAAATGCTTATTTTCTATCCTAACAAGCTGAGTAAAAAAAAAAAAGAGGGTAGGACTTGTATGCTTAGGAGAGTTTAGTACCCTCCTTTTGCCAAGGAAATTACTGAGAATTCATTTTGGGGTGATCCCCTCCTCTGGAGAGTGAAAAAGGAAGAGGAAGCCAGGTCACCATCTTGGGGATGCTTACAGTCTAGTGGGAATGTAAGGTAAGTTTCACCTAATGAGCAAAAAGTCTGTAAACAATCTAGAAATTCAGCATTAGATGACTGGTCAAATAAACTACGGTGCAGCCACAAAACAGAATACAAGGCAACCATTAGAGTCAAGTGGCTGTGTGACAATTTATTAACAATGACAATAGCAGCAGCAGTGGCAACAACCAGCACACCTCCACAGCAATAAAGACGCAGTACAGACGAGTGGGGGAAAGCTGGAGTGTTTACACTCAATGGTTACCTTGGGAAGGGTTACAAAGTACAAGGGATTACCTCCCTCAAGAAGCTACATTCTAGTGGGGAGAACACAACAAGCAGATAAAGAAGTGAAAAATAAGATCTAAGCAAGTTGGTAGGACCCAGATCTGGAGGAAACTGGAATACCATGCTGAGGAGTTTGGAGTGTACTCAAAGAGCAATGAGAAGTCACTGGGGACTGTCAAGCAAGACAGTCATCTCATGTACTTACAATTTCACAAGATCATTTTGGTGGCTGTGTAGAAAACAGTTCAGAGAGAGTCAAGGGTGGACACAAGGGGAAAAAGGAATACAGGAGATTCATTTCCCTGACAGGATGTACACTCAGTATTGTTTCATTTTTAAAAATAAAGAATATCTCCTACATTTGAAATCTGAAAAAACAAAACAAGCGCTTGAATATAAACTTCTAGGGAGGAGGGCGAAAGTGGTAATAGGGAACATGCGTATGGTGACGAATGGTATTTAGTCTTTGGGTGGTGAACACGATGTAGTCTACAAAGAAACTGATATATAATGATATACACCTGAAATTTATATAATGTTGTAAACCAATGTTACTTCAATAAAACAAACAAAAACCAATAATAATAATAATTACATATCTACATTTCTTCAATGATTGTACAAATGTACCATAGTAACGTAAGATGTTAGTAATACGGGAAATTGAGTGTGAGTAGGAACTCTCTGTCATATCTTTCCAATTTTTCTGCAAATCTAAAACCATTCTAAAAAACAAAGACAAAATTTTTTTAAAAGACAAAAAATAAACAAACTTCTAATAGTTAAAAAAAATAAAATTCTAAGAGACTCCTCTGGATTCTGTCCACTGAAGAAATGCAAACCTTCCACATTGTTTGAATTTTTGCCATTTGCAAGTATTACAAAGAAAAAGAGAGAAAAATCTATTCAGTGACTCCCCTAACACTGACTCTCTCTCCAGTGAACACCGTGCTCTCCACCTGTCCTACAGAAGAATCAAACTTTGCGTGTTACTTACTTCTCACTAAGGTTGACCTTGACTGCAGAGGCTGGTGGTGGGAAGGAGGGCTTCATTCCGATGTTTGGAGCAGACACACTTGGCATTGGTGTGCTTTCCAGGGTAGGCTTAAAACTCGATGATCCAAAGCAGAACGAAGCAGCTGATGGTGCCAATGGAGAAGCTGCAGGGGTGGGGGCTAGGGAGGCTTGAGAAGGAGGAGCAAAAGAGAAGGTGGATGCACCAGAGCCCAGGGCTGCTTTGGAATTGTCAGAGCTACCGGAACATGGAGGGGGCTCCCCAGTGATGGAACCAGATGATTTCAAGGATGAAGAACCAAAGGAGAACACGGCAGGAGCCCCGACAGCAGAAGGCAAAGAGAAGGTGGAGGTGGGAGCAGCCAGCGATGAAGGTGGAACAGACACAGGAGCTACAGCTGCTGAAGCATCGAGTTTCTGTGGGGCCTGAGAGGTCGGGGTAGTGGGAGTACTTCCTGCAATGGAAAAAATGGAGAAAAAGGAAGGGAGAAATAAGCATTGTAACAGTGGAAGTCCACATAACAGAAAACAAATGGAAAAGGGTTTACAGTAGAATGAAGTCAGAAATAATGGTCCCAGGGGCCGCCCGGTGGCGCAGCGGTTAAGTTCACGCTTGGCAGCCCGGGGTTCGCGGGTTCAGATCCCGGGCGCTTGCCGACACACTGCTTGTCAGCCCTGCTGTGGCGGCGTCCCATATAAAGTAGAGGAAGATGGGCACAGATGTTAGCTCAGGGCTGGTCTTCCTCACAAAAAAAAAAAAAAAAGAAAAGAAATAACAGTCCCAATTCAAGAAGAAAAAAAAATTAAAGCAGAGTTAATATTGGACTTTCCATATGATAAGATGTATAAAACTTTGAAGGAAAAAGGAAATGGAGAAAGACATTAGACTGACAGGACTTCATGGACACCCAGTTGAGTAATACAGAAAAAAATACACTTCTCAATGTTACAGTGAAAAATATGTCATTCTGCCACATTTCATTAACAATCAGGAAAAGATTTTAATTCTGACCTCCATCTCCTAATAGTCACTAAAAGTAATTCCAGATGAATTAAAGATATATACATAAACAAAAGCACATATACACATACCTCAAAACAAAGGCGGTAAAAGTGAGGTAAGTCTCTGAGAGTCTAACCACTTGATAAACTTATAAGGGAACAAAAAAAAAATCACCAAAGAAAAAGATTAAGCTTCGACTGTATGCAAAAATTATTACATAATTAAAAGGTAAATGAAATTTTAAAACTCTGCAAATGACAAGTAATATGTGTTATTTTTTTAAAAAGCTCACACAAATTGAGATTAAAAGAATTTCAAGACTTTAACGGATATAAGTTGGGAACCTAATACACAAAAAGAAAATATATTCAATCTCTCTATTCAAAGAAATGCAAATTTGAAGGAGGCATACTTTTTACTGTTCTCTAAATCATCAAAATTTAAATATGTATAATTCCCGCTGTTTGAAAGGGTAAAATGAACCTGAAACTTATCACTAGTAGGTACCTAACTTAGCACAATCTTCTAGAAAATATTTTAGCATGATGTCTCAAAAAGCATAAAAAATGGACCCAATAATCCCAATTCTAAGAATAAAGTCTATGAAAATAACCTAAAAAAATGAAAAAGACACTTAATACAACCAAATGGTTAAAAATATTCAATGGAATATTAAGCACTCTTTTAAATGAATCACGAAGATTATGTAAGAACCTGGAAAACGCTTACAATTTAAATTAAAAACCTGCATACCAATTATGTATACAGTATGATTACTATTACGAAGAAAGATCTTTATGAAAAAAAAAAAAAAAAAAAAACAACTCGAAGAGAATACCCCAAAATGCAGGCTTAAAATTTTTTCTATTTTCCAAACTCTCTATAAAGTAAACATGTTAATTCTCTAAATTAAATAACCAAATATGTAAGAAAGCAATATTTTTTATCAATACATTTATATTAACAGACAGTTTGGAAGAACCAAGACCTGAGATGACAGTTTATCTTCACTATGTCTAAAGCAATGAAATACTTAGGAGACATGTATGAAAATACCATCTTCTGAAAACAAACACCCAAGTAAATTGTCACTTCTATGAAAGTATAATAATGCAAGCAAATCTATTCTATTAATACTTCTTTTATACAATATGGAACCAGCAACAGCTAACTTCTTTAAAGACACAAACATATAAATGTTAATCACTTCCATGCACATTTGGTAGACCAACATGAAAAGTACATGCCAGAGCTGAAAGAAATCACAGGCATTTTCCACTGAAAAGAGAACTAATTTTAAAACCATGATGCATTCTGATCTTTCAACCCAGCATCCTTGGAGCTATAGTGTGGAAATGGGCGGAACCATTAATGTCTTCAGAACCCATGACCCAGGCTTTAGCTAGAGCTGGGGAGCTGGTGGGACACTTTCTCCCCCTTCAGTGGCTTTCTTCCACTCATCTGAACATGGCTGTTAGCTCTGGACCAAGAGTGAGGGGAGAGGGAGGTTGCTCTAGGAAAACTGAACAGTAAAACTGGCCTCTACTTGTGCTCAGGGGTTTAATGAGCCAGCAGCAAAGTCCCTCACATGAACTGTGCTCAGAAACAAACGTCATCCCACAGGCTCCTGACTTCACAGGGTGCGAATTGCTTGTTATGACAGACCAGGCAACTAGGTGAGGTAGTTCATGGTACTCAGGACCACTTAAGGGGAAAAAAAAAACAATTCAAAGAGTACACACACTGTAGATAATGAGATATCCCAACACAACAACACTGATAGAGTCTATGCAAGGCACCTGGTCTATTACTTGGGGTCACACTGCCAGGTGGGAGGAACCCAAGTATCTGAGTGGCTCTATTTACGATGTACAACTCACTGCATTGGGAAGCAGAGAGAAAAGATACCCTAAGTACTGTCAACCTTATCCAATCCAATTGGTCAACATATTTTTCCTTAAATATGGAATTGCTTACACTATGAGTTTTAGCAATACTAGAATAAAAAATCTTACTAGTTACATACTCACAGAATTCAAAAAGAGAAATATTAGTGAAATTCCAAAATATGAAACAATGCCCTTTCAAAAAGTTTTATATTTTGTTCTCACAAGTGATACACTGTCACTGTGAAAACTTTGAAAATACAAACTGGCATTTATATGTGTACATTTATGTGCATGAAGAACATATATCAAAATGTTGACTGGCTACTGCCTGATGACTGATGGGTCTTAAACCATTTTGTTCTTGTATTTCCTAATTTTTCTCCAATAAACATATATTACTTAAGGAATATTTTCAAAGAGAGGAAAAAACCGAAAGAAAATTAAATATAGATAAAAAGAAAATCCCCATGTCCCCACCACCCAGCAACAACTACTATTTAGATTTTAATATTCATCTTTCAAGTATTTTTTCTATGTATATATTTTTTCTCACAAAAAAGGAATCACACAGTATACAGTGCTTTCTCATGATATATTCTACTAACTCCTTATCAATAAATATAACACTTTTAAGAGTTACATGGCATTTCACTGTATGAATCTACAATCATTTACTTAACCAATCCCTCATGACTAAACATGTCTTTAGGATTCAGACCACATAATATATAAGGTCTCATAATAGGTATTGTTGGTAAACTGCCTGAGGGGACCCATCTGGCTAAGCTGCCTTTTTCTCTAAAGTAACAGTTGGAGAAGAGCATGTGGGGGTGAGGGAAGGCAGTGTGTGCATGTGTGCTCAAGGACAAGATCAGTCCTGCCTCATTAAGAGAGACTGGCCAGATACAGATGACCACAATGTGTCCTTACACAGTTCTCATCCTTGGGGATACCCATGAGCAAGCCCCTGGTAGTCCCTCTCTGCCAAAACGGGAAGAGGCACATACCTGACGACTTGGGTTGTCGCTCTCCTTCTAATGAGAGCCGCTCTGGTGTCTTGATGAGGGACCTAACCCCAGGATTTTGATTGATCATATAAAATGGACAAAGCACACCATCTGTTGAAAGTAACATAAGAACTGGAGCAGGAGGAAGAGTCTTCTCATCATCTGTTAAAAAAGAAAACAAAAGTGATAAAGAGCCAAGTCAAATGAAGGGCCTGAGCCCAGAAGGCAAAGACCACCCTAGCAAGAAGGAGCTTACTGGACTCATTCCGCCAGAAGCACAAGTCAGTTTGTTCTGATTCAGATCTGAACAGCCCTTTGTAAAACAGCTCCTTAAAGAGAACCACTCCCCTTATCAGATCCCACCATCCTGCTAGGCCCTACACGGAAGCTCCAGCAGTCCTGCAGTGGCTTGACTCCTCCAAAGCTCCCTCGATTCTTACAAGTGTCTCGGTGTTCAAGAGGTAGGTTCAGCACTCCCCTGACCAAGACAGGAGTCTCTAGGAAGTGGCTGGTTTAGTAAAAAAAAAAAAAAAAAAAAAACAGACACACTAGACTCTTTAGAAAACACACAAGAGGACACAGAAAAGTGAGTCAAAGTACATTATATTTACTCACAGTTGAATCATAAGCATATACTTTGTCAATTAAGACTTTAAGAGAATCAGAGTAAATGAGCTGATCAGACCAAACAACCTGACGAGGGAAAGGATAAGGAATTTAATGGTGCCTAATGGGGACACCTTTCTAAATTGAAGCACCAAAGAGCAAAGAATATATCTTCTGTTGCACTTTCACATTTCGGACTGCAGCTCTGCCAAGCTTTAGCAGGGGAGAAGATACACTCAGAGCACACACTTGGGCCTGACTGGGAAGCCATGTGTTTGAGGTCGCCATTTTCTAATCCATGCCTTCAAATCAAGTATTGGTATGCAGTATCTGATTAGTGTGTTTTCCCCTTGGGAGGTCACCGGGAAAGTGGATGGGCAAAGAAACAAAGCTATGAAATCCTGATGTTGTACATTTCAGTCATATTCTAAAGCACACACAGACACACAAAGACACACACAGACAGAGACGGACAGACACACACGGGGTGTCTGGCCTTGGTCTCATCAATGAGCATCCATTCAAATTAGATTAGTGTTGTCACAATGCACTCTATATCACTCGTCAAGTAGAAATGTGCTACCAGAAGTTAAAAGTGCCCAGCAGAGTAGATTCTGTCATAAAAATGTAGAAATCAATTTAAATATTAACCAAGATTAGGAATAAGGCTATTTCTACACTAAGCTACACCGGGCTACACTTACTGATGGTGATTTCCACTTGGTTAGTATAATCTATGGCAACTCCCATGGGCAAGGAATCATCGCTCTTGTCTGTCACAGGCAGTTCAGCTCGACTAGAATCCTCCAGGAGCCAAGATTCCCAATTAATCTGGAAAAAAGAACAAGTAGTAGGAGAAGAAAATGCCATGTTGGTTAGAGCTTTGCACTGATTCTTCCGAGCACTGTTCAAACAGGAGAGAAGAAAAAAGTCAACTCACTTGCTTTAGATGTTATGGGTTGACTGAGACTCTGAAATCTGGGAAGATAATCTAAAAGCCATGAGTACCTCCAGCAAGCGAGGGGTTAATTTTCCAAATCAATGTATCTGTTCCTGGTATACCAAGTCCCCGCCATGTGAATAAAAAACCACTATCGTGAACACTTTCTGAGGTACCGTCCACCACAACCCAGTAGATTCCTGAACACGGTGAGTAAATCCAACAGCAGCATGAAGTCAGTCAATGGCTGCTCCTAGAAACTGGGCCTGGGACCAGGAACTCCAATTCATCTCTACTTCTGTCTTGAGCAGAGCAGCCTGTAAAGCTGGCCAGATGCCCTGTGCCTGCTTGTCCACAGGGACAGAAGGTAACCTTAGATCTTAGTTCCCGGTGTCAGTTCCTCACAGTGCTCAATCCTCCTACACCTGGATCCCTTGAGGAACCACTAACTTTTTTCAAAAAACTTCCCTTTTGCTTAAGCTTGCTTGAGTGGGCTCTGCTCCTTCCAACAAATGATCCTTGATTTTTAAAAATCACTAACGTGTGTCTTTCAGTGTTAACCAAAACTGGGCAACATGAATCAAAGGGCAATAGTGCTCAGTGAGTAACAGAGAGAAAAACAAAAAGCTGTTCAGAAAAGGGAACATAATCGTACTCCATGACTTAGCTGTGGAGTGAATAGTAAGTCATATTCATAATAACATAAACAAAATGGATTTCGACTTTGAAAAGCAATCTAGCAGCATCATGGCAGAGTGAGATTCCCTCTTTGAATCTCTGCCCCCTACGACACAACGAAAACATCATTCACACTCCAACAGAGCTCAATCAAACACTACACAGGACTTCTAAGAAACCCCTGCTGCCATACATCGGACGGTGGAGGCGCGGGAAGCCCAAAAGGACACGAGGAGAGGTAAGAAGTTGTACTCCCCCTCCCCAATCGATCGGCAAAGACAGCGCGGCTCGCAGACAGAGGGGGGAGGGGCGGCCCACAGCGGGGAAAACTATTGCCATCCAGGTGCTCTCACAGACTGTTGAGAGATCCCCACTGGGAAGCGAGGACTGACTGTTTATGGGGTGTAGCAAACACCCTAAGAGAGCCAGAAAGGAAACCCCCAGGTCGAGCAGGAGAAAGAGAGGACCCCTCCCCCAACACACCCCGTGTTTCAGCATAGTCCCTCCAGGGGCTGCAGCGGGCTCAGAACATACCACTCACAATCTCCCTCCAGTGACAGCAGGGGGAAACTGCAGGACCAACTTTATCATGAGGGGAAAAAATAAGGCCGTCCCCGTCGGATCCTTGCGACAATTTGTTATGGCTACAGACCAAAAGGAAAATGACAAACACCCAGAAACTAACCCTGTAGGCACAGAATTTGATAACCTGAATGACAGAGAATTCAAAATAGTTATCATAAACAAACTCAACGAAATACAAGAGAACACACAGAAACAAATCAACGAATTCAGGGATTGCGTCACAAAAGAGATTGAAACCATAAAGAAAAACCAATCAGAATTATTGGAGATGAAAAATAAAATCAACGAGATAGTGGAAAAAATGGAGTCTTTAAAGAGCAGAACTGACAATATGGAGGAATGAATTAGCACTATTGAGAATAGCCACGCAGAAACGCTCCAGATAGAGGAGGAGAGAGAGCTAAGACTAAAAAGAAATGAAGAAATTCTTCGAGAAATATCAGACTCAATGAGGAAAAGCAACATAAGGATAATAGGTATTCCAGAAGGAGAAGAAAGAGAAAAAGGAGCAGAGAGTTTGTTCAAAGAAATAATAGCTGAGAACTTCCCCAACCTAGGGAATGAGAGGGAAATAACAGTGAATGAAATCAATAGATCACCTAAATATGTAAACAGGAATAAAAAATCATCTCGCCACATAGTAGCACACTTGAAAAATATCTCTGACAAGGAAATAATATTAAGGGCAGCTAAACAAAAAAACAAAATAACATACAAAGGAAACCCCATCAGGCTCTCAGCTGATTTCTTGACAGAAACTCTACAGGCTAGGAGAGACTGGAATGATATATTCAAAATCATGAAAGACAAAAACCTTCAGCCAAGAATACTTTATCCAGCAAAAATATCCTTCAAATATGATGGAGAAATAACAACTCTCCCTGATAAACAAAAGCTAAGAGAGTTGGTCACCACAAGACCCCCACTACAAGAAATGCTCAAGAAGGCCCTTAGGCCTGAAAAAAAACAAATGAGAACGGGGATACAAAGATTTCAGCAAGGAGAAAAGCAAGGAGACTAAACCAGAACAAACTACAGTTGGATAACATCAAAAATTAATTCAAGCTCATCACTGGAAACACACATTCACGACACAAAATGGAATAAAGAGACAACAAATAAGAAGGGGAAGAGGTAAGGGATTGAATCGACCCAGCCTCAGGAAAAAGGAGGCATCTGAAAATGTACTTTCTTATCCAGGAGATCGCTTATATAAACCTCACGGTAACCACTAAACAAATAACCAGAAGAGAATCACACATGACAAATAAAGAGAAAACCAAGAGAATGAGCATGCAGAAATACCAAATTGAATTTGCAGTCCGAAACACAAGGGACAACAAACGAAGGAAATGCGAAAGAACCAGAAGATGAACAATAAAATAGCAACATTAAACCCTCATATATCAATAATCACTCTAAATGTAAATGGATTGAATTCTCCAATCAAAAGACACAGAGTGGCGGGATGGATTAAAAACCAAGATCCAACAATCTGCTGCCTCCAGGAAACACATCTCAGCTCTAAAGACAAACACAGACTCAAAATAAAAGGATGGAAAACAATACTCCAAGCTAATGGCAAACAAAAGAAAGCAGGAGTAGCCATACTTATATCAGACAAAGTAGACTTCAAGATAAAAAAGGTAATGAGAGACAAAGAATGGCAATATATAATGATAAAAGGGACACTTCACCAAGAAGACATAACAATCATAAATATCTATGCACCCAACACAGGAGCACCAAAGTACATAAAACAACTGCTAAAAAACCTTAAAGGAGATATTAACAATAACACAATAATAGTAGGGGATCTTAACACCCCCCTTACATCAATGGATAGATCATCCAGACAAAAAGTCAATAAGGAAATAATGGACTTAAATGAAAAACTAGATGCAATGGACTTAATAGATATATACAGAGCACTCCAGCCAAATAAAGCAGAGTACACATTCTTCTCAAGTGCACATGGAACACTCTCAAGGATAGACCATATATTAGGAAACAAGGCAAACCTCTATAAATTTAAGAAGATTGAAATCATTACAAGCATCTTTTCTGATCATAATGCTGTGAAACTAGAAATCAACTGCAAGGAAAAAACTAGGAAGGGGACAAAGATGTGGAGACTAAACAACGTGCTACTGAACAACCAATGGGTCATTGATGAAATTAAAGGAGAAATCAAAAGCTATCTGGAGACAAATGAAAGGGAAAATACACCATACCAACTCATATGGGATGCAGCAAAAGTGGTCCTGAGAGGGAAATTCATAGCAATACAAGTTCACCTTAACAAACAAGAAAAATCCCAAATAAATAAGCTTAAATTGCACCTAACAGAATTAGAAAAAGAAAAGACAAAGCCCCGAATCAGCAGAAGGAGGGAAATAATAAAAATCAGAGCAGAAATAAATGAAATTGAAACCAAAAAAAACAGTAGAAAGGATCAATGAAACAAGGAGCTGGTTCTTTGAGAAGATAAATAAAATTGACAAACCCTTAGCCAGACTCACTAAGAAAAAAAGGGAGAAGACTCAAATAAATAAAATTAGAAATGAAAGAGGAGAAATTACAACAACCACAGAAATACGAGGGATTATTAGGGAATACCATGAAAAACTTTACACCAACAAATTGGACAACCTAAAGGAAATGGACAAATTCTTGGATGCGTACAACCTCCCAAAACTGAATCAACAAGAACTAGAGAACCTGAACAGACCAATCACAAGTAAAGAGATTGAAACAGTAATCAAAAACCTCCCAAAAAATAAAAGCCCAGGACCAGATGGCTTCCCTGGAGAATTTTACCAAACATTCAAAGAAGATTTAGCACCTATCCTTCTCAAACTATTCCAAAAAATAGAGGAAGATGGAATACTTCCCAACACATTCCATGAGGCCAACATCATCCTGATACCAAAGCCAGACAAGGACAATACAAAGAAGGAAAACTACAGGCCAATATCACTGATGAACATAGACGCAAAAATCCTCAACAAAATATTGGCAAACCGAATACAGCAATACATCAAAAAGATCATACACCACGATCAAGTGGGATTTATACCAGGGACACAGGGATGGTTCAACATCTGCAAATCAATCAATGTAATACTGCACATTAACAAAATGAAGAATAAAAACCACATGATCATCTCAATCGATGCAGAGAAGGCATTCGACAAGATCCAGCATCCATTTATGATAAAAACTCTCAATAAAATGGGTATAGAAGGAAAGTACCTCAACATAATAAGGGCCATATATGACAAACCTACAGCAAACATCCTACTCAACGGGGAAAATCTGAAAGCCATTCCTTTGAGGACAGGAACAAGACAAGGGTGCCCACTCTCACCGCTCTTATTCAACACAGTACTGGAAGTTCTGGCTGGAGCAATTAGGCAAGAAAAAGGAAGAAAAGGACTCCAAATAGGCAATGAAGAAGTGAAACTCTCACTATTTGCAGACGACATGATCTTATACATAGAAAACCCAAAAAATTCCATCGGAAAACTACTAGAAATGATCAACAACTACAGTAAAGTGGCAGGGTATAAAATCAACTTACAAAAATCAATTGCATTTCTGTACACTAACAATGAACCAACAGAAAGAGAACTCAAAAAGATTGTCTTTTTGTTGCAATTGCAACAAAAAGAATAAAATATCCGGGAATAAATTTAACCAAGGAGGTAAAAGACCTATACAATGAAAACTATAAGACACTATTGAAAGAAATTGAGGAAGACATAAAGAAATGGAAAAATATTCCATGCACATGGATTGGAAGAATAAATATAGTTAAAATGTCCATTCTACTTAAAGCAATCTACAGATTCAATGCAATCCCAATCAGAATCCCAATGTCATTCTTCACGGTAAGAGAACAAAAACTACTGAAATTCGTATGGGGCAACAAAAGACCCCAAATAGCTAAAGCAATTCTGAAAAAAAAGAACAAAGCTGGAGGCATCACAATCCCTGATTTCAAAATATACTATAAAGCTATAGTAATCAAAACAGCATGGTACTGGTACAAGAATAGACACACAGATCCATGGAATAGAATTGAAAGCCCAGAAATAAAACCATACACCTATGGACAGCTAATCTTCGACAAAGGAGCAAAGAACATACAATGGAGAGAGGGAAGTCTCTTCAATAAATAGTGCTGGGAAAATTGGACAGCAACATGCAAAAGAATGAAAGTAGACCATCTCCTATCGCCATATACAAAAATCAATTCAAAATGGATCAAAGACCTGAAAGTGAGACCTGAAACTATAAAACTCCTGGAAGAAAATATAGGCAGTACACTAATGGAGACTGGACATAAAGGGATCCTTTCAGATTCCATGTCTACCCGAACAAGGGAAACAAAAGAAAAAATAAACAAGTGGGACCTCATCAGACTAAAGAGCTTCTACAAGGCAAATGAAACCAGGATCAAAATGAATAAACAACCCACCAGCTGGGAGAAAATATTCGCAAATCGTTTGTCCAACAAGGGATTAATCTCAGTAATATATCAAGATCTCATACAACTGAGCAACAAAAAAACAAACAACCCGATCAAAAAATGGGCAGAGGATATGAACAGACATTTTTCCAAGGAAGAGATATAGATGGCCAATAGACACATGAAAAGATGTTCAACATCACTAATCATCAGGGAAATGCAAATCAAAACTACACGAAGATATCACCTTACACCCGTTAGAATGGCTATAATCACAAAGACAAATAACAACAAATGCTGGAGAGGTTGTGGAGAAATGGGGACCCTCATTCACTGCTGGTGGGAATGCAAACTGGTGCAGCCTCTATGGAAAACAGTATGGAGAGTCCTCAAAAAATTAAAAATAGAAATACCACATGATCCAGCAATCCCACTCTTGGGCATCTACACAATGGACATGAAATCAACCATCACAAGAGGCGTATGCACCCCTATGTTCATTGCAGCATTATTCACTATAGCCAACAAGTGGAAGCAACAAGTGTCCCTCGACTGAAGATTGGTTAAAGAAGATGTGGTATATACATACAATGGAATACTACTCAGCCATAAGAAAAGACACAATTGTCCCATTTGCAACAACACGGAAGGACCTAGAGGGTATTATGTTAAGCGAAATAAGCCAGAGAGAGAAGGACAGACACTGCATGAACTCACTCATATATGGAATATAAGTGAACACACGGACAGAGAGAACTGATTGGTGGTTACCGAGGGGAAGGGTGGTGGGGGGTGGGTACAAGGGGTGAAGGGCTACATCCACATGGTGATGGACAAACAAAAATGTACAACTAAAACCCCACAGTGTTATAAACTATTAAGACATCAATTAAAAAAAAAAAAAAGAAAAGCAATCTATAGATAAAATAAAGAAGACTTGATAATCACTACAGAACAGAATACAAACAGTACCAGTTTTGATTTTACAAAAGATGAGACACAGATGACAACAGCTGGAAGGTGGGAGTGGCGCACGTGAGCTACAGCAGGGGTGGGGGTGCTAAGACATTTCTCTCACAAAGTGGAAGATCTGGAGATATTGTATATGGTGACACCATAAGAAATAAAAGTAAAAAATATTACTTAAAGTTACAAAGGTAACAAATAGAAGAAATTAAAACAGTGCTATAACCATATTGAGAGGAAAGGGGGGGATTTTCAGGCCATATATGAGCTAAATCCTCATAACAGCGAAGAAAGTCTAAAATTAATAATCAATAACAAGTGATGAAACAGATTATTATTTAGGGATAAGGAGGTAACCATTAAAGGAAAAAGTTTACAAGTTAAAAATGGTCCCCTTTAGAGAACAGGACTGGATCAGAATAGGGTGGGCACTGGAGATTTTTTCATTGAGAAGCCCTTCTCTATCTGATTTTTAACTATAAACAAATTATCTTGATAAAAAGCAAAAATAAAAGTATATTTTTAACGTGGCCGGCCCAATGGCGTAGTGGTCAAGTTTGCACACTCCGCTTCAGCAGCCCAGAGTTTGCAGGTTCGGATCCCAGGCGTGGACCTACACACCACTCGTCAAGCCATGTTGTGGTGGCGACCCACATATGAAACAGAGGAAGATGGGCACAGATGTTAGCTCAGGGCCATACTTCCTTACACACACAACACAAAGTATATTTTTAATGTGTGAATACATAAAATATCTGTGCTAGTAGGAAATTGTTACTGAAGTCAATCCAAGAGCAGCAAATTGGACTGAACTCTGGCCTATGACCCCAAAGTGGCCCACTCTAGACACTACGAGAGCCACGTACTTCTGGTGCGCTCCCTTGCCACCCAGAGAACGATGGACAAATGTCGAATGGTTGAAGAGGCAGAAGTATTTGTGAAGTGCACAGAACATTTCTAAACTGAAGGCAAACTTTTAGAAAGAAGAGTTTCCCTTCCATCACATCTCCTCTGTAGTCACTGCATAGTCTACTGCGGGTTAGGATGGCTTACCTCAACTACCTCAGCCCACCTGCTGCCTGCAAGGAGGACAAAGCGACAGAACGGAAGTGGGAGTTTATATGCATAGGTGCTTTTAGCTTTCTGGCGGTTTTTCAAAGTCAAATAGAAAGTATTTCTGATGAGTCACAATTTGGTATGATCTGCATGTTTCTCTTCCATAATCAAGGATGGGTTATAGTTGATTGAATAGAAGGGGCAGGTTCAAGTAACAGGAAGAAAATAAAGATGGTAAAACAGAACAAGGCAGAAAAAACCTCCTATACACCGAGGTATACTCCTGTCCGAGGCTGATTACAAAGTATGTTTCCACAGCTGTGGATGGACTGTAACAGAACAGAAGGGCTTTTCATGACACTGAGGGAACTGCTAAATCTGACACCCGTGTTTGTCCCATGCAATATCCAAGCCATTTGGCCCAAGGGCTCTTTGTCATTTAAGCTTTGCTCTCATCCAGGAGCTCATTTAAAGGGATGTGACCTCATTTAAATCTTAACCACATAGTTAACTCCCTCCAAAATCTTTCTCAGGCAAGTATCACAAAAACATGACAAAAGGGAGAAATTTACCTGGTCACTTTGCCGAGCAAGGATACTAACTTCCGTTGAAGCCGCAGATGCTGCCAACACTAAATCCCTTCAAAGAATAAAACCAGAAGATTCATTAAATTCAAACACAGCAACAGTTCTAACTTGACTTGAGTCTGTGGTAACATCTATGAGGATTTCCTTGAGATGTCAACAAGGAAGGCAAAGTTTTCTATATGGTTGAAGAAAGGTGAGAAGATTTTAGATATAAAGCTTAACTTTTTAGTTCCCAGGATAAAGCCCTAGAGACTCAGCTGACTGCCTACCAACTTAAGACAAAGGAGAGACTCAGTATTTTCATGTTGTCACTGAGGTTATTGAGAAAATGGGTAAGTATTCGATCTAAATAATTCAAGATTTGGAAAATAGAAGTAGTAGTTAGCAGAAAACAGATTGGTGCTTCAGGGGGTGGGAGAGGGCAAAAAGGGTAAAGGGACACGTGCATGGTTACAGATGGCAACTAGACTTTTGGTGGTGAACACGATGCAGTCTATACAGAAGTTGAAATACAATGATGTATATCCGAAATTTATAAAATGCTACAAACCAAAGTGACCTCAATTAAAAAAAAAAAGTAGTAGCAGTTATAAAACCATCATCAAGCATGGCCTGAAAACACGTTCAGGGCCTCTATCTTCCTCTCTTACGGAAAAAAATGTCAGAGTGGGAACAAAGTGACTCAGATGTAACCTGACAGAGCAGAGATCCCCTCCCCGGGTACCCAGCTCACCATTCTTCAATGTAACTGAGGTAGTAATGATGTTGTCTCTCCGTGCAGCTGCCATAGCAGGGCTCCATAAAGTTCACAAATACCTCTGGGTGCTTTTCTTCTTTTTTCTACAACGAAAAGAATGAGAAAAAAAATCTCGTGTGATTTTTCTTTAATCCTACACAGTTAAGGATCTCAAAAGACAAAACCATTTAAGTTTTATGAGAAAATTCACTCAAAATCTATGTCCAAATATACAGACATGACATAAAGGCAGCGCTGAGTAGTACAAGGAACAGAAACGTTGGCCATTGACCAAACTGAATTCAAGCTGCTCTGTCACTTTCTGGCCATGTGACAAGCACAGATTACTCAACCTCTCTGACACTCAGTTTTCTCACGTCTAATGGATCTACTAAACCTGCTTCAAAGGCTATTGCATGAAATGAAATGATACATATAAAGCTTCTACCCCAGTATATGGAACGTCAGTAGTAGTTAAAAAATGCTAGTGTTAGTATCATCCCTGGGAATAAGAAAATCTTAATGATATCTCGAAATAAGGCATCTCAGTAAACATTTTTAAGATTCAACTTTATCAGGAACCCAAAAGAGTTATTAATAAATAAAAACAAGGCATGCTTTTCACATATCAGATCGGCAAAGTTAAAAATGGTACCACACCATATTGACATGTTGGGCAACTGCTAATCCACTGGCAATAGGAATATAAACTAGTACAACTTCTCTAAAAGATACTTGGGCAAGGTTTTCAAAAGCCTATCAAAAAAAGCATATACTGCTTGACCTAGTAAATTCATTTCTAGGTATTTACCCTAAAAAATAAACATAATCATATAAAAAGTACATAAAAGAATGTATCTCACCATTCTTTAAAACAGGGGAAAACTGGGCCGGCCCGGTGGCGCAGCGGTTTAGTCCGCGCTTGGCAGCCCGGGGTTCGCTGGTTCGGATCCCGGGCGCCCGCCGACGCACTGCCTGTCAGCCATGCCGTGGCGGCGTCCCATATAAAGTGGAGGAAGATGGGCACGGATGTTAGCCCAGGGCCAGTCTTCCTCAGCAAAAAGAGGAGGATTAGCAACGGATGTTAGCTCAGGGCTGGTCTTCCTCACCAAAAAAAAAAAAAAACAGGGGAAAACTGAAAACAACCTGAGCGTCCATCAGTAGGAGAGCTAAATAAATTATCTACCCAAAAGACAAATACAGATTTTTATTCACTGACACAGAAAGATGCTTGCAATTTACTAAGTAAAACAAGGTTGCAAAAGAGAACTAGTGTAACTCCCACTTTTGTTACATTTAGACATTTATTTACGTATTTTAAAAATCTGGAAATTCATATACCAAAATATCAAGTTATTTCTGAGTGGTAGGATTAAGTGACTTTTAAAAGATGACTTTTTTTTTGGTCTTTTTGCTAACATGTATTTTTAAATGTTTTTCTGGACTTTGAAAGCGAATACTGATTTGGAAACATACGTTCTGCCTCATTTGTTTTTGAACTGCAATTCACTAACACTCTGTAGATCTTATGAATGTTCTTCCCTGTCTTCAAAATGACTCACTCCCTCACTTCACTCCACTCTCTGCTCAGACAGCTCCTCCTCAGAAGCCTTCCTTGACCACCCAATCTAAACCACATGCCAGCCACCACCTAGCCCTTACCTGGTTTATTTCCTCCATTGCACTTAGCATTCCTCGACCCTACACTTATTTATTGACTAGCACATTCAATAGAACGGTAAGATCCACAAAAGCAAGGACTTTGCCTTGGTCACCGCTGTATTCGCAGCTTTAAAGCAGTGCCTAGCACACTGCAGGCATTTGATAAATACCTGATGAATAAATAAGTGAAAGAATTTTAAAAATCAAGATATGTTCTGCTTTTCTAAGATTTCTTTAATAGGTTAACTTCTAACAAGACTCACAGTATTCAGCTTAAGCAAAAGCAAGTTTTACAATTTCTTCACCTCATGACTAAACAGTAGAACATGCTTTCAGTGGACACCGTATTTTGGTCCTCAGAGCCATGGTGCAGCACTGAAACTTTACGTCGGAAGTTGCAACATCACTGCCAGCAAGAAGAGGAAAGTGAAGCCCAAGCCTCAAACTTTATCAAAAGACTTCTATAATCTCAAAGAACAAAGATGTCCCTTTCACATACATACCGGAAGTAAAGCCATCACCACGTCTGGAGAAGTTTCCAATGTCCCATCTGCAGCGGCATACGCTATCGTGAAGACATATGTACCAATCCACAGCACATCCAGAACTGAAAGACACACACTCTAATAAAGCATCTCCTGTTGGGAATAGCTCCTGTATGTTATAAAATTAACATCCTATGGATAAAAAAATCAAAGTACCATAGCTTTAACAAAGGTCCAGATCTAACTAACTAAATATAATTCATAGATACAAAGACTCAAGAAGCCCAAATTCATTCCAGTATGGTATTTTCTTCTGGTGGATTATAATCAGGGCAAATTATGAAGAATCTCAATAAAAAAGTCAGGACTCAGGGGCCAGCCCGGTGGTGTAGCAGTTAAGTTTGCGCGCTCCGCTTTGGTGGCCTGGGGTTTGCAGGTTCAGATCCCAGGCACAGACCAATGCACTGCTTGTCACGCCATGCTGTGGCGGTGTCCCATATAAAGTAGAAGAAGATGGGCACAGATATTAGCCCAGGGCCAATCTTCCTCAGCAAAAAAGAGGAGGTCTGGCAATGGATGTTAGTACTGGGCTGGTCTTCCTCACAAAAAAAAGAAAAAAAATCAGGATTCATTTAACGTCCTTTACCATGAGACATAGGCATCTACCAGAGGATTATTGTTACAATGACTTAATTAGCTAACTGAAATAATGACAGTATTCATACAGAAGGCACCAACACTTCCCTGAGCAGGTAGGTACATCATGTGATTGAAAAGTCTCTAATATAGACGGTACCTCATTAGAAGTCAGCCCAATAAGAAAAGCAGATGTATTACCTCTGACAGGATGATCTGACTCATAAAATGGAGGACAAGGAATGACTTTTTTTTCCTGCAAAGTCTGAAAGAGGTTTGAAAGAAAAAGTGTCAAATGAAATAATCCCTAAACCAATGAAACTCTGTCAAATCCAATACGTTCCCCTAGAAGCCACTTCTCATTTCTCCAGCCAGGAGAGAGAAAACACAGAGGAGTGAATGACTTCTTCTAGGACCCTTTCCTATAGAAACACTCACATGAACATGTTTGGATATAGGTAATAAGGATGCTCAATGCAATACCGTTTATAGTGGCAAAACTACTCATACTGATACAGATAGCTATCAATAACAGAAAAGTAAATTATGGCACATTCGCACAGTGGAATATTAAGCAGCCATTCAAAAGAATCAAGCGGCTCTATACGTAATGAGTTGGAAAAAGAACTCCAATATAATATTAAGTTAAAAAAAGAAAAGGCAAACAGCAAACCAATAAAATTAAACCAACTGTATTATCTTTTTTATAGGCTAATGCCCTGAAAGAATATGTACTAAATTTCATGTAACAACTTTTTGCAAAAACAAATTAGAAAACCTTAATCTCAAACCTCTACCATCACATTCGCCCTTTGCTCCCCGACAGTCTCTCGAGGAGGAATGCACAACATAGGCCTCAGCATTACCTGTGAACCCCTCCTTCCCATCCAGGCGTGACTGGACATATGTGGATTCTTTGTCAATTTATATTGAAGAATACTTGTGAATATTATCCCAGAAAGACCACAGGGAGAGGATGACAGAGTAGACGTCCAACAGGAGCACTCATTTTCTCTGTTGCCTATAGTTAGAAAAACTGAACCTTTCAGCTGGACTCAGCTAGAGAACAAACAATACTGGGCTTTAACCCAGAGTGATTCTGCATTATAGTACTAGCCTTTCACTAACTCCTTTCCCCCTTAAGTTCTGTTTTTATGCAATGGATTGGGAATACCAAGCTGGGGAACCGTGTGCAGAGTATGATCACATTCTATTTAAAAAGCAAAACAAAAATAATGCATCCACACATAGACTATTTGTATAAGTATCCAGAAAAGTCTGGAAGGCTACCACAAAATGGAACTCAGGGGGTGCCTCTGGAAGGAGGACTATGAGACAGAAGGGAAGAGTTCCACTCTTTCCTGCATTCACTTGTGTACTGACGAATTTGTTGCAATGAACATAAACAACATTTCAATAGAAAAAAACACCAAAGGTACTCCCAAACCACCCCAAGAACAGTGGGTAACTTAAGTAAAAAGAGTTCTAAAGTCCAAGGCAAGACTTACAGGAAGATACTGGACCACAGTTCCATTCTGTTTTCCCACTGCCAGCTGCTTTCCTTTGGGGCTCCAGCACACTGAGCAAAGAAGAGAATGCTACCAATTAAAAACTGAAGAAAACAGAGCAAACCAAAGAGATCTGGACCAAAACAGCGACATAATCACCACTTCTTGTTCCTCTGTCAGTCCATGGAAAACTGTAGGATCACCCCTACTCAGCAAAGTAAAACTATAAAAATCATTTTGACAATACAAGCCAATTACCATGTATCACTGGACCACTGAATCGACTGCTAAAAATGCTCTTTCAATGGAGCATTGCCTTGAAAGCTAGAAAGGAGAGAAAACTCTATAGTCTTTGGATAAGACAAGGAAAACAGAGGTTTCAAATATCAAGAAGTTATTCTCTTGCTATTTGATATTTCTAATGCTTTTCCCACAAAGAAACAAATGTCTTTTAGATGCAGAAACAATTATTCTCAAAACACAGTTCTAAACCAGCTGCACTAAAATATTTCTTTCTTCAGAAAACCTAAGCACATTCAAGTTAAAGCATGCAGGCTGTCTGGCTTCAAAAATACAGAAATAATGAATAATCTCTCCACTTCTACCAAACAACAACAAATACAACAAACTCCTTTTGCTTTTATTTCCAGAAATTAATTTTTAAATAGATCACCATTACTAAACGTTAGAGAGTGAAAGCCTGTATTACCCACCAGATGTTACTGCTGCTGTGGAAGGAAGAGTCGCACACAGTTTCACTGTTTCTGTAACTTGTAGGACAGCGATGCTGCCATCGGCCAGACAAACTGCTACCATGGAGGGAACAGTGGGGTTCCACTTCATATCGATCACCATGCCTCCTGCATCTTTTAAAAGCTTATGATAGGCAAATGGGCGTTTCTGCTGCTTAGCCTTTTAAAACAAATGCCCAGAAGCAAAAATAAATTAATAAACTAATAAATACACAGAGACATTTAATAGTCAAAGAAAATTATTGAATATGAAAGTTTTCTCACATTACAGTTCACTTTTCCCCATAACCATGAAAATAAAATTTAGCTCTACACAACAACCTATGTAATACAGACTTTAACATAACTTTGAAAAAGGCAATCAATTATTCTAGCACACTCAGAGGGACTCCCGGCAGGGAAATACACAAATGTAAAATAATCAATAAAGAGCAGACACTAGATTAAAATCTTGGCTCTGCTTCTTAATAGCGTTGGGCCCTTGGACGTTTAAACTTTAGGCCTGATTCCCCAGCTGTAAAGTGAAGATAACAGTACCCACTGCGTGAGGCTGTGGTAAGCATGAACAAGGACAAGGCGTGGAAAGCACAAGCACAGGGCCTGGCACAGTTGGTATGAACACACAATAGTATTGACTATTTTCATTACCAAACTGCTTGGAATGGAAGAATACTGCATTAGGAGGCCAGAGACCCAGGACGTGGGAACTTCTGACATTATCTATTAACTCCACGACCTTAGGCAAGTCCCCTAAGGCTCTCTGGGCTTTGGCTGTCTCTTATGTAAATGAGAAATGATAACACCTTGGGGCAGGTGGTATTCTGAAATAATTTCTTGAAGTCCCTTCTATCTCAGAGATGTGATTCTGTAATTAAGGACTTTTTTTTTTTTCTGATTGGTTGTTTTCTAGAATGTCCTATCATTTGGGTTTCTCTGATGTTTTTAGGGTTTTTTTGCATTTTTTAATTGATGTCTTAATAGCTTATAACATCGTAAAATCTTAGTTGTACATTATTGTCTGTCAGTCACCATACAAATGCATCTCTTTACCCCTTGTGCCCACCCCCATCCCCCTTGCCCCTGATAACCACCAAACTGTTCTGTGTCTTAGTTTATCTTCCACATATGAGTGAAATCATGTGGTGTTTTGTCTCTCTCTCTGGCTTATTTCACGTAACACAATACCCTCCAGGTCCATCCATGTTGTTGCAAATGGGAGAATTCTGCCTTTTTTATGGCTAAATAGTATTCCATTGTATATTTATACCACACCTTTAGCCAATCATCAGTCGAGGGACACCTGGGTTGCTTCCACTTCTTGGTGATAGTGAATAATGCTGCAGTGAACACAGAGGTGCATAGGCCTCTTTGGATTGTTTATTTCAGGTTCACTGGATCGATACCCAGTAGTGGGATTGCTGGATCATACGGTATTTCTATTTTTAATTTTTTGAGGAATCTCCATATTGTTTTCCATAGAGGCTGCACGAGGTTGCATTCCCACCAGCAGTGAATTAGGGTTCCCATTTCTCCACAACCTCTCCAACATTTGTTATTTTTTCTTGGTGATTATAGCCATTCTAGCAGGTATAAGGTGATATCTTTGTGTAGTTTTGATTTGCATTTCCCTGACAATTAGTGATGTTGAACATCTTTTCATGTGCCTATTGGCCATCTGTATATCTTCCTTGGAAAAACGTCTGTTCATATCCTCTGCCCATTTTTTGATCGGGTTGTTTGCTTTTTTTGTTCTTCAGTTGTGTGAGTTCTTTATATATTATGGAGATTAACCCCTTGTCAGATATATGATTTGCAAATATTTTCTCCCAACTGGTGGGTTACCTATTCATTTTGTTCCCGGTTTCATTTGCCTTGTAGAAGCTCTTGAATCTGATGAAGTCCCACTTGTTGATTTTTTCTTTTGTTTCCCTCACGGGACTTTTTTTTAAACCCATATTTTAATCCAGAAAAAGACTTCAAGGGTCAACCAAGAACTTCTTGGTTATGATTCAATATCAGGAAATCTTCGTAGGTCCCCTATTGACACTACAGTTTGCCAGAAGCTTACCTCATTTGAGAATGTGCGAACATCAAAAAAAGCGATAATGGAACCATATTCACTGGACATCATACACACGGAAAGTGTGAGGCTATCACAGCTCAGGGCCAGGTGATGTATCGGGAATTTCATAGGAACTAGTAAGCTTTGAACTTTATCAACTATGAGAACATAAAAAAAGACAAAACAGAAAATGGAATGTTCTACGCATTAGACACAACCCCTTTATCCAGGTCTATGTGAAACAATTTTTGCATCTACATAAACATATGCACACATCCTGATACCTAGTAATGCCAACAAATCTTAGCTTTCTTACAAATGTACAATGCATTAACTATCCCAGGGACTCTCCCTCATACCACCTGGGGAAACTAACTGTGACTGCTGCCCTTGTTGAAAACAGTGTCCTGTACCCATATTTTTGCAACAATGGTCTAAATAGTACACATTCCCATTTGTGTGGATGGTACTGTTGTGTCAACCAAAAAGCCATGCAACAGAACCCTTCTCCTAGAGAGCCAGAACCCAAGTTCAACCAAACAAAAATAGAAGCATAGCAAAATGGTAAATTCTTTTTCCCTGAGCTCAGAGGAACAACTCACTGAAAGAGAAATACCAAGGACCAAAGAGAACACCCAGAAAAGCTTCCAGCATCCTACCTAGAGCTTATTCTTCTTGGGTGTCAACTTTAGGACTAACAGCAGTTTTAATTTTAATATTAGAATTATTTTCTTGGGAAGGAAATGACATTAGCACGTCACCACACTCCTCTACTAGCAACACGAAGCAAGTAACTTACCTATCTTATTGGGATCATCTCCAGGTTTATTTTGAATAAGGAGATTTTTAGTAGGAAAAATCTGCAACCCACTAGCTCCACCAGCAAAGACCAGACCATATTTGTTGGACACGGCAAGCAGACTTGAGCGTTCCTTGGGCAACTCCTCAGGGGAGTCAAAGATTCTCACCTTCTTCAGTGCTCTAAACTGAAAATCCTGTTGCGAGGGATCAAAACAAGATCAATTCAGGGAAAACAGGAAATTAAATGTCTGCCATTATATTCCAGTAGACCCAATTCAGTACAACAAAAATATATACTACCCTGAGGGCAAGGACTGTGTGGCTCAATCATTTTTAAGCCTCCTATGCATACTGTGGTGCCTGGCATAGTGCTTGTTAATATTTATTGAATGAAATAAAATTTTTAAAATTCTTTTATGAAGCCTTCCTTGACTAATCCAGTTCACACTGATCTTTTCCTTTTCTGAATTCCTAGTTAATTTACTGTCTTAAACCACCATACAAGCTGCACTTTATTATTTATAATCTTGTCCTATTTCATGGTACGTATTGTCTCATGACCCAGAGTAATGCATAACAAATTGTTAAATATTGAAAGCATCACCCAACTCTGCTGTAAGTCGGAACTTCCAGTGCAGCCCTCAACATATATATATATGGAAATAATGACCACAGAAAGATAACCAAATCCCAAGGACAGGCTTACCTGTACTAAATGCTAAACAAAATTCCATCACAGAAAAGGATACGTATGGCCCATCTCTTGGTGGTCAAGTCCTATAAACACACCTAGATGCTGAAGGACATCTAAACACAAGTCCAAAACCCTTCACACAGGCTACAAGGCCAGGCATGGCTTGACCCATCCACCCCTGGAGCTTCAACTCACACCACTCTGCTTCCCTCCCACAAGTGCACCACCACCTCCATCCCCCACCCACTTCCAGTTTTCATTTCCTTCCATTTTCAAGCTCCTTACTACCTCAGGGCCTGAGAGCCTTCCCCAACCTGTCAATGCCTGACTCACCTAGTCTTTCAGGAATTTATCTATGTGCTTTCAAAGACAATTTTCAGCATGTACCACCTCTTGGTAAAAGAGTTCCATAAGTTTACCAATCGCTATGGTAAGTTATACTATATACACTTTTTTTCCCCTTCAATTCCAAACCTATCTTGAAGTCAAGGTTTTGGTGAAAAAAATGTGAATCCCCTTTTGCTTACATTCCAAAACTGTAAAAGCCAAAGACAGCCTTTCTCAGCTTTCATTTTTGTACCTATGGTGTTTCATACAGGATCCCTAACATACCCCATAAACTAATTTCCTTGGATTTGACGTTGAATACATATTTGCTAAAAGATTAGATGAAATACTCTTAATTCCAGCTGAGTATGGTGACCAGAAATTCACAGCTTTCCAGGTGAGACCATACGATGGTTTCACACAGTAGAATAAAATATTCGGTCTTTGTCATTCTCATCCTGATAATCCCAAATACCCTATTTGTGTCATAGTCACACGGGTGTAGAGTGCCAGTGCGGCGAAGAGGCACAGGAAAGCTCTCCTCTCTGTTACAATCAGCAACTCAAAGGGACATTGTCATCTTCTGAGTCTGTGGTTCTAAAACCTTTTTTCCTTCTGCCTCAGCACATCTGAGGGAAACGCCACGCTCTCGCTGGGTGGCTCACCGGGGCAGTGATTCCCAAGAAGGAAGGGCGAATCGCGACCCTAAATACGGTATGGATCACCACCCTAAATGCATTTCAGTGATTTGTTGTTCAAACGCCTCCAATCTTCTCGCAACCGACTCCTTTTCAGACGTTTATAACTGTCACCTGGTTCACCTGCCCCTCTTTTTAGGCTGATTCCCAGCACCAAAATAGTCCGCCAATCCCAGTTAACTAAAGGTTTTGTAGGAGAGGGGACGAACCCTGGCTCTGTGGTAGGCAAGCCTGGACCACTTTACAGAGGTAGCACCGCGAGAGTGAAGAGAGGGTCTTAAAAAAAAAACAGAACTGGATTTCAGGCCCCCTTGTCAAATGTGACCTTGGGTCAGTTCCTCTCCGAGCCTCGATTCGCCCCCCAATTAACGACCACTTCGCGGGGTTGCTGCGACGGCACCGCAGCGGCCGCACACGGTAATCGCTCCGTGAGCAGCCGCTGGCAGCACTCCTCCGCCCACCGCGTGAGAGGCGCGCGGTAACTCGAGGGGCGGGGAACGGCGTTCGGGGGGGGCCGCGCCGGCGACAACTCTGCCCGCGGCGAACCGTTCTCGCGGGAGGCGGGGCTCCAAGGCAACGCCGCGACTACGGAGGAGAGGGAGGCCCCGACCAGGCTCTGACCTTCATCTCCCGCTCGGGGATCATGGCATCCATCTCGTCTCCCATCGTGCCGCCCTCAGCCGGTCGAAGCGGCCGCCGCTGCCGCCCGCGGCCTTCCCCTCACAGCCCGGGCCGCTCCGAGGCCAACTTCCTTTCCTCAGCGTTAGCGACTCGCAGCAAACCCCACCTTTCCGGCGCGCTCTGATGACATCACACGTTTGCGTCCGCGGCGCGGTGGAGACAGACTGAGGGACCGTCTATAGCCGCGCGCTCTCCTGGCCGCCGCCTCCCATTGGCCGGCTCGGCCGAGCGGGGGGCGTGGCCTCGGGGCCCGCGCGCCTGCTCCCCGGAGCGTCCATGTGCAGCCCCCGCGTTCGCGCCAAGGGCGGGATGTCCTCGTGTTGGTTTCGCTCAGTGGGCAGCGAGCGCACGCTTCTGCGCTGCACGCTCGTTGTTCTCTTGAGACTTCACGGTAACCCTAGGATGCAGGTGGTTATTACTAGTTCCCGATCCAGAGAAGTTAGGAGCTTGACAAATATTTCCAGGGGCAGCTCTTGAGAGAGCTTTGGAGGCGGGTGTGGAGGAAAAGAGGTTCAGAAAGGGTGGGGTGGGGCCTCTCCACGTGTCTAAGCACGAAGGCTGAAAGGGGAGGTTAAAGGGCACCAAAGATGAGCTTTGTTTACTCCTTTCAAGGTTATCATTTACAGAGCAAGACGCTGGAAGCTGCGCAAAACACTTTAGATGTGTTAATCTTCAAGACATCCTAGTCACCTAGGGGTATCATTGCCTTTTAATTGATGAAGCAACTGGAAGCACAGAAAAGTTAAAATTCCCCAGTGCCCCTCATTCAGAAAGTGGTGAAGGCAGGCTTAGAATTCAGCTTATCTGGATAAGCTGATTGATGGCTACAGTCCTACGTAGAGGTTTTTGTAGTGTAATTATATTATAAACGTCCTAGGACAAAGATTCTTAACTTGGAGCCCATGGGTCAGCTCCATACTCTGCCACTTACTATTTGGTTTTCAGCAAGTTGCTCATCTGCTCCAAGCCTGCTTCTCATTTATAAAACAAGGATGACGTAATCGAATCTGGCTCATGGGGTTGTTGTGAGGAGTAAATTAAGTTCAGCATTTTACAGAGCCTGGCACACAAGACACATTCATTCAGTCTGCTACTATATCAGCTAGCTCTTCAGAATTTTCTGAGCCCCAGAACCATCCCAAAACACACCAGTGAAGACATTGATAGTTTGTCTGTTTTATTTCCAGTCTGTAGAGGTGATATCTGGCACCATACACACTCACACGCACACACATACCACATCCACCTGAACTTGCCTGACATACTCCTTCCTTTTGAGTTGCAGGGACAAAGCCATACTCGGCAGTCCCCAAGTTGCTGTTACATTAGTTAGATTTGGTCTTTCAGAAAGAAGACAGCTGAAGTTCCAAGAAGCTGAGCCCTTAGCCAGAGAAGTAAGAGTCCTAGAGCCAATAGCCACAACCTGAAATACATGCAGACCCCCTTTCCAGGGGCCACTCTTGAGACCCACTCCCTCCAGGGGTTGAGTTCCAAGAAACGATGAAGGAACTGGTAAGGTTTCCCAGGACACCCCCCCATCCAATGAGAGAACTCTCTTTCCTGCTCTTTCCAGCAGCTGGGGATACACTCACTTGCTCTCCTCCCTTAAGGAGGCTTCCTGCAGTTTTGTAAACTGTGGGACCCACTAAAGAAGCCTGGTTGGTTCTGCCCACCTCTCTGAGTGAGGAACAGGTACACTGACTATGATGGGTAGTCAAGGAAGGCTTTACCTTGGTCAAAGGTGTCAGAGAGGAGAGGCAGTGGGAAGGGGTGGGGACAGGCAGTTGCTCATGTAAGGATCTCAGGAAAAAAAACACACACACCAAGGCAGGGCAGCGGGTGGGGTGAGATTGTACATTTAGGGCGAGGAATGTTTTGCTGGGGTTAAACTTCCACTGGGCCCATGCATTTGAAGCAGCTCCTTAGGCTGAAGATCAGCCAGTCATGGCCGAATAATCTTGCTCCTGAACTGGTTGAGACCAGATTAACCCAACCTGGCCATTTCCCCATCCCCTATTGGCTCCACTCCCTCAAGCTGCTGTAAGGGCAGTTCCTTGGGCCCTTGATTATGGGTCACTACAGAGCTACAGGGAGCCCACACCAGCTCTAACCTCCAACAGCCCCCAGACCTTTCCACTTAAGGTTTTGCGAAGGCTTCTCCATGACTCTTGCCCAGTCTTGGGCCCAGCTAGGACCCCAGGATTGCAGTGCAGTCGCCCCATATCTCCCTCTTTCTTAACATTATTCTCACTCATCATCATCTGGGTCTGACTTCCCCACAAGACTCTAAATTCCATGAGTCTATCTATTTCACTACTGAGTTCTTAGCTCTTGGCCTATAACAGGCGCTTAATAAATATGTTCAATGGATGAGTGCATCTGTGAGTGGGAAGGGTGAGGGTCTCCAGAACACAGGTGGGGTCAAGGCTGAGAACACTGCTCAGCCAAGATGGGGCCGAGTGTGACACCTTCCTGCACAAGTTCTGAGAAGCTGCTTGGCCTAGAAGTTCTAGGGAAGGCAGAACTACAAAGGCAAGCCTGGCCCTTACCCAAACCCTGATGCTGAGTAGGGGGCACCGGGAAGGGGGAGTCCTGGCCCAGGCCTTCCCCAAGTGTTGACCTAGGAGCATGCCCCTCCCTGCCCCTTCCCTTGTCTCCATCCCTGACTGAGGCAGCCCAGAGCAGAGATGAAGCATGGGCAGGGCATCTGCACACCTGGGCTTCAGTCCAGACTCTTCCATCTCCAGATTAACCCCTGACCTTGGGCAAGGCACTTAATCCCTGTGGACAACCACAGTTTTCTCACCTGTGAAATGAGAGGACTGGCTCAGATAACCTACAGGGTGGATCCGGGCTCTAAAACCCTGTGAGTCCATAATAAAGGACACAGGTGACCCCAATCCAATCCCCAAGCTCAAGGTTTTAGGTGATTTGGAACCAGAGAGATGAGTAAGAGAGACGGTGGACACAGCACATGTCAAGACAAAGTGGGGGGACTTAAAGCTTATAATAGGTGGTCAATAAATATCTGTTGAATGACTGAGTGAATGAATGAATGAATGAATGGTGTAAGGTGGGAAGGCAAATGGGGGAAGTGCAGTCAGGTTTCAAGCAGATTGGGATCAGAAAGGCAACCTCCTATTTCTCAGCTCTTGGCTTAACAATTGTGCTGACTCTTTGCCATCAGCATTTTAGTCCTCATTCTCCTATCCCGTTGCCCTCAGCATCCTCCCTAAAAGGTGGGACTAGACTGAGCTGACTCCCTCAAGGCCCCTGGCCTCCTCTCTACCTCCAAAGCCCTTTGCTGCCCCAGCAAGGGATAGCAGGCTGCACCCTCCCTCTGAGCTGCCTGTAGAGGTGTGGCCAGGGGGCAAGCCAAAGGATTCCTTTCTGAACCTTCTTGAAGGGCTCAAGTTGCCGAGCCCCTCTCTTTCTCTCCTTATGTCACCTCACCAAGGATGAGAAGAAGCAGGGACTGAGGGGGGATCATCCGGGGTGGTGGGACACTGAGTGGCCACATCCTGGACAACCCAAGAGCGCTGGAACCACAGAGCTGTCCGAGAAAACCCTAACGAGGCTACTCCAGGGTCTCCTAAAAGTGGGCTGAGGTCCTCACCTGGGCCAGGCCAGCAAGCCTGGACTTAGCTCAGAGACCCCCTGGAAGAATGGACAGCGCCAGCATCAAGCACGGGGATCACAGGCTTCCAGTCTCCCTGTCCTGGCCCTGCCCCTCTGGTTTTTGGTTTAATGTCAGCCCTTCTGCACGGGAGAGGGGAAGGAGGGGAGAAGAGAAGGAGGGGACCCAAGGCTCAGGATTCCCCAAGCCAGAGCCCCTTTAAGGCAGATAATTTGTGCTTTACAAAAAGATCACTGATTCTGCCGATGAAACAAACAAACAAACGCACAAGGAACTAACAAAACAAGACAAATCACAACGAGTCGAGAGGGCAGCGAGATCAGGAGGAGGAAGAGGGGCAGGGAGGGCGGGGCCGGTCCAGGCAGGATCCTCAGGGCAGGCTGGCAATGTCTCTCTCTGGAGGGGGGCCGACTGGCTTGGGGCTGCTCTCATTGGCTTTTCCTTCAAACATCATGACTCTGGTTTGGAGATGGAGAAAAAACAAAACAAAACAGGATTAAGACCCCTTCCCTCATCCAGGAAAAAACCATCCCAGCCCTCACATCGGCAGGGTTCTCAACAGAATGTCCTTGCATCTAGCCTTCAGTGGGATCTTCTTGGAAGCCCATGAAGGCAGCTATGTGGAAGGGGCTGCTAGTTCCACTTTACAGAGGAGAAAACCGAGGTGCCGAGTGGCAATGTGACTTCTCAGAGCCACACAGGCAGTCCCAGGCAGGAAGGGAGTCCAGATCTTTGACTTGCAGGCCAGGAGCCTTCCCCTAACCATGCTGCCTGGGCCATGGCTCTGCTCAAAACCCCTCAGATCTTCAAAAACCTCCCACTGCTCTGAGAGTCAAGTCTGGGGAGTAGAGGAGAGGGGTTCAGAGGGTAGCCTCTGGAGGGAAACAGCCTGGATTTGAATCCCAGCCCTACTACTTCCCCGCTGGGTCACTCAGGTGAGACACCAACCCCACCGACGCTGTGCTTCATTCCGGAAGTGAGGGTGCCAACAGTGCCTACATCCTGGAGCTGCTCCAGACATTGGTGCCCCACTCCATCTGCAGTCACTCCCTGGGGGTGGGGGGGCTCTTCCAGTCCCCTGGCTTTAAATCCCATCTGAAGGGTGACAGGCCACCAACAGCTTGCCTCTGAGCTCCAGATTTGCACATCCAGCTCCCTCCTTGACCTCTCCCTGTGGATGTCCACTTCAACACATCAAAAACTGAACTCTTAATTCTCACCTTCCCCACCTGCTCTTCCCTCAAAGCAAACGGCGCCATGACTCACTCAGGTACTCAGACCCCAGACCTAAGAGTCATCTGACTCCTCATTTTCCTTTACACCCCACATCTGGGCATTGAAGCAAGCCTCCCAGCTCTACCCCCAAAATCACTCCCAATTCCAACAGCTCCTGCCCACCTCCACTGCAGTCTCTCCAGGCCGAGCGGCCTCGTCTCTTACCTGCACGAGGGCATGACCCTCCTACAGGCCCCTCCGCTGCCACTCTTGCCCCTGACACAGCCAAAGGGAGCCTTTTAAAAGTCAGCCCCTAGCTTAGAGTACTCCAATGGCATCCCTCCACATTCACACAAAATGCTAAGTCCGACCATGGCCTGTAAGGCCTCACGTCACCTGGCCTCTGCCCATCTCTGCGGACTCATCCTTTGCTCACTGCACTCCAGGCACACTGGCCTCTGTGCTGGTCCTTGAGCATCCAAGCATGATTCTGCCTCAGGGCCTTTGCATTTGCTGTTTCCTCTGCCTGGATGCTTTTCCCCAGATCTCCACATGGCTCATCTCTTCATGTCTCCCTCACTCAAGGCTCTGATCAAATGTGCCTTCTCAGTGAGATCTTCCCTGCCCGCTACCCCATCCCTCTCTGCTCCTCCTGCCCACTTTATTTTACTTTGTACTACACCATTGCAATCTGGTGTTTGGTTTGGGAGGGGTTTTTTTTTTTGGTCTGTCTCCTGCCATTAGAATGTAAGCAACTCCTGCATCCCCAGCACCTAGAATAATTCCTGGCACAGGATTGGTGCTCAGTAAATACTTGCTGAATTAATGAATGATAAATCTAAGGGGTCGACGTGCGGAGCAGTGCCTGACATGTGGTAAACGTCCACCACATCTTAGATGTCGTATTAATAACACCATTGCTCTCATTGCTACCACCTGGCCTCTCAGGTGCAGTGTGATCCGACCTGATGGTTCTCGCACCGCACCTCGGGCCCCGTCCCGCCCCGCACCACGAGCTCTGACCGGCCCCAACTGTGGGCTCAAGAGCAGGTTACTCAGCTTCTTCGGGTCTCAACTTCCCCCTTTGTAAAATGAGACGGGGATATTTTACATTTGTACATTTAAAAAAAAGTTAATCTGGAGCCAGCCCAGTGGCGTAGTGGTTAAGTTTGCACGCTCCGCTTTGGTAGCCCAGGGTTCACAGGTTTGGATCTTGGGCACGGACAGACGCATTGCTCATCAAGCCATGCTGTGGCGGTGTCCCATGTAAAGTAGAGGAAGATGGGCACGGATGTTAGCCCAGGGCCAGTCTTCCTCAGCAAAAAAGAGGAGGAGTGGCGACGGATGTTAGCTCAGGGCTGGTCTTCCTCACACAAAAAATTAAATAAAAAGTTAATTTTATTTCATAAAAGCCAAGTGAGTGTCCTTCTCAGCTTGGACAAACATCATGAGACTCTCTGGGGAATTTCTCTGCAGCTCCTCCTCAGTGGGGAAGGACCTACGGAGTGTGAGTTTGGCCACCACATGCTAGGAGTTTGCTGTCAGCCAGGCCCTAGGCTAGACTCTTCATTTGTGTTTTCTCATTGACCCTCAGGACGCGCCACTTCACACGACACTTATTATCATCTCTATCTTACAGGTGCAGAAACTGAGGCTCGGGGACCTAAGGTTACTTGCCCAGAGTCATTTTGGTAGCAAGTCATTGCATCAAGATTTGGATTCTACCTCCCTTTGAACTAGAGCTGGTTTTTAACTCTGTATTATGCTCACAACCCCGTGGGGTACTAGAGTCACTCTGCAAATGAGGAAACTGCGGCTCAGAAAGTTTCCACAGTGGATTTACCATCGTCATCCTCATCCTCACCACAGTGGCCGCTACTGAGCGCTGACTCTGATGCAGGCTAATTTCCCCAGCAAGGTACGTATTCATGTGACCGTTTGACAGAAAAGGAAATTGGGGTCAGAGAAATTAAGAACCTTGCCCCGCGGGTCACACAGTGAGTTACCTCCTGGCTGGGGGCTGGCTGAGGTGCCCGAGCCGGGGGCCACTCCACACACGGTGACTCTGCCTTCAGAGGCCCCAGGAGAAGCGGGAGGTACTCACAGCTTGAGGACGGCTGACCGTTTCCCCAGCATCATGTTCACGAAGTCTCGGTAGGAGATGGTGTCGCTGACCCCACCCGTCACCTCCGAGATCATCTTCTTCATCTCCAGGTGGGTCTTGGGAACCCCAAGCTTCTCCATCATCCTCTTTAAAGACATCAGATCTGCGGAGGAAAAGCAGATCCGTTAGGTGGAGACAAGGCTGAGCGAGGGAGCTGGCAAAGCTCCCCTCCGGCACCTCACGTGCAGAAGTCCAGCAGGATAGCCTCTCCCTGGGGACCGCAGTCAGAGGCCTTTGTCCTGAAGGGAGAGTGAGCCCATCACACCTCCCTGCTCCTTTCAGAGGCAGTATAGACTAGTGGTTAGGGACATGGGCTTCTACAGTGGGCAGACTTGGGGTGGAAGCCAGCTCTGCTATTCCGGGCTGTGGGACCTGGGGCAAACTACTTAACCTCTCTGAATCCCTATTCCCATCAGTGATAAAATGAATTGATGGGATCATCTGGAGGCATGATGCGTGAGAAGCACCTGCTACAAAGCAGGTGCTCAGTAACGGAGCCACTAGTCTTGATTCTGTTGTTGTTACCTCTGCTGCTCCCCAGGGTTAGGGTGAGCAGTGTGCCCACTGCTCCAGCTACCCCGAAGTCACTGCCCAGTGAGGCAGGGTCAGGGAGTCAGCCTGACCCCACGCACTGAAAGTGGCTCTCCAGGGCCACAGGTGGCAGCTCTCACCACCTACCACTCCCACCCTGCAGTCCTAGGGCTCCACGTCACTGGAAGAGGGTGCCAGAAATATCCTGCAGAGCGGGAAAACCAACAAAAGAATAAAATTCAAGAAAAACAAGGGAGGCACCAAAAAGTCACTATACCCCAAGGAGTTGCTGCCTCTGACCTCCCAGCTCCCAAGATCTGAGGCAATTTCCTTCAGATTGTTCCGTGAACAATGGGTCAGCAGAGGATGGCGGGAGTGGGGGTGGAGCAGGGGGCTGATTTCGGGCAGGGGAGAGGTGCCGCCAGCTCACACGAGAGGCAGGGAGGGCAGGACTGCCAGGATGTCGGGGGCATTTCGAAAAAAGCTGGGCAGCGTTCTGCAGGAAGAAGTGAAAGTTCTCCCCACACGCTGCTGGCCAGACTCTAAATTGGCAAGACCTTTCTGGAAGGCAATTTGGCAAGATGCTTCAAAAGCCTTTGACCCAGAAGGTCTAATTCCTGAAATTTACTCTAAAGAAATAATCAGCGATGTGGACAAAGATTCATGTACGAAGATGTTCTTATGGGATTATCAATAATAGCTAAAATTGGAAATCTCTACATGGGTGATACAAAAGCATTGGCTGGATAAATTACAGTCCATCCCCACAATGGAATATTATGCAGCCATTAATTATATTTCAAAAGAAAAGTTAATCATATGTCAAAATACAATATTAAGTTATATATATATAAAAAAAGGAGGTTCTAAAATGGTATAAAACAGCCTTTGTGATTAGAACAGAGTGGAAGGATATAACCCAAAATGTTTATAGCAGTTACTTCTGGGAGGTGCGATTGTGGATGACATATTTTTGTCTTGTGCTTTGCTGTGTTTTCCAAAAATTTTTAGGATGAAAGTGCACTAATTTGATAATCCAAAAATTTTTTTCTACAGAAAAAAAGGATCCAAATATTCAAAAGAGAGAAGAATGGGAGAGGACAAAGGAGGAATAGAAACACTGGTGGCAGCGACAACATTGGAAGTTCAGGGTGAAACGGAGGAGGGAGAACCTGTTCGGAAATTAAAGGCTGGGCTCTGGGCCCTGGACCTGCCACTAACCACTAGGTGCCCCAAGCAAGTTGTTTCACCTTTCTGAGACTCGGTTTCCCCATCTGTAAAATGGGGATAATTAAACTGGCCTTGGCCGTGTCATAGCATTACCGGTGAAGGTCAAGATATGGTCTTGAACGTAAGTGCCAGGGGACAGGCATTTGTCACCCTCAGTGCCTGCACAGCAAGACACAATGAGGATCTGTTGGAGGAGGGAACCAATGTACATGAAAGCACCTTGTCAGCTGCAGGACAGTGTACAAAGGGAAGGACAGGCTTGGGGACAAAGGAAACGCCAGCCTCTAGGCCCCGGCATCAATAGCCTGAGCATCTCCAGCTCCAGGCAGGGGTGGCACACTTTATCCTGAGTCCCCGTAGCACCTGGGGTGGGAGGCTGCGGTGTGGGCAGGGAGGTGGGGAGGGGGGAAGAAGTGGAGAGAGGAGTTTGGGGGCAGTGGGTCCAGGGTAGAAGGCAGACGGGCTCAAGGCTGGCCCATTGGGGTGGGTTCAGTGTCCTCATCACACGCATGAGAGCACCCATGCCCCTCACCTGCACAGGTGGGTCGGTGGGACTCTCTGGACCCTCACACCCTCTACCCACTGAACACCCTCCTCCCCCAGCCCACTCAAGGCCTCACTCACCAATCTCGCCCTCATTGTTGAGGTCAAACTCCATGTACTTCTCTGGAAATCACAAAGGAAAAACTGGCATTAGCTCGGAAGCAGGGTTGCCCCCTGCAGGGTCCCAGTGACTCCCTTGAGGGCAGCTGGCTGGGTCCTCAGGGAGCCCACACCAGCCTCACCCCACTCGGGGGTCTTGATGTGAGTCCTGTCGTCTCAGCCATCGTCTCTGGAGAAAGCTTGCCCTGCCTGCACCCCTCTACCACAGGTGCTGTGGAGAAAGGTGCCTGGGGGCCACTCTCACCCTCTGCCCGGGAGGGCAGCTGCTTCCTCCCAGGTCCCCACCAGTGGGCCAGCTGCATCCAAATTGGCTGCAAAGTGACTAGATAGATTCCCAACCCTGGGAAGGGCAGGAATTGGTGTGTTTCAGAGTCTCAGGTGATTCTAATGGGCAGCCAGGTGTGGGAACCACTGATTTAAGGAGTCCCTTAAATGGTTCTGAACCTTTTGGGGGGTCGTGGGCACCGCTGAGAATCCGATGCTCTCCCAGGAGAAATGCCCATGAACCTGCTCTTGACCACAGGGTGGCACATACAGCATCCAGGGGTACACAGACCCTCTCCCCCAACCTCACCTGTAGACTTTGAGTGAAACTTCCCTGATCAAAGGGTCCAGGAACCTCCCACAGCGAGGAGGATAACGCGAGCAATGCACTCAGCATCCTCTGACACGGGCAGTGTGTGCAAACAAGTCCTGTGGCCTTGGGCAGGTCACCCCGGCCACAGGAGAGCAGGACCCTCAGGGCAGGTTCTATTCTGCGTGGAGTGGCCAGTGTGAGATGACCAAGGCCCTCCCGGTGGCCTGCGAGCCCTCCACCCGCTTCATGAGTGTCTGTGGGGGAGGGGGGCTGCCTGGACTGTTCCCCTGGGGATTCTCAAGGCCCCTCCTCATGCCTTCTGGTCCCCCAGCCTTTCTAATTGGGCACTGCCACCCACACAAAGCTCTTCCTTCCAACTGACAGGCCTCGTATTTCCTGCACTCTCCTCCCCATCCCCTGCCCCACGAGGAGACGAGCTGCCTCTGGCCTGTGTGCTCCCCACTGTATCCCCAGGCCTGGAACGGGGCCTGGCATACAGTAAGCGCTCGCTTGGACATCAGTCCCTTCGCTTACAAGCTCACTTCCTGTGGTCCCAGTCAGCCTCAAGGGACCCAATCCGACGTCCCAATAAAGACCAGGAGAGTGGACGTTATACCCCTGACACCTCTGGCCCTCCTCCCAGTCACCTCTGAAGAGTGACCCTGTTGGGATCCAGAGAGAAGAGAATGGACTGCTCCTTCTTTGCACGGATCCATAGGCTGGGACGGGGTGCAGGGACAGGGCTGGGACAGGGGTGTCTTTGCTCTGTCTTTTTTTTGTTTTTGTTTGCTGAGGAAGACTGGCCCTGGGCTAACATCCGTGCCCATCTTCCTGTTTTACATATGGGATGCCACCACAGCTGGCTTGATGAGCGGTGCATAGGTCCGTGTCTGGGATCCGAACCTGTGAACCTCGGGCTGCTGAAGCGGAGCGCACGAACTTAAACACTATGCCACCGGGCCGGCCCCTGGCTCTCTTTTTTTTTTTAATGTAAAAAGCACCGTTGCATAACGGTTAAGAGGAGAGACTTTGGAATGAGACCAACATGGGTTCAAGCCCCAGCTCTGCCACAGGTGAGCTGTGTGACCTCAAGGAAATGACCCCAGCTCTCTGATCTGAGCCTGAGTTTCTTCATCTATAACGATCACACCATCTCCCTCCTGGCTGGACTGGGATGGTTCGGGGAGCTCACAACTCAGCATTCAAAGTGCTTCCCACAAGGTCAATGCTCAACAAACGCTCAGCCATCGATGTCCCGTCCGAGGACAACTCAGCTGTAAGCGGTGTGAAGAGCACTTGGCAGGTTCTCTGCCTTGGAGCACGGAGGGTGCCCACATCGCCAGGACTTTAGTGGGGGAACGTGGTCTCAAGGATGTTCGCCGTGGCCCTCCAGCGTGCCCAGGGCTCCCCGTGCCCTGAGTGCGTCTCCCAGGCAGGAAAGGTGGGTCTGTCCCGCTCCTGATGTGCACAGCTCCTCTCCTTTTGAGTCTCTGGCTGGGAACCAAGCTCCAGGGCCCGGAACAGAGGGACCTTTATGCCGCCCCCTCCCCGCGCGGGCTCCCGGGCCTGTTTTCTTTTCATCCCGTGCTGCTGGGATTCAATGGGCAGAAACTCTGCCCCCTGCCCCACTGTGGCGACACAAACGTCCATTCTCCACAGGGGCTCCTGAGGCGCTCCACCACTGAGGGGGCGAGGCCAGGGCTGCCACAAAGAGCTGATTGTGTGCTGGGGCCCCGGGAGCGAGCAGGGCCTGGACAGCGGCAGACAGGAGCCAACCTGAGCCCTGCCGGGCAGCCAGGGGAAGAGAGGGGCAGGCCAGGGCGAGGGGTGGCACGGAGGCAGGTGGAGGGGCCTGTGGCCCCTGGCCGGGTACCCCATCTTGCAGCCCGCCAGGAAGAGGGGCATTCTGGATGAAAGAGGGCAGCAGCCTGGCCCCGTGGGGCAAGGAATCCTATGTGTGGGGGCTGAGGGGCCAGCCCAGCTCTCCCGGGAGGGCAGCTCAGCTAGCCCCAGCCTACCTTTGAAGGCTGCAAGTTTTTCCGGCAGGTTCTCTTCATCACTGTACTTCTGGTCACAGAGAAACTCCTACAGAGGCGAGAGAACAGCACTGAGCAAGGGGTCTCACCGACACATAGGTCCACCGCCCTGGTGCCTCCTCTCTCGCCGGGTGGCCGGGCTTGGCCGGGCAGGGCAGCAGGCACAAGTGTTTGTCCTGGCCCCCTGACAGCCCTCAAAGGCAGATCTGCAGAGTCCACCCTGTGGATAGGAAGTCTGCTCAGCAGCTCGGGGTTGGGCCCGGAGGGTCTGGTCTAGAAGACTAACCACCTCGGTCAGCCTCCAAATCACAGGTGTCAGGACCTGGGCCTCCCCTCAGGGCACCCTGGTTCGGAGTCCGTGAAGCCGTGAGCCCCAAAGACAAGCTGCCTGGTTCCAGCATGAGCTTCTTAGGTACGTGAGCCTACCATATGAATGCCTCTCTGTACCTCTATTGCTTTATCTGCCAAATGGGGATAATTACCATGGCTGCTTCTCAAGTTCATGTGAGAATCCAAGGAGCGGGTATGTATGGCTCCTGGCGTACAGCAAGTGCCCAATAAACCACAGCTGTCCTATTTTGAGTCTCTGCTCTGGCCAGAAAATGACTGTACACCCTCTCACCTGTGTCCTCTCATCTGAAGGGCCCACTTCCCCTCAGATACTTGGAGAGACTCAGATGAGTCCTTTCAGAAGTGATTGGGGGGGAGGGTCAGAAGGGGACACACGGCCTCCAGAATGAAGCGCTCACCCACATGAGCTCTTAGGATCTCCCAGGGAGCCCGGGAGGCAGCAACTCTTATTACTCCCATTTTACAGATGTGGAAGCTGAGGCTCACAACGCCAGAGCTTCAGCTCGGCTCCATCTCATTCAGAGTCTGCATCCTTAACCCCGACACTTAAAGATGAGCAGATGGCAGGCACTCATCCAGCTTCAAAACAAAAAGCTGCCAATTAGTAAGCGCCTGCTACGCCGGGCCCGGGGCCAAGTCTCTTAAGTGCCTTGTTGCTGATCTTCAGGCAGCCCCAGGACCGGTGTTCAGATGGGGACGCAGAGGGTGTGATCCCTTCCTAGCATCGGGACCCGCAAATCCCCTCTGCTCCGGACCTCGCTTTCCTCATTACTGAACTGACCGGACACGGGTGTTGCTCCTCCATTCACTCATTCATTCAACAGTTTTTGAGGGACCACAGCGTACCCGCTCTATTCTAGGCATCAAGGGAGCACGTGAGACCAAGGTGAATAAGTCCTTATCCTAAAATTACAGGAAGTCCACTTTTAAAATGATGTTAAATGTCATCTAGGTCAATCACTCAACCTGTTTCTAAATTCCTGTCGTCATTTCCCCCAAGTGATGACCAAGTCTGTACTTACACATCTCCAAGGACAGGGAACTCACTACCTTTCCAGTCTGTCGTGTAAACCCCCAAGAAGCTTAAGGTAGAAGAGGCGAATGACAAGAACCGAAATGACTATGAAGCAATTAGGGTTTGAGTCTCAGTCCCCTTCTTACCAGCTGTGAAATGGGCACAAGGGTACCCACCTCCTCGGGCACCAGCCCCTCAGTGGGGATAACCCACCCCGAGCAGTAGCGCCAGGCCATGCGTCAGCGCTGAGGAAGCAGCGGTGTATGGAGTGTGAGGAAGAACACCGTCCCTCCCAGGGTTCCAGGTCCTCCACGTCAACTCAGCACCCTGACACAGTAGGAGAAACCCACCTGCCAGCGTGGCCCCACCTGCTGTTCGGGGGCTCTGATTACCCCCCTGCTTCTGGCAGGCACTGTGCTAGCCCATTAAATCCTCACGGCCACTGTTGTTCCCATTTCACAGGTGAGAACACCAGGACCAGAGAGGTTAAATAACACGTCTAAAGGCCCCAGGCGCTGAGGAAGCGCAGGGTTGGTTTGGACTATGGACTCCAGGGCCCGTGCCTCTAGCAGCCGCGCTGAGGACAGCCCCAGCACCCCTGGGGTCCAGCTGGCTTGGCCACAGTCCCACTCAGGGCCTCATTCCCATGCACCGGGCACGGCCCTGCCTCCACTTAGCTGGCGCTGGAACCTTCTCCTGCAGCCTGGGCGCCTGCCCTCTTCCCCACCGGCTCTGTCCAGAACTTCCCTTCCTCTTGGCTCCCTCTCATAGCTCTTCTCCACTGCTGCCCCCACCCCATTCTCTGACCAAAAGTAGGACAATTAACTCTTGTTTGTGGCCCTGAGCAGACCAGGCACCTCCCAGGGTCACAGATCCAATATCTGTTCAGTGAAGGGACAAACAGGTCAGTGATTCCTAGACTTCGGGGTAACACAGAAACATTTCCAAAAAATGGGGGGAGGTGCTCACATCGGGCTGCCAAGTTTTTATTTTGCCAAGCAAAGACTAAACAATTGCCATTGACTGTAGCCATGAGTTCAGAAAAGGATATTTCGCAAAAATGGGAAGCTCACAATCTCAGAATTTTTAAATGGAACCCATTTAGCCTACGTTCAACTCACTACATTCTCCCGACATCCCCTCATTGCCTTCGTGGGGAGGTGCAGGGGCAAAGGCCAGGCCCAATATCTGGGGGTTCAACCTCTGGGGAGAGACCTGGGGGCCCTCCCAGCTCCCACCTCTGGTTGACCTGATATCCTGCACCAGCCCGAGCCTGCCTGTAAAACGACCACCTCTGGGGATCCAGGCAGATTGGGTTCAAAGGGTAGGACACGGTCCCTAGTCTTGGAGACAAATCACCACAGACGAACACAAACAACCAGGCAGCAACTGAGAGCAAGAGCATCAACTGCAAGTGCTTAATGACGACGCCCTTTCGCTGGACACGGCCCTGAGCCAGGCTCTCAGCAGGCACAGCGGCTCTGGGGGGTCCAGGATTACTGACTCGTCACTGATGAAGCCAGTTTTCTCCTTGACACTCATCACAATCTAACATGCTATTTTATTCGTGTCCCCCCCTCCCACCCTCACCACTAGACGGGGTGCCTCGGCCACCCTGGCCTCCTTCCCATGGCTCCCCCAGGCCAGGCCTGCTCCCACCTGGGGACCTTTGCTCTAGCTGTGCCCGCTGCCTGGAGCACACATATCTGCGTGTCTCCCCCCTCACCTCCTGCAAGCCTTTGCTCAATTGTCACCTTCTCCTGAGGCCAACCCAGCCCACCCTGCCCACTGCAGTCCCCTGCTTCCACTTCCAATCCACCTTATCTCCTTCCCTTCTAATCCACCTTATCTTCCCATGCGGCTCCTTTTCTCCAGGGATGAGTCATCTCCTAATGCAATTTACAATGTAATTGCTTGTTAAGGGTGTTGTCCAGTGTCTGCCTCCCTCTGCTAGAATGGAGACGCACAGAGTAGGCGCTGCGTGAATATTTGCAGGATGAGTGAATGAACTGAGACTCAGAGAGGATGAATAACTTGCTCAAGGCAGCACAGTGGCCGAGCTGGGGTTAAACTCCGCAGCAGAGACTGCTCAGGTTCCCTCCCCACACAGAGCTGAGGAGCAGACATGACCCGAGGAAGTGGGTGTTGGAAGGATTCTGGGAGGAGGCAGGCCCTTGACCACAGGTTCTAGGAGGATGTGTCTCCTGTCTTGTGCCCCATGGATGCCTGGCACCGTAGTGCCCAGCATATAGTAGGCGCTCAATAAAGATCTGCTGAATGAATGGAGAAGCCTGCCATTCAGCCCAGAATGACTTTTTCCACTCTCAGCCCTGAAACGATCAGGCAGCTTTGCAAAAGTTTGTGCTTACGTGTGTCAGAGACTGGAGAGGATTCAGAGACTAGAATCATATTTTTTCCTTAGAGCCAAAAATGACAAAGGCATGAGCCACAGAGTGACCAGGGGCAGGAGAAGCAGCTGACCCGTCCATGCGTGGGTTGGCAGCCCTCACTGACCCTGGGCTCCAGGCAGCTGTGTGGACCAAACCCTTGGCAGGGGGCCGCCAGAGGGAGGCAGGCGGGCGGGTGGCAGGAACAGGAGCTCCACTGGGCTGCCAGCTCCCACCCCACCTCCGGGTTTTGGATTCTCAGTTCCTGCTCAGGCACAGCCCCCAGCTTCCCTCCCTCCAGGCATCCTCCCCCACATCCTTGCCCAGTCTCGGGGCATAGCCATGCCCAATGGGCAGGTACCCTGTCTGTCCAGACTCCAAGACCCCCAGCTGCCCTGACTCTGGGTCCCCAGGAGCAGATGGTGATAGAAGCCACCCCAGATGTTTGGAAGAAAAGCAAAAGCAGCAACAAAAAGAGGGCAAGCTGGAGCCAGAAAGCCTGGGTTTGAACCACTTAGTTGCTGTGTGCAAATTCCTTCATTTCTCTGTGCCTCGGTTTCCTCTCTGCAGGAAGGCTAAAAATATCTTGTCTACCTCGTAAACTTGTCCTGAGCATTACAGTAAGTAAACACATGTAAAGTGCTTACCACCATGCCTGGCACTTAGTAAATGTTAGATAAGTGTTAGCTGTTTTTTATTATTATCTGCTAACATTTACATCGCACAATCCACTGATAATGCCCACAGCTCATCATCCAGACCATCACTGACTATTAAATAGATAAGGAAGGAGTCCCCCTGCCCCTGGCCTTGAGGTGGTTATGACTTCTCTGTCCCCTTTCTGGGTATCCCCATTTGACAGACGGGACAGCTGAGGCCCAGAGAGGTTGCTCAACTTGCTCAAGATCATACAGTTTTAACAATTCAGGGTCAACCTCCCTTCACCATCCCAGCTGCCTCCCTGCCTCAAACAAGGAGAAGGTGGCTTGGCCACAGGTTTCTGGGCAAAGAAAGTCAATACCGGGAGATACCTTTCTTCTTGAGCAGCTGCAGAAGGAGGTTATTCCAGAGGCCAGGGAACCACTCAACAGCCCTCTAGGGGGATGGGGTGGGCGTGGATGGTTTACTCTAGCCCCCATCCCTCTCTCCCACTCCAGCCCACTGTCCCAAAGACAAGTTTTTCCAGCTGCAGAAACTGTTGTGGGCCTCCAGGTGTGAGGGAGGCAGGGGGCCCCTGGGCTCTGAGAGTGACTATTGATATGCAGAGGGGCAAATATAGAAGCCTTGGTGGCCTGGTCAGTCCCTGGCAAAGAGCCAGGAATGCAAGCGGGCAGGAGCCTGGGAGGGAAAACAGAGAGCTGTGAACCAGGCAGTCATTCCTGGAGCCAAAGTGTCCACGGGCAAGGCTCGGGGAGGTGGCGGAGCTGTCAAAGCCTCCACCCACTCACAGAATCCAGATAGGCTCCTCAGAGCATCCAGCTTGTCCTCTTCGTTCAACAGCTGGGGAAACTGAGGCCTCAGACAGGAAGAGCCACAGTGGTCAGAAGCCCCACATAAACTCCCTGAGTGCATGTGTGTCAGCCAGAGGGGTGGGTGGCAAGTTAGATTGGGTTGCCTGGGTTCAAATCCCAGCTCCAGCACTTAAGATCTGTGGTCCTGGGCAACGTGCTTTACCACTGTGGGCCTCAGTTTCCTCATATGTAAAATGGGATCATCACAATAGAACCTCCTCATTGGGTTGGTGTAAAGATTAAATGAGCTGACTGGAAAGAAAGAGCCTGGCTCCTAGTACACTTACGAAGTGTTAGCAGTTGTCATTACGAGTTTGGATCGCCCAAACTGAAGCCACACCAAGAGACAACTGTGAGCAGGGGAAGGGCAGAGTAGAGACTCTCCCACAACTCTCCTTGTCCCACGTTGCACCACAAAGTCCTCCTGGTGAGCCTTGACCCTCTGGCCATCCCTCCTCAAGGGCAAGCTTTGCTTTGTCCTTGGACACCTGGTTGACCTGGCAGTGACAGGCCGTCCACATGGAACAGAGTTACCCATCTCAGCCCCCAAGGACAGCGCCTGCCGCCGCCTCTGCTCATTGCTGCCTCTCTTGGTCATCCACAACCCCTGATGCACAGCAGAACCACCTCCCAACCCCTGGGAACCCCGTCCAAATGCTCATGTCTGGGAGGGGGTATCTCCAAAACCAGCAGAGGTTGGCAGCCCCTGTTGTGTCCTGGCCTCCGGAACCCTGCCACCTGCCTGCCCGCCCCACCCCTGACTTAACTCTCTTTCTGGGCTGGTACCTCTAGCACCTGCTCCCAGATGCTTGCTCCTGGCCCTCCTGGCTCGTCTTTATGTATCAGCTGCAGCAGAATTTTGGGGCGGGCAAATATGACCATCTTAGAGGCCATCCAAGGGGCTGGTAGCCGAAGCCCTGGGCGAAAACCCCAAGGACAGGAGGCACCATGCCTGGCCGTAAGGCCTCTGACGCAGCCCACAGGCTCTTAAAGGGCCAGGACCAGGCCACAAATGCCCAGCCTGGTGCCTGGCGCATAACAGGGGCCCATAACGTGCACCCACAAGGACAGCAGGCTCATGTTCCCCACGGCAGCTCTGGGGCCTCATCCGGCTGCCACGTCCTCGCCAATAGATGGGGCACCTGAAGAAAAACACCCTCCCAACTACACAAGTGAAGCAGACCCTGCAGAAATTCCATCTCCAGCTTCCTGTGACATGGCCACACTGAGGTCGTGACTGGCAGGACCCGTGGGGACATTGAATCCTCAGAGGCTCACGTGGCCGCTTATCACCATCTCCCTTATAATATATTAAGGAAGAGCAAGAGAGACGGGTGCCCAGCGATGCCAGCTGGGCACATTCACCTGGGCAGGGACAGGGTGGCACTGCCAGTACACAGGAAAAGAGACACACCTGTGTAGTGCCTGGGTCAGTCTCAGAGGTCCTCCATTGCAGGAGAAGGGGCCAGGGACACACACACCCCCAGGCAGAGATACCCAGCCTGCCGTGCCCAGCTCTGCCCAGTACAGATGGCATGTGGGTTCTGAAATAACCATTAGGCGTCTGAATGCTACAGGGAATGCTGAACACCTTTCATTCGCCCCAGGAGGGCTGGGAGGGCGGGACGGTAGCCAGAGATCCTTATCCACCTAAGCAAGAGAGGCCTGTGTCACAGCTAGGCTGCAGCCACCTTGTGGACAGGGTCCAGGGTAGGCCACAGTCAGTGTCTGGAGTCAGAATCCCATCTCTGCCACTTCCTGGTGGGGTGACCTTGGGCAGATGACTTCACCTGGCTGAGCCTCTGTTTCCTCATCTTTAAAATGGGAGGCCTAGCAACCTTGTCCCATGGGCATGTTTCCAGATTCTCATTGCACGTCATCTCGTGGAGCGTTCCACTGAGCGGAGTCAGGGAGATGATGCTTGTCGAGCACTGGGCACGGAGCAAAGGCAAGACTCGCGTCATCTTGTTAAAGATCCTGGCCTCCGACCGGCTGGAGCTGCAGCCCTCACCGTCCTCTGGGCTCCTCCTGCTCAGTCCCTAAGGGCACTCCAGGGGGCACCCACCCAGCCCCTCCGCTTCTCTCTGTCCCTGTGGGAAGCTGGAGAGAATTTGTCCTGTTGCTATATAAGGCCAGGCCTGGCTGGCCTGGGGTCACCTTCCATGCCATCAGGGCTCAGGGAATGTCAGCTATGTGGGGGGAGTAGGAGGCGCCTGCCAGTCCTACCCGCTCCAGTAGTGCAGAGAATGCACGCACACACACGGCCTGGAGGCGGGGGCAGGCACCCACGGAGGAGACCCCATCGGGCTCAGGGACTGAGAGAACAGGCTGGGCTCAGGTTGTGGCTGTTTAAACCCAGGCAATCTACTCAACTCCTCTGAGTCTTGTCTTCTGCAAAATGGGAACAGACACTCACAGGGTTAGAGGGGGCATTCAACAAGGTATGCCCAAAGCACGCCTGGCACACTGCCCGGTACATGCCAAGTGCTCAGAAAATGATGGCAGAACTAAAGTGAAAGCCCCAAAAAGTGCATTTCCATATAGCTACACCAGGACCTCCAGGTCCACCCAAGTCTCCTATTTTTACTCCTGAATCCTTACACAACAATAGCTAAGACTGAGCCACCCTGCTGCCCTCTGGAAGCTGGCCCCAGGAGGGAGAAAGGCCCCCAAGGGAATTGGGGTGTTGGCTCAGAGAAGCCCCCAGAGCTGCCAGCCAGGCTGGGCTCTGCCCCAGGCAGCAGCCACAGCGGTACCCAAGCACACGCAGTGAGCGAGTCATGAAGCCCCGTCCTTCATGGCTTCTGGCCTTCACGGGGCCACCAGAGGCCCCACTCCAGTGGGGCAGTGAAGCTGCACCCCAAAGGAAGGCAGTCTGGGCTGCCAACGTGGTTCTCTCTAGAATCCACCCACCCCAGGAACCTTCCGCTGTGGCCATGACTATGGCCCTGGGCAAAACAGACTCAGACCCTCAAACAGAGTCTGCAAAGAGCTTCCGTCTGCTCACCTCCACTGACTGTTGTCGGGATGCAGAGCAGAGCAGGGATCACTGCTCCCATTTCACACAGGTGGACACTAAGGGGTCTGGCCCAGGCTGAGCAGCCAGCATGGGACATGGATATCTGACCTCGCCCCTAGGTTTCCACTCCCTGAACCTTTAAACCACAAACAAACCAACGATAACAATCATGACAGCAGCTCTCCGTGCTTTACATAGATTATCTCTCTGAAAAATCACAACAGCCCCACTACCACTATCTCAAGTGGCTTGCCCAACCAAGGTCGCAGAGCCAGACTCGTGACTCTAAGCTATGGTGGGGCCACCTTGATCTGCTGTAGTGGGAGGCAGCTCAAGCTTCTGGATTGATTCTGGAACCTCCTTCCTCCAGGGGCCCCAGCAGCCCTACAGCAGCCTGGGCTCTCATGGTGGGTCTCAGAATAGCATCTGGGCAGGGAAAGGACACTAGACTGCAAGCTTGGCCATTGGCTTCTGTGTGGCCTTGGCCAGCTGCTTGCCGTCTCTGGGCACCGGGGTCCCGATGTGGTTAGACACAACTTCTTCTTGCTCCCCTTCCCCTGTCTCAGTTCTGTCCAGATCAGCCCCTGAGAGCCACAGCCCAGCCCCTTTCTGAGCCAAGCCAGTTCACCTCCCAAAACAGCCCTGTAGCCTCCCCCAGCCGCATCTGCGCCCCCCACCCCCACGAAGGGCGGAGTTGGCATGGAAAGTCCCACACGCTCTCAGCTCCTCTGGCTTGTCCCACTACCGTCACCTCTCCCCCATCTCCAGCTGTCTCTGGCTCCGGGTCCTCCAGGCTATGGGTGGATTCAACCAGCTTGGAACCCGCCTGGCCTGGGGGCCCAGGGGGCTGTATGAGGTCAGGGTTCCAGGCACCTGTCCAGAGGCAAAACTGCCAAGACCAAGGCCGGGCTGGCTGCAGAGTGAACTGGGAGGGAGCCCCACAGCCTGGACCCCTGAGACCCGCAGCCAGACATCCAGGCTCCCTCTCAGCTGTGCTCAAGACGGCACCGAGGGGCAGGGCGAGGATGACGAGGGGGCCAGAGTTTACCTGGAGGGACCCTGGGGTCCCCAGAGCCCTCCATGGGGTTCCTACAGCCGATGGAATGAAATCAGACTGGCTGCCTAGTTCTAGTGAGTCCAATTCAAGGAGGAATCAAGACCACAAGCCCCCGGAGAGAGGAAACACTACAACCGAGCTGCAGCCCCTGGACCGACCTCCATGCCGCCTCTGCCAGGACCCTGCCGGCCCCCTTCAGCCTCTCACTCTGCGACTCTGAGCGGGGCTCGGACCTTGGTGCCCAGGGGCCCGAGGGAACTGGCAGGGGGAATGCCCAGGCCTGTTTCAGTGGGCATGCCTCGGCGACCAGTTTTGAAGGCACCTGGGAGACGTCCTCCTCAGGAAATAATTCCAGTACCATCCACGGAGGTCTTACTTCGTGCCGGGTACCGGACCAAATACACTACATGCCTTCCCTCATTGGGCCGTCACAGTGACCCTGGCTCCATAAGGAGAGATACTTGCTGGAGACCACAGAGCTGGCACGTGATGGAGGCCAGATCTGAGTCCTGGGCTTGCAGAACCCTAAAGCCACTGACTGTGCTGCCTTTGAGCTTTGGCCAGTCCAGGCAGGCCCTGACACTTTTCCTTATCTTCTAGAATCTACAAGGTCATTAAGCAAACGTTTACGGAGTTCCCACTGTGTGCCTGGCAACAGCCAGAAGGATTTCTTTATAGAAATCTACTAGGACCAGGAAGAAAAGCATCCAGTCTCCAAGAAACCTTTCCCAAAAGAGCTGTGGGGGTAGGGGCGGGGGCAGGCAAGAGGCCAGCATTTTCTGTGGTGGAGAGAGCACTGGCCTGCGAGTCTGGAGCCGGAGGTTCTAACTGCAGCCTGACCTGCTCTTGCTGTGCCATCTTGGGGCATCCACCTCGCCTCTCTGGGCCTCCCTTCCCTCTCTCCACTGTAAAACCGGGGACTGCTCGGAGACCTCGGGGGTCCCATTCAGCGCCAAATCCCTGGGGCTGGTCCCAAGAGGGCTTCCGGGGAGCCCCGGCCGGGCTGGCATCGGAGCCCCTGGGCGGGCCCTACCTCCTTAGTCTAAGAGTAACAACTTGCAACCCGAGACGCCTGGACCGGGGTGTGTGTGTGTGTGTGTGTGTGTGAAGGGAGTGGAGGCGGACCTACCTGGACCGGGGTGTGTGTGTGTGTGTGTGTGTGTGTGTGTGTGTGTGTGTGTGTGTGTGTGTGTGTGTGTGTGAAGGGAGTGGAGGCGGACCTACCTGGAGTTGGAGCCACAGGGATAGGGGCGGAGGGAGGAGACCGGGGGGAGCCCGGGAGAAGGAGAGGAAGAAGGGTTTATTTTGCGGCAGGCACAGCCTTGCAGATGGACGTGGGACCCCCCCACCCCCCGGGCTTTGGGAACTTTGGGGGCGAGCGGCGCGCGGCTCCGGCGACTCGCTAGCTGCCCCGGGCGGCGAGGCTGGAAAAGCGAGGGTGGCGGCGGGCGCTTACCCGGTTGATCTCGGCCAGCCTCCTCTCCTGCCGGGCTTTGAGCATGCCGAACGCCTTCCCTCCTGGAGGAGACAAAGAGGCGGCCCGGGAAGCGGGGGTCTCCCCGGGCCGTGCATCCCCGAGCGCGCGCCGGCCTCCCGCGCGCCGCAGACCCCGCCGTCCGCCCCGTGCGCGCAGGTGGCGGGCGAGGGACAGCGGGCGAGGGCCGGGGGTGGGACAAGGGCACGGGACCGCGGGGGCACAGCGGCGCCTACCTTGGAACCTGTTGCTGAGCGCAACCGACATGGTGAGCAGGGGGCTCCCGCCGGCTCGGGGCTTCGCGGCCGCAGAGAGGGACAAGGAGGAGGGACAAGAGCCTGGTCCGAGCTCCGGCGGCGTGTGGCGGCGGGACCGCGGGGCGGAGGGATGGCGCGGGCGGCCGGACACACCCCTCCCTCCCTCCACCTCCTGGGCCGCCTCTCCTCCCCTCCCCGCCGCCCAGCCTCCAGCATCAAAGCCGCTATTATGCGGGACGCGGGGGCGCCGCCGGCCCCTCTGCTGGAGGACGCGGAAAATGCACACAGCGCGGGGCCCGCCCTCTCCGCCCCTCCCGGGACCTCGACAAGTCCCTGCCCTGCGCCGGGCCGCGGTTTCCCCGTGAATCAAACGAGGACGTTCTTAGCTCGCACTTCACGGGGTGGTTGTAAGGACCAAGGGCGGGGCGGGGCGGGGCGGCGGGAGTGAGCGCTCACCCAACCAAGGCTGGCGCGTTACGACGGCCCGTTGCGGAGCACGCACTTTCAGAAGGGAGACTGCCTTCCCAAACTTTATTTTTAACTCTTGAAAGAAAAATACAAAAACTCAGTTTTTGTTGAGAAAATGCATAATGACAGAGTGCCAGTAGGACATGGGTGACACCTTAAATCAATTAGAATGAATCAGTGTTTTGTTAATAAAACCTATTTCTTGAGCACTCCCGGGCACCAGGCACTTTGCCAGATCAGTTCAGGATACGTTCGTGAAGTCATTTAATTCCCAAAACTCTCTGAAATAGGACTCGGCATTCTCATTTTACAGAAAAGTCAGGAAGTTGAAGCCTGGAGTATAAGTCTGCTGTGGGGCTCAGGGTGCGGGAACCCAAACTTGAAACAGGACTTGTAACAGTCTCGTATCCAAATTAGGACATTTCTGAGTGAAAAGTGGCACTCCTAATAATTATGCTGGGGTGACAGGCACAGACGGGGACTGTCCTGGGCAAACGGCACACCCGGTCACCAGTAATGCCCCCCCACACACACACACACAGTGTGTGTCCTTGGGGATTGGACCCAGAAAGTCTCCTTCTCACAGGCCTGCCTCCATCTTGACTCCTAGAATTGGGATTCTGGTGCCAGCTCATCATCTTTTTTTCTGTAGTTGGGAGGGAAGTGGCCAGGCTGTCTCAAGGGAAGGGCCTGGACAGAACGGGACAGCCCAAGGTGGGCTAATGCCAGGGCAGCAGTTCAGGAGGCAGGCCCCACCTCCCCAGCACAGCCCGGGCCTGCTTCCCCTAGGTTACTCTCTTATGCCCTTTCACCCCTAAGGTTTGGATCTAGCCAAGCTGTGTGACCTCAGACAAGGCACTTGACCTGTCTGAGCCTCAGTCTCCTAATCTGCAGAATGGAAGGAACAAGCACTTCTCATCCAGTAGGGGCTGTTAGGACTTTTATTACTTTCAGGGTGGTTTAAGCAGGTAGTAAAAGCTTAGAGGGGAGAAGGGCTTGGTTGATGGGAGATGTTACATCTGGAGGCCAGAGAAGGGAGCTGACTTAGAACAGGGCCCTCCTAATGCACCTTCTAGTCCAGGCTCTGACGGCCTGCTGTCCTGGCCAGTTGGGCTGGTTGGCCCAGGTCAGCCATTCCACAGGGCAGGGGCCACTGCACCTTCCACTGCTCAGCTGCTGGGCTGCACTGCTAGCCAGGTGTTCACCAGCTGCTGCATTCCACCCAACCTCAGCTCTGCCTCTGGGGCCAGCGAGTGGCTCTGCACACCCCAGGCGTGACCGACTGCATGAGTCACGGGACGTCAGGCCTGAGGTACGTCACCATGGAATGGAGAGGAAGCCGGTTCTCCACCCGTCAGGGATGCTGGGACTGGGCTTTGCCGAGCCCCATGGCTTGAACGGATCAGGGTTTAATGCCAAGAGCAGGCATCAGAACGGCTGTGTGCCCGTCAGCAGAGAAACCAGGCGGAGGGGAGCGAGGGAGAAGGGCCGAGGGGCATCAGACCTGTCCCGGAGGTCTTCCAAAAACCCAATCTCCTTGGCACCACTCATGCCAGACACCAATCATCAAATTCACTGTAGAGCAGCAGCCTCCTGTTTTGGCCTCCCCGCCCTGTCCTCCTTCCGGAATCTACCAAGTCACTCCCTAGGTCATTGACTTGCACCACCATCTCTCACACACACACACACACACGTGCGCATGCATGGCGCCTTGGTTTTCGGGTTCTCTGTGGAGGAGCACACCCTCTCTCTGAATGCCCTCCCTCAGCAGGCTTGGAGGGGGCACAGCCCAGCCCTCATTACACGGCCTTGGCTCCAGAGCCCCTCGTTACTCTGAACAGTGACGGGGGACCTGGCCTGAGCTGGGTTGGTCTCTCCTAGGAAGGTCAAATCAGGATAGTTTCTAGCTCGTCTCTGCCAAGTATCTGACCGGATGACATGTAAACTCGGGGCCGTGGTGGGGCAGGGGAGGCGGTGCAGGAATCCTCTTCCATCAAGTGCAGGAAAAGCAGAGAGCTGCTCTGCAGAGAGAAAAGACTGAAGCCACAGGGAGGGAAAAGCAGAGGCAGAGGCCAAGGGGGGAGGTGGGGGGGAGAAGAGCCCCCGCCCCAGGCTCTCTGAGGCTAGGCAGCCCTTCCCACCCCAGGGTTCCAGGAGACCCTCCCATGTCCTCCCAACTCTTTTCTGTTTAAACCAACTTGGGAGGGGTTCGGGCCTTGTGGCCACCAGCCCTGACTGAGCGCGCTCCATAATCCTGCCCCTGCAACCTGGGTTCCTGGAGTGACCCATGCTGGCCAGGTCCCCACCCTGCAAACCCCGAGCTGTTGCCCACTCTCTTGCCTAGAATGTTCCCCTGTCTTCCCACCCTTCCAGGCCTGGCCCAAAGCCCTCCTCCTCCTCCTCTCCTCACTAGTGTCCCTCCATGAGGCTTTCTGTGCCCCCAGTGCTTGATTCTGAGTTCACTGTTTCCTGCCTGAGCCAGAGGTCAGCTGAGGGCCTCTCTGTACCCCAATCCTCAAACTCCCCTAGACTTTGCCTGATAAGCCTTCTGGAGCAGAGGGGAGAGGGCAGGTGCCCATGGTCGCAGGACCCCAGAAAGTCCCCCGTCCTCCAATGGGAAGACCCTGGCAAAGCCAGTGAGCTCAACTTTTGCCATCTTCCTGTCACTGCACGTGGACAGAGATGGATCACTGTACGTTCTTCCACCCACACCCTGGGTGCTGGATGTGTGCACCCATAAGCCTGAGTGGTGAGTCTGCACCCAAAGCCAGGGCCCCTGCTGCCAACCAGCATGGGAGGACCAGAGGCACACCACCCAGCAAGTAAAGGGGTCCTTTATTTCTATGTTAAACAGAATTGGTCCATGCTGCTGCCTGTGCCCGCTGCCAGGGACAGGAAGGGCCACGGGAGGGGGGTGGGGCCCCCTGAGGCCCCCATCATCCCAGTGCCAAGGCCCTGCTGTCTGATGGCAGAGGGCCCAGGAAAGAGGAGGAGTTCCAGGAGGAAAGCCACGGAATCCTGGGCAGAGGCCAGCAGGAGGCCTGGCCACAGGGGGATTCCCCCACAGCACAGACTGGAAGGGCAGCCAGGCCTCCACGCCCAGCAGGTGGCAGGTGGGGCCACAGGACTGCAGGGCTGGTTTGGGAAGTGTCAATAAGTCAAAGGCCAAACTGAGGTGAGCAGGGTCACAAAGGAGAGCTCCCAGCAACCCATCTGAGCCCCCCTGACCCAGGCCCCCCCAGGCCCTTGAGGCCGGGCTCTTTGGACAGGCCGTTGTTTGAAAGGGGCACTGGGCCCAGCATAGGCGATTCCTTCAGTGAGTCTGGCCCAGTCCCAGGATCCTGAGAACAAAGTATTCCATGAAGCCAGTGATACCCCTGAAGGATGGGCCATGCCCCTGGCCAGCCTAGCAGGCTGCACCATAGCCCCAGGAGTCCTGGGCCTCAGGTTCCTCTGCTGAGAACTCCCTAGGATCTTGTGCTTCTTGGTCTGCCTGGTCCCTCAGTTGTGCAGAGCTGCTGGGTATGCATGGCAGGTGGCAGGTGGCGGGGAGGGGGGCTGCAGCGGCACAGAGGGCAGCTCTAGGACTTGTTGGACCCACCCCGGGTCTCTGTGGATGGCCCTCCTCAGCCTCCCAAGTACCAACCCTGCCCGGGTCCCTGCTTTCAGAAGCAGGAGTGAGTATGTTAGTGCCACAGGGGATCTGACATAACTCTCCAGCATCCAGAGGGGGCGCAGCACACAGCTGGCACTCCATAAATGGGTGTGGACTGACTGTAATGTGTGTGCGTGCACAGATGGGCTTGTACACATGCATGCATTGCACACAGAGGCATGTGTCTGCAATGTGTATATGTGCACATGTATGTGTTATTGGCACTGGGTGTGCATGTTTATGCGTGCACGGGTGGCAGTGCACACTGATGGGGGTGTGCATACAGTGGCTCCCTGGGTGAACTGTGTGTGCACACTCACGCCTGCTGGTATGCAGGGGGCTATGGGCATGGACTCGGAAGGGTGGTGAGTATTCACTCAGGAGGGGAAGCAGCAGCAGGCTCTGGGGGTGTGCCTGCGTGGGCGCACCTGTGGGGGGTGTGTGCATGCCCCGGGCCAGGGGCACAGCGTGTGGGCAGCCCTCACTGCCAGCTGGCACAGCTCTCGGGCAGGCTGTGCAGAATGGCCTCCAAGTTCTGCTTGTCAGCGCGGATCTCAGCGAGGTCGCTCTCGAAGCTCTGGATCTGCAGCTCCTGCTGCTCGGACTCCTGCTCCAGCAGCCTCAGTTTCCCCTGCAGGGCCCCCGGGGAGCCCAGCTGCAACCTCAGGCGCTCCAGCGCCCACTGGGTCTCGTTCAGGGCCCGGGTTGGGGCTTGATGGGTGTCCAGCGACCCTGCAGAAGGGCACAGACAGCCTCGGTGTGGGCCTGCTCCCCTGCAGGGCCCAGGAGCCTGTTCAGCCCGTCCCTGAGACCCTTCCCGGCCCAAACCTTCCAGAATTCCGACTGCCCACCATCTACCAGGGACAGTGAGGGACCAAGAGGGCAGTGGGGTGAGGCAGGTGAGAGCCTAGTCTGGACACCCCACTGGGCTCATGTGCAGACGCTGAAATTTCCTCCTGGGTGGCACTGGGAAACTGTTGATTTTTGTTGTTGGTATTATTATTGTGAAAAGAGAAGGCTTTGGGTGAGTGCTGAGCGCCAGCTTCCTCATCTACGAAGCAGTGTGTGTGCACAAGGTCCCCGTGAGGCCTTGCTGGCTCCCACATGCCACGTCGGTTCACCAAGAACACACAGTCACAGATACCACTTGTGCTGAGATGTGGGAGGAGCTGGGGCTAAAAGGGTTTCTGGCTTGCTTCAGAATGAGGACTGAGGAGGCTGAGGGGGCAGGAAGGGCTGCAGGCCTGGGAGCAGGCAGCGGGAGTCTAGTCCTGGCGCTGCAAGGACTAGCTCTGTTTCCTGGGGTTGGGAATTTCCTGAGCCTCCCCAAGTGTAAAACAAGGGGGCGGGGCCAGGTGCTCACATCTGAACTTGGTGGTGGTGATGGTGGCATGGAATCCACAGGCTGCCTCCCCAACATTGCCCTTGTCATTAGAGTGACATTCAACAGGAAGACAGGGCTCAGCCAGGGAGGAGAGTCGTGGGGATGGGAAGTAAGTCCTAAATGGCTTCTAATCCCACAGGATCCCACTGGGCCCCAGGTCTCCTCATGGCCCTGAATTTCCTGGGCAATGAAGGCTGGCTTGGAGGGCAGGCAGCTGCAGGAGCTGAGCTGGGGGCAGGAAGAGGCAGCAGGGAGCTGACCCCTGCTGCCTGGGCAGATCCTGCTCTCAGCAAAGACCTCAAGAGGCCCCACCGTCCACAGGAAAGTCCAAACAGCCTGGCCTTTGAAGAGATTCAGAATCGAGTTACAGCCTCCACTCTACCTGCCCAGCTGGGGCTCCCAGGGTGGGGCCAGGTGTGTATGGTTCACTCCTGCATCCCCAGGTCAAACGCAGTGCCAGCATGAATGAATAATGACAATGACAACAGCCAGAGCATTTTACCCTCGTGGAGCATTTGTCCTGTGCCAGGCACCAAGGCCAGTGCTCCGAGTCCGTGGCATTAGGTACAGACTAGTGGTTACGAGTGGGCACTCTGGATCAGTAAGACCAAGTGTGAACCATAGCTTTCCCCATTGACTGGCTGTGGGACCCTGGGCACATTTAAACTCTCTGTGCCTCACTTTCTTTGTCTGCAAAATGGCAAGAGAGTAAGTGTCCTTGCCTCAAAGGGTTAGTATGAGAATTCTATCAGATCGTGTGTGTGAATAGCTTAGCATAGGCTTGGCAACCAGACCAAATGAAGAACATGACAAGTCTTCCCCTTCTTCTTAAGAATGAAAATTGAAAATGCATGCTGTTACATGGATGAGCCTTGAAGCAATTACACCAAGTGAAATTAGCCAGTCACTAAAGGACAAATACTGCATGATTCCACTTATATGAGGGGCGTAGAGTACCAAATTCATAGAGACAGAAAGGAGAATGGTGGTTGCTAGGGGCGGGGTGTGGGGAATAGGGAATTCATGTTTAATGGGTACAGACTTTCAGTTTGGGATGATTTAAAACCTTCTGGAGAGGAGTGACATCAGCATCATGGCGGAGTGAGATTCCCTCTTTGAATCTCTGCCCCCTAAGACACAACGAAAACATCATTCGCATTCCAACAGAGCTCAATCAAACACTACAAAGGACTTCTAAGAACCCCCTACTGCCATACATCCACGGTGGAGGCGCGGGAAGCCCAAAAGGACGCAAGGAGAGGTAAGAAGTTGTACTCCCCCTCCCCAATCGATCGGCAAAGACAGCGCGGCTCGCAGACAGAGGGGGGAGGGGCAGCCCACAGCAGGGAAAACTACCACACTCCAGGTGCTCTCACAGACTGTTGAGAGATCCCCACCGGGAAGCGACAACGGACTGTTTAGGGGGTGTAGCAAACACCCTAAGAGAGCCAGAAAGGAAACCCCCCGGGTCAAGCAGGAGAAAGTGAGAACCCCTCCCTCCACACACCCCGCGTTTCAGCATAATCCCTCCGGGGGCTGCGGCGGGCTCAGAGCATACCGCTCGCGATCTCCATCCAGTGGCAACAGGGGGAAACTGCAGGACCAACTTCAACATGAGGGGAAAAAATAAAGGGGTCAGATCCATGCAACAATTTGTTATGGCTACAGACCAAAAGGAAAATGACAAACAGCCAGAAACCAACCCTGAAGGCACAGAATTTGACAACCTGAATGACAGAGAATTCAAAATAGCTATCATAAACAAACTCAACGAAATACAAGAGAACACACAGAAACAAATCAACGAATTCAGGGATTGCATCACAAAAGAGACTGAAACCACAAAGAAAAACCAATCAGAATTATTGGAGATGAAAAACAAAATCAACGAGATAGTGGAAAAAATGGAGTCTTTAAAGAGCAGAACTGACAATAGGGAGGAACGAATTAGCATCATTGAGGATAGCCAGGCAGAAACGCTCCAGATAGAGGAGGAGAGAGAGCTAAGACTAAAAAGAAATGAAGAAATTCTTCGAGAAATATCAGACTCAATGAGGAAAAGCAACATAAGGATAATAGGTATTCCAGAAGGAGAAGAAAGAGAAAAAGGAGCAGAGAGTTTGTTCAAAGAAATAATAGCTGAGAACTTCCCCAACCTAGGGAATGAGAAGGAAATAACAGTGAATAAAATCAATAGATCACCTAAATATATAAGCAGGAATAAAAAATCATCTCACCACATAGTAGCACACTTGAAAAATACCCGTGACAAGGAAATAATATTAAGGGCAGCTAAACAAAAAAACAAAATAACATACAAAGGAAACCCCATCAGGTTCTCAGCTGATTTCTCGACAGAAACTCTACAGGCTAGGAGAGACTGGAATGATATATTCAAAATCATGAAAGACAAAAACCTTCAGCCGAGAATACTTTATCCAGCAAAAATATCCTTCAAATATGATGGAGAAATAATAACTCTCCCTGATAAACAAAAGCTAAGAGAGTTCGTCACCACAAGACCCCCACTACAAGAAATGCTCAAGAAGGCCCTTAGGCCTGAAAAAAAACAAATGAGAAAGGGGATACAAAGATTTCAGCAAGGAGAAAAGCAAGGAGACTAAACCAGAACAAACTACAGTTGGATAACATCAAAAATTAATTCAAGCTCATCACTGGAAACACACATTCACAACACAAAATGGAATAAAGAGACAACAAATAAGAAGGGGAAGAGGTAAGGGATTGAATCGACCCAGCCTCAGGAAAAAGGAGGCATCTGAAAATGTACTTTCTTATCCAGGAGATCGCTTATATAAACCTCACGGTAACCACTAAACAAATAACCAGAAGAGAAGCACACATGACAAATAAAGAGAAAACCAAGAGAATGAGCATGCAGAAATACCAAATTGAATTTGCAGTCCGAAACACGTGACAACAAACGAAGGAAATGCGAAAGAACCAGAAGATGAACAATAAAATAGCAACATTAAACCCTCATATATCAATAATCACTCTAAATGTAAATGGATTGAATTCTCCAATCAAAAGACACAGAGTGGCGGGATGGATTAAAAACCAAGATCCAACAATCTGCTGCCTCCAGGAAACACATCTCAGCTCTAAAGACAAATAAAAGGATGGAAAACAATACTCCAAGCTAATGGCAAACAAAAGAAAGCAGGAGTAGCCATACTTATATCAGACAAAGTAGACTTCAAGATAAAAAAGGTAATGAGAGACAAAGAATGGCAATATATAATGATAAAAGGGACACTTCACCAAGAAGACATAACAATCATAAATATCTATGCACCCAACACAGGAGCACCAAAGTACATAAAACAACTGCTAAAAAACCTTAAAGGAGATATTAACAATAACACAATAATAGTAGGGGATCTTAACACCCCCCCTTACATCAATGGATAGATCATCCAGACAAAAAGTCAATAAGGAAATAATGGACTTAAATGAAAAACTAGACGCAATGGACTTAATAGATATATACAGAGCACTCCACCCAAAAAAAGCAGAGTACACATTCTTCTCAAGTGCACATGGAACATTCTCAAGGATAGACCATATATTAGGAAACAAGGCAAACCTCTATAAATTTAAGAAGATTGAAATCATTACAAGCATCTTTTCTGATCATAATGCTGTGAAACTAGAAATCAACTGCAAGGAAAAAACTAGGAAGGGGACAAAGATGTGGAGACTAAACAACATGCTACTGAACAATCAATGGGTCATTGATGAAATTAAAGGAGAAATCAAAAGCTATCTGGAGACAAATGAAAGGGAAGATACACCATACCAACTCATATGGGATGCAGCAAAAGCGGTCCTGAGAGGGAAATTCATAGCAATACAAGCTCACCTTAACAAACAAGAAAAATCCCAAATAAATAACCTTAAATTGCACCTAACAGAATTAGAAAAAGAAGAACAGAAAAAGCCCCGAATCAGCAGAAGGAGGGAAATAATAAAAATCAGAGCAGAAATAAATGAAATTGAAACAAACAAACAAAAAAAAAAACAGTAGAAAGGATCAATGAAACAAGGAGCTGGTTCTTTAGGAAGATAAATAAAATTGACAAACCCTTAGCCAGACTCATTAAGAAAAAAAGGGAGAAGACTCAAATAAATAAAATTAGAAATGAAAGAGGAGAAATTACAACAGATACCACAGAAATACAAGGGATTATTAGGGAATACTATGAAAAACTTTACGCCAACAAATTGGACAACCTAAAGGAAATGGACAAATTCTTGGATGCGTACAACCTCCCAAAACTGAATCAACAAGAACTAGAGAACCTGAACAGACCAATCACAAGTAAAGAGATTGAAACAGTAATCAAAAACCTCCCAAAAAATAAAAGCCCAGGACCAGATGGCTTCCCTGGAGAATTTTACCAAACATTCAAAGAAGATTTAGCACCTATCCTTCTCAAACTATTCCAAAAAATAGAGGAAGATGGAATACTTCCCAACACATTCCATGAGGCCAACATCATCCTGATACCAAAGCCAGACAAGGACAATACAAAGAAGGAAAACTACAGGCCAATATCACTGATGAACATAGACGCAAAAATCCTCAACAAAATATTGGCAAACCGAATACAGCAATACATCAAAAAGATCATACACCACGATCAAGTGGGATTTATACCAGGGACACAGAGATGGTTCAACATCTGCAAATCAATCAATGTAATACTGCACATTAACAAAATGAAGAATAAAAACCACATGATCATCTCAATCGATGCAGAGAAGGCATTCGACAAGATCCAGCATCCATTTATGATAAAAACTCTCAATAAAATGGGTATAGAAGGAAAGTACCTCAACATAATAAGGGCCATATATGACAAACATACAGCAAACATCCTACTCAACGGGGAAAATCTGAAAGCCATTCCTTTGAGGACAGGAACAAGACAAGGGTGCCCACTCTCACCGCTCTTATTCAACACAGTACTGGAAGTTCTGGCCAGAGCAATTAGTCAAGAAAAAGGAAGAAAAGGACTCCAAATAGGCAATGAAAAAGTGAAACTCTCACTATTTGCAGACGACATGATCTTATACATAGAAAACCCAAAAAATTCCATCGGAAAACTACTAGAAATGATCAACAACTACAGTAAAGTGGCAGGGTATAAAATCAACTTACAAAAATCAATTGCATTTCTGTACACTAACGATGAACTAACAGAAAGAGAACTCAAAAAGACAATCCCATTTACAATTGCAACAAAAAGAATAAAATATCTGGGAATAAATTTAACCAAGGAGGTAAAAGACCTATACAATGAAAACTATAAGACACTATTGAAAGAAATCGAGGAAGACATAAAGAAATGGAAAAATATTCCATGCACATGGATTGGAAGAATAAATATAGTTAAAATGTCCATTCTACCTAAAGCAATCTACAAATTCAATGCAATCCCAATCAGAATCCCAATGTCATTCTTCACGGTAAGAGAACAAAAACTACTGAAATTCGTATGGGGCAACAAAAGACCCCGAATAGCTAAAGCAATTCTGAAAAAAAAGAACAAAGCTGGAGGCATCATAATCCCTGATTTCAAAATATACTATAAAGCTATAGTAATCAAAACAGCATGGTACTGGTACAAGAATAGACACACAGATCCATGGAATAGAATTGAAAGCCCAGAAATAAAACCATACACCTATGGACAGCTAATCTTTGACAAAGGAGCAAAGAACATACAATGGAGAGAGGGAAGTCTCTTCAATAAATGGTGCTGGGAAAATTGGACAGCAACATGCAAAAGAATGAAAGTAGACCATCTCCTATCGCCATATACAAAAATCAATTCAAAATGGATCAAGGACCTGAAGGTGAGACCTGAAACTATAAAACTCCTGGAAGAAAATATAGGCAGTACACTACTGGAGATTAGACATAAAGGGATCCTTTCAGATTCCATGTCTACTCGGACAAGGGAAACAAAAGAAAAAATAAACAAGTGGGACCTCATCAGACTAAAGAGCTTCTACAAGGCAAATGAAACCAGGATCAAAATGAATAAACAACCCACCAGCTGGGAGAAAATATTTGCAAATCGTTCGTCCGACAAGGGATTAATCTCAGTAATATATAAAGATCTCATACAACTGAGCAACAAAAAAACAAACAACCCGATCAAAAAATGGGCAGAGGATATGAACAGACATTTTTCCAAGGAAGAGATATAGATGGCCAATAGACACATGAAAAGATGTTCAACATCACTAATCATCAGGGAAATGCAAATCAAAACTACACGAAGATATCACCTTACACCCGTTAGAATGGCTATAATCACAAAGACAAATAACAACAAATGCTGGAGAGGTTGTAGAGAAACCGGGACCCTCATTCACTGCTGGTGGGAATGCAAACTGATGCAGCCTCTATGGAAAACAGTATGGAGAGTCCTCAAAAAATTAAAAATAGAAATACCACATGATCCAGCAATCCCACTCTTGGGCATCTACCCAATGGACATGAAATCAACCATCACAAGAGGTTTATGCACCCCTATGTTCATTGCAGCATTATTCACTATAGCCAACAAGTGGAAGCAACCCAAGTGTCCCTCGACTGATGATTGGTTAAAGAAGATGTGGTATATACATACAATGGAATACTACTCAGCCATAAGAAAAGACAGAATTGTCACATTTGCAACAACATGGATGGACCTAGAGGGTATTATGTTAAGTGAAATAAGCCAGAGAGAGAAGGACAGACACTGCATGAACTCACTCATATATGGAATATAAATGAACACACGGACAGAGAGAACTGATTGGTGGTTACCAAGGGGAAGGGTGGTGGGGAGTGGGCACAAGGGGTGAAGGGCTACATCCACATGGTGATGGACAAACAAAAATGTACAACTAAAACCCCACAGTGTTATAAACTATTAGGACATCAATAAAAAAAATATTTTTAATAAATAAAACCTTCTGGAAATGGATGGTGGTGATGGTTGCACAACAATGTGACTGTACTTAATGCCACCGAACTGTACACTTAAAAATGGTTAAAATGGGGGGGGCCGCCCGGTAGCGCAGCGGTTTAGTTCGCGCTTGGCAGCCCGGGGTTCGTGGGTTCGGATCCCGGACGCCCGCCGATGCACTGCCTGTCAGCCATGCAGTGGCAGCGTCCCATATAAAGTAGAGGACAATGGGCACGATGTTAGCCCAGGGCCAGTCTTCCTCAGCAAAAAGAGGAGGATTAGCAACGGATGTTAGCTCAGGGCTGGTCTTCCTCCCAAAAAAAAAAGGTTAAAATGGGGGGCCCGCCCGGTGGCCTAGTGGTTAAGTTCACATGCTCCACTTCGGCGGCCCGGAGTTTGTGGGTTCGGATCCTGGGTGCAGACCTACACACTGCTGCTCAAGTCATGCTGTGGTGGCGTCCCACATACAAAATCGAGGACAATTGACACAGATGTTAGCTCAGGGCCAGTCTTCACAAAAAAGGAAAAAACTGGTTAAAATGGCAAATTTTATGTATATTTTACCACAATTTAAAAAGACGCGTGTTGTTCACTTCAGCCCAACTGCTCTGGTACTGCCCCCCGTCCCCGCTCCGGGGCCTCCAAGCCTTGGTGGGTGCTGTCCCCTTCATCTGAAATGTCTCCTTGCTAAGGCTCATCTCGAATTCCACCTCTTCCCTAAGAACCACTATTCACTGATTCCCACCACATAGCTGGAGTCGCAGGGTAGCAAGCCCTTTCTAAATTACCCCGCTGTTACTCCCATTTTACAGATGGGGGAACTGAGGCTCAGAGAGGTGGAGTGATTTTCCCAAGGTCTCATAGCCAAGGAAGGGAATGCCAGACTCGAGGCTTGGTCCATCTGATTCCAAACCAGCACCTGATCCTCGATGCCACACTTGCTTCTGTGATATTCTCTCCACGATGTCTCTCTCTCCTCAACCACTGAGGGCAGATCCTCTGGTACCTACAGGTGTCCTGTACAGTCTCCGAGTCTCCCTCCCCCACCAGACTAGAGGCCCCTGGAGACACAAAGTGAACTCACTTCTGGATACCAAGCCTGCCCGGCATGGGGGCCTGGAGCAATAACAAATGCTTGCCCTTGACCACAAGGCTGGGGATGGGGGAGGCCGCGCAGGTGAGGGCAAGGAGGAAATTTCCCCAGGACTGGGCCTCACAGGAAGATCCCAGAGGTGCCCCAGAGACCCAGGGGGTTAGGGCCCAGCCTCGGGGTCCCCTTACCCAGCCGATCAAGCAGCTCCGACAAGGCCTTGATGTCCTTCTCCAGGGAGATGCGCGATTCCCAGATCTGCCGCTCTGTCTCCCTCAGCCCGGCACCCGCCTTGGGGCGAGGGAGGGAGGAAAAGCTTGAGTGGCTTCCTGCTGCCTCCGGGGGCCAGGAGGAAATGGGGTGGGGGCCTCGGCACACCTACCGGCTCAGCTTCCTCCAGCTCCCGTCTGAGCACCCCCAAGGCTAGTGCCTGGCGGGAGGCCTGTCGCAACGTCGCCTGGGTCTGGCTGGAGAGCCGGCCGGCATGGCGGTACTCCTGCCTCGCCTCCCTCTGCAAGGCCCTGGCGAGCTGCGGGGTAGGCGGCCACGGCGGGGAGAAGATGGTGAGTGGAGTGAGTCCCTTTCGAGGTAAAGAGCACTATGGCAATAATGCCAAGCAGTCATCGCTTTGTGCACCAGATCATTCATTCATTCAACAAATATGTATTGGATACTGGGTAGGTGCAATAATGCCACAAGAGCTGGGGAGATGCACCTTGATTAGAATTTGGCCCCAATTCAAAAAGAAAAGCCGAGAGGTTTGGGGAGTAAGGCCAAGCAGAGCCAGGTGTGAGTCCTGGTCATGTGATTTCAGTTACTGAGCTGGGTGGGGCGTCAGGGTCCTCACCTGTCCCATGGGGACAGCAATGACACCCCTTTCTTGAGGAATCCACAGGGTCACCCACATGAAGCTCCAGAGCTCGGAGCCCGGGGCCCACTGAGCCCTCAGTAAGTGCCGAGGATTCAGCACTGCACATGGGGAAGGGGTGGGTCTGCAGGGGCACAGGCCCGGAAGGCAGGGATGCCACTGTCATCACATCCGTGGCCCTGACCTTGGCACTGTCCTTGGCCAGCCGCTCGGCTTCCCTGCCCTTCTTCTTGGCGCTGGAGGACACAGACGTCGCATTTCCCAGCAGCCTCTCCACCTGCTTGGTCTTCTTCCTCGAGTCAGCAAGGAGCCTGTCCCGGACGGTGTCTGCCTTCCTCATCAGTGAGGCCTGGTCCTTGGGCAGAGGAAACCTCGGCTTCATTCCTGCAAACCCGGCGGAGGCTGTGTCAGGAGGGTGGGGCTCAAGTGTAGAGAGCCTGCCAGGCGGTCACTGCCAGATGCCTGACCAGCCCCAGCCCCTCGGACAACGTGAGTAGAGGTTTGAGATGCGTGAGATCCACGCGTAACCTTCTCAGGCTTATTCGGGGGCGGGGTGGGGAGTGAGACTTACTGCTCAGTGAATTTAAAGCTTCATATATTATGATACTTATTAAACTCACAAATTACTTGGTGGTCAAAGCCTGGGCCATTGGGGGATGGGGAGCTGCAGTACAGTACTCGGCAAAATCCATTCAGCTCTTCATTTTTAGGTATCACTTATTTTTAAAAAGGCTCTGAGGCAGCTTATAGTGACAGATAAAACATCAGCTGGACCATTAAAATGAAAAACCAAGAACCACATGTAACTGGGCAGTTGAGGAAGGAAAGAGGAGTGAGAAGTGCCAGAAAATTAGGATAATGACATTGCAGTTACCAAATGTTATATTTATCTCTGAGCTTCCTAGCAGCCAAGAAAAAAGGTAAATACTACAATTCACATAGGTTTTATTATCTAAGAAGAAGTAGTTTTCCTCTTTAAAGAAGAGAGAGACTTCTTCCTTTCCTTTCAGATAAAATTCTAAAGGAAATTTACCATAAAGAGTACTGATTACAGTAGATAAAGTCAAATTTTAAGAAGAATCAAGCCTTCTAATCTTTGGGGGCAACAACATAACTGTTCTATGAAGATAATCGAGAAATGAGTTCTCCTTTGCTTCTTGTACACAAAATTGGTGTTTCTTAAAGTGTACTCTATGGAGTCCTAATCCTACAGGGTGTTAATAAATGTCAGGGGAAATGTCAACTATGTTTAAATAAAGTGAACCAGGTTTCTTTATTGCAGGACTTCTCAGGGCCTTTATTATTCTAAGGTGTGCACTGTAAGGCCTCGGAGGTGCTATAGTTCGTGACATTTCCTAAACTTATTTGAACACAAACCCTCTCTTGGCAGAGCACATCACAGGCTAGGGGCCCCCGGGTCACATCCCGGGGAAGGCTGCTCTAAATTTCATTCAGCAAATTTTTCTTTCATTCCGAATACCAACTGAACACAGGCCAACTGGTGGTAAGAGAGGGTGTCTCTGAAAAGGGGTGAGAACGGGGCAAAGAGCCTGGGGTACAGGTTTGAGGTGAGTCCTCGTGTGGATTATGGCACAGTGCCAGGAGGCAACTCTCCGTCCAGTACATACAAGAACCTTCTCATTCTCAGAACCACCCAGCAGTGAGAAGCTGATACCTCGTGAGGTAGTGAGCCCGCCATCCGTGGAGGCAGGCAAGCTGAGGGTGGATGAGCACCCCATCTGGCGAGGCGGTGGCAGCAGATGACTTTAAGACCCCTTATAATTCTAATGTTCTAAAATCCTAATAGTCCACCATTCTATATCGTTGAATTCACATTTCCCCAAACACGAGTCAGAGACAAGCACACACAGCCACACCTTGCCCACTGGAAGTCCCCTAACCAACGGGGGACCAGGACTTCAGACCACAGGAACCTAGAGAACGGGAGGCACTGACCGCTCACCCTCTGCCCCAGAGGGTTTGGGTCCACGGCTGGAGCTACATCTCTTATGGGCAGCGGGCAGGGCTGGGAGCGAAGCTGTAGAACCAGCCAAGATGAGAGCAGAGTCTGAATTCTGGCCTTAGACCCCAAGAGGCACCTGTTCCTGCCTTATCCAGCCCACTGGAACACAGCCACAAACAAGCGGCTGAGGGGCTCCTCTCTGGAGCAAAGAGGACACCACAGAAGCCCACATGCAGGGGATGCCGAGGTGCTGGTTTCTGTTCAGCTCAGCTCTGACCCAGGGACAGGCAGCAATTCTTTTCCTCAGTTTACCCATCTGTAAAATGAGAGCTCATAGCCTCATTTTCCTAAAGCTCAAAAGAGACCTGGACTGGCATCAACCCACAGCCCCTCCTGAGGAGAAACTCTGCGTCCCTTCCTGCAGCCCCAACTGAACACTGGCCCATGGCTGCCATGTTTGTACCAGCTAACCGGACACCCAGCCAGAGTGGATTAGGCCAGGGGTGGACAGCCGGTGGCATCAAACTCTCTTCCCATCTGGTCGTGAGGGGCTCTGCACGTGGTCTGATGATGGATGGCCACACACCGAGTACCCGGTGATACCTATGTGAAACAGGAAGTGGCCAGCAGCCATGGGAGAGCTGCCAACTGGAGGGAACGGTCTGCTTGGCTTACGCCGACATGCCTGGACTCCTGTCCCCTGCAGCCAAGCCTGCCCTGGCTGGGGCGAGCGTCCGGGTGGCTGTCACGGGCATCTGTGCATCGATGAACCTGGGGCTCAGGAGGGCATGCATACCTTCCAGGTCAGCCAGGAGGGTCCTGGCTCCCATGACGGTCACTGTGGCAGCCTGGACGGAGGAGGAAGCCCGGGTCAGGGCAGCTCTGGCCTCCTGGTGCAGCTAGAGAGAGGAAAAGAGAGAGGCTGGGCGGTGGGCACCACAGGTGGGAGCACTGGAGGGATGGAAAGAACTACTTCCCACCTTTGCCCCTCCCTCTCCTGCAACCCCCGACCCCAGATCACCCCGGGGCAGCCATGACTTTCTCTAGGCACCTGTTTCAAAGGACAAGAGCCCACCTGCGTGAGGGGCTCCACCTTGCGCAGCACGGCCTGGGCGGTGGCCTGGAGGGCCTGGGCAGCCTCGGTGACCACATGCTCTCTCGATGCGACTGTCTTCTCCAGAGCCTGCCCCTTCAGGTCCAGGTCCCCGGCCCAAGACTTCAGAGGCTGCGGAGAGATGGAGGGCTTAAGCAGGGCCTGGCAGGACAGTCCGAGGGGCAGATCCTCTACTGGGTGAGAGGCGCCAGGGGCAGGGACAGTGGGGATCAGGCTGCATGTGGACCCGGGCAGCAGAGGGGCCAAGGCGAGAGCCGCCAGCCTGGGGACTATCTCTCGAGGCTCAGATTCCAGCCCCACCAGTCTCTGGGAGGGCAACTCGGCTAACCTCCCTGACCTGCAGTCCCTCTCAGGCCCACAGTCCCTGAGCTGAAACCTCGGGCCGGATACACCTCCAAGTTCAGAATTTTCCAGGCTTTAGAGAAGCAGTACTGTGCGCGTCCTGCACATTATCTAACACCTCGGGCGGCACCTGGGGCAGCACTCAAGGCCACACACGTTATCACTGCACGTCACCCCCCACACCCAGTGGGGGAAGCAAAGACCCCAGAGAAGCAGCCCGGGGCCGGGCAGTCCCCATCAGGTTTTACCCCAAATGAGTTCGTATAAGCTTAGTTTTTGTGTTTTTAATTCAGTTTGTGAGTTTGGGATTTCAGGATTACTGAGAAGGCGCAATGGAGCTGATTTATCCGGAGGTGACGGGTGCAGGGCAGCAGGCGCAGAGGCGACGAGGGCCGACAAGCCTTGAGGCCACCTTGTGCCTTACTCCCGAACCCCCCACCGGCCCCCCAAGGACGCAGCCCTATAATAACCTAATGGGCAAGCTCCACCTGACAGAAGAAGTAACTGAGACGCAGGGAGGGAAAGACCTTGGCCAAGGTCACAGCTGGAGCTACGGAGCTGGGATCCCACGTCTGTCTGGTGTCATCACTAACGCCACCATGATGAGGAGGCCCCGGCCTCGATATTATTATCACAATCAACAACGAAGATTGGCCGAGCTCTAATTCTGTGCCAGGCAGGTACTCTGCCAAGCCCCGGAGGTGGATTATCTCATTTTAATCGACCGTTATACAGTTAAAAACAAGCCACGACACCTGCCTCTGATTGGGCTGCACTGGTCTCCCAGCTGCCACGCTCTCCCCCACCCCCACCCCACGCAGAGCTCCAAGGACGGCCGAGCTGACCAGTGCCACGGGGACAGCCAGCAAGGCCGGGCGCAGGGCTGCGTCTGTGCCGACTTGCTGCACGGCGGCCAGCACTCGCTCAGCTTCGGGCAGCACCTCCGCCACAGCTGTGCCCAGCTCCTTCTGGGCCGCCTGCACCTGCTGGTACCTGAGAGGAGACAGAGACAAGATGCCCTCGGGGCAGGGCGCAGGGCCATCCCTCCCCATCGCTGTCCTGGCCCCAGCTGGAGCCCCTGGTTTTTGAAGGCGTGTCCCATCTTCCCAGGCAGAGCCGCCCTCTGTGGGGTCAGGACCCAGCGGCCGGCCTTGGAAACTGGCTGCCACCCCGCAGCCTTCCCTCTACGGAAAAGGCAGTAGAGGGACCACATTCTTGTTTCCTCATTCACTCAGTTCAATCACGCTTTTCTGAAGGGGCACGCGCTTGGTGTCCACTCCAGAATCACACGTTTTGCAAATGTTTGGCTCCTCTGGATGAATCATGAAGAGGAAAATGCCTGCTGTCGGGGAAGGTCCAGGGGCCCAGGCTCGGTCTTGGCTCAGCTGTGCCCAAGGCACAGCTGATCTTGGGCATGTTGCTCTCCAGGGAAATGGAGACCCCTGGGCTGCATGAGGGCTCTGGGTCCTTTAGCCCCAAGGTGCTATAATCAACCAACTAGAGCGGCTTTCCTGTCCCAGCCAGCTGTCTATACTCGCCCCACCCAGCTTCCCCCACCATGGCACCAGCTGGGGTGGAGACCCTCCCCTGGCTCTCTCTTATCCCTCACCCCTTCTCTGAGAGCCAGTGCCCCGCCCCTGGGAGTGGGTCATGTGACCTCACCGCATCCATGCCGATTGGCTCAGGGCTGGCCACCTGATCCAAGCTGGGCCAATCAGATTCTCTCATTTAGGAAGTCAACTTGGGGTTCAGTAAGGTGTTGGTGGGTCTCCATTGACCCTTTGACCAAGAGGGATACATGGGGGCCACCCAGAGCAGAGAAGCAGAGGCCAAGAGGGCAGCTGGTGCCCAGAGAAGCTGCCCTGGGAACCTGGGGTGAGGCTGGGGGACGCTGCAGGGGGAGAGGGAGACACTGCCCTGGGCACCACTTGTTCAGGTTCTCGTCCCTTCTCTCAAGAGGATGAGCTGCACCCCCAGGCAAGAGTGGGTTCCTGTAACTCGCCAGCGAGCAGGCCCAAGACCCCAGACATCTCATCCCACCCCAAAGACCGTCAGGACTCGGGGGGAGGAAGTGGATGCTGGAACCAGCAGCCTCTGGTGGGCCCCTTTGGCTCCGGGAGACCAACCTGAGCTCCTACCCACAGCGGGGCGGTCTCACCTGTCCTCCAGCTCCTGCTGGGCCTCCAGGGCCACTCTGCCCTCCAGCAGACTCCAGAGAAGCACATAACTAGTGTTGGAAGCGAGCAGGGCCCTCCGGGCGGTGGCCTCGATCTTGGCGGCAGCATCCCTGTGGCTGCATGAAGATACCCACCTGACCATGGCCAAGAGCTCACACAGAAGGAGGCCTGGGCCCAAAGCCACACACTCCCACCCCTTACTGTGTGGGTCTCTGGCCATCCCAAACAGAGAACAGTCACAAGGGCCAGGCTCTCTGCTTGAGACACAGTGAAGACTGATGGGAAGGGACCCAAGCCCCTGTTCCTGTTACATACAGTTTATGCCTGTTGTCCTGGCATAATGATTAATAGAGCCTCTTATCACACATAAAATCTCAGTTTGGACAATAAGTTTTATGGTCACCCTAATAAAGACAGCATAGAAGAGAAATAGTTAAGACAACCTGGCTCTATCACTTCCAAGCTGTGTGTCCTTAAGCAAATCACTTAACTTCCCTGAGTCTGTTTTCTCTTCTGTAAAATGGGTCTAAAGCCCCTGGAGTACAGCTACAGGGGAAAATTGCTGCAGATACTGTGTTTTTAGGATCCTAAGCTGCTTCTTAAAGGCAGTGGATGAAACAACCCAAATGTCCATCAACAGATGACTGGATAAACCAAATGTGGCATATCCATACAATGGAATATTATTTGGTTGTGAAAAGAAATGAAAGACCGATACAAGCTGTAACGTGGATGAACCTTGAAGACATTATGCTAAGGGAAAGAAGCCAGACACAAAAGACCACATAGTGTACGATTCCATTTGCGTGAAATGTCCAGAATAGGTAGATCTATAGAGACAGAAAGTAGATGAGTGGTTACCGGGGGCTGGGGAGGTGGAGGAGAAATACGGAGTGATGCCTGGTGGGTACGAGTTTGTTTGGGGTGATAAAATGTTCTAAAAATGACTGTGGAGACAGTTGCACAACTCTGTGAATATACTGAAAACCACTGAATTGTACACTGGGGACTTGCATGGTATGTGAATTATACCTCATTACAACTATAATAAAAAAGCAGCCAGTGGCTGCTTTCAGATGCCTTCAGTTGACCAAGCTCTGCGGCCCCCGCAGCCTCCGGCATCTCTGGGCTCACGCTGTCCTTCACGCCTCTCCTTTCCACGGTGGTAACATTTCCCCCTCACCAGGCAGTTTTGGTACTCATCTGATTCCATCTCCTGGGGTGGGGATACCTGTGGGGCTGGCCCCGACCTGGAAGCCCCCAGGAGAAGGGCTGGGCTCCCTTCATGATTGTGTGGGCAGGACCTCCACATGCTCCCGGGGATGGGGACTCACCTCCTGGCGAGGGCACGGGCCTCTGTGGCCAGGTGGCTCCAGTTGGTGGGCTGGTCAGGCCCTTCCTGAGGAATCACCTTTGAAAAAAAGAAGAAAAGCAGAGAAAACTGATGGCCCATCCCTGAAAGGCAAGGGCTACATCTGGCTAAATTACTGGGCAGAGCTGGACAATGCCAGTTATTTTATAAATGCTCAAAGCTAGCCACAAAGTCAGCATCCAGTGAGCGGAATCCTCGAACGTGAAACAACAGTCATGACTCCTACCACTTGCTGGGTGGTCACCATCCACTTGGAATATGCCTCATTCTCTGCAGATGTTATCTCGCTGAATCAGTGGAGGAGGCACCGTGTGACCCCCATTTTGCCAGTGAGAAAACTGAGCCTCCCAGAGGAGGAGGAGGCGTGCCCAAGGTCACCAGGTCAACAGCACTAAGCCCAGGCTCAGTGGCGGGAAGGGGCTCCCCCGGGGTACCAGAGATGCAAGGACGGTGGCTGCGTGCAGAATCTCCTCTTCCGAGGACTCCAGTGTTGCCTCTAGGTCTGCCAGCTGGATGCAGGTCTTCTTGGCTCCGGCCTGGGCACAGCCTGCATTCCCGCTCAGTGCCCGCAGCTGCTCCCGGGCTGCCTTCACAGCATCCTCGAGGCCTGTCACCTGCTCCAGGAAGGCTTTCCGGGCCCCTGCAGAAAGCCCGCAGTCCAGGGGGTCACAGAGTGGTCAACACTTCACACTAAAAAGCCCGCACCCTCAGCGGTCCCCGTCAGTGCCCTCCACTTTTCCTGGGCACAACTGAATTCCATCACCAGGCCTGAGCACCACCAGTCAGTCCCAAAGGAACAGCCTCCCCATTTCACCATCCAAAGGCTGAGCCCCAGAGAGGGAAAATCACAACCCAAGGTCCCACGCACAGGAAGCCAGCCACAGATGAAGGACTGGAAGGGACCCAGGCCTCCCAGAGCCACAACAAGCAATTCCTGAGTCTGAGACAGCAGTAACCCCCCACCTCGAGCCAGCTCTGTAATTATGGGTGCTTTAACAGGCAGCGCCCGATAGCTCTCTATTTCAATAATTAGTCTTGCTGACAGGTGTTGGCTCACCTACGTCTGGCTGCTGAAGGCGTACAGGTGCTTATAGACGTGAAATTTCACAAAATTATCAATCCGCTTTCAGTGATCCCTAAATTTCAGTGTTCCAGGGCTCAGTCCCACCCGGCTTTAGTAACAGTGTCCTTTTTTCTTATTTACTCATTTATTTTCTATGCTGGGGATGTGGCAGTGAGCAAAACGGCCAACAGTCAACATAACAGGAACTTTACCTGCTCAGCACCTGGGACAGCGCCGCGATGACTACTGGCTGAGTGTGTGAATAAATGAATGAGCCCAGCCCCACTCTCCCTGAGCTCAGTCTGGGTGGGCAGGGGCGCGGGTGGAGACGCTACAGTCAGAGACCCATACTAATAAAGCTACAAAGAGCAACCAGGCCAGGAACATTGGAGGAGGGGTCCATGGGGCAGCAGGGCTGTGTCATGGGAGGAGCCCACCTCGTCAGGGAGGTCAGGCTCTCCCAGCAAGCGGGCTCTCCTGGGGCCAAGTCTGGAGCCCTCAAAGTTGAGACCAGACTGAAGGGCTCCAAAGGGGGTGTCGGACCAGCCATCCCTTCCCTTGCCTCCCCGTCTCCCGCTGTACCTTGCAGCAGGTGGTGGCCCTGGTAGACGTCCCCCCGCGGAGCCTCTCCCTGCAGAATGTCCAGTGGTCCCCAGGGCATGCCGCAGTCAGACCCCTGCAGCCACCCCTCCATGAGGGTCAGCGTGGCCTTCAGCTTGACAGTCTGGAGGTGACAGAGGCAGAAGGGTGTGTGAGGCTGGCAGCCTGGAAGCTGTGCCAGGACACCTCCCGCTGGCTTCTGTCTGGCCTGCCCTCCCCAAGGGTCCCCTTCTCCCAGTCCTACCCAAAGCCAAGGACACATCACACCTCTGAGAACCAGCCCCACCCACTCCACCATCCTAGCTATCCCTTCCCTTCTCACAGCCACGGCACCTGCTGCCATTCAGTCGACCACATCTCCGTCCTCCTGAGGGAGGGAGGGGAAGCCCCGGGAGGATCTGTCTGTCTTGTTCACTGACTTCCCAGGACTTGGCACAGAGCAGGCACGCCATGGAGACCTGCTGGCTGACTGAGCGTGCTATGCGACATCTCCTTTCAACATATTGTTCTTTTCATCATATGAATAGTAACTGCATTTATACAGCACTTGCCACAAGCAACCTCCAGCCACGCACCAGCTCACGTTCACCCTGGAACCACCCTAAGGGGAAGGGCCACGGGTCCCGAGCCCTCTCCTCGATTCCAAAGTCCGAAATGCTCTGAAAAACCACAAGGCTTTCCATTCCCTACTTGATGGCAAATTCAGGTTTAAAACATCCTGAACTCATTTGGAAGCAAAACTGTCCTGAACAAGGCTACTTGTGGTCTTTATTTACCCCCTCGGTGTGAATATTCGCCTGTTTTCCTGCAGGTGTATCAATGGGATTGATTACAGGGGCTGGTCCAGGCGCCATGGGGAGGTGGGTCCCTGATATTCAGCATATGCCAGCTTATCTTTCTACAGTGCCATCACGCCGAAAGCTGGCCTCACTGGTTTCAGGTAAGGGGTTGCAGACTTGAATTATCTCCATTTTGGAGCAGGAGAGATGCTTACCAAGACTGTCACCTGCCTGGGCGCCTGACAGCTGATGGGGCTAGGGGAAGGGGAACCCCAGAGCTCATGCTCCTGACCCCTGCACCCACCATCTCCCTGCTCAAAATTCTACTTGTGCCCCAGAACGGGCATCGCCCTCCTCCTGACCCTCCCCATGAAGGGCCATCTATGGGCTCATCCTCACTGAACTTGAGAAAATGTGAGACTTCAGCCTGGGTGGTGGGGAAGGACACGCAGTGACAGCCACTTTTCTCCTGTCCACTCAGGAGTGGGGGAATGGCAGAGGTGAGGGTTGAGCCGGGCTGGCATGGGCCAGACAGCTGGGTGGGCACAGGGAGAAGGCGGCTGGTGGGCCTGGAAGGCTTGAGAGCTGTGGATGAGCAGGCATTTCCAGGCACCCAGCACAGAGTGGGCTCTCACTGGGACCATGGAATGAACGGGAAGGTGACACCAGCCTGGACGGGGCCTGGATGGAGCCTGGATGGGGAGGACTCACCTCCTCCTTCACCAGGGCGTAACAGGACGGGCACTCCTGGCAGTGCGTCCCACCGGCCATGAGGAAGAAGTTGTCCTGGCAGCGGTCACACTTGTAGCCCACGAAGCCAGGCCTGCACACGCAGGTGCTGTTCTCGTGGCACTGGGCCGAGGCGGCGCCCAGCGGGGAGCACCTGCAGGCTGGAGGGGCCAGGGCGGACGTCGCTGGGTGCCCTGATGGCCACCCCACAGCGGAACCCCCAGGCCTCCTGTATCCTCACAACTGGCTACTCCAGACCCCCCTGGGCAGCCTCAACTACATTCCTGAGTCCTTCCCGGGAGATTCTGATTCAGGTCAGAGGTGAACAAAGAGCCTGACTTATTTCAGCGTCCCCATGATCCGAGGAGCAGCCAGTCCAACCTTACCAATGGGAAAACTGAGTCCCAGAGAGGTGACAGGGTGGCCTGGGCACACAGGAATTTAGCAGTGGAGCCTGGGACTAGGTTCTTGGCCAGTCTTCCAAGGCCTCGGACCCCCGTGCCGTCCTCTGCTCACTCACTCCACGTTTGCATGGCTGCTCTTAGAAGACCTGCCCTGCACCTGACTTTTCTCTCTCCCGCTGCAAGATCGTCTTCCTCTTTGCCCAGAAACCTCGGGCCCTACCGTCCGGGCAGCCCAGGGAGAACCCAGCTTCCTCACCCCGGCAGCCTCTGATGGAGAAGCCAAAGAAACCCAGCTGGCATCTGTCACAGGCCTGGCCCTCGACACCTGGGCGACAGGGGCACTGCCCAGTCTTAGGGTGGCACTGGTCCTCCTGGGAGCCCAGCGGGTGGCACTTGCAGCTGCGATAAGGGAAGGAACCGGGTCTGACACAAGTGCTGGGCTGCCCCCAGCCTGGCCTCTGCTGGCTGCAGCTGGTGAGGGGCTTTCTCATCACACCCTCTGCTGACAAGACCCCAGCTCCACATCAGTGCATGCAAAAGAGCCTCCCCCAGGCTGTGCCCTGGGAAGCACAGCCTCACAAAATGGTCCCCCCAAGAAAAAGGCTATGGGGACATACACATCTTGGAGACTATACCCCTCTGTTGGAAAGTCACAGTGCAATTAGCATATTAAAGGCTCTAAGAAGGCTCACAAGGAAGAAACCTGTTTGCTTCACTGGGCATTTCCCTGGGGTCTTCCACTGTTCTCTAAAGACACTGTCTAAGGTGCTGCTGTGGCCAAAAAGGTCACCAAGTGACAGCGTCACTGAAAAGGGAATCAGACCAAATCGGCTCCCTGCCTACCTGGCCATCCCTTAGGGTTGCTCTTGGCCTGGGTCCTGGGCTGGCAGGGCCGTGAGTCTGACCCCCAAGGGAATGTCCTTTTGTCCCCCTTTGGTGCAGGGCATGGTGTACCTGGCAGTAGGCCTGGGATGACACATTCCAAGCCAGGCCCCCCTCTGGAGGCTCCCTCGTGCCTTCTTCCATCCTGGAGTGACACCCAGGGGAAGGGCACCCACTGCCTCGCCCCACCCACCTCCGGCAGCCCCTCCCAGGCTGGAGGTCGTAGAAGCCGGGGCTGCAGTGGCCACAGTCCCGTCCGGTCACATGAGGCAGGCAAGAGCACTGGCCGGTCACTGGGTCGCAGGGTCTCTGCTCACTGACCAAGCCCCCTGGGTTGCAGCTGCAGGCTGGGGGTGGGAGCAGGGAAGAGTGTTGGGGAACCACGCAGATCAAGCTTTGGGGGTCCAGGAGAGGCAGAAGATGGGGAGCCCACGGAGATGACTCACATTCAGCCCAGACTCCTAAGCTGTATCTGGAAAAGTCTCTAGGGCTGGGTTCCAATCTCAGCCCATTTTCTACGTCCTTGGAGAGACAGCCTAGAATAGCCATGGTGGTAGATGGCCCCTCTGAGCCTGCCCTGCACCCTCACAGGCTGAAGAGAAGGCCAGAGATGTGGCCAGGGGGGTCACAGGTGGACCCCTGCACCACTGTTTTAGGTCACTTGACCCTGCTCTCCTGGGCCCCATAAAACAAGAGGCTGGCAGAGGGCTGACAGGTGCTGCATGGAAAAGGGCTCAGAAGAGAGTGAGTTTGGGGCAAATGCTGAGCTTTTCCCTGCAGCACTTCTGGGCGACTTCCAAGGGCTGATGCATGCTACGGCCCTCTGAGACAGGGACAGAGGGCTGAATGTTAACCCAGGCGGTGGGGAGGCACAGCCTGATTGGAAGCCCAGGGGCAGGGGGGACATGACAAGTGGCACAGGCCATCTGGGACAGTCTTATGTGCTAACTGTGGAGTGAGTGATAAGCGCTAAATTATCAAGGCAGGAAAAAATCACAGGGTCAGAGCTGACAAGATCGCAAGGCTGAAGGAGACCTTGGAGAAGAGCAAACCCTTTCACTTTCTGGACAAGGGACAGAGAAGGTGAGGGACCCGCCTAAGGTCGCAAAGCCTTGCAGGACGACCACCTGGGCCTGGTGGAGAAGGGCCCACTGTGCCCCACCCCGTGGGTCTGGGAGGTGGGTACTCACGCACGCATCTGTCTGCAGGCCAAGGGGCCAGGGCGCTCCCATAGAAGCCTTCCTGACAGTGCTCACAGTGGGCACCTGTCGTGTTGTGCAGGCAACGCAGGCAGTGGCCAGACAGGGGGTCACAGTTGCCCACGGCGTTGGGGTCTATATTCCCGCTGCACTGGCACTGCTGGCAGGGCTGGGGGGCCCCAGAGAGGCCCAGTGGGTCCCCAAAAAAGCCATCATCACAGATCTCACAGCGCCGCCCTGGGGAAAGGAGAAGGGTGTGTGTGGAGGAGCAGGCACGAGGAACGCCGACCTGCTGGGTCCACAAGGGGTGAGGGTGGCTGTGAACCAAAGCAGGGGTCCCTCAAGTCTCCTTGTGGAGCAGAGCATGGGCTCCAGGGCCAGGCCCACCTGGGCCATCAGCTGGCTGTGTGGTCTTGGGCAAGCCACTGGACCTCTCTGAACTCGGGCTCCTGGTCTGCAAAGTGGAGACAATAATGGCAGCTACCACAGGTGGCTATCCCCACCTATTCATCATCATCACCTTCATCATCATGCCGTCACCACCTTTCTCTTCACCATCACCGTTCTCTTCATCAGCACCTGGATCGTCATCTTCATCATCATCATCCATCATCTTGATCATTATCGTCATCATCACCATCTTTGTCATCATCTTGACCATCACTCCCTTCATCATCACCTTCATCATCTTGACCACCTCTTTCTTCATCATCTGCATCTTTGTTGTCACCATCTTCAATGTCATTGTCACCTTCCTCCTCCTCCTCTTCCTCTCCCTCATCTCCCTCTTAGCTGTGGTTGCTCTTTCACTTGTGGTTCCTGGCCCCTTTACCTTTTCTGCTTCTCACGGTTTCTAAACTTCTTTTGTTCATTTTGGACTCCCACTCCACTTCCTGGGTTTGAACTGGGGCTGCTGCCTCATTTTCCAGCCCTCAGGGTCACTGTGAGTCTCAGAAAAGATGCTGTGTGAAGAGGCTTTGGAGGGTCGTGGCCTGGGAGGTCGACTCTGGACACAGGTGGGGCATCAAAGAACATAGTGTACCATGTGCTTCACGCAGTGGCAGCCTGTCCTTGGTACACACCCGTCTCTCTGTGCGTCTGCATGAAACAGACCGCTGGGGGATCCACAGACCTAAACAGCAGCCATGGCCCCCTGGGGGTGGTGGGATCACGGGCACTTTGTCTTCTTGCTCGTGTGCATTTTCACGTTCCTCTTTACACTTCTACAGATGGTTTAGATTGTTACGACGAGTATGTACTCATTTTATAATTTAACAAATAGCTACTGTCATTGTGAAAAATAGCTGTGGGCTCCCTGTGTCCTCAAAGCTCATTGGTCGAGCTGAAATCAAGTCAATATTATTAAAGGAAGGCAACCTTGAAAATGGAGACCAGGAATACTAAGGAAGAAAAAGAAAAAGAGTGGAAAGAAGAGGAAAGAAGGGAAAAGACAAGTCTGAATGGAGTCCAAGGTGGAGGCCAGCGCCTGGCTTTGGGGCTCTCCAATAGAGACGTGGTAAGACAGGCAGGGAGCAGATGAAGCTGGGGGTGAAGAAGTTGGCCCCGCGGTTACCCAGCCGTTTGCTTGGAACCGGTGAGGACAGCTCCCAGGGCAGGAGGCAGCTGGGAGGTCCCGGGAGTGTTGCTGAGGGGTCGGGATGGTGGGCAGGCGGGGATCAGGACTTGACCCCGCCAATCCCGACTAGATTGTCCAGGTGAGCTCTCGACGTGCTGGGCGCAGACCACTGGGGATGTCGGTGTGATAAAGATGGGGCTGGCACAAGGCGCCGGGCCTACCGTCCACCCAGGGCATCCCTCCCAGGGCAATCCCTCCATGCACAGCGGCACCTGCTCCCCGGAAATCCTCCCTCAGGACTCTCTCAGCCTGGCTCAGCTTAACCTCTCTAACCGCCCACACTCTGATGGAGCGGGCTACCCCGTGTCTGCAGACCAGGGGAAGCCACAGTCGGGAAGCCAGAAATGCGGGGAAGGTTATGGAAACCAAGGGGCAGCATGATGGGGGGTTGGGGTACAGGGTCCTGACATGGGACCACCTCGCTCCGTTGATTCTTGGGATCCCTGCTCTGGGGTGTCCCCCAAGCCCTGCTGGCTGCTGGCCGTCAGAGCAGTCCCTGCCAAGTATACATTCAACAGGACCAATGCAATGGGCCGTCCTGATGCAGCCACGGGTACCAAATGTAGAATCAAATGTCTGGGAAGCTTGGGAACATGATGCCAAGTGAAACAAGCCAGACACAAAAGGACAAACACTGTATGATTTCACTTACAGGAGGTACCTGGGATAGTCAAATCCAGAGAGACAGAAACTAGAACGGTGGGCGCCAGGGACTTGGGGGAGGGGGAACTATTAAACAATGCCGGGGGTGGGGAACAGAGTTTCTATTTGGGATGATAAAAAAGTTCTGTGGATGGATGGTGGTGATGGTTGCACAACACTGTGAATGTACTTAATGCCACTGAACTGTACACCCAAAAATAGGTAAAATGACAAATTTTATGTTATGCATATTTTGCCACAATTTTCAAAAATTAATAATGGAATATACCGAAAAACCGTTGAATTATATACTTTAAATGGGTGAATTGTAGAGTATGTGAATAATATCTCAATAAAACTGTTTTAAAAAGTCAGATGTCCAGAATGGGCTGGAGTCCTGGAGCGGGGATGAGGAGTGGGAGAGGCTGGGATGGGGGGCATTTCTGCTTCACACATTATCTGGTGACTTTTTTTGGGGGGGGCTGTGAGGAAAACCAGCCCTGAGCTAACATCCATTGCCAATCCTCCTCTTTTTGCTGAGGAAGACTGGCCCTGGGCTAACATCCGTGCCCATCTTCCTCTACTTTATATGTGACGCCGCCACGGCATGGCTGACAAGCAGCGCGTCGGCGGGTGCCCGGGATCCGAACCCGTGAACCCCGGGCTGCCAAAGCGCAAACTAAACCGCTGTGCCACCGGGCAGCCCTCTGGCGACATTTTTTTAAAGCTGAAAGTTCAATCAGAGGTTTTCCACCTTAACTGTGTGTCAGAAACAGCCAGGGAACTTAGGAATACAGATTCCTGGATTCCATCTCAAGCTACTAAGTTAGGCTCTATAGAACCAGGGCCTGACATGGAGATGTTCAAAATCTCACCTGGATATGCTCCATGGCCAGGAACCCACAGCAGCCCAGGGCCCTGGCTATGGGGCTGTGGGACTCAATGTCCCCAGAGGTCAGGCCTGCCACTCCTAAGCTGGGCCCTCCCTCGCCTGCCACACTCCAAACCCAGGACCGCACTCCCGGAGCCCAGGCAGAGGCAGGGCCCCAGAGCACGAGCCACTCACCTCTCTGGCCCGGGGGGCAGTGGGTACACACCACCTCTGTGCTCTCTGGGATGGTCGTGCAGGCCGACTGGCCAGGGCATGGACAGGGCTGGCAGTCGTTGGCTTGGCCTGAGAAGGGGTTGCCATAGAAACCCGGCAAGCAGTGCTCACAGGACGGGCCCTCGGTGTGGTGGCCACACAGGCAGATCCCTGAGGGGCAAGACAAGCACCTGGTTACCACCACCTGAGCCCAGAACCCTCCAGAGACAGGAGGCATCCTGGCCGTAGGGGTCATGGAGCAGAATCAGGGTAGGAACCCTTCCAAGGTGGAGGCGGAACAGTCTGGGGATGAAGAGTCCACCCTGGGGTCACGTCCACCACCTACTGACCGTGTGAACCTGGGCAAATCGTTTAACACCCCGTGCCTCCGTGTCCTCACCTGCAAAATGGGCATAACAACAGCTCTGACCTCAAAGGGTTTTCAACAGGATTCAGTGAGACCATGCAATCAAAGTGCCTTGCATGGTCCCCGGCACACACAATTATTATTACCGTTGTCATTATTATTTTGTGTTCCAAAACCTATACCTGAACCACCAGACAACACAGCTGGCGTTTTCTCTGTTTTCCTTTTCCCCTTCCTGAGTGTCCTCAACTTCAGGGACCAAAAACAAAAGTAACACAGACCCAGGATACATGTGGCTCCCTGTTTATGGGCTCTGTGGGTTCCCAGGGGGCTGCCTGGCCTCACAGAATGTAGCCCACCCTCCCCCTGCCCACTGGTTACTAATGACAGGGTATTCTATAAACCCCCTTCACCAGCCCCACAGCATCTGGAGTCTCTCAGAGCCTGGGGCGCTGGGGCGGGGAGGCCCCACTGCCAGGGATTGAGTGAGGAGCCTGGCTGAGAAGGGGTTAAGCAAGGTCACTGCTTCTGGGAGCTGGCCTGAGATGAACAGGGGGAAAGAGAGGGAAACGGGGGCTACCGTCACCCCGCTTTCCATTGGTCCCTGCCTCGGCCCAGCACCCACATGCTCATTGCTCCTCTTTCCATCCAGTGTGGGCAGCACTGGCTGCTGTGCCCATTTGACAGATGAGGATGTGCCCAAACTGAGCAGGAAGTCGTGGCACGGCCAGGGGCTCTGAGGGATGACAAGCTGGTCCCATCTCATGAGACAACTCTGCTTCCTCAATAGGGGCTGCCTGGAGCACTGCGTGGAAGGACTATGGGGCCTCATCTGGACTAGATTAGTGATGCCTGCCCTAGGCACAGAAGAGAGGAGACCCCCAGGTTGCGTGTGCTTGCCCCCCCTGGCGAGTCTGCTGATTCCCAGGCTACTGTCCTTTGTCAGCTCCAGCACGGAGCCTGAGAAAAGCTGAGCAGGCATTTCCTTTCTGAGACCCCACCTGCTCCAAGAGAGCGGCAGGGCACTGACCCTCCCCCTTCCTGTGTGAGGCTCGTGGCATGGGGTGGCCAGTGTCCAGCCCCGTCAAGCACCTCCTGGCTGCGTGACCCCGGGCGAGGTCTCTTTCTGGGTTTCCTTCCCCACAAGTGGGATGAGCAGTTCTGCCACCTACTGGCCATGTGGCCTCCCTGCACCTTAGGTCCCTCACCTGTGAGACCGGACAGTAATGGTCCCAGCGCCCGGGGCGGCGGGGGGGGGGGGGGGGGTCTGCAGGATTCAAGGATGCACTGTATAAAAGGTGCCTAGCACGTGGAGGAACTCAATGACGCCATTTTACTAGCACTGTTTTAGCAATCACTCACACATGCACACAGCTGACCCTGTTTGGGTCGGTACTCATCTTGGTGTTCCGGGTGGAGCCCAGGTGGCCTTAGGTTGGGGCACCGGAAGACTCACCTGTGTTGGGGTCACAGGTGCCATGCTGGTTACAGGTGCAGGGAACACAGTTGGCATAGGGACCCCCCAGTGGTGTCTCCCTCTTGTATCCCGGAGCACAGGATTCACAGAACTGGCCCGTGTACCCGTTGGGACATGAGCAGGTCTCCACCCAGGAGGCTGGAGGGGACAGTCCCCGCTGGGCCGACGTGAGCCGGACCTCCGTCAGGAACACCTGTCCTGCAGAGTGAAAAGGGAGAGTTACACACACGTTTCTCCCCAAACCTTCCTATTCACATATGTAACAGGCAAGGCATTATTGGCCCACATATATAAAGGCAGCCCATGGACCGATTATCATTTTTAAGAAAACAGTCAGATAAAGGGAAAAGGAGAAATGGGCAATTTTTAGGACAAGAAATAGATATGGCTGGAAAGTTTACAGAAAGACATTCAATCTCATGAGTTATTAAAGATACGTAGATTTAAACAACAATGATACCATTCACACCCCGCAGGTTGGTAAGCATTTAAAGATGATAACAGTGGAGGACGGGGGAGTGGGGTCTCCGCACGTGGATGTATGAATACAAATCAGGAGGTTCTGCTTCTAGTCACAGAGGGGGAGCTCCTATTGGACCAACCTTCCCACAGGAAACAACTAGAAACTCTGGGCAAAATGCAAAAACCAACCATCTGAAAACCCCAGGGAACTACCACCGCGGGCAGATGGTGGAGGAGGTGGACACTTGTCTTCAGGTTACAGAGTGGTACAGCCTTTCTGAAGGAAAATTTGGCAACATGTAGCAAAACTTAACCTGTGCTCTCCCTGATCTCACATTTCCATTTTGAGGACTTTGTCCTGTAGACAGCGGCACAAGGATACAGAGACCTTTATTGAAGCTATGCCCTGCAGCGCTGTTCACAACGGTGAAAAACTGGAAACCACATCAATGTCTATGAACGGGGCACAGTTAAAACTTTACGGAGCAGCTACCCCACGGGATGATACGCGGTGGACACAGACAGACAGCCTTTTCAATGAGCAGTGACACATAACAAACTCCAAGACATACTGTGGGCTGAAAAAAGCTAGTGGCAGAACATCGTACTGTGTGGTCACACTTCCACACTAAAAAAACACAGACATAAGTACATGCACACAGAAAGGTCTGGAGAGAGATGCCCTAGAATGTTATCAGTGGGAAGAGGAGGTCTGGGGGGTGAGGTGAGGTGGAGGGTCAACACGACCACCTGCCTTTCCCGTTTATCCCAGCACCCAGCGCGGGCCTGGCATAAGCAGTGTGTTATAAATATCTGTGAACAGGAGGTTGAGTGATTGACAGAAAGAAGTGCTGGAAGCTGCTGGAAAGAGTGAAAATGAAATTCCTGCGAGGAGCCTCAGCAAGGAGGCCTCGGAGAGACCTGGGGAGCAGGGGGGCTTCTGGGAGCATGGGCAAAGATGGTGAGGATGAAAGCCACTCGACCACAGCTCCAAAGAGAAAGAAGGAACTGGGATGGGAGGGGGCTGGTTACGACCCCAAGCCTTGGACTTCAAGGGGCCCCAGGAAAGCTGGCCATCTAAGCCATGGGTTCTCAGAAGGAGCAAAATCACCCCTGAGAAGCACATCTGTGGGCATTTTGGTTGTCACAGTGATGGGGAGGCAGGGCCAGCAATGCTAGACACCCTGATATGTGCAGAAACTCCCCCAGTGACTTTCAAATTCCCTGCTGGATGCTGAAAGGGCAGAAAAACCCCTTTGTACACATCTGAGCCCAGACCCAACTCCACTGCACATCAGCACGGGCATTTGCATGTGGAGCTGTGGAATGCAGGCACCGGGTGCACGGAGAGCGCTGCGCTCCGTTTTGTTCAGAATTTTCATTCACTATTTTGGAAAATCGTGTCACCTTCCAGCTCCTGGGGTTTCAGTCACCATCACACACCCTGCCCCCTCTGTGGCCCCCTCTGTAACTGCCCCACTCACAACGATCCAGCAAACATTCCCATGTAGTTGTGATTTCACAATGACAAACAGAAAGGATTTAAAGAATAAAGTCAATCATATTCAGCTGGACGTTTGACACCTGGTTTTACAGCTTCACCCACAAATGAACAGTTACTCTGCCAAGTGCTTTTCCCCCAATGAAGCAATGAAACTGTCAAGGCTAAGCAAACCTTTTAAAAGAACCACATCAACCAGGGTGGAGAGCTGTACCCCCTGCTCACCACCCACTTGCCGCCTGTGACCGAGCAAGCCAGCTGGCTTCTGTCCCTCCCTGAGTGCCCACTGACGCTCCTCAGATAAGTCTGCCCGGTGACTGCTGATTCTAACCTTGGATTTTATTCTAGCATCAACCATCCACGCCTCTGCGTTCACATCTCCTTGCTGTCCATGTACGTAAATGGCTTCTGAGCTTTTTGTTTCTCCTAAACCCAAACCTATTCATTACAGCAGGGGAAGCTCTGACCATGTTGTTATGACGTCCAGAGTGGTCATGCCTGAGCACTGACAGTTTGGAATTCACAGGATTATTTTTTTATATCATTTACTTTCCTTTTATTTATTCTGTATAGTACATGATTTTTTAAAAATTGTGTCTAGGTAGGTTATAATATTTATGAATTCCATTTCCAGATAGTAAAAGAGGTGTTATATATGAAATACCTGTTCTAAAAAGGGGCACTGAGGATGCCTGGTCTAGGTACCTAGAGGTTTGGAGTGGGGAGGGGAGAGGGGGTGAGCCCACAAGGCGGAGAAAGTACATTCAGGAAGGAGGGAGGCACCAGGAACAGTCAGAGGAGCATCAGGCCAAGCACCACGGGTCCAGGGTGGGAGGAGGTGAGAAATCCCAGTCCAAGCTCTGTGAGGACGTAACCCCCTGGCTGAGAAGGTTTAGAAACCAGACTTGCTCTCGGGGTGGCTTAGGTGCTATACCACCACTGACCAGCAGGGGAGCCGATCCTGGGGAATCCTGCCCCGCCCCCTGCAGCCAGCATGGCCAGAGGGCCTTCCAGGGTCCCAGCTCCTGGCAGTGGTGGACTGTGCCATGGAGTGACTGCACCCATCGGTTCTTGGCTGCTTCACACCTGTCGCCTGGCCACACACCTGCCGCTTAGAGCTGTCCATCCTCAGGCCCCTCACCTGTCCAGCTGCTGCTTCTGTCCTCAGCATCTACCCTCTCTGCCCAACTGGTTGTAAGACCTTGGGCAAGTGTCCTGACCTCTCTGAGCCTCAGATTCCTTCTTGGTAAAATGAGGATATTAACCATCCTGCTGTGAGGACAAGGCTACCCATGAAGGAGCCCCGAGGCCCAGCTGGTTTGGGGGGGTGCCCTTATCATTACTGACCGGAAGGGCGTGGGCTTTGGCCACTGGCCCGGATTCGAAGGGCGGTCAGATTGGCGAGCAGCCGCTGGAAATGGAAGGGTGGCAGTGGAGGGTCCACATCCTCGGAGGTCTCCTGCAGCCTGGCAGGGGGAGGGGGTCAAATCAGAACCTGAGGCTGGGGCAGGTGGTGCCAAGAAGCCTCCAGCAGGAGTGGGGAGGGCAGGAGCCCCAGACCACAGGAGATCCAAGTGTGTCTGGACCTCAGGGACCACCCCGACCCCACCTCTCAGGACAGAGCAGGACACTTACTGGAACTCAAGTTGTACCTCCCCTGGCTGTCCGGCGTCCAAGGGGCCGGGTGGGCTGGAGTGCTGCAGAGACAGGGCCAGGCCCGCCCCTTCCAGCCTGAGCTGCATGGGGAGCAGGACGCCCCCGGGGGGGACCCGGAAGGTCAGTGTGAGGGGCTGCCCATAGCTGAACCGCTGGTCTCCCAGGAACTTCTCTGAAAAGAAGAGAAGGCTCTGACAGTCTTCATTTAATTAGCTTGACTTTAAATGTCTATATTGACTTTATTGGCAATTAAACATCCAAACAAAATAAAACTACAGCAAGTGGACAAGCAAAGGCTCCTCGCACAGGAGATGCTGAGGGTGGCCCACCCTCACCTCCTCGCCCGTCCCCACAGCCAGGGCCAGCTTCACGGGCGTGCGACCCCTGCAGACACACAGCATGCCACGCCTGGTCTAATGCTCTGCTGTCACTGTCCCGACATTCCTAATACTTGTCTGTGAACTTGGGTTTTGGGACAATGGAGCAGAGAGACGCACAGCACGCACGGCGGTGGCGCCTGGCCGCCGGTTCACAGGCAGCGCTCACGAGGCCCCAGGAGCACAGAAGTGCGGTGGATCCACACACACAGGAGTTTAGGGAGACTCAGAGCGAGAACAAGGTAAGCGTGTGACACGTGTGACAAAGCAGGGGCACTGACGGCCCCAGAGGCCACACTTCCCACTGGATCAGAACTCGCTTCCAGCAGCAAGAAGGTGGTGGTGTTCCGAGAAACACAGAGGACCAGGGGCCCTATCAGACTTCCTCCCCCATGTTATTTCCCTCTGGGCCAACCGCTTGTGCTGGAGTCACGGCCCGGAGGAAGGGAGCAACGGGACACCCTCGTTCCTCTCCTCCAGTCCTTCTGTGCTCACAAGTCAGCCAAGGCAGACGGTGTCAGCAGAAGGTGTGCACATCAAGAAGTGAAATAAGACCGGCTGAGTTCGTCCACCTGCCACGCCCACCGCGGTGTGCCCAGCAGCCAGCACGCACATCCCGAGTGAGTAACTCCTTTTCTTAAGTGTGTTGACCAAGCAGCCATGGAACAGAGCGTGTTTTCTGCTCGCAGGCCTCTGAGCATGGAGCACCCCCCCCACAAGGTGGTCCGAGGACCCTGTGTCCTTTGCTTCCTGGCTGCAGGGCACACGGCGCTGTGTCTACACAGCTCCTGAGACATCTGTGCATCACCCGTCCCGCCCCTCTTGGAGAGGGAGGGAAAGGGCAGGACTGGGTCCAGGGAGCCAGTGCATCTGGCCACAGTAGAGCTACGAATGGACTCCAGGCTCCCGGTTCTCGGTCTGATACAGGTTCCAGGAGACAAAGTTGGGGGTGTGGTTCAGAATAATCTAGAATTTCTTGCTTCTGCAGGAATCCCACAGCCCTGGGTAAAGGTCACAGTGGACTAGTGGGGTGAGGGGCTGATAGGAAATGCACAGAGATTGTCTGGGATGTGACAGTGGCCTGAAGGAGCCCTGAGTGGCAAGGCAGTGATCAGGAAGCAGGGGGGTGGGGCATGCGGTCAGCAGAAACATGGCCCCCAAAGGTGTCCACGTCCTAATCCCTGGAATCTGTGACTACGTCATGTTGCATGGCAGGGGCATTGAAGGCTACAGGTGGAATTCAGGCTGTTAATTAGCTGACCTTACAGTAGAGAGATTAATATGGATTATCCAGCTGGGCCCAATGCGATCACAATGGTCCTTCAAAGATGGAAGAGGAAGCTGAAGAGTTGGTGTCAGAGTAGTGCAACGTGAGAAAAACTCGACAGGCTCTGGGATGGAGGAAGGGGCCGTGAGCCAAGGAATGCAGGCACCTCTAGAAGCTGCAAAAGACCAGGGAACGGATTCTCCCCTAGACCCTCTAGAAAGAACCAGCCCTGACGACACCTTGTTTTAGCCCTGTGAGACTCATTTCCGACTTCTGACCTCCAGAACACTAAAAGAATAAATTTGTGTTGTTTTTAGCTGCTAAGAATGGTGGTAACCTGTCACAGCAGCAATGGGAAACGAACACGGGGCAGCCCGGTCCGCCCGTGGCTGGCACGTACCTGGCGCTGCGAGCTCCTCCTCATCTTCTGGGTTCAGGAGGAGCCCCCCTGGGCTCCATCGTGCGGGATGCTCCGGGTCCCCCACGCTTCCGGCCCTCCAGCCCTCGGCTCCTGGGCAGCAAACACACACACACATCCCTGTGAGGCCCTGGAGGGTGGCCTCCACCTCCTCCCACTTCACACCCTTCCCCGGGTCCCAAGGACGGCCCCCAGAGGCCTGAGCACAGCCTGAAACTACCAGCCCGGGGAGGGGAGGGACTGTTCTAGAGACAGGCCACGTGAGGACCAGAGCTGGCCGGTGCAAATGCTCTGTGCCCACCACTGGGCAGCTCAGATCCCCATCCCAGAGCCAGGGTGGGGCCGTAGGGTGGGAGGTAGCCCCAGAAGAAGCTAGAAAGCTCAGGGACCCGGCTCTGTCTGGAGTATGGTCAGAGCTCTGGGCCTGCCCTGGCCCGTCAGCGGTCTTTGAGCACAAGATGAGGACACAGCTCAGGTCCCACTGGGACGTCAGGGCCATCTCTAACAACACTGGACTTGACCGTCTTCAGGTCTCAGAGAACGTCCTCAGCTGTGACCTCACCACTCCTGTCCTTCAAAGTGTGTGTCATTAGCCCACTGCACCCAGGGAGGCCACCTGGTTAGGAAGTGGTCAAGCCAGGATGGGAACCCAGGCCTCTGGTCCCCAGTCCCAGTTCAGTCCACCCCTTCTGGTGACCAGCAGTACACCAAGCACAGTCTGGTATAGAACAAATGACCTCAAGGGGGCGCTCTCCAGGCAGCTGGGGAATGGGGTGGAGGCTCAATCCCTGGGGCTCCCAAGGGGTGAAGAAAGGGAAAGAGGTCAGAAAGGGGAGGCCAGGGCTCCTCCTTGCTAGACTAGGTTCTGGCCCTCACTGGCTGCGTGACCCTGGGCAAGTTACTTAACCTCTCTGAAGCTTGTTCCTCATCTGCCAAATGGGGCCAAAGAAGTACTTATGACCCTGGTAGCAATTCTCAAAGTTGGTCTGAACACTCGGGAGATCCCTGAGACTCTTTCAGGGCGTCCACGCGGTCAAACTATCTTCTTAAGAACACTAAGATGTTATTTGCATTTTTCGTTCTGCCTCTCTGACAAACATACAGTGGAGTTTTCCAGAAGCTACAAGATATCAAGAGACTAAATGATGGAAGCTGTGGTGAGAGTCAGCTGACTTCTACAAATCCACACCGTAAAGAGATGCGCACAGCTGTAAAGCGAGTGGCACTTTTCTCACAAAATCTTTTGTCTTCTAAAAAGATAGTCATTTTTCACAGGTGGATGTGATTTTTTGTTGTAAGTTTACTGCGTTCGTTTTAAAATGAATTAACATATAGATATTTTTAAATTACTGTCTTGATTTCTAATACAGAAAATGTCCACATAAACAACCCACATACATAAAGTGCTAGAGATCCTCAAGAATTTTCAAGAGCATAAAGGGATCCAGAGACCAAAAGGTTTGAGAGCTGCTGGCCCAGGGTGATTGTGGGAGAACATGAGATGCTGGGGCTGAAGCGCCCGACCCAGGGCCTGGCTCCAAGTGAGAACAGACAGTGATGACACTGTTCTCAGGATCTGTAAAATGGGTCCCATCTGATGCTAATATCCTAGACCCCTGGGTCCCCATTCCAAGCCCCTCTGGGTCCTGCTTTCTTCAAAGTGTCCAGCAGAGGGCGCACTGCTCCCACGTCTGGGGCGCCCCAGAGGCAGTGCCTGAGGTTCTTCCCCAGGCTGACACCCGGCTCCTTCCTGGGGGAGATGGGGGGTCGGGGGCCCTGGGGGGCATGGCGGGGGTCCATGCAGGCTATGAGTTAATGCAGAGTTCAGAGCTCTACCCCTTTCCTGCTCCAAAGAGGCACCTGTGCCACCTGGAGCTGGGGACCTGGGACACCATGGCAGCCCTGGACCCGGGGCCCAGAGAGAAGGCCTGCACCATGGTGAAGAGGAAAACTCAGGAGCTGACAAGCCCGCTGCCAACAACTCAGTTATGTGGCCTCCCTTTCCTGGGCCTCAGTTCCCTTATCTGTAAAATGTGAATGAGAGCGTCTACCTGCCAGGGATGTCACGAGGTTCCACGCAGGTAAAGAGCTAAGCACAGTGCCTGCATACAGCAGGTGCTCAATAAATGGAAGCCAGGGCATTGGGCCTGAATGTTCAGCACTAGGATATGCTCAAGGAGGCCAATCTTGACAGAGTAATTGGAAATCCACAGGATCCAAATGCTGCTGTGTACTCAGCGCCCCAACCATGCTGGAGGCCGGGGAGGGAGCCAAGGGGTACAGGCAGGTACTGGGGAGCACTGAGGGGCACAGAGGGACACATCTTGCACTGCTGGCTGTGTGGGCCTCTGGGAGAGCTGGGGCCCGAGGCTGCCCCCTCCTCTCCACACCCACCCACACCACCACTGCAGGATTGCCCCAGGGCAGTACCGCCTGCCCCACCCGGGCTGGAGGCAGACCCCTCCAGAGGTGGCTGCGGGGGGCACTTCTTACCCTGGCGGAAGTCGGAGAGGATGTGGTGAGCCCGGAACCGGGTGGCGGCTGCACACACCTTGGAGTGGCCGTAGCAGAAGCAGCTGCTGCAGCCGGCCGCGTGGTGGGGCTGCAGGTTGAACGTCCCCGGGCGGCATCTGTAATGGAGGCAGGACATGGCCACGGGGCCAAGTGAATCGGCTAGGTCGGGGGATCCCAGCTGGACTAACGCGAGTCCAGAATCACTGGGGAAATGTAAAAAAACAATTATTTTTAGATTTACGGAAGACTTGAAAAGACGGTACAAAGAGTTCCCAGCCTCCTCACCCAGCTCTCCCTGGGGTCAACATCTGACACCACCAGGTGCGTTTATCAAAACGGAGAAATCAACGTCGGTTAATGTTATTTGCTAAACTCCAGACTGGATTATTAGGATTTCTCCCTCTTCCACAAATGTCTGTTTTCTGCTCCAGGATCCCATCCAGGACACGACGTGGCATTTAATTATGTCCTAATCTCCTCCAATCTGTAACAGCTTCTCAGCCTCTCCCTGTCCTTCACGACCTTGACATTTTTGAAGAGTACTGGTCAGTATTTCATAGAATGCCCCTCAATTTGGGTCTCTCTGATTTTTTCTCATGAGTGGACTGGGGCTATGGGTTTTGGGAAGAAATAGAGGTGAAGTACCCTTCTCGTCACATCACATCGGGGTAAACGATACCCCGGTGACATCACCGGTAATGTTAACCTTCACTCTTTGGTTAAGGTGCTGCCTGCCAGGTTTCTCCACCAAAAACTGCCATATTCTTGTTGTTAGAAGCAAGTCACTAAGACCTGGGCACAGTGAAGTGGAGGGGAATTAAGCCCCACCTCCTGGAGGAGCAGTATCAAAGAACTGTGGACACAGGTTGAAACCGCCACAGTAATTAACAAATATTTTGAGGGAGATATTTTGGGGCTCTGCAAACACCCTGTGTCTCCTGAAAGATCTGCCCACTAATCTCAGCATTCATCAGCGGCTCTCGCCTGCAGCAACTCTTACTATGATATTCTGAGTTTATAGTTCCCTCATTCCTTCCACAGTTATTATTTGGAATTCTTCTGGAAGGAAGATTTTCCCTTCGTCTCTGTGTATTTATTTATTCACTCATCTATTTATATCAGTGTGGACTCGTGGAGATTTATTTTCTTCTTTGGGTTATAATCCAATACTCTCGCTATTTATTCTGTTGTTTAAGTTATTCCAGCTTTGGAGCTCTTTCAGGCTGGCTCTCGTGTCCTTTTGACACAGGCCCCCATCCTGGTTTGGGTTTTTTTGTTTGTTTTTGTCTGGTTTTGTTTTTAATTAAGCACTTCCTTGCTTTCTGGCACTATGAAACACTCTGGGCTCATCTTGCATTTTCCCCACCCAGCCCCAGAATCAGCCATTTCTACAGGGAGCCCCGGAAGGATGTCTTACAAACACACACGCCTGGTTGGCACCCCGGGGGCTCCATGTGAGCCAGCACAGTGCGGGAATCTGATTCATAAGACGCTGCCGATGACCGGAATGCCCAGCCAGCTCCGATGAACACAGCTCATCAATGATCTCACGAGCGAGCTGAGCGGGGCTCTGAGAGAGGGCCTCGGCGTGAGGGCAGTGGGGCAGAGCTGCCCGAGGACCCAGGTGGGATCTGGTGCCCCAGTTCCACTCTGCTCCTCACTTGAGGGGTCTCGGGGGAGGAAGTCCCAGCAGGGAGTCCACCTCCCACCCCAGGGCCCACAGGCCACGTGTGGACGGCCTGGGGCTGACCGAGGTGAGAGTGGAGGCCAGGACCAGCCACGTGGCTTTGGCACTGGCTTCCTCCTCAACCAGTACGGGCCCAACATGGACTGACAATAGTAGACGGTCCCCAATACCACGCTGTGTCGGGGACTTCACACACAGGGCCTGGGGCCAGAGAACCAGAGCCCCAGGCAGACCCCACACTGGCTGCAAAGGGCTTCAGAGGTCAGAGGCAAAGCCAGGAAGAGAAGACGGTGTGTGTCCAAGGAGGGAAACCCACGTTTATCTGCCAGCCCCACTGCCTGGAGCTAGGAGGCCCCCTGAACACACGGGAGAGAAAGATCAAGGACTGTGTGGCTTTGGAAAAGTCATGTTGCATCGTTGAGCTTCAGGCGCTCCATTTGTACCATGACAGGCTCGCCAGGACGGCAAAGAGGATTGACTCTCAGCTCAGCTGGCAGGAGCTTCTTGGAGCAAGGCACAGAGAAGGATTCTGAGGTTACAGTGGGGCTCATGATAGACTGCTGTGCTCCACTAGTGATGTCTGCCGTGGGCGTGAGATGGGAGGGCTGCAGTAGTGCTCCACTAGTGATGTCTGCCGTGGGCGAGAGATGGGAGGGCTGCGGTAGTGCTCCACTAGTGATGTCTGCCGTGGGCGTGAGATGGGAGGGCTGCAGTAGTGCTCCACTAGTGATGTCTGCCGTGGGTGAGAGATGGGAGGGTTGCGGTAGGAGTACCCTGTATTTGCTATCCCTGGATTAGATGATCTCTCGTATCCTTTCCAGCTCTTCCTTTTTAAGATGTAAAAGAAAAAGAGATGTATTTTCTCACGGTTTATGAACCATCAGTGGTGGTGGGTCAAAGTATAAACAGTGTCAGAACCTTTCGATAACTTCCTGGATGGTAGAGCCATGGTGCTCCAGTAAGGATGCCAGGTGGTGAGCTTGCCCAAGTCCACGAGGACCTGCCCCTGCTCCTCCCGCCACCACAAGCCCTGAGGCCACTTCCAGCAGGCCTGTCATTGGATCGGCTCGCCCACCTGTCACACAGGTTGCCTTCCACGTTCTCTTTGCAGGGGCAGCTTCCACTGCGGGGGTCACAGGTGCCCAGGCTGCCAGCGGGATTGCAGGTGCAGGGTCTGCGGAAGAGACAGGAAAGGAGTCCAATGAGCAACTCCAGAGTGGGAATAGCCCACCCTCCTTGGAAGGAATCTCTCCACCCCTCCCCGTTCCCAAGAGGACCAGGAGGAAGGCTGACCCAAGAGCCTGCCCCTATATTTTACTGTTCCTACCTTGCCTCCTTGAGGAAGTGACCCATCTGCTCACCTGAAGAGCAATCCATCTGCTCACCCACCACCCACCCACTCACCATCCATCCATCCATCCATCCATCCATCCATCCATCCATCCACCTGTGCATCCTTCCCTCCACCCATCCATTTGTTCATCCTTCCATCCTTCTATCCATCATCCCACCCATCCACTCACCCACCCACGCATCTACCCATCCCTCCCTCCCTCCCTCCATCATTCCATCCACCCACTATCTGACAAGACATGGTTCCTGTCTTCATGGAGCCTACAGTCCAGTGAGGATGGACAGGGACACAAGTAGACCTGAACTCTGACGTGTGCTATGGGAGGGGATGTACAGGAGGCCATGGCAGCGCAAAGGAGGCACTCAGGGTGAGGGCAAGGGGACAGGTAGAGAGGAAGACTCTCTGGGGAAGCCATACCCCGGCTGAGAACTGAAGAACGCACAGGAGTTTGCTAGACACAGGCCAGAAAGATGCAGGGTTGGGGGAGAGAAGAATGCTGGGGGTAGGAGGAATGGCATGTGCAAAGGCCCAGAGGCCAGAGAGACCCTGGGGAAGCATCCAGGTCACCGTCTAAGGGCCAGTTTTGTGCCCAGAACGACTGAGTGTTTTGTGAGGGATCTGAGACACCCCCCCCCCACCCCATACACACGGGACCAATGCATTTCCACTGCCTTTCAAAGATACAAGGAGACTGTTGCAATTAACCAAAGCCAAGTGCATTTAAAGGTGCTTCTGAATTTATAATAGCTCTATTTTTTTGGTCTTAGTGTATTTTTTCAATCAAGCGATGGTAACTGTGTTAGACCTTTCTTCGGAGGTCCAGACCCCAGTAGCCCCCTGCCCATCTCTCTCCCTTTGGATGCCCTGCCAGCACTGCAGACTCAGCCTCTCCCCCCACCATGCTCCCCTTGCCATAAATGGCCTCCCTCCACCCGGGCGCCCAAAGCAGAACCCCAGGGGTCAGCCTTCATTCCTTCTTCCTCTTCCACTCCTTGGTGACCACGTCCTGCCAGCTCTGGAACCCGTCTGGTTCTCTGTCTCTCCATGACCAAACCCTAGCGCAGGCTGCCACGTCTCCCAGCTGTTCCTGCTGCGGCCTCTGCCCCGGCCTCTGACCTCCTCCCACTCCTGTTCATGCCGTCCACAGCTCCCCCGAGGCCTCCGAGGCCCCGCCACACCCTCTGCCCCTGCACAGCCTCCCACCCTGCACTCCCCGCTCTCCCTGCCAGCCCTCACTCTCAGGTCTCACTCTAGAACTCAGTGCCTCTTTCGGGAGGCCTGCCCTCGACCCCCAGGGCCGCCTGGGATTGCACAGGACTCGCACCCTCTCTGGTACTCGTCTGGTTACGTCTGTCTCTCTCTGGGGACTGCGTGTCTCTAGTTCTCGCTTGGGTTTGGGGGGGTGGAAGCTGCAACATAAGAAAGCGCTGAATAGAGGAAGGAGTAAAGGAGGGAGGGAGGGACAGCTAACATCCTGTCCCTCTGGTTCCTGTCACTCAGTCCAAAGCCACCGCCGTGCACTCCCACTGCCCCCTGCCCTCACCTGCAGCCGCCCTCGCTGAGCGAGTGGAACCCGGGCAGGCAGCGGTCACACTTCCAGCCGGTCACCGTGGGCTTGCAGAGGCAGGTGCCCGAGTCATCGCACTGGAGGCGCAGGGAGCCTGGGGGAGGAAGGGCACAGGCAGCGGGGGCCGGAACAGGGCAAGGGTGGGAGGGCGGGGGGCTGGGCAGCTGGGCCTACTCACCTGCTGGGTGGCAGTCGCAGGGCTGACACGGTGTCCGCCAGTCCCAGCGATAGAAGTTCTCCTGGCAGCGCTCGCAATGCGGCCCAGCTGTGCGGTCCCGGCAGCGGAGGCAGCGCCCGCCGTGGCCCGTGCTGCGGAAGAGCTCCCGGTCAAACGTGCACTCCTCGGAGTGGCCACTGCAGTTGCAGGCTGTGGGCAGGAGGTAGGGGAGGGTGTGTGTGGGCAGCTGTGGCACATGGTAGCAGGGGAGTCTGTGCCAATCAGCCTCCTTGTGCTAAATGAGCAAGCAGCTTGAGGAAGGTCAAGGATGGAGTTCAGGCCCAGCTTCATCAAGGATATGGAGACCAACCGATTAATCTTCCAGAACGGGACACTCTTAAGAGCAAATGGGACACCATTAATATATACACCAAACATAAGACCCTGGTCTTATAGCTACCTGGTCATGGATCATAGACTGACCACCTTCTAAAGGGGCAATGTGGTTCACTCCAAGATCTCTTGTGGATCCTCCAAGCCATAATTGTGTGAATCTGGTCCCCAGTGACTATGAGGTCACTCAGACACATGGAAAATACAAGTCACCCTTGATTTACTCATTAATTCATTTAAAAAAAAACTATGTACTAAGGATCGGTTCCATCTTGACTCCGTGGTGAGCCCAGTGGGGGGTGGACCAGTGAACAGTACGGACGCATGTTGCCCACTGTGTGACGGAAGCCAGATGCAGCAAGAAAGTCCTACGAGTGAAGGGCTGTGATGGGAGAAGGAGGGGGAGGGCCCCTGCAACTGTCCTGGGGGATGGGGCAAGCATTCCTGGAGGAGGTCAAGGCTACGCTGACTCTAAAGGGTGAGCAGGAAGGAGCTGGCCAGTGAAGGAGGGGAGGGAGAGTCCCAGGCAGGAGGTGAGGGCTGGAGGATAAACTGGACGGCCAGAGAAGCAAGATTGGCACAGTGCAGGGGGGTGGGGAGGCTGGCATGTCAAGCAACGGGCAGGGAAGAAGGGAAAAGGGTGGGGACGTTGGGCAGTGTGATGAGCCAGGGAGGGGTGCAGGGGCGGCTATGGGGTCAAGAGGTCCAAGGAGCTTGATCCAGGGAGGCCAGCAGCCTCGTCAGTGGACTTCACCTTGGTGGTGGGCGGGGGTTAAGCAGGGGATGGATGGAATCGCACATGCGCTTCAGAGAGCACGTCAGGCTGCAGGTGGAGGGGGCTGGAGGCTGGAAAAGCAGAGAAGATGGGGCTTCAGGCACCCAGAGGAGGGGTGACAGGGCGGGACCAAGGCACTGGCTGCGTAGAAGGACTCAGTTTACGGGTTAGAGGGATGTGGAGGAGGCCAAATTCAGGGCTCAGGAGCTGCCTGGACTGGGGCAGGGAGGGGTCAGGCATGAAGCCCCGGCTTCCAGGCTGGTGACTGAGAGGACAGAGATGTGAGCATAAGGGTGAGGACACGGCAGGAGAAGCAGTCTGGCCTTCTGTGTCCCCATCGTGGAGACAGGCTCCATGAACGAGTCCCTACACAGACTCAGAACGGGCGAGCCAGCCAGCACAGCTTCCTTGGCCCAGGAGGACTTCCTGGTGGAGGCAGGCCAGCGAGGGCAGCAGGAACCCATTAGCTGCCCCAGGCAGCTCCTGCAGGCAGTGCCCTGTCCCACAGAACGGACTGTCCCCTCCGCATCCCAGCTCTAGCTGCCACCAGCCCAGGCCCAAGAGGATAGTGGCCCAGAGGCCAAGCCGTCAGGAGCACCTACACACGAAGGCACTCCTCCCACCAGCAGCGGAGCCCAGGGCCCCACACCCTGCGGCAGCCGGCTACACACAGGGAGCCTGCAGCAAGCCAGACGACTATCTGGGGAGCCAGAACAGGGCTCGGGGACAGTGGGAGGCTGGGGTGGGCTGGCACAGCAGGCTGAGACGGAAGGCGGTGGATCCTCCCACCCACCCCGTGCGCAGCCCACGTCCCTGGAGAAGGTATGACGGCGCCATCCTCTCCACTGTGTCTCTGAGGTTAGGTGGTCAAAGCCACATCCCATGGGGGCTGGGGCATCAAAGGCTGCCCGGGGGACTGTGGCAGAGGCTGTGTGGGCAGGTCAGCACTGCCAGGACCTGGGGCAGCCTGGCTTTGATTAGCAGCTACGGTCAGAGCAGTTAAAACAAAGGAATAAGTCGGGGACCCTCCCAGCCCTCCCACCACGGACGCCTCCACTGGGGGGACTTGGTCTGTGGGAGCCGTTTGTGGGGGGAAGGGTGGAAGATCAAACGCCCCCTCCGGCTTCCCCTCAGCTCCTCCTCCACCCTGCAGCAGCACAGGGGCTCAGAGCCCACCCAGCAGCAGCCCACGGCCTGTGCCACTGGCCTGCAGTCCCCAGAGCCCCAGGACACTCACGCAGACACTCGTTGGCGGCCTCGGCCGTGCCCCGGGCCCACGGGCGGTCCTGGAAGAAGGGCAGGCAGTGCTCGCAGTCCGTGCCCGTGGTGTTGTGCTGGCAGCGGCAGGCCAGCCGGCCCGCCTCGTCGGGGCCGCACTCGCTGGCGTGCCCGTTACACTTGCACCTGGGAAAGAACACGGAAGAGGGGGTTCTGGAAACCTGGGTCAGCGCCGGCAGAGGGGGGTCAGTCACCAGGTGGCCCGGGCATTCGGGTGAGCCCGATTCTACTGCTCAATTATGTTTCTTTACTGGACACCTGCTATGTTACCGGGGACAACAGAGACGTGAGCACGCCATGTACACGTATCGCCCATTTTATCTTCCCAAGCCCCCAAGATCCCCAGTTAACAGAGGCAGGAACCGAGGCCACCAGTTAGTAATGGCAGAGTCCTCGAGGCTGCCACTGAGCCTTCTGCCCGCGGAGCCCCAGCCAGGGGCCGAGAGGGACCCAGGAAGTTGTCTCAGCCTCCCGGGCAGGGGGTGGGCCAGCTCCCAGGGTGGTGGGTGGAGGCGGGGTGGCCAGGGAGTCTGCTCACTCCTCCTCCGGGTCTAAAGGGATGAGACAGAGGCTGCTCCCTACAGGGGACGGCCCCCAGCTACCCCAAGTCCCCAGCAAGCCCGTCTCTGAGGGCAGCCCCGGCCTGTGGCCACCTGCCCACCCGCCCACAAGGTCAGGAGGCAGGTGGAACTGGGCAGGAACAAAGAAGTGCACGCTGAGCTTGACCCCGTGGGGCCGTCACCCACTCCCGATAGCCAGACCGAGCCGCTTAGAGGACGGCCACGGCTCCCGGCTCCCAGCTCCTTCTGTGCCACGCCGACCCGGCAACCAGCTCACGGCACGCTGGGGCCTCACGGCTGGGGCAGGAAGGACTGTAACCATTCCCTTTTCACAGACGAGGAAACTGAGGCTCAGGCCGTGAAGTGACAGCGCTAAGGGGCAGAGCTGGGATCTGAACACTGTTCTTTCCTGCTCCATGCAGACCCCGAACTCCTGGACACTTCTCTGTGGCTACCTGGTGGCTCCCCATAAGCTATGTTCCATGCTCTACCCTTGGCAGGGGCTGGACTCGCTGACCACTGTCAGCACCCACGGGGCTCTCTCCACTGTGGGGACACAGGCCCTGGGAAGGGCAGGGGCACTGCTTCCTCGCCAGGCCTCCATGGGAGCCCAGGCTGGGCAGGTTAACACCCTAGCACTTCTGGCAGGGGTGAGGCGAGCAGCAGGCAGTCTCGGGAGATAGTGGTCACCAGTCTCGGGACAAGGGACTGCCCGTGTCCCTGAGGGGACGCTGCAAACACCTCCCTCCCCCATGGAACCCTCTGACCCCAAGGGAAGGAGTGAAATTCCTGTAGGCCATTGTGGGACAAGGGCTGCTCGGCCACCTCCCCCCAGCCAGCTGCCGGCCCGAGGGTGGTCCGGCTTTGGCAGCTGGGGCCCAGATGTTCTCTGGCCCAAAGCCCCCTGACAGCAGGCACTGGAGCTTGCCGCCATCCACCATCTGCCGTCCTTGGAGAGCCCGTCCTCCTAGGTGGTTTGACCTAGACGAGCGTGGGGGTAGCAGGGGAGGAGGCACAGAGGGACCCTCACAGACACCCCACTTCCCCTTCACTCCCAAGCCCAGCCTTCTCTGGAGGGTGCAGGCACTGAGTATAGGCAGCTGGGCCCATGTTCCCCTCCCAGACTTCTCCACCTCTCTGAACGCCACCCAAGCGTCCCTGAACTACGGAAGCCCCTTGCTTCCTACTCCCACGGGCCATCACTCCCACACCAAGCTGGTTTTCCATCCTAAATAGAAAACACTTCTCCCCGCCCTATGACCACCTCCCTCGGCCGCCACCTAACGTTCCAGGGTCTTCTCTCTCCTCTTATCCTTCCCCACGCAGTCGTCAGGGTGTCGGGGTAGAAATCTGACCCTGACACCGCCCTGGCCAAACCCTTCCCACTGACTGTGGGATAGGAATAAACTCGGTCCGTGGCCCTGACAACCTCCCAGCTGTCTCTGCGCCCACCCGGCCCCACGCCCTCTGTTCCAGCCACAGGCCTTCTCCTGGTCCCTCAAGCCCCGAGCCTCACACACGCTGGCCCTTCGGCCTGGAATGCTCGCCTCTCTCCTCCTCCAGCCTCGCCGGGTCCCCATCTGCAGAGCATGCTCCCTGCCCTGGGCACACCCCGCCCTGGGCTCCCATCCTTGTTATTCTGGGGCGCACTGACATGTTTACTGGGAACTGATCTGATTACTGTGAGCCACCCTCGAGACTGAGGCCAGAACACGTGTGTCCTTCTCTCTCCTTTCCAAGAAGGAACCCGATAAGTGTTTATGTTGAGACAGCATCTGTGCCCCCCGTCGTTCCACAACCTGCCTTGAGGGCCCAGTACCAGGCGGCCACGTGCGAGACAGGCCTGGGATGTCACAGCCCCTGCTTCTTGGGGAGGGGAGATGCTTAAACAGACTACAACGGGCACTGACCGATGCTGGAGAAGAACGCGGGGCCAGAGCCGGGGTCCTGACGATGTACCCTAACATTTCCCACATGAGAAAGGGGGCAGGGACACAGTGCCTGCCCCCTCGGAGACCTTCCCGAGTCATTGGCCCCGGGGCTTTGGAGCAGCCTGAGCTGCTCGTCCTGCACCGAGATGTTCAAAGTCTTACTAAAAATGTTTGGGCCTTGGGGCCAGCCCTGTGGCCTAGTGGTTAAGTTTGGCGCACTCCGCGTCAGCGGCCCAGGTTCGGTTCCCAGGCACAGACCTACACTACTCATCAGTGGCTATGCTGTGGCCATGACCCACACACAAAATAGAGGAAGACTGGCACAGATGTTAGCTCAGGGTGAATCTTCCTTAGCAAAAAAATAAAAGGAAAGAAAAAGAAGAAAATGTTTGGGTCCCCATGAAGCCCTACCACACCCACGTCTACCAGGAGATTTGGGAAGGAATGGGGCTGGTGGGCCTCACTGTTTATAACGTCAGGAGTGCTGGTAAAGGAAGGAAAGCTTTGGGAGCTTTGAGGCCTGCGCCTGCTCGCGGTCATCATTGACCGGCTTTACTGGGAGTGCACAGCAGACAGAGCGGCAGTCTGGCTGTAACGTGAGCGCGCTACGCTAGACGGGAACCGGGACAGTACTGCTCACTTGCGCAAGTGCCACTTCCTCTGTGCCAGGAATAAATGCACCTGTAAGACGCACCAAAAAAGAAAGGGAGAAGAGACCTCCAAGCAGAGGGAACGGCAGGTGCAAAGGTCTGGTGTGTCCCACAGATGGTGGCAGAAACACGGCTGATGTGGGGAAAGCAGCAGGATTTGGGGTGGGAGAAAAGATGCAGCCAGGCCATGGAGGCCTCGAATGCTGAGCCCAGGGGACCAGGACCCTGCTCCCTCTTTCTCCCCTGGGGCACCGGAAGTGGCTTCTTCACCCTTCCACAGTGAGCACCCCTCCCAGCTGACTCCCACGTAGCAGCCACCTTCCGCCCCAGGACCAGGGTCTGGAGTCCTGGGCCCCGCCACCCTGCCTTCTGCCTACCTGCCACCCACAGAGAAGTCAGACACAGCGTAGTAGTAGGACTGCAGCACCTTGGGGTCCTTGAAGATGTCGTCCCCAAAAGTGTTAAGCCGGTCCAGGGAGATGAGGAGCTCGGTGCTGGTGACCCACTCCTGGGGGGACACGGAGGGGGCAAGATGCCATCATCAGGGTCTTGAATATCTGCTCCCACCCACCCTGCTGGAGGGTCCCACTGGCCACCCTGGGGTCTCCTAGGACACAGGGACAGGCCAAGCTCAGACAAATTCCAAGAACACTGTGGAAATAAGAAGCCTGTGCTTTGAAGTCATGCCAACCCGGGAGTCAGGCCACTGACGGGCTATGCAACTTTGGGGAAGTTGCTCAATATCTTGGGGCCTCCATTTCCCCATCTGTGAAATGGGAAAAGCAACAGTGCCGACCCCAGGAGGGTGCTGGGAGGAGGATGGGTGATTTCGGCACAGGACGTGAGGTCTGGCACACACTCAGTAAGTGGTCGAGGTGCTGGGCAGGGCTGAAGCAGCCCATCTAAAACCCTGTCATGCAGGTCAGCCGACTGCTCCCAGCAGCTCCCGTGCCCCCATTCTAGAGGTCAGCTGAGGGAGGATGCGCCCCAGTGCCCTTCTGCCCTGCTCAGCTGGGCCTGGCGTGGGGCAGGCCCCAGGCTTCCAGGCTTCTCACAGGCTCAGGCTCCCACAGACAAGTCACCTGCCCCAGGTGCCACCTGCCCCACCAGAACACGGACCCCTTGTGCTCGCTGCATCCCCAGCCTCCAGGCTCTGCCTGGCACGTATCAGGCACTTGATAAATCCTGGCTGATGGCTGAATGAGCGGCTTCCCCCTGGAAGAGCCGGTGGGGAGGTGGGGAGAAGTCACGTGAAGGCTGACATTTCCATCGCCTGCTGTTCTAATCAGAGGTCGCTCTGCTGAATTTTAATCGGCATTTTAATGCAGCCCAGGAGCTCCTGGTTTAGCAATCAGGCCCATTAGGACAGAAAATGCATGACTCAGGCCAGGGGGCCTCTCCTGCCCCTGAGCTCAGCAGCTCACCAGCCCGCTGCCCGGGACCCAGGGCCTCTGCCCGAGGGTGCTTCAGCCAGGGAGGAGGGGTCCAGCACCAGAAAACTTCAGTGGGAACGCCAGCACTCAGCACGTAAGTCCCCACCACTCCCCGCCAGTTCCCAAATGTCAGTGTGCATTCCCAGAGCCGGTTAAAACGCAGCTTTGATTCCGAGGTCTGGGGCCGGGCCTGAGACTCTGCATTTCAAACAAGTGCCCAGGTAGTGCCGATGCCGCTGAGGAGCAAGGAGCTAAGGCCGGAGGTGAGAAGCCCAGCACTGAACAGCAGAAGGCTCTAAGACTCCTTTCTTTCTCCAGAAAAAGTGCCACCCAGAGACCTGAAACAAGTTAATGTGGGAGCTGGGGGGCGCAGCAGCCGACACTGTGCAGTTATGACTCAGGTCCTTACAGTGACCCCCCGGGTGGGTACTCTTACCCCTGGTTTACAGATGAATAGACTGAGGCTCAGCGAGGGTAAGTACTCTGCTCCAAGTTGCACACCTCGTGCACGGCAGAGCTGGGATTCAGGTGCATCTGACCCCAGGGTCCCAGCTTTAACCACCACGTAGCCTGCCTTCCTGCACCTACCCCAAAGCCCTCATCACACCAGTGGGGCCCAGAGGGCAAGGTCCGGCCTGCAGCGACCCTCCTCTGGGCTCCCGTATCTGCCTTGCAGCCCATGACCTGCTCCATTGGTCTGTGAAGACTTACAGGAACAGCGCACAGTCTCACTGAGACACCAGGATGGAGCTGGGAGAGAGAAGGGGGATTTGCTCCCTTGGCCCAAATTGTACGGGGCACTCCTCAATACCCTGAAGGTCATTTTAGGGCAACCCAGGGCCCCAGTGCACACAGGCAATGGACTTTTGCAACTTGTAAGGGCCCCAGCTAAAACTACAAGTGGGCTCTCGGGTTGATTTTGGACACCAGAGTCCAGATGCGGCCTTAAGGAGAAGCGGGAGGCGGCGAGCTCGGCTCCAGCCAGCCCCCCTGGAGTGGAACCGCTCTGGCGGCCTCTCAGCTCTGGGGCCCGACCCTGCCTTCTTCCCCAAGGTCCTGGGCCCCTCATGGGGGACAGAGGAACCCAAGACCCAGCAGCCAGAGGGACACATCCTTCATTACCTCCCAATGCTCCATGTCCCAGAGGAAGCGCCACCCTAGATGTGCCCTGAGGGGAGGACAGGAGAGAAGGGCAGGTAGGCTTGCCTTTCTTTGCCCTCCTCTGACCTTGGCTTCTGCCTGGGAGCAGCAGGGGGCATTTCTGAAAAGGTCGTTTCTCCCTCAGGGCAATGTCCAGGACACAGGAGGCAACAGGTCAGGGAACCCCACTGCTGAGGGTCTCAGCTTAAGCCTCTGCCCGGGGTGAAGGCGGCACAGACGCAGGTGGAGCGAGGCCGACCCTTCTGCTTGTCTTCAAGTGACCCTGGCTGATGTTTCCTAATCCACGGAGCTTGGAGCCCCACGGAGGAGAGATTGTCATTTTGAGCAGAATCTTGATGATGATGTGAGCATTTTTAATGTGACAAGCAGGGCCTGGGCATCTGGAGATGTGGTTCTGTGCATAAAAGATTAACCTTGTCCAAAGAGAGGTCTGGCCTTTGCCCCCTGCTCTAGGAGGTCACCTCTAAGCCCTCCAAATGTCCTGCTCGATAACAGCGCCTTTGTTCACCTGGGGTCTTGGGCCCCCCAGTCTATGCTAACAGCATGATTTACCGGGGGGGACGGGCCTTGGGCCACATGCGATCAGCTTGACCCCTGTGGGGGCTGGAGGTTAGGGTGAGCCACATAGGCAGTCAGCTGCGTCTCTGTGGCCGACCTCAGTGAAAACCCTGGACTCTAAGGGGGCAGGAGAGCTTCCCTGGTTGGCAATACTCGGTGTGTATCGTTATACATCGTTGCTGGGAGACATAAGCGCTGTCCCCACGATTCCACTGGGGGAGGACACCTGGACGCCCATGCCTGGTCTCTCCTGAAGCCGCCCCCTGCACCTCTCCCCTCTGCTGGTTTCAGCCTGCATCCTTCCACTGTAATAAGTTGTCACCATGAGTATAGTGGCTTTTCTGAGTTCTGTGAGTCCTTCAAGTGAATCACTGAACCTGAGGGTGGTCTTGGGGACTCGAACCAGCTGACCCCGTGTCTTCTTGTGCTAGGCAGCCCGGGCAGGACACAACTTCTTGCTGGGCCTCAGTGTCCCCTCCGGAAACAAACAGGATTCTAACCCCGGCCCCCCGTTCTCCCGGACAGGCAGATGAAATGCTCTAACACATCGAGGGAAGGAGATGGCAGTTTTTCTCGGCATAGGCGCGTCTGAACCCAGGAAGTGGACTAGAGGGCCGTCCAATGCCCAGAAACATCCATCAGGCCATGTATCAGCTGGTCACTGACAGAGGAATGCGGACAGGCATGGGTGCCATTACCAGTACGGCCACAAACCTGAGTAGACGCAGCTGGGCTGGACAGGGGGACCTGTAGGGATGGACGCAGCCACAGGCCTGCTGCTCTCTCTGCCACGAGGACAGGAACACGAGCCACTGTGAACTCTTATCTTCAAAGTGTGAATGAGCACCTCTCATGCGCCAAGCCCTGTGTTGGGCGCTTTTTAGTTGACTGTCCAATGCAGCAGCTGCTAAGCACATGTGGCTCTTTAAATTAAAACTCATTAAAATGAAATAAAATCTAAAATTCGTTTCCCCAATCATGCTAGTCACATTTCAAGTGTTCTATAGACACGTGTGGCTAGCGGCTGCCCTACTGGACAGTGCAGCTTCACGCCATTTCTGTCCCTGCAGAAAGTTCTGTTGGGTAGCGCTGCCTTGGAGCATAGAACTTAGGACTCCATGATTTCAAAACTTATGTTCTTCTTACGTTTTCCATTTTATCCTCATAAAAGCTCTTGGGGACACACAGGGCAGGCGACGTGCCTGGTTCACAGAGGGAGGAAGTGAGGCCCGCAGTGGGGGTTCTAGAAGGAGCACCAGCCAGGAGTCAGGATGCTCAGGTTCTGGTCTGGGCCCTTCCACAACTCGTGTGTGCCCCTGGAAAATCCCTTCCCATGCCAGGCCTCAGTTCCCCACCCACATCAGGAAGGGGTCAGGCAAGTTGGTAGTGGTCACAGAGCTCCTGGGAGCCACAGGGCTCTGCCACAGAAGGCAAGGGGAGGGACACTTCTGCTTGACTGAGCCCCTCCTCCATCTACTTCAGGATCAGCATCCACAAAAGATTTAGACACAACAAAGCCTTCTGTTGTTTAAAAATCTGAAAACCATGGGATCTCATAGGGCCCCCTGTGTCCTGCCACTTGAGACTTTCCTGGGGTCCCCCCAACCCAGGTGTCCTGTCTGAAACCCAGTCCCGGCCCCCCAGGCCCCGCTCCTGTCTGACCTGCAGCACAGGGCTCTCCTCAAAGTTGTAGGCGCTGGGCCGGCCCTCCAGGGTGGAGAAGGCCACGTTGCCCCCGCTCAGCGGGGAGATGTCACTGAACTCAGAGGTGCAGAAGGCCACGCGCTCGTCCTCGCCAGGCCGCAGGTACTGGCCCTCGGGCCTGCCGTAGGTCTTCCGGCAGGAGGCACTGTAGTACTGGTAGGGCTCCCACGGGCCGCCAGCGTGGCTGCGCTTGTAGATGGCGAAGCTCTCTGGGCGACTGGTGTGGAACTTCAGCCTCACGTAGGTGATCTCGTAAGCTTTCCCTGCAGCGGGAAGACAGGACCCATTTTACAGACAGGAAGGGTGAGTCAGAATCCTGGTCCAGGGAAAGCAGAACCGCTGTCTTGCATAAACTGTCTTAGAGGGATGTCAGAGGCTGTCTGGAGCACTGTGCTGGGAGAGTCATGACTGATTAGTGATGTCTGTCAGGGGCACGGGAGAGGACAACGCTGGCACACTTCCTAGGTATTTGTTGTTCCTTATCCAGGCCAACTTGCCTCCCTGCACAGGAGTCTGCATCGTAACACCCTGACAGGCAGCCATCTCCTTTTGCTCAAATACCTCCAGCAACAGGATGGTGCCACATCCTGAAGAAACTGCTCTACCATTAGAAAGTTATTTCTTTTACTATCCCCCGACAAAGCTGAGCTTTCCACCTGTGCCTTTGGCTTCATTTCCTCCAAATTGAGACCCCTGGAGTCTGGAGACACCCCTGTTCCAAGCCCCCCAATCTTAACACAATCCTCCCTGGACCCCTCTATTTCTCCATTTCCATCCAACTTCCCTCCTGATCCAAATTTCTCCAGAGAAATCTGCACCTGCTCACCCCACAGCCTCATCTCCCAACTGAACCCTCAGTCCATTGCAATTCTGCTTCTCTGGGCCACTCAACAGAAATTACTCTTGCAAAGCCACCTCACCAACAGCCCCTGATGGCCACAGCCAGGGGACCCACTTTGCCTTATTTCCTGGGCCACTGGTCATTCTCGCTACCTTGGAAGCCCCCCTCCACCAGGCCTCCGTGCAGCCCTCCCTCCTGAGTCTTGCTCCTGGACTCCTCCTCCCTGCCCACCCTGGGGGTCCCCTCTTCAGCCCCCTCTGCTCATTCTGCCCTCCTCCAGCAGCCTCTCCTTTCCATCGGCCTTAGCCCCAATCCTGTCCCCCATGCTGCCAAGATGGGGGGATCTTCAAGTTTCAGGCACCCCCCCCTCGGCCCAGCTGCCACCATCATGCCCAGCAGTGCCCACAACAGTGAGCCAGATCCGCTGCAGCCACTCAGAGCTGTACCGGGAGGCCGGGATGTGAAGGGGACTGTGGGAGGGGAGCAGGGCGTGGAGAGGAAGGACCCCTACATTCTCACCTGCCACCATGGGCTGTCAGCAAGCAATGCTTAAGAATCAAAAAGCCAAGAGAGGCAGTGCAAGCACACCACTGGGGGATCGAAGGCCATGGAACAGAAACAGCCCCAAGAGTGGAGAGTGGCTGTTTCTGGGGAGGGGGTGCTGGGGAGGGAGGCTGGGCTGGGTGAGTGGAGGGAGCTGCCTTCCACAGTCCGTGCTGAGGAAGTACTGGACTTCTAGACTAAAGGCATGAATGACTGCAGTAACAAGAAGGGAGTAGAAGGTTCACTTAGAAAGGTGACGTCCCCCTGCCTGAGATGCCACCAGCCACTCCCCCTCACTCACCTCCTGTCTCCACTCAGGTGCCCCTCCTCACAGAAGCTTTCCTTTAGCCGACCCCCACCCCCAAGTCCTCCCCCAGCTAGGGGAGGGGGCCTCCTCAGTACAACATAATACCTGAGTATCACACCGAGTATTCTATACTCCATCTCTCCCCACTCACCTCATCACCAGAGAATTGCTGCTCATAGATCTGCATCCTGCACTGAACGGAGCTCCTCAGATCGGTACTTGGCTTTTCTTTCTTAAACTTTGCCACCCCAGCGCCTAGCAAAGTGCCTGACACCTGGCAGCCATTCACCGGTGTTGATGCATATATGAATGAATGAATGAATGAATAACCAACAGAGGGAGCCCTTCCGGTAAGTTCTACCATTAGCAGGAGACTCGCATTCCCCGGAGCAGCACAGGACGTGCCTACTGCCCCTTCCTGGGTCTGCTGTCTTCTCTCTGACCCTCCGCCCCTGGTCCCAGACCCCCAGGAGGCCTGCCCGCTGCCACCCCCTCCATCGCTGTCCACACGCTTCCTTACCACTGAGAAGTCACCTCAATCCTCTGATTAAACGTCTTGGCCCATGGAAGAGCTAAAACTACAAACTTCTCAGAAGAAAATACAGGAATACATCTTCACGACCTGGTGAGGCAAAGCCTTCTGAGATGTGACACCAAAATCACAAGTGACAAAAGAAAAAATAGATAAACTGGACATCATCAAAATCAGAAACTTCTGAGCTTCACAAGACACCGTGGAGAAAGTGAAAAGCCTCCTACAGAATGGGAGGAAATATCTGCAGATCACATATCTGATAAGGGATTTATCTAGACCATATAAAGAATTCTTACAACTCGATAATAAAAAGACAAATAACCCAATTATTATTTATTTATATAAATAAAAATTTTTTTTAATTATTTATATAAAAAATGGGCAAAGGATCTAACCAGATATTCTCCAAAGACATACAAATGGCCAATAAGCACATGAGAAGATGCTCGACATCATCAGCCGTAAGGGAAATGCAAATCAAAACCAACAAGATACCATTTCACTCCCCTAAGAGGGACGTGATCAAAACCACAGGTAATAACAAGTGTCAAGGAGGACGTGGAGAAATTGGAACCTCGTACGCTGCTGGTGGGAATGTAAAATGGCACAGCTGTTCTGGAAAACAGTCTGGCGGGTCCTCAATATGTTAAGCACAGAGTTACCATGTGACTCAGCCATCCCACTCGCAGGCAGATGCCCAAGAGAAATGAAAACATATGTCCACACGAGAACTTGCCCACGGATGCTCACAGCAGCATGACTCATGAGAGCCAAAGAGCGGAAACAACTCGAATGTTCATCAACTGATGGATGAATAACTAAAATGTGACAGATCACACGATGGAATATTATTTGGCAATAAAAAGGAATGAAGTACTGATACACGCTACAGCATGGATGAACCTTGAAAACATTATGAAAAATGAAAGAAGCTAATCAGGAAAGACTACGTATTGTATGATTCCACTTACACGACATGTCCTGAATAGGCGAATCCATAAAGACAGCAGATTAGGGTTGTCAGTGTCTGGGGGGGGTGGATACTGGGGGGGGGTGACTGCTAATGGATACAGGGTTTCTTTGGGGGTGATGAAAATGTTCAAAAACTGATAGTGGTGATGGGTAATACAATTCCACGAATATTCTAAAAACCATTGGATTGTACACTTTAAATGGATGAAGTGTATGGTGAACTATATCTCCATAAAGCAGTTATATATATTTTAAAAAACTGGACCTCATATCCATTAGGATGGCTATTATTTAAAAAAAAAACCTAGATAACAACAAGTTTTGGCGAGGATGTGGAGAAACTGAAACCCTTGTGCACTGCTGCTGGTGGAAATGTAAAATGGTGCATTTGCTATGAAAAAGTTTGGTGGTTCCTCAAAAAATTAAAAATAGAATTACCATATGATCCAGCAATTCCACTTCTGAATGTATACCCCCAAAGAAGTGAAAACAGAGTCTTGAAGAGATATTTGCACACACATGTTCATAGCAGGATTATTCACAATAGCCAAAAGGTGGAAGCAACCCAACTGTCCATCAACAGATGACAGATAAGCAAAATGTGGTGTATCCATACAATGGAATATTATCCAGCTTTCGAAAGGAAGGAAATTCTGACACACGCTACACCATGGATGAACCCTGAGGCCATTTTACCAAGAGAAATAACCAGTCACAAAAGACAAATACTATATGATTCCACTGAGATGAGGTCCCTAGAGCAGTCAAATTCACAGAGACAGAAAGTGGAATAGAAGCCACCAGGGCTGGGGAGTGGAATAGGGATGTAGCATTTAATGGGGACAGAGTTTCAGTTTAAGAAGATGAAAAAGTTCCGTGGATGATGGTGGTGATGGGTCCACAACACTGTGAATGTACTTAATGCCACTGAACGATATAGTTAAAAATGGTTAAGATGGTAAATTTTATGTGTATTTTACCACAATAAAAGAAAACTCTGGGAAAATATATATATAGGGGCCCTTTGGGAAGGCAGTTTGGTGACACGGATGAAGAGCCATGGAAGTATTCCTTGCCTTTGACAAAAGAATCCCACTGCTGGGAATTCAAACAAGGAAGGAAACCTAAATACACGAAAATGTTCATCAAAGCATTTTATATATTAGGGAAAAAATTGGAAGCATAAGCATTTAATAAATTGTAGGGCAAAAATTCACAGGATGATTGAAACCCCTGAAACAGCTGACAAGTTTGTAATACATGGGGACAGCTTAGGTCAAAATGTTGAATTAAAAAAAAAGACACAAGATCACACATTCAGAATCGCCAGATTATATTAAAAATCCCTAAAGAATGGGCAGAAAAGAAAGACATCAAACGGATGAGCGTGGTTGTCCCCAGGGCAGAGGACCGGAGTGACTTTTCTTCCCTTTTGAATTGTTTTACATTTTCCCAGTTTTCTCTCACGAAGCTTGTTCTAATTTAAAAACTGGAGAAAACACATTAAAAAAATTTTTTTAAGCAACTGCCTTGCCATGTTCTGTTTTAAGATGTTTTTCAAAGTTACATGGCAGCCCAGCTTGGCACCGTCTCCAAGTCCCTTAAAAGAAAGCATGTGCAGCAACCAGAGTCGGTGTCTGGGGGCTGCTGCTGTGCTGCCCAGGCAGGGACTCGCCGCAGATGTGCCTTCACGAAAGGATGCTGCGCCGGGGCTGCGGCGGGTCCCCTGGTCCAGACTCCTCTGTCAATATCGAGCAGCCAGACACCTCGCGGGAGGGGAGCTTGGAGCCACTTAAAAGGGAGCTGGCAGCTAGAAGCGTGATGGGAAAAAGGCAGTCACAGGGATTTCATGCAAACGAGCATCATCGCGGGCTAGCCTTTTCCTCTTCCCTGCCAAGCCAGGAGGGGACAGAAGACGCAGGAATATCACAGAGACGCGGCATGGACTGTTTGTTACAAGACTTAATTAGAAGGGCCAAGAAAGCAAGTTAGTCCTCGCTTTGTGATGAAAAGGTTTCTGCCAAAGGCACCCCGAAGGCTGGGGAAGGAACCAGCCCCAAGATCTTCTAAACGGGCGACAATCATTGAATGTGCAGGTGCAACCCAGACCTTTGCAAGCTCCAGGGGCCGACGACGCTTCAGGGTGATTGAGATACGCGTCCTCCCGTCAGGAAGGCTGGGCCAAAACATCATCCCCAACTGTTAACTGGGGCTGAGACCGCTTGGGAGTGCACGGCTCCTTCAGCCCCCAGCCACCCAATATGCTGTTCCCTCTGTCTAGAATGCTGTTCCCTCTACACCTCACCTGGTCGGTTGGCTCCCATGCATCCCTGCTCATCCTGCTAGCTTAGTGAATTGACCACATGCCCCTGTCTGAGCCTGGCATGGACCGCCCTTCTTCTCCCCTTCCCTGGCTGATGGCTACTCGTCCCTGGAGCTGTGGTTTGGGGGCCTCGCCGGTGCTCCCCCAGCCTCCCTGGGCTTCTTGATTCTGCTCTGTAATGACCTGCCCATCTCACTAGTCTGTGACCCCCGTGGGACAGGGCTTGTGAATTCTTAGAGCTCAGCACAGCTCTGGCATACAGTAGGTGCTCACTAAATGCCCGCTGAATGAGTGGGTAAAGACAAAGAATAATGTGCACTTTCAAGGAGTTTATAATCCAGTGAGCGAGTTGAGACAGGCAGGCCCGACGACACGGCTGGCACTGTCACAGTGTGTCTGTATCCACGACTCCTGAAAGAACCTGTCTAACAACAGCCAGCACTTAGTGAGCACCTACGTGCTGGGCACCTTGCTCAGGCTTTCCACACACTGTATGGCCGAGACGCCCGCACAGTTCCACCCCCGCACCCGTTTTACTGAGGAGCCTGAGGCTTGGGCGGGAGAAAGGGACTTGCCCAAGGTCATGCAGAAAACAGCTCTACTTGATGGCAGGCTTGTCTGCCCCCAGAGTCACTGCCCCGGACCAGGCCACCCTCTCTCCAGGGCTCTGCGGGTGCCCAAGGGAAGGGGCAGCCCAGGAAGGGGGTGCTGTCGCCCACGAAGACTGCGGAGGCTGCCAGGCTGCACCGGGAGCGCCAAGCCATGTCCTTTGCAACCAGCTGGGACATAAAGCCCGACAGGGATGACACCAGGGCAGTCATAAAACCCGGCTGGCCACATCCGGCACCGATCGCGCAGAAGGAGTTCGGAACAGAGAGGCTTATTTTGGGAAAATGGAAACAAAACAAAGCCCTTTAATTGGAGCCATCTGGGAGCAGCGGGCTGGGGGGTGGGACGGGGCTGGAGCGGGCAGGGGGGACTGAGCCGGGACGCCTGGGTGAGGCCGTCCTGCCCACTGTGAGCATTAGAACCAGGGGGAGGGCGGCTCCCGGCCTGTGGGGGATCACGGCAGGCAGGGCCCTCGGCCCTATCACCTGGCCATCCACGCTTCCTGTCTTCCTCCCGCACTCTAGCTCTTGGCAATTTGGGGTACAGTGAGTCCCTGTGAGGTGCTAGAGAATCCCTGCGACCACAATGCCAGACACCTTGAGAGCCTGGGTGAATCGGGGCTGGGCCCATCACAGTTCTCTCATCTTTGGACCAAGAGTCTAAACCCCAAATATGGATTAATGATAGGTTTCATCTGATTGATTATTGCCTAGGACTTTGTGTTAAGAAGGACTCTGGGGTCCCATCTGAGCTGGGACATGACAGAAATGTATAAACTACAAGTTTGCAAAGAGGGTGGCAGGGCATTCAAGACCATTGCAGTAAATCAGGGGACAGAGGAGAGGCTGAGCAGGAATCATGGAGAGCAGGGCAAACACAAAGAATATTCCAGAGAATGATCTAGTGATCTGGTGAATGCTGAAGTCAAAGGGCTGAGGAGGGGAGATGCAGCTGACTCCTGAACTTCTTGCTTCGGTGCATGGAGAGATGGGGGGTGGGGAGGAGGATGCCTTTACTTTTTAATTTTAAACACACATAACATAAAATTTACCATCTTAACCATTTTTAGGTGCACAGTTCACTGCATTAAGTACATTCACATTGTTGTGCAACCATCACCACCATCCGTCTCCAGAACTTTTCATCTTCCCAAACTGAAACTCTGTCCCCATTAAACAGCAACTCCCCATTCCCTCGTCCCCCTAGCCCTTGGCACCCACCATTCTACTTTCTGTCTCTCTAAATTAGACTGTGGTAGGGCCCTCACATAAATGGAATCATACAGTATTTGCCCTTTTGTGTCTGGCTTATTTCACTTAGCGCAGTGTTCCCAAGGTTCATCCATGTTGGGGCATATGTCAGAATCGCCTTCCTTTTTAAGGCTGAGTAATATTCCACTGTGTGTATACACCACATCTTGCTTATCCATCCATCCGTCAATGGACGTGGTTACTTCCACCCTTTGGCAGTTGTGAATAACGGTGCTATGAACATGGTGCCTTTACTCGTGGACCCAGAGTTTGAAGCCCTCACGTGACACCCAAGGGCTGACGTTCAGGAGGATGCACGAATTACTAGCTCAAGGGCACAGGTGGGAGACTGGGCAAGAGGTGAGGGTGGAGTCCCAAATGTCAACTGCAATCCCAATGGGCAAAGCTGGGGGCTTGAGATGGGGAGGACGCACCTGGTGGCAGGCTGGCATGGAGAGGAGGGAGGGGAGGGGAAGGAGGCAGGTGAAGTCACTGGAGCCTGTCGCGAGCAGGAGCACAGCAGGGCCGGGAGGAAGGTTGGGGCCCACAGCTTAGGAATTTGGGAAGCATCTGGAAGGTGGGGAGTCATTCATTCATGCATTTGTTCACTTGTCCCTTACTCCCAGTGAGGAAATCGGTGTAGCGTGGTGTGCTAGGGTTCACATAGCCCAGCTCCGCCACTTACTGGCTCTGGGGGCCGGGCAAACACCTAACCTCCCGTGGGTTAACTGGGCAAGTGACTTGAACAGAGTGCCTCAGTTTCCCCATTTGCAAAAGGGGCATAACAACAGGCTTAATGAGTCAATGCTGCGAAGCACTTACAACAGTTCCTGGCGTGTACCACGTGCACGACCCGATGTTAGCTGTCATTCCACACGTTTGCCCGACCCGCACTTACCGAGCAGGGGCCTGGTGCTGGGCGCTGCGGTACAGCTGTGAAAACAGGCATTCCCCCTGCATCCCGGGGCTGTGATCGAAGCAAACAAACCAAACCCTCAACACAGCACCATCCAGACTGTCGGGGGAAGGGTGAGGGGCTGCAAGAACCCATGGGCAGGCCCTCTGCCCAATGCTGGGGGAGATGGGGGGCTCCCAGAGGAGGGCACCTCTAAGCTGAGTGGGGTATATGGCATGTCAGCATCTCGTCCACTGCTGCGTCCCCAGGGCCTGGCACGGGGACTGGAACACAGCAGGAGTTTGGTGGTTTTGTTCATGAATGAGATACGGGTTATCCAGAAGCAGGCGGGAAGAGAAAGTACGCTGGGCAGATGCAACAGCAAACGCAGAGACGAGGAGGCAAGAGAGAAGCTGCGCCAGAGTGGAGGTGGGGTTGGGACCATCCGGAGGCTGGGAGCCAATGGAAGGCTGCCTACTTTCTTCCTGGGCTTTGGGACTCCCCACTCCTGCAACTCCTGAGTCAGTTCTGGGAGGGCCAGCTGGGCCCCAGGGCCGGGCGGGGGCTGCTTCTGTGGGCGGAGGCTGACCATGGCCACTGCCTTGACCTCTGACCTGCCTGGGGCCCAGCGTTCCAGCCAGAACCCCTAGGGAGAAAGGAGGGGGACTTGGCCCCAGTGCTGGCCCTGGCCAACGCAAACACAGCCACCCACTCGGCAGGAAGACGCAATGGCGCCAAAGCTCAGGAGACCAGCTGGCTTCGGGGTCCTTGGGGGCCGGCAGGGTCCTCCTCACATCCAGCCCCCACCCCCTGGGCCCGGCCAGGCCCCACTGTCTTCTCGTCCCCTCCACTCTGGTATCTGGGCCGTGAGCATCCAAGAACACAGCCTCCCCTGTGCTGTCCCCTTGACCTGGAAGGTTCTTCCCTCTTCGGTCAACTCCTGCCACCCTTCAGTTCTCTGCGAGGTCCTTTAACCTGTGTGCATCCCCGGAGCATAAATCCTCCTTCACATCATTCCTGGGCCCAGCCCATCTCTGGTGGGCTGCACCCCACGCAGCACGGCCGAGGCAGACAACAGATGCACGGAGAAACCAGCCTGCGCACGGGCAGTCGGGACCGGAGGCTGGAGGGGGGGCAGGCTGGAGCCCCCCCCACCTTACTCCTGCAACTTTCCCCTCACTCAGGGGCTCATCTGCTCAGGGACTCAAGGGTCTTTCTGTGGTTCCAGAAGATTCTCAGGAATCCAAGAAAGTGTACAAGCAAAAAGGGAGATTCCCCCGACCCCAGCCAAAAGTCAAGGCTCAGACTGGCCTAACCTGGACACTTCTCACTCCCAAGTGCAGCACTGTCTGGGGGAGGGGCCCAGGGTCGGCCATCTACTGGCCCGTGACCCTAGGCAACTGATTTCATCCTCAGAGCGTCAGTTTCCCCATCTACAAAACAGCCAGTCATGCTGGGTTGGGGTGCCAACTCAGTGGGGTTCTTAGCTCGTGGAGAGAGCCCCCCGAAGAATGTCTGTTCCCCTGATGACCATCTACCTCCCAAACAGCCCCTACCCGCCCCCTGGCCCCAGCCTGCCTGCTTCCCTGGGCCTCGGCAGAGGGCTAGGAGCTGCCGGCCCCTGCTGCTGCCTTTCATCCCAGACAGGAAGGCTCAGCTTAGTGACTCCGGGATTTGGAACAGATGTCTACGAGCTCGCAGGGGGCTGGGAAAGCAGCGACCTCCATCTCAGGGCTGACCGGCCGCCTCTCCCTCCCCTGCCCCTCACCCACTCCCTCAAGGCCAGAGCCGGCCACCCACTCTGCCCTCCCATGAGCCATCAAGGAGATGGGGGACAGAGCCAGCACAGGTGGCCTGAGGACCAGGAGGAGAGGCTCCCTGGGCCACCTTGTCTGACAATTGGGGCCTCCACTGGGAACAACCCAACAACCCCAGATCTCCTCTTCCCCTAAGATTACGCAATCCACGGCCTAGTGTGGAGCAAACCGATGTTGAATGGAGCCCAAACGGGCCAAGTCTGGGGCTGCTGTGGGTCTCCGGCCCCCTCGTGCGTAAACAGGGCCCAGGGTCAGGACGTCTCCTGTGAGCAGGCGCAGCGAGCATTTCTCAATCCTTCAGCAGAGGCATCCCCAGGGGAGCCTCAGCCCTGAGCTGCACTCAGCAGAGCAACTCTGGTCACAAAGGACTGTCACAGCTCCCGTAAGCATTAGGCTGACCTGAGCTCACCAAGCACAACCACCTGGGAAGTGGCAACTCTTATCCCCATTTTAGAGGGAGGAAACTGAGGCACGGAGAGGGGAGGGCATCCGCCCACTGAGTGGCTGTGCCGGGCCTGAGTCCACAGCCCCATTTCGAGATTTCTACCCTAATCTGTCTCCCAGAGCAGGCAAAAGAGGGCCCTGAACTGGGTCCAGAGCACCGGACAGAGGGGGTGACATCATCATTCATTCATTCATTCATTCACTGTACAAACACTTCTGGAGCCTCCTATACGCCTGGTGCTGTACAACGTAATGGAAAGAACAGTGGTGGGGGTAAGACACACCGGGTGAGTGTGTGTGTGTGTGTGAGTCTCAGTGTGTGTGGGAGTGAACGTGTGTCTCAGTGAGTGTGTGTGTGTGTGAATGTGTGTGAGTGTGAGAGAGTGAGTGTGTGAATGCGTGTGTGAGGTCTTGGCTCCACGCTCGGTGAGGGATCTCCGAGCCTCAGTTTCCCTGACGCAGAAGGCTCCACACCGCCCTGCTCCTGAGGGTCCAGGGCAGAGTTCAGGCGGCGGCCCAGGCCGGCACAGGCGCTCAGCTAGTGGGAACTGCCCCCACTCCCAGCGCCCGGCCGCCGGCCCGCCTCCCCCGACCTTGTCTGTGCCTGGGCTGAGCCCTGACGAGTGTGACACATCGGCCAAACCCGCACTCTCCGTCAGGGAACAGCATGTCTCCCCCACAGCCCCCACCCTGTCCCAGATTCCTTCCCCTGTGGCCTTGGGGTCCTGCCAGCCCGTCCAGCCAGCTCCCCCGCTACCCCCCACACTGGTTTCCTGTCGCCTGCCTGGTCAGAGACCCCGCCCCATCCAGAAGCCCCACCTAGCACTTCCAACAGGCCAGTGGAGGTGACAAGGCCCCGGGAGGCTGAGTTTCTTGGAATGGCAGCTGGTACATGCCTGCTCTGCTGAGGGGGCTCAGTGTCACTCCATCTCACTTAAATGTCATTTCCCAGCCCTCCCCAGGATGCAGTCACCCAGGGCTAAGAAGAGCCAACTCCACTGATGGGAGCAGCTCACCTCAAGGAGCTCATGCTCTGACCTTAGATGTACACGGATCTCTATATCCAGACTGTCATTTGGCTGCTGTGTGTCTTTGAGCAAAACACTTAATGTCTCTGAGCCTCAGTTTTCTCGCCTGAAAAATGGGGATACTGTCTCATAATCCCTTATCCAAACTGCTCGGCTCCAGATGTATTTTGGAATTCAGAACTTTTCAGAGTTTAGGGAGATGATACAGGCTTTATCCTATGAATTGTGTTAACACCCTCAGCCTGGTCTGGGGCCACAGGCTGTACTCAAACGAGATTTCAGTAGGTTTAGCAGCCAAAATGAGTTCTAAAAATACTTAAAAGTTTTCAAAGCTTTGGGAGATTTTGAACCCACAGACCAGGGAGTATGGACGGAAACACCCCTTCCCTGAAAGGGCTGTGTGGGCTGCAACAGGGGAGATGCCTGGCTCAGGGCCCTGCATATGTAGGGGCCCCTGGAGAACCTGGATCAGCCAGAGTTGGAGGGGGAGAGGGCATTCCCATCCCCCCAATGGGGGCGGGGCGGGAGTGAAGGGCCGAGCCCAGACTTGGGACTCTGATTCCCCCGGGATCTAGGGCTTCTGCACCTTGGTGTGGGGTTGGGTGGAGGGAGGCATGGGCAGAGCAGAGAAACCATGCCACCCGGTCCAGCTACCCGACAGCAGCATGCAGCCTGGCTGCTGCTCAGAGGGTTAACCCTCCTCGTGATGGGTGCTGTGGCTCCCACCCCGGAGAACACACCCAGGGACCGCGCACAGCCTCAGGGATTCACTGAGCCCCGAGGTCGACCAAATGACCCTGGATTAGGCCCTCCTGCCCTAGCGCGGGGACTAGTTCACTCCCTGGTGGGTCACCTCCCCATTGTCCCCACACTGCTCCTAGGATGGACAACCATCCTAGGGCATTGTCGATGCACCCAGACCCACTGCTCTGTAAAGGGCTCCCAGAAGGCTTCCCGCCCCTCCCAGCCCCAAGGGCACCATCAGTCTATCCTTCCAGCTACTGGGGGGCACACGTCCGTTCCTGAGGCCCCCTATATCTGGGTCCTACAGCCAACCCAGGACGCGCAGCAGCCGCGCCTCCTGCCTCTGGTCCGCAATGGGATGGGGGGTGCAGGGGGACGAGGTGGGGGCGGCTCCCGGGGCTCGCGCTTACCCAGACGGAGGGTGATGTTGACCGAGGTAGGGTACTGCACGCCGAAGACCATGGACGGGCTCTGCCACCAGGTACTGTCGTCCTGGCTGTGGAAGTCGGTGAGGTAGGAGGCGTTGTGGTGGCGCTCGGGGTCGGCGGCGTCGCAGCGCTGGCACTGCGCCCCCGCGCCCGGCGCGCCCACGTGCGGGCAGAAGTCCTCGGGCGGGTGGCCGCACGTGTGCGAGGCCTCGGCGCGCCGGCCGAACGCCGCGTTCTCGAACTCGGGCAGGCAGCGCTGCGCGCGCCCCGCGCCGTCGTAACACGCGCCCATGCCCGCGCCGACCGTGCGCACCAGCGCCACCAGCGCCAGCCCCAGCAGGAGAGCGGCCGCCGCCATGGTCCCCGGCCCGACGCCCCTGCGCTCCCGGCCGTGCGCGCCCGGCTCTGCCGCCCGGCACGACCCGGTGGGCGCGGACCGCGGGCGGGGCGCCAGGACCCGCCTCCCCCGGCGGGCGGGACCCGAGGCGGGGCTGGGAGGGCGCGAGGGAGGGACCGACGGCGGGCAGCTCCCCCATCTCCCCGACCGCTCCGTCCCTTGGCGCTGACCCCCACCTGGTGGAAGTGCCCGGGAGCGCCCGAGCTGCCTGATCCTGGCTCTGCCGGGGCACCCTAGCCTCTTAGAGCCTCAGTGTCCTCGTCTGTAAAGTGGGTTAGCAGTGATACGGGTTCATTACCGCTGTCGTGAGGTTTCGGTGGCTGCTTCTCAAATGGAACCTGCTCACCAGTGCCTTTCAAGTCCTGAGAAAGGGGTACGCAGGGTCTTTCCCGTTGCACATCTCTTTCTAGCCATAAGGTCACCCTAGGCAGGTTCCTGGGAGGATTCCTCACGTTTCCAAGTCTCCACTAACTCTGAAAAGTGCTTCTGCTGCCAGCTTCTCTCTGCTCTCAAAGGAGAGATTCCAACCTGATATTTGTGACCAAGGGCATCTGGTGTCATCACAAATATCACCTCAGAGAGGCCTTCCCCATGCCCCGCTCCCAAGTGGATGCCCGCTTTGACACTCCATTCATTCAAGTTAGTAAATCAAAGGAGAAAAGCCATTTGCTCACATCAATAGACGCTAGAGAAAACACTGGATACGATTTAGCAGCCCTTCCCAGAAAAACTTTTCTAAGGAAAACAGAAATGACCTTCCTCAACATGCTAAGAACTATGTATCAGCGGCAGCCTTTGCAGCCAGGGTCCTGGGTGTGAACTAGGTCTTGCCAATCAGATGTCCTCGCTTGAGATTTGGAAGGTGGAAGTGGACAGAGGCCATCTTCTGCCCTTCTGGTGAACTTTTCTGGTGGCAGGCGAGGACACAGAGGAGGCGGTTTTCTGCAGCAGCGAGCTTCCCATTCCCCAGCTCTGGGGGTTGAGAGCCTTTGTGTGGTGGGGGCAGCAGCAGTGGTGTCTTGACTCTCATTTCTGGCCCCTGGATCAGAGCCCCAGGGGGTGCAGCTTCCCAGGTGGGTCAGACCTGCAGTGTCCTAGGTGTTGGCCCCTCCAGTCCTTCCATCCACCTCCTGACCACTTCATTCCCTGCTTTCAATCCTTCCTGTTGGAAATTCCTAAGCACTTGCCGAGTGCTTGGCCCAGAGCCCGGCATGAGCGAGTGTGCGGTCAGCTGCCATCACTATAATGAGCACAAGACCCTGCACTCTGTGAGCCCTCCATCTGCTCGGAGAGGGAGGGATGCGCTAAGAAACAGCCCGATGGCATTCCAAGGCTGTTCTTACCTGTCTCGTAAGACTGGGGTGTGGCCGTGTGTTTACAGCCATTGGTTCCTCAGCGAACACATATGTTGCCCAGGGAATACCCTGCACTGTGCTGGGGCCCTGGGCACAAGCGTGAGCTAGACACTCCCTGCCCTCCCAGCGAGGGAGAGACGGCAGATGCACGATGTTGAGGAGCAGGCAGATAGGATGTAACAGAAGGCAGTGCATTGGGGGCTCGGGGTGTGCGGAGGGTGGGGTGGCTGGTTACGCCTGGAGTTAGAGGGTGCTCCCCAGAAGAGGCAACAAGTAAACTGAGTCGTAAAGGGTGAGTAGGGGAAAGGGCATGTCAGGCAGGAGGCACAGCATGTGCCAAGGCTCAGAGTGTGTGTGTTTGCAGCACTGGGCAGCGAGTTGGTCCTGAGGGGTGAGGATGGAGCAGGGTGCGGGGGCCAGATGATGTGGGGTGCTGGGCACCATGGCTATGAGCTGGGGCTTCATCCTACAGAGGGTCTGTGAGAGCTGGAGGCTGTGGGGGGGGGCAGGGACCATGCGTGCGTCACCCTCGTGTCCCCAGGGCCTGCGCTGAGCATAGATCAGGGAATGAACAGGAGCCACACGGCTGGCAAAGGCTGATCCTATAATGGCTGGGCCGGAGATGATGGCTCCTTCAAGAGGTCCAGCGGCGTGCACACTGACCTTGCCCAGCTCCTCGCAGCATCCCTCGAGGGGACCAGCCTGCTTCGGCTGGCGACCTCAGTCCGGTCCGCAGGAGGTCTCCCGGTGCCTCCTGCTTGTCCAGTTTCTCCAGCCTGCGCTCCACGTCCAGCTGTTCACGTTCAACCAGGACCCACCACCAGGTGGCGACATTGGCCACATTACGGGACTGGTCCCTCTCGCCCCCTGGCGGCCGACACCTCCGCGGTCCCTGTGCGGCCGCAGGACAGACCAGAAAATAGCCCTTTCCCAGCGCTGCCCTCCCGGAGTCGCTGCCCGGGCACCAGCGCCGGGCTCTGAGAGGGCGGGACCTGCCGCCCTGGCTCCTCCCCTTCCACCCCCTGTCCTCCGCCGCCGGGGGCCCCGGAGTGGTGTGCGGAGCTGCCGGGTTGACGGGGACCCAGAACTGCAGCGAGTGAGGGCAGAGCCGGCCCCGAGCCCCGCGGCTCTCTTCCCGGGGCGGGGGCGGTGCAGACAGAGTGCCAGCCCCTCCTGGGGGAGGAAGGAGGGAGACAGACCCTGGCTTTGGGCCCGTCCCTCCCCAGGCTCCGTGCCCTGCCCATCTGCATCCTGCGTCAAGGACCCCCTCCACCCCCTGCCGCTGCCCCAGAGACCCCTCAGCCTTTGTCCACGCAGGCCTGGCCCAGGGCCACTGACATCTCAGACTGTCACTGACCGCTGTGTTCCGACAGCCCGAACCAGGAGGGATGGTGCTGAGGGGGCTGCGGCGGGGGGACGGGTCTGAGGAGGGTGGCCATTATCTGTCCCTCTGGTGAGTGGTTTGCAGGTAAACAACCCTACTTGGTTATGCTATGGGATGCAAGATGGGCCATAAACGTCATTGGGTCCAGGCACTGGCTGTACAAAGGGAAACAGGCCCAGAGAGGGGACGTGGTTTGTTGAGGACAGGTTCACAGCAGGAGGGGACCAGGTCTCTCCCATCCCTGTGGTCAGCTGCTCCCAGGATGTGAGTCACGGAGGGGCTGGGGTCCACACATCCCAGCAGTGTGGCCCCCTGGGCATGGGGGTGTCTGTGCACCCACAAAGTCTCAGGATACATCCCCAGATCTGCATGACAATAGGACAATAAATACTGCTGTAGCTGCAGGAAGGGGCCCGGAATGAGCCAGGAGCACTGTGGACATCACCATGTGGGACACTGGGCCACAAGATGCACGCTGCCACGTCTCCCTCAAGAGAAGGCTCTGAGTGTCACCTCCTGGCAGGACCCACCATGTCCCCAGCAAAGGCACCTGTCCCCTGCAGCCAGGGACCCCTCTACACACACAGAACCTGAAACCCAGATCTGTGCAGGGCCACAGAAGCCATGGGTCACCTGGCCTCGGTTTCCCTGCAGTCTGGAGCTTTGAGACCCAACCCCATAACATGCCCATTGTCCTAGCCCATTGTCCTAGTTGTGGCAGGGAGCCCAAGAAGTCTCTTGAGCAGCACAGCCCATGTTAGTTTCCTTCCAGAAGATGGGTTGTGATAGAATTCAGGGGGCCAGCATGGAACTGGTATGGGAGGAGGGACCAGTGTCTGTGTGTGTCTGATGGGGGGGTGTGCATACACTGGGGACCTGGGGAGGTTCCCTGCAGAGGTCTGACCTCTTTGGGGCTGCGAGCAAAGGTGGCGGACTCCCCTCCCTGCAGCCCACCCACCAAGGGTTAAAACCTTCCAGGCAAAGAAAGGAGGGAGAAAAACCCTGTTCTGATTTGCTTAATGAACGTTAATTAAGAAGACAGAAGATAGCGGATTCCTTCAGGACAGAGATGAAAGGCTTATTAATTAAATCTGGGGAGATCTGGCCAGGGCCCCACTGATCCCATCTGACAGCTCCACAGCTTCCTGGGAGCCCAGAGTTGGGGGCAACAGCACAAGGGGAAGAGCAGCCCCTGCCCCGGAGGCCTGGAAGGAGCCTCGGCTGGCCCAGACTCACTGCGGTACTTTGGGTGGGCCTTGCCACTTGGGGCGCCTCATTTCCCCATCTGGACAGCAGGGTGTTGGTCCACGTGGTTTCTCAGGATGCCCCGTCTCGTGCTGAGTCTCTGAGTCTGTGCTCTCTGCATGCCCGGGCCTTGGTCTTCCCTTCCGTCAAGTGGGGAGACTTCACCTGCTCAGCAGACGGGCAGATGGGGCAGGGAGTCAGAACTGGGGGTCTGCCAAGGCTGTGTGGGAAATCGTGGAGGAGGGATTTCAGCAACTGGCCCCACCCGGGCCCCAGGAGCCTGCTGCCAGGCCCAAGCCATCTGTCTGCATTGTGATCGCCTCTGGAGCACTGTCCTGCCCCTCGGAGCCAGGACAAGGTGGTCATCATGGAGGCTTCTGGGGGCCGGGCCTGGGCTGAGTGTACCCCCTGCCCAGGCAGGTATTACAACTTTTCCTCAACTTGCAATGGGGTTACGTCTCGATAAACCCATCGTAAGTTGAAAATATTGTAAGTCGAAAGTGCATATGATACACCTCACCTACCGAACATCACAGCTTAGCCTCGCCTACCTCACACGTGCTCAGGACGTCACGTGAGCCTGCAGTTGGGCACAACCATCTACACGAAGCCTGTCTTATAATAAGTGTTGGATATCTTGTGTGACGTATCGAGTACTGGACTGAAAGTGAAGAACTGAATGGCTGTGTGGGTGGAGTGGGTGCACGTGTATCAGTTGTTCACCTTCGTGATCGCAGGGCTGACCGGGAGCTGTGGCTGCTGCTGCCCAGCATCCCGAGAGAGGACCGGACTGCATATCACTAGCCCGGGGAAAGAGCTCCATTCAGAATTCCAAGTATGGTCTCGACTGAGTGCGTGTGGCTTTTGTAAAGTCAAAGAGTCGTGAGTTGAAGCTTCTTAAGTCGGGGACCGTCTGTATTATTATTCTCCCCATAGTGCAGAGAGAGAAACTGAGGCTCAGCCAGAGGCAGCCCTTTGCCCAAGACCACCCTGCCAGTCAGCAACAGAGCCTGGACTCGAATCCCAGCGTGCCTGCCCCAGAGCTGTGTTCTTTCCACTTTACTCTCATCTCATTCATTCATTCATTCAGGGAGCACTGGCTCTGGGCCTGCCCTGTGCTGGGCACTGGGGTTGCCACGGAGCAGGCAGTGGATAGTCCACAACCTCATGGGGCTCTCAGAGAATTAGGGAGACAGACAGTGACCCAGGAAACAAACTGATGGAGTAGGTAGTGGTGGACGATGGTAAGAGCCACAGAGGAAATAGACGAGGGGTCAGGATGAACTCTGGGAGAGGGCAAGTTTAGTTTGGGCAATCGGGAGGCTTCTTGGAGGAGGTGACAGCTCAGTGGAGACCTGCAAGATGAGATAGGAGGCAGGGTGGAGAGGGAGGGCTCACACTGATGGAAGCTGACAGGGGGCTCCTCAGCTGTCACCCTCAACCAGAATCTTCTCCCCAGAATTAACAAGTTCAGACAGGCCGAGGGACATGGCTGGCCTCAGGGCATGCCACCACGCAGTCCAGCAACTGTCCCAACCCCCCTTCTGCTCCCGGCCTGAGCTGGGCCTGGGTCTGGGATGAGTCAGCCCTGGGTAGCCCTCCAAATCGAGGGGGCCCTGATAGATAAAGAAGCCCCCATTCTGGGTGATACAGGGCCAGAGGCTGGGCTGTCCCATAGTGGCTGTCCACACATCATTCATTCATTCACGGACAGACATTTACTGAGTCCCTGTGCCAGGTCCCAGGTTGGGCACAGGGGACAGAGGGATGAATGATGGTGAAACTGTCCCTGCACTTGGGGGACCCAGATAATAAACAGGTGATTATAACCCAGAAAAGCACAGGGCAGTGAGAGTACAGAGGAGGTGCCCACCCCCGTCTGGAGAGGCCAGGGAAGGCTTCCTGGAGAAGGTGGGGTCTCAGCTGAGACCTGGAGCGGAGGAGACAGCCAGGAAAAAGAGACAGGGATGAGCATCCCAGGAGAGGGAACAGCATGTGGAAGGCTCAGAGGCAACCCTGTGAGGAATTGGAGGGAGCCCGGCGTGGCCGGAGAGGGGAGTTTGAGAAGGGGGGTGGGCAAGGGCCCCCCGATGAAGGTCCTGCACGTCCTGCTGGAGAGCCTGGACCCCACCTGGGGGCCGCCGGGAGCTGTAGGAAGGTCTCAGGTGAGGTGAGACCAGAGCAGGTTTGGGTGTGGAAAGTCCTCCCTGGCTGCTGCAGGGAGAATGGCTGCGGGGGCGAGTGTGAAAGCAGAAGTATTCTGGAACCTTCCACAGGAGCCTGGGAGACAGGGTGGTGGCCCAGACAGGAGCACAGGGCGGGCACGCTCTGGCTGTGTTGAGGAGGGAAACCACAAGCTGGGGTGGAGCTGGGGGAGAGACGAGGAGGTGTCGAGGTCTCTGGCCATGGCCGCCTCAAGGGGGCACAGGTTGAGGAGCAGGCCGGTGGGAAGGGGGAAGGTCGATTATAAGTGCTGGAAGCGTGCACACCAGAGGTCATCCAGGAGAGGGGTCCAAGAGGCCAGACTCTTCTCCCGGCTTGACCGCTCCCTCCCTGAGAGTCCTTGGGCAAGTCCCTTCCCCCTCTAGCCTCAGAATTCCCATCCATATGATGAAGGGTGACATGGGATGGCCTCTGAGGCCTGTCTAGAGCAGCTTCCCTTCTCGGACCTCTCCCAGGGGTCCAGGCTGCCAGCTCCCCAGGGAGAGGCTCCAGCCCTAGACCCAGCCTCTGGCCTCTGCTGGTTCCAGCTCCCACTTCCTCTGGGCACCCGGGGTCCAGGGCGGCAATCCTTGGGCCTGGCGTTCCCTGAGGAAATCCCATGGTCCTGCCATGCCCAGACACTGCCCACACACAGCCGAAGCACTCCCACATGCCACCCACCAGTGGGCCCGGCCAGGGACAGCAGAAACTTGTGGGTAGATGAAACTTCCCAGCTGTCCCACAGTGGGTTTTTTTTCTGTCTGCCCCCTCCAGACTCTGCCCCTTTAGGTAGGCAGGGAGGGGTCTGACTCATCCCCTGGGCAGGCAGCAGAGTAAGTGCTCACAAAATGCCTAGTCAATGAACAAAGGATGATAAATGGACAGTAAATGAGTGAATAATAAATGGAGAATGAGTGAATCTGATGAATGAATGAACGAAAGTGTGAATGAATGAATGATGAATGAAGAAATGAAAGCATGATTGAGTGATGATGACTGAATGCATGCATGCCTGAAGTGAGGGCCTCTCCTTCTGGGTTCTCCTCAAACAGCCTCTGCCCCAGCTCTGGGTCCTGGCTCTCCCAGTGGGAGGCACCACCTGGTCGCCCCCTCCCCATTTCTCCAGCCACATCTGCCACTCTCTCCCCTTGGCCCGTCGCCTCCTTCCCAGACACAGCGGGCATGTTCCCTCCTTAGGGCTTTGGCAGGTGCTGTTCTTTACACCCGGAGCCCTGTTCCTGCAGATTCCTGCATCCCTCCCTGTCCCTGTCCCTGTGTGGAGAGGCTGTCCCAGGCCCTCCTCCTGACCTCACCTGTGCTTCCTCCCCTGCACCTGCGTTGTTCTCCTCCCTAATCCCGCCACACCTGACCCGTCATATTTGTATCTTCTTGTTTGTCCGTGGTCTGTCTCCCCCATCAGACTGTGAGCCCCCTCAGGGTGGCGGCTGGGTTGGCCTCGTTTACCGCTGTGCTGCCCCCCTCAGTGCCCAGCAGGGATGTAAAGCAGCAGAACAGGGCACAGAGTCCCTCCGCAGAGTGACCAGCTCAACGCAGACCCCGGTCCTCACTGGCGGTTCCCACTGCAGAGAGCTGTCCCTAGATGGTCATTTCGTCTCTGAGCTCTCTCTGCTGACAAGGAAACAGCAATTAGAAGTCAGCAGCGGAACCCAGCAAGGAGGGGAGGCTCAGAAAAGTGACAGCTGCGTTCCAGCGTTCCAGCCGCCCGAGGGATTCATAATCTGAGACTCCAGAGCGCTGCTGGGACCATGTTGGAACCCTCAAACCTGAGTTGGACCTCCATCTGTCCCCAGGGCCTGGCATGGCCCTGCAGAGGCTCCCAATGCCCTCGGGCAAAGGCGGCCTCTCAGGCCTCATCTCCTAAGACCTCAGAATTCCTGCCTCATTGGCCAGCCTCTTCCAGACCCTCAGACATGCCAGGCCCTCCTGCCCCAGGACCTTTGCACCTGCCAGTCCCTCTGCCTGAAGTACTCTTCTGCTTCTTCTCACCGGGCTGACTCCTGCTCCTCCTCTAGGCCTCGGCCTCAAGATAATGTCACTTCCTCAGGAAGCCCTCCCTGACGCACCGCCTCCTGACTTCATGGCCCTTCTAACACTTGTGATTAGTGACACGTCCCTCTTTCCCACTAGACCGTCAGTCCCAGAGGACGGGAATCCCGCAGCTTCCTGCTCTGTCCCTGACAGACACCCCAGGCAGGTGTACGCTAGGTGGTCCATGAACAGTATGGAGTGAATGAACGAGTGAGTGAGTGAGTGTGTGAAAGCAGGCGGGAGGGAGGGAGAGAAACATCTGGCCGGGTGGGGTCGGTCTCTTTTCCAGGGGTGCTGGCCCTTTAACGGGGTGAAGGCCAAGGGCAGGCAGGAGCTGGCAAACCCCCGACAGGGAAGGGGAAGTGATCTACGCGCTCCTCGCCCTTCACCTTCACGTGGCTTTATTTTGAAAACGTGAACTTTACAAATGTCAGGGAGAGGCGGATTCCTGGGGGACGAGTGCGCTAATGTGGACCTGCAGAGGCGGCGGGAAATTTATGCCGCCTGCGGGGCGTGCGAAGGCCAGGGCGAGGAGCGCCGAGAAAATGAAGCAGTAAGCCTGCCAAGTCTATGCCCCCCGGAGGGTGTGGGCTGTGTGGGCCCGAGGACAGGGAGGGGATGGAGTAGCCCCCACGGGGGCGGTAGCAGTGGGGGCAGCCAGGGGCGTGGTGGCGTGGGTGGGTGAGAGGAGCCCCCTTTGCTGCACCCTCGGAGGGGCACCCCCTGTCCTCCCCGCATTGGGCCGGGCCCTGTCCCCAACACCTGACGGACAGAATCACCCAGATTCCTCCTCAGGGATCCTTTGAGGGAGGAAGCATCAGTCCCATGCTACAGATGGGGAAACTGAGGCTCAGGGAAGCAAGTAATGCCCAAAGTCACGTGGCTGGGAGGCATCAGGCAGGACTGGAACCCAGTTCCCTCTGATTCTCTCAGCACCCCCTCGCCCAGCCCTACCCCACGTTCCCCGATTTCCAGGACAAACCACACTTGGGATGGTTCACAGCATCCGAGTCTGATGAGAAGTCCCTCGCAGAGCATTTAGGGGGCTGCATGGGTCAAGACGCATTTACACACATGCTACTCCCTCCACTGGTCACCCCTCCCACCACGCCCCGTCCTTCCCGTTCTGCTCTCCGCTGAGACCGTGGTTTATGGTCTGTCCCCCCAGCGGGGAGATTTGTCTCCACAGTGGGGGCACTCTGCAAGTCACCTTGCACACACTGCGCCGTCAGAGGGGTGTGTGAGCTGTCAGGCTTCCATCTGGATCTGTGTGGGTGTGCTTGGGGGTGTGTGTGTGGTGTGTATGTGGTGTGTGTATGTGCAGTGTGTGTATGTGTGTGAGGGTGTATGTGTGGTATGTACATATGTGTGGTGTGTGTATGTGTGGTGTGTGTGTGATGTGTGTGTGTGATGTGTGTGTGGTGTGTGGTGTGTGTATGTGTCGTGTGTGGTGTGTGTGTGTATGTGTGGTGTGTGTATGTGTGTGTGGTGTGGTGTGGATGTGGTGTGTGTGTGTGTGTGGCATGTGGTGTGTGTGTGTGGTGTGTGTATGTGTGGTGTGTGTGTGCATATGTGCGGTGTGGTTGTGTGTGTGTATGCATGGTGTGGTATGTGTATGTGTGTGGTGTGTGTGTGTATGTGTGGTATGTGTATGTGTGGTATGTGTATGTGTGGTGTGTGTGTGTGCATGTGTGGTGTGGTTGTGTGTGTATGTATGGTGTGGTGTGTGTATGTGTGGTTGTGTGTGTATGTATGGTGTGGTGTGTGTATGTGTGGTGTGTGTATGTGTGTGTGGTGTGGTGTGTGTGTGTGTGATGTGGTTGTGTGTACATATGTGTGGTGTGTGTGCATATGTGTGGTATGTGTATGTGTGGCAGAACCTGGGTAGGGTGTGGGCACAGACCTCACTGAAGGCTGTGGAGACCTGAGAGATGTGGGATATAGAGGGCAGGCCTGGCACCAGGCAGCCATGGTGTGAGCTGGAGGAGGACTGGTGGCTGGAACTGATGGGGGAAGGAGGCCCATGAGGCCCCTGGAGCCCCCAGGAGCTTTGGGGTTGTCATAGGCCCCCGGCCTGCCCCTCTGGGGGCATGCAGGGTTCAGAGCCCACTCTGCGATGGGGAGACACAGAGGGTGGAAGCACCTGGGGGCGAGGGGCTCGAGGCCAGAGGTTGGCCTCTCAGGGACAGTCCCTGAGGGGCACAGGGAGGGACACTGCAGGCCACTCAAATTGTGGGGTGCAGGAACCCACGTGAGACAGGTGCCACAGAGTGGCTTCGGAGGACAGCCTTAAAGCCAGCCCTCAGGGCTCTGCAGCTGTGTCTTCCCAAGACCGGGGCCCTGTCCGTCAGCAGGGGCCAGGGGCCTGGGTCAGTCCTGGGGATCAGTGACGACCCCAGACCCCAGCCAGTGAGCCCTTCCGTCACCCCCCGAACGGGGCCTCACTGAGGACGGGGATGCGGTGTGCCATCCCCGCGGCCCCCGGTGCAGTAAGTGCCCGGTCAATGCTTGTGTGTATGGAGTGGATGCCCAGCCCCAGGCCCGAGCTGTTTGCAGGGCCTCCCCCGTCTTCGAAGCACCCCCGGGGTTAGGGCTGCGACCCATTCTCAGACGAGGAGGCTCGGGGACGGGTGACTTACCAGGCCCCCGGGGCTCAGAGGTGCCGGCCCCTGGTTTTGAAGATGTGGCTTGGCCGCTTGCCGCGGGGTTTCCATGGGAGAGCCAGGCAGGGGCACGTGTCGTCAGTCTGCGGTGTTGCCAGCAGAGGCTCCTAAATAACGGGGAGTGACCGGCACGTCTGCTCCTTGTCCCAGCCAGGGGACAGGCTCCGGCTTCATCACGTGTGATCGATGGGCCTAATATGGGACTGGAGACGGCGGGCTGGCAGCCCCGGCCCGGCCTGCAGGCTGCCATTTGCCCATATATTTATTTATTTATGCATTCTCCTCCATGGCGAAAGCCCAAAGACAATAAAAGAAATTGAATTGCATATCAGATGGGACATCAGAGGGAGATACGGCCATAAATCGCGTCGTATTTATTCCATAAATATCAGCGCCTCCCGAGCAGCCAGCGCCCGTTATGGAGGTATAATCAGGAATCTGGTCCCGCGATGCTCGCCGCCGCCCCCCCAACTCGACATGCAGGCTGGGTCCCCAAATAAATAAGCGCTTCCTCAGGCCACCTGCCCCCGTCGAGTCAGGCCTCTGCTCACCCGGACTGCCTCCACCCAGAGGAAGGGGCAGGGACCACGGGAAAGGGCGGGAGGTGGCCGGCATTACAGGGTGCCCAGGCTGGGAGGCAGCGACCCCAGGAGGGGAAGCAAGTCTCTCCGGGCCCTCCACCCTCCACCTGCCCACTTACCACACTGGCACCTGGTTGGTGTCACTATTCTTTCTCTCTCTGCTAGTTGTTTCTCAAGGTATAGTTTACATTCAGTAAAATGTACAAATAAGGATATAGCCTGATGAATTTTTACAGGCGTTTGCACATGTGAAAACACCACCAGGATCAAGGCAAAGAAATGTGTCACCCCAGAAAGTTCCCTTATGTTCCCTCCTGTCATTACCACCTCTCAAGAGAAAGCTGCCCTTCTATCACCATAGGTCACTTTGCAGGTTCTAGAACTTCAGAAAATGCAATCATACAATATGTACTCTTCTGTGTCTGTTTTCTTGTTGACATGAATGTATATGATATCTATCCATGTCATTGTGTGTATCAGGGCTTCCTCCTTTTTCATTGCTATGTAGTATTCCACTGTGTGACTGTGCCACAATTTGTTCATCCCTTCTCCTATGGATGGACATTTGGGCTGTTTCTGATTTGGGGTTATTGTGAATAAAGCTGCTATGAACATTCTTGTGGGTGTCTTTTTGTGAACATAAGCACTTGTCTCTCTCGGGTATATGGCTGGGAGTGGAATTTTGGGGTCATAGGGTAGACCTATGACCTTAACTTTACTAGAAACTACCCAGCATGTCTTCAAAGTGGCCATGCCATTTTATACACCCACAGCATTGTGGAGAGTTCCAGTTGCTCCAGGTGCATGGTGCGTGTCAACACTTAGCTTTGTCTGTCTTTAATTTTAGCCATTCTGATGACTGAGATCTCCTTGTGGTTTTAATCTGCATTTCCACCACCAGTTTTCACCTGGATGACTGCATTGGCCACCCACTTGGAGTCCCTGGGCTGGCCCCTGCCCCCTGCAGTCCATCCTGCCCCCAGCAGCCAGAGGGAGCCTGTTGTCAAGTTAAGACCCTCTGCTCGAAACCCCCTGGTAGCACCTGGCTCGCTGAGAGAACAGTCTGAGGTCCTGATGGGCCCACTGTGCTTGGGCCTTCCCCCCGGCTGTCCTCCTGGCTCCTGCTCCCCCCACACTCGCCTCCTCCGTGCTGTCCTCCTCTTCCGGCCTCCATGGTCCCCTCCTGCTCTCCCCTCTCACGGTCACTGCTCAGATGTCGCCTTCTTAGGGCGGCTGTCCCTACCCCACCACCCACATCCTTCCCTGCTTTGTGTTCTCCCTGCTCCTTCACCACGTTGTCATCTGTCCCCCTCTGTCGTCAGCTCTCTGAGGGCAGGACCCGTGTTTTGTTCTGGGTTCCCTCACCCACCCACCCTCCGGGCCGAGATCAGAGCTGGGCACAGAGCAGAGGCTCAGTCAATGCTGGTCGCACAAGTGAAATGAGTCGGTGGCGGGTAACACAGCGTTTTGACAGAGCCACTGTTTTTACGTGGAGGTGAAATTCACATAACAAAATTAACCGCTTGAAAGTGTACACTTTGGTGGCATTTAGTGCATTCATGTTCTGCAACCACCATCCCTGTCTTGTTCCAAACAACAGCCGTTTTGACATGGCCTCATCAACCTCTGATGTGACCTTAATAATCTCTCTCCCCTCTTTTTCTTTTTTTAACAACTAAATGTCTCTGAGTTTCTTTCCACTCCCAACCCCGAGTCTCGCTGTGTCCTTGAGCTTCTCTCCTACCGTGTCTTATGGACAGACAGTCGGAGTGTCCCACATTGAAGGCTGGCTGACTCGGGCTCCCATCCAAGCTGAGGGCCCCAAATCCCTCCCCATGTGGCCCTCCTAGAGGCCTGATGGACAGACTGGGGAGGAAGGAAGTGGCTGGTTGGGCTCCCCCCGGCCGCTGGCCGCTCTGCCTGGGCCCACGGGTCCCGTGGACGTGGGACAGTCATGGGCAAACCTCAGCTCTGTCATCCTGCACCCTGCCTGTCTCCCCGCGCCCCCTGGCCTCCCTCTTCAACCCGCTAGAATCTTTCCTTTCCTTCGGCTAATAACTGGGGGAGGGGAGGACGACCCAATTTATTTGGCAACAAATAAAGAGCTGCCGTGATTAAGAGGGGGGGAGAAAGTTTAAAGGAGGAAAAATACCTTGGGTAATGCCATCTCCTGCGTCTTTATATTCTGAAATGGATCGTTCTGGACGCGGGCAGAAGGCCTGATTTAATATCCTCATGGAAAATACTGCACCTGATCCAATTACCACGGGAATTTTGATACAGTCAGCAGTCAAGATGAAAGATTCAGAGGCGCTCGCCGCGGGAGTAAGCACAGAGACCGAATTACCCGGACTCCTCTGGGGGGAGTTAAGCGGTTGGGTCGCTGTGAGGGCACCTCGGGCCAGGCTGGGGGGCTCGACTGAGGCCAGTTTGCCGCAGTGGGCCCCTGCAGCCACGCTTCTCTGTCCCTCGGGCAGCCCGCCACACCGCACTCTGGGCCGATGGAAGGCCCTCGGGTTGGGGCCCTGGTGTGGCAGACCAGGGGCTCCCCCTGGAGAGGTGTCACTCACTGTGCCCACGGCCCAGTCCAGCCCTGGAGGTCCTCCTTAATGCCCAGTGCCTCCCCCAGCCCATCCTTGCCAACCTGTCCACGCTGCCTACTTTCTGTGCACCCACCTGGCTCAGTCTCTGGGTCACCAGGCTGGCAGGGCTCCAGCCCCATCGCCTGGACGCCTGCGGCAGCCCCTCTGGTCTCCCCGTCCCGTCCTGCTGCCCTCCCATGACGGATGGCTTACAGACATGGTCTAACCACGTCCTCCGTGCTCAGAACCCTTCAATCACCTCCAGTTCTTAGGAGAAGTCCAAAGTCAGGATACCCCTCCAAGTGCTGCCCATCCTGGTCCCTGCACCCTCTCCAGCCTGCCCCCCATCCTTCTCCCCCTGCACCACCTGGCCTCCCTGTCCCCAGACCAGCCCAGGTCTCCCTGCTACACGCACTCTGAGCCCCTGCCCTTTGCCTGCAAAACATTGGCCGTGACTATAATTACAAACTATCCGAGAACTGTCTGTTCAAAGTCCATCTCCCCCACTGGATTTGGGCTACACAGATGTCGGAAGGGCCGGAAGCTGCTGAGTCTCTGTCCCATGCTGGCCAGGCAGCCTTGGGCGAGGTTCTAGACTCCCTGAGCCTCAGTGACTGATCTGCACAATAGGACGATAATGTCTACTTTGCAGAGGAGGTGGGAGGATCGAGTGAGATGCGGAAGGAGAAGAGTATGATAAAGAGTGAAAGTTCCACAGCCAGGGTCTTCGGGCCAAGACCCAGCTCTCCCACTCACCAGCTCTACGTCTCAGTTTCCTCATCTGTGAAATGGGTCGTGACGGCGATTACACAAGTTAATATCTACGTCCCTGGCGTGGAACGAGCACCATAGCAGCGTAACCTTGTTCGGTACCTCGAACACTTCCTGAATCTTTTCCCCCTTGAATGGGAGGGTCACCCAAAGGCCTCCGGGCAGCCCCCACTTTTAGAGACATGTGGGCCAAGGCCTGGATCAAACACCCAAATGTTTCCCGCTGAAGCCAGACATTAGCCCATTAACCACAAACCCGTGACTGCGGCTGAGCCAGTCACCTCCAGAGCTCACCTCTTGGGAAGGGATGTGGCAGGCGGGGTACCCGGGAGGATAAGTTTTGAGTGGGGACAGGAATGCATTCTTGTGAGTGGATTGACACTCCCTGGGGTGGCTTTGTGCACAGAAAAGATCACCCAGACAATGACTTTGATTTTAAATGTTAACATTTGATTCATGAATGTTACACATCCAAAAATGCCGTTCTTTCTTATGCTTTTAAGTTCACTTTATATATCTTACTATTCTCTTTCTATTTATATATTTATAAATTTAACAAATTTGAGCAATCTCTTTTAAGGGCCGTCTGATTACTATTTCATCCCATTTACGAAACTAGTTAATCGAGCTCCTTTAAACATTTTAAACTGCATACATAAATCGAGTATATTCAGCTTTCTTTTCAAGTTCTTCAGTGGACTGACTGTGAAACCAGTCTCCCTACAGATTCAAGTGCATCTTTTTGTACATCTAACGCACTGAATCTATAAGTGTGGTGAATTCCGGCGCTGTTTACAAAGTTCCTACGAGCGCGATTTAAAATCCCAAGTCTAACTCAAGTCCCAAGTTCATATTTTAAATTCGAATCACAGGCTGGACCAGGACTTCGATCAGCAAAATATTCCTGAGACTTACAAATGCTTAAACCACCCGACCGGCTCGCAATGAAGACAGAGATGCTACTCTCATTGTTTTGACTCTTAAACGTGCCTGTTCTTAATTCTAAACCTTTTTGGGGCTGAAAGATGCTAACATAGCATGGAAACAGTTTTGCCATACCCAGAGATTTGGGGTTCCCTTCTTCACTGGCTGACTGTCTTGAGGACCAGTGTGGCCTGGCTGGGGTGCCCACACTCCCACCCGCCACCTCATGGGGCATGGAGCCCGTAGCGTGGGGTTCCCCGGGGGCTCCTGGCGGCCGGGACGCGTCCGCAGCCCCTCATTCTCCTGTCTGCTCACGCCGGCCTGAAGCCCCCCCCAGGTGACTGGATTCAGCTAATTGGTTTACTGATTCATTCTCTCCTGATTCTTCTCATACTTCTCCTCTCAGGAGGGCTGCTGCCATGGAGGACTCCTAATGACAGGTGATTGGATTCTGCGTGTCTCCCAGGGCTTTGGTCACAGTTCCGAGGTCACCACAAGGACGGGCGAGGGGGATGGGTGTGGCCTTGAGGAGCGTGGGCCTCTCTGATGGCCACAGGGTGACATGGACACTCCAGCCTCCCCACTTTTGCCAGTTGCAGGCCCTGCGTCTGCGGCTGCCAGAAGCCATGCAAAGTGGGGGCGGCTGGAGGAGGGCTGGTGGGGAAGGCGGGATCTCAGCAGCCTGGAGGAAGCTTCCAGTGCCCTGCCCTCCCTGCTGAGCGCTGCTGGGTGGTTGCTGGCTCTCCCATCTCCCCTGCAAACAGGGTCTTAACGCTTCCTCCTGGGCGTCACGGCTGCGAGCACTGAGCAGCGCCTGATGCCCAGTGGGCTCTGCCTAAACTTCGGTCCCCTTCCCTGGGTCAGCTCCCTTCCGAGCTCTGCCCACAGAGGCCGGGGCTGGGGCAGGAGGTAGACCTGGCATTCACAACAGCACCTCTCATCTAGTGAGCGCGTCCAAGGTGCCAGGCTCATGGGAGGGCTGTCCACAAGAGTGTTTGCACTGTCTTGTTTGATGGTCTCAACAACCCTGTGAGCTAGCACCCAGTCAGTACTGGGGCTGAGAGAGGTTAAGGAACTTCCCTAGAGTCACACAGCTTCGAAACGGTGGAGCTAAGGTTTGCACTCAGGCCACTCTGACCCCTTAGCCCCATCATCTTGATCCCTGTGCGGTCCCCCCCCCCCAGGGCCCTGGGCCCCCAAATTTGGGCCTGGGCCGGACGAGGCAGCAGGCAGAGGCAGCCGTGACAGCTTTTTCCACAGTGGAGTGGATTCCGTTCCATCTCCTTGTCACTCCCTCCTCAATTATCTCGCCACCGGAAACCTCAGAGAATCAAATCCATGGCGGAGGCAGCATCTCTCGATTGAAAGCCACAGCTGCAACCCAGGCTGACAGCCCCATGGCGGGGCCGCCCGCCAGTCCCTCGGCTGCAGTTGGACCTCTCCTGGCGGGACCCACTGGAGGGTGGGGGCCGGGAGTGAGTGGGGGTCTCCCCTCCGGCCTCTTCTCCCTTCCTGCCAGCGGTGGGCAGGGAAGGTTGTCTTGGTAACAGGCCGAGCGATGTTAGTCATCTTCCCAGGATTTTTTCCCTGTGATGGAAGGTGCAGGAGAGGAGGAGAGAGGGAGGGGTGGAGAGGCAGAAGGAGCCCCACGCCTCCTTCCGAGGGGCTACTGACTTAATAAGAGCCACAGGCAGCTCCAAGGATGCTTTTCTGCGGAAACCTCAACTACAGGTTTGAGATGTGGCCGGGAGGCCGGGGGAGCCAGGCCCGGCGGGGACAAGGGGCTCTCCATGACTGGACCCCGCAGGGAAAGTCCTTGGGTCCCACACGTGCCCCCCACCCCACTGGGCTGGAGCACAGTCTTGGAAGGACCCAGTGCGGCTCTGCGGCTCTGAGAGGGGAGGGCAAGGCTCCTAAGAGGCGGGCGCAGCAGCCCAGTGGTTCGCTCAGCCCTGCTCAGCCTGAGCCCCTCTGCTCACAGGCTGGGTGGCCTTTTCCTCACCAGTTCGAGGAAGTAATAGCCGCTCCCTGGGGGGTTGGATGAGCTGTCGCTGTAGAGCCCTTCGCTCTCGTGGCTGGGCCCGCCCAAGTGGGCCCGTGTCACCGATATTGTGGATGCAGCGAGATGGCCTCACCCCAGCCTAACCCAGGTCCACCGGAAGAACTACGGGGGGCGAGAGGCAGGCCAGCCTCTCTTCCCTCTCTCTGTTTTCGACCAGCTTGCAGAACTGCAAAACCACCTCCCTTGGAGCCACGGAAGACAGGCTTGCCGTGCCCTGCTCTCGGGCGAGAGCACGCGCCTGCCTTGATCCGTTATTCATTCGAGTCATCCCTCGTTCACAGACGTGGCCACGCAAGCCCAGGGAGGTGACGTGACTTGTCCTGGGCTGCCCAGCCAGGTGGGTCTTCTCTGGCAGAGGGGGGTGGCCCAGGGCGGGGGCGAAGGTCCAGTTGCCCCCGCCCGTGGCTCTTTCCTCTGACGGTTCATCAGCTCTGCCCTCTCTGCGGAGAGACCCTCGAGTCCCCGCAACAAGAATATGGCTTCACAGAAAAACATCCACACTCTCTAACCCAGAGCCCCATGTGGCCTAGGCCACAGCTCCAGGAAGTGACCATGTCAGAGGCCAAACCCCATCTCGTAACTAACCACTCCCCAAACACCAACCCATGACCTGAGAGTCAGGGGGGCTGTTATAAGCACAGAGCCAAGGACGAGAATTTCTCTGATGGGAAGGGACGGGTGGGGTGGAGCCCAGAGGGACTACAGATGTTTTATAAAGCTGCTTCCCCCTTAGCGCTGTGCGGGAGACCCAGGACACCCCCGCTGCCCGAGGGCAGTGCCTGCTTCTCAGTATCATTACTGACAAGATTGCTCTGCATTCCATGTTAACCAGAAGAGATTTCGTTTATTGAGCACCTACTGTGTGCCGGGCCCTGTGCTAACTGCACGCTGTAGGGAATGTTATGCCCATTTTACGGCAGAGATAAGTGAGGCTCGGGGAGGCAAAGTCGCTCGCTATCTTAGGTGGTTCTTCCAGGAGCGGACCTGAGTCACAGATTTCAGGGCAAGTGGTTTCATGAAGGAAGTGCTCCCAGGAAAGGTGGGAGGAGTGGGGGAAGCAGGACAGGGAGGGGAGAGAAGGCCAACAAGGGCGTGGTTTCAGGTGAGGCCGCAGGCTCAGCCCGACCCCATGCGGAGTGCTGGAGCAGAGATTTAAGGTTCATCCCATCCCAAGACCAGGCTGGGCGTTCATACCCGCCCACCAGCCAACGGCTGCAAACTCAGCGACAAAGCCCGAGGAGCTGACCAACAGGCAACAGTGCCAGTAAAGGGGACTCAGAGGACATGGATGGGATGTCAAAGTCCCCACCACACTTGCTCTAAGTCACATACCTGGCAGGTGGCAGAGCCAGGATTCAAACCCGGCCCTGCAGGACAGCAGGCCCTGGTTCCTAACCACTGCCCCACACTGTCCTCTGGAGCTGGGGCTCTGTCTTCACTCAGAGGCTGGCTCCCGGTTTCCTGCTCTCCGCCATGAAGCCAGGAGGCAGACTCTAGGCGCCGAGCGACACGAGCGTGTATTGCCTGCTTTCATTACACCGTGTATTGTACCAGGCTCCAGTACACGGTCTCTCCACAGAAAATATAGTGCTGGGGCTCATGTATTTTTGATGCGACTCTCGGCGGGGAGGAGGGGGCACCCGTGGTTCTGCACTCGGAGAATTCCCCGGGCGCAGGGGAACCGTTAGACACTCCTGAGTTAGGGCCCCTCTCCTTGCCAGGCGAAAGCAAACGAACAAATGGGTTGACTCAAAGAAAGCGACTCTGTCAAGGATGTGACGTTGCTCATGGATAAGGCGGGATGACTGGGGTTTGGGAGTCTCTGACCCAGCTCGAGCTCCCATTTGGAGGATGAAGAAACAGGAGCGGGGCCGGGGAGGCGGCGGGCGCGGCGCTTCCGGGAGAATCGCTCCTGCCCCGTCCCGGGCCTCACGCTCTGCACCGGGCACTGCACCTCCAGCCCCTCCAGCACCCTCACAGCGCGAGGAAGCGGGAGCCCCTGAACCCACTCCTAGGGGCTCTCCCTTCCCCGCCCTCTCGAGTTAGACCGGACATGGGACCTGCTCTGGCCGCCGGGACATGGGGGGGAGGCGTGTGGGCGGCTTCTGGGCCAGAGCTCGTCAGTGTGGGTGTGGCGCCTGGACCCCAGAGCCGCTGCGGAGGGATGTGGGGAGTGAGCGAGGAACAAGCCTTTGCGCCAGTGAAGCCGCGGGGATTCTGGGCTTTTACAGGTAGGCAAACGGGCTCGGGGGCGCGAGGCGACTTGCCCAAGCTCACACCACCTGGAAGTGGAGCAGCTGGGACTCGGATCCAGTCCCTTCACCGCCCACCGCCCCACACCAGCTCCCCTCTATCCTGGGGACAATGGGTATTCTCAAAAGACCAGCCTGTCAACAGGTCATCTTGAGCGGCATACTCGGTCTCTGAGCCCCTCCTCTCAGCTCGTTCGCTCAGCCTAGACCTCTGGGCCTTGGGCTGGCTCCCTGGTCCTACCCAGGGCTCCTCCTCCCTCTCCTGCTCCTTGCAAATCCGTTCTCCACACAGGAACCAGGTCATCTTTCCAGACATGAGTCTTCTTGCACCACCACCACTCAAAGCCCATCGCTGGCTCCCCAGTGCCCTGAGGACAGAGCCTCCGTGTGTACTGACCCCTGCTGGCCTCTCTGCCTCACTGCACTGCTCTCCATTTGGGGCCAGATGCTCCAGCCACTCAGGCTTCTTTCAGTCCCTCAAGACACCACACTCCTACTGCAGGCCTTCACATAGTCTGTTCCCACTGCCTGGAACACTTGTCCCTGCAATCTTAGCCCGGCTCACTCCCACACGTCCTTCAGGCCTCATCTCAGACATCTAAGAGGCTCTGCAGTGCTAAGCAGTACATGCGAGGGAGGAGGGTGCCTGGGAGCTGTGGGGCCCAGAAACAAACAGAGTGTGCACATGTGTGCATGTGTGTGTGAGTGTGTGTGTGTGCATGTGTGTGTGCGTGTGTGTGTGCATACCAGCCCCACCTTCCCTCACCCCCCACCCAGGCTCTAGTCTCTGCCTGGGCACCGCCCCTCCTGTTCACCATCCGCCGTCTCCACTGCAGCACGAGCTCCATGTGGTGGGGGCTGGCTTGTTCCTGTGTGTCCTGGAGTCTAGCCCGGTGTCCCGCACACAGGGGGCACCTAGTGAACAGTCATGGAAGGAAGGAAGGAGTGAATGCATTGCACTGCTGGACCCCGAGAGTGGCCATGAGTCAATGAAGATATATTTGAACGTCTCTGCCTGTCCCAGCCAGGATGCAGACCCGGCTGCCCTCTCCTGAGTCCACACCCAGGCCAGCATCCCCCGAGGACACGCCCTGCGCTTCACAGGGCAACAGCTTTGTGGACTCATTGCTCTTCCCGCCCTCTGCCCGGCCGCACCTGGGGTCCCTATGCTCAGGGTCCTGGCTCTGAGGTTCATGCGCAGAATCCCTCGTTCCCTCCAGGAGTCAGGCCTGCAGCCCTGACCATGTGCCTCACACTGGTTGTGGGTGGTAAAGACCTTGGGCTCTGGAGCCAGAGGGACCTCCCTTCCAGTCCCTCTTGCTAGCTGTGTGACCTTGGACAAGTCATGGGACAACTTGGCAGAAACCTCAGTCTTCCCCTCTGGAAAATGGACATACAAGAGTGCTCGCCTCCAGGGCTGCCATGAGGATTGGGGAGCCCATGTCCAGAGCCTGCAGTTGTTACTGTAATGACCTCAGCCACCCACCCTGCCCTCCGGACCTGCACCCCGGGCTGGGGCTGCTGATTACGAGAGTCACAGGGTGTTAGAGACGGGCTAGCCCCCCACAGAGACTTTCTCCCCCACAGAGTCAGTCAGAACTGGAGGAGCCTTGAGAATGGAGTGCTTCACATCTGGAAGAAACCACTCACCTGTCTGCGTTCTTGAGGAGCACACGCCTGTCAAAGGTGTGACGCCAACATCCCTTGAGAATGTTCCCACCCCGAGAGCCTGGGTGGCCTCACCTCGGGAGAAGTGACTGGCATTCCACCAGGCCGGCAGCTGTCTGGAGCCGGGCCGTGCGGTACGAACAACGGGGTTTGGGGTGATAACCTGCAGGACCGCTACGTGAAGGGTCTCTCTCCTCCCTGTGTTCCAGGAGGGTTTCTAGACGCTCACTGCCACGTTTATACCGAAGTCCTTGCCACATTTCCAAACCTGTGGTCCTCTTGCCATCCTCAGCGATGGATGAGCTGAAGTCCCTGGAGGTTGGACAGGAGTGAGTGTGATAGTGGGGGCGTGGGGGTGGGGGCAGCTGGAATCGCTGGGGTCTGTGGCCTGGGTGGGTGTCTGGTTGTCCTCGCTCCTGCAGCCCCGAAGGAATGCCCCTTGTACCTCCCGCCTGGCTGGGACGACGGAGACAGTGGGAGTCAGGGCCTGCCCTCTGTGTCTCCTGCTCCCTGCCTCCTCCCCTGGGGCAGAGCCAGGAGGCGAGGGCCACGCCCACAGAGGACAGCACCGCTCAGGGAAAGCCCCGCAGCCCCGCAGAGGGCAGTCCTCCTAGGATGAGCTCTGCAGGCATTTCACCCTTCTTCATCAGGAGCCCACTGGGGCCGGTGGAGCGGGGGAGGGGATATTATGGGGTTGCACACGGAGGTGACTCGGGCCACTGCCCACTGGGGAGCAGCCAAGCAAGCAGACAGTTTTTGCCACCTGCTGTGAAGGGAAGGTCAGGCCAGGCAGAGAGGAGGTGCCTGGGCCAGCCTGGAGGAGGCAGCAGGCAGTCCGGGAAGACTGGACACAAGGACCAGCCGGAGTTAACTGCCGACAATGGGCAGGGGGACAGTGTCCTAGGCAGAGGGGCAGCTTGTGCAAAGACCCGGAGGAAAGAGAGGGAAGTTTGCAGGGAAGACCAGGTGGCTGGTCCTGAGGGGCACGGGGGTCAGGGGAAGGAGGGAGACGTGGGGCTGAGAGGTGGGCACTGACAGCCCCCCAGGAATGAGTCTGGGCTTTGTCCTTGAGGTGGAGGTGGGGGTGAGCCAGGGAAGGGAGGAGATCACCCCTCCTGTGCCACCGGGGAGGTGGCAGGTCTGCACCGAAGGTTCCCAGCGACGCCCACACTTACTCCCCAGCCTCCAGGCCTGATGGAGGGACTGTCATTTAAACAGCCTTGGACACTCAGGAGACGGAGGCCAGTGGGGGGCGGGTTAGAAGGCTGCTGGAGGCAGGGAGCTCACATGGGACTGGGCAGCTGCACTTTCAGGGAAAGGCCACCCCTAAGCTGCACCCTGTCAGCCACCATGGGTCCTGACGCTCTGGTGCCTCAGTGTACCCCCTGGGCCCACAGAACTAGGTTAGTCCCTCGTCTCTATGGCACACTGTGAGGGGTTCAGACCTGGGAGAACTGTCCACGAGACCCCAGCCATTGTGGTGGGACCATCGGCTCGTCCAGCACACGCCTCCTCCTACAGGGACACTTCCCAGCCAGAGGGTGGGACCGCTTTGCCTGGCCGCAGTCACTGTCTCAGGTGATGGCTGCCCACAGCCTGGGAGCCTCAGGGGCTGGCAGAGACCTCCAGAAGGCAGTCTGGCATCTGCACAAACAGGGAGTGGGCCGTGGACCCGCAGCCCCTCTGGTTGGGTCCCCAGCGGGCTGTGTGGCCTGGGCAGCCCGAGGCGCTGGCTGAGGCCCCAGCCCATCTGCTGAAATTTCAAAGGCAAATGTTCTGAGGAATAATGGGGCTTAATAAGCCAGGCTGATCGATATTCCATTGAAGGGGAGGGAGGAGAGGGAGAGGAAGGAAGAGAGGGAGAGGAAGGAAGAGAGGGAGAGAGGGAGAGGTAGAGGGGAAGAGGGAGGGAGAGAGACTGACCCAGAGAGACACAGAGAGACCTAGGGAAACACAGAGATTAACAGAGACAAAAACAGAGAGAGAGAGAGAGTCATACACGGGGAGACACAACACAGAGATACAGGCAGAAACACACAGAGAAAGAGGGAAGGGGAGAGACAGACAGAGACAGAGAAATACACGGCTAAACAACACAGAGACACAGAGAGAGAGAGAGACCGAGAGCCCCTCCACCTCCACACACACAGAAAGAAACGTGGACACAGGGGGCACCCAGAGAATGGGGAACACCGGAGATCCAGGGGGGCCATGGGGAGAGGACAGAGGCTGAAGGGGAGCTGTGGGGGTCTGAGCTTCCTCAGGAGCCTGAGTGAAGTCACCCCCAGCCACAGCACTCTTGTTCTTGGTTCTCAGGCAGGGAGCATGTGGTCATGCACACGCACAGGCGCGCACACACACACACACCCTGTCCTGGTGCTCAGGACACAGAATGACGGGCCTGGCCGGCAGCAGCACCTAAGGTCAAAGGGGCCCGAGTGACAGGGGTGCCACCTCCCCGCCCTGGGCAGGCCCACCACATCTCCAGCTTTAGTTTCTACATCTGAAAACGGAGCGGGTGCCCATTCTTGCTCCCCAGGGTGATCAGGAGGGCTCAGTGAGGTGCAGGCAACAGCAACCACTAGTCCAGCAGCAGCTACCCTTTCCGGAAACTTCTGATGCGCCAGGTCCACCCGAGGACCCGAGGACCATCGATGAGTTAGGCACAGAAATCCAGAATTTCTGATCTGGCTGCTCCTGGACAACACGGTGCTGGCTGCTGTTCCAGCCACCACTGGAGAGCGCCTGCTGGCTGCTCACCTTGTCCCGGGCACAGGTGACATCTCCTCTCGGCTTCGCCACCCCAGGATGGAGAGCGTTTTAATGGCTTCATGTCAGCAGCTGGGAGATGGAGGCGTCAGGTCTGAGATCACACAGCTTGTGATGGCAGAGCTGGGATCCGAACCTGTGCTCTCGGCCACCTTCCCGTCAGACCGGGCCACCTCACCCAGCTCTGCCTCCCACCGTGTGCCTGCGTGTCCTCACTCATGGCCCTGCACAGATGTGGCTGCTTCCAGCACACCTCCAGAGCTTGGTCCCGGGGTCCTGCCTCTGCACGGAGCCAGAGGCGTTCCCCACCTGCATCTGTGAATCGTCACCACGTCCCCAGCTGAGCAGGGGCTCCACTCCACCCTCTCTCTGCAGAGTGCCACTCTTGATGGCACAGCCCTCCTGTCCCAGGGAGCAGGGAGCCACTTGGCCACTTTCAAGCTGTCCACAGTGTCCAGTAGCCTCCAGGCCTTTCCTGCATGGCCCCTGAGGCTCGATAGAACAGAGGGTTGGAGAGAAAGTGCCCCCCTCACTGTCTCATCCCCACCATGAACTTCCTCTTCAAAGCTCGCACCTCCTGAAGTCCACTCCCTGAGGTGGCTGCCACCCACTGCTGGCTGTGCATCAGATACCCAGATTCCTGGGCCTCACACAGCAGATTGCAATTCGCCAGCCTGGGCATCTCTGCAGTATTTCTTTATAATGGTGAAAATACACAAAACATACAATTTACCATTTTAGCCATTTTAAAGTGTACAATTCAATGAAATTCAATACATCCACAGAGCCAGCCCTGATGGCCTAGTGGTTAAAGTTTGGTGCTCTCACTGCTTCAGCGGCTCGGGTTTGTTTCCCGGTTGCAGAACCACACCACCCGTCTGTGAGTTGCCACGCCGTGGTGGCGGCTCACACAGAAGAACAAGAATGACTTGCAGCTAGGATATACAACCATGCACTGGGGTTTGGGGGAGGGAACAAAAGAGGAAGTCTGGCAATAGATGTTAGCTCAGGGCAAATCTTTCCCTGCAAAAATAAATAAATAAATACGTCCACAATGTTGTGCCACCATCTCCACAATCTAGTTCCAGAACTTTTCATCACCCCCGTGGAAACCCTAGGTCAATTAAGCAGTCAGTCCCCACTCTTTCCTCCCCTAACCCCCTCCCCCCAGGCCCAGCAACCACTTATTGTGCTTTCTGTCTCCATGGACTTGCCTGTTCTGGGTAGTCACATAAATGGAATCATACAGCATGTGGCCTTTTGTGTCTGACTCCTTTCATTTACTATAATGGTTCCAAGGTTCGTCCACGTTGTAACATGTATCAGAGCTTCATTCCTTTTTATGGCTCAGTAACATTCCATTGTATTTTGAGACCCCAGTTTGTTTATCCAATCATCCATTGATGGACACTTCGGTTACTTCCATCTTTTAGCTGTTGGGAATAATGCTGCTAGGAACATGGGTGTACCAATGTCTGTTTGAGACCCTGCTTTCAATTCTTTGGGGTGTATACCCAGAAGTGGAGTTGCTGATCATACAGTAATTCTATTTTTAATTTTTTCTTTTTTTTTAGTGAGGAAGACCAGCCCTGAGCTAACATCTGTTGCCAATCCTCCTCTTTTTGCTGAGGAAGATTGGCCCTGGGATAACATCCGTGCCCATCTTCCCCTACTTTATATGGGACACGGCCACAGCATGACTTGATAAGCGATGCTTAGGTCTGTGCCCGGGATCCGAACCCACGAACCCCAGGCCACCAAAGCAGAGCGCGGGAACTTAATCACTACACCACCGGGCCGGCCCCTACTTGTAATTGTTTGAGGAGCCACCATCCTGTTTTCCACAGCAGTTGTGCCATTTTACCTTCCCACCAGCAGAGCACAAGGGTCCACTTTCTCCACATCTTCGCTGACACCTGTCATTCTCTGTGTTTTTGATAACAGCCATCCTAATGGTGTGAGGTGGGGTCTCACTGCGGTTTTGATTTGCGTTTTCCTAACGGATGCCCCTTATTTCTTGGTCTTGCCTGACTGCTCCGGCCAGAACTTCTGATACTTTGTTGAGCAGGAGCCGTGAGAGCAGACACCTTGCCTGGCTCCTGCATGTGGTTTTGCCTCCAACACTTTTCCAGGACCTGGGGTGGTTCTGATGGGCAGCCTGTGGGATGAACTCTGGCTTGCTCTGGTCAGGGTTTCCCCACCGGATCTCCGTTAATTCATATGAAAGTCTGTTGACGCCCAGTTCGTGTATCCACTGAAGGGAGGAGCATTCTCTCCCCACTCTGGCTCCTTTCTGGCTGGGCTACAAATTAAATTGACATGAGGCCGAATAGCAGGAGAAAATCAAAGTTTTATAACATGTATACATGGGAGAGACTCGGGGATACTGAGTGTCTCTCGCCTGAACGGCAGAGGTTCTCTTCTTGTATAGACAAAGGAAGATTTTTGGGGGGTTGGGGGTGTCAGCCATGAGGGATTACAAGGAAAGCACAGTAAACAAGAGTATGCAGATTAAAGTTTTCGCCTTTGCACTAAGATTTTTAGAGATGAAGTCATCCCTCCTTCTTCCTGTAGAGAAGGAGATACCTTTACAAATGGAGATTTCCCTTATAGATGTAAATGTCTGGTAAACAGAACTTTGATAAGAATGGGCCCAGCAAAGACCCGCCCAGAGGGCAGGGAAAGTCAAAGCCTCTTTCAGTGAAATAATCAAGGGAGAGAGACACATCCTGAGGTGGCCAATTCTGGTCCCCACACCACTTTATAGAGAGAAAACAGATGTCCAGAGAGGCAAGGTTCTCTGAGTGCTGGACGGTGGGTGGCAGACCCAGGAGGGCTCAGGCAAGGTAACAGTCTCCTCAGGCCTGTCTACAGCGGCACCTGTTCTGACTGGTGGAATGAAGGTGCACAGGTGGGTGGATATTTTACGGGTCACCACTCCTGGCCCAGGTCTGCCTGATTCCAAAGGCCTTTACTCCTTCCTCTCCAGGCACAATCTTGAAGCCCAGGGGTTGACACACTATGGCCAGCGGGCCACACCCAACCCTAGCCTGTGAGCTAAGGATGCTGCTCACAGATTTAAAGGGTTGCAAAAAGCAATCAAAAACAAATATGCAAACCCTAAAACATTTACTGATGTTCGGCCCTTTATAGGAAATCTTGCAGACCCCAGCTTAGCCCAGTGGAGCGATTCTAACGATGGAGCCCTCCAGCCTGGGGAGGGGGACTGCGTGAAGTTTGGGGCATGACCCCTCTGTGGGCAGTGTCTCCCCACGGTGCCTTACCCAAGGCCCTGGGCACTGGCCCAGGGAGGCACAGCCTGGCTCCCTGCAGCTCCCGTCCATGCCTGAGTCCCCAGTGCCAGACATCAGCTCTGGGCAGCTGAACCTTCCCCCATCCCAGGAGGAGGTAAAAAATGTGACACCTCAAAGTGGGACATTAAAGTTTAACAGGAGTGATGCATATTTAATGGGGCTTAACAAAGCATCCTTAAAGATGTCCCAGACAGCCCCCGGGGGGCGGGGGCAAGTTGCCCTGCCCACTGCAGTGTGAGTGCTCCCTCATCTGTCTGCAGTGGCATTCCTGGGACAACTTGGCATTCCAAGCTCCTGTCGGAGCCAAGTGCGGGCCTGCGGTCTCTGGTCTCCGAGGGAGCTGCCCTTTCATTATTAATACTGTGAGGATGTCTGAGGAGCTGCGTGAGCAGGGACGTAACTCAGGCTGCCTGGCCCCGTTCCAAGATGCCCCCACCCTGCAGGACAGATGCGGAGGCCTGCCCGGGGTCTCCCCTTCTCCCTCCATCCTCTGACCCCCCACTCGTGTTAGGGACCACTGGTGGGGTGAAACGTCAGCTGGAGACATCCCTACGAGAGGGGCCCAGGGACAGTCCCCCAATCGTTGGTTCTGAGATCACCATCTGAGAGTCAGAGATCCTAGCTTCTTAGAGTCCTGGCCTCACGGAAGGGCTGTCCAGACCCTCCTGAGTCTGAAAGGCCCTGCCCGCCCCTGTGAGTTCTGACAAGTCACACGAGCCACAGGGCTCACGCTGCTCCCCACCCACACGACTTTGGGGCCTCAGCCTACTCTCAGAGCCACGCGGATATTTCTGGGGCACCCCGGGGGCATCTCACAGGAGCCCACCAGGCCTTATTGATGTCTTGCACTGGCCACTGGACAGGGGACGCTCCTCTCGGCCATGCTGCCGGCACCCCGCCCGGGATGGCGGCCTGGAATTCTCCAGCTGCAAGTCCCTGAGACTCAGCCCCGACCCTGCCCTGTCTCCTCAGCGGGGTGCCCCACCCTCCGTTACCACTGTGGCAGAGAGGACGCATGACCCACACCCGTAGTCCAGCGCTGCCGCATGCCACACCTGCGCCTCTGACCCCTCCTTGATGCCCCCCGTGGCATGTTTCGAGGGCTCCTCCCGGCCCGATATGTCCAGTATGGAGCTTCAGATCTACCCCCAGCCTGGTCCTCGTCTAGGGTTCCCTGCTGAAGTGAATAGTACCCTGTCATCGAAATGCCTGGACCAGAGGCCAGCTGGGGGTCACCCACCTTGACACCCACCTCTCCCTCACCCATTTCTGGCACTGTCCCTCCTAAGGCCCTGCTGACTCTGTCCTCCCTGGTCCCTCTCCTCCTCCCCAGCCTGGTCCAGTGGCCAGCACCTGTCCTGGCCTCTGTGTGGCCCCTGGTCAGCCCCTCAGTCCATGTCCCGTCACAATCGGAGGGAACTTCCTGAAGCACCATCTGATCACGTCCAGCCCCTGTTTAAAACCATCAGTGAGTTCCAAGTTCTCCTCCCACCCAGGGTGTGCAGGGGACACAGAGTCTTGTCAGCCTGCCCTCCAGCCCCCCTCACGCCACCCTCCCCTCCACTGTCCTCTGGTGCTCCTCGTGTCCACCCTGCCCCCATCACAGGGCGCTGGCTCCCTCCCCTCCTCACCTGTTACACCTGTTAGCCTTCTCAGCTTATCTGCTCCTGGTCACTTCCTCAGGGGATGCTTCCTGACCACATTGAACCCCCGAGGAGGTTCCTGCCCAGCCTGGGGTCTCTCTTCCTCAGGACACACATCACAGAGGCCACTTGACAGTGCTTGGGTGACCCCCCCACCAGCTGTAGACCCGGCTGACCCTCCCGATGCCCAGGGGTGCTGGCTCTGCTATAAGAGTCCCCTCGGCACCCAGGAACCTGGGTTCAGCAGAGATGCAAGATGGGCACCCACACTCTGCCATTTATTCAACCTCTACTTTTTGAGCACCAGCTTTGGGCCAGGCTTGGACCCTTGGACCCCAAAGCAGCACCGTGTGGCCCCAAGTGTCCCAGAGTCTACCCTCAGAAGGGCCCCTTCCTCAGAGCAGATACACCAACCCCCCGCTCCTCCAGTCACCTCTACTGGCTGACACCTGGTAGCCCTGCTCAGCTGTTCACAGACACGAGCAGAATCGCCGACCACGCTCTGGGGGAGCCCAGGCCCACTTGGAATCTGAGGAGCTCAACTCGTTTCTTAGAATCGATGATTCTCCGATGTGTAGAAGTTTGGATGCTGCGTCTACAGAACATCCATCCAGGCCAGGGCTTATAGATGTGCTGGCAATCTCAGGGTCTGTGGAGAGACTTTAGGGGGCTGAAGGTGGGAGAGGTGGAGGGAGGAAAGTGGGAGACCAGCAGAGGCCCTGGCTCCTTCGGCAGGCCCCGTCCCCCCACCCAGAGCAGCTCTGATGTTAGGCTGTGGGGTTCTGTATATGATCGCATTTAAACAGAGCATTGCAGCTAAAATCAAAACCAGACACTTTGTTTGACAGATGGGGAAAGTGTATTTGGGGGGGGGCTCCTCCCAGTTACAGCCAAGTCCCAGGTTAGTGGGGACCCAGAAGCAGGGACAGGAGTTAGCAGGAGAGGGTGGAGGGGAGCTTGGCGACATCTGGAGTGGTGTGTCACGTCTCTGGGTTCTTGCTCAAAAAGAAGCAGGTGTCCTGGCAGCCTCTCGATGCCTCTCCAGCCCCCTCTGTGTTCCACTCCCACCAGACACCCCACACCCACCCTCCAAGACGGCACAAAGGCATCAGCCATCCTGATATTTGGGAAGCATTTCCAAATTCCTTTGCCATTTGTTATCTCTCTTTTTTGAAAAAAAATTTTTTTTTAAGTTCCAAACATCCTGGAAGGCCCATAATTTCATGATTCTAAGATTCTCTGGTCCTGAGACTCTGTAGTTGGAAGATTCTAGGAGCTAGAGATTCCCATTCTGCGTCTGGGGGGACAGGTGGGTGACTGGTCTAAGGGTCCCCAGCCACAAGGGCAGCAGAGTCCATCCTGGCTTCAGGCCACCTGCTCTTTCGGCTCTGGCCTGAGTCCTTCCAGCCAGTCGTGTGAGCTGAGAGACAGCTCAGGGCAAGACCCCAACTGCTGGCTTCTGGGGAGAGGAGTTCAAAGACCCTCACCTCTGCTCTCCCCATCAAGGGCACAGAGGAAGCCTGTCCATCCAGGCCATGCTGCTTGAGGGCAGGGTCACTTTGTGTCCGTCTGTCAGAGCACATGGCCACAGCTCTCTCCTCTCTCTCTTCTTGGGTTTGAGGGTCCACCTGGTCCCACAGAGGTCTGGGTGGACAGTCCAGTCCTGGCCCACAGAGGAGGCAAAGTCAACCACAGCTGGCCCTGTTCTCAGACTCCTTCTCTCGGGACCTGAGTTGAGAACTGACTTTACCTTTCCTGGCAGGGACTCAGAATGGTCACCTGGGGGTCCGATGAGCTGCCTCTCAGCCTGCTTTTGCCTGGCCACTTGTGACCTGAGTTGCTCAGGACTAGAGAGAACTCTCCTTGGAAGCTTCTGGAATTGGGCACACAGTCAATTCCCACTTCACCGCCCATTCACCATCTTCATTCCTGGAAACAATCTCCCTCTGTGGCCTCGAGGGGTGGGGCGACCAGGGTCTGGGGCAGGATCTCCAGGTTCCTGGCCAAATTGTATCCAACATGGCCCCAATCTCACCCCTTCCATGTCTCCTGGGCCCCACATGAGGGCCCTGCCCAGGGCCCCATCCACACCTTTGGGACTGGGGCCCTGGGGGCGGCAGTATCCACGGTTTATCCTATGCAGCTCCTTTGTGAGACCTCTCAACTCTGACATCAATAATTTATGGGGGAAAGAGGGCAGAGTGGCAGGTGGGGGTGCCAGCAGCAAATCTGGGCTGAAAGTAGGCACTTGATTCAAAAGCAGGCCCTGCGGGGTCGGCCTGAGCCGGGATGGCTTCAGAGCCCGGTAATCAAGGAATTCAGGCTGGGCTCTGTGGGCCAGGTGGGGGGTTCTAACTGTCAAGGGCCCACTGGATTCAGCCCAGGCCCGGGGCGGGGTATCTGACGGTCTACAGGGAGAGTGGGTCAGGGTGCAAGAGGAGGAATGAAGGTTTTCATAAAGGAAGTAGTGGGGAGGTGTGGTGGTAGGGATGGTGGTGGGGATGGTGAAGGTGGTGATGTTGGTGGTGAGGATGGTGGTAGTAGTGATGATGGTGGAGGCGGCAATGGTGGTGATGTTGGTTATGATGGTGGTGGGGGGGGTGTGGGTGGTGGGGAGGGTGTGGGGGGGTGACAGTGGCGATGGTGGTGGTAGTAATGATAACAAGAGCAGCCTACATTTATTGAGCCCTGTGCTGAGAAGTCGATGTGCCTTATGTCATTGCATCTTCATGGCCATCCAACGAAGTCTGTCTTCTTGTGTTATTGTCATCACCCCATTTACAGATGAAGAAACTGAGGCTCAGAGAGGAGAGTCACTTGCCCAAGGTCAGTGAGTAAGTGGCAAAGCCGGGACAGGAACCCACGTCTGCCTGGCTACCTGCACTGTGTTAAGCCCGCGTATCTGGCCCCTGCTGCAGGGACACAGAGTGGCAGGCCTGCTGGAGGAACCTGGCACAACCCGTGCCACTACCTCTCCCCAGCAACCTTCTCTGGGCCGCCTTACACACCCGCCTGCCCGTCAGCATCTGAGCCTGACTCACTAACCCTCTTGCAAAGTGACTTCATAGCCCTTGTCTTTTTTGATCTCTGCAATGGCTCCGAGACGTAGATCTGATTAACAGAGGGGGAAACTGAGGCCAGAGAGGGGTGTGACTTGGTGAGGAGGTGACCGGCTAAGAATGCAGGGTGCCTGACTCTCGGCCCCCTCCCTCCCTGGGGCCCTCAGACTGGTCACAGTGGGCACCATCATGGGGGGCAGCCCAAGGTAGTGATGAGGGCACTTCCTGGCTATGCAACCTTCTGTGAGTGTCTCAACCTCTCTGAGTCTCAGTCAGGACTCAGCACAGGCCCTGGCACGTGAGAAAATTTCGGTCCATGGGAATGTAGGAGAGGCCCACGCTGGACATGAGTTGTGACAGCCCAGAGCCTTGGGATGCATGCAGGAGGCCACCCTGCCACCCCTTGCCCAGGATGGAACGTCCCTCGCCCTGGAGGAGAGGATTCGGTACATCCACTGTGTTGGAGTCCAGCTGGAGACAAGCCACAGACCCCTCCTAAGTATCAGACAAGGCCCCTTGGAGATGAAGGGCCTTCCTGGGCCACACCACAGAGTGGCTGAGTTGTGGGGGGACCCACGGGGACCTGGCACCGCAGGGCTTTGCCTGGCTGCTCGGAGGAGGAGGACACACACACCCCGCCGTCGCCATGGTGGCCAGGCCTCTTGGCAGAGGGGACATCCAGGCTGGGCTGCAGCCCCCTCCACAGCACCCAAGCTGTTGATAATGGGGGAAATTGAAAAAAACAAAACCAGATGCTTCTTTGAACATTTCTGGCATTCGTAGGGCTAGGAGTTTCATTCCAAACCAGCTAACTTCCTCTCGCCTGCTGCCTCCTGTCATCTGCCCTAAGCTTCCCGCCCTCCAGGCCTGAGCAGAGTGACGGGAGGGCCTGCACCTCCCTGTGGTCTTGCGGCCTAAGCCTGCGGCCCCCTCCCTCACCCTCTCTCCTCACAGTGCTCAATCTCTCCTGCGACTCAGCCCTGAATCCGGCTTCGACCTCCCTTTGGCCTCCCTCGGGAGCCACATTCCTGGCCACTCAGTCTGGCCCTGTGCCTGGGCCCATGTCCGACGGCCCCCTCACCTGCCCCCTCACTGCCCCTGCTCCCGAGAGACCACGGCCTTTGCTAGCCCCGGGGGCCTCCTGCAGAGGAAATGAGGCCCCAGCTGTGCCCGGGAGAAAGGTGACTCATGACAGAGGCTCTGCTGCTGCGCGCCTCCGGGCTCAGCGGAGCGCCAGGGAAGGGGCTGGACCTCTGGGGGGTTCCAGCTGGCCAGCACATCGGCTTGGAGGGAAATTGTGCCACCTGCCAACTAGCAAAGGGGCAAAGACCCGGGCTCCAGGCCTTTCCTTGACCTGCCCCAGGGCCTAGTTAGGGAAGAATCAGGAAAGGGGCTCTGCCGGGCTTGCTGAGGGCCCCTGTGGGCCTCAGTTTCCCATCTGGACATGGAGGGGTTTAAGCTGGATGGCCTCTAACAGCCCTCCCAACTCTGATATTGCAGGATTCTAGAACAGCTCCCCCCGCCCCACCACCACAACCCCATCTCCATCACTAAGGGAAAATAAAAGGAAAAAATAACACCCACCCCATCTAATCCTTTCCTGGCTTATACCACGCAGCTCAGCGCTCTCGCTGGCTCCTCTGGGGGATGATGGAAATGTGAATTTAAATAGAGTTATGTCGAAAGAACATTACCCAGCACGGTCCCAGCAGGGAGAAGGCCTGCAGAGACGCAGAGGCAGGTCCGCGTCCGTCCGCTGGTGAGGGAGGTCAGCACCTTCGGACAATTGCAATCAGCACAGCTTGATTAGCCTTCCTCCCACCTTGCCCCCTTCCCATGAATCTCCTTAATAGCTAGCTGCCTTCTTTCGGGGCGCTGGGCCCGGCCGCCGGGGACCAGCCGGGTGCGGATAATCTCCTGGTGGCGCCATGATGCCATCCACAACTAACGGGAACTGCAAACCGGCTTTCCCAGTGGCTCGTTTCCTCCTCCCGCCAGCCCAGGACAGGGTTAGCGTGGCTGTCTGCGCTGAACTGAGGGCTCAGCCACGGGGCTCCGCGCAGAACAGAGCTGGTGCCAGGAGCTGGGGGCATCCGGAAGGCTCCCGGCTCCCCCTGTGCAGCCCTGAGCTGACCCCCTAGGGCCCCAGCACTCCTCGCTCTTTCCCATCACCTGGGCACCCTGGAGGGAAGGCACAGAGCGGGGACTGAGGGCAGGGCCGGGGGTTGTAGATGTAATTCAGCGAGGTCAGCTATGGGAGGTGGGCAGGGCTGGCAGCGTGGGCTTGTCTTGGAGGGGCACTCCTTGGCCCACAGACACACTCTTGTGTCCAGAGTCAGTCTTGCCTGGGAATTGCTGCTGGCTTGAATGTCCCAGGTGAGCCCACACCATCCTCTCCCCAGTCCTTGTCTTCTAGACACGTACTAACTCTTCTGGGGCCCCACAATCCCATCTGGTACCTGTGAGTGAAGTAGAAAAAGGCTCCCCTTTCAGCCCCCACCACCTTTCTCAGCCGGGTGCCTTTGTGCAGGGCACAGCTTGGTCAATTGTGTCGACCCCTGACTCATTTCTCCTCCTGAACTCCTAAAGCAAAAAGTCCTCTTGCATTAATTGCATGTAGCCGGATGTCCCAGGTGTACCAGTTCTGTCGGCCTGCAAACAAGTCCACTCTGGATCCCAGTTTGGGCTCAGCTGGGGGCACCTTGTTATACGGACCTTATCCGTAAAATCTTCATGACACTCCTAGGAAATAGGCTCAAAGTCCTGCAGCTCAGAGAGGTTGAGTGACTCGTCCAAGGCCACACAGTAAGTGAGGAGCCAGGATCCAAGCCCAGGCGGGCCCCAGTGCTCAAGTGATGTGGAAGTAGAAACCTGAAGGGAGGCTTCCTCCCCTCCACCCTCCCAGTCTTTGACCCTGAGTCCTTCCAGCGTCACCCACACAGCCCTGCCCATCCTCTTGTCTCAGCATGAAAACAGCCAGCAATGGGGCAGCAGCCTCACATGGCCCGCAGACCATCCACGCTCTCCGTGTGGGACACAGCAGCCCTGCCCGGACACGCGCTTCTGCAAGGGCTTCCTGAGCACTGAGAGCTCCGCTCCCCAGAGGTGCGAGCAGTGAGCCAGGAAAGCGCTGGACAGGGAAGCAGCACAGAGGAGGTGAGGCCGGGAGCCGTGGGGCTTTGATTGCAAACTGAGGAGTCCAAGTCTGCCTGCCCCTTCCCTCCTGCCCCCGGCAGCGGGGAGCTGCCCTCTGGGCATGGGGGCTGTCCCTGTGGACTCCCGAGTGGGGAGGCCGCTTCACAGGGAGCTGCTCTGCAACTGGAAGTGGATCCACATGGGCCAGAGGGCTTGTTCATTCATTCATTCATTCAGTAAATCATAACCAAACCGCTACTGTGTGCCTGGAGTCCCTCCGTTAAGACCCTCGTCCCCCGTCCTTTTTGGGAGAAAGCTGCCTCACTGAGAGCCTCAGACCTCCTCTGCGGGTTACAGGTCAGGAGACACAGGGCAGGACCTGGACTGGAGGTCAGGCGCAGACTCGGGCAGGTGAAGAGGGGCCAAGGCTGGGAGCTTCCTGATGATGCTCAGCTCCAGACAGTGTGAGAAGGAATGCGGGAGATTCCGAAAGCAAGGCCAAAGCGGGGCAATGGGGATGAAGAGTCTTAAAGACGGCACTGCCCTTTGACCCCTTAATTCTCTTCCTGGGAATCCACCCTAAGGAAGTAATTAGCAAGGCCGACAGTGATGGAGGGCGAGGCTTCCCTGTGCGTTGCTTACAACAACTAGAAAATAGAGATAAACGTCCACAAATAAGGGAGGCTTACAAATACTGTGTCCCCCCACCCCAACCCCGGAGTCCAATGACCTGGATGTAAGTCTACGGCTGTGTGACCTCTCTGTGCCTCAGTTTCCTCTTATGGAAATGAGGAGAATAATAGGATTTAGGGATCCCTGTAAGGATTAGGTGAGTTAGCCCACGCAGCCCGCTGAGCACACCCCTGGCACATAGATCATCTTTCACACGTTAGCTAATATCATCATTACACAGGCCTGATTTAACAGTGAGGTCTTGAATTTTTAAGAACATGGGAAAATTCTCACACTCAGGTTATGAGACGGTCTGTATCGTAGAAGCTCAATCTGGTCAAACATGATGTGCGCCAGAAACTGCCATCTCCACTTCAGCCCGAGACCTTTCTCTGGGTGGAGGGCAACACCCGGTCACCGGGGCACAGATGCTGGGTCACCTCCATCAGCACACTTACCACCGCCGGCGTCGGGCACAAGGTAGCAGTTCGTGCTACAAAAGCGTGGGTTCAGCTGGAATTTGCTGAACGATTGTGAGAAGGAACGGGAGACACATGTGAAGTCAGCGTATGCAGCACCTGGTTTCTTGACATCGGCTTCCCCCAGAAGCAGAGAGGTAAACACAAGCGGTTTATTTGGAGGTGATCCCAGGAAGCGCTGCAAGGGGAGGGGGGCGAGACCGGCAGGGAAGGCAGCCAGTGCTGAGTGTGCATTGTCTCAGATTGCAGCTGTGGGCGCCTGGGGCATGAGCCCCCAGGGGACTCTGGGAAACAGTGTGGACGATGCCCTCACCAAAGTGGGAGGGAGCCGGGGTATTTATCCTCCACCTTTCCAACTCCCAGCCCTCAGAGGCCAAGGACTGTCCTGTGGGGAGAGAGTGCAGCTTCAAGTCTTGGCACATTCCAGAACAGTGAGTGCTGAGGGCCCCCCTGGGCAGAGATCCAACGGTGCCCACTGCACTGCTATATGGTAAATTTTGATAAATGCTGCTGCTATTTTCCCATCTCAATCCCAAGGGCCTGAGCACAAAAACACCACCAAGATCTTCTCCTGTCCGTGTAGCATATCAGTACATACAAATAGATTCCCAAGACATTGCTGGTCCTGTGGCCCAGTAGTTACACAGTCTTGGCAGATCCTTAAAAACAAAGACTGGAAGAAAGCACCCCAAAATGGTAACCAGGATTGTGTCTGGGCACAGTGATAATAGGTGATTTTTATAATTGCAAAAAAAATTTTATGAAATTGAAGTAAGGAAATACAGAGGGGAGCAGATTGCAGCAGGAACGACCATGAGGATCCAGAGGTGGGAAACACTTAGGGAAGCATCTCTGTTTTAGATTCACAATTAATTCCACGTTAGGAGCACTATTGGGTGTTTGCTGAGCATTTACTGTGTGTGAGACCCTGAGCTGAGCCCTCAAGTGCACAATCTCGTTCCCTCCTTCCCGCTGCCCTGGGAGGGAGGAGAGGGCCTTCCTCTGCTTGTGTGTGGGTCAGTGGTGGCTGCAGTAATGCTGTGTAATAAGCACTCCCACACTCTGACTTCCCACGACAGCATTTATTGTTCTGGCTTGTGGCTCTGCTGGGTCCAGGCCTGGGCCACACGTCTCTCAGCCTTCGGGGACCGGGGGCTTCCCAGCACATGTTCTTCTCAAGGTCATGAGAGAAGTGCAGGAGGGCATCTCTTAAGGGCTCAGGACGCTGCTCTGTGCTTCTGCCCACATTCTAGTTGCCAAAGAAGTCACACGGCCAAGTTCAATGTTGATGGAGGGAGGCACAGTAGAGTCACCAGGCCGAGGGTGTAGATGTGTAGTTCTCTAACAGGGAGGGAGGAATTGGGAGCAATAATTCCATCTGCCCCAAAGCCCACCGCCCACCCACGACCTCTTCTTGTCTCACGGCTCAGCGTCGATGACCCCAGCCTGGACCTCTCCAGACTCAGGGATTCGACGTCCACCCCATGCCCCTCTGCGAGGTCTAACGGCCACGTCAAACTTAACGTGGCCAGAACAGAACTCCCGATCACAGCCCTGCCGTCATCCTCCCCTGGGTTTCCCCGGTCCTGGTGAGTGGTACCACCATCCACCTGTGTCTTGGGCCCCAGCCCTTGGCATCACCCTTGTTTCTCCCTGTACCTCGCTCCGCACATCCGCTCCATCAGCCCGGCCTACTGGCTTCATCTCCAAAACTCGCCCCACATCTGCCCACTTCCCTCCATACCCACTGCTAACACCCCGTCGGAGCTGCCTCCATTTCTCGCCAAGACAACTGCAAGCAACCTCCTCACTGGTCCCTGCCCCACACCCCCCAGGCCCTCTTGGAGCCAAACCTTGGCACGGCAGCCAAAATGAACTTGCAAAAACGTCAGTCAGCTCACATCGTGTCCCTACCTAGAATCCTCCCATGGGTTCCCATTGCAACCAGTGTAAAACCCAAACTTGTTCCCTGCCTGGCGCCATCCCGCCCTCTTCCTTCTCTGACCTCCTCCCTGCCCCCTTGTCCACTGTGCTCCAACCACAGGCCTTTTGTCGGGTCTTAATATATGCCAATCTCACTCCTACCTCAGGGCCTTTGCACCTCTGCTCCCTCTCCCTGGAGAGCTCTCCCTCAGAGCCTCCCGTGGCAAGCTCCTTCTGGTCCTTCAGCCACCACCTCCTCACAGCCTGCCACTACTCTGTAGGACAGCACACTGTTTTATTTTCTTAGAGCACACATCACCTTTGGAAAGGATCTTATTTGTTCACTGGAGTTAAGTTCCACATAGCAGATGCTCCACAAAGACTTGTGGAAAGAACTTGCAGGTGGACTGGGCATGGGAGGTGAGGGAAGAGGCAAGAGAGCGCCCCCAGGAGCCCAGCTCTGGTGGGGGAGCTTTCAGGAGGGTCTCCGGAAGGGTCGTGGATTCCTCGGGAACCACAGCTCCTGAGCCCTGGGTCCTGCCGGGGGTCAAATCCCCACAGATGGTCGGGAGGTTGTCCCATCCCGAGGAGGAGTACAGGCGGGGCTCCCGGAGGCCTGTCTGCCTTCTGGGCCTTCTCTGTCTGGCCTTACCTGCTTCTCCAGGTGAGACCTGGACATGAGATGGGGACACCGGGAACCCCACCCCCGCAAGGCCTTGGGCTCCGGGAAGGCAGGGGCCAGAACCCCACAGAAAGCCAGGGCCACACTCTCAGTGAAGGGGGAGACTGGGGAAAAATCCACCTGCAGGTGGAGGAAGATGCTAAGGGAACGCGGAAGATAACGGAAAACATCGCCCCTACAAATGTAGGACCACAGGCTTCTTGTCGTGAAGATCTGAGGTTTGAATCATTCTGCCCGCATGCTGACAGCAGAGTACCAAATGTGCAACCACGCTGGAGAGCAGTTTGGCTGTTTTTTCATAAAGGCACCAGCCATCGGCCCTTGATGTTGGTGGTGCGGGGCTGTGCCACTGGAAAGCCGGGAGGGGCGGGCTGGGAGGTGGGATGGTGACTGATGGGCCACCCTGACACGTTTCTGAGGTTTGACTGAGACGCTGACCTCCTCGGAGGCGCAGATGACAGTAGAGCTGCCCACCCTGCCTCGACTTTAAGACGGACCCCTGGCAGGTGTGATAGGAAAGGAGACACCCACCTGGGCAGAGGTGCGCCCACCCCAAAGCCCGGATGAACTGGGGCAAGGCAGCGGGGGGGGGGGGGCGACCTGCAGTAAATGTTTGTGGAATGACGAGTGAGTGAGTGACAGGGCTCCCGGCAGACACACTAGCGCCCCCGTTACCCACCACGCTACACAAAGGAACACTGGAGGAAACCAGGTGTGAGATATGGGGCCCTGCACTCCATGCATGGCTAGTGGGGTGTCAGTTGGTACCGTCGTGTGGGGAAGAAACTTGGCTGTTTCTTATAGTTACCCTTACTCCCACCCCATCATCCAGCAATTCTGCTCCTAGGTACACGCCCAAGGAATGCACACACGTGTGCACCAGGATGCGTGTACAAACGTTAACAGCCCCAAATGGAAACAGCCTACATGTCCATCAACAGGAAAGTGGTTAAACAAATTGTTGCAGAGCCGTAGAGGAAACACTATCAGCAACAAAAGGAAGAAACTACTGATAAACACAACGTGAAAAAAACCTCACTGGCCTCATGTTGAGGAAAAGAAGTCAGACCCAAAAGAGGACGTGCCATACGATTCCATTAAAAAAATGGAAGAAAAGGCAAAACAAAGCTATGATGATAGAAGTCAGCGCAGTGGTTACCTCTGGGGGGCCGTGTGTGATGGGGAAGGGGCATGAGGGAACTTTCTAGGGTGATGGAAATGACTGGTGTGGTGGCCAAAATTCACCAAATTCTACCCTTAAGATCTGTGCATTTGGGGCCAGCCCGGTGGCGCAGCGGTTTAGTTCGCACTTGGCAGCCCGGGATTCGCTGGTTCGGATCCCGGGCGCCCGCCGACGCACTGTTTGTCAGCCATGGTGTGCGGCGTCCCATATAAAGTAGAGGAAGATGGGCACGGATGTTAGCCCAGCGTCAGTCTTCCTCAGCAAAAAGAGGAAGATTAGCAATGGATGTTAGCTCAGGGCTGGTCTTCTTCACACACACACAAAAAAGATCTGTGCATTTTATTATGTGTAAATTAGACTTTAATTATTTTTTAAAGTTAGAAAAGGAAAAATAGTCATGAGAGAAGAAGGGGCTTTTGTTTTCAATGATACAGTAGACTAGACACCTACATACAAAAACCTACAAAAGTTGGATACGATATAACAAACATCCTTTTAAATGTATAGCTAAACTAAAAAAAAAAAAAAAAAAAGACGGAAATCTACAAGAGCTAGAAACAAAAAGGGAGCAGGGAACCTGGTGGAGATGGGCAGACTAGAAAAATTCCATCTGCAGGGGAAAAAGGAAGATGACAAGGAGACAGTGTCCGCTATAAATTAACAACCACTGCCTGGTTCTCATGAAGATTTCAGATTTGAATTTATTCTCCATGCAAGATGAGAACTTACAGTGGCCTTGGGTTTGGAGTGTCCTCAGGTGCCCAGTGGAAACAAAAGCCAATCCTCCAGGGCAGGACAAATTCTCAGTCTAGAGCACACTGGATTCCCAAAGATAAAGCTCTGACAAAGATGGAACACAATCCCAAATTACAGAACACGCAAGGAAACAAACCACCGTGAGCGAGAGTTGGCAGAAACAATGACTAACGGGACTGGCACTCCTGGGGCTTCAGACGGTGTGTGTGGTGTCTCACAGTATAGAGAATGTAAAAGAAGTATAAAGACACGGCACGCCAATTTTTGAAAATTGGCCACCTGTAAGTTGGGATGTGGCCGTTGCTTGCCTCCAAACTTATAAGATTTTTGTTTTCTACACCCATTTCCTTTCATTCAACAACCAACATTTGTAACCCAAGTGTCAGCTGTGTAGGGGTCCCCAAATTCTGCAGCTGTGGGTTCTGGAATCAGACTGCAGAGCTCAAATTCAGCCTGTGATGTTTGTAAGATGGATAACCTTCAGCAAGATATTTGACCTTCGCGTACTTCAGTTGTCCCTTTATCTGTGAAATGGGATAATAAATAATAGCATCTGCCTCTTAGGTTCTTGTGAGGATTTCAATGAAAGGACGCACATCGCCTGCACAGGGCCTGGCCCACAGAGGGTGTCCAGTAAAATGGCAGCGACCGTCATTCCTGTAACACGCAAATTGAAGTGGCTCAAGCTCATGTCACCTGCTGGTTGGATTTCCTACTTGGGCTGAATTCTGGACCTTTATAACATCCCTCCCCCTCCTCCTGTAGCCAGACCCTTCCCTCCGCCTCGTGCTGACCTTGGTGGGGGCAGAGCCTGCTCCTTATTGTCCCCAAGCATGGCCAACACAGGCTGCGGAGCAGAGCAGCCTCTTATCAGACGGGGGAGAGCAGATGGGATTCCCTCTAGTGCAAGAGCACACACATTCCAGCGTGCGTGCCCCAGGCCAGCCTCCTCCTCGGCCCCCACCTGGCTGGGGAGCTCTCCCTCTCTTGCTCACCGTGCTTCTCTTCCCTCCTCCCTCGACCGCTCCCCTTCCAGCTGCTTTTGCCAAAACCACATTTCTCCCGGGGTTTCCCGCCTCTCTCCTGGGACCTGCTCTCCCCTCCCCGGCCAGCCGTGAGCCTCAGCTTTTCACACCAAACAGTCCATCAGGATGTTCTGCTGAGTAAAGAACCAGGACTCTGCTCCTAGCTTCCAAAACAGCGTGGTTCCCTTCCTGCTTTGTATTTGTTGGGCACTGACGACGTGTCGCAGGACCCGAGGAACACAAAAACAAGGCGCAGGTGCTGTCTTGCCCACTATGACCGAGCTATCCTACCCTGCGTTCTAGTCTTAGCCTTGAGGGCCCGGACCCGGCACGTTTCTCTGGTTATAGCTGACGGACACGCCACAAGATGCCACACACAGCATCCCAGTGGGCTCGGGGCGCAGACCCACCGCCCATGCACAGCGCATCAGCACAAAGGCGTGCAGACACACACGCACACACATTCACTCCGTGCTAATTCTCGCCTTTGATCGAGGCCTCTAGTCTGTCATCACCACTCAGTGTTGACAAAGCAAAAGAAAAAAGAAAAAGAAAGAAAGAAATCCACCCTGTCACTTGGACGCCCCCCCGCCCCCGCCGGGCTTGGCAGCCCCCACCCGCCCCCGCCTTTGTATTATGGGTTGATGTCAAGGTATGTTGGATTCTAAATTAAACGTCAGCCCACTGTACATTTCTGGCTCCAGCCGCAGAAATGAGGAGCCGGCGCTGGAGACCATCCAGTGGTTCGGCTCCCCGTGCCTAACCGTGAGGGGTGACAAGCCCATTGAATCACCGCACAGGAGCTTTCCGTGCCACAGGAAGCCAAGATAAATTTATTTTTAATGACAAATGTGACTGTCAGAGTTAAGTTGAAACAGCTTGACAGCGAGAGCTGAGTGCCCTCGGCAGTGTGGGGCAGAGGCTGGGCAGACGAAGGCCAGAGGTCCCGACCTCGTGGCCAGCCAGTCCCCCAGGCCCCACAAGACAAGCACATTGGACATTCGGCCCACATTCGCTGAACCTGTGCTGTATGCCGGCTCCGCAGCACTCCCTGGATGTCGCAGGCCCAGCTCTAGCCAACCAAGAGGACGGAGGCAAGTGAGAAAGAGAAAGGGGCTCTAGCAGGGCAGAGACCTGGGTTCAAATTCTGGCCCTATCAGTTGCTGTGTGATCTTGGCCAAGTTACTTAACCTCTCTGAGCTTCAGTTGCCTCACCTATAAAATGGGGATATTACATTTTAATCCCGTGAGGATTACATGAAATAAGATATACTGCTAATGAATGTTACCCAGCACATGGAAAATGCTGAGTGGTGGCTATTAATTACACCATATTATTAATAGCACTGTTACCCAAGTTATGTAACTTACCTTTCTCAGTCAGTTTTCTCATCGATAATACGAGGATAACAACAGCTCCCACTTATTAGGGCCGGGAGGGTGCAGTGTGCCCTGCACAGGGCTGATGCTCAATAGACTGCAGCCAGTCCAACTGAAGCACCCCTGAATGTTGCCACCCGATGTCCCTGGCCACTCTTTCTTGTCTCCTTCATTGGTCCTCTTCCTTTCCATCCCTCCAGTGCTGACAACCTCACTGCCTGCCCTGTACCCATCCTTGCTAAGGGAGGTGCCCTGCATCAGGACCACAGCAGCCACACCCTCCATCGGACTGCGGTGGGCACCTGACCAAGGACAGCTGTCTTTGGCCAGCTGATGTCCTATGATTGACATGTCCTGGCTCCAAAGGATGAGCAAGATGGATCACACCCTTCTTTCTGGAATTGAAACTAAGAATTCCAGACAGGAATTTTCTGTTGGTGGGGCCATCACGTCTAGCTGACCATGGGCAGGAAAAGTAGGAACACGCAGAATCGGTGAGCAGAGAGAGGAGGGTGAGTGGATGTACAGGAAGCAGGCAGGGCGCCGGGGCAGCCTCAGGTCTAATGCCATGCTGCCTGGGGGCCTGGGTTCTGGCTCCCCTGAGGTCCAGGCTGCCTGGGATACCCTGTCTCTGGCTGGCTAGAAAGCCCTGAGCCCGCCCTGGCCAGCTGAGCAAACTAGCTTTGTCAAAAGAAAATCAGAGGGTGGGGGCACTGTCCCCTCTGTGGGGTCTGCTGTGCTTTTTCTCACATAGATCCCGGCCCATGAACAGAGGGTGGCCCTCTGCCCTCCTGGGACAATGCCCCATGTGTCAGGTGAGTGCAGCATGTAAATCGCTGGCACTGGCCTGCAGGCTCACGCCAGAGCTGCACCAGGGCGACCCTGCTTCTGGGGTGCTGAGCAGGGGCATCATCGGCAAGAGGGTGATGGGTGGGAACCACCCCCAACACATGTGCTCGCTGCACCCACCTTGGGCAGGAAGGTGAGGAACCTGTGACTGAGCAGGCGAACACCCGACAGCAAACAGTGCCGGGAGGAGCCGCTAGGTGGCCCCCGCTTACCTGTCCAGCCGCCCTTCTGCAGCCTGGGAGCAGCTCTCCAGCCAGCATCCTCCTGTCTGCACCTGCCCGTGCAGCCCCCTCACTCTCCGTTCTCTGCCTTTGCTCTGTGACTTCACCGCCTGAGATGCCCTCTTCCCCAGCGTCCGGACGTCCCTGCTGTCACAGCCCGGCTCACGCCCCTCCTTCTCCAGGGCGCCGTCCCTGACCACCCAGAGCACATGCCAAGAACCTGTATTGGTTCCCAGATTCTCAGTCCAGGGCCCCTCCAGGGTGATCTCTCGACTGTGCACAGACACTTCTGGAATTGATATCTTCTCAAATTGGAATCACAGACTTGCAGCCCCAGCCACACGCCTGCAAATCGCACGATTCCCCCCTGAGAGGGAGGAGCTTGCAGCTTCTTGTTCAGTGAAGAAATTGAGGCTCAGAGGGGACAGGACACCTGCCCAAGGTCATAGCGGGAGTCCGAGCCCTCACTCTGCTCCAGCGCTTCAAGCACCGACTCTCAGAAAGTCACCAGAGCCCTTCTGAGGGTGAGCCCCAGGGTATACATGGGGAAACTGAGGCTCAGAGAGGCACAGGCATTTGCCCCAGGCCACACAGCCAGGACTCTGTGCTGCCCACTGCACGTCTCTCCCCAAGTCAGTTAGCTCTCCAGGTCACTTGCCCATCCCTCTAATCCATAGGAAAGGGGCCCAGGGGGACAGGTGCCATCCAGAAAGAGCCACAGGCCAGGACTCCACACTGGGCCCCTGACCCCTGACCAGTGCTATAAGATCCTCTCCAGCTCCCTGGGCAGCCTCCCTGTGGGCAGCAGGGGTGGGGCTGCAGGTGAGGCCGGTGGGCAGCTCTGGAAGGAAGGGGAGGCTGCGGACAAGCAGCTGGCGTGGTGTAAACCAACTTCTGGTGGGTGAGTGACAGTCCGCTCAGATGGCATGAGGCACAGGGTCCCCCCGCTTCAGCTTTCCGGGCTCAGGGGGTGTCCCGCACAGGCTGGGCGCGGCCCCCACTCCCAGGCAGCCTGTTCCGCCCGTGCGGGGCTCAGAGAGGGGCCGGGGAGGGACGAAGATGGGAAGACAGACTGGCAGCCAGTGGGGGAGAGACTGAGACAGTGCCAGGGAACAGCGTGGCGGGCCAAGGCGCCCCGGGAGCCGGAAAACAGCTTTGGGGAGAAGTGTGGGGGGGGGACGGGGAACGGGGCGTCTATTCTGAAGCTGGGGAGGAAGATAAGGGGCTGTAAAGAGAGGCGGGGCGGGGGCGGCCGGCCGGGAACGCGGCGTCGGGCCGGGCCGTGTGGGCGCCTCGCGGTCAGAAGCCACAATAGCAGCTCGTTAACCGCGCAGATGAAGGACTCTGTCAATTACTTCCGAAGGCGCTCCGGGCGGATTAAATGCTTTTAAAAGTGCTGCTGGTGGGAGAGGGCGACTAAGAAGCCCCCTCCCGGCACACATTCCTGCTCTCCGGGGCAGAGGAGGAGGCGGGGGCCGAGACGGCGCGGGCGCGCCTGGGGCACGCGGGCGGGCGGCCGGGAGCGCGGAGCGGCTCGTACTCGCGACCGCGGCTGGCGGCTGTCGCGGCGGCGGGGACCCCCACTCAGCCCGCGGGCCGCCTGGGCGGGGGGGCGTCGGGCCAGCTCTCCGCCCGCGAGCGCCGGGGCACGGGTCTGCTGACTCTGGCCGAGGCGCCCCCAGCGCCGGCCTCGCGGGTCGAGGGCCAGAGGGGGAACGTCCGGGTGGCCGGAGACTCCGACGGGGCGCGGTTGCCCCGCGGCCCGGACTGAGACGTCGGAGGCCCGCAGGGGGCGCACTCCGGCCGCCCCCACACCCACCCCCTTCCCAGCCCGGGTCTCGGGGCGAGCCCTGCGCCCCGAGGAAGCCGCGGGGGCCCGGCGCCGCTCCCGGGAGACGCCCGACGGCCCGGCGGGGACGCCCACGGGGCCCGCCCGGCGCCGCGCCCCCGTGTACGGTAAGTTGGCGCGAGGCCCGCCCGGGAGGAAGTTTGTGCAGAGGCGCCGCCGGGGGTTCGCAGGCCCCTCCGGAGCCGGCGAGAGCCGGGCTGCCCGCGGCTGTTTGCTGCCCTCCCGGCTGGCCCCGGGGTGTGGGGCCAGTTCTGCCTCCTTTATCTTGGCCTTTTTGGAGGTGGAGTTTAACTGTGCAGGCCGCTGTGTGCGTGTGTGTGTGTGAGACAGGGAGACCAGGGGAGCAATAAAAGGCAAAGAGAGTCCGAGACAAAAAAGACGCGGAGACGAGAAGGAGGGAGGGAGGCGGGAGAGGAGCGCGCAGGGGGAGGCGCGGGAGCGGGGACCGGGGACGGCGCGCAGCGCGAGCGGCAGGCGGCGGGCGGGCGGCCGGCGGCTCTCGCGCTCCCGCTCCGGTTCTCACCCGCACCCCCCCCCCCGCGCGCGCACACACACACACACACACACACACACAACCCACCACCACACACGCCCACGCCCGCTGGCCCGGGCCGCCCCGGCGCGGGGCACCGAGGCGGGAACCCGGCGGGCAGAACGCGCCCCGCGCCCGAACCCGCGCCCACCTCGGCGCCTTTGCGCTCCGCAGCGGCGCGCCTCGCCCCGCGCCCCGCCAGTCCTGCTGGAAGATGGTCAACGACCGGTGGAAGACCATGGGCGGCGCTTCCCAACTTGAGGACCGGCCGCGTGACAAGCCGCAGGTACGCGCGGGCCCCGGGCGTGGGGACACGCGGCGCGGTTGGCAAGGCGGTGGCCGCTCCGGCCGGCGGGGTGGGCGCCCAGCGCGGGGCTGGAGTTTGGGGCGCACTCCCGCGAGGCTCGGGAGGCCCGGGGCAGAGCCGGCACCCTTCTCTCCTCCTCCTCCAGAAGAGGCTTGAACTTGGGGTTCGGGGTGCGGATGGGGGCGGCACCCCTGCAGGAGCCGCGCGCTCTGTGGGCCGGGGCCCCCCTGCGCCTCCAGCCGACTCCTGGTGCACGCGTGTGCAGAGGGAGCAGGGGACCCGTAGTTCCCAGTGTGACCAGCCCTTTAGTTCGCCGTGTGATCACACAAATCGTGCCTCTCTCTGAGTCTCTGTTTACTTACCTCTACAATGGGCATCTTTACCACTTACTAAGTATCCACCCTGGGCACCAGCCTGTGCCAGGCATGGTACCCTGAGCTTCAGGAGCACGACCTGAACCCCTGGATCTGCTCTGAATCCTCAGCTTTAGCCAATACCGCCCCCCTCCCCAAACAGTAGAGGATCAACACAGATTTGCCTCATGTGGGAACCCTGGGTATTGTGAATCTCTGGCTTTAAGACAAGGAGAGCGAGGCTCAGAGGGGTTGCTTCTGCCGGAGGCCACACCGCTCTGCTGGGATTTGAACCTGGGTCCCTGGGCTTCAGGTCTGTTCACCTGGTGCTTCCTGCTGCCTCTTTGGGGGCAGGGGAGGGGCAGGCTTGGAGGGTGCCAGGGCTGTGCATCAGAAGGGGGGTGAGGGCAGAGCTCCGGGGCTGGCCAGAGAGGGGGCTGGATACCAGATGCTGAGTGGAGGGGCAGCCCTGGGGCTGCCCCAGGCCTGGCTGCCAAGGGACTGGGGCAGGCAGGCAAGACGAGGAGGCCAAGGAGAAGAACTAATGGGGCTGCCCGTTTTAAATTTCAGATTTCTCCCAGACAGATGTCACTGGGGAAGGAACAGTTCTGGTTGCAGCGGCAGGAGAGGGGGCAGGGGCGGGCCTTGGCGGCCCCTCACTCTCAGGAGCTGCAGCCTGCTCATTCTGCCTGGAGTGACGCTGTCGTGGTGGGGGCCCAGCCCTCCACAGTGTGCAGAGCTCTCCCAACCACCTGCACGACCTTGCTTCCCGCAGCAGCCTGGGCGCTAGGCAGGGTGCACAGTCCCGCGTCACATGCGGATGATGGCTCAGAGAGGTGGAGGCCGTGCCCGAGTCACACAGCTTGTTAGCAGGAAAGCAAGGATCCGAAGCCAAGTCTGGCCCCAAGCCTCTCCCAGTGCCTCCCAGGGTCTATTCCTTGGTTAAGTCAGGTCCGCACCCAAACTGTCCCCAGATGAAAGGTCCTCTTCTGCTGAGATCTGACTTTCTCCCCCTTAGCAACAGTGGTCTTACCTCCTAGACTTGTCGTTCAAGGCCATCCCCAGCCTGGCCCATTCTCCCTTCCCGCCGGCCCCCTTATAGGTACTGTCTGCTTGTCATTTGTCACCCCCTGGTCCCACACCAGGCTGCCCCTTTCCAAACCTTTGCTGTCACATATTGCTGGCTCCACCAAGCTCCCCAACACAAACACACACATACACCTCTTCACTCGGGAAAACCCTACATAGACTTCAAAAATCTACGCAAATGCCACCTCCTCCAGGAAGCCTTCCCTGATGCCCAGTGACTATGCCTCAAAGTCAGCAGCGTTTAGCCTGTGCTGCTCAGCCACCTTTATCTCACTGCCTTGTCCTAGCCCGGAGTCCCGCCTCCATCAGGATCTCCCTTCAAACACATTACCTGGGTCCCCATCCGTCTCCCGCTGGGCCCAGATGCCTGCCTTTCCATGCAGCTCAGGTTGGGAGCTGAAGGATATTTGCTGAATTGAACTGCATGAAGCGGGGCCAGGAGGAGCTGTGGGAGAGGAGCCAGCAGTGCTGCTGTGTCTCAAGGGGAGGTGGCTTCTGGGGGATCTGTTTGAAATACGGCTTCAGGGCCTCCTGGGCTGGGCCCATCCTCCCTCTGCTGCTCCCTGGGGACACATATTCCAGTTGCCACCAGGCCAGAGCCCAGCTGTCTGCCCCTTGGCATCGGAGGCAGCTGAGGGCTTGTGGCCGGGCCAATATCAAACACCCCCTCCTGTCCCCACTCCTTCGGTGACCCAGCCTGTAGACAGGCTGTCCCCTGTGCCAGCTCCAGGCTCATTTGAAGCTTCAGACAAGAGGTGAGGCTTTCCTGCACCCACTGTGCCTGCCCTGGTTCCCTCTGGGTCTGTTCCCTGGGGCCTAGCCTTCTCTCTCTCCTGCTTCTAGTTTCATCTCAGCCATTGACGTGCTGTGTGACTCTGGGTAAGTTACTCCCCCTCTCTGGGTCTGGGCTTTACCATCTGCAAAATGGGGACAGCAATCCCAGCTTCCTCCTCACTTCACACGGGCTGTTATGAGGGTCAAGGGAAACTGGTGTGTTTTGCAAACTGTAAAGCACTGTGCACTTGCGAGGGGGGTGGTTCTCAAAGCAGCCTGTCCGCTTTCACAGGCTGTCAGTGTCCTGATCTCCTCTCTGCCCACCAGGGAAAGTGATCTGATCACCCCGCTCCCACCAGGAGGGCCTGGCCCAGGTTCTTTAACGGGGCACTTCTTCCAGGAGAATAGATGCCAGGGCCACACTCTGAGCGCCCGCTCCTCTCTACACTGCTCGTTTCCTAGTCACAGCCGTGCTGGGAGGTTGGCAGCAGGGACGGTCAACCCATTTGACAGATGAGGAAACTGAGGCTCCGAGACCTGGAGTCGGGACCTGAAGCTGGGTCCTCCCAGCAGCAGATGCGCCCGGTGGGAAGACGAAGGGCAGGGGAGCCTGGCTGTCCTTTCTAAGTTCAGCCTGCTGGGCGCACGACGTAATTCCCAAGGCAAGGGCCCAGCGTCCGGGCTGCGCGGCTCCCAGGGCACCCCCAGCCCCCGCTGCCGATGAGGGGCCTGCATCCAAGTGTTGCTGTTTTGGGGGACCACCTCAGGCCAGCTCTGTCCCTGGCCTGTCCGGCCGCAGCCCCTCATTTGCTGGGTGACCTTGGACAGGTTGCCGACTTCATTAGAACATTCCTTCTCCTGTAGAATGAAGAGGCTCTCACCCCCTCGGGGTGGGAGGGGACAGGAATGTTTGCCAGGAGTTCGGAGTTGCTCAGATGAAAGGATCCACAAATAGACACGATTCTTCTAGTCCTGGACTGTGGGCAGGAAGTCACCCTGTAACCGGCTCCTCCAGGGGCCGGGGTCGGGGCAGGCTCATTTCTGAGCGGTCCCCAAGTCAGGCCACTCACAGGGAGATCGACCTCTGACCTCTGCCAGGCAACATCTCTCGATACTTTCAAAACTTCCAAAAACATTCTAGAAAGAAAGAAAGTCTACTGGGAAGTTCTTCCTTATGTTTAACCCAAACCTTGCTGCTTTTAATTCACTCTGAGACTATTTATGGAGCCCCTACTCAGCTAGGAGGTACAGCTGTGAACTTGGGGGGCTTGGAGTCTGGCGGGGACAAACTCACTAGTCAGCTGTAAAGAGAAACACGCCTCTCTCCTCTGTCCCCTGGGGTTTGGGTTGAGGTCACTGCCAGGCGTGGTTGGGAGAGAAGGAGGGTGAAGTGCGGGAGAAGAGGCTCATGGGGCTGTGAGTCAAGGACTCCTTCCTTCTGTCATTTCCTGACCCTCCTCTGGGCCAGCCCTGCCCCACGGAGCTCTCCACTGGGCCCGGGGGTGCAGCTGTGCTGGGGAGGCCGGGGTGCAGAGGAGGCCGGGGCAGGCGTGCAGAGCTGAATAGCATTTGCCAAATCTGCCCTCAAAGGAGAGCAGGGCGTGTGGGGGGAAATGAAAGGAGCGGGTGGGCGGAGAGAATAGGGCGGGGGTGAGCGTGGGGGTGGGGGGCCAGGAGCCTGTGGGTGCCCTGGGCCTAGGGGATGAGTGGGACCTGCCCCTGATGCCCTGGTAGCCCTGGAGGGGTCCTCGGCTGCTGTGTGGGGAAGGGGTTGGCAGGGACATGGTCACAGTGATTTAGAGGCAGATGGTTTAGGGGCTAGGACCAGGGTAGAGCTGGGGGCCTGGGGACAGAGGGGACCGGGGGATTAGAGGAGGTAGAGTGGACACGGCCAGGTGACTGGCTGGGTGTGGGGGGTGAGGGAGGGGGCCCAGGGAGGCCCCAATTTTGGAGGGGGCAGCTGGGGGAGTTGGTGCTACCCACCATGGGAATCTCAGGAGGGCTCAGGTTTGGGGTGGAGAGAGCCTGGTTTGGGGGTCAGTGGGCTGGAGGCCCAGGTGGGCCATCTGGGAGGCCAGAAGCTGTGTCTGTGGGGGGTGGGCAAGACCCTCACAGGAAACATCTGGAGACCCTCCCTCCTCTGAAAAGGACCCAGAGCCACGTGCCCTCTAGGGAGTGACTGAGCTCAGGGAGCTTGGAGTCTCCGGGAGGGGGTGGGCCTGGCGGCTCCCAGGCCCTCTTTGTCCCCTGGAGCACCTTCAACCAGTCCTCTGGGGACCTTCCCAAGGGCCTGAGGCTTCAGATGCCCCTCAGCATGGGTTGCATTTAAGAGGCCCCAGCAGGACAGGGGGCTCTTCCTCAGGGCTCATAGAATAAGCTGGCAGGCCCTCTTCCTAAGTCTTTGGGACCCCAGAATTTCAGGGGTCCCAAAGCAGAACAGCCAGCCCCTCACCTAGGGGGTCTCCAGGCCCCGCCCTGTGCCAGGGCCAGGGGCTCAGAGTTCAGCTCAGGTCAGGAGCCATTTGTCCAGCAGTGGGAGCAGATGTGGGCTCCTGGGGGAGGTGAAGAGGCTCCCCCGGGGGCTCTGGGGGGCAGGGTCTGGGCCACCCACCCTCCCCATGATCCCATAAGCCCACCTGCAGCTCTGTGCCCGAAAGTTCCCTGCCGGGCCCCAGACCACACACCATCCACCCTTGCTTTTCCCAACCCAGAGCCCTGCGCCGTGTTTCCATCATGACGAGCAGCCATCCTGCCTTTGGATGCGGTGCTCCTAGGAGATGGGGGGCTGGGAGCTGCCTGCACCTGGATCTAACCTTGCCTGACCTCCCCCTGGAGGGAGACTTTCTTCTTCCTCCTTTGGTATGAGGAGTGTGGTCTCAGCCCACTAGGGACTACCGCCTCCCAGCTCCCTTAGAAAGCAAGGAAGAGGAGCGGGTGCGGGCTGGCAGGACTGCCCGGCAGAGCACCGTGCCAGTGAGTCCCTTTTCTCCACCAGACACCACGGCCGCCTCTGGAGGCTGGGGACTTGGACAGAGGTCACCCCTCAGTTGAGGCACCTCTGGGGCTTCCCGCCCTCTGCCTCCCTTGACACGTGCCCATCTTGTCCTCTCCTTGGCAGCCACTGACCCTGGGCCGGCACTGGGGGTTACGGAGGGGACGAAGCCACGTCCCTCCAGCTGGGAGCTCACCCAGGTGGTTAGTGGCAGCAGTGGGCCTTGATCCCGGGGCTCCTGGCTCCTCTCATGCCCTCTGCCTGGCCACCTTCTGTCTCCTGCTTCTTGCCCCTGGGAGTTGGGGCCCTGGGTGCATCTGCCCGCCTCCCCAGAGCCCAGGGTGTGCACCCCGCGCTGTCACGGTCAGAGGCGACGAAGAAGCTCCAGCCCCGAGGCAGCCCGAAGCCCCCCTTATTATCTCGAGTGGATTTCTTTGCGAGGCACGTAAACGGCAGCCCATAAAGAGAGCAGTGCTTCACGTTTAAGGTGCTCTCTGAAGACTAATCCTCTGCTCAGTGGCCTGTTCCTCTCCAAGCTCGGTCCCTCCGCCCTCGGGGGACCCCTGCAGCCTCCTTCAGCCCCTCCCCTCCTCTGCACCCTCTGCCTGCCCTCCAGGGACCAGGGCTTTGGTGGAAGCAGGTGCCCAAGAGGGTTGGGTCCTGGAGACCCGGGGGGACGGGGCTGGCCGCTCTGCCTCGCCAGCTGGGGGACCTTAATGCTCTTCATTTGGAGGACGTCGCTCGGAGCTGCTCGGGGCAAGGTGTCCCCCAGTGGACTCCTGGACTCCGGGACTCCAGGAGGGGCCTGCAGGGGACTCACTTGCTGACACAGATCTTTGTGTCTCAAGCCCCAGTCACACCTCAGGCACAGGAAGGAGCATGGTGGGACAGCTCAGCCAGCAGCCTTGGCACACACGGTGTGAGTCCAGAGTCACCCGGCCCTGGGTTCGAATGCTGGCTCTTCCTCTTGCCTCTCGTGTGACCTGGGCCAGGGTCTTGTGCACAGGCTTCAGATTTCCCATCTGCACATGAATCCAGCCACAGCAGGGGATCTCGGGGGGGTTTCAAGGGTGGGAGCACGGTGTGTGCAGTGACAGTAGGGGCCTGCCTGTCTGGAAGCTGCTAACCTGCAGGTGCCTGGGGGATCAGGTGGCCTTCATCCCATGCCAGGTCGTCTGAGGTGGGCAGAGGGTCAGAGGCGGGCCCGCCTCGGGGCCCAGGGCTCAGCGTGGAGGTCGTGAGCCTCTGCCCCGCCGAGCACTGTAGGTCCCAGGGCCTTCACCTCCCACACCCACATGGGCACGGAGAAATGACCTGGCCCATCTGCTCTTCCTTCCATGCACCAACACCCAGCTGCTCTGTGCCAGGCGGTCCCTGTCCTTGGGGGGCTCATGGTCCAGGGCAAGTTTCCTGGTCTGGGGATTTGCCAGTCCCCGAATCCCAGCTCTCCCAGGGTGCAGAGGAGGGGAGGGGCTGAAGGAGGCTGCAGCGGCCCCCCAGCTTTCATCAGATTCCCAAAGGGATCCGTGCCCCAGAAGAGGGTAAGAATCATAGTCCAGGGGACATGAGCTCCCTCAGGGCAGCGCTGGAGACTGTCTGCCACCTTCTGAGGGACTGGCCTGGAGCCTAGCTCACGGGGACACCCAGTGAAGGTTGAATGGACGTGTGAATGAGTGAAGTCAAAGGTGATGACTATCTGTCTGGCTACCTTGCCACCGTAGGAGGAGCAAGGGCTATGGGAGCACGGAGGAGGAGCCCTTCCCAAACAGAGGAGGGCTGAGGACACAGTCCAGGAAGGCTTTCTGGAAGACATGGCATCTAGCTGAGCCCTGAAGGAAGAGAGTGGGCAAGACCGGTGGGAGAGGAGCAGGGAAGCAGACGCCTCGGGTGGAGGGAGCACAGAGCTGACGGAGGGGAGCTAAGGGGTCAGGTCTGGCTGGAGCAATCGTTTAGACGTGTGGAGCCCGGGGCGGATGTGCCCCTGAGGCCTGGGCAGGTGCCGAGAGAGGAGGGGTGGAGTGCTGAGTCCTGGGGGCGTCCATCACTGCGGGACAGGCTAAGGAATTCTCTCCCTCCTGTCGCCAGCAACAAAGACCACTGGGGGTCTGCTTGTCCATCTGCACTTCACCCCGACCCCATCCTCCTCTGGTGCCTCTGGAGATTCAGGAGTTCCTTGTAGAATTTGAATTTATGGAAGAGAAGCCTTTGCTCTACGGTATTTTCCCGTAGTCAGACCTGTGATGTTAGAGGCATCGCTATTTTATTTTCGCTAAGAAAGCAAGCAAGCTGTCCATTACAATTGTAAGATGCCCCCCAGTGTGGGAGATTTAAACTGTGAGAAGAGGAGAAGGTGCATTTTAGCATCAACGACACAGAAATAACACTTTGGGTGGACAATAAAAAACCAAACCCCTCCAGATGCTCTGTGCACATTGATCATGGGATAATAAAAGCCGCTAATATTTATTGCACAAGCACAATGCGCCAGGCGCGCCTCCAAGTGCTTTAATATACTAACTCATTTAAAGATGCCTCTCCAATTCAGAAAGTTGGCGATGTGGGGGAAATTCAGTCGTAGAAGGTGCCTGGCCTTGGGAGGAGGCAGCAAGCTGGGGGTCTAGCCAGCTCTGCTTCTAATCTGCTGTGTGACTGTGGGCAAGCCCCTCGCCCTCTCTGGGCCTCAGTCTCCCCATGTGTCCAATGCTCAGTGGCCACTCACCAAGCTCTCTTTGGGCTGTGACTGGGTCCAGTGAGTCTGGATTTGCTCGGACGTCTCGGTGCTTCCTTTAATTACAAGCTGCCCTTGGGTTCCAGCTTCCTTTGTGTTGCCCCCAGTGGGGCCTGGAACCCAGTGTTTACCTCGCCTGCCGCCTCCGTTCACTGCGCGCGTCCCTATCTGCCTGTTCTGGGAGGCACGGCCGCCCTGTTGCCGCAGCCCTCGCCAGTGGTACTCTGCGAGCTGTTTGGGGTTTGTCCTTGTGGAGGGGGTCTGCTCTGTGAGGAGGGAGAGGAAGGGTAGGAAGGAGAGAGGAGAGGGGGAGGGGAGGTGCTCGGGCTTCGAGACTCGGGACGTGAGTGCTCCAGGTTGGAAGGGAGCTCCTGTGACAAGCGCCCACTACCCCAGGCACGCATTCCGCTGTGACAGCACAACGATTTTTAGCATCGTTGCTGACACTGCTCCAGCTGTCTCCCTGGGTCTGCAGGGCAGGCACCCATGTGCGGGCGGTGGTGTCATTATTGCCCCCACTTACAGGTGAGGACACAGAGGCCCAGAGAGGTGGAAATGGCAGCATGAGGACCTGAGTCCAGCCATCTGGCTGCAGTGGGAGACTTCACCTCCAGCCCCGACCAGCCCCAGGAGGGCTCCGTGGGGGGGAGACGTGTCTGCCCCGGGCAGGCCTCGTGGGGCAGGGCAGGGCCAGCAAGAGGAAAGATGTCTCTCTCTCCATTGGTCTCCACATCTCTCTGCCTCAGTTTCTCTTTTCATCCTCTCTGTCTCCCTGCGTCTCTCATTCTCTCGATCTTGCTGTATCTCTGTGTGTCTCTGGGACTCTGTCGTCTCTGTCCCTCTGTATGACTCCCTTCCCCTGTCCCCAAGAAGACGGTCCCCAGAGCCTTGTCCAGGCCTCACACAGGCCAGGGCCCAGCCTGGGTCCACCTCACTGGGCAAGGCTGGAGGCCCAGGTCTGCCCCTGATGCTGCCTGTTCTCTCTCTTGTCCGTCCGTCTGTCCGTCTCTGTCTGTGTGCCCGGGGCTGGCCCACAGGGGCCGAGCTGCAGCTACGTGCTGTGCACGGTGTTGCTGTCCCTGGCGGTGCTGCTGGCTGCGGCTGTCACTGGCGCCGTGCTCTTCCTGAACCACGCCCACGCGCCAGGCACAGCGCCCCCGCCCGTCGTCAGCACCGGGCCGGCCGGTGCCAACAGCGCCCTGGTCACCGTGGAGAGGGCCGACAGCTCGCGCCTCAGCATCCTCATCGACCCGCGCTGCCCTGACCTCGCCGACGGCTTCGCCCGCCTGGAGGGCGCCCAGGCCTCCGTGCTGCAGGCGCTGACCGAGCACCAGGCCCAGCCGCGGCTGGCGGGCGAACAGGAGCAGGAGCTGCTGGACACCCTGGCTGAACAGCTGCCCCGGCTGCTGGCCCGGGCCTCGGAGCTGCAGGCGGAGTGCATGGGGCTGCGGAAGGGGCACGGCACGCTGGGCCAGGGGCTCAGCGCCCTGCAGAGCGAGCAGGGCCGCCTCATCCAGGTAAGGGGCCGGGTCTGCGCCTCGGGGTCTTGGCGGGGGGTGGGGGTGGGGTTGCTGCCAGCACGGCCGGCCCTGTGCTGGGCGCCTGATGTCCACGGCCTCTCTTGATCCCCGAGTGCCCCGGGACCAGGGGCGGTTGCTATTCCCATCTACAGATGAGCAAATGAGGCTCAGAGAGGTGAGTCTGTCATCCAAGGCCACAAAGCTAGTGGCACCAGGCTTCTGCGTGCTGATGACCCTGGGTATTTCGTAGTGCCCCGTGGCATCCAGCAGTCAGGTCAGATCCAGGCCTCAAGGGGCTGCCCAGGCGCTCCAGTGCAGGTGAGGCAGGACGTGGCCTCCATCAGCAGCGAATCAAGGTTCAAGGTCACGTGGCTGGTCAGTGGCAAGCCCTCTCCTGGCTGTGGCCAGAGAGAGCCGCACCCCCTGTCCACATACCCCCCCGCTCACTGCCCACAGCTCTCCAGGGCAGGAGGGACAGTGAGGGAGCCCAACCAGACCCTTAGCCTGTCCCCGCCAGCTCTGCCCCACCCCTGACCCAAGCCAGGTCCCCTCAGGCGCCAGGTAGATCTGAGTGAAGAGTTTCCAGCGTTGACCACGCCTGGAGCACCAGCAAGAACATCCCCCCGTAGGCTCAGGGATTGAGGATCATCTCACTGGCCTTCCACCATTTTCCAGAAGAGAACACTGAGGCCCAGAGAGGGGTGGTGATTTGTCCAGGGTGTGGCCAGCTCAGGCCTGGCATCTGGCCTCCTGGTGTTCTGCCCAGCCTCCAGCCCTGTACCCTGTCACCCCGTGACTCAGGTCCACAGGGACGAGGAGGTGAGCCCCCCCATCCCCCCCCATCCTTTTCCGGACACCCAGATGACCAGGCGTTCGGTCACCTAACAGCTCATGAGCAATGGGCCTTCTCCCTCCTCTGAAGGCTGCAGCTGGAGAGATGACAGTGTTCGTCATGCTGTCTGGGTGACTGATGGGAAGGTGGTGTCCCCATCCCGGGGTCGGGGGTGGGGGGGTGTTTGGCCGCCTTCCTGCTGCTCCCCTCCATCTGCAGAGTCCCCGCCACTCGTCAGCAGGGCTCGGGGAGACCACTAGACTTTCTGGGTGATCTGGGCCCCCACCTCGCTCTCCACATGGCCCAGCCCTTGGTCAGCCAGGCCCGGCCCACAAACGCTCACCCTTAGGGCAGGAGTGGAGGAACGGGCGGAGGGGCGGAGGGGTCTCCCCCCTGCCCACCTACGCAGAGGCCTGGAGCTGTTCCTGCAAGACTGATAGCTTTCCTGGGCCCAGAAGTGCCTGGGCTCACCTGATATATTTACTTCTCGAGAGACTGTGTAACCTCCCCCAGACTCAGGGTGATTTCAGACACCAAGTCCTTGCAGAGCATGTCGCTGTGGTTCCTCTTCTCCAAGCTCCCTAGACCCTCAGCTGATCAGCCCAGACCTGGGTTTCTCAAAGCAATGCCCACGGGCCCCCCGTCAGAATTGCCAGAGCTGCTTGTTAAAAGGCACGTCCCAACCCCCTGGGTCCCACAGTTCAGCAAGCTCCAGGGGGACGCGTGTACACAGACGCCTGAGCACTGGCCGGGAGCGGCAGAGCCGAGTGGTTCTGCCCTCAGGGTCCGAGTGGGCAGAGCTGGGACCCAGTCCAGGCTCCACCCAGTACCAGCTGTGGGACTTTGGGCGTGTCAGGTGCCCCCCTGGGGTGGGTCTCCTCACCTGTAAAACGGGGACAACACAGTCCACACCCGCAGGATGCTGGAGCTCCTGACGTACGGGGCTCAGCCGGCATCTGGCACGTGAGAGAGGCCGTCTGCACATCAGCATCTGTTATCATTATGGTGTAAACTGTTGGTAAACTGAAGTTCCAGCCCCTGGAGCCACCACCGAAAACCCCGTTCACGGTAGTAATGATGGGAACCACCGTGCGGGGCCCACACTGCGTGAACAAGCACTTGGCAGCATGGTTGCCCCAGGAGGTGGGGTCATCACCCCATTCTGTGGAGGGGCAGACTGAGGCTCACAGTAGCAGAGTGCCTTGTTTCAACTCGGTCACACAACTACGAAGTGCTGGAAGCAGCAACTCTGATGTCACTGCCTGTAAAAGCTGCCGACTCTTCTTGCATGCATCTGCGCAGCTCAGCAAGCAGGGCCTGACTCTCCCCATTAATTCGGGGCATGTTTATATGTACATTTTCAAGTTTAATCATTTGCTCGTTTAAACGGAGGTCTTCCCTGCCCGTTAGCAAGAGCAGGCTGGGCCTGATGCCTGAATTTTTCAAGTGTGTCGGCTTCGTCACAGAAGGATGGGCAGTCCCCTAGAGACTTAACCAATGAGCCCGGTGCTCTTTGCCGCCCACACCCTGCAGGTGGCCCCCGCCCCCCATGCCAGGGGGCTGCCTGCACCCCTCTGGGGGCCCCCCCCCCACAGGGCCTGTCTACAGGACACTGCAATGAAGCCCAGGGAGAAATCGGCAGCTTTGCCCAAAGGCCCCCCCTGCCCGTCTCCGTGCCCCTCTCCCGGAGGCCACAGCCTCACTGAATCACCTGCTCAGCAGAGGAGAAACTGACAAGGAAACTAAGAGCTTTGCTGGGCTCCTGCTTCCGGATGAGCCGGGAATCATATTTTGTAAACTGCCGGCACTGTATATTTCTATTTGCCTTCCTCGAACCAGCTATTATCTGGTAGGTGACAGGTTCGGTGTGTAAAGACCCCGCAGGCTCCATGCTCGCTGGCTGGCTGCAGTCTGCCCAGGATGCTGCCTCCCCTCCTTGTGGTCCCGCAGCCTCCTGGAGCCCGGGGTGGGGAGGCGGCAGACCCCAGGCCCTTCAGGCAGCAGGCACAGCTGAGAGGTCCCAGGGGACAGTCCTTTGCCGAGCTCCAAACCTCCGGACCGCAATTGCGGGAAGGGTGGCCATCCGCTCAGTGGTGGGGATGATACACACAGAGGACACCCACTGAGCGCTCGACCCGGACCACGGGCATCATGAATCTCCCACCACCGCGCACGGAACAACGGCTGCCATTACTCGGGTTCACAGGGGAGGAAGCTGAGGTGTGCAGAGGTCAGGGACTCCCCCAGGGTCACTCGGCTGCTAGTGGAGGAGGGGCCGAATCAAAACCCAGGATCAACACCAGAGCCTGGGTCTGAACCACCTTCCCTGTTCTGCCCCCACCCTGGGCTCCCTGCACAATGACGCAGCCCCGGGCTCCTTTCCTGCCGGTCAGCCCTAGGGAAGTGGCCTGACGACCAGGGACCTCTCCTGGGCCTCAGTTTCCCTCCTGGCAATGCTGCGGGGTGAGGTGAGGCAATGGACGTTAGAGAGCCATGGAGAGTCAAAGCACCCTTCGCATGGGGGATGGGTGGGCTGGGTGAGGTACCCCAGGGTCCCCACCTGTCAAGTGCAGGGCCATCCCCCTGCCTTCGTGGCCTTGCTGCAGGGTCAGAAGACACGTTGGGTGTTTTGTAACCTGGGAGGTGCCGTACAGATTTGCATAACGAGGTGGGCCGAGTAGCAAGTGCCCTGCTGTGGGCCCTGTGCTGTGCTGGGTACTTCCCACGCGTTGTCCACCAGTCCCTGTAGCACTGGGCCGGAGAGGCCACGCCAGCCCCGTTTCAGGGCTTGGTTATGACTGGCAAATGGGTGAGTTGGGTTTGGACCCAGCTTTGCCTGATGCCGGGTGCTGCCTCCACGCGTACAGCAGGCCTCTTCAGTCACCTCCCCTGTGAAGGCACAGAAGTGGATGAACAGGTGCCTGCTGGAGCCACTCTGTCCCCTCCCACCTGAGCCCCAGTCTTCTGAACACTCAGACCAGGCGGGGCTGCCGTCGCACCAGGAGCCCACCTCCACCTGGGGGACGGCCCTGCGCCCACCGGAGTCCCTGCCCCTCTCACTCCTGTGCTCCACAGCTGCTCTCCGAGAGCCAAGGCCACATGGCTCACCTGGTGAACTCCGTCAGTGACGTCCTGGATGCCCTGCAGAGGGACCGGGGGCTGGGCCGGCCCCGCGTCAAGGCTGACCTTCAGAGGGCACCTGCCAGGGGATCCCGGCCCCGGGGCTGTGCCAACGGTGAGTGGGGTAGGGGGCTGCCTGCCTCAGGGTGACCCAGGGACCAGGGAAAGCTGGAGTGAGGGTCACCCCACAACGAGACGCCGGGGCCCAACCCTAGTTCCACAGCGGCCCAAGCTTCACACCCCAGCCTCCTCCACCCGCCACGGCCCTGATAAGCAAGCCTGCTGCTGTTTACTGAGGACCTCCTGCTGCCGGGCAGTGCTGGCCGCCCTACCCACACCCTCCTGTTGAGCGCTCTCCCAGCCCATGAGGCCAGGCTCATTGTGCCCATTCTCCAGATGAGGACAGCGAGGCTCTGAGAGGGTGCTCACTTACCCAGATTCACCCAGGGAGTGGCAAAGTCAAGGTCTGACCCCCAAGGCCGGTGCTCTGGAGCCCCTGCGGCATTGCCAGGTGGACAGACAAGTCAGAGAGACCCAGGGACAGGGGGTGGGTGGGGACACAGCCGCCCTAACGGCCTTCCCTGTCTCAGGCTCTCGGCCGCGCGACTGTCTGGATGTCCTCCTGAGTGGACAGCAGGAGGACGGCATTTACTCAGTCTTCCCCACACACTACCCCGCCGGCTTCCAGGTCTACTGCGACATGCGCACCGACGGCGGCGGCTGGACGGTGAGTCCCCTGGGCTGTGTGCCAGCGCGGCCAGGCCCAGCCAGGCCCGGCTTCCTCTTGGCCCTGCAGACGTTCAGGACAGCCCCCGGGGGGACCCAGGAGGCTGTGCACGTGAACCCGGGGTGCTCCGAGCGGCCTCACCCAGCCTTCCACTCTTGGCCCGGCCCTGCCCAGTGCCCTCTGGCCCCACAGACCTGCCCATAATCTCACCAAAGAACTGCACACCCACAGACACTGCATGGGGCAGGTGGGCGTCGTGAGCTGACCCTTGGCGGGCTGCTCGGGGGCAGATGTCAGACCTGTCGCCTGTCGGAGGGGCCAGCTGCTGCTCCCTGCGCCTTGAGCCCTCTCAGAGCAGTGGTTCCCGGGGGTGTTGGGCACGTTGGGGCTGGGTCCTGGGATGCAGCACGGCACCTGTTGCTAACGTGAGATCAAGGGCAGGCGTGCGATGCTGACTCTGCGTCATCTCCTACGTGGTGTGTGCGGGGGATGAAAGGGGGAGCCAGCTCTGGGAGCGGAGACCCCGCTGGCTTCCCGGCAAGGAGCTGTGACTGCCTTGTGGTTCCTGCCTGGGTGGGAGTGGGAGCAATGAAAAGTTCGAACAGCCAATGGAAGGCAGGGGTGGGACAGCGCAGGTGGCCCTGGAACCTCCCTGGAGCTGGGAGACGGGGGTGGAGTGGCCGGCAGGGCCCCGGCTCGAAGACCCCAGGGAGTCTCCAGATCTGCCAGCCGGGAAGCCCCCTCTAGAGCGGGGTGGGCACACTTGTCTCCTGTGGTCTCTGTCCCAAAAACTCGACTCTGCCTTTGAGAGCGAACGAAACACGTGGGCGTGGCTGTGTCCCAATGATGCTTTACTTGTGGACACTGAAATTGGAATTTCATAAAATTCTCATGTATTCTTTCTCAAATATTATTCAAAAGTATTTAAACATATTCTTTTGATTTTTTTGTAACCATGTAAAAATGTTCCAATCATTCTTGGCTCACATGCCCTATCAAAATAGGCAGCAGGCGGGGGCTGTCCTGTGGGCCAGGGTGTGCTGACCCCATTCTAGAGCTGGGATTACCGCCTGTGGGAAGTGAGCTTACTGCCCCTCCCCCTCCACATTGGTGGACTTCCAACCCTCTCCTAAGGCTCAGACTAGGGGCTGGGCTTCAGCATGGCCACCACTGGCCATTAGGTGACTTTTGGTAAATTGGCCATTAGGTGCAAATTTTAAAAATGCATGTCTTTTCCTTTGGGGACACTGGGGTGCTGGGCTTGGCAAAGAGAACAGAGCCTCGTCCCCTTGGCCAGGTGCCCTTGAGCAGCGAACAACCTACACCACTGTCCCTGGACGTCTGTGCACCACCCTGAAAGTTGCTTGGCCTCCCGGAGTTGGCTGTGGTTGGGACATCAGTGACAATGGAAAGCAGGACCCTGAAACTGACTCTTTAAGGATTCTCTGCTTCACATTTAATTTCAAATGGACAATTTTGAGCGCCTGCTGTGTACCGGGTAGTGGGGAAGTACAGAGATGGGGAAGCCCCTGTCCCAGTCCTCCCAAGGAACTTAGAGTCTGCAGGGATTTGGGGTGGAAGAAGTCACGGGGAGCAGAGGTTGGGGAGGCTCTGTACAAGCTTCCTGGAAAAAGGGGCATTTCTGATGAGCCTTAAAGGGTGGGTGGGATTTTTGAGTTCGCAGGAAGGAGAAGGTATTCTGGGAAGAGGGAGCAACTTAACAATGGTCTGGGAGTCGGGAGGCACACGGCATACTCTGGGAACAGAGTCGGCTGGGGTGGGTGGCACATGAAGAGGCGAGGCTAGTGCTGTCAATATCCTGGACTGTGGGGTTTGGGGCAGGCACTGGGGGGCCATTGAGGGTGCTGGAGAGAGGAAAGGTGGGATAAGAACTGTGCTTTAGGAACCACAGCCTGACTGTGCGTGTCCTCGGGCAGAGCAGGAGGAGAGGAGGGGAGGAGGCAGGCCCCTCACTCGGTGGACAGGCCCGTGATTGAGCCCCTCTGCCAGAGAGGCGGAGAGCATGGCGGTTACACGCTTGGGCTCCGACATCCACAGACAGACCTGGGCGTGGCTCTCGGTCCTGTTGGGTGATCTTGGGCGAATTCCTTCAGTTCTCTGCGCCTCAGTTTCCTCAGCTGTGAAATGAAGATACCCACCTGCCTCACTTAGAGGTCTTAACTGCAGGCAACAGGAAGTGGCTGATTTAAGCAGAAAAGGAATGTACTGGAGGGAGGGTAGGAGGCCCGAGAATCCAGCTCAGGGCCACACAGCCAGGAACAGAGCCCCCAGACCCAGCCAGGGGTTGCCTGGTTAGAACCCCTGCCCCAGGGCTGCTGCTCCTGAGCACTGGACACAGCTACACCTGGGGGACGGCACGGATACCCCCCAAGATCTCACTGTTCCTCCGACAGAGAGTCCTTCTGTCCCCACTTCTTCGCTTCCCCAGCTGTTGAATCAGCGCCAGCAGGGGCTTCTGACTGTGGGGCCCGGTCACGTGCCTACAATCCTCCCCACCAGGGACACCACGCAGCTGGGGTCTCTAGCCACTAGGGTGGGAATTGTCCCTGCCTCCCACCAGACCTCAGGAGACAGGGAAGGACAGCCAACACGACACACGTCCACTTTAGTTCTTCGTGGGCTGACCCAGGCTTCCACCCCCAGATGCTTGTGGAGCATTTCACAATATGAAATGCCGCTGTCCCATAATTATTTATGACCATGAGCCACACCTTGTGCAAGTGATGGCAACCCAGCAATGGCCAAGATGTGTGTGACCCTGCTCCTTACAGACCTCCTCACCAAGAGGGCATCCACAGTGGTCCAGGGGACAGTCAAGGGGACCTGAAGCAGAGGTGTGGGGTCAGTGTTTCCAGCGGTGCAGGCAGGATGCTCCATTTCTCACCAAGGAGCGTGGGGTTGACTATTTGGGGCAAATTGATGCCCAGGCAGAGGGGAGAGAGAAGCTTCTCGAGGGGGATGCAGGGTGAAGGCAGCCCGAGTCGGCCGTCCCGAGCAGGGGGTGAGATGAGGAGGCCCGAGGGAGGCGGGCGGGCAGGGGGCCAAGAGGAGCGTGGTGTGGAGGGCAGAGCTGGTGCAAGCGCAGCTGAGAACCCCCGAAGACGCAGAGGCAGCACAGGGCTGAACCCCTCTTCAGGCTCCAGAGGAGAGCTTTCAAATGTGCTGAAGCGTCCGGGTCTAAGAGCCCTTTGTTTTCCTAACTCACAACATCTGAATTATGGCGTTTGCCTCTGGGAACCCCTCGGCGGGCAAACAGCGCCAAACACCAGCCAGAGCCCAGAAATCAGAGTTAAGGGTTAGGACAGCCTTAATGAAAGACCAAGACGCTGGCCCGGGCCATGCATCTTCCACTCCGGCGGACTTGAAGCCAATCTCCGGGGAAGTCAATCAGGATTTGGGTCAGGACGCGGGTAATTCCCAGGCCTGGGCTGGGGGGCGATTAGAGGGGAGTCCATGAGGAACACCGGCCACTCGGCCCTCCCGCGCAGGCACCTGGATCGGGGGCTCTGGAAGAAAGGCCGTTCTCGGCCCAGAAGTGCTTGCGTGGCCGATAAATGTTAATATCCATTTGGGCTTCCGTCAAAAGCAATCTTTTCCCAGATACCTCTGGGCATCTGTCAGGCTCACCTCCCCGCCACATGGAATCTCTCAGAAACTCAGTTGTTGTTTGGGAGGGAGCCGGCTGCTGCCTCTCTGGATCCCGATACCATCCATCCTCATTAGGCTCCGTGTCCAAACTGCCGGGCCTCGAGTGCCCACACTGGCTGGCCCTCCCTGGTGGACAGGGCACCTGGGGCTGGACACTCCAACCAGAGCCTGCTTCGTGGAGAGGCTGGACTGGGCGAGGACGGGGCTCGGCAGCCCTGCCTGCCTAGGGAACACTTTACAGTTTATATAACCACTGGGGCAGGGCAGCCTCAGAGAGGGCAAGAGATTTGTCCAAGGCCGCCCAGCAAATGAGCAGCCTGCTGGGGCAGCACCCAGGCCTCCCGAGGCCCAGCCTCGTGCATGTCTGTGGAACTGACTGTCCCACAATGGTGCTCATCTATTCATGTGTTCAACCACTGAGCACCAACCACGGGCCAGAGGATTCAGCAACAAGCTCCTGGGCTGGTAGGAAGTTCGACAAGTCAGCTGATTTGTGTGAGGGCTGCAGGCTGGGGGGCATGGGGGAGCCCAGAGAAGAGCCCTTAACCCAGCCTGGGGCGTCCAAGAGAAGTCCAAGTGCCAGGGGAGGAAGTGGAGTGACAGGGAACAGGGTTCCAGGCGAACGGGACACACGCGCAGAGGTCCACGGGGAGATGGTGGGGCTTGTTCTGGGACGGTAGTGGCGCCGTTCTGCTGGCCAGCCGATGGAGCTCGAGGGGCCAGGAACGAGGTGGTGGAGGCGGGCAGGGGCTGGGTCACGTGAGGTGGTGCAGGCGCATTAGGAGTCGGGCTTTCTCCTGAGGGAGAGTGGGCTCCTGGTGCCCCAGGATTTCCCTAGGGTGTGAGTGACCTAGACATGTGGGGCCAGGGCGCTTGGGGGAGGGGGCGTGGGGGAGCAGTTCAGAGACCCTGGATTCCATGGGCCCTGAATCCTTGCTGCAGAGTAGGTGCTGCCACGTGAGAATGAGGCCACGTGTGGCTCCTGGGGTGGGGAGGCCACGGGGGCAGATGGACACACGCTTCAACGTGGCCTTTCAGCCGATGTGGCCGCTGGCCCTGGCTGAGCCCAAGCCTCCTCTCCAGGATCAGCAAAGGCCACAGTGGCCCAGGCCACACAGCGTCCCACCAATCGTTCAAGGCCACTCCGGAACCTGACACACGCACCCACCCTGCTCCCGTCCCAGAAAAGGAGGGCCCCCCCTGCTGACCTGTGACCCTGGGCAAGGGGCCTTCCTCGCTGGGCCCAGCTAGGTCACCGTGTCCGTGGGGGGCCCCCCCTGACTGCTGGGTCCACCCTCATGCTCCTTCTGTGCACCTGTCACAGGTGCAGCTAAGCGACCACCTGTGCACGTGTTGCCTGTCTGTGCCCCAGCCAGGCGAACTCCACGGGCAGTGACTCGTCATCTCATGGCCATTGGCACTCTAAATACTTGCTGAGTGAGTGACTGTCGGCATCTTTTGGCGCTGTCACCTCGGCTCTCCGAGGCTCACTGGGGAGACAGAATCCTCCGCAGGCTGCTCACCTGTGAAGGAGGGTGGGGGGAGTGGGAGAGGGCAGGGGCCACGCTGAGCCTCGGGGATTCCCTGTGACGGAGGAACCTGGCTCCGCCCTGTGGGATCTTACAGTCAAGCGGTGTTTTTACAGAACAGGAAGGTTTGTAAGAATAGAGGCCAGATTTCCTCATTTGGAAGGTGACATGTGAGACGAAGCTGGCCGTTTCCAGCTCACCTCCCCCGCTGTGTGAGACTGAAAGGTCACATCCCCTCCTGGGGCGTCCCCTTCCTCCTCTGGCCAGCAGGGGTGCCCTCCTGTCTTGATCGGGAACCTTGGGCCTGGGGAACGCGGAGGCCGTGCCCCAGGGCCGGGTGCAGGTTTGGGGCGGTCAGAAGAGGGTCCAGCTCTGCCTCGGCAGACTGGGGGCCCCACCGCCCTGCCCCCTGCCCCAAGGCACAGCCTTGCTCCCCCGAGACCTGCCCCCTGGGCCTGGCGGCCAAATTCCTGTCCTTGCACGACCACCAGCTGGGGCACAGAAATCAGTCCAGTTCAGCATCTCCTACCACAGGGACCTGCAACAGAACCGACTCAGCTCCAAGTACCACCCGGATCCCAGCACAGCCAGCTGCTCCCAACGCCACGACCCGAGTGGCCCAGACCCCCGTTCTGCAGGCTGACCACGCTGCACCAGGCATTTTACTGTCGCGCGGGGTCAGCCGGCTCCGCTATGCCTCTAATTGGCTCCGCTGCAAGAGAAACCCTTCCTCCCACGGTGCCCCATTCCCTCCCCACCTGAGCTCCTAGGCAGGGAGGGAAATCCTTTCCTCACCTGGAAAACATCAAAGGAGCCGCCACCAAGCGGAGCCCAGCCCGCAGTGGGATCAGGCTCAGGAAGAGATGAAAAGCTCCCAGGCCACCCCAGCTGGGTGCGGGCGCGGGCGCAGCCCCCAGCCTGGGACCCCGCGCTGGGGAGGCCAGGCAGCAGGACTGCAGACTCCGCCAGGGGCGTGTTCTCCCTGTGTGGGCTGAGGCTGCGGCCAGTCCCCTTGTCCCAGAGGCTCTGGTGGCAAGGGGATCTGCCGCGACATCAGTGGGCCACACTGCTACCTGCTCGGCACCGGCTCCCCGGTGATCTGGGGAGTCCTCGGAGCCCACACACGCTCGTAATAACTGGTGACAACACCCCCACGTTCCTTGCCCTATCTGCATGAGAGAGCCTGCCTCCATCCAGAGCCGTCTGGATTCTTCAAACGTCTACCGTGGATGGGGTAACGCGCATGGAGGCTCAGCGTTTGATAAATGGCAGCTCTGCGCGTGTTTGCCAGGAGCCGGCAGGCGCCGACTGCCAAGCCTGGGAAGCGTGGCAGGGCGCCAGGCCTGGGGGTACCATTTTCAGTCACAAACAAGGAGTGGGCCCCCTTCCTTCTGGGTGTGGCAGCTGGTTCTGACGGGGGGGAGGTGACGGTGGTTGGACTTCCTGTGCACCACTTGGTTTACACTTTTGCATCTTCACCACAACCCTGCAGAGGTGACAAAGGGGCTGCTGGTGGTGCCTTTTTACAGAGAGGGAAACTGAGGCTCGGAAAGGGTTTATGACTTGTCTGAGGCCACACGGCCTGTGAGAGGCAGAGCCAGGATTTGAACTCAGCTCAGCCGTAGTCCGGAACCTGTGCTCTTGCCAGCAACCCCGGGGCTCCCTGGGGGCACTGCCCAGAAGTGTCTAGAAAGGATGTGAGGAGCGACTGCCTGCCTCCCGGGAAAGCGAGCAGAGCCTCCCCAGGGGCTGCCTTTGAACGGCTGCATTTGCTCGCATGTCCAAGTGTTTTGTTCTTTTGAAACAGAATCCTCCTCAGCCACAGCCTTCCACCCCACCTCCCAGGATCGACCACTCCGGAGGCCTGGGAGGCTGGTGGACACCACAGCTGCACAACCAACGCGATCCTGCCTGTAACTGGTTTCTGCAGCAGCTTCATCAGAGTCTAGGAAAAATCCCAGATGCTGTCTCCTGTAGACACTTCTAAGGTGGCAGAGATACCCCCTCCCCATCTCATAGGGTTTGAACCCACTCAGCCCCCATCCCTTGGGCCTCAGCTCCACTGCCTGCCTGCCAAGACCCTGCTCAACCTGCAGTTCAGCTGAGCCTCTCCTCCAGGAAGCCCTCCCGGACCACCATCCCAACCACCCAGCAGATGGTTCATCCTCCTCTGAGCTACCAGCACGTGTAACAGTTGTTATCATTATGCAATGCTGTGTATCAACCGGCACATTTAACCATCACGGCATCCTCGTGAGTAGTACTACCAGAATCCCCATTTTACAGATGAGAAAACTGAGTCGTGAGGATCGAAGGAACATGCCAGGTTGGGAGCTGCTCTGCCCAGAGACTGCTGGCTTGTGTGTCCATCTCATCTGGGGCTAGGAGCTTGCTGAGAGCCAGAGTCACCCCTGTGGGCCCAGGCACACCACACTGGGCCTGGGGCAGCAACCCTTCATTCTGCAGAAGAGAGAAGCCAAGACTCAGATGGTCACACTGTCTGTTGACTGGAGTCCGGGTAGAACTTGGGTCTCCTGGGTGCCGCTTCCTGGGGCTGGCCCGGCTCAGCTATGAAGAGGGCCAGGTGGACTCGTGGATGTGGGGGAGCAATGTCCTCCTCCGTTAGCCACAGGGCACCCCTCAGCCACTCCCAGTTTTGTAATTGTGCACCGACAGCACCCTCTTCTGGCCTCAGTGGGCCCCAGCACCCCAGACTTGAGGCACCCCCAGTCTGCAGAGGTCACCCCACCTCTCCAAACCTTAGTCTTCTCATCTGCCAAATGGGAGCACAAAGCCTTCCCTCCCGGGCTGTGGTGGGGAGGGCCGCGGCTGTCCTCGAAGGCACTGGCCAGTGCTGGGGTGACCACGGAGCCAGGCTCCAGCGCTCAGGATGATGACTCTGTGCTCTCGGCACCATGGCGAACAAGGAGCAGGTTGGACAGGCCCTGTCTGAGGAAGGGGGACCGGACCTGCGGAGCGTGAGACGGGCCCCCGGAGCCCATCTGACAAACACGGGGCGGTCAGCCACGCTGCTGCTCTCTCCTGCCCGCCGCCGCCGCCCCAAGTGTGGTCGCCCCTTCCTTTGAAACCGCCAGCACCATCTGCAGGACCATGTGGGCCCAGCGCTCCTTTGGCAGAGCACCCTGAGCGGCACTTGGAAGACGCACCGGGCAGGCGGCTGGCTTCTGAGAATCCGCACCAAGAAAACACGCTCTGTCTGTCTTCCCACTCGTGGCACCTGCCCAGGAGGCCACGCTGGCGGCAGGCGTTTCTCCGTCAATCAATTTGCAGCCGGAACCCAAGGGAGATGCCCCAGGAGCTGGACCAATGAATATTTTAGCCTCAAAATTAATAAACAGTTATTTTGTGTTCCTACGTTTTCTCCCCCTTTTCTTCCCTGAGCCAGGATTTGTGTTCTGTGGGTGGGGCAGAGGAGGGGGAAGTGGAGACATCCATCCTTGACTCGCCTCCTTCTTGCATCTTCCTGTCTGGCTGATCCCTGCTCTTTAATTGAAGGCCTCTGCTTGGTGACATCCGGCCATCCAGTGTCCCTGAAGCCACAGCTGCAGTTCACCTCTGTGTGCAGGTCACATTCTCCTGGGAACCGGCAGATGATCTGTGGCCTTGCACACTTGGAACTTGCTGGCCATGTTGCTCTGTCGTCGGCTCGAGGGTGACGCCAAGGTTCTGTGTCTGAGATCCTAGCCGGTACCTGGCAGGCTCAGTCACTCAGCGTTTGAGCCAAGGAATAAGGACAGACAGCCCGTGGCAAAGGCTGGCGATGTCCAGGGCAACGTTTCTCAAACTGCAGGTCGTGTTCTGTTGGCAGGTGGAGAAATCAATTTAACGGGTTGTGATCAGCATCATTTTTAAGTCACATAGAATGCACTAGAATGGAACAGGATAGAGAATATCAGAGCCCATCCGTCTTGACCAGGGCAAGTGTCATTTCCGGAAGCTTTGTTTCGGATACACACGCCCGGGAGTGTGTGTGTCACCCTGTAAACTGCATTTCTCTGGGTCATGGTCGAAAAGTCTAAAAGCCACTTCTGCAAGCTGCGTCGGGGATGTGTCTCGGCCCTTCAACGGACGGGTCACAACTCGTTACCATCAGGTTAAAGTGCCCCCGTTGGCAACAACTGCGGTGGCTTCGAAGCCGGTGTGGATTCAAACTGTCTCGTCAGGAGCGTCGGCCCCACTCAGTGGGCTGCAGAGAACTTTCCCGGGGGGAGGAGAAAGGCAGGGAGGCCCAGGGCCCCTGAACATGTGCTCACCCGCTGACCATGTGCCCAGGCCAAGCCCCAGCAGGGGGTCATGCCTGTGACCGGCGCCCAGCCCCGGAGGGCAGTGGGAAAGAGGGACCGAGGGCAGCGGGCTTAGAGGTTGGCTCTTGGCGTGAGAGGCTGGCAAGGAGACAAGGTGGCGCGCCCCAGGTTCGGGACGCCCTGGTCAGTGCAGACGAGAGCGTGGCCGTGGGTGGTGAGACACTGGCCTGGCCTTAGGCTGAGGGCACGAGGTGTGGGTCACACTGCCCACTCCACTGCTCAAGGTCCCCTGGCTTCTGGCCAGTGTCGGGGCTTCTGTCTACTGTAACGAGGAGGGGGCCCGGGGACACAGAACTGGGGCTCCCGGGGTTGGGGTAAGGATTTGGTGAAAACTGCCTGCCCTCGGTGAGGAGCAGTCAACCCCGAGCATTTGCTGCGGTTGGCTCTTGACACCGGTCTGGGCTGCTCTGCCCGGCCGTCCAATGTCCAGGGTTCATGCCCTGCCTGTGCCCAGAAGCCTGGCACCCCCACCTTCTACTTCCTAATAGTAGTAACAGGAAAAACAATAATGATAGCAATAATAATACCAGTCACTGTGCCATTTACTCCTCACTGAGGTCCCGGGAGGCGGGGCTTCTTAGTGGGTGAGGAAAGTGAGACCCAGAGGGGAGGAAGGACTTACCCAGGTCACATGGTGGTAAACTTGCGGGCCCAGGACCCTCCCTTCTCCCAGGGCCACCCTGGAATCCCTTCCAGAAGCCAGCCCTACTGGGCATACCCACTCTGGCCGGCCCCCGGGGATGGCCCAGGGAGGAGGTGTGCAGGGGCGTCTGGAAGGAGGAGTGGTGTGGCCTGGGGCAGGGGCTGAGGGAGCCGGGAGGGGAGGCGACCAATGGCCCGGCGGCCTCTCGATGCATTCTCCAGCTGGCATTACTGAGCACCGCCTGTGTGCCAGGCCCTGGGCTTCTCAGTGGATCGCCACAGCCTTTGGGGGAGGTGCTGCTACTATCCCTGTTTTACAAATGAGGAAACTGAGGCTCAGCGAAGCGGGGTAACTCACCAGGGCTTTAGAGCCTGGGCCTGTAACCACTGCCCCCACCTGCCCTCTCCCTGGGCCCTCCAGGTAGTGCCCCTCTGGCAGAAATGGGCTCCCAGCTGCCCAATGGCTTTCGGGGGAGCGTCTGAGCTTCTGCCAGATTAGGCTTTTCAAAGGGCGCGTGCTCAGGGTCCCAATCCGCAGCCATCAATGCCGCCCTCAGATCTCCCGGAGCCTGATCGAATTTCCTTCCGCACAGCACGTCTCCCTGAGGACTTGCACACTTCAGCGCCGGGCCAGGCTGGAGGTAGTGGAGCAGGAAAAGAGAGGTGTCATCTCCCTCCTGCCCCCCTGACGTCAGAGCTGCCCAAACGCTGTGACTGACGGGTCCCCGTGGACGGCGCGGAGCATCGGCCAGCGCTGGCCCAGCGGCCCGCGGGCAGATGCCGCACCGGGCAGTTCCGGACGACTGACATCAGGCTGCTTAGTAATGAAACTGGTAGGGGCCGCCGGGTGGCGCAGCGGTTTAGTCCGCGCTTGGCAGCCCGGGGTTCGCGAGTTCGGATCCCGGGCGCCCGCCGACGCACTGCCTGTCAGCCATGCCGTGGCGGCGTCCCATATAAAGTGGAGGAAGATGGGCACGATGTTAGCCCAGGGCCGGTCTTCCTCGGCAAAAAGGGGAGGATTGGCGACGGATGTTAGCTCAGGGCTGGTCTTCCCCACAAAAAAACAAAAAACAAAAAAAAAACAACAACAAAAAAAAAGAAACCGCGCTGCTGGCACACCTCTAGGACGGCAGGCGCGGGCCGGACGACACACCGGGGCGGGGGAGCTGCCGCGGCAGGTGCGCAGGGAAAAGGCTGGTTAGACAGAAAGAGCTGGGGGCTGGGGACCAGGAACAGGACTGTCAGCGCATCTTGCAAATACTCCAGGCAGCTCTGGCCTGGACCAGCATGGTACTTATTTCAAAGCAATTTAACTGGTGGGATTCCCGGACTCCCAAATCAAGAGTGTTATTAACTGAAGCACAGGGGCCGCCCAGCTGCTCACCCGCACCCGAGTCACACGCCAGGCGGCTATGGCCTCCTCGTCGTCCCCTGAGAAGTGGCTGGGGCTCCGGTTTCCCAAGCCCCACTGGTCCCCCGCCCGGGCTTTTTCTATGGGGGGGCGGTGTGTGTGACTCTGGCAGGGCATTTTGAGAGATGGAGCTCTGGGGGCCAAGCCTGGGTGTGTGTGTGTGTGTGCGCGCTCCCCGTTTTTAAAAACTCCAGAATGGGTTTTTGTTTTGACCTGGGAAAAGATACCAGGGCCCTTGCCCACCCCCCTTATTATTTAACCAGTGGGGAAACTGAGGCCCAAGGGGGACCAGTCCAGGGTCCCACAGCGAGGCCCCAGAGGTGGGCCTGGAAGCCGGGTGTTCTCCACCCCACCCCGGTCCACCGTGATTCCTTCCTGAGGGGACGTTTCGGGGTCCATGGCATCCAGTCAGTCCTGCCCGGGCCCCCCGCGAGGCTCCTGAGCCCCCGCTCTGCCCCAGGCCCCGTGCCGGGAGCACTGGAAGGGAACGGGGAGCCTGGGGTGCGTGGTGCCGACTCTCCATCCTCCTCCTCCCTTTGCAGGTGTTTCAGCGCCGCGAGGACGGCTCCGTGAACTTCTTCCGAGGCTGGGAGGCCTACCGGGACGGCTTCGGCAAGCTCACGGGGGAGCACTGGCTAGGTGAGCGCCACTGCCCCCACCCAAGGCGGGCCCGCTCCCTCCCTGTGCGCCCTGGACTGAGGGGGTGGCCCTCCCGGATGGACGGCTGGCGGGGTCTCCCTGGCCACAGCAGGCCTGAGTGGCTCACAGGTGCTTTCTTTCAGTGGGAACGAGGTCAGTGAGCAGGAAGCCAGAGGAAGTGGGTCCTGTGGAGACGTGTGCTTTTCCTGTAGGGATGCCCTGGGACCTGGTTGCTGTCTGGGGTCAGGGAAGCTGTGGGCAGGTGCAGGGCTCAGTTCCCAGGAGACCCTCAGCACTGCCTTACCCTTGGGGGTCAGCAATGCCCCATGGCTATGCTCGGGACACCAAGGGCATAACTCTCCAAAAAGCAGCCAGTCGGTGCTCCCAGACACGGTTCCTGATGCTCCCGTGCCACACCCTCACGTCCCCACGGCTGGCCCAGACTTCTCGCCTGGCACAGTTAGGGCCAAAAGCTTGTGTTAATATTATTGTTATTACTGTTATTTACTTACTATTTATCTTTAAACTCACTCAGTATTTTAAAATTTGAATATCTTAGATAATTTTATTCTAAAGAATAACATCTATAAAAGTCACAGGTCCGGGGTCCTGTATATATCTGGGAGAGAGTTGTGGCTTGAGGTGAGGTTTGGGGTTGTTGTGTGTGTGTGATATAATTCACCATTTTAAAGTGCACAATTCGGTGGTTTTTAGTATATTCACAGAGTTGTGCAACCATCACCACTCTAATTCCAGAACATTCTTTCCAGCCCAAAAAGAAACCCTGTGGCCCCATTAGCAGTCACTCCATCTATATTTTAAACACATATTAAAATAAGCACGTGGCATTGGGATGACATGTTCCCCGAGCATCCTTTGAATGACCTGGCACACCCCTCAGTACACCTGTGCCACTTTAGCATGGATATCTGGGCACGTTCCCCAGCCGGGCAGGAGGGAGAGGAGGTCAGAGCGAAGGTGTGAGGCATGTGGCTGGCGGGGAGCACCACCTGGAGGGCTGAGCACCAAGGTCTGGGCTCTGGGTGGGGGTCAGAAGGGTCCCAGGTCTGTAAGGCCTTTCAGCGGAACCCCAGGGGGGAAGGGGAGGTCGGCCCCAGGGGCGGGGTCCAGGTGTGTGCCCACTCCCCTCTGCACAGGGGCACCTGGGTGGTGATTTGCACTGTCATTTGATCAATGTCAGTCTCCTCCACCCCAGACCTGGGGTCCACAAGGGCAGGACCCTCTCTGCCCTGACCCATGCTGTGTCTCCGGGACCCAGGCAGGTACTGGCTGCAGGAGAGGCCAGACACCCCCATGTGGACTTCATGACCACAGTCCCCACTTACTGTGCACCTCCTGTGTGCCCAGCCCATGGGGAGCGTCTCACATACATCAGCCCCTGACACCTCACACACAGCCTAGGACAGAGGCACTGCTGTTGTCCTCTTTCATAGAGGAGGAAACTGAGGCTCAGCAAGGGAGGACACTTGGCACAAGTGACCCGAGTCACGAGCTGGTGTGTCTGTGTGTGTGTGTGTGTGTTGGGGTAGGGGAAGCCCAGCCAAGCTTTGAACCATCCCCTGAACCGAATGAATGAAAGCAGAGGCAGGATGGAGGTCGGGAGAGAAGCTTCTAAGAAGGGAGACCCTCCCCCAGCCCCCCCAGTTGGGTGCATAAAGACAGGGAGAAGACCGCCAGGTGGGGGCCCTGTTCCTGCATCACCGCCCACCCCCTTGGAGCAGCTTGGTGCCTCTGCCACTCGGCAGCATCTTAATTGAAATCTATCAGCAGCCACCGAGGGTGCAGAGGAAGCATTTAAGCGGGGCCTTGATTAGCTGCTGGCAGACGGGGAGCCTGACGAGAATGTCAACTCGGCCCAGCCCTCCGCTCCCCTGCGCTGCCCTCCCTCTGCTTTTCCCCACTCCCGTCCCCTTCTCATCGAGTGTTTTGTCTTTTCCTGTTGAGTTACGGGAGCTCTTTATATATTAAGGTATTGATCCTTTGTCAGATACACATGATACATATTTACCCCCAATCATTTATCTTTTGGCTTTTTTTTTGTAGCATTATTGCTCACTTCCTAGAAGTTTTAAATTTTTATGTAGTCAATTATTGCCCATCTTTTCCTTCATATCTTTTGGATTTTAGGCCCTGCTTTCCCCTCCCGGTTTTATTAAAAATGTCTCCTGTATTTTTTTCTAACGCTTTTTTAGCGTTCTGTGTTAGGCTCAGATCTTTAATCCATCTGGGAATTCACTGGGGTGACGATTTTTCCTGTCCATTTTCATCCGCCGGCTCCTTCTTCCCTTCGCTTTGCGATTTGAACTCTGATGGATGATGGGGGTGGATCTCGGCTCACCATCCAGGGGCCCAGGGAAGTGGGGGTTGTGAGTGTCCTGGCAGATCAGCAGGGCTGGAGAAATGCAGAGGGCGAAGACGGAGGGTGAGCAAGGGTGGGGGGAGGGCGGTGGCATTCACGGGAAGAAGGTGGAGATGAGGGTGAACCGAATCCGAGAGGAACCCCAGAGGCCCCAGCATCCCCGCCTCGCCCTCCTTCCGGGCACCCTGCCCAGGGGCCCCTCGTGGGCACTGGGACGGCACATTGGGAGCGGAGCACTACATAGCCCAAAGGAGCAGTGTCTAATGGTGGGCCTGGGGGCACCAGTGACCATTCAGTGGTGGGGAAAGGAATCTTCCAGCATCCCCGCTGGGCTGGTCTCACTCTTGTCCTATTCCTGATTCAGATTATTTGTCTTGGGCAAGAACTGAAAAGAGCAAGGAGTCTGGGCAAGTCTGCCTGGATTCAAGTCCCAGCTCTGCCACTTACCAGCTGTGGGACCTGGGCCAGTTACTTAACCTCCCTGTGCCTCGTTCTCCTCACCTATGAAATAGGGACAATAATAGCACCTGCCTCACCGGATCGTGACAGTGGCAGCAAACACCTGGACAATGTGTGCAGTGGGCCGGGCGCTGTTCTGGGAGCTGAACGGGGGTTCTTTAATTAGATTAGATTCATTCGAATTCCACTGGATTCATTAATCCACAGGAAGCACTCAGGACAGGGCCTGGCCTTTGGAAGGGCTGTCCAGGTGGTGGCGGCTGTCACTGTTGCCTACCGTCTGCCCTTTACAGTTTTGCGAAGCCCCGCTGGCCCCTCACGTCAGCCCGGTGACGCCCACGCCACAGGTGCGCGAGCTGGGGCCCAGAGAGGGAGAGCAGTGTGCCATGAGCCTCCAGCTGAGGAGGAGCGGGCGGAGGCCGGAGACGAGAGCCCCAGTGGGCGGGCGCGGGGCGATGCTGGGCCGTCCGCTCCTTCCTCTCCTCCCGGCTCCTCCTCTCCGCCCTGGACCGAACCACCCCGTTCGCACGCACGTGCTGACCTGTGACAGGGGCGCTTGGGGCTCAGGAGAGGAAGGCGGGAGGGAGAGGCTGAGAAATGTCACTCGATGCTGGTGACTTGTGTAAGGCGTTTCATTAAATGCCCTCTTAATCAAGAGGTAATCAAACCAGCAGGGAAGCAGCTTGAGTGTGTGTGTGAGAGAGAGAGGGAGAGAGGGAGGGAGGGAGGGAGGGAGAGGCCTGGCTTGAGACCCCAGGATGGGTGCAGGAAAGCTGAGGAGGGGAGGACAGAGGGAGGGAGGAAGTGGGACAGGGTGGGGGCTACAGAGCCAGGGTACAGTACACCTCTGAGGGCAGAGGTTCTCAACCCTGACAGGAGGTCAGGCAGCCCTCCTGAGGAGGTGAGACCTGAAAATGAACAGAAGGTAACCAGGTGAGGAGTAGTGGGGAAAAGTGTCCCAAGCAAAGGGAACAGCATATGCAAAGGCTCAGAGGTCAGGTTCAGAGAAGTGTGGGTAAGTACCAGAGCCCTTCTGGCTGGAGCCCAGAGTGTGAGAGAGGATGATTTTCCACATCCCTCCTCACTCCTGCAGTCTTTCCCCGAGCCTTCAGCTCACAACATTTGGAAAGCACAGCCTGACTTACAGAGAACAGAGAAAACCGGAAACGTGAAGAACTGTCAGTCCTGCTTCCTGTCACACAGGCTGGCAGGAAGGAGGCAGCCCAGGACTGACAGCATACACTTAGTGGCGGTGACTTTCTGTCACCAACCACATGAGCTTAGCTCTTGTTTCTCCTTGGTTCTCTCTGGGAGGTCACCCCCTAAGCCCCCGTTCTTTCCCCCATTTCAGGGCTCAAGAGGATCCACGCCCTGACCACGCAGGCTGCCTATGAGCTCCACGTGGACCTGGAGGACTTTGACAACGGCACGGCCTATGCCCACTACGGGAGCTTTGGCGTGGGCCTGTTCTCTGTGGACCCTGAGGAAGACGGGTACCCGCTCACCGTGGCTGACTATTCGGGCACCGCAGGTAGGGCTCCAGGCTGCAGCAGGCGATGGGGAAGAGGGGCAGCCCACCCGTCTCCCCACCTGGGAGGACAGAGGAGGTCCTGCCGGGTCCACTGCTTCCGCCCTCTGGGGTCAGGATCAAGGCTCCTCGCCTCCACCTGCAAGTCCCCCTGGTCCTCATCCCAGCAACCGGAAGCCAACAGGGCCTGGACAGCTCACCCATTGTGCAGATGAGCAAAGTGAGCCCAGACCAGGAATCGGGACACCTGGGGTTTGGGCTCTGCTGGGCCTCTCAGGTGTGGTGGCTGAACCCCTCTGGGCTGGGTTTCTCCTCTCAGGCCCAGGCAAGAAAGCAAGGAAAGGGAGTGTGTGAAGAAGCTGGGAGGAGGGCTAGAGACTGTCCCAGGGACAGCCACGGGGACCCCAAGGTGGCACTGTGGGCGCATGTGAGCTGCAGGGACATCGTGGGGGGGGGGCAGGTGTGTGTGCACATGTGCACCAGTGTGGGTGGGGGGCACTTGCATACGTGTGCACGCACACGCAAGTCCGGGTGAGTGCACTGCGAACACGTAGCTGTGCTCGCACGCGCGCACCTGTGGCACCGTGAGCACACACCCGTGTGTGCGCACCTGCGCAGGGGACTCCCTCCTGAAGCACAGCGGCATGAAGTTCACCACCAAGGACCGCGACAGTGACCACTCGGAGAACAACTGCGCCGCCTTCTACCGCGGCGCCTGGTGGTACCGCAACTGCCACACTTCCAACCTCAACGGGCAGTACCTGCGCGGCGCGCACGCCTCCTACGCCGACGGCGTCGAGTGGTCCTCCTGGACCGGCTGGCAGTACTCGCTCAAGTTCTCCGAGATGAAGATCCGGCCGGTCCGGGAGGACCGCTAGACCCCGGCCCGGCCGGCCTCGCCCCCGCCCCCGTGCTCCACCGCCCTCCGCCGCTGCTCGAACGTTCCGCCCACCCCCGCATGGCTGACCTGTTTTTGGATTGGAGCGGGCCGGGCTAACCCGGACACTGAGTCTCCCCTGGGCCGGCGACATCCCACCTCCACACCGTCCCCACGCCCCAATTTGCCTCTGCTGATGGGGGACGGGGCAAACGAGGACCCAAAATTCTACCTGCCAGACTTGGGCTCCTGGGCTGTCTGCCCTCTCCTGGCCAGGAGTCTGCCACGCGCCCCCGGCAGCCCCTCCACTTTGCCAGTCCAAATACGCGGAGTTTGGGGGCCAGAGAAGGGGCAGACGGCACCCCTGGAGCCCTTTTAGCGGATCAGAGGGAATGTTCGGATCTTTCTGAGTCAGATCTGAGGCCAGCCTCCTTTGGCCTTCCTGGCCCCCCCACGCCCCCCCGCCAAGGACCGTGGGGCATGGCTGATGCTGAGGGTTGCCTGTGGCTGTGGGCTGGGCACAGATGCCTGCGGGGACTCACGCCCCGAGGTGACCAAGGCCGGTTCCCTGGAGCCTCCCCATCCGTCCACCCCCGTGTGCCCGCAGGCCTGGGAGGTCTGCAGTCCCCTTGGCTGCTGTGCCCAGCCTCCTGCTTTCCTGGGGCAGCCCGAGCCCACCCCACGCCTGTTCTCCTTCCGGTGGGAGGTGGCGGCAGGTCCTGCATCGCCAGGCCAATGAGCACCTCTTGATTTTCGGGGCTGCACCACCCCACCACCAATTTCCAGGGACTCCAGGACCCTAGGCCTTGTGAGAGTGGGCCTGGAGGGTGGAGGCTGTCTCAGTGGGGAGGTGACCCCCTGCTGTCATTGTGGGTGCTGCCACCTCGGGTTGGGGGAAGGGACTTCACTGGGCAAATGGGGAGACTGAGGCACCAGCCAGGCCTGAGACATTTTCTCATTGAATCTGCCCAACATACCATTGCTGCTCTCCACCCCCTCCCCCGCCGACAAGAACCACGGTTCCCAAGGTCAGCAGCCAGGAAGAGCGGGGCTGGGACACAAGCCCTTAACCCCCTGCTTAACAGCCTTGGGACCGTCACACCTTTGTAGTCAGAACCAAGTGCAGGGCTTTTTCCAAGTTCCCACCTATGAAGACCTGATGGTGGGCCTTTGAGAGGGTTGGGGAGTCAGCCTGGGGAGCTGCCCCACCAGTGGGCAGCCCTGGTGACCCCTCCTCAGGCAGGAGGGAGGGGTGCTTCCTTTACAGGACACCCGAAGGCCAGTGAAGGCAGGCAGATAGGGGTGTGTGGAGTTCAGCTTGCCCCTCCCCTCCTGCCAAAATTTGTGCTTCAATAGTAAGAAGTCAGAGTTGGCCAGGGACACCAGGAAAGGTCCACATGCCACGGACTGGCCGTGCCACCTGGCCAGTGCCCTCTAGCTCCACCTGGTTGTCAGCATTCGGCAAGGTTTGCTGAACACCCACTGTGGGCCAAGGCCTGCCTGGGTGCCGGACAGGACCGAGTCCCTGCCCTCTTGGCACTCATCTGGAAGCAGACGGACGGGGATTACAGCCTCGTGTGACCAGGGCGGTGATGGGAGCAGCCCCGGTGGGGCGGGGGCAGTGTGGAGGGAGCCGCCTGTAAGACACGACACTGCTCCCTGTCGGCCCCCTTCCTATCCTCTAGAGACCAGGACGGCCAGCCCCCTGGGCCACCGGGACCCCCAGCCAAGGAGCAGAGGCTGGGCGGGAGCCCGAATCCTCATCGCAGGGAGCCCCCTCTCCCCGACCAGCCCCAGGCTGGAGCTGGCTGCCGCTGCCAGCCTCGCAGAGCCAGCCGCTGTTTAGAAAGTGCTGAGCGCTGTCTGATCTGTCATCAAACAGACTCCTGGCGAGTGTGATGTTGGTGGATGCGCAGATGTGCGTGTGCATCAGGAAGCCCAGGGGCGCTCGTGCCAGGGCTTGGCCGTGGAACAGACGTGCCGCAGCTCCAGCCTGGTGGGCACACGGCCGAGGGTGACTTCAGGCGCCCGTGGTCCGTGTCCTCAGCGTCAGGCCACCTGGAGACACCCATTCCTTCCCGGACAGGAGCACCGGCCCCACTCCCAGCTCAGGCCCGGCACTGGGGGACACGGCTGGACCAAACGCTGGCTGAGTGGGCACAAAGCCCGTCATGGAGGGGACAGCCGAGGCCAGCGCACCTCCCTTCCTAAAGGGCGCCCCTTCAAAGGCTGGTGCTGGGCACAAACAGCCCCTGCATACCCGCTCTGGGCCAGGAGGTGGTGGTGAGCAACGCAGGCCTGGGCCCTGGTCTCAAAGAGCCCACGGTGTGATGTCAGCGTGAATGGCCGTCATGTGAGTGACCACAGGAAGAAGGGGATGCTGGGAGAGCCAGGGGGAGGGGCAGCTCCACGGACACCTGAGGGATGACAGGCGTGTGCAAAGGGCCACCCTGGACCCATGGTCGCTGCAGCTGAACTCTGACCCATGGGGCCCGAGCTGATGATGGTTTGATGGTGGGGTGCCTGCGGCCCCCTATCCCTGTCTCCTGCCCAACCCCCCTGCCCCTTTCCTTCCTTTGATGAGGAGCAAGCCAAGCAGGGAGGGGTTCCTACACTGGGGTCTTGAGGCAGTACATGCATCGTCCCACAAGCTTCTGCAAGTCCCTTTCCACAAGCACAGGTAGGTCCTGTGGGGTCAGCCAGCGGCCTCATTTCTTGTCCCCCAAACTGGATACATCGCTGAGAGTTGAACCAGAGGCTGCTCAGCTGGCCCCTGAGCTCCCTAAGGCCGGAGCGGGGACAGACCCTGAGTTTCCACACCGACGGCCTCAAGGTCGGCTGGGAGATGAAGACAGAGCTGCGAGCAGTTGTCACCCAGATTGCCCTTCCCCTGCAGCCGCACATGAATAGGTCTTGCCACATTCGTCTCGGGGCAGAAGCGATGGTGCCAGTGCCTGCCTCTTCCTGGTCACCCCCACCCCACCCACCCGCATCCACACAGGCCTCTGGCTGCGGCCGGAGCCCTGGAAGCTGGGAGCCCTGTCACCCAGGAGTCACAGGCCTGGTGAGGCATGAAGACAGGAACTGCCAGCCTCATCCGCTACACCGGGAGGGGAGGGAGGAGGAGGAGGGGGACGGGGATATTAGCAAGGCCTGCAGTCCTGTGGAGTTTGAGGAGCAACGTGCTGGCAGGAGGACATGTTAGGGGATATGCTTAGCCCAGAACAAGGGACACTAGGCCTTGGTCTGAGTGGCCAGGGCCTCAACTTCATGTGCTTGCAGGGAGAGGGCCGTCCCCAAACCCAGAGTGGGCCAAGCAGCTGGCAGGACTCAGCAAATCCGGAGGGCTGAGGTTGGACTTTGGTGGGATGGGGGGGCAGCAGGGAGTGGGGGACAGGGCTCCGACCTGAGGCTGGCCACGTTAGCCTCCCACTGTGCTGACAGGCATGCCCGACTATCCACACAAGGCTGGCCGCGTGTGGGGGTGGGGGCGCCGGGGCTGGGGAGGGAACCAGGGCCAGCATGGCAATGGATGGGCAGAGCATGGCATGGGACAGCACTGGTCTGGGCCATGCACACTTGGTGTCACGTGTGTTCCTGTCTCAAATAAAGTCGCATGGTGACCGGCTCAGCCTCCACCTCTATCCCTGCTTAGGGCCCTGATCAGAACACAGGGTGGGGCAGGCACCCCAGCTTCCAGGACCCCCTCCTGCACGGTTTCCCAGTCCTCTACTGTTTTTATTTCTGTCTAGGAACCGCGTTACCCAGATAGCTTGTACCCCAGGAGCAGAGCTAGCTCCGCACCTGGCAGCAGCCTGGGGCTGCCAGGGCCTGTGGACGCGAGGCCTGCGTCCCACCTCAGCTGCGCAGGGTGGGTGAACCCTCCTGGGGGCTGGGCTTCAGGGGATGAAGCTGGCCTGCTCTGTCTGTGCATCCCACCAGGGTCCCCAGAGGGACAAACTGTCCCTGTGGGTCTCTCCTGGGGCTGGGGCTGGAGTCCTAAGGAGTTGACACTCTTTATTAAGAGCAACAGCCCCTAATGGCTATTTGTTCATAAAACCAATTGGAAGCGTAAGGACAAAATGATCCCCTGAGTTTATTTAAGGAAATCCTATATTTATCACGTGCCTTCGGCATGTGGGGCAGTGGGAAGGGGATGTGCCGAGCATCCCGGCCTCGGCTGACCTGCCAGGGGACAGGCAGCTGGAGAGCCGCCTGGCGTGCAGAGGCCTCCGTCCAGGCGGCGGGAACACCATTCCCCTCCACAGTGTTCTCAGCCAACAGGCCTGTGGCCCTGCCCTCCCTGACAGCTCCGCATCAGCGGGCCCACAGGGTGCTGGGGACGGGGCCCCTGAGCCAGGGCACAGGAGTGATTGAGGTGATGGTGGCCACCTGCCTCCCCACAGGCCACACGGGCCCTAAGTGGGGGCATGGCCCGACTCGGTCCCCCACCTTCCCCAGGGTGGTTCCTCAGCAGGAAGCCGCCCTGACTTGGCCCCCGGGGCCAATGGGAAAGAGTCCATGAACGCAGTCTCACGGAGGTTCTCAGAGCTGACGAGGGTGCCTGCGTTCTACCTACGAACAGTGCGTAAGACAGCACGGGAGAGACTCCACGGCAGGCGGGTCCCACCAGCACCACAGGGAGCAGTGAGGGGACCGCAGACGCCGGGAGGCCCAGGCTTACAAAGAGGGCACCATCAGTCTCTCTCGAATACCAGCAGCAGCCAACACAGGTTGAGTGGGTACCACACCGGCCCCACCCTGCCTTCTCCAGTAGCTCACGGCCCCCATGAAGCGGGCACTGCCGTTGTCCCCAGTCAGGTGGAGAAACGGAGGCTCAGAAGTGATGTGACTTGCTCAAGGCTGGTGCGCAGCTGAGCGGGCGAGGAATCCAGTTCTAGGGCCTCGCATGTGGCTGAAGGGTGGTGAGAGGAGGTCTGAGAGTCGAGTCAGGGGCCCGGGCTTAGCACAGCCAGGCCGAGTCACCCCACCCAGTCCCGCCCTCGCCAAGTCCCAGCCCCACTCTTAGAGAAGCAAGTATGGGAGGGTCTCAAGGAGCCTGGGCTCCTGGTCAGCCTGGACACCCTGCCAGGTGGCCCTGACCCTCCTCCAGGACGGCTTCCCAGGGACCCTCACTCTGGGTGTAAGAAAGCAGACCCCTGAATCCCCCCGAAAGCTGTGGCCTTCCCCCGCATTTACCCCGACGCCATGAAAAGCCTTTGTAGCCAGCAGCTGACTGAGTGGGTCCTGCTGTTCTCTGATGGACACAGCTCAGGCCCTGGCTGTTGGCTGCTGCTGGAGGCCCCATCTTGGCGGTGGCAGAAACAGTGTCACAGCTGTCACGCCCCCAACTGCTCAAGAGTGGGGGCTTGTCCCCTGGAGGGACACCAGAGGCTTCAAGATGCCCAGAAAGTCCACTTGAAAACAGTCTTTTGGGCCAGGAGTTCTGGGGGGCACCTGGCAAGCCCCCAGAGTTGGGAAGTTTGGCCCCAAATCCGACGCTGGCCCCTCAGAGGCAGCCCTGGCCTTGGTGACAGAAGCCAGCTCGGCACCTGCCCGGGTCGGCACATAGGCGCACCCTCTGCCTGCACCTGCCCACGAAGCCCTCGCCCTCACCAAGAGGGCAGAGTCACCCCTCAGAGGGGCCCAAAGTCAACCCACAGACGTCTGCCTTTTCTTGACCCCGTTCTCTGTAGGCAAGGCCAAGGGTAACCAGTGCTTCCTGCTGCAGATGGGGCTGGAGAGCAGAACACGGGTGGGACCTGCTCCTGCACCGCCAAGCACTCTGACCCTCTGAGCCTCAGTCCCCCCACTCCACCATGAGGGGGGCAAAGATTCCAGCCCCTTCCTCAGGTTGCTGGAGGTGGGGAAGTGTCCACAAGGCCATCTATTCCCATGTGGGTGAAGGCCCTGTGGGGTGGTTTTCCGCCCCCGAGTACCCCCCAGGCAAAGGTGGGTGAGAGCCCTAGTGACTGGGGGACATCCTCTGTGCTCAGGCCCTAGCCTGGCCTGAGCAGCTGCCCCCAGACAATTGCAGGGCGGCTGCAGCCTTGCCAAGCCCCTGCTCGCCCCGCCACCCCGCTAGCTCTCAGCTGAGGGGAAATCTAGGCCAGGCCAGAAGCAGAGGCTGGGGGTTTGGCTGGGCCATCTCGGCAGCCCTGCTGGTCTCCCCACAGGCGCTCCCCAGACAGTGTGGAGCTCTGGGCCTAGCAGTGGGACAGGAAGAGGGGAGGGAAGCTCCTGGCACTGCAGGCTGCTGGACCAGCCGGCGGGAGGGGGTGGGGGTGGCGCCTGCTGGCAAATGCTCCCCCCTGTGCTGGGCACCCACCTTCCCCCTCAGCCGGTGCTTGCAGAGCACTCTGCTCAACCAAGAACCATATCCTGGCTTAGCCGCGCAGAGCCCTGTGCCTGGAGCAGACCCCAGGGGCACTCTGTGGTCACACACACGGCAGGCAGGGGGACGTGTCAGACTTTGCAGTGAATAGTCACAGGGTGAGCGCCCTGAGATGTGAACAAGACGCCTGGCCCGTGGCCACGCCCGGACCAGAGTGGATCTTGCAGGAACGTGTGGGTCCACACCACAGCCCCTCCAACCCCATACTCCTCTGTAGGGATGTGGTGCAGGTGACAAGATGTGATGTGCCCCACCCTGGCCAGTGAGCTCACCTGGGGAGAAACTCCCTGGGAGCGAGTGGCCGGGGAGTGACAAGCACTGGTGTCCTCCACCGTGGGTGCCAGGAAAGAGCTGAAGCAATGGCCATGACAACCTTCCCCCAGCCCTTGCCAAGTCCCACACTGGGCCAACAGCTCATCTCTGTGGCCTATCACCGCGGCCAGCTGTTTTGAAAACATTCGCTCGTCTGTCCGTCCTTTCCCAAATGGACGTCAGGCACCAGTGTCGCGGTGGCGGGAAAGACCGAGCTTCCCTTCTGAGGAACAAACCAGCCATGGCTCAGGGACCGCGGGCTTGCGAGGGGCTTGCCCAGGCGGGGGCCCCGTGCCCCTTCCACGCCCTCTCTCCTAGGAAGCGGACGTCCCACTGCCCGGCTCAGCCTCCGGGAGCCGGGGGCCCTCGCCAGGCTCCAGAGCAGGGGGCTACGGCACCTGACACAACTTCCCACCTGGCTCGAGTGGAAGGCTGGCTTCACAGGCCTCTGACTTCCTGAGCCCACGGGAACTGTCACGCCGGCCCACTCACCCCACGGCCTCTGTGGGGGGCGAGGCCGACCCGACAAAGGCGGGACCGTGAGGATTCTTAAGGGTGGGCATCGACGCCTCCTCCGAGGGCCCGAGGGTCCGTGCCCGTGATTCACGGTGAATGATGCTGCCTCTCTCCTCTGAATGAGGGCACCTGTCTGCCCTCATCAGACCACATCCTGTTTGTGTCGGGTCTTCTTTCAGTGCAGTCAGCACCACCCCCCCTTCACCACCAGCATCCCCAATGGAATCCCAGGGTCAGGAATGTGCAGCAATCAAGCCACACGGTGGCCAGTCCTCCCAAGGGGCCTGTATAAAGCAGGGAGGACCTGGCAGCCACAGCTCCTGGACAAGAACCCAGAGGAGCTCTGCCCAGCCGCCCAGGGTCCAGCAGCCCTCCTGGGGAGCAGGCCCGCAGCAAGGTGAGTACAGCTGCTCCATCCCCAGCAGGAAGCCGGCTCAGGCCCTCACAGGGAACCACGAGGAGCCAGGGGCTGGAAGGCCAGGAGAGGTGGAGCCGAGCACTCGTCCTGCGGCCCAGGGCAGCACAGGGGCTGGCCGCAGCTGCCCTCCAGGGCTCGGCCTCTGGTCTTCCATCCTGTGCTTTTCCCGTCACGTCTTGGATGTTGGGACCTGAGCCCTGACTTGTCCTGGGGCCCAGTTTTTGGTGGTGAGTGTCCCAAGCTTCCACCAGGTTCTTGAAGGTGTCCCTGACCCCCCAGAAGGGAGAAGGGCCATCTCCTTCTGTGCATCCAGATGCCCCCTTTCTAGAGACCCAGAGGCCTTCACCAGGGGGATTCATCCACCAGGTGGAATCCTCCCTGGTGCAGACAGCTGTCGGCAGTGCTTTCTATGAGGGGAAACGCCTCCCACTCCACCCAGGCCCTGAAGGAGGGCTTCTCCCAAGCAGGCAAGAGGTAGCCCGGCCCCAGGGGATGAGGGAAGTTTAGGAGGGCTAGATTTGGGTAGAGAGGAGGGCCGCTTTTATGATTATTTTAAAGCTTTCTGGCTGAGTTCACTCTGAAATGTCTTCAAGGGAGCCGTTTCTGGAAAGAGCTCTGGGGAGTCCTGTGCTCTCTTCCCAGAAGCAGCTCTCTTTATTCTCGCCTCGGTTCTACTCCTCAGAGGACCAGCCGGCTCTGGCTCACCATGGTCATCACCAAAAAGGCTTCCTTTGCGAGGGAAGGAGCAATTACTGTCGAGGCAGGGGCATTTGGGGAAGCTCTCTTTCTGGTTCAGACCCGCCGTGGACGACCATCCGTGGGACAGAGTAGCGGTTCATGGGTCAGGCCCAATTAGACCTGGGCTCACAGCCCAGCTCTGTCACTTATAAAGCTGTGAGATCTTGGGCAAGTCACCTGTTGGAGCCTGCTGCCTCCTCTGTAAAGGGGATAAGATAGTACACCCCTGCAGGACGGTTGTAAGGATGGTATCAGATAGGGACGGAAAGCAGTGCCCACAGGCCTGGCAGCCAAGAAGCCGTCTGGCCATTGAATCATGAATCCCCGGACTTCCACTTTCTAGCTGTGTGGCCTGGGCACAATCTCTAAGCCCTTCTGGCAGTTTTCTTGCCTGAAAAAATGGGAAGAACAGTCCCTAAAAATTAGGTTTCTTGTGAAGGTGAAGTGCAGCCGTGCACACAGACAGTGCTCAACAGGGACCATCCCGGCCGCGTTCACATGCCACGTTCTCCAGGTGGGTGTCTGATTAGGCCAGGAACATCAAATCTGTTTCTTACTTTCAGAAGCACCTCATTTCCATGTTAAAGAGACATTAGCAGAGTGTCCCAGCTAAACGGTTTAGCTAAACCCATTTATTATCTAGTTGAAAAGTAAGAGAGATTGATGTTATTAACTTTCTACCCAATGGCCCGGAGATGATGTGGCTCAAGAGTCAATAATTATAATAAAAGAAGAATGAACCCAAATTTGCCCTGCTCTCCTGGGGCTGCCTGTGCCCTGCCGTAAGCCATCCCAGCGGCGGTGGTATTAGAGTGTTAAGCTGCCAAGGCCATCAAATCCAGGGGATTGCGGGAGAGGGAGAACCCGCCTAATTGGTGCAATCAGCTCCGGAGCCTGCTCGGAAAACAAAGGCCTGGTCCCCAGTGGAGTGACACTGCCTCATGCTGCTTGCAAGCTGGGCTCCGCTGAGCCACCAGCTTCAACCTTTGACGGCTGCCCAGGCCCTAGGAAGTACTGTTGACAAGTGTTGTGCATGGCCCGTGTCAGCCTGTAACTTCTCCCTCTCTTCCCTGGACCAGATGCTAAGCCCTTACTGCCTGTCCTACCTCCTCCTCCTGCCACTGGGCACCTGCCTGCCTCGACTGGACAGAGAAGAGCCCGTGGACGCCACGGGCGGCATTGGAGGCAAAGTGAGTCGGGCCGACCTGGCTGGGAGACACCGAGTCCACTCCCTGTGGGGCTCCCCTCCGTGGCCGAGAGCTCCACACTCACCTGCCCTGGTCGTCATGGCCAAGGAGCCGCAGATGTTGGGCAGGGAGCGTGCTGGCTTCAGGTTCCGGTTCGGGAGGCAAGACAATGGCAGGAAGGCCACCGGCTTCCTCCTGGCTGATGGCGAGAAGGCGAGTGGCCCGTTAGGGACCCTGGCCGAGGAGCTCCACGGCTACAGCAGGAAGAAAGGCGGCTTCAGCTTCCGCTTCGGCCGGCGGTGAGGGGCCAGGGCATCCTGGAAAGAAAGGGCTTCTCCACGGAGCCTCCCCCACTGTTTCCACTCGTCTCCTCCTCAAGCCTCAAAGAGCAAGTCCCTGAGAAGACGTGGGTACCAGGGTAATGAAATATAGCAGGATTGGTTGGGTGGGTGCTGACTTTTGATTTCCAACTTTGCTGAAGCAAAAACCTGGATGGTGTCAAAAAGTAAGTGATGAAAACCAGCCATATCGGTGAAGAAAGCCGCCGTTGTTGCGGCTCATGGAAGACAGATCATCTGCTTCGGGCCCTCCCCTGGCAGGCTGGTTCAGAGCAGTCCCCGACCCCCGTGGCAGGGAGCCTGAGGACGCTGTTGGGTCATAAATATGAACAGGCAGAGCTGGCTGTGCCGGCTCTGAGCTGAAGGGAGGCAGACTGAGTGACGACAGCGGGGTAGTCAGAGTTTCCACAGGGACATCTGCAGCTGACAGCCACATCGCAACTGTGAGTACATTCCACTGGGTGCAGACGTGGTTCTGAAAGTTAACAATGAAAAGAAATCTTGTTCTCCATCCTATTAACACGAGATCCCTCTGGCAAGCGAACCCTGCTGTGGCGTTGAGACGCCATTCGGAACCAGCTGCCCATTCCCTTCTGGTAACTGACTTTCTCGCTGGCCCGGGGTTTGCCAAGCCAGGAGGCTCATGGCAGACGAGCAGGAAGGAATACACTTTTGCTACAGCAAGGTTGCATCTCAAATGTTCAGGATATGAATGTGTTGTGTGTATCTTTTGAAATAAAAGTTGTAACCACTGCAAAACCATAATGGAAAGCTCGCCTGACTCTTGCCCTGCAGGTCCTCTGTGCCCTGGGAACTTGGTTTTCTGAGCTGCAAGTGCCTTAACTCTGGGGAGATGAAAATCGTGTTGCATGGACCCACACCCTCCCCCAGCATCCCCTTAATTGGCAGTTGGTAAAATACCCACAAAGGAACAGGGAAACACAGCGCAGGGTGTCGTTTCCTCCTGCACTTGACCGCTTCTTCCCTGGTTTTCTCAAAGCAAGGAGCATTCTGAAAACAACTTCTCTACCCCAGGGGAGCCAGTGCTCAGCCTGGAGTGGCTGCAGGCCTGGGGAGAGGCAGAGCATCTCTTCCAAACGCTGCTTTGGTGTGTCCTGTGTCCCATCCTGTGTCAGATACGGCCGTCTGATGCCGCTGGCTCCCAGGCTGGCTTCGACTGCTGAGATGAGAACCTATATTGATGTTCCTATGGCAACATCTCCCCTCCTCCTTTCGAGCTGCTGCTTGGCCCTGTTCACAATTGAATAATTTTCCATTGAGCTGTCAAAATTAATTGGTGGATTTTTATTAGCCTTTTAGAACCACACTGGGCCAGGCCCAGCTTGGCACCTCAGAGCATTTCGCAGTTTTCCATTCTATTAGTGACTTACATTCCCCAGTAGCAGCTCTCAATCCTCGGCAGCCAGAAAGCTACTTCATTAAGGGTGACAGATCTGAGCCACAAAAGAGCCAAGCTGACTGGGGAGCAGAAATGGGATGGTAAGATGGGACAGGAACACGGAAGTCAGAACGTCCCCTTGCGTTAAAGCGAGCTGCCTTCTCCTGGAGCTTCTAACTGCTCCAGCCAGGCGTTGGTTCATGTGCCCCGGGGCTCAGGCTGTGACAGGGACCAGAGAGTGACACCAGTCTGGGAGGCACATCATGCTCTTTGGCCTCCACCACTGTCCGAGGAAGGGATGGTCCGGGATGCCTCCCGCTAACATGATGGTCTGATCCCCAGGTCTTCGTCTGTTCGTAAAAGAGGCAAACACTCAGCCCTCAGGCCACAGAAGGCAAACCCCATGGAAACGAGCCCCAGCAGGTCCACAGAGGACAGCCCAGCCCGGTGCTAAGAACACAGGTCACAGGCTGGCAGGACGCAGGAAGTAGGCTCCCACCCTAGTGTGCCCACTTCCACTTTGTTAAGGGGGGCAGCACCTGGGTCACCCCTCTCTTAGCTCATTCAGACATGCAAAGAAGCTCGAGGATGTGCTCACGAAAGACCAGGTGACCAGAGGCCAAGGGCAGAGGGCTGCCCTGCAGAAAGGTCCCCTCGCCGACTCTCAGTGCGTCTCTAGAGTAAAAGGAGCCGCCCCGTGGTCACCAACTGCGAGAATGTGGAGGTCACCGAGGCTGACACTCCAGTGTGTGATGACACACACTTCGGGTACACACTGGCTGGTTTTTAATTTAGTAGGATTAGATTAACCTTGATGGAGAAATCTGAGATAAAGGGGGAGGGGGAGGCCTTCAAAGCAGTGGACACCCTGTCATTAGGCTTTCATCATTAAACAAAAATCAACAACAAAGCTATTCTTTCCAGTTGCTTGTACATTTGAGCTCAATAACCCTGAAAATCAGAAGCACCAAACTGCTAAGGGCATCGATCTGCTAAATCCCCTCCCACTGTTATTTGGCTAAATCTCTTTAACCCCCACCCTCTCAACCCCACCAGCTCTGTCAAGGTCTGGGGGCCTCTCACGCCACCCCAACACCTACCACGTCCCTGCGCTCTCCTTGGTTGGGGAAGATTACACCCCAGAGGAATGAAGGTGCAGTCTTCGGAAAGCATTTATTTCGGAAGCAGAGATGAAGCCCCCACCACCCCCACCCCCAGCAGCCCGGGCTCGCTGCATCCGGCGGGCAGCGTGGTCTCCTCCAGCCCAGGCACCTGAGGGCTGTTTGCATCTGTCCGTTATATTTGTTCAAGACACAAAAAAAGGCTTCATCTTGGGGTGTAGATCTAAAGGCATTTAGCTATTAAAATGGATGGGGACTATTTGTCTATATTTTCCTGTATGTTTGAAATATTAATAAAAACGTTTGAAGAAAAAAAGAGGCTCGTGGGGGCAGCGACCTATCAGGCAGCGGCTACAGGAAATGAGCCACCTCGTCCTAACTCTGCCCCATGTCACCAACGCTGCCCGAGACTCCACCGAAGACCCAACCCAGACAGGGTGCTCTTACCCTCCGAGCAGGGAGCGGGGTCCTGCCCAAGATGCTGGGTGACCACCAGGGATGAGGGCAGGCAGTGACAGGGACGCCACGGTTGGTCCTCTTGTCCCACCGAATGTCTTCTGTGCTAAGACAACATTTAGAAATGGATTCCCCAAAGCACTCAATTTGAGAACGTCTTCTATAAAATATACCCAACACCTGAGAAGCTGGCCTAGCTCTAATTCTCGAATTCTTCTCTTCCATGATGGAGGTGGGGCCTGGCCCTGGAGCACAGGTCTGCTGGTCATGCTGTGGTCGTCTACGCTGTCAACAATTGGCCTGGCATAGCAGACATAAGTCGGCATGTGCTGTGTGACCTTGGGCAAGCTGCTTCACATCTCTGAGCCTCAGTTTCCTCACCTATTAAATGAGGACAATGACAGAACCTCCTTCATAAAAAAAAGGTGTGAGGGTTTTACGTGGTAATGCAGAGTGCGTCTGTAGAGTAGATGAAAGCGCTCACATGTAAGTTGTAATTTTAACTTTCACTGAGATATCACACACACCCAGAGTGTACCACAATCCTAAGTGTACAGTTTGATGAATTTTCACCAAGTGACATGCCCATTAGCCAGCACCACCCAGACTAAGAAATAGAGCAACACCCGCCCCCAAGAGCGTCCTTGTGCTCCAACTGGGCATCACCCTCCATCCTGACTTCTAACACTGCACAACAGACTAGCTGTGTCCGGTTCAATAAATGGAAGTTTCCGGCATCACTACTGTGTCCGGCTGCTTCTGCTCAACGTCGTGAGATTCACTTGTATTGTGGTGTGTGGCAAGTCTGCTCATTCTCGTAGCCCTGTAATATCCCACTACACAAACACACACAATGTACTGATCCTTTCTTCTGTTGACGACATCTGGATGTTTTCAGTTTGGGGATTTTTTTAAGTGCTTGCTTTTTAGCATTTTGACATCTTAGGCTATATTTTGTGATGACAACATCAACAGCAGCTGCTGGCCCCTTTGGCAGCCTTGTCCCTTGGGTACTCCTTGGTTCTGGACCTCAACGGCAGGGCTCAAAATCCTCTGAAAACTGTTGTGTGCACACATATGTGCATTCTTCTGGGGCCAGCTCCAGGTTGCATTAAGTTCTCAAGGGGTTCTATGACCTAAGAAAGGTTAAGGACCATTGTCCTAGAATGGCTAGACCCAAGTGAGTTTCTTCAGCTCGGCTGACATACATGGAAGATTCTTATTTGGGAGAAGGGTCTTATGAGACCTTACTTCACACAGGTACAGCTGCCAAGGTGACTGGTGTGTGACACCGTGTGAGCGATGACAAGTAACCTCACTGCTGAGCATCGGGAAAATGGAAATGGGATGACACGCCTGCCCAAGAGGGTGCCGTGAAGGTTCTGTGACCAGTCCACGTCTGACACGGAGGAAGCAGACATCAGTGGCAGCTGTCACTATCAACATTCTGTCCTCTTTCAGACTTGAGTTGTCACTCAGGAGAAGACACTGCTACCCATGGAAAAGCCCCAGACTCGGGAGGTCTGGTGTCCAGTTACGGTTCAACAACTAGCAGACTGTGGGCCAGGCCTTGGTTTTTGCCTCTAGGTTGAGAAGGAAGAGATCTGGTCTCTGGTGCTGCGTGCAGCTCCTTAATTTGAGCACGCTCCGGAGGATTCCACCAGCCCTCGTCCCAGGCTGTTCCACCTCCATCACCTGGCGCGCAGCACAGCTCACGGCTGAGGTCTCTGGTGAAGAGGTTTCACCGAACCGTGCTCTTCAGCGTGCTTTGATGAGCAGCATCAGAATCCTCTGACAAGTCTGCTGGCTTAATAAGTATCATTATCAGTGGGCGCTACCTACTTCCCCAACTTCTACTTTCCAAGCTGTCAGCTGGCGTTAAATGTGGACCACGATGAGGAAACGGCAGCACACTCCCCCACACAGTCCCCTTGGTGGGGGGCTGGGAAAGGCCACTGCACACCCTGCTCCTCCTCGTCTACTCGGAGAAATAAGATACCTGGGCCAAGTAAGGGAGGGGCTTGGGGGGCTGAGGGCAGTGGCAGAAAGTGAGTTCAAAGGCAAAAAGAGAAAAAGTTCACTTGTGGAGGGATCAGCTCTTTCAGGCCAGTGGGGAATCCAGGGCATTAATGCCTCCCCCCATTTCAATGACACGAGGATGCCCTGAAGATTGGCATAGCCCTTGGGCTGGTCCTTTCCCATGCCCGTCAGATGTGGCCCATATGGTGGCATGGCCCACCCTCCGTGCCGCTGACAAGAGCTGGGCTGCTGGCAAACATGTCAAGGGCACAGGAAGGGCCTGAGACTGGGCAGGGAGCCTGCTTGTGAGTGGCTGATGATGACACAGGATGCAGGATTCCTGCCGCAATCCTGCCATTGTTCTGTTCTGTAAAACCCAACACGGAGCCTCTAGCCCCTTCAGGGAAACAAGGACTCCCTCCCTCCTGACACGCATGGCTCCGACACGGGAGAACTACAGACCAAAGCAATCTGCCCAAGTTCTAATGTTGTAAACATTTATTTAAAAAATACTACAGAGGAAAGATGTGGATTCAAAAAACACAAAGAGTCATATACAGAAACAAAATGTACTGGACCAAAAAAAAAAAAAGACACCATAGTCATTCTAGAAGGCAGGATAGTGGAAAACTATTTACAGGTCATTTATAAAAGAGAGTAATACCAAGGGATAAATGCAAACTATAGTGGCACATCACGTGAACAAAAGGAAGAGACCAGTACCTCTTAGAAACAGGCAGTCGAGGGGACCTGGGTGGGGTCTTTTGTTTTGTCTTGAAGGCCACTGGTGGTGTTCTAGCACCTCCCTCAGTCTGTGTCACACGGCAGTCTGGGGGGGCAAAGAGGTGATGTGCTGTGAGAACAGCATAAAACGATCCAGAGGAAACCATCTCTACCAGAGAAATACAACGCGAGTTTAGGTGATCAGCGTACAAATAGGGCCTGTGCGAGGTCACGGCATGGGGAGCGGAAGATGGTTTTCTCCTGGTTTCTCCAAAGCGGCTGCTCCTGGGCCAGGCGTGAGGCCCAGGCAGGTGGCTGCCCGCTCTTCAGTAGCTGCTGTAGGTCCTGGTCAAGGAGACCTGGGCCCTGGTCCTGGGAAAGCCTGGGGGAGACTACACAGGCCTGCTCTCTTGAGACACGTCCTGGGGTTTCATTTGTCTGTGGTTTTCTTCATCCCTGACGACCCCAACAGAAACATGAGGCTAAGTGTTGCTCGTGGTCATTAAATAAGACATCTGCCCGTGAGGGTGCAGCCGACAGTGGCGCCCCAGTCCTTTTCCTCCTGCTGTGTGCTGGCCCCCAAGAGTAGCTCCTTCTGTGTTGGAGGCGGCTGTGCCGTGCACGGGCAGAGCTTTGAAATACTTCAAGAACTCCAGAAAAGTGAAGACTGGCTGGTCAGAGAGGAAAGAGCCCTGCGAGATCTACTGTGTCTCAGAGGACAAGGGAGGGGAAGGAGGTGGGTCAGAAATCAGACTGAGTGCCTTTTCAGGGCCCCTTTTCAGGAAATTGGAAAGGAAGGTAACCCTCGGTCCCCCCTGCACACCTGCCTAGGCCCAGCCCCAGGCCATCTTGGCACCTGCTGTTCACCCAACTAACCAGCCCTCCCGCCTCCCCTACCCCGTATGCTGGACAGTGACCCTGCTGCCCTTAAGACTCAAGCTTCCTATCCAGGATTAGCAGTGCATGTCACAAGAGCAAGGAAACGGGCTCTAAGGACACGGAGAGAACGGATGACAAGGACACTCTCCCACACCATGGGCCTCTTCAGCTTCCCCACCCGTCCCGGGACCCAAAGGCTGGTTGGTTTTAGCACCCTGTTATACCCTCCAAATCAAGAGCTGTCCTTCACACGAGGAAACCGTGAGGGCACTAGTCCCTGGCAGCAGTGGAGGGCAGAGTGACCAGCTGGCAGTGCTTCCCAGGATGTAGTTCTGGAAACGTGTCTTCAGCGCAGAAGGCACAAGGAAGATGAGTCCTTAGGGCGAGCAGAGGTGACAGTTCCCAAGGCCTTGGTGACACGGCTGCCACACAGGACACTCATTCTTGGGGGAAACGGAGGTGAAGGCATAGCCAGAGGAGGTCCTCCAGAAAGAAAAACGGAAAGGAAACATTCACCCGCCTTCCTACCTGGCCTGAAGCTCAGTTCTGGAGCACTACGTGGGGGAGAGGCCGGTGTGCTGACTGCAGTCCACAGCGTGGGAACTCCACAGATAGAACTCGGGACAGAGGTGGCTTAGGGAGCCTGGGCTGAGGGGGCGGAAAGTGCAGGACAGTTGGTGCACAACATAGGTAGTCGGGCTGGATTCCACGGCAGTCGTCAGCTCCGCCCAGTGCAGAGCTCCTCGTCCTGTGTCAGCCACTGCTGAGGGCATGGGGGAAGGTGGCTCCGGCTGGCCTGATGCCTGGCTTCTGCTACCTCTGTACGATGTCACTTATCTCTTTCACGGAGCTGAGGAGTTTGCTGAAGTCCTGAGTGGCCGCCGGGCCACTCCCCGCCGTTGCTGGGCAGATCTGAAGCTCCCGGAGATTATTCTCAAGTTTGTTGATGGCCTCGCGGAAAGCAAATTTGTTCCTCATTTGCTGGATGGAATCCACGTAGCTCACACAGAACGTGTAGAGGTTCTTGCCGGCTTCCAGCACGGCGCTATGGCTGGCCATCTGCTCGGAGTTCTTGGAGATGGCAAGGCACAAGGCCTCGGTGCCGTCCAGGACCACGCCCTTGGTGATGGCGCCACTGGCAATCCGCTCTGGAGGCTGGCGCGTTTTCCGAAGAGACACGCGGGTCGATATGAGAGGGATGAAGGCGGTGGAGGACGGCTGGTCTCCTGCCAGGGCGGAGGATGCTGACGGCAACAGGGAGGGAGCAGGGACTGGGCTGGTTGGGGTCCCTGCCGGCTTGGTGGACGACTGTGACTTTGGCATGGCCGGGAGCACGGGCTTTTTGACGCCCTCTCCCAGCTGGCTGGGTTTGGCAGTGTCACTGTTCACAGCATCCACAACGGGCGCTGTGGATTTTGCTTTCCCGCCGGCACCTGCCTCCCCGGCTGCTTCCTGGCTCGGGCTCTGAGCGGGCTTCCCAGCTTTCCCAACAGAGGCTGGTGGTGGAGGCGGTGGGGCGGGTTTGAGCTTGGACAATTTCCCCTTGTCTCTCCCTGGGGACTCGGATGAGGGCTTGTGCCTCCTTGCTCTGGACTCCTCGGTGGGGGCCTTGCTGGCCCCTCCAGATGCGCCTGGCCCTGCTCTGCTGGTGGGGAGCACCGACTCAGCTGCGGCAGGCGTCCCCAAAGCACTGGACTTCCCGGCCTCTTCCTTGTGGGGAAGGCCAGAGGAAGGAGCCACCACGACCTGCCTACGGAGGAGTTTTGGAGTCAGACTGGGAGGACTGGAGCCCGGGCTGGACTCCGCCGCGTCTTTGAAGACCTCATCCGCTGCTTCCTCGGTCTTTTTCACTAGCCTGGGCGGGGGAGTCACTGTGCCTCGGGTCACCTGGTCAGACCTGTTCTCACTTGCCCGCTTCCGAGGCAGAGCTGGCTTCTCGCTTTTGTGCCCTCCAAATGTGGAGGAGTCAAACTGTCTTCCTGTGGACTGCAGATCCCGGGGCAGCGTGACTGACCTCCACTCTGTGTCCTTGGCCCCGTGGGGCACGCAGGAGGCAGAGCAGGATCTCAGGAAGCGCTTGCTGGAGCTGCCGCCATTCTCCTCTTCACTGGCTGCTAATCGGCTACTGGTCAGCGTGCTAGACTTTTTCCACAGGTGGGGCGACCGGAAGCCTGGGCCCCCTGACTCCCGGAAGGCTCCATTAGGGACACCAGCCCCGCTGCTGGGCTTTGGGGACTTAGCTGGCTCAGCTGTGTCCGAGGGTGTGAGAGCTAGCGCCCCGTTGCTAATCTCCCGGCCCTCTTCCTCAGCGGCTCCCCTGCGCTCTGGCTGGCCGTCCACTTCCCGGAAGGAGCTACTGCGTTTGGGAGGGGCAGGGGCTGTTTTCTTCTTCTTCTTGATCAAGGCGCTGAACAAGTTGGTCTTTCTGTCTTTGGGGAGAAGGCGCTCATCTTCATTTGAGCCGCCATCCTGGGGACCTCGCTCTTTCCGAGGGAGCAGTGGAGACACAGCGGGCTCGTGGTCCAGAGGATCTGAAACACATCGGAAAGGGTTTAACAACTCTAGACGAAAGGCTCCTGAGTGAGCAAGGACCCTTAGGCTGGCCACCCTTTCTCCACAGAGGGGCAGCCACGGGTCTGCACTTTGGACACTGACGGGCCTGCGTGTGACCCCCAGCTCTGCCACTCAGCAGCCCGGGGCCTGGGCAAGTCACTTCTCTTCGCCCATCCTCAGCTTTCTCATCTCTAGAATGGAGGACAGTAAAACCTATCTATAGTGTTGCTGTGTGAGTATAATGCGGTAATGACTGTGGAGCATCTATCATAGCTCTGGGCATTTCTCAATAACTGTTGTCACCGTTGTTAGTATTATTATTAGGAAAAGCTTAGGTCTCCCTCCTTGAAGACAGCAGAACAAAAGGCCGGGACACCCCTGGCCCCCTCATCCTTGCACCTTCCTTTAAAGCAGTAAAGTCCCCCGATACCACTATCTGGTGAGTAAAAATGATGACAAGGCCGAGCAAGGGGTCAGAACTCGTGCCTCTCAGAGCAGCCAGCTGGGCCAGGTTCCCATGAGGTGTGATCTGGAGGGAAGGGCCGCACACCGCAGGGCACAGCGACAAGGGGCTATTATGCTTGGGAAACAAGCAGGGGTGACCTTTTATGGGCTGGCTTTAAATATGAATAGTAGCTCCTAAGAAATCTCTCTGGTGTTACCAAGCCTCCCGCTAGTGAATGACAGAACTCTCCCTCAGGGGCAGCTGCAAGAAGAGTGGTGTCCTGTCAGCACCCTGCAGCTCAGGGCAGAGGCACAGGGGCATCAGAATACCAGGCAGCATGCAGGACATCTGACTCGGGGACACCGGGGACCCCCTGAAACTTGAATCCAGTGGAAGAAGGTGAAGACAGTGAACTCTAACGAATTACGCATGGCTGTTTCAGTGCTGAACAGCTAGGCCTCTCGGTGCACCACGAGGCTGGCTGCATGTTGAAATGCCATCAGATGAACACTGACGGGCACAAATGAACACGACTGCCTACCACTGGGTTCCTAATAAGCCTCGAGTTTCCACAGCGGCCTCTCCTCCCCACTGCTCAATTGTCTGAAATCACAACAACTAACAGAAAGACGAAGGGTCCAGGATTCTAGACAGTCTGCAGGCCATGGCCTCCAAAGTTAGGGTGAGCAAGATGGTTGGGGGTGTGGAAAGAAAGCATTATAACTTGAACTTATTTCTTATGCAAACCTTTTAAGAGTATATTTTTGGTATGTTTTATAACATACATAATATATTAGTGCAGCAGAACACATATATACTTTATATATATTTATACATGGGCTGCACATTCAACTTTTTTTTATTACTATGGGCATACGAAAAATATTTGGGAATTGTGGGTCTACAGATTCTGCTGTGGCAAAACATCCTATAATTCTGGCTTTGTCCTGTCCTTCCCACTTAGTCTGTGGTCCATGACAGCATCTCCTAGGAGCCTCGACAAACCCAATGCCTGGCCCACAGAAGACATTTTTGTTCAGTTGGTCTGTAGCAGAACCCAGACTTGTGGGGTTTTCTGGGGGGAGGGGGGCGACTGCCACATCAGAGCAGCCTAACTGAGAACAGAGCCTGGCATACAGAACTCACTAGATCAGGGTTTGCTAATATCATTCCTGATAACAGCTTGAGAGCCCTCCGGAACCACCCCATCTCCCTGGCTCAGAGGCTACGAGAGGACACTGGCCCTGTGCCACAGGTGTCTCCTGGTTCCGTCAGTTCCAGTGAGCTTCTCATATCAGTGCTTTTGCAACAAGCTGCTCTTCGTTTGGTTCAGTATTTATTATTGTTCTATCTGCCCTACAAGAACCACCACAAATGCAGTGACTAATACATGAAAAGGTGGGTTTGTTCTCAGGAGGTTTCATAAGCACCTCTGCCTACTTAACCAAACTAACTGCTGAAGCCAATGGCTCCTAATGATTCCCAGCGGGAGGGGTGGGGTGCCACGGGGGAGGAGAACCTTCCTCTTTTCAAAGCTGGACCACTAACGGTGGAACCTGCCTGTCCTCCTGTGGATGTTCCACTCACTGCTTCCCATTTGCCTACAAAGACCCTGAGGGTGTCGACTCCCCTGGGCCTCCGGTGGGGGTGGGGGTAGGGACATACCCGCCTCTCCCGGGCCCTTGGAGTGGGGTGTCTCAGGCACGTCGGTGGAGTCTTTGTGTTCTGCAGCTCTCCTGGAGGTTCTTGTCTTGGTGGGCAGCTCTGGGGCCTGCAGCAAGGTACTTGAAGCCCCTCGCACTACTTTCTTCCCCAGTTCCTTTTCCACTTCTATGTACCAGCAATAAAACAAAAACAAAACACCAGCAGCCATCAGCAACCGTGTCATTTTGGTATGTTGGTTTTCTTTTTCTTTTTAAGATAACAGTGGTCATCTGCACGCATCGTGGAAAAGAGATACAGATGCTGAAGAAACAGCACTTAGCAGTTTTCAGAATTCTGCACGGCTACAAAGGCAGAGCTCCACACTCAACGCCTCTGCCCAGGTGTCTGGGCTCAGATAACTTGGCCCGTGCACTTCTGCCAGGAAATGAACTCGAGGATGGGGCTGGAGTCTCACACGGCCGTCCCTCCTAACCCAACCTTTCAGCCCCCTGCAGGCACCCCAAGGATGGGCACTTTACCATCTGATATGCTGGATTCCTGGAACATTGTTTCAAAGGCTTGGTGGATTTCAGCAAAGGAGGGCCGGTCAGAGGGATTCCACTGCCAACCTGGACAGATGAGACCTAAGTCAGACCACCCATGCAGCCTGCTAACAAGTGTAGGGCTAGCAATTCTCAAGGAAAGTCTAGAAATGAAGGAAGCAATTCAATCCTGCTAACCATCTTTTGCTGTGACAAGTTAAAGTGACGAATGCCACTGTGTCCTATTACAGACATTAAGAATTTGAAAAGACTTTAGATATTGGCAGGAATATGGATTGTGAAACCCCAGAGAGACACAACAGGAAGAACTGCATTTACAAGCATATTTTTCCCAATCCCACTCTAGGAAGTGCAGAGAATTACTAATCCAAATAGCTTGCCTTCTATTTCACCCTTCCTTCATGGTTACCAAAGTGTAAAATCCTCATCAGTAGAGAAATGCTAATTAAAACAAGATTAAAATGAGGATTAAGGACTGATAAAGCCCTGTGGTGGTGAGGATGCAGGGAGTCACTCCGATACACTTCTTGTGGGAGTATAAATTGCCACAACCTTTTTTGGAAAACTTTGGCAAAATCTATCAAAATTTAAAATGTACATAACCCTTTGAACCAATAGTTCTACTTTTGGAAATACCAGCGTAATGCACAGAGGTATAGGTATGAGGGTGTTCGTTCCTGCCTTGTTTATGACAGCAAAAACCAAACAAATGTGTAAAACAACCAAAGGTTCATCAGAAGAGGACTGGATGAATATATCATTTAATGGGATGCTAAACAGCTATAAAAAATAAGGAGCGGAGGGGGAGGGAGTGAGGGAGGCGGGGAGAGAGAGAGAGAAAGAGAGATCTCTGAATTATGGACACAGAAATATATATAAAACCAACTAGATAAATGTCACCTGGAGGATTTACCTACTAAACAGAATGTTTGGAGGTAGGACCCAGGAATTTGTATTTTTCAATAAGACATCCAAGTTTGATAACCATCAATCCCATTTTGGCATTAAAAACGAATAGAAAAACCCCTCATACGTAAATACTATGTATAAATAAAGGCGGAGAGAAACAATGAAAAAAGTCTGAAAAAATATGTACCGAACTGTTACATGAGTTGCTTCTGAAGAATGGGAATGAAGAAAGGAAACGGAATATTTATTTTTCTACTTGAGGTACACACTCCTGACTGGAATTTCTCACAATGCCCACATAGAATTTTAGAACTGGCTGGGGAAGGCTCACATGCTCGCATGAGTTCGTAGACCTTCTCTGGGCAGCCTTCCGGGCGCTCCATGCGATAGTCTTTCTCTAGCAGCTCATACACCTGGGACAGGTCAATTCCCGGGTAAGGTGACATGCCATAGGTAGCGATTTCCCAAAGCAATACTCCAAATGCTAAAAGAAGAAAGAAAGAGAAAGGTTGTTCAAGATGTGTAGGATTTAACTATGCTGCATTTAAAACTGTTTACCTGTGTAGTAGAATCAGAAGTTACACCCTCAGAAGCAGGCCGGGCACTGACATTTTACCAGGCTCTTAGTTACCAACGGCCCAGGACAGGACAGAATGAGGCTTTCGTTTTACTCACTCCCACAGATTAAAACACGCTGAAGGAGAGAAAAAGACTGGGTTGATCAGCTCCTCTGGGGTCTTTTAAGTAACGTGACCACCTTGCTGGATATGTGGTGGAGGGAACCTAGGGCCGGAAGTTAGGAGGCCATTTCTACTCCTAGCTCTGTGACCAACAAGCTGCGGGCAAAGACAGGCCACCTCTCTTTTCTGAGTGTATTGCCAACTCCAAACATTTCATAAAAATCTTATGAAATCTTTCAAAGTTTTGAAAGCCCAGATTATAGCCTTGAAATTCCAGTTCCCATTAAAGGAACCAGGACTCCTTGAAGAAGTGGGTAATTCAGGCCTGGGGCAGAGTATAAACCCGGAATATCTTATCATTCTGGACAGAACAGATGCTATCAAAGACTACGAGGGTCTTGTCAAAAGGACAAGGAACAATTTGAAGTTCCCACTGGTCAAAGATGAGACAATCTGAACATCAATATGAAAAATAACCACAGTGTATTAAAACATATCAAATATATTTAAATCTACGAATTCATAATAATATCACAAAAGAAAAACAACAACAATCTAATTGGTCACCATTGGAAGGTATTAAGAAACCAACTCATTATTGTGAAAACTGGTAAATGATGGCAAGGAAGCAAACATTTATCCTGCCTTTCCTCTATGAACTGTACCTCTGAGTAACCAAACTGTAGATTAGGGGAAGTTATTTCTTTTAGAAATATTGAGCTACTAAATGAATAAGGAATGACAGAATTAGAGAATTATCATTTGGCAACCCCTAATAAATTAGTGGATCTAGGCACTGGGTATCAATGACTGCTAAAATCACAAAAAAGAAAAAATCAAGAATTATGTACCTATTGATGTAAAAGCACACCATCTCCTATGAAGTACTCTTATTATAAGAAAAGAAAGTCAAACCTGAACATGATCAAGCTGTCTAGACTACCCATTTACTAGGAATACTGAAGACAGAGGAACAGATTAAATCACACCACGGGCATACAATGAGCAAAATCCACAATGCGGGAAACTTTAAGGGATAAATGATATGATTTCTTCAACAAGTAAGTGGGAAGGGAAATAAAGAGATGAAGAAGGAACTTACAGATCAGAGGAGCCTTAAGGGACATACAAACCAATCGTGTTGTGGGAATTGTTTTTGGATCTCAATTCAAACAGATTGTAAGAAAAAGTATCTTTTATGATTCAATAGGAAATTTGAACACTGACTGGATATCTGATAATATTCAGTCAGTTTTGAGAGAAGGGGCGATGTGATTATGCGAATAAAAAAGTAGAGACTCATACTGAAATATTCATGGACAAAATAATAGGATGTCTGGGATTTGCTTCAAAATAACAGGGTCGAGGGAGTGGGCAGGGCACAGAAGCAGCACCCTGAGGTGATGATTCATAGAGCTGGGTGATGGCTACGTGGGGGCTCATTATGCAACTCTGTCTTCCTTAGTATATGCTTACAATTTGCCATAATAAAATGTTCTTTAAAAAAATCAAAAATAAAAAACTGTCCCATGAGGCTTCAGAGGGCAGTATCCTATGTAAAGCCCAAACCAAACAACCAGCACTCCCTGCACAGAGGAAGCCCTGGTGCCTACAGGGCCAGCTGGCTGCTCCCCTAAACCCATGCAGCAAACTTCCAAGGAGGACTGAAAGATAGTGAGTAAAAATAAAGTTCATCTGAATTATTTTGGAAGGAAAACCTCACTTTCACTTCATTTTGGAGAGAAAACAGGGGAGAAAAGATTTTAAAGTGAGAGAGAAAGAAAAAAATAGGAAAGAGAATTAAGTAATGAAAGAGCAAGAAAGAAGCAGTGAAAAAGCAAGGAAAGAGAGAGAAACAGGGAAGAGGGAGCCCCACGCCGGGCGGGCGAAGACAGCCCAGAGCGGCAGCCCTTACCCCAGACGTCGGACTTGATGGAGAACTTGTTGTAGGCCAGGCTCTCAGGTGCGGTCCACTTGATGGGGAACTTGGCCCCGGCGTGGGCTGTGTAGGTATCTCCTGTCATTAACCTGCTCAGGCCGAAATCAGCCACCTTCACCAAGTGGTTTTCCCCTACCAGGCAGTTTCGGGCAGCAAGATCTCTGGGGAAGGAAGATGTTCATCTGTGAGAAACCCTGGCTAGCTTTCCATAAAAGATGAGTAAAGGTGCAATACCAACAGGGGAAAATTGAGTCTGGTCCCCGCAAACTTGTACTAACTCCCCCGGGGAGCAGGGCTTGTCCCTCAGCACCCACCTGAGCTCCCACCACGGTGAGGGGCAGCAGAGGGTGGCGCTGGGAGTGGCGCCCCGGCCCCAAGACCTGGAGCAAGTTAATTACCCTGGGACTCAGTACCTCAGACGTAAAATGAGGACGATACTAACAGCGCCTACTTCCTGGGGCTGTTGTGAGTGGTCATGAATTAACATTAAAGTGCTTCAACTGATGCCCCGAGAAGAGCAAGTGTTTTATCTAAGAGTTCACTCAGTTGTGACTGCTCTATGCCAGGCACAGGGAACAAACGCACAGGCCAGTCCTCGATCTTGAGAAACTTACATCAGAGCGAGTCTCCGCTTGTCCTGTACAGACTTGAGAGGACAGAATAATATAAAGCCCAGAGCAGTCTACACCCAAATCGTCTTCCTACTTTCGTCTTTCTTCCTGATGCTTATCCTAACGTATCCTCGAAATTCACTCCTGTCTTCAGCTTCCTCTCGCCTCCTGATCCTCCCAGGGAGGCAGGAACCTGTGGTTCATGGACATTATCCATGAAATCACAAGGCAAATGAATGAAGGAATGAGAAGAGGCAGCAGCTTAAGGCGATGGCTGGACAAGATAGCTTGATCATCAGCAGTCAGAGAGAAAATTAAATACAGAAGAGTTGTGCCTAATAAGATTTTGGTAAAGCATTTTAAATTTACCTCAATGAAGCAGGAACAGACCTAGCCGTGCAAGGCAAACCAGAAGTCAAGAAATCTCAATTTGCAGCCTCAGAGGGTTCACTTTCTTGAGTGACAGGAGCATCTGAATCAGGCTCTCCTGGAGCACAGAAAATCTGCCTTACAAGGAACCGCCAGAATTTCACACATGCTACTCTTATTCCTCACTACGAAATCTCATGTTCAGGTTTCATACTTGAGTTAATTGGGTAGGAAAGGTCACCACGTTGGCGTGGAGAACATCTTGTATCAAAGACTCTGGCAAAGCCCATTAGGCTCTGTCCTGCATAGGCCGTCACTTTGCTAGGAAGCCATTTCCACCAGCAAAGAATGCAAAGACCAAGATAATTGTGGCATACTTGAAGGTCAAAACACTCCAGGCCTTAAAACAGCAAAGATGCTTAATTTAGAACTATATATACACAATTCTGACAATCGTGGAAACATCCCTGGACCAGATGACAGCAAGTGAAGGGGAGAATGAAATGGTAATAAAGAGAAGGGAGGGAAAAAAACACGCAACAAAAACAAAAGTCGTGCACTGGCTGTTACGGCAAGTTTGTGTAAAAGCAATGCCAGCTGCTCCAGGGAAGAGGTCATCGCTGACTAGTGCTGGCCTCCCCCTTGGAGGGACAATGAGCACTCTGCTTCACAGGGAGCTGTGGTCATTAGGAAGGACGCCTTTTACGGACTTAATATTCTACTTAACCAAAGATGGTTCCAAAGTGAAATATTCTCACCCTGGGGATTAACTGCCCTGTCGGTCTGGGGTCCAGGCCTGGCTGAACTCAGTCCTGGACGCACGCCGGAGGCCGGCTATGTTAGGAGCCCAGCGTTTGCCTGTGTTCCAAGGTCCAATGTGTCGCCACCACTGAAGTCAGAGGCTGAGCCGTAAGACCCCGTAGGCTGGGGCTTTTTGTAAAAGGAAGCCCGGGCCCCACGCTCGCTCCGAGGCTCTGTGGGGAGGGCTGCTTCAGCAGCTCCTACCTGTGGATGAAGTTTTTCTTCTCCAGGTACTCCATGGCTGACGAGATCTGAGTGGCCATGTACAGCAGCACCACAGCATTCACCTCCTGCCGGTTACACTCCCTCAGGTAATCCAGCAGGTTCCCATAGGTCATGAACTCAGTGATTATATAGAACGGGGGCTCCCGGGTGCAGACCCCTGCCAACAAGACATCGATGGCTTCAGCGGGCTGTTCGACTCCTAACTGAACAAACGTCAGAAAGGACGGGCACGAAAGAAAGGGGCTTCTGAGGTGGATTCTGACTCAGCCCCTAAGTCCTGGGCCAACTTCTAATACGGTTCCAAGCACTGTGGCTTGAGATTATGTTCCCGGGGGAGGGACACGACCATGTTCTTTTCTTCCTCTCAAGCCAGTGAACTGAAACAGGAAGAGGCTGCCACTGTGTGCAGGAGCACAGGTCAGGCCCATATCAAATGACCTAAATCACCGTTCGTTTCCCCCACATGGTTATGTCTACTCACAGCATCACTTCAGAGAAGAAACTCTTGAAAGTTCTTAAGTTTCAGAAGCCCATTTGAGATTTCTATTTGACTGCTTTTAGGTATCAATTTAAAGTAATAACATATTCTCTCCCTCATACACACGTGTGGACACATACACACCATCCCACATAGGCCTCCTTTTACCAAGGGGTGAATGTTGGTAGAGAACAGACGCTCAAATCAGAAATCTTAATGTAGCAAGCCATTCATCTCTTCTTTAATAGCACGTGTATCACCCTGGAGGGGTGAATTAGAAGGCCCTCTCTTCAGAGCTCTGCACACTCACCGAGTAACTGTACTAGATTAGGGTGTTTGATCTCTTTCATTACTGCAGCTTCTTTCAAGAACTCTTCCACCTCCATGGTGTCCTCCTGCAGGAAAAAAAGCAGTGAAATTATTTCAGCAAGGAAAGTGTCTAAGTGGGAAAGTACAACTTGAATGGTTAATACACACTGGAACTTTGATGAACAATCATCCTGGTCCACCAGTTTTGACCATCATGTTTCTATGGACAGGTTCCATGGCAGCCGATCATCACCCCCATGGTATAGGAACTTTCCCTTTTGGTGCTGAGCTTCTCAATTCCCACCCAGGGCAAGAAATCAAGGTTGGCCTGCATATGTTGGCGACTTGCTTCTGGTGGCTGCTATGCAGACGACATTTGTTTCCATCACCTTGTGGAGTTTGTGGGGGTGAGAGAGATGTGTACAGGCAAAGACCATAAACACATTACTTCTTCCCTAAGGAATAGCTGGTTTCCAAGGTGTCCTAAAACGCTTCACATCAAAAAATCACTTGAAGAATCTGAAACGTACTCAATTTAAGGGAAGAGGCCCTGATGACACAAAAAGATATTGTACTACTTAAGAAGAATGATGCCTTGGGGCCGCCCGGTGGCGCAGCGGTTTAGTCCGCGCTTGGCAGCCCGGGGTTCGCGAGTTCGGATCCCGGTCGCCCGCCGACGCACCGCTTGTCAGCCACACTATGGTGGTGTCCCATATAAAGTGGAGGAAGATGGGCACGGATGTTAGCCCAGGGCCAGTCTTCCTCAGCAAAAAGGGGAGGATTGGCAACAAATGTTAGCTCAGGGCTGGTCTTCCCCACAAAAAAAAAAAAAAAAAAAAAAGAAGAATGATGCCTCAAAATACGGCAGAAACAGAAGATGTGGAATTACTTAAGAATGTGGTGTCGTGGGTTCTTAGTGAAGCACTCACCACTCTGTCAGGTCAACTACTCAGACGCTACAACAATTCTCCCGACCAGCTCCCCTAACGACGGATTCACAAGTACCATAGTACACACCACATTCTAGCAAGTTCACAGTATCTAAGTACCAAAGGGAGACAAAGATACTAGTAAATGCCCTACTTCTACATTTCCTCACGTATTTTCAGCCAGGGCTTGAGTCTGGAGTGCTGTGGTGCCCAGCCCTGTGGTAGGCCCTCTCACACAAACGCCTTGCTGTGGTTTACATCAGTAAGCTCTTTTTACCCACTGTCCTCTGAAATGACCATCAAAACAAGAAGCACGTGGGTGGTAAATGACAGAGCCTGGCTGCTGTGAGAGCCGGGCCATAAAGGCCAACGAGGGAAGCATCTAAGACACCATCCTCCAGGTTTCCACGTGGAGTTTGAATTTGTCTGAAGAGAAAGACTGCATGGGAGTTGGGGAGTGTGAACTTCTTGAAAACTAGATTCCCCCAAGAGGAAAGCTTTTCAACTTTATTTTAAATGTGGAACCTTATACATGGTACCTGCCCCTCTGGGAGACAAGCTGAAGTGTCCTCACTGTGGCTGCCCCACTCCTACCCCCTGCACGTCACGCACGTGGAGAAGACGTGCAGAGGACGGGTCAACCTTCACTTAACATCTTCTTGCTTTGGTCAATCATGTTTACAAGCAAAGCATGACTAATGAGGTTACGTGTCAGCCCATTATCACTTAGCTTAGGGCTTTGTGAGACGGAAACTTAGAAACAATTTATTGCTCCTTAAAAATGGCGAGCTGCTCTTAATGTCAATTAAAGATCATTCGTAGTCTCTGTGTCAAGCTGTACAGGGGAAGGGAACTCATCCCTGCTGCCACCCCACTGGCTGTTGAATTCTTCTGAGTCCTCTCTGCTCCTTAATGTGCTCAGCAGACCATACCTCTTTTTGGCGGAGAGCGCTCTGATTTACCAGGGTGACACGTTAATGTCAAAGGCTGGAGAGCGAATGCCTGCTGGAATGGGGGGACTCAGTGCTGCTCATGTAAGGACGGGACTTTAAGAATCTTGCTTGGCCAACAGTTTGTTCAAAAAGTAGCTCTCCACTGAAGATTTCTAGACAAGTGGAGTTTTTCCTTTTTAAAGCACCACATAATAAACCACCTAGAGTGAAATCATTTCAGAAATATCATTTGCTCTTTTAGCTACTCTTTTCTAAAAGAACCATGTTCTAGATCTTGAGAGCATGGACATACAACAGGAACAATACAGCTTTCAAAGGCATCCCTCTTTTCTTTTTATCTTTCTCCACACACACACACACACACACACACACACACACACACACGCATGCACCCGTGTGGACAGTAGAAATAATTCCTTGTTTTTGTTCTTTCAGAACAATCAGTGTGAACTTGTCTCCCCCTGCTGGAATCAGACCTGGTTCAATTTACAATTTAAACTACTAATAGCATCCTACATTTGTAGTTGTGTTAAACTGGAAATATCCCTGATGCTCTCCTGTTATACTCCTCTACTTTTACTTAAAAACTTTTCATCATCTTTTTGAAGAGAATTCTTCAATTTGTACAGTAAAATGAAACTAACTCAGACTAATTAGAGGGAAGGCAACATTTCGAGTAAAAGCCTCGCCTGTTAGTGAGGGAGATGGGTCAGCTGGCCTCTCTTCACGAGGATGGCCTGGCCTGGCCCACACTCAGACGGATGCTTGGGCTGGTACAGCGAGCGGTTAAGAGGATGGCTTGTGAGGTATACCAACCGAGCTCTGCCGCCGGGTAACCACGGTAAGTTATTTACATGACAGATAACAGAGGTCACCTCTGAACCTGTTTTCTCATCTGCAAAATGGAGAGAATAGCAGTATCTACCTCATGCACAAAGAATGCCAAGTTCAGTACCCAGAATGTGGTCAGCAGTCAATCAGTGATACTCTCTTTTATTATTATTAAGACAGTTGACCTCTATTCCCCAGAAGTAGACTAAGCATATTGCTTATATGAAAGACAGGCTGGTTCTTTGATTAACACTGTTTTTCTTTTGTCTTTCTCACAGATCATTCTCCCAGACTCAACATCTCACAGGTATTTTCTAACCACCTTCACCTTTTTGCTCGTTGGCCTCACCCCCACGAGGAGGTATTCCACAGCATAAAAAAGAACAGTGTCTTTAAAAATGGCTCCACATCCTGCTGTTGTTGCACAGCTTTCAGTGCTCTCGATGCCTCCCTCTCAGCATGAACCCCTGGCCCTGGACCAGGGCTCTTGTCTGAGATAGGTCAGTACCCACATCTGTTTGTGGTGCTTACCCAAATGTCAGGTGAGCAAGGTCACCATCGTCCTTCACCTACCAATCAGGTGGACCAAGATCGACACATTTAAAACACACTGGAGAGACGAGGCAGAGGTTCTGAGAGAGAGTGAGGAAGGCGGTTCACAAACCAGACGGGGACTTGAAGTCAAGCAAAGAGTCCACAAGAAACAACCTCACAGAGGGACCCCCAGAACTCTGGTCCCCAAATCCTGTAGCTCTATCTAGCTCCACAGCCAGAAGAGAACCCACTGCAAGAGTGGGTGCAACATGGCACCAGCAGGCTCTGAGCTGTGTAGCCTCTCCCTAATGTACAGGCCCCCTTGCAACATCAGAGGTACTGCCTGTGACTGTCCAGTGTAAATGCTGTCATGCAGCCCTTCCTTCCCTGCTCGTTTCTGGAGCTCTCCAATAAAACCAATTTCCTGGGGGAAAAAAAGTAACAAAAATTGAACCCAAAGCAAAGCACACTGTATTGGTGAGGCAGGGTAAACAGGCACTTTCTCCACACCACTGGTACAGTGCAGACTGGTGCGAGCTCCCTGGAAGGCATTCTGGCAGTATGATCAAACCATACATGCCTGTGGTCCTTGATCCAGTAATTCCACCCTGAGGAGCTGACCCACCGGGATGCTCTCCCCACGTGTGCAAACAAGGAGAACCCCTGCGGCACTGTTCGTAATAGCTAAGTACATAATAGAACACCAGCGCCCACTGAGGGTAGGCATGTATAAAATACACTCACACGAAACCAAGACCACCTTACGTGTACTGACAAGAAACAATTGTTGAGACATATTAAGTGGACGACAGAAGCAACACAGCAGTGTCCAGAGCATGCTGCCATATGGTTAAAAAAATACACACATGGGCATTATTTCTGGAAAGACAAAAAAATCAAGGGTAGAGGATACTATGTGCGTATACTTGAAAAATAGGTAAAGAATTGAGTACGATTTTAAGTCAACATTTTCCAGCAATGCTATTTTAATGGTCAATTTGTCAGTTAGCTTATGCTCCCATCTTAATGCCACAACTAGATCAATAGTAGTCCTTTCCAAATTCTATTACTTATAGAATTGTTTCACAGAAAAAAATCTGACTTACAAACTAACTTTTGGAATAGAGCTCATTTGAAACTTGGGGCTTCTTGCACTTGACAGCTGGTTCTCTTGGGGATGTCCTGCCTTTAACGCAGACAGCACACAGGTGAAGCTAAGCCTACAACCTACCGAATGTTGTCAAAATTCAAACTAGCAGCTCCCCATCAATGGGCCTTGGCTGTTAATTCCATTCCCTACCCATAGGGGTCAGCCTGGTGCCCTCCTTTTTTCTCTTCTGGTCTTCCTTAGGCCCTGGAGGTGTACAACCCAACGCTGCTGAGAGGTTCAAGACCCAGGGAGTGGGGGTTACAAGTAGGGCCTTGCTCCCCCTGCTGGTTACAGAGGATCTGGCGCTGCCCTTTGAGGGGCCAGCAATACAAAACCAGCAGCACAGGGAGGTGGGAGGACACAGAGACTCAGTGCCCGGTGGGGTCCAGCACAGAGGGGTGCTCAGTGAGAACCGCTGAACAAACGGAAGCTTGGGCTAGAGCTGCAAGGGCTTCTGGAGGGGTCCTGAAGAGAGAGGTGAACCACAGCTACAGCCGGGGTGGGGTGGGGCAAGCGAATGGGGAGAGGGCACAGGCGATCTTTAAGATGCATAACTGTGGTTTGTGTGTATTTTTCATGGTGTATGAGGAATAAGAACCTGAGTTGCAGTTTAAAAAAAGAAGAAGAGGAAGAGCTGGGCTCCAGAGCAGGATGCATGGGCTGGAATCCTGGCTCTGCACTCCCAGCTGTGTAACAGCAGGCCAGTTACCTAACCTCCCCTGCTTCAGCTTTCTCAACCTCAAAGCAGTGGCTGTGTCAGGACCCTTCTCTTCAGGGTGCTGAAGGATTAAATGAGATGCTATATGTTCAGCACTCAGATCTCTGCCAGGCACGCAGTAAGAGCTCAGTAAACGTTGGCCATTACTGTCATTTAGAACCCATCCAAAGTCCTCAGCTTCTATAGTGGAGGTAAATGCCCCAAATATTGATATTTATCTTATTTGACAAGCGGGAAACATATTGCAGAGATTTTTTTTTTTTGTGCACGGTGAGGCAGAAAGAGGGATAACATTTGCTTAGTACTGTGTTTGGGGTTAACATACCTCTAGAAAATGACATATTCCCTTTTCCCAAATTAGCTACCCCTTGGGATGACTACCACAGAAATCCACGCAACTAGATTCTGTAATCGTCTACCAACTGTGGGACCATAAGTTAATAACAAGTCTAAGAAAGAGTTTAATAATACGTCACTAGAGAAGCATATTCTAAAAAGCACCCACTTCCAGATAATCGTGACTCACTGGTAGAAGAGCCACCCCCTCCTCCTCGAGCTCCAGAAGCCCCTCCCCTGGAGCCCTCTTCTTCAGTTGTCCAGAGAGTGCCACAGCATCAGCCACCGGGCTGGGTTTTCCCCACATTTCAAGTTGTGCAAACTCTCTCTCCTCTTAAAGTTTTCAAACAAGCCTTTCCTGGACTGAAATCTAGTGTACTTTGTGCTTTTATTCTTCCTTGTTTTGTTTTTGCAAATCCTGGCAAATGTGTGGGTAATGCCTGGGCCCTTACCAGTTTCTCAAGCTGGTCAAGGCCTGGTTTCTCTGGGCCTGGTCTTCAGTCATGTGCCAAATGGGAGACACCTTTCCCCTCTTGCCCCGTCTGTGGGAGGTGGGGCAACGGCTGTTTAGTTCTTTCTAGGGCTCGCCAACGTAGCCAACTTTGTGAAACGCAAATCCAATCATTTTATTCCTGTGCATCAAACCCTTCAATGCATCCCACTGCCTCCAGGATAACACCCCAGCTCCTCAGTCGGGTTCAAGCCTTCTTTGCCCCCCACCTCTCTCTCCCTCGGCCAGCTCCTTCTCCTCCACCATGGCCCTGGCTCACAATTCCTTTCATGTTTTCTCCCCCTGAAGCAGAGCTCACCCGTCCCTCCCTCTCTTTCCCATGTGGTGCCACAGCTCCAAGCTCGTGCCTCTAATGCGGCCCTTATCACACTGCACTGCAACTATTGTTACACTTGTCTATTTCTCCTACTACCTAGACTATTCTAATTACCTAGACTAGCCTGAGGTGAAGAACTCTAATTCATTTTCACAATCCCAATGTTAAGCCCATGGTCTGGCAAATAGAAGTGAGAAACTCGACAAATGTTTATTAAATTAAAAAAAAATTCTATCTAGAAAATATCCAGGAGTCCTCAAGGTGACCCCAAACCATGGCACCCCCTTCCCCTGCCCCCAAGTGTCAGTCCTGCCCCAAGGATCGACCTAAGGGGACACATTCAATATGCATGCCAAGAAGCCACCTTTGGTTTCTAGGACTAAAGAATGTGATCTTTCTCTACAGTGTCACTTTGTATCAGCCAGAAATCTTAATTTCCATTTTACTGTGCCTTTGAGTGAATGCATTAGAGAAGTAGGAGTCCCTAAAAGGCAAGTGTTTGGCTGCACCAGTCTCAAAGTGCGCTCAACTGACTTTTGGGAAAAGTGCACACACTTGGGTCCATTTTTCCCAGCGGTGGGTGTCTCAGTTCTTTTTCTTTTCTAATAGCTACTAAAAGGGGCTCCCTCTCTCAATTTCCACACACAGGTCAACGTAATTGGAGTTTATTTAAAACAAGTGAAATAATGCAGGTCAACACTAGGGGACACTCTTGCCATAGCTGTGAAAGCACGGATCACATTTTGGAGATGCAGACGGCTGCAAATTAAAACTTCCTTTTCTCCGCGTCCTAACAACTTCAAAGAACTCCAAAACAAAAACATACCGCCTGGAAACTCCGAACACTATGTATTAGAGAGAGGGTGAAAGTCACAGTTCACAAGAAGGAAAAGATGGTATCTGAGTTAGGAAGAAGGCTTCGTGTTTCCTTAATAATGCCTTTCTGGTGAAGGCAGTTCCACACTTCTATTTCAAGAAGTCTGGACACATGATCCAGAGAGTTGGAACCTGCTAGAACACCCAGTGCACTTGCCTTTCAAATGTGCCAACAAAAATCCACGGAAGAGTCAAGCACACTTTGGTTAAATCTCCTTCTTTCAAAACTCAGAAGAGTTTTTTTTTCCTCCTTAACTCGCAATAGGAAGTAATCCAAATGCCACACAAAAGAACGGAAACCCACGGCTTTAGAAGAATCTTGCCATAGAATGAGAAAGCTTCTCCAAATGACTAATCTTTTTTTTTTTTTTTTTTTGTGGGGAAGACCAGCCCTGAGCTAACATCTGTTGCCAATCCTCCCCTTTTTGCTGAGGAAGACTGGCCCTGGGCTAACATCCGTGCCCATCTTCCTCTACTTTTTTATATGGGACGCCGCCACGGCGTGGCTGACAGGCAGTGCGTCGGCGGGCGCCTGGGATCCGAACTCGCGAACCCCGCGCTGCCAAGCGCGGACTAAACCGCTGCGCCACCGGGCGGCCCCCATGACTAATCTTTTTACCCCCAAAAAACCGCAGCACTTAGCTCTCACCATATGCGGAAGCACACTGAGATTACGAGAATGATTCAACCCGCACAAAGAACACAGATGACACAAGACTGAAGAGTCAACTCCTCGGCACCAGGCGCCCCCAGACCCGTGTGGAGGAGGCGGGCTCCCTGGAAAGGAGTGTTACTGCAGACCACAGACCATGCTTAACCGAGGCACCGAGAGCAGCGGTGGCTGCAACTGGCCACCCGCCAGGCAGGCCTGGACCTACCTTCAAGGTCTTCACGGCCACTGTCAGGCTGTACTTCTTCCACACGCCTTCGTACACCTCCCCATACTGGCCTCCTCCCAGCTTGTGCTTCATGGTGATGTCCGTGCGCTCCATCTCCCACTTGTCGTAGTTGGGGGACACGCCATAGACGGTGGGCTTATTGCGCTTGGGGGCTGGATAATGCAGAGTGGTGATGAGCCCATCCGCCACAGTTGAGTGATGATGAACCAACTCGGCCAAAGTGTTGAAGCGGCTCTCCGAGGAGACGTAGAGCTGAGGAAACAGGGATAGCTTCAGCCCACGGAGGACAGGCACACACACAGCTCCCATAATCCAGCTTTGCTGAGCCTTAATTTAATGCACAGCAAAACGTCAGACAAAAGACTCTCCACACAGGACCGACTGTTTAGAAAATCACTGACAGTGCATTTCTCTCTCTGTGTTGTGATTTACTTGCTGAAGTAGAAAGATACAATAAAACGTCCCGGGGCCTTTGCGTCTACTGCTCCCTCTGCCTGAAATTCTCCACCGACCTAACCTTCACATGCCTGGTTCTCTCTTACCTCTCTGAGCACAGTGTAGATGTCCATGAAGTGTTCCCTGACCACCCAACTAAAGTCATTACCCAGCGCTGTCACCACAGCACCTGTCTACTGCTCCGCATTGCAGTCGTCACTAACTGACAATCCCGTTTATTTGCTTGATTATCGTCTGTCTCCACCTACTAGAACATCAGCTTCTTGAGAGCAGAGCCCTAAGCTGTCAGTTTTTATCCTGTATCCCCAATGTCGAGAACAAGAAATGAGCATGTAACACGTGCTCAATAAATAGTTGTTGACTGAATGAATAGAGAGTAGAACTTGATGAGTATCTGCTGATTGGAAAAGAAGATAACTTTTTATAATTACGCTTATTGCCTAATACCTATCTAGAACTAAACAGCGATCAAAGACAAAAATCACTAAACAAAACATAAATCTCCTCATTCCCACTTGCTTCATTTCTGCTGAGTAAGAAGCATCAGAGGCCAAGATGTGCAAATCGCAGCAGTATGCCCACGAGGGACACCCCCGTCAGTGCTCTCTAGGAACAGAGTGGGGCTAGGAGGGCTGCACCAGGCCAGACAGCCCTTCCCACCTCAGGGAAATAAGGAGAGGGGATTTCAGACACACGCGCATGTGAGTCTCTCTCTGAGATCCACAGTGGTGAGTCCCTGCGCAGGGAACCCTCCATGTGGAGCTCTTGTCTGGACACAGCTGAGACAGGGAGGAAGGGAAAGGAACAGGCTGACAGAAAGCAACGATGTGTCTGGTGACAGCTGTCTTTTTTCTTCTATCTCTCTGGTTGCTTCAGTGACGTGGTGAGGGAATGCTTCCTTTGCAAAAACAATTCCACATTAAAATCCACATAGAACATCTGGGCTCCAGGCATGTAACTAAATCTACTGGCTCATGAAGGGCAGCCAACGATGGCTGAAGGTAGAAAGGATACTTAAAATCACGACTAGGTGTTCATAAGACTTGCCCAAACTGCAAAGACGTGGGAAGGAGGAGTACACATGGACAGTGATGCCTAGGGCAGGAGGGAGAAAAAGGAACAGGATCAGTCAGCTATAGCTGGAATATCTTACTATTTAAAAAAAGAAAAGGGAAGAAAAAGCCTGAAACACGCATGGCAGGGCCAAGGCTTTGGCTGTTGGTTGTGGTAGGCTCCATTACTTCCTGCATGTTTGTAACAAAAGATAATTAAAATATTTTAGGGGCCGGCCCAGTGGCGTGGCAGTTAAGTTTGCACGCTTCGCTTCAGCAGCCAGGGGTTTGCAGGTTCAGATCCCGGGCGCAGATCAACGCACCGCTTGTCAAGCCATGCTGTGGCGGTGTCCCATATAAAGTGGAGGAAGACGGGCACGGATGTTAGCCCAGGGCCAGTCTTCCTCACACACACACACACACAAAAAATATTTTAAAAGAAGGAAATAATAACAAATACACAAGTTGATCACATCTACAACCCTCAAGAGGGTAAAGAGGATTCATTAACAAGGAGATTTTCTTTCTTTTTTTGTTGTTTGGGGGGATGACATAAATGAATTTTTAAAATTCAGGCAAGCCAATGGCAAACTTTGGCCTAGAGTTTTACAGTTTACAATCTTTTGGTAGCAAGCCTACTAAAATAAAATTCTGAGCAACTCAAGAATTGTCCAGAAAGACTCCGCAGCTCTGGAGAACTTGTCCCTCTGCAAATGGTGCCTCTGAATGAGAGGACCTTTCAGGGTGACGAGGCCGCCCACTGGGAGGCCCTGCTTGTACAATTCAGGGCACCGCGGAGAAACCTCTAAGTGGACCGCTCTGGGGACATGCTATGAGTCACGCTCACGCCCCTGAGCGTGCGCACAAGAGTGCTGCAGGGGAAGGGGAGCGGAAGTCGGCACCGCTGAGCCTGCCCTCAGCTTAATGCCCACACACTGACGTACACAGCACTCTTGTCAGTGTTAGTCACCGATACAAGTGCAGTTCACAAAGAAGGCCGAGTGGGACGTGAAGACAGCTCCTAATCCCCACCCTCCTCTCTGGAAAAGTCTGTCAGTTGTCCAATTACTTCACAGCAGGTTGCAAATGCTCTAAGCCTTCCTCTCTTGGGTTAGTGCAGCTGATGGTGTTTTCCCTACCAAGGAGTGTGGAGAAGAGAGAAAAGCCATTCCAAGAAGGCACCCCTGGAATCACAGCACCCCTGCCACCATGGAAATCACTGGCATAGTGCACGGCAAAAGAGCCCGTGTCACTTGCTGGGCTCCTGGGGCAGGTCTCCTGGGAGCAAGGCTCATTACCTATTTCTCTCTGTCAGCTTGAAATGAGTGTTCCCCATCCTGAAGATCAAGTTCCTTCAATCGCACACACTGCTAGTGGCTCCCCTAGGCCCCAGTTTATGCAGAGTTTGTTCTTGGTCTCATTTGATTCCCTCACAAGCTCCTCTGTTAGAGATTTCAGAGTTATGGGAGGTTTCACTGAATGGAAAAACTTTTCTTTTCAATAATTAAATTTACAGACCCTGTGACTTAGTTCATCTTTCAACATAATATTTCCATACTGACACTTATTAAATATTAAAACCATTCTCCCTTAAATGCACTACACGGCCATCTTCTAACAGTCAAGTCTGGTGGCTTCCTTCTGATCAGTTCTTGTTTTTAAGCAGCATTTTGCTAGTGAACTGGGTAATCTTCATCAGGAATTCATGGCATGTTCAGAGAAGAAAGTGAAATCAGCATTATGAATGGCATGTCATTCTGCTATGCGCGCGGTTACATAAACACCCTGGGTGCTGAGCCAAGGCTAGGCCTCTTCCTAATCATGCAGGAGCCTGAAAGATAGGACTTGTCAGAGAAACTCACCAGAAACCGCTGTCCTCCTGACAGCCAGACTCACAGGCTTATCCGAGCTTAAGACCTAGGCACCCTTCGGCTGCCTCAGACCCTTGAGTCCCACCTGGGATGCACTGTTTACAGGCTGCTCAGCCAGGAAGCGCCGTTCCCCTGACAGCTTCTCACATACCGGCAGAAAGGCGGTACTTAATAATTAACAGCACTTAATAATGCTTCCAGCCCTCTCGACAGGGAAGGTCAGCCACGTGTTAGCAGGCTTTTCACCAGATGCCCGCACCTGCTGAGCCACTGTCAGGGGGTAAACCTTAAAAATTTCAAGAGGTTACATAGTTGGCCCATCCTGCCACTTCTGCTAAAGGTTAAGCCCCAATTCCATTCCTGTCAACCTGAAACTGTCACTTCAGCAGACCATGAAAATAAATGTCAGCTGGGCACCTCTTTGAAGAAAAGGAAAGACTATCGAGGCTATGAGGACTGTGGAACTTGACAGTGGCGTCCTGCAGAAGTAAACAGGGTGTAGACACAAATAAACAGGAGAACTAAGAACGATTTAGGCAGGAGGCAGTGGAGAAAAATCAGTCTTTAATTCTGCTATGTTGGCAGGGGATTATAAACTTTGAGAAAGCATGGAGGAATGACAGTCAAATCCTAGGATACTTGAAGATTTTTCTTTTTTCTGTTGTTGTGAGGAAGACTGGCCCTGAGCTAACATTTGTTGCTAACCTTCTTCTTTTTGCTTGAGGAAGACTGCCACTGAGCTAACATTTGTGCCCATCTTCCTCTATTTTGTATGTGGGATGCCACCACAGCATGGCTTGATGAGCAGTGTGTAGGTTGGTGCCTGGGATCCGAACCCGCGAACCCCGGGCTGCCAAAGCAGAGCATGCGAACTTAACCACTATGCCACTGGGCTGGCCCCTTGAAGATTTTTAAGACTGTCAAGACTCCTCAGAAACAGCAACAGCTCAGTTTGGCATGGCCCTTTCAAGAGTCCAGCTCGAAATTCCCAGAGTCCTGGGCTCTAGGCCCTGAGCTGGTGGCCCTGGGCTAAGTGACCAGCCACAATTTCTGCTCAAAGTTTACGAAAATGAAGAGAGAGGTAAACCAGAGCCAAGAGGGTGGAGGCAGAAAGAAATCCTTTGGGCCTTAGAGAAGAATCTTCTAAATTCAGTTGTTTTCTAAAGATTAGCTAATTTGAAAGTAAGAATTAAACTTACTCAATCCCAGCCTGTCCCTTGTACCAACCCTAAATTTCCCCTTAGAAATCCAAAAAGGATTGCATCAAAGCTTTGCTATGTGAGCAGCTTTTTTCAATGCCGAGCCACACTGTCTCATGCGTCACTGTACTACCTCCCCATTCTGATGCTGTTCCACTCAATACAGGATTATGATCCCAACTCAACACAGTCCCCTCAAGCGTAGCCCTCAGAGAGGAGCCTCTGCAGATGGTCAGCCTGATGACCCAGTGAGCTGAGAAGTCTCCAAGTGTTTGGAGAGCTGAAGGGAGAGTCTTTGCCAGGGAGAGGGAGGAAGGCAAGAGCCCTAGGACACTTTGATGAGTTGCCCAGTGGTGGATACTGCCTGATCCAATGAGTTCCCTGTGCTCCACCTGGAATGACAGGAACCCCTGGCACACACCAGCTTTGAGACAGAGGGGCTGACTTCCTCGTCAGATGATTCTCAAATTCTGCAAATCACTATCCCAAGTGCAGGCCTTGCTCTCTCCCTTTGAGGAGCATTTTAGACTGACCCCCAGCTAATGAGTTGTCAAACTAGATCATGCCTGCCTGCATCTGTTCCAAAGATGCTGATTAAACAACTCCAGGGAAAAGAAACCACTACCCTGTTCAGTACAAATCTGAACTGATTCCTGTGGGGCAGCATGGCTCGCCTTGGATAAACAGCACAGATGGAAAGCAAACTGTCAGCTCCAGAACAGCACGTCCCTCATGGGCAGTGCACTCCGGTGTTCCAGTTCACTGAAACAGCACCCTTGCAGTCTGAAGGCAAGGTTTCAAAGGGCCACCACCCTGGAATACACCCTGCAGAATGGAAGAACCTAGCTCCACATCTGGGATAAGAACAGTGACTGAAAAGCAAGCTGATACGGCTGATCTCTAGTCACACATAACAATAGACTACGCCGTCTGTCATACAAACTACAGTGCTGGTATAAAGACATCTGCAATAAGGGAAAGCATCAGATACTGGCGATAAGGATTTTAGCCAGAAGACTTTGAGACGTGAAAAATACAACAGATTAAGAACATTAAAAAAGAAATACGTGCGTTCATGTGATACAAACGAATGTGCAAGGATGGCCATAAAGATGTTAAAAAAATTAAGAGGGGAGTAGCCTTACTAGATATTGAAACATACTATAAAGTTCTAACAATTAAAAGTCTGGTATTGGCACATGAACAGACTGGCCAATGGAAGAGAACAGAGAGTAGATCAACAGACCTAAATACATAAGCCAATCTGATATATTTCAAATATGTACGAAAAGATGAATTTAGTAAGTGGCATAGGGATCACTCAAAACATGACACATGCAAATTAAAACGATACCATCTTTACCAATCAGTGAGAGAGATGTTTCTACAAGTCTGATAACACACTGCTGATGAGGGTGAAGGGAAATGTGCACCCTCATATGTTGCTGGTGAGAAAATACATTTGTATAATTTCTATAGGAGGTAATTTTTTTTTTTTGTCAGAAAGATTGGCCCTGAGCTAACATCTGTTGCCAATCTTCCTCTTCCTGCTTAAGGAAGACTGTCAGTGAGCTAATATCTGTGCCAATCTTCCTCTGTTTTGTATGTGGGACACTGCCACAGTATGACTTGATTAGTGTGTAGGTCCACACTCAGGATCCAAACCTGCAAATTCTAGGCGGTGGAAGCGGAGTGTGAACTTAACCACTACGCCACTGGGCTAGCCCTATAGAAGGTAATTTTGCAATATCTACACAAATTTTAAATGTACATAACCTTCGATCAGTTCTAGCAACTTATCTTGCATACACTTGTACACAAAGAAGTATGTGCAGTGTATTTTCAAACTGCAGGTCATGACCCACCAGCAGGTCTACGAAATAAATTTAGTGGATTAGGACCAGAATTTATAAAAAAATGAAACAGAACAGAAGGGAATATAAAATATCAGAATGCATTACATATGGTAAGGGTAAGTAAGGTTTCACGAATGTTTTGTTACCAGTGTGAGTATTGGGTGGTGACGTAAATGGTTTTTTTGTTTGTTTGTTTTTACAGTGGACCCAGATCTTTTTTTTTGGTCAGGAAGATTAGCCCTGAGCTAACACCTGTTGCCAATCTTCCTCTTTTTGCTTGAGGAAGAGTGGCCCTGAGCTAACATCTGTGCCAGTCTTCCTTTATTTTGTATGTGGGACGCCTCCACAGCATGTCTTGTTATGAGCGGTGTGTAGATCTGAGCCCAGGATCTGAAGCCACGAACCCGGGCCACCGAAGCGGAGCACACTGAACTTAACCGCTATGCCACTGGGCTGGCCCCCAGATCTTTTTTAAAAGGTTTGAAAGTGACCTCATAACAGCATTATTTATAATAGCAAAAGACTGGAAACAACCTAAATGTTGACTAGCAGGGGGACTGCTTAAATAAATGATGTTCCAGCCACACTGTGCAGTCGTTCACAAGAATGAGGCAGCTCTAAACGTGCTGCCGTAAAACAATCACCAAAATATACTATTAGGTGGGAAAGGCACGGTGCAGAGCAGTGTGAGGTATGCATCATTTGTACCTTTTTTTAAATATAAACATACATACGCTGAGTAACTCTGGAAGAAACTGGTCACAGTGGCTGCCTCTGGGCAGGGAACTGAATTAGGAGACAGAATTACTTTTCACCGTAACTCATTTTGTTCCTTCTTTTCTTCTTTTTTCAAACCATGTTACTAAAAAATACATACACCATCTGCACCCACCCCAACAATCCACCCTCCTACACCCTCAACGACAGCATGGTGCCGTAGAGCGGACAGTGGGGTCTGAGCCTAGTTTCATCAATTACTCACTATGTGATCTTGGGCAAGAAATGTCATCCTGCTGGGTCTCCACTTCCTTAATGCAAAAATGCAGATTACAGCAATATCAGCCCTGAGGACTGACGTGGTTAAATTAGATGAAGATTGGAAAATGCCCCGGCATTAGGAATTCCGTAAATGTTAATTCCTTGCTTCCCTTTATGGACTCTTAAGGACCGTTCATATGAAGATCACAAAACCATATACATCAACTCCTTTACAAAACTACAATTTGGGGAGCCAGCCCAGTGGTGTAGTGGTTAAGTTTGTGCACTCTGCTTCGGCAGCCCGGGGTTCACCGGTTTGGATCCTGGGCATGGACCTATGCACCCCTCATCAAGCCATGCTGAGGCGGTGTCCCACATGGAGGTACAACTATGACATATGACTATCTACCGGGGCTTTGGGGAGAAAAAGGGAAAAAAGGAGGAAGATTGGCAACAGACGTTAGCTCAGGGACAATCTCCCTCAAAAAAAAAATCCTTAAAAAAACCCCTACAATTTGGGTTTGGAAATCGATGGGTACGTGATCCCATTTTTGTTTAAAAACTGTTAAACACACACACACAAATACGATTTTATCCACAGGAAGAAGGTCACGTACGAGACTTATTTTGAGGAGGTGCTATTAAGGTGGTCTTTCACTTTGAATTTTTCTCATTGAGGATGAATTACTATTATGACAAGAAATTTTTTTAAAGGGAAAAGTCTTTAATGTAAGAAGTATGTCCAAAACCCAACAGATATTCCACCTATCTTAAGAAACTCCTAACAGCAAAACTCTAGCAGGACAATTTGAGAACCACACCAGCCTGTGGATTTGTAATATCACACAACTGGTCCTCAACAGAGGGTCTTTCATAAGGCTAATGGAATGATGCCTGCTGTTTACTTGAAAGCTTCTTCAAATATCTTCTTGGTTGAGATTTATCAATAACTTATCAACCCAGCCCCTTGGTCCATCAGCTTCCCTGACCGGGGTCCCATACCTTGCCGTCAGAAGCAGTGTTGATCCTGTAGTGGTACACCCTCCCTTCATATCTCAGCGAGATGGACCTCTGGCCGGGACTGCTCTCGCTCTCCCGTACCAAGAAGCTGCCGTTGATTCCGCTGCTCAGCAGGTATTCGGCAGCATTGCGGGATACAGGCCCGTGGTACCAGGAATGTTTCTCCAGACTGTTGACTGGTGTGATGTAGTTGCTTGGGACCCACCCTTGGCCATTTTTGGTTTGGGCTTCACACCATTCCCCGTTGTGATTGTAGCCTAAGACCCGGAGCTTTTCACCTTAGAAGAAAAGAATCAAATCAGGCATATCAGCTTTAAAGGCTAGCTTCATTCATTCTCCTTTATTCTTGTATTACTACTAAAAATCTCCAAATTCCTAAATATCTACCTTCATTTTAACAAGTCCACACAAATATATGCATTTATAAATATATACGAGCACATGTTTATATACAAGGCTTCCTGTTTATATTGAACATTCAGGTAAATATATAGCCTGTTTTTATAAATCTATTATGTTCACTCAAGTGTTCCAATCCTAATATAAGGAAGCTTTTTAGTGAAAAAACTACCTTTTTTTTAAAAAAAAAAAAGTATTTTCAGAGTTTGGTCCAGGTGTCTTTCAGCATGAAATAGGGAAAGCTCTGTTTTTGCTAAGGACTGTACAGGAACTCTTCTCCTTAAGGAAAAGTGACTCTCTTGTAAAGATGTTATTATTTTTTTGGGTGTCTCTACATTCCAAACTTTAAAGCAGCTCTTTCAATCAGCAAAGGGGTGGCCAGTCAGGCCAGTTTCCCCTGATTTCTGTCTCTTGCAACCATCACCAGCTGCCCACAGCTCTTTTACCTTTAGTTATGCTTAGAGTGTTATCCCCACTGGCCACAAAATCATACAGTGCAACAAAAAGGTTGGGGTCATTTTCACTGGGACCAGCAAGAAGGTTTTCCTTGGAGTTCCAACGAGCTGCTTCACTGAGACCCTGGGGCTCGAAGTCAGATGCTACTGGCCTCTGAAGGGCTTCTGGAAGAGAACAAGGGAAATAGAAAAAAGAAACAGGAATTAGTAAAAAAATTAGTTTTATTCTCAGGAGCAAAAAAAGTCTGTGTTCTCAACATTATATACCCTTATTCCTAATTTATTTCATTTCTTAACATCTGTACACATTATGTATTAGTAAGAAAGGTGGTAAAAAAATAAAATGGATCTTCCTTTCCCAAATCTTGTGAAAAACACTAAGTATTTTCATTCCAAGGTGGTAACAACTGTTCCCAAATAGTTGAAGCTTTTTATTTTTTTATTTTTTGTGAGGAAGACCAGCCCTGAGCTAACAACTGTTGCCAATCCTCCTCTTTTTGCTGAGGAAGACTGGCCCTGGGCTAACATCCGTGTCCATCTTCCTCTACTTTATATGGGATGCCACCTCAGCATGGTTGACAAGCAGTGCATTGGTGGGCGCCCGGGATCCGAACTCGCGAACCCTGGGCTGCCAAGGCACGAACTAAACTGCTGCGCCACCCGCCCAGCCCAGTTTAAGCTTTTTAAATTCATTAACTCAGAGTGAATTCAGTTAGAGATGGAAAGAGTCCATCTTCATGTCTTTGCTTATGTCATAATATGGAGCAAAAGTTTCTTGCTTTACAACATTTTTCAATGTATCAAAGTTAATATATGCACATAATTTAAAAATCAAACAGTAAATAAGGGCTCATAATGAAAGACAAATATTTTCTATCCTACTCTTCTCTACACCCAGAGGCAACAGCTAAATAGTGGTGATCACCTTCATCTCCCTAAATAGAAGCTATCTGACTATAACCCCTGCTCCCCCACCCCCATCTCTCCTCTGCTGGTTCCCGTTGTATTTTCAGTGACAGACTGAAGTAACACCTTTACTTCTTGTTCTCTCAGCTAGAGGCAGTATCTCTCAACCACTTACTTCACAAGCTAAGGATATGAACATCCTACCTTCCCTTCCAGCTTTCCTCCCTCTATGCTCACTCTCAAATATGGCCTCCTTTACATTTTCTTTTACTTTATGAAAATTAATAACATCTACTCTGTAATAAAAAGTCTTTCATGTTTTGTCTATATGTAGATTCTAAAAGTTGAAAACCAATCAACACCTCTTATATTAGGAATCTGCAACTATCATTCACTGCAGGGTCAAACAGTTCATTATTTTTTCCTAAAGTTTCTTGTCTTTCTTTTTTTCTTGCACTTTGCTCAAACTCTCTAGAATTTCTCTGGGATAATGACAATATGCACAAGGGTTCTTTCAAACCAGCAAATCTACTCTAAGTAGATCTTAACAGTTGTAGGATATTATGGAGTGAAATTCAAATATTCATTTAAGGAAACTACAAGAAATCAAACTTAAAAAAAGGGGGAAGGATTCTAATTTGAAAAGAATGGAAGGATCTACCATATGCTTAAGCCAAACACAAATGGTCAGAAAACAATGTTGTTTTAATTTTCTCTCTTCGTGGATTTAGCGGACTCTCAAACATCTTTTCTTGGGCAATAACACCCATCTCAGGAACGGGCCTGATTCTACAGTATTCACTTCAAAAAACCAACCAACCAACCAACCAACCACTGGAGGCCCCTAAGACACCTGAGGGGCTAGACTGAACTTCTAGAAACACAACTCGAGAACTCTCAGAAACAGACATTCTTTAAAATATCTCTCTGAGAACTGATTGGTGGTTACCAAGGGGAAGGGGGGTGGGGGGTGGGCACAATGGGTGAAGGGATGCATCCACATGGTGACGGACAAACAATCATGTACAACTAAAACCCCATAATGTTATAAACTATTAAGACATCAATAAAAAAAAATCTCTCTGGAATAAACCAATAGAACATAAATAATGAAGGTTCTAGTTTTTGTACAATGGACTGAAGTAAACGTTCAACAACTGTTTTTCTAAAAGAGTAAATCCCAAATTACGTCATTACTATGCTTGGTAATTTCATCTCATGAATCATGAGGGCAAAGATAACTTCAAGGACGAGGGTCTTGTAACTCTACCATTTCCTAGAATGTGGACAAGGCTCAGTGATGAGTTAGGTCCCATTCTCTGAGCACTTACATTGGCTCTAAAAGCACGTTTAGCACCATCGTGATCAGGAATTGATCAATTAACCCCCAAAATGAAGATTAAAGCAAGGAATTATTTTTTATTAAAATATGTGGTCCCCCACCCGAAGGTACACTGGTTTGCTAGTTTTGACCACAGGGCCAAGGACCATCCTTTAAAGTATGGACATTTCTTCTTCTGTAAGTCCTACCAGTGATGCATCATCTCACTTCCAGCTTCAATCTCCTGCAGGTGGAAGGAGAACTTGCTATGTAATCCCAGTACAATCCCTTCCCATCCATTATAGCTGTCTTACTCACACCTAGTCTAGTAGCAATTTTTAAAAAGTTACCTGCCTTTAGTGAGCCTATCTAAAGCATCCATCTTAATTTTCATAGAAACAATTATCTTGTCACACTTGGTTAATATGAAACCAGTGAAATCCAAGTAATTAAAACAACAAGTATATCTGAAATAAAGAGATTTGGAAAGAGACAAAACTGCCTCTTGGTGTGGCCACGACTCAGGTGGCAGGAGCAGTGTGCAGCAGTGACAGCGGCCAAGGGGCTGTCCTATCCCGTGTGCTGTGGGCACTGGGGAGTCACGTTTTATGAAGGAAGTGGAGCGTGCTGGTCAATTTAGTAAGTCAGTTAAGTGGAAGCAAGTCAAAAGAGCTTCAGTTGTCATTATATTAAGTAAAACTACTAGGCAAAGGATTCCTTAAAGATTCTTAAAAGAACTCTTAGCATATCAAAAGAAAAAGATAAATCCTCCACTATGGAAAAATGGACCCAAACCATGAATAAGCAATTCACAGAAAATTTAAATTACCACGAAACGTGGAAAGCATGTGCACTCTCGCTAGTAATCAAAGAAACACAAATTCCTCATCAAATCAGCAGATACATTTTCTTGAGGCTAACAGTCAGTATGAGTAAGACTTCAATGAAATGGGCACTATGATACAATGCTAGCAGTGGTTGTAGACATTGCTGTAACATTTTAGGAGGGCAACTGGAAATATGAACCAAGTCTTTTAAAAATTCCGTATCCTTAGGGGCTGGCCCAGTGGCGTAGTGGTTGAGTGCACACACTTGGCTTCAGCAGGCTGGGGTTCGCAGGTTCAGATCCCGGGCACAGACCTACGCACGGCTTATCAAGTCATGCTGTGGCAGGTATCCCCCACATAAAGCAGAGGAAGATGGGCGTGGATGTTAGCCCAGGGCCAATCTCCCTCAGCAAAAAGAGGAGGGTTGGCAACAGACATTAGCTCAGGGCTAATCTTCCTCACCAAAAAAAAATTTTTAATTCCACATCCTTTGATCTACCTTTAGGAATTTATCCTAAGAGATCCACACAACAATTTGTATATACTGACTTTTAAATAACAGGACAGAAAAGGAAAAGTACAAAATATTTATCAACATAAGTTAGTTTGTGGTCCATCCATAAAACAGAATATATTCATAAAGCCATTCAAAATATTTTTGTAGGGGCCAGCCTGGTGTTAACAGCACCGTTAACAGCAGTAAACTCAAGGTGGTCAGATTATAAACATTTTAAATTTTCTTTATTCTTTTCTATATTTTGGCATATTTCTCACAATGAATGTGGATTGTTTTCATAATCAGAAGAAAATTACAAAAATAGAAAAATCGTTATAAATAGAAGCCAGCTGACACTTACATAATTGATAATCTAACATGAAAAAGTACAGTGGGAGAGATGGAATCTCCTCAAGTTGTCCTGAAAAAGTATGTGTGCGTTTCCCTCTAGTGTCCCAACCTCATGGCCATGAGCGTACAACTCTGGCAGACCAGGCCCACGCAGGAAATTAAACCAAAGTCATGAATACAGAAATGCTTTTCTTTTCAAATGCCATTTGACCTCTTCCATCAAACATTCTGCAGCGTCTGGATTTGATCGAAGTTACATAATTGGGGAAGCGGCCTGGAAAACACCTGGAATAAGCAGAACACAGATACTTGCCCAGGGGTGACTATCGGTTTAAAGCGTGGGTCAAAGAGGGACTGTCCCTAACATGGAGGCAGATGCTGGGAATTTCATATGAGGGGATAAGGCCTTTGTCAGGAAAGAAAGGGCCTCCCACTGCTTTCTGATTCAACAGGACGTCAGGAAACCCAAGCAGTCTCTCCATTTTCTTCTCCAGTTCTTGCCCCATTCCACAAACTAATGGCCACATCCCAAAGGGAAGTATTGCTCATGCATGCCTCTGGATCGAGACACTCGAGTGCAGCCACAGGCCAACACCAAAACCTTGCAGTCAATTCCCAGTCCAGGCTGATGTCAAAATTGACTCACAATGTATAAATGCCAAGTTCCTTGCTTCATTTCATAGCGAACTACGCTTGTCAACCTTAAAAATGATCACAGTTTACAAGGCCAAAGTTGCAGAATGTCCTTAAATCTTCCTTGCTTAATACAAGAACTTTCTGCCAGTCCCACTGTCAGGAAGTCAGACCCCTAAAGAAGCCTAAAGGTTTCATTCAAAAAACATGTCCAAAAGAGCTCCCCTCTTCTGTTCTTCCAATGGATCTTTTGGCTACTGTTAAGTCTTAGGAAAGAAATTTTAGCATCTGCTATTATTCTTACATCTTTTTAGTGAACGTTTTCTGCAGCATCCTTCCTGAGTCATATTTTAAATACATTTAGGATTTGTATCTTTCAAAGTGCCTCCCATCCCATTTAAAACCCTTTTGCTATTTCACCATACCGTTAATGAAAAAGTTGTCACCCGCCAACAAAACTGAGGAAAAGTCATTAACTAGCCAGTTGGGCACCAAGAATGGTGATATCTAAAAAAGGCCTCCAAACCTCCAAAAAGCTATGGCTCCAACTATGAGAATATCAAACTGTTTGAAAATTCAGTAAGAACAATGCCACAAACTCACTGGATCTGTGCATGATTAACTTGTTTGGACAGTATTCTAAGAAAACAGCTTGGGTCTTTAAAGTACAGTTTAAAGATCGTTTTATACAAAAATAATCCCGTCTTAAAGTTTCAAGTCACTCATCAAAACTGTTTACAAAAGATTCTCCGATATGGCATATCTGGTCTAGACTTCCAGGGGCTGCTGCTGCTGAACCCACCCGCCACTGGCAAGCAGGAAGAGGGAAAATACTCACGAACCCCAGCGGCCGGCGACTTCAGTCCCGAGGGGAGGGGCGACTTCACCACCAGGAAAAACATCCCTGGGAAGCTTCCCACCTTCCTGTTGGCGCTCGTGCCCAAGGTCACGGTTTCCTCTGGAGCGCAGAGTGCCAGCTGCACTACGCAGCTCCTCAGAGACAGCTCAGTGTCGGGGGGGTGGCGAGAGGGCAGGGGGTGTCAGACGTGAGAAACATCCCCTTTACTTCTGCTCACATTCAATTATTTAAACCCTTGTTGCTTTATTCTTATTTCCTTTGTGGGCCCTTCACTATTATCCTCCAGTTCAAGGAATTTCTGTAATTTAAAAATCTATAAAACAGATCCTTCAGAAAAGAGGGAAGGCTTCGTGTTTTATTTCATACTCTGTTCCAACTGATGAGATCATGCTCAGACTATTCTCAAGTCAGTTTAAAACAGCCTCATACAACTTTTTATAATATGAGCTTAGAGGAAAAGTATTATTTCCCACAATTTGAACTTGATGAAAGTCATTTTATCTACATTCTACATGGTCCTTTATTTTGTAATTTACACCCTCACCTGGAGCAGTTAAAATTATTATAAAAACAAGTTAAGCTAAATTCAGCTTTGGCATTAACTTCACACTCTGAAGAAAATTTTCCCAGCACCCTAAAACACTGCATCAGCTGCTGGGGAGCAGAGGGGTGCAAGGAGTCATCATACGGCCTCTGCTCCTTGTGGGAGAAACACAGTGAATGAAAATTCACACGACCTCAAAGCAAAAGTCTAAGAGAAGACAAGTGCTGTCCTGTGGGTTAATTTATAAGGACACAGACACTGAGGGCCAGGAGTTGTGAGCTCACTGGGGTTAGGAAGGAGGTGGACCCTGAACAAGACCATGTCGGCCAGGGAAGCAGCACTAACACAGGAATCCAAGGCCAGCCTGACACACCAAGGCCACGAATGGAGGGGCCTTCCTCTGCACTGTGCTGTGGACCCTCTGGTGACACCTAGGGACTCCTTCTCAGAACAAAGATTGTAAATGCATAAAATAAGTATGGAGAACTGCAAAGGAAAACAACTGTATTGAAATAGTCCTCAAAATATTTTTAAAAATTAATTTGTGGGGATGGCCCCATGGCATAGTGGTTCAGTTCAGTGCGTTTTGCTTTGGCAGCCCTGGGTTCACGGGTTCGGATCTTTGGCGCAGACCTATACCACTCGTCAGCCACACTGTGGCAATGACCCACATATAAAGTAGAAGACCGGCAAAGATGTTAGCTCAGGGCTAATCTTCCTCAGCAAAAAATAATAATAATAATAATAATAATAAATTAATTTGTGATACAGAGCTTCTTTATTAACACATTAAATAACAAGATTCAGTGGTAACTACTGTCATTTCAAAGTAGCGATGAGTGTAAGTAATAATCACACTGTTATACAATATAAAAATTTCTGATTTCTACTGGTGACAGAGTCACAAGCACTGATAATATTACTGTGATTTGTTACCTCCATCCTCAAAAAAAATGAAACTCTAACTTTCAGTTAGAGGTTAGTGAAATAAAGTTTTAATATTTTCCCATCTAAGGACATGGAGTCCAGAATTCTAACCCAGACCCCAAGGGCCTTTCAAGTCAACAACTCCTGCACTATGGATTAGGGTCAGAAGCACCGCAGTAATCCGACAGGGAGAGGGGCCCAAAAAGGAGGCTGCTATAAATTAGTGAGAAATCCAAATTATGTGATTTTCTTTTTAAATAAATGCAGCTTTATTACTTCCCACTTATGAGCATTATAGGCAATAAATCAAATAAGTTTCTAGAGAAACCTCCTTTAAAAAATAAAAGGTTAAAAAATAAAGTTATTTAAATTAGCCTAAGGTTTAAATATTTCCCCTGGAATCTTTTTACATTAAAATGTTCCTAGCTGTCAGTTTTAGACAACAGAATTCTCCATCCTAAATCCTGTACCTATCAGCAGTCCAAATATAACTTTTCTGAAGGTATACAGTCTCTGTCCCCTTCCCTCTACCACAGAGCAAAAAAATAAAAGGAATTTAGTATCACCTTCTAAGAATCAACTGTCAAAGATATCTACGATGACTAGAAATGGAGTATAAAGATCTACATAAAATGGGACCCCACCACCCTCGAACCACTCTGAACACCTGTCATTCACGCCTCCTCTCCTTCTCATCCCAGTACATTCACACCCACATTCTGGCCACTTTTCCTCCTACATCTCTCTGGTCAGTCCTGTCCTTTCCATGATCCATCACACCCTTGACTGATTTCCCTCTTTGACCCTGCCCCCCTTCATTCCATCTCCACACTGCCACTAGAGGAGTCTTTCTAAAATGCAAATCTGACCAAGTCACTCTCCTGCTAAAACCCCATCAAGATGGCTGCTGGCGGAGAGGCAGAAGAAAAAGCTGGGGAGGCAGCCCTGATGGTCAATGGTCAGTCACCATTTACCAGGAGATGTCACCTGTGGCAATGTAAGGAACAGAGCATGCGCCTTGCAGAGTAGCTGGCAGTTTGCAGATAATATAGGAGACACTGCTCTTAGCATGTAACAGGCCCTCAAAAACTGGTTGGGTTATTACTACACCACTACGGAAGTCCGAGCTCCTGAAGAGGGCACACGACGAGGCCTTCAGGGTCTGGTCTGGGACTATCTTCTCCCATGACCCCTACTTTTCATTCCAGACTCCCCAAACTCCTTGCAGTTCCCCCCCCACAAAACCCTACTGCTGCCTCACCTGTTGCACTTGACAAGTGCCATATACTCTCCCTGGAATGCCTTCCCAGCCTCCTCCTCCTTCTGACCTCACTACCCACAGTAAACCTCTGGCTGCTCCTTCCTCCTCCCTACTGCCTCGCCCCCAACTGATGACTCCCCTTCACCTCATCTGGGTACTGGGAGTCTGTTTCCATAACCGCCCTGTGACACACGGTAAGTAATCTGTTCATATGTCCCTTGTAGTACAATAAGCCTGGGCTCCAGGGTGGACAAGTTTGTTCAAATCTCAGCCTACCATATCTTGAAGATACTCATTTCTGAGCCTCAGTTTCTCAACTGCACAATAGGGCAACAATGGTATTGACCTAGTCAGGCTGTCAGGAGGGCTCAACGCACAATGCATGCAGAGAATTTTTGCAGGAATGCCAGGTGTGGGACCTGGCACCAGGACATTGCCCTATGGGGCAATTACTCCTTCTCTTCTGTTGTCACCATAATAATGTAAACTCCTTTGGGGCAGAGACCAAGCGTTCTTATCACAGAGTCTTCAGCAATGGAGATTCATGCACAGTGCAGTGCAGGACATACAGCACCGCTCCATGTTTATCAAAATGAACTCCTATGTAGAACACCCTGCACTTGGTCTTTAGCAACAAGGTAAAATATTATGTCATGACTGAAGCCTGCACCTTAATTATCCATTAACCTGCAATATGAATAGCAGAAATGACAGAGTAAAGATGAAAAGCAAATGTAACCTGACCAGGAAAACTTTTATAAAGATCTAGGAAATGCAATAATGTTTTAATGGAATGTAAACCATGGCCAAGATCCTAAAACAAGTGTAACATAAACGTACATTTCTCTGTGCTTTCAAAAGAAACAGGCTTTGTTACAGTCTCCTAACAGGCAGACAGTCCAGGGAGCGTCCCCAAGGCCTCCACACACGTTTTGTCTGTTCCACGAATCTCTGCATCGGCCCCGATTCGAACTGTCTGCAATGGGCCTGCTAACCATAAAGACATTTGTATCCTGTCATAGGCCATTTGCAGCAGGCTGAAAGCCTCCCCCTCCGCCGGCCAGGCCTGGGATGGTTTGAAAGCACTCATTTCCCATTTCCTGTTCTCCTTTAAGTGTCATCAAGACTCCTGGGTCAGTTTAGACCTGAGCCACTGAAGTAAAGGGGCTACCCAATGGCAGGCAATTTCCCCAGAATGTCTCATTAGTCATTATTATTTCTATTGCTAATCTGAGTAATTGAATGTGACCAAAAAAAGGTATTTTGGCTCCAAAAAGCAGTGGCTAATTCTATTCATGGCCCACCTTTAAATTCAGTTTTAAGGTACTCAATGTACAATGCCATTAGCTAAATTTGAGGACTGGTAAGATTGATAAGGATTAGGTCTCTAAAGAGAATTTAAGAGTAATGAGGTTAAAGTTTATGTAGCTGAATGTGATAGAATGTTACTGATCCCTTCTGAGTGCCAGCACTATGCAAAGCACTTATCTGCACTAAACCCCCTTGACTCCCTTAGGTGGACTTTGTTATACTGCATTCAAGAGAGGAGGAAATGGAAGCAGAGGGAGGTGCCTCATCTACCTCCCCTCCAGCTCTCCATCCTTCCCTCACTGCATCTCGGGACTTCTCTCTCTTGATCTTGCTCCTTTTCTTTCTCCCACACCCCTCCAGCCATCCTCCTTCTGCCCCTGTCCCCCTCTGTCTTCCTTCCCTCTCTTCTTTGTTTTCCCTTTCCTGTCTCAACCTGTCTTTTTGTCTTTGTCTCCCAGGCTCTGTCTGTATCTCCCCCTTCTGTATCTGTCTCCCATTCCTCCTTCTTCCTCTCTAATTCCCACCTGTGTCTCTGTCTCCCTCACCTGTCTGTCTTCCTTATTACCACCAACCAACACAGTATAATCAAGCATCTATGGTGTGGGTTAAGAAAGAAAGAAGGATTTGAAAAACAACTCTTATTATCTGAGGACAAAATCAGACTCTCAAAAGTTAGTAACCAGCAAGCTGTTCTTCCAAATGGCTTGGGAACTATAACTTCACTAGGCAAGAACATCTTGAAAACCTATCAACATGACCATAAGCTGATAATTGTTAAAGCCAGGTGATAAGTACAAGGGAGTTCATTATGCTGTCTGCTTTTGCTATAGGTTTAAAACTTTCCATTAAAAAAAGTAAAAAAACAACACAACAAAACATTAACCTAAGAATTCATTTTATAAATCATTCTTCTTTGTGTTTAATTATGATTATGATCCACCATTAGAGAGGAAAAGTTAAATTCTCCTGATTTCCTATTTGATCTTTAGTTCTTTTATATATTTTTTTATTTTTTCCAGTTTTATTGAGATATAATTGACATGTAACGTTGTGTAAGTTTAAGGTATACAACACAATGATTTGATATATGTATATACTGAGAAACAATTACCACAGTTAGTTTAGTTAACATCTATCACCACACAAATTTTTTTCCTTGTGATGAGAACTTTTAAGATTTATTCTGTTAGCAACTTTTAAATATATAATACAGTATTAACTATAGTCATCGTGTTGTACACTGTTGTTATATATATTTTAAAAACCTATCCATCAATAATCTTTCCTGTTTTTATTTCAGATCAGTGATTACACTGGCAAAATTACGACTTGATTTTACAAGGTAATAGCTCACGTGTTTGGAGCTATGGAAATACTCCCTCTGGAGAGAAGAAACAAGAAGCCAACCACGGACCAACGGGATTTTTTTCTTTCACAATTAAAATATTCACCATGGGAATAAAAGAGGGTCAGAGAAAGGGAAGATACTTTTCCTTAAAACCAAAGACAGGAAGTATTAATTATATGCATCAAAGCAAACTCTGAAACAAATTATTTTGTTAACAAGAAAAACTATTGGGTGGATTCAGCTCAATTCTACCATCACTTCAGACACTAGGGAAAGTGGCAATGCCAACATTTTAGACTGCTAAATATTTGTTTAAAACAACAACAGCTAACATCTTGCTCTGTGCCAGGCTCTGTGCTGAACAACTTAAATGAAATCTCTCATGTGACTCTCCCAACTCAGTGAGGTAGGGACTACTACGAGCCTTACTATAGAAATGAGGACACCCAGGCTCAGAGAGCCACATGGTCAAGATCACCGGGGAGCATGCCTGGCATCCATATTCAGACTGGCTGGCTCTGGAGCTGCGTGCCTCACCTGAGACGGGGAACTCAGCAACAGCCTAGCCATAAAACTGTCTGGACTTAAAGACATCTCAAGGAACCTCACGTTGGTACAAATACATATACTTAGCACTTCGTTGGTTTCAAAACTTGCACTTGAATCATCTCATAGATCCTCAAAACGGTCCTCTAAGGTGGGCTGAACAGAGGATGTTTGTTCTCTCTGCCTGAGAGGTAAGGAAACAGAAAAACTGAGAGAGGTCCGACAAAAACTGGGATCTCCTGACTCCACATTCAAAAGTGTTTCCAACCCAAGTGAACTGAGGTCCTTCTTTCTCTTCTCTAGAAACCTCACAGCGCTCATGTGAGAATTAAGCAACGATGTCTATGAAGCGCTCAGTGCCAAGGCCTGTCACATCATAAATGCTCAACATTTGAACGTAACCTCAAATGGAAAGGACTGACAGGCTTTCTACTAGGCGACAGAAAGAGCCTCAGATTTTCTTTGTTACTAAACAAGGGAAGTATTTGAGGACCTCAGGAGAGAGTATTTAGAATGACAGCATAAGCTTGTCTGAAGCAGAAGTTCTAAAAGTGTATCTGTGTGGCTGGCACCACATAAAGCATTCGCCAGAAAGTTAACTGCTGGAAAGAATCGTTTAAAAGCGGGCCCTTAGAATAAAATTTGTAGGTTCAAGAAGAGTTCACTTCACAGACATTAGTTTTTGATTCCAAAGTACAGAATGTGTCCATGTACAATATTCATGCACACTGTATGCAAATACTAACATACAAAAAACCAAAAGTAAACTGGAAGAAAATGAACTCAAATGGCTACTATTCATGTTTGCTTTCACATCTCTGGGGGAAAAATAAATCAGAAAATTCAGTGTTTGAAGTAGCCGAAGATTGTAAAGCTAAATGTGGTCATGGTGAATAAATACTGCTATAAATATACTTTTTTTTAAAATTTTAACTTTTATTGATGTCTTAATAGTAAACACATATTTTCACAAAGTTGAAGCACAAAATTCAAATGCTATAAATGCTTATATATGCATTAAATACTTCTAGAAGGACACACAAGAAGCTCCTGCGTGATTACACCTGGGTTAGGGAAACTGGATAAGAGAGAGAATAACTTTTCACTAAATACTCTTTCAGAATTTTTTACCACGTACAGCTATTTTAATATACACTTAAAAAATTTTAATTCTATTGCTAAAGGTCATCATTTTTATGAGTATTAGGTTTCTAGACGAGAAAGAAAGAATATCCTCACTTCAGGCATTAGAGTGTTTCTGAAGATACCATTTTAACATCCACAGAGAATTCCCAAGGAGCTCGACAGTCACAGTCAGTAAAGCACGGAGTGGCTAAAACTGGGCTGTCTGGAATCAGACAGCACGGATTCCAGTCCCAGCACCACCCCTTGCTAGCTCTGTGACCTTAGACAAGTTTCCTAACCTTCTGGTGCCTCCGTTTCCTCATCTATAAAATGGAAATAACCACAGGGCCATCATGAGAAACAAGCAAATTAAATCATATAAAATGCCAACACAGTGCTTGGCACACAGTAAGCATTTAATAATTGTTGCTTTGACGGCTAGGCCCAAGTAGCAATAGATGCACAATCAAGTGGCATTTACGGCTGAACCTTCCTCGACAGAATGGAAAACTTGACCACATTCAATTCTCTTCCTGACCTGGGATGCCAGGGCCCCGAGTGGGTGTCAACAAACACCGATTGATTGATTTAGGACGTCAGTAACAACGGAAAGGCTGGATTACTTATCCAGATGTTGGCAACTGTGTTTCCCAAGAGACTAACAGCACGTCCAGTCTTTAAGAAATGATCACTGAGGTTTGTTAAATTCTCTTAACTACAAAACAATAATTCCATTTACTTTCTGCAATTTAAAAAACAATGAAATAAGGAAAACAATAACAAGAAAGAATTCCTCGAGTGATACCTTCCTAGATGAAGCCTTAACCCAAAGCAGTCTGATATACTGGAATAAGACACTTTAGATTTTTTTCTCAAAAAACAGTAAATAAAGCAGCCAGGTACATACTAAATCTCTCGTTTACCCCCCAGGAAAACAAAACAATGTCATAGTTTCACTGTGACCCAAACTTTCCTCCAGCTCTGCAGTTACAAAAGTCCATTCATCTACCCCGCCTTAAGCACCCATCTGCGAAATGGAGAAGATACTGCCTAACACTAATTTGTTACAGATGTAAATGAGAATGTGTTCAGAATTCTGAGCAACTTGGAAAATAAGCAGCGGATTAACTGAAGATGATTTTGGCTGCTCAGATGCCAACTTGTAGAGACAAATAAACCATCTCCTCCCCCAATGCTAGATTTTGTGAGCCCACTCCATCTGGATGAGCCTCCTCCGAGGCCGAAATCCCAGAGAGGGAAGGAGACTGATGTGCACATCTTGTGGCAAGAAGGGCAAACAGGTTTCACCTATACCACTCACTGCCCTTTATGGTGTGGGCTGCACATGAGACTCCAGGCAGGCCCTCAAGTCAAAAAGTTGGAAAGAAAAGAAAAGTAAGTAAGACAATTAATGAGGCCTCTGTTTATTTCTCCCTCACTTTGAAAAGACTACAACTTGGGTCCAGCCTGGTGGTGTGGTGGTTAAGTTCTCGTGTTCCGTTCAGGGACCAAGGGTTCGCGGTCCCAGACCTACTCACTGCTCACCAAGCCATGCTGTGGCGGCATCCCACATACAAAGCAGAAGAGGATTGGCACAGATGTTAGCTCAGGACCAATTTTCCTCACCACAAGAGAAAAAAAAAACCTACAATGTTATGGCACCACAGCAGAAATCCTACTTGTTCTAAAATGAGCTTTACATTTCTATTCCTATTCCAAGTCTTAACTGAAAATGACAGAATCACATCTCTGAAGTACAATTAGCCTTTCTGCTGAAAGCAATAGTCGGGGATGACCAGTCTCCAAATCAGATCAACTTCAGATCCATCTTGAAGCTACAAAATGATGACCACTCATCATCCTCATCTCGCTTTTTTCAGTTGTCAACTTACTAGAACAGAAAATGAAAGACAAATAACAGGAAAGAAAAAATAAACGGGATCTTAGAGAAGAAAAGGGGAGTAGAATGGAAAGAAAGAGAAGTGAAATGCTGCTGGGTCTGAGGCTTTACGGAAGAAACCTAACGTGAGGTCCCCCTTCTCAAGGACTCTGGACTCATTCAAAATGCCTTCTTAAAATTGGCTGTAATTTCTCTTTTCTCCTCCCCAAAGAGAGAGAATTCCTAAGACCTCTTCGTGGTCTGTAGATAAGACTGGGTTGGGGGGTGGGGGGAGTAGAAAGATCACTTGAAATTCTGTATCCATAAATGGTAGAGCTGTGTGTTCCCTTTGTACACGATACTTAATGAAAATCATATGTTTCACAAAAACACGGGTCGACCTTTTTGACACATAATTCCCAATTAACGGTGGAAATTCCACAATGTGGGCTCACAAGGCTATTCAGGCCTGTAGAGTTCGCTTTCTCAAACTTTCTCGGGTAGAGCCCCGCAGTTGGGGCCCCGCGACACCGCCATCCCGACGCGGGCTCTCCCGGGGTGAGTGCGCGGGGGCCGGAGCCCGCACCCTCCCCGCTCCGGGCAGCGCCCACGGGCGGTCGAGAGAGAGAAAGAGAAAGAGGCAGAGAGAGAGAAAGGGAGAGGGAGAGGAAGAGAGAGGGAGAGGAGGGAAGAGGAGGGGAGAGGAAGGGAGAGGGAGGGAGAGGAGGGCGCCGGCGCGCGGGCGAGGCCTAGGAAGGCCCGGCCGGTGACCCAAGGCCCCCTTGACTCCTCCGGCGCCGGCCCGGCGCTTACCTTCCAGGTAACAGCTGGAGGACGAAGAGAGCCCCTTTTTGGATTTGCAGCCCACCAACTTCAAGCAGATCTCCAACATCTTGGCGTGCCGGCGCGTGGGGGCCGGCGCCCCCGGCTCGCTCCGCGGTGCGGCTCAGGCCCGGCTCGGCCCGCTGGCCTCGCGCGCCCCCCGGGGCCCCCGCGGCCCCGCCGTGCCGCCTCGCCGCCGCCCCGCGCGCCCGCCCATGGCCGCGGCCGCGTCTCCGTCCCCGCTCCGGACGCGCCCGTTAACAAAGGGCCCGAGCCCGGCCCGCGAGGCCCGCCCCCGCCGCCTCAGCCGCTCAGCCGCTTTAACCCCCTCGGCGCCGCGCCGGGACGCGGAGGATGCCGGCGCGCAAGGCCCAGCCGGGCCCTAGACCACCACCGCGGTCCAGAACCAACCCGGGCCAAGTTCTAGGTCAAAAGAGGGATTAATTTTAAGCGCGGCATTTAGTGCTTCTCAACATTGGGACGTGCGGACCTAAGACCCCAAGAGACACCTGGCTGCCGCGGATGTCGCAGAGCGCAGGCCTGCTCAGCGCCACTCTAGAAACCCGCGCATCTCTGCGGCATGAGACGCCCCCACCCTGCCCCGCCTAAGCCCGAGCTCCTCCGTGCGCCGTGCCCCGGCAGACCCTACGTCCTGAGAGTCTTGGTGAATAATGCAGATTCCTCTGGAATTACCAAATCTGATCTCATTCATATTCTGTGAGTTTACTGTGATTAAGGCTAACTCAACCGGCGTCTAGGGAATGAATAATCAGAGAGCCGAACCCACATGACAACTACACAAGTATGCAACACATCTGTCAAATCATACATTCGGACTAGGAGACAGCTGGAAACAGAAGGAACGTGCAAGTTCAAATTCAAACATAATTTCTGATTCTAGGTAAAGGGGATTTAGTCTCCACAGTGAGAACACATTTGGGGCAGGGCCTGCTTTCTTTGCCTCATTTTCTTCAACAGAGAGCTTTATTCCTTGTTTGGTGAGTGCCATGGGGTACCATTGTTTAAAACCCACTTCATTGCTGTGCTAGGCTCAAATCTTCTTACAACTCTGGTTAGGACTGACAATAGACTATCATAATGTATTATAAAATAATAATCACAATGTGTTACCTGGCACAAAACCAGAAGTCTAATCAGTGGGAAACAATAGGGAACCCAATCCTACCAAGTAATTTAATAAAAATCAGATAAATTTCAATAACAATAGGAAAAGGAATGTATTTAATAAATAATGTCAGATAACTAAACTGCAACTGGGAGAAAAATTAAGTTAGTCCACATCTTAGAGCACATGCATAATAAAAGCTGACATGTACTGAGATTTTACTGTGTGCCAGACTTGTGAGAAGCATGGCCTGTCCATCACTGCATTGCATTTGCACAACAATCCTGTGAGGAAAATAGAATTATTATCCCGATTCTTCAGGTAAAACCCTGAAGCTCAGAGAGGTCAAGCACCTTGCCAAAGGTCCTACAGCGAGAAACAGGCAGAGCTGGACTCAACCCAAGTATACCTGGATCCAAGGATCAGGCTCCTGACCAGAGGAGTACGGAGACCGCTCCAATCAAAAATAAATTCAAGTAGGGGCCGCCTGGTGGCGCAGCGGTTTAGTCTGCGCTTGGCAGCCCGGGGTTCGCGGGTTCGGATCCCGGGCGCCCGCCGACGCACTGACTGTCAGCCATGCCGTGGCGGCGTCCCATATAAAGTGGAGGAAGATGGGCACGGATGTTAGCCCAGGGCCAGTCTTCCTCAGCAAAAAAGGGGAGGATTGGCAACGGACGTTAGCTCAGGGCTGGTCTTCCCCACAAAAAAATAAATAAATAAATAAATAAATTCAAGTAGATTAAAGCTTTGGATATCTACATCTTTGGTTAAAGAACTAAGGTTGTCATATGATTCCAAGGAAGCCTTGGTTAAGAGACCCTGCCTACCGTGATCAGCCCCAGAGGCAAAGCTGGACTCCTCTGTTATACTTTCCAGCCTATCCTGTAATGACAAAAACCTGAATCTTCAGTACACCAGGACTGGCTAAGTAACAAGATCTTCATTTAGGTCTGCCAAAAACAGCACATAAAAATTCAAGATGGGACTGGATGCCACTAGTGTGTATCACAGGGGTTCTCAGCCAGGGTGTCATTAACTTTTCAGAAGTGTCCCGCCAAATTCTAATCAATGTATGAGATGTGTTTCTACTGCAACTGAGTGGACCTACGGTCAGTGTTGCAGCACTGGGTCAGGCCTCAAGGGCACCGAAGAAGGCACCGTCAGGGAAGGACACCGTCTCCATCACCTGGAGACACAGAACTCCAGGGCCCCCAGGTGACAACTGCAGTGACTGCGGGTGCCACCTGGAATCTGGGAGACACTGTCGAGTCAGTCTGGAGAGCCTGCAGCTAACTGCTGACGTGCTTAGTGATGTCTTGAACCTCTCTCAACCTCCAAGTGTGAAGCCAAAAATAAAATTCAGAAGGGTGCCATCAGCAAAAACAAGCTGAAAAATACACTGTTTTGGTGCCATTTTGGGAAGTTCAAGGGCTCTGGACTAGACTATAATAAAGTCTGTTATTATATAGAATTTCAGATTTAAAGGGTTATATTCCAACTGGCAGCTTAATGCCAAGAATTATACATTAATAGGCATTTTTGCAATACTAGCCATCTCCTTGAATACTATCAGTTAATATAGGCCCAGACACTTGTTTGCATGTAAAGTACTTTATATTGGAACACAAATTTATTTTAAAAAGCTAATGACTATTACTAATATTCTGCTCTTGGGTCTAAAATGACCTTATCCTCTTAAATCCTCTTAAAATGAGTAATGCTTATAAACTGTGTCCAAATCTTTTAAATTGTAGTCATAAAACCATGCATCAACAGGTCTGGCAAAACACTGAATTAGCAGCAACGAATATTGAAAATATTATCAAACTGTACATGACCACATCAAACCTGGACTATTCTTTCCAGATCCAGCTTTTGATGCTTTCGAAACTCACTTGCAAGATATAAAAAGCATTCCGTTACAAGCAAATAAAGGAAAGCGTCAATCTTCTTACTAGAATGAAAGGCCCAAGAAGGATTCCTTCTAAGCAACCTTAAACCTCAAAGGCATTGACTTAAAAAAAAGAAATGGGGCCAGCCCCTGGCATAGTGGTTGGGTTTGGCGCATTCTCCTTCAGCGGCCTGGGTTTGCAGGTTTGGATCCTGGGTGTGGACCTCACCACCTGTCAGCCACGCTGAAGGGGCGACCCACATACAGAATAGAGGAAGACTGACACAGATGTTAGTTCAGGGTGAATCTTCCTCACCAAAAAAGAAAAAAAAAAGACAAAGGAATGAAAAAGACTGTGAACTACCTTGTTATGTTGCATTCAGTTTGGGAAAGGAAGACACTTTCAACGTGAGCCTATTATGTGCCCAGCAAGAGCCTCACAACAATCCTATGAATTTTGTGAAGTTTAATTCCATTTCACAGGTAAGGAAACTGGGGGGCGGAAGGGGAAGGGGGAGGCTAAGTTCACAGAGCTAGGAAGTAGTAAGGTCCAAAGTCCTTGAACTTTCCAAAATGGCAATAATTTGCAATTTAAGTGAAAGGTGGATAATATGAGCAAAGCCAGAGGATGAAATAAAAATCATGAACTGTTGGAAAAATATGTCTTAAAAGAAAATCATTCAGGGAATTAGAACTATTTAAGAATATTTTAAAATATGTTAAGAATATTAAGAAAGAAAGAAAAAAGGTCCTTAATTAGATTAAAGCATGTGATCTGAGCTGTGTTTCTAAAATTATGGTCCATGGACAACCTATTTTGAATTGCCTGCAGTGCTTGCTTAAAATGCAGACTCTTGGTCTCCCTTCTAGACCTTCAGAATCAGAATCTGTGGAGTGGGCTGTATCCTAACAAGTTCTCCCGGTGATCTATGTGCATACTTAAGTTTGAAACCCACCATTTTGAAAGGGGGAAGAGTTGCTTCTTATTTTCACTGGGAATAGGACAAACAGGAATAGATATTTCTAAAATTTATTCATTTGAAAATAATTTTTAAATTTAAGAAACATATAACCCTAGAACAAGTTACCAAAAGAGGACTCTTCTCTGAAGATTTTAGGATAAAGACTGAATTTTTGTAAAGTTTAGAGTTCAATCCTATTCAAAAAGTAGGGGGAGGCAGGGGCCCACCACAGAAATGGGTCAAGGGAAGGAGGCGGACACGGGACAAAGGATGCAGGATGTGGAAGCTCCACCTGGCAGCAACAGGATGGGGGTGCAGGTGGAAGGGAGACAGGTGAATCTGACATGGGGCCTGGTTTGGGACCCCCAGGACCAGATGATCCCGGAACTGACTGACCTCTTCACTGGTTCCAGCCCAGCCAATAACTTTAGGGGGAGGAGCAGAGATCTTGAGGTATGTGCATCCTATTTCATATGCACATGCTAACAAAGCCTACTCCCTCCGATTCTGCAAACACCGTCAGTGAGCCTGCTGACTTCTCTAGCTCAGTGGGTCCAGCATGTGTCCAATTGAAGAAGAATGCAACTTAGAAGATCACATCTATCATCCTCGTTTTGGCCACTGTACAGGACACACATGCATCTCTTTAAGTCTCTTAAGTTTTCAGTGAGATAGCACTACTTATTGGTCAAGTGTCACAAAGGCCTGGTGACCCTGGACTGGGCAAAGCAGGTTAGAGGGGGAGGCAATGTAGTAGAGGCTAAATGAGCTCTGACCTCACACAGCCAAGTTCTGAATCTCAGATCTGCCATTCACTGTGGTGGCTTGGGCAAGTGACTTCACCTTTCCGAGCCTCGATTCTCTCATCAGAAGCTATCTCACAGGGTTATGAAGATTAGAAATAATGTATGGAAGGTGCTCAGTAAACAGGAGCTATCATTATTTCCAAAAGAGGACTCTTACTATATCAGGTGATGGTCTGTGTTCCTGCCTAAGTCTTACTGGAACTAAGTCAAGAGCTAAAATTAACAAATGTGATATATGAAAATGACTCCAGAAAGCACAGTCTGAGGGAGTGAAAGCAGTCTGGAGGTTTTCCAAGGGACAAGGAAATGAATTTATTTTATTAAGGGAAAGAAACACTAGCTATGGGGTAGGAGTAGCAACTAAGACCAAAATGTCATAGAGTCCCACCCTTCATCTGAAAGCCAAGGTTTTGCAACCACAGCCTTGTGTTTTGTAAAACACAAACTCCACATCCCACATCTTTACTGGGGGCCTATTTCAGGCCTAGGGTTTGATGTGCAGGCACACACACGACTGTCTTTCTGATGACACTGATGGTTTTATTAGTACCCTTGGTGTTTCCAGGGCTACAATGCTCACCTGGGGACCAAATCTGAATTGCCTTAGACTAAATCCATTTTCTAGAAAAATCTCATCATAGTAAGACTTTACCATATTTTTATAATTCATAAGTCAAATATAACTATTAATAATTTTTCTCCAGGAGAAAACTAATATTATTGGTATGCCCATTTTATTTTTTATCAAAGTAATATAAACATATGGTTAAAAATAAAATAGTACTAAAAGTCTTACAATAAAAACAGGCAGGTGGAATCCCCTGAATCCATCCCCCAGTCTGTTTCCCCAGAGGCAGCTCCTTTAGAATTCTAACTAATATCCTCATATTGTTTCTGGATTCATCAGCTTTCCACATTATACATTAACTTATTTTAGTAGTAGTATATACCGTCACCATCCCAACCTCCCAAAACAGTAAAATTACAATTTTTGGTTAAATCAATAGTCAGTGTTTATATTACTATGATGATGTACATATTCACTGCTCTGCCAATAATATACTATGAATGTTTTCTTTATTATATAACTTTGTTTATCCTGAAGATATTGCCTTGATTTTTTTCATTTGATTCATCTCTAAATACTTATCACTATTTTTCCCCCAAATATTTCAAAGATCTGTCAAACACCTAGTAGCATTTTTTCCAAGTTCTAAGACACTTAAAATATTCTCAATTCTATTTATTGACTTACATCCTCATTTTGATGGAATTCTTTGTCCAGTAGCTTCCTGGAAAAGAGAAGGTACACATCTAAAAAATGCCTTTCTTCTATTCTACTCTGACAGTTTGGCTGGGTAAAGAATTCTAGACTGAAAATAATTTTCCCCACTTAATTCTGAAGGCATTTCTCTCCACTATCTTCCAGTTTCCAGCACTGTTGTTTAGAAATGCAATTCCACTCTGATTCCTGATCTTTTATCAGGACATGCTTTTCTCTTCTTGGTGTTCTGAAATTTCACAATGATATGACTTAGAGTGAGTCTTTTTTCATATATTATGCTGGGAACTCAGGGAGCCAATCCAATCCAAAGATTGAAGTCGTTTAGCTGCAGAAAACATTCAGTTCACTAAGCTCTGAAATTTTTCCTGATACTTACTGTCTCCTAAATTCGCCTCCGTTTTCTTTCAGTTCTCCCCTTCTGGAATTCCTACCAGATAGATGCTGAAGCCCTAGGACTGAGCTTCTCATTTTCTTATCTGCTCTCTCTTATTGTCCATATCTTTGTCTTCATGTTCTGCTTTCTGAGTCAGACTATTTTCCAAGTCTTCTGTTGAATTTTAAATTTTGGCTATAATGTTTTTAATATTAAAAAGCTCATTCTTATTCTGATTGTTTTAATAACACTGTTGTTAGATATCTGCATTCTCTCTCTGAAGATAGCAAAGAACAGTTCTCCTGAACTCTTCTTCTGTTTCCTGCCTTGTCTTTATTTCCACTAAGATTCTTTTTTCTGTGAATTTGTTTTACCCTTTATCTATCATATTAGAGACTTTTCTCTAATGTTTAGAGAGATCTGGCTGTTCATTCATTATATATGAGTAAGGAACTAAAAAGTATGCATGGAAGGGGCATGACCACTTCAATGAAGGGAGGTGGTGAGCTCACTTTTCCATCAAGAGAATCCCCAAATAGAATTTCCTCTAGGGCCATTCGATTTTGGGTTTTTCCCTAGAAAAGAATTTTTCCATCTCTTTCTGTTAGGGCCCTGGCTAGCAGGTATTGGAAGAGGGCTGAGAATCTCACTATTCAATATTCAGACTTTAAAACAAAAAATCTGTTCTTGCCCACTCCACTGTTTTCAGCCCAGTGGCTTACCTGCACCCCTGCTGGGGGTAATGCCCCTGAGTCCAGAGCCTTTATAGGGCAATTTCTCAAAATAAAACTTCCAGTCTCATGTGGGTGGGAAGGAGAGGTAGTCTAATGGCTATACAGAGTTGTGGAGGGGTATGAAGAATTTACACACTCCTCTCACAGACTTTCAATCGATCCCCTTGATTTCAGTCACATGCCTCACCACCCCCTGCTTTCTGTGGTACTAATGCCTCTACTGATTATTTCCCTGGGGTCCTTACAAGGAAACTTCTAATCAGTGTCTCTTCAGCTTCCTCGATACTGCTAAATCTACTACCACACTTTTGACTGCCTTCCATTTCCCTAAAATATGTTCACCTTTCTTATCCACTTATTCTTTTGGGTTCTTTTTGTTCTTATGCATTTTCACTTTTAAAAAAGTCTTTTGGGGCCAGGCTGGTGGCGTAGCGGTTAAGTTCACATGCTCAACTTCGGCGGCCCAGGGTTTCACAGGTTCGGATCCCGGGCGCAGACAGATGCACTGCTTATCACGCCATGCTGTGGCAGCGTCCCACATAAAGTGGAGGAAGATGGCACGGATGTTAGCCCAGGGCCAGTCTTCCTCAGCAAAAAGAGGAGGATTGGCAACAGGCGTTAGCTCAGGGCTAGTCTTCCTCACACAAAATAAATAAATAAAAAATAAAAAATCTTTTTACTGTCATTTCAATGAGAGGAGAATGGAGATAAAAACAAGTCTGCAATCTTTAACCATTTTTAAGCAGAATCTATTTTACTCATTTTACAGATGAGACAACTGAGGCACAGACAGGTTAAAGAACTTGCACAACATCGCACAGCAAGTTAGTGGCAGAGCCAGATCTCCAAACTCCCTTGTTAGATTTTTTTTTTTCCATAATATGACACCCAATAGGAATCTATAATTAAGAGCTGACAGACCAGTTTTAGGACACCAGGCTGAAAAAACACTTAAAACTGTTGCAAACTACAGGTCTCAAATCTTAATATTGCTGGTAGTAAAGAAACAACCAAACTCTGAAAATTCTTAAATTCAGTCACATAACTTAAAGTTAAGTTATAAACAGATATATTATTAAACAAAAACAGTTTGGGATATTCTTATTAAACTCTGTGTTTGAATTCAACTTAGAGAGGTTTTGCAGGTTTTCGTGAATTGTCTTTGTCCCTTTACTTTGGTTAACCTTTGAAATAAATGCCGAAGAATTTTATTTTAAATCACTAAAAAGTCCTATTTGTTTGTCTTTAATCTGAATACTGAATAAAGATTAAGTTATCTATAAAACAAATAAAAAATAGCAATGTTGCAAAAGTCCGAAGGCTTCAAACTATTATCTTTATAATAAGGTAAACTTAAGCACGCTCAGGGGAACTGACTGATCAGAGAGAAGCCCAAGCAGTGGTAATTTCCAAGCAACCCTCTTTTTCTAAAACATGGGCACTGTTTCTGGTTTTCATAGTTTTGTTAACTTGGAACTGGGAAACCAATGGTTAATTTCTTCCTCCCTTTCTCTAAGGCTGAAAGAATCTGTGAAAGCAGCAGATCAGGCCTAGGAGATCACGTTACTCTGGGGGTGGGGGAAGGAGGCAGCTGGAGGGGAGCGTGGAGAGAAGGGCTGGAGGGAAAGAAAACAAGTTGGCGAACCTGCCCCAGCGTGAGACCCGGCAGGGACCAGGAGGGTTGTGGAGGAGCTGTGTTTACCCACGTTATCTCAGGCAGCTGACATGGCTACGAAAGCAAGGGCTCCCTCGGTATGGAGATCCTCTCAGCTGCCCAGAGCTGCACCCGTGAAAGCAAATTTCTTGGTACTTGTTACCAAGGCCTGAAAAACCTAGAAATGAAACACTAAAGGAGTGTTAATGTTTGTTTCTTCAAAACACTCAGTACCAATATGTTTTGTTGTCAAGGTTTTAAAACACACACAAAGGACAAATGGATCCAGAAGATTCCTTCCCACCACTTGTTAGAAATTACTGTTGTCCTGAGAGAAGCCATGGCATCTCTAAATGAAACAGTACTGCTCTTTGTCTTCCTCAAGCGACAAACTGGGCATATCAATCCAAAACTACATATACTGGAGAAGAAGGGCTACAGTGAACACTGGGGAAACTGCTCGTTCAGTGGCACTGTGGTGGTGTCCGGACGAAAGTGCTACTTGAAGAGAAAACTACACAGCAGAGAGTCCTGCTTTCCAAGTCCACCCAGCAGAAGCTGCTTGTTCGTCCCCCTTCCTTCCAGCTGGTAAGTAAGAGCCATACTCAGTACAGGAACTCCAAAACTGGATTTAATCACTAAGTTATTTTCACATTCCCTAAGCAATAATTCACATTTATAGCTACTTTACCATGAAGAACATTCTGGTGCAATTCTAAAACAATGGTAAAATTAATTCCTCAATAAGGTTTAGGCCAATAACTGAATATCAACTAGACATTCTTCGATGAAAAATGAATGGGAATCCCACACCGACTAGTTATAGGAACCCCCAAGCCCGACATGGCCCCAACATCTATTCTCCTCTCTAGCCCTCAACCCCTAAGGTTTAGGTGGACACACTGCCCCAGAATAAAGACTACATTTCCTAGTGACTCTTGTACCATGGGACTAAGTTTTAACCAATGGTATGTGAGCAGAAATGATATACGCAACTTCTGGGTCAGGTTCTTAAAAGGAACGGGCATGCTCTCCATCTCCTTTTTTCTACTTCCCACTGCCTGCAAAGAGACAGGATAGCTGGAGTGGCCATTTGGATCCAGAGGTAGAATCCCATCTTAAAGAGTACCAAGATAGAAGGTGTCTGACCCCTACACATCCAGGCCCACTAATGTCAGCCTGTTATAGAAGAGAGAAACAAACATCTAGCTTGTTTAAATTGTTGGTATTCTGCATCTGTTATAACAACCATTTAGTCTTTATGGTAATAATCATAAAAGACCAGTTCTAACTCACATAAATCTAAGAATTTCCCAAACCAACTGTTTCTTTTCTTTATTAAAAACTGTTAATTGGAGAGCAAGCATTTGAAACAGTCTTATAACCTTTAGAAAATGAGAAAGTATCTTATAATCTCTGTGAAACATGTAGCCCAGTGTCTAGCTTATAACAAACACTCAAATATTACATTAATTATTATTACTTATAAGTTAATCATTATTACTATTAATTATCCCTTCCCCTTTCCACAGTCTCTGGTACTGGTGTGAGGAAGATAAAAAATCCATGTGTTCTATCATATATCTGATAAAGAACTTGTATCCAGACAGAGAACTCTTCCCACTCAATAATAAGACAGTACACAAACCAATTAAAAAATGGGTAAAAGATCTGAATAGACATGTCACCAAAGAAGAAATATGAATGGCTAATAAGCACATGAAAAGATGCTCAGCATTATTAGTCATTCAAGAAATGGAAACTAAAACCACAATGAGATACTAGTTCACACACACTCAAATAGCTATAATCAAAGTCAGACAAAACCAAGTGTTGGTGAGGATGTGGAGAAACTGGAATACTCATACACTGCTGGTAGGAATGTAAAATGGTACGCCACTTTAGAAAATAGTTTGGCAGTTTCTTAAAAAGGTAAACATAAACTCACTATAAGACCAGCAATTCTACTCCAAGGAATCTACCCTAGAGAAATGAAAACATATCCACATAAAGACTCATATGTGAACATTCATAGCAGCATTATTCATAACAGCCAATAACTGGAAACAATCCAAATGTCATCAATTGGTAAATGGATAAACAAAATGTATCTCTAAAGAATGGAATAATATTCAACAATAAAAAGAAACAAAGTACCAATATGTGCTACAATATAGATAAACCTCAAAAACATGCCAGGAAGTGAAAGAAGCCAGTCACAAAAGACCACATGTTGTATGATTCCATTTATATGACACGTGCATAAAGGTAAATCTATATAGACGGAAAGTAAATTAGTGGTTGCCTGGGAATAGGGGTGGGATTGACCGCAAAGGGGCACAAGGGATCTTTTGGGGATGATGGAAATGTTCTAAAACTGGATTGTGGTGATGGTTGCACACTCTATAAATTTACTAGAAATCACTGAAATGTACACTAAAATGGTAAATTTTATGGCATGCAAATTATACCTTTAAAAAAACTGTTAATAAAAAAGGGAGAAAAGAGAAAGCAATGGGTTCTATGATTTTGACACTTTTCCCTAATTGGATGACATACAAAAGGTGAGACAAAGGATGAGAAAGTTTGGCTGCTCAGTTCATGCTGTGAACCTAAAAACACCATGCTCTATGTGTTGCTGGTACGAGGCTACTTATTTAGAGATGCTTCTAATGAGAGCCATGTTCCCAGAGAGTAAACATGAATCTATTCCACCCCGCTCCGACACCTCTCCTGACTCCCAGCATGATTCCCGGCTAAGGAGTGTGTGTGAGGGGGAGGACTGTACATACACAACTGAGACGATCAAGACCTAGGCAGGAGTCGGGAGACTCAGCTCAGACTGATTAAAATAGAGACTCCTGGGGCGGCCAGGTGGCGTAGCGGTTAAGTTCCCATGCTCTGCTTCAGTGGCCCGGGGTTGGCCAGTTCGGATCCTGGGCGTGGATGGACACACTGCTCGTCAAGCCATGCTGAGGTGACATCCCACATAGAGCAACTAGAAGGATGCACAACTATGACATACAACTATCTACTGGGGCTTTGGGGAGAAAAAAAGCAAAAAAGGAGGAAGACTGGCAACAGATGTTAGCTCGGGGCCAGTCTTCCTCAAAAACAAAATAAAATAAATAAAGACACCTGAGAAAGCCAGCAATCTGCCACAGAGAAGACTGAAATGCACAGAAACACATCTCCCATCCATAGGGAGCACTTCGGTACTCTCAGAAGCAACTACAGCTCTCCAGCCTGCAGCCTTCATAGGGGCCTGCAGGGCTGTGACTTTGAGAGGTCCCAGATACAGACCCTGACCCCACCTGTGTCTTCTGGACAACACAGTCCCAACTGTTAAACCTCTCATAGAAACTGAGTGTCATGGTAAATTAGTTGAAATCAAAGTTAAGAATAATATTTAAGATCTATTGTAGAAAAATTTCTATGTAGTAAAATTTCTAAGTGGTAAATACTATGTTTCAAAGTGATGGGAGAAGGAGAAGCAACTAATTAACTATGGGAATTAGTTGATGATAAATATTTCATGAGTCTTAAGCTTCTGATAAACAAAGGAATTGCAAAAGTTAATCAGTCAGTAATTCTCCAGACTGTCCAGCCTTTCCCTTACCTTTTCTCATCTGATCTCCAAAACAACCCACGGAAAGGAGGGAAGAATGACTCATATCCCCAATGAAGTTGCAGTGACTGAAGCCCAGCAAGAAGGAATCCCACAAGGAGAGGGACTCGAGAAGCCAGGCATCCTCTGAAGCTGAGATCCCCCCAATAACCCAAATGTACCTGGTAAAACAGGCCTACTCACGCATGCCTGGCAAAACAGAGGTCAAACCAAAGTAGAATGAGAAACAGTTCCTGCTTTAAAGAGAACTGGGTCTTTTTCTTCACTTCTTGGTCCCATCTGACTGGTATGGCTCTCAAAAACTCTTTGACTTGTCAGTCAAAGATCTGACTTGTCACCAGAGATTTGAGAGTGGTCCACTCATTCAACAAACATAGAGCCAGCTGTGATGAAGATGATAAAAAGGAAGAAGACACACGTCTGGGTCTCCAAGGATGCACAGTCTTGAGACAGAGGGTGGTGAAGGAGGGAGGAGCAGACACTGAAACAAAGAATTACAAGAGTGAGAAAAATTCAATAAAAAGTGTATGCATGAAAGCTACAGAAGCCCAGAAGCGGCTACAGATATCAGGAAAGCCTTCCCAGTAGAGAAGCCAGTAGTGTGGAAATAATGGAAGATTCTTCTTTTCTACCACTTTCCTTTCAGAGCTTAGAAATCAATTAAAAGCATACAAGTGGCTCAAATATATGTGCCGATTTGATTCTCCACAAAGGTGCAAAGGCAATTCAATGGAGAAAGGATAGTTTTTTGAATAAATGGTACTGTAACATTGGGCATCCACATGCAAAATGATGATTATTGATCAATACTTTGCACCACATATAAAATTTAATGTAAAATGGATTATAAGTTAAGTAAAAACTTATAAAACTTCTGGAAGAAAATCTTTGTGACCTGGGGTTAGGGAAAAGTTTCTTAGGTACAATACCAAGAGTATGAACCTTAAGAGAAATAACTGATAAATTGGACTTCATCAAAATTAAAAATTTCTGCTCTTCTAAAGACACTGTTAAGAGAAAGAAGTCAAAGACTGAGAGAAGATACCAAGTGATGGTAAGAGTGTGGAGCAATTGGTGTGAATGCAAATTGGTATGAACTGCTGGTAGGAATGCAAAATAATACACTCTCTTTGTAAAATAGCTTGGTAGTTTCTCATAAGTTAAGCATACACTTAGCATATGACCTAACAATTCCATTCCTAATTATTTACCCAAGAGAAATGAAAACATGTCCACACAAAACCTGTGTGTGAATGTTGACAGTGGCTTTACTCACAATCATTAAAAACTGAAAACGACTCACATGTCCTTCAAGAGCTGAATGGATGAACATACTGTGGTACCTTCATACAACGGAACACTACTCAGGAAATAAAAAGGAATGAACCATGTTGATTACATGCAACAATAGGGATGAATCTTAAATGCGTCATGACTCAAAAGGTTATAAACTTTATAATTCTATTTATGATATTCTGTAACAGGCAAAATCCTAAGGACAGAAACTGAAAAGAGGTTGCTGAGGCTGGGAGGATAGGTTGACAATCAAAGGAATGAGGGAATTGTGGGGATGATGGAACTGTTCTGTATCTCAAGTGTGGTGGCAGTCACACGATATATGCATTTGTCAAAACTCATACACTAAAATGGGTAAGTTTTACCATATGTAAATCATACCTCAATAAAAACAGTACTTTCCTTCTTCAAGGCCCCATTCCTCAGAGAAATCCACTGCTAGGGCCCAGGCTCAGTGCTTCCCTTGGGGCTGTGAGAGGGCACTCCATCACTGGACATTACTGATTTGGCCAGTGGGAATTATATTAATGGTCGTAAAGGAGTGTGTACAGTCTATGCCATTTGGTTTCTTTCCCTCTGTTCCTTCTGCCCTACAAGACCCAAAGTGGGATCCAGATCAGAAGTACAAGCAGCACTAACACGTAGCTTTATCCACTGTCATCCCAAGGTGGTAGAAATCCATGCTAAAGGTTTGTCCTCCTCTAATATGAACCTCCCTGCACCTGGATGGGAGAATGCTGGTGGCCATGGAGGAGACGCAGCTGTGGGGGAGAGAGAAGCCCTGCAGAAGAGCAGGTTCCAGTGGATTCTGTGAAGCTAGGGGAGGCACTTCCCACTCTTAGCTTCAATCTCCTGCAAAATCGAGGCTGCTGTGACCTATCCAGGCTCTCAATCTGTGACCTGATTTGAGGTCTAAGGTAAATTTTTCTCAGTTTTTCCTTGTCAAGGACTTTAAAAAAATGACTACTGATATTTTCTTGACTAGAAAGAGTAAGTTTGCTAACTTACAGATGCCAGCACTGTACCCAAAGACTGGCTTCTCCTTATCAAGTCTGCGCCCACAACCAACTGATCTTCACAAACCGGTTTAGGAGCCTTTGGGCCACAGGAGGATGAGGGGCAGGTCCTCGGCCAATGACATCAAGAACAGGGACAATCAGTCCTGGCTGGCTGCATCTGATTCCTGAGCCAGCACTTCCAGAGCAAGCGAGCCAGAAGGCCTTAAGAACAAGTGTCCAGAGCCCTGGGTGTTCAACTTTCTGCCAGTGAACTGTGTGAAGGTGAGGAGGTAGGGGCTTCTCAGGCTTGTACACAGTCTCCTAAGGACTGAATGCACCGGTTAATGAACTCCTCAGCTTTCCAGTGTCTAAGGTGACAAAACTGTCTTTAACTCTGTCCTACAGTTGCACATCATGAAGGTAACGCCAGCTCCTGACTCTGCCCTGGGTTTGCATATCTGATTTCCGGTTCTCAAAAAGCCCATAAGGGGCAGTTGGCAATATTCAGTATCTATCAAAATTGCAAATTTATTTACCCTTTGACTCAGCAATTCTATTTCAGGAGATTTACTCTATAGACTTACCTACACATACACACACAAATGTAAATAGCAAAAGTGTCTGTCACTAAGTTAAATAAACCCTGGTCTTAGCTTTCAAAAATGGGGTAAATTTATGCCTAGATGGGGGTATATGAAGCTTTCCAAGAAGTATGCAAGCATTTATTTAAAAAGGAATCAGCTTTCAGATCCTCAATTCCATACATCATCTCCTCTAAAACAGATCTGCCTGAGCACGCCTCTGCCAGTTTGCCTCTCCTCATGCTGCCTTCACAACTACCTTCTCCTTCCTCACAAAGGAGAACACCTGTCACAAGCCCCCATGGGTTTAAAACTCCCTGGTCATCAAACTATGGGACAGTCTGAGAATACATCGCTTCAGAGGGGAAGTTTTCTTTGAGAGCAAAGCAAAGGGAGTGTCATTAAGAGATAAGTATTAAGTACTCTGCAAATGTCTGAGTACCTACTAAGAGTCAGGTACTGTCCTAGGCTCTAAGGTTACAACAGGTGGAATAGAGGAAAAAATTCCTGCCCTCTGATAGTTCACATTCTAGTCTGTCTAGTGTCTGGACAGTCAACAAAATAAACTCACAAATTACAGAATATATAAGAAGGTAAAAACTGCTAGGGAAAAAAAGCAGGTAAGAGGGATGGGGATGCTGAGGTTGGGGAGTGGGGACTGGGATTGTAATTTTAAATAAAGAGATCAGAAAAACCACCACTGAAGATGACAACTGACCAAAGACCCAAAGGAGGTAAAGAGTGAACTATGTGAGTAGCCCTTTCCTAGCATAGGGAACAGCAAGTGCAAAGGCACCGGGGCAGGGAGGATGGCTGGGGAAGGTTCAAAGAAGAGCCAAGAGGCCACTTGGCATGGAAGAGTCAGCAAGAGTGAGAGGAAAAGAGATTAGTCAGAGGTTGCAGGGGTTGAGGGGGAGATGTTGTCTGCCTAAGGTGATTGTCAGGGCTTTGGCTTTTACTCTGAAGGAGCTATGAAGGCACTGGAGGTTTGGGGCAGAGGAGAGAGAGGAATCTGATTACATTTAAAAGGAGTACTCTGGTGGCATAGTGAGGAGAGACTAGCAGGGAAATCAGCAGAGCAAAGCTGACCTCAGAAAGTGAGCTGGGAAGTGTTTGTTCCCTTCTATTTTCTGGAAACGTTGGTAGAATTCATATTATTTCCTCCTTAAATGTTTGGGTGAACTCACCAGTAAAGCCATCAGGCCTGGAGTTGTCTTTGTGGGAAGGTTTGTAACTACAAACTCAATTTCTTTAATAGGTTTGCAGCTATTCGGGTTGTCTGCTGCTTCTTGAGTGAGCTTTGGTAGTTTGTGTCTTTCAAGGAATTTGTCTATTTTTTTCTAGGTTGTTAATTAATTCACTTATCATACTTTTAATACCTGCAGAATCTGTATGATTTACCTCTTTCATTCCCGATTTATAATTTTTGTCTTCTCTTTATTTCCTGATCAGTCTGGCTAGAGGTTTATCAATTTTATTGCTCTTCTCAAAGAACTGGCTTTTGGTTTCATGGATATCTTGATGGTTTTTCTGTTTTCTATTTATTTCATTGATTTCCACATTGGGTTTTTTTTCTTTTCCTGCTTAATTTGGCTTTCACTAGCCTTCACTTTTCCTAGTTTCTTAAGGTGGGAACCTAAGGTCATTTATTCGAGACTTTTTTCTTTTCTAACATAGGGATTTTGTGTTATATAAATTTCTCTTAACCTCCATCCCACAAATTTTATGTTGCATTTTCACCTTTGTTCAGTTTCAAATACTTAACTAATTTCACTTTTGATTTTTTTCTTTGACTCATGGTTTATTTAAAAGTGTGTTATTTAGTTTCCAAAGAGTTGAAAGATCTTCCAGGTGTCTTTCTGTTACTGAGTCCTCATTTAATTCCAGTGCAGTCAGAGATCATCCTTTCTATGTATTGAATAAGCTTACATCTGCAACTTTTTTCATGGCCCAGAAAATCTTGGTAATAGTTCCATATGCGCTTGAAAAGAATGTGTATTCAACTGTTTTGGGGTAGAGAATTCTATAAACATCAATTAAGTCAAGTTGGTTGATAATATTGTTCAAATCACCTATATCCTTACTGATTTTCTATCTACTTGTTCTATCCATTATTGAGTGAGAGGTGTTAAAAATCTGCAACTTAACTGTGGATGTCTCCTTGCAGTTCTTTCAGTTTTTGGTTCATGTAATTTGAATCTCTGTTAATACCTACATAAACATTTAGGATTATCTCATCTTAATGAACTGACCCCTTTATCATTATGAAATGACTGTTTATCCTTGGCAATATGTTTTGTTTTAAAATCTATTCTGTCAGATATAGCCACTGGGTTTTCTTTTGATTAATGTTGACACGGTTCATCTTTTCCCACCCTTTTGCTTCTAACCTATTTGTGTCTTTATATTAAAAGTGGGTTCATTGTAAGCAGCACATAAATGGGTCTTACTTTTTATCCAGTCTGCAAACCCTATTTTTAATTGAGACATTTAGGCTTTTATATTTAATACAGTATCAATATGGAATTTAATCTACCATCTCACTATTTGTTTTATACTTATCCAATCTGTTCTTTGTTCGTTTTTCCAAGTTTTTCTGCCTTCTTTTGGATTAATTAAATATTTCTATGATTACATTTTTATCTTTGTTGGCTTATTAGCTGCAACTCTGCTACTTTAGAGCTTATCATATACATCTTTAACTTATCACAATCCACCATCAAATAATACGTTACTCCACATATAGTATAAGACTCTCACAATAGCACACTTCCGTTTGTGCTACTGCTGTCATAAACTTTACTTCTACATAAGCTATAATTGCCACAATGTGTCATCACTGTTTTTGTTTAAAAGACATACCTTTTGAAGAGAGATTTAAATATGAAGAGAAAACCTTAGATATTTATGATGTAGTTACCCTTTTCCAGTGGACTCTTTTTTTTTTCATAGTTCCAGTCTTCTACTAGGTATCATTTTTCTTCTGCTTCAAGGGCATTAATATTTTTTTGGAATGTAGGTCTGCTGGTATTGAATTCTTTCCATTTTTGTACATCTCAAAAAGACTTTATATTGCCTTTGTTTTTGAAAGATATTTTCCCTGAGAAAAGAATTCTAGGTTGACAATTTTTTTCTTTTGTTACTTTAAAAATATTGCTTCACTGTGGCCTGGCTTACATTGTTCCCAGTGAGAAATCTGCTGTCATCCTCATCTTCATTCTAATGTACATAATGTGTTTTTCCTCTGGCTGCTTTTAACATTTTTCTCTATCACTAGTTTTAAGCAATTTGAGTACGATGTGCCTTGATACCATTTTTCTTCATGCTTCTTGTGCTTGGAATTCCTTGACATGCCTGGGTCTGTGGGTTTATTGCTTTCATCACATTTGGAGATTTTTCAGCCATTGTTTTCTTCTATGATTTCTTCTGTCCCTCACACTCCCCCCACCTTCACGCACTCCAATTATGCACACACTTGGTGACTTACGTTGCCCCACACTTCACTGATGGCTCTGTGCATTTATTTTTTTCAGGTTCTTTTCTTTCTGCGTTTCATTTTGGATAGTTTACATTGTTAAGTCTTCAAAATCACTAACCTTTATTTCTACAATGTTTATTTACACATCAGTTTCATTCAGTATATTCTTCAACTCAGACATTGTAGTTTTCATCTTTAGAAGTTCATCCTCCACATCTCTACTTAACACATTCAATCTTTCCTCTAGCTTCTTAAACATATGGAATACAATTATAATAATAATTATTTGAATGTCCATATTTACTAATTCTATCATCTGTGTCATTTCTGGTCAGTTAATGGTTATATTTCCCACTTCTTCAAATATCCAATTTTTGATTGGATGGCAGACATTGTGCGTTTTACCATGCTGGATCCCAGATATTTCTGTATTTCTAAAAATATTCTTCAGCTTTGTTCTGAGATACAGTTTGATCCTTTTGGATACTGCTCTTGAACACTGTTAGGTGAAACCACAGTAGCATTTACTCTATGATTAATTGAGACAAGACCCTTGTGATGGTTAATTTTATGTGTCAACTTGACTGGGCCACAGAGTGCCCAGATATTTGGTCAAGCATTATTCTGGGTGTTTTGGGATGAGACTGCCCTCCCTAATGTGGGTGGGTCTTATCCAATTAGTTGAAGGACTGACTAGAAAAAAAGGGCTGATCCTCTCCCAAGTAAGAATTCCTCCTGCCTACAGCCTTAAAACTGGTATGCTAGCTTTTGTGTAAGAATGGGATTTAAAAGTATATGCATTCATATTTGCACAAAGAAACAATTGAAAGTCATATAAGAAACTAATTATAGTGTTTACTCCTGGGAGAAATGAAAATGGGATGACCAGGTAGGAAGGCACAGGGATCAGAGTAAGACTTCTCAATCTACCTTTTTATATATTAATTTGTAAATTAGTGAATGCATTATTTTATTTAAAAAAAAAGTCATCATAGAAAATTGAGCTGTCCTGGCTTACTAACATAAGAATTGGAATCCTAATATTCTGCAGAATGCTGGGATCCAATATGGCATTCTCTGAAATTCAAGCCTTGTTGGTGTAACTATTTTATAGTAATCAAGTCACCTTGCATTGATTCCAAGGCAGATTTATCCTACTATGAAGACAACAACTTAAGCAATATTTTGCTTGAGAGAAGAGCTGGACTGTGAGCTCCTCAGGTGCTGAAACTATGTCTTGTGTCTGATCCCTCTTTGGACACCTGGGGTCAAGTCCTGTACAAAGCCACTCATTATTGATTGGTTGGGCTGGCTGAATTAATGACCTAATTCCACTGTTAAGCAAGTGGTATGAAAGTGTAGTTCCACAAGCCCTGCTTTCTAAGGACAGTGACAGACATCCTTTGTTGGAGGGTTCGTTGGGATTCCCTTGGTGATGCCTAGTCTTTGACCAGATTCTGGAGATACAAAGTTTGCATAAGCACTATTCTTACTGACCTCATACTTGAGGGGTCTTCTTTTTTTTTTTTTAATTTTCATTTTTATTGATGTCTTAATAGTCTATAACATTGTGGGGTTTTAGCTGTACATTATTTTTTGTCCGTCACCATGTGGATGCATCCCTTCACCCCTTGTGCCCACCCCCAACCCCCTTCCCCTTGGTAACCACCAACCAGTTCTCTCTGTCTGTGTGTTCGTTTATATTCCACATATGAGTGAAATCATGCGGTGTTTGTCCTTCTCTCTCTGGCTTATTTCACTTAACATAATACCCTCTAGGTCCATCCAGGTTGTTGCAAATGGGACAATTCTGTCTTTTCTTATGGCTGAGTAGTATTCCATTGTATATATATACCACATCTTCTTTATCCAATCATCAGTCAAGGGACACTTGGCTTGCTCCCACTTCTTGGCTATAGTGAATAATGCTGCAATGAACATAGGGGTGCATAAGCCCCTTGGGATGGTTGATTTCATGTCCATTGGGTAGATGCCCAAGAGTGGGATTGCTGGATCATAAGGTATTTCTATTTTTAATTTTTTGAGGAATCTCCTTACGTTTTCCATAGAGGCGGCACCAGTTTGCATTCCCACCAGCAGTGAATGAGGGTTCCCATTTCTCCACAACCTCTCCAACATTTGTTTTTTGTCTTGGTGATTATAGCCATTCTAATGGGTGTAAGGTGATAGCATAGTTTTGATTTGCATTTCTTGAGGGGTCTTCTTAGTCTGGTCCTCTGGGCCAAACACCTGCTCTCTTCATATTTTAACTTGTGTGCATCTCTCTCTAAGTAGTATAATTCCACCAATCTGAAATTGCAGTTGCCGCTTTGAAAATTTGGTTATGAACAAGACTGTTCATTTAAGAGACACATTAAATTCAGAAGAAAAAGGGAAGAAACCTCATGAGGAAATTCTTTTCTTGTCTGTCTAAAAGATCACTTTGTTTAACTGGGAGATCTCCCTCTTTTTTCTGTTATTTAATAAATGCCAGCTTTTTAAGAACATGGCTTAATAGGACTGTCAAGGACCTGAAATACTCTTTAAACCAGCTGTATTGACTTTAGCTCTTGTGGGTTTGAGTGGGCATGTCAAAATGGGTTTTCCTGCATGTAAGTCCCCTCCTTATAGAGAGAAGATAATCAGCCATTCGTATCTGTCTAAAGCCAACTTCTCACTTCTTCCTTCATTGTTTTCCCATTTTTTTCTTTTCTCAGGAAACTTTGGAGATTAATTAACCACAAATAATTGTCCTGTCATTATGTGCACACTCAAGAAATATCTAGTACAGATAAACAGTCCAGAATTTCCATGAGAAAGAGAAAAAAATTAAACTATTTGTGCTTCTACTTTTCCCTTGCTGAAATTGCAACTCAAAAGAAAAACTTTAAACGTGGGTTTGGGTAATGGTCTAGGCTCCTATGCTTAGAGCTTAATATATCCAAGAGTCTTAAAAATCTTTTCAGATATATGACCATAGTAGGTTTATTTATATTAAAATGTTCATGTAATATTCCTGATAATTAGATGATTCTTTGGACTATAAATAAGAATTAAAATTAGTTTAAAAATAACTCTATGCTTCTTGATTTTATGATGATGTAAAAATAATATTTGTGCAATAATTAAATCAATGCAAGAACTTGGGTTTAATTTCTCATGACTTAAACCTTCTAAATTAACTACATTAGTTCTCTGGGTCCAATAAGATCTCACTGTTCCACAAATTGCTTAAAATTACAAAAATATTAAACTGTATTTAATTAAAAGAACTTATATTAAAATATCTTTTTAAGTGATTTAATCTCATAAATTCTTATAATCCTTCAAATCATAAAGATTTGATGTGTTGGCCTAAATTTTAATTTTCAGATGCTCAGTCAAGTTAAAAAAGATCTCTTAAACTAATAACAATAAATTGAGTTAATGATCTTTGGATATATGAACAAGTTCTAACTAAAGGAAAAGATCCAAACATTGGGCACCACATATAGTTTTAAATTACCCTTCTTCCTTATTTTTATATGTAAAATACCTATAGATTAACTAGATGTGTAAATTTCTCTAAATGATGTTATATCCATGCTTATTTTTCCACCTTAAAATTTGATAAAATGACATAAAATGTGTGCTCATGGAAAAAATTTGCTAGTTCTTGGTTTCCTGACTTCTAGTTTTCTCTTGTGTCTAGAAATTTTAAAGTTGGTGACTAATATAAATGGTTACAGAGAATAGGATTATGCATATAAAATAATAAATGTAGTTTGATTTTTTCATTAAGGAAATGATTAGTTTATTAAGATGGTAAATCAATATAATCTGTATATTATTTTATTTACTGTGCTGATATAATTAATTATATTTTACAACTAGTTAAAAGCTTTAATCTTATCTATTCACAGAATTATCTATTTCGATAGACCTAAACACATCCCTAAGAAAGTATATTGATTAATTCAAAGGTTTATAAATGATAAGAGATAAAGGACAAACTTGAGGGTAAACTATTAGTGGTAAATGTAAAAGGTCTGAGGAAAATGAACTCTGTCTGAATTTATAATACCTACAGATGGTGAATTTGAAGAAAATAATAAATTATTTTTAAAAATTCTGGCAATGTTGGCTCAATGTTAATAAATTTATTCATTAAGAAAAGGACTTATAAATATTTTATTGAAAATTGTTAAATGGATTTTGGACAAAAAGTAAAATTAGGATTTGGGTTTTCTTTCTATGAAGTGACCAAGTTATTCCATTGCCAGAAAACAGATTCCTTTCCTTTTTATCATCAAAATATTATGTTAACTGTCTGAATTTTCTGGCATACTCAGGAATCATTTTGAAAAAATGTTCCTTTTTTTAAAGTTAAGATCCTTATAACCATTTTGTTTATTGTTGTGTGTTTCCAAATTATTGCCTTTAATAATTTCTTGCCTTTGGATACTATGACTTATGTCATAAATAGAGTGGGAAGGAACATGCATAGAGAAATTCACAGTATTTCTGACTTGGTGAATCAGAGAAGTGAGGCCAGGAAACTATGAGTGCCAAAGAGAGTGGGGTAACCCCAGAAGGGAGACAGGGGGCAATCCCCTAACTCTCTACATTCACATCTCTGACTGACCCTTGAACTACTACTACTCATGCATGGGACAGACTCACAGCAGCTCAGCTAAAGACAGAAGATCTAAGAGACTGGAACTGCCCCCCAAGAAACAAGTTTGTACTTCAAAACCAGCCAAGAAAATTACCTGATAAAAGAAAGAAAAACAACAATTATGGAAGAAAAATAACAAATCTAGAATTTCTATAACTTGACATTCATAATGTCCAGGATACAATTCAAAATTACTCAGCATACAAAGAATCCAGCAAATGGAACACATTTTAGTTCAACCCCAAGTATAACCTGTTGATGAACCAATACAATGGAATAAACAAAGATTTTAAAACAGCTATTATAACTATCTCAATGAAGTCCAACAAAACATGTTTTCAATGAATGAAAATCTCAGCAAGGAAATAGGAAATCTCAATATAGGAACAACAAAAAAGAATCAAATGAAAATTCTAGAACTGAAAAAATACAATTTTTGAAATAAAAAAATTACTGGATGACTCAATAGCTGAATGGACAAAGAAGAGGAAAGTGTATGTAAATTTCAAGAAAGATGAATAGAAATTATCCAAGGTGGGAGCTGGCCCAGTGGTCATGGGTTTGGATCATGGGTGTGAACCTACACACCACTCATCAAGCCATGCTTGATATGGCAGTGTCCCACCTACAAAATAGAGGAAGACTGGCACAGACGTTAGCTCAGGGCCAATTTTCCTCACCGGAAAAAAAAGGGGGGGGGCTGACCTGGTGGTGCAGTGGTTTAGTTCGTGCTTTGGCAGCCCGGGGTTCACGGGTTCGGATCCTGGGCACCTGCCGACATGCTGATTGTCAGCCATGCGGTGGCGGCATCCCATATAAAGTAGAGGAAGATGGGCATGGATGTGAACCCAGGGCCAGTCTTCCTCAGCAAAAAAAGAGGAAGATTGGCAATGGATATTAGCTCAGGGCTGGTCTTCCTCACACACACACAAAAAAGTAATTATCCAAGGTGAAGAACAGAGAGAAAAGATTGGGGAAAAAAAGAACAGAGACTTGGAGACTTGTTAGATGATATCAAATGGTCCAACATGTGTAAGTGGAATACCAAAAGGAAAGGAAAGAGAGAACAAGGTAGGAAAAAAACTTTGAAGAAGTAAGAACCCCAAAATTGCACAAACTTGACTAAATACAGATATTTGAAGATGCAAGATGCTAAATGAACACCAAGGAGAAACAAAGTAGCCAGCACATCACAGTCAAACACTTGAAACCAAAGGTAAAGAGCAAATCTTGAAAACAGCAAGAGAGAAAGGACATGTTAAATGGAAGGGAACTAGGATCGAATTAATGGCTGACTTCTCATCAGCAAACATGAAGGTCAAAAGAGAGCAGAACAACATCTTTAAAAGGTCAAAAGAAAAAAAAGCCTGTCAACTCAGAATTTATATCCAGAGAAAATACTCTTCAAGAATGAAGGCAAAGGATGGGGCCGGCCCAGTGGCGCAGCGGTTTAGTCCGCGCTTGGCAGCCCGGGGTTCGCGAGTTCGGATCCCGGGCGCCCGCCGACGCACTGCTTGTCAGCCATGCTGTGACGGCGTCCCATATAAAGCGGAGGAAGATGGGCACGGATGTTAGCCCAGGGCCAGTCTTCCTCAACAAAAAGAGGAAGATTAGCTACGGATGTTAGCTCAGGGCTGGTCTTCCTCACAAAAAAAAAAAAAAAAAAAAAAGAATGAAGGCAAAGGAGACATTTTTAGATAAAAGAAAATAAAGAAAAATCCATCACCAGCAGATCTGGCTAGAAGACATTAAAGGAAGTTCTTCAGGCTGAAGGGAAATTATATCAGATGGAAACTTAGAAGCTAAGAAAAGAATGGCAATCTTCAGAAATGTAAATATCTAGGTAAACGTCAGAGACTCTTTTCTTTTTCTTTTTGATTTTTTTCCTCCTAATTTATTTAAAACGACATAACTGTTTTAAAGCAAAACTTATAACATTGTCCTGTGGTATTTATAATGCATGCACATGAAATACACATAATAACTATATAACTTAAAGGACAAGAGGGATACAAATGTATAAATTGTAGTATTTCTATACTTAACAATACCAACTATAGGTAGACTGTGGATAGTTAAGGATGAATATTGTATTCCATAAGGCAATCACTAAATAAGATAACGCAAAGAAGGAAAGTTTAAAAAACCAACAGGAAAATTTAAATGGAAGTCTAAAAATTATCCAAATATTTCAAGTAAGGGTAGAAAAGGAAGACCAGAAAAACAAAAAGCAGAGAAAACAAGTAATAAGAAATTAAAATGGTAGATCCAAATCCAATTATACCAATAATTACATTAAACATTAATAGACTAAACATTCCAATTAAAAAGCAAAGATTGTCAGAATGGATTAAAAAACAAGACCTAATATTACGCTATTTGCAGGAGATGAACTTTAAAAGGCATCTGAAAATGTACTTTCTTATCCAGGAGATCGCTTATATAAACTGCACGGTAACCACTAAACAAACAACCAGAAGAGAACCACACATGACAAATAAAGAGAAAACCAAGAGAATGAGCATGCAGAAATACCAAATTGAATTTGCAGTCCGAAACACAAGGGACAAGAAACAAAGGAAATGCAAAAGAACCAGAAGATGAACAATAAAATAGCAACATTAAACCCTCATATATCAATAATCACTCTAAATGTAAATGGATTGAATTCTCCAATCAAAAGACACAGAGTGGCAGGATGGATTAAAAACCAAGATCCAACAATCTGCTGCCTCCAGGAAACACATCTCAGCTCTAAAGACAAACACAGACTCAAAATAAAAGGATGGAAAACAATACTCCAAGCTAATGGCAAACAAAAGAAAGCAGGAGTAGCCATACTTATATCAGACAAAGTAGACTTCAAGATAAAAAAGGTAATGAGAGTCAAAGAAGGGCAATATATAATGATAAAAGGGATACTTCACCAAGAAGACATAACACTTATAAATATCTATGCACCCAACACAGGAGCACCAAAGTACATAAAACAACTGCTAAAAAACCTTAAAGGAGATATTAACAATAACACAATAATAGTAGGGGATCTTAACACCCCCCCTTACATCAATGGATAGATCATCCAGAGAAAAAGTCAACAAGGAAATAATGGACTTAAACGAAAAACTAGATGCAATGGACTTAATAGATATATACAGAGCACTCCACCCAAAAAAAGCAGAGTACACATTCTTCTCAAGTGCACATGGAACATTCTCAAGGATAGACCATATATTAGGAAACAAGGCAAACCTCTATAAATTTAAGAAGATTGAAATCATTACAAGCATCTTTTCTGATCATAATGCTGTGAAACTAGAAATCAACAGCAAGGAAAAAACTAGGAAAGGGACAAAGATGTGGAGACTAAACAACATGCTACTGAACAACCAATGGGTTGTTGATGAAATTAAAGGAGAAATCAAAAGCTATCTGGAGACAAATGAAAAGGAAAATACACCATACCAACTCATATGGGATGCAGCAAAAGCAGTCCTGAGAGGGAAATTCATAGCAATACAAGCTCACCTTAACAAACAAGAAAAATCCCAAATAAATAACCTTAAATTGCACCTAACAGAGTTGGAAAAAGAAGAACAGACAAAGCCCCGAATCAGTAGAAGGAGGGAAATAATAAAAATCAGAGCAGAAATAAATGAAATTGAAACCAAAAAAACAGTAGAAAGGATCAATGAAACAAAGAGCTGGTTCTTTGAGAAGATAAATAAAATTGACAAACCCTTAGCCAGACTCACTAAGAAAAAAAGGGAGAAGACTCAAATAAATAAAATTAGAAATGAAAGAGGAGAAATTACAACAGACACCACAGAAATACAAGGGATTATTAGGGAATACTATGAAAAACTTTACGCCAACAAATTGGACAACCTAGAGGAAATGGACAAATTCTTGGACGCGTACAACCTCCCAAAACTGAATCAAGAAGAAATAGAGAATCTGAACAGACCAATCACAAGTAAAGAGATTGAAACAGTAATCAAAAACCTCCCAAAAAAGAAAAGCCCAGGACCAGATGGCTTCCCTGGAGAATTTTATCAAACGTTCAAAGAAGATTTAGCACCTATCCTTCTCAAACTATTCCAAAAAATAGAGGAAGATGGAATACTTCCCAACACATTCTATGAGGCCGACATCATGCTGATACCAAAGCCAGACAAGGACAATACAAAGAAGGAAAACTACAGGCCAATATCGCTGATGAACATAGACGCAAAAATCCTCAACAAAATATTGGCAAACCGAATACAGCAATACATCAAAAAGATCATACACCACGATCAAGTGGGATTTATACCAGGGACACAGGGATGGTTCAACATCCGCAAATCAATCAACGTGATACACCACATTAACAAAATGAAGAATAAAAACCACATGATCATCTCAATCGATGCAGAGAAGGCATTCGACAAGATCCAGCATCCATTTATGATAAAAACTCTCAACAAAATGGGTATAGAAGGAAAGTACCTCAACATAATAAGGGCCATATATGACAAACCTACAGCAAACATCCTACTCAACGGGGAAAAACTGAAAGCCATTCCTTTGAGGACAGGAACAAGACAAGGGTGCCCACTCTCACCGCTCTTATTCAACATAGTACTGGAAGTTCTGGCCAGAGCAATTAGGCAAGAAAAAGGAATAAAAGGACTCCAAATAGGCAATGAAGAAGTGAAACTCTCACTATTTGCAGACGACATGATCCTATACATAGAAAACCCCAAAAATTCCATCAGAAAGCTACTAGAAACAATCAACAACTACAGTAAAGTGGCAGGGTATAAAATCAACTTACAAAAGTCAATTGCATTCCTATACACTAACGATGAAAAAACAGAAAGAGAACTCAAAAAGACAATCCCATTTACAATTGCAACAAAGAGAATAAAATATCTGGGAATAAATTTAACCAAGGAGGTCAAAGACCTATACAATGAAAACTATAAGACACTATTGAAAGAAATCGAGGAGGACATAAAGAAATGGAAAAATATTCCATGCACATGGATTGGAAGAATAAATATAGTTAAAATGTCCATTCTACCTAAAGCAATCTACAGATTCAATGCAATCCCAATCAGAATCCCAATGTCATTCTTCACGGTAATAGAACAAAAACTACTGAAATTCGTATGGGGTAACAAAAGAGCCCGAATAGCTAAAGCAATTCTGAAAAAAAAGAACAAAGCTGGAGGCATCACAATCCCTGATTTCAAAATATACTATAAAGCTACAGTAATCAAAACAGCATGGTACTGGTACAAGAATAGACACACAGATCAATGGAACAGAATTGAAAGCCCAGAAATAAAACCACACACCTATGGACAGCTAATCTTCGACAAAGGAGCAAACAACATACAATGGAGAGAGGGAAGTCTCTTCAATAAATGGTGCTGGGAAAATTGGACAGCAACATGCAAAAGAATGAAAGTAGACCATCTCCTATCGCCATATACAAAAATCAATTCAAAATGGATCAAAGACCTGAAAGTGAGACCTGAAACTATAAAACTCCTGGAAGAAAATATAGGCAGTACACTAATTGCGATTGGACATAAAGGGATCCTGTCAGATTCCATGTCTACCCAGACAAGGGAAACAAAAGAAAAAATAAACAAGTGGGACCTCATCAGACTAAAGAGCTTCTACAAGGCAAATGAAACCAGGATCAAAATGAATAAACAACCCACCAGCTGGGAGAAAATATTTGCAAATCGTTTGTCTGACAAGGGATTAATCTCAGTAATATACAAAGATCTCATACAACTGAGCAACAAAAAAACAAACAACCCGATCAAAAAATGGGCAGAGGATATGAACAGACATTTTTCCAAGGAAGAGATACAGATGGCCAATAGACACATGAAAAGATGTTCAACATCACTAATCATCAGGGAAATGCAAATCAAAACTACACTGAGATATCACCTTACACCGGTTAGAATGGCTATAATCACCAACACAAAAAACAACAAATGCTGGAGAGGTTGTGGAGAAACGGGGACCCTCATTCACTGCTGGTGGGAATGCAAACTGGTGCAGCCTCTATGGAAAACAGTATGGAGAGTCCTCAAAAAATTAAAAATAGAAATACCATATGATCCAGCAATACCACTCTTGGGCATCTACCCAATGGACGTGAAATCAACCATCACAAGAGGCGTATGCACCCCTATGTTCATTGCAGCATTATTCACTATAGCCAAGAAGTGGAAGCAACCCAGGTGTCCCTCGACTGAAGATTGGTTAAAGAAGATGTGGTATATACATACAATGGAATACTACTCAGCCATAAGAAAAGATACAATTGTCCCATTTGCAACAACATGGAGGGACCTAGAGGGTATTATGTTAAGTGGAATAAGCCAGAGAGAGAAGGACAGACACTGCATGAACTCACTCATATATGGAATATAAGTGAACACACGGACAGAGAGAACTGATTGGTGGTTACCAAGGGGAAGGGGGGTGGGGGGGGCACAAGGGGTGAAGGGTTACATCCACAAGGTGACGGACAAACAAAAATGTACAACTAAAACCCCACAGTGTTATAAACTAAGACATCAATAAAAAAAAAAAAAAAAAGTAAAGGCATGCATATGTTGAAAGAAAATGAAAAGAAAAAGATAACATGCAAGCATACGCAAAAAAGACTGGAGTAGTTATATTAATATCAAATAAAATAGACTTCAAAACAAAATGTATCACCAACAGTAAAATGATACAATGATAAATTTATCAAGAAGATACAACTATCATAAATATATATGCGCCTACTAACAGATTCAAAATACATGAAGCAAAATTGACACAATTAAAGGGAGGAAGACAATTCTACAAAAGCAGCTGGAGATTTTAACACCATCAACTGTTAGAACTAGACAAAAAAAAATCACCAAACATGTAGAAAATATAAACCACCTTGACTTAATATTTATAAAACTCTATACCCAAGAACAAAAGAATGCACATTATTTTCGAGGATATTTACATGGCATATTTACTAAGACAGATCATATCCTGAGAAACAAAACAAGATCAATACATTTTAAAAGATTAAAATTATAGAGGGTATGATCTTTGACTCTAATGGAATCAAACCAGAAATCAATACCAATAAGATAACCAAAAAACTCCTAGTATTTGGAAATTAAACAACATGCTTCCAAATAATCATTGGTTCAAAGAAGGAATCACACGAGAAATTAGAAAATATTTTGAACTGAATAATAATGAAAATATAACAGCAAAATTTGTGAGATACAGAAAAAGTAGTGTCTAGAAGGAAATTTATAGCTTTAAATATCCATATAAATTTGACAATCTATATGAAATGAACAAATCCCTTGAAAGATGCAAATTATCTAAACTATCCAAGAAGAAATAGAAAACTTAAACAGTTCTTTATCTATTAAAGAGAATTTATAATTAAAAACCTTCCCACAAAGAAACTGCCAGGCCCAGGTGGTTTTACTGGTCATTCAAACATTTCAGAAAGAAATAATATCAATCTTACACAAATTCCTTCAGAAAACTGAGGAGGAAACACTTCAAAACTCACTTTCTGAAGCAAGTATTACCCTGATGCCTAAATCAGACAAAGATATCACAAGAAAAAAGAACTACAGACCAATATCCCTCATAAATATAGGTATGAAAATTCTTAAATGTTACCATATATCAGATCCAATAACACATTAAAATATAACATATCAAGACCAAGTGGAGCTTATCCTGAGAATGCAAGTTTGGTTTAACATATGAAAAACAATTAATGTAATTAGGCATATTAAAAGAATAAGGGGAAAAAAAGCATATGATCACTTAAATAGATGCAGAAAAAGCATCTGACCAAATGTGATACCACTTTCATGACAAAAACTCTCAGTAAACTAGGAGAAGAGAACTTCCTCATCCTCATTAAGGGCATATATGAAAACCCTACCATTAACATTATAGTTAACAGTGAAAGGCTCAATGCTTTCTAGGCAAAATCAGGACTAAGCCAAGGATGTCCACTCTCATGACTTCTATTTAATACTGTACTGGAGGTCCCAGGTAGTGCAATAAGGTAAGAAAAAGAAATAAAAGGCATGACTGTCCTTATTTGTAGGTGACATGATCTTTTAGCCAAGGGCAGAAAAATGCCTATCCTCTTCAAGGGCACATGGTATATTTACTTAGATAGACATATCCTGAGAAATAAAACAAGATTAATACATTTTAAAAGACTGAAATAATACAGGGTATGTTCTTTACCTACAATGGAATCAAATTAGAAATCAATACCAATAAGATAGCAACAACAACAAACTCCTAGTATTTGGAGAAAACCCTAAGCAACCCACAGAAAAAGCTACTAGAACTAGTAAGTGAATTTAGCAAATCGCAGGATACGAGTTCAGTATACAGAAGTCATTAGGAAGATAAATTAAAAAACAATTCTAATTACAATATCATTAAAAATACTTACACATTTAATAAAAGATGTATAAGCCCTATACACTGAAAATTATAAGACATTGCAAAGGGAAATTATAAAAGACCTAAATACATGGAGAGACATACTACCTTCCTGGATTGTAGAATACTGATTCTTCATGAAGCCAATATTAAGATGGCAATCCCCTCAAATTGATAATAGACTTAATGCAAACTCAAACAAAATCTTAACAGGCTTTTTTGAAGAAAATGACAAGCTAATTTTCAAATTTATATGGACAGGCAAAGACTTAGCATAGCCAAACAATTTTGAAAAAGAATAATAAAATTGGAAGACTTGCCTGAATTCAAGATATATTATAAAGCTACAGTAACCAAGACAGTATGACACTGGTAGAAGAATAGACATGTATCAGTGGAATAGAAGAGAGTCCATACGTAGGTCCATATTTACATGAGTGAACCCCAAACAGGATAAACCCAAAGAAATCCACACCAACACATATTCTGGTCAAACTTCTAAAAACTAAAGACAAAAACAAAATTCTTGAAAGCAGAGAGAGAGAAATATCTGACCTATGGGGGAAAAACAATTTGAATAACAGTAAATTTATCATCAGAAACTACAGAGGCCAGAAGGAAGTGGAACAACTTTTTCAAGTGCTCAAAGAAAATAACAGTCAACCTAGAATCCTATATCCACCAAAAATATCCTTCAGAAATAGAGGAAACCAAGACATTCTCAGATGAAGGAAACTAAGAGAATCTGTTGAAAGCAGATCTACACTAAAAGAATAGCTAAAGGAAGTTCTCTAAACATAAAAGAATCAAAAAAAGAAGGGATTTTAGAATATCAGGAAGGAAAAAAACAACACAGTAAGTAACAATATGGTTAAATACAACAGACTTTCCTTCTCTTCTTGAGTTTTTTAAATTGTGCATGACAGATGCAGCAAAAATTATAGCACTGTCTGATGTGGTTCTAAACGCAAAAGAAATATTTAAGACAATTATAAAAGGGGGAGGGGAGGGGCCAGCACGGTGGCATAGTGGTTAAGTTTGTGCACTCCACTGTGGTGGCCCGGGGTTCACAGGTTCGGATCCCGGGCGTGGACCTATGCACCACTCATCAAGCCATGCTGTGGCAGGCATCCCACATAAAGTAGAGGAAGATGGGCACAGATGTTAGCTCAGGGCCAGTCTTCCTCGGCAAAAAGAGGGGGATTGGCCGCAGATGTTAGCTCAGGGCTAATCTTCCTCACAATAAAAAAAGGGGGGGGGAAGGGAAAGAGATACAAAGGGAGGTAATGTTTCTGTACTTCACTCAAACTGGCAAAATGATGACACCAGTAGACTGTGATAGGTCTACTGTATATATAATGTAATGTAATAGCTAGAGCAACCACTAAAAAGCTACACAAAGAGATATATTCAAAAACACTATAGATAAATAAAAAATGCAATTCTAAAAAATGTTCAAGTAACTCAAAAGAAGGCAGGAAAAAGAAAACTGAGAGATGTAAAACAGAGAGAAAGAGGGAACAAACAGAACAAAAAATTAAATGGCAGACTCAAGCCCTAACATGTCAATAATTACATTAGCTGTAAAGGGTTTAAACACACCAAATAAAAGACAAGAAACTGGCAGAGTGGATTAAAACAAGATGCTGCCTTTATATAAGAAACTCACTTCAAATATAATGATACATGTAGATTGAAAGTAAAAGGATGAAAAAAGATATATCATGTAAACTTTAATTAAAAGAAAGCAGAAGTTACTATAGTAATATCAGACTTCAGAGCAAACAAAATTATATATGATATAAGGTCAATCCATCAAGCAAGCATAGTAATCCTAAATATGTAAGCACCAAATAACAAAGCTCCAAAATATGTGAAGCAAAAACTGATAGGACTGCAAGGAGAACTAGACAATCCACAATTACACTTGGAGACTTCAACACTCCTCTCTCAACAATTGCCAGAACAATTACCAACTGTTAGAATTCAACAAGACCATCAACCAACAGTTTCTATTCACATTTATAGAACAGTCCACTCAGCAACAGTAGAACATACATCCTTTCCAAGTGCTCACAGAACGTATATCAAGGTAGATGATATCGTGGGCCAGAAAAGAAACCTCAAAATTTTTCAATAACTGAAATCAGAGTGCGTTCTTTGGCCATTATGGACTCAAACTAAAAATCAATAACAGAAAGATAACAAGATAATCTCCAAATACTTGGGACCTAAACAGTGTACTTCTAAATAATTCATGGGCCAAGAAAAAGTCTCAAGGAAAGAAACAAAGACAAAAACAAAAACACTGAACTGAATAAAAGTGAAAATACAACATGTCAAAATCCAGCCGCTTTAGGAAACAATATGTCATTTATCTCACAAACATACACTTGTCCTATGACCCAGAAATTCCAACAGAATATAAAAAGGCCAGTGTCCACACAATGATCAGCACACAATGTTCATAGTAGCAGTATTCATAATAGCTCCCAAACTGGAAGCCAACTCACATGTTATCCACTGGTAAATGGATAAACAAATTGTGGTATATCCATATAATAGAACACTACTTAGCAAGGAAAAGAAAGGAAATATTAGTACACATGACAACATGAAGGAATCTCAAAAAAACTATGCTAAGTGGAAGAAGTCAAACACAAAAGTCTATGGTTTTTGTATGATTTCACTTAATACGAAAAGGCAAAACTACAGAGACAGAAAGCAAGTGGGTAGTTGCCTGGGCCAGTGGTTGGAGAAGGGAATCAACTGGAAAGGGGCACAGGAATGGTGAGGAAACTGTTTTATAATTTTGATTGTGATGATTATACATCAAAATTCATCAAAAGTACACTTAAAAATGGGTGGATTTTACATGTATATATAACCTTAATTTTTAAAAAATTACTTAAAAAAAATCACCCAGCTCAGGCCCTAATATTTTATAAACATCCTCTCCTAAGACTCTGTCACAGTAGTGTTCTCCATGACTACACTAAGCTTTCTTTCTTTGACAGGTTTCCCTGAAGGTTTTTGAGGAGTTGACTGTTAAACTATATTTCACTTATAAAAACCATTAAGTTACATACATTATCATCATGATTCCAATAATGGTGGATATTCACTGTGTACTTACTATGTACTAAGCACTGTATATGCAATATCTCATTAAAATCCCATCAAATCTGTTACTGAGGTTCCATTAGCATCCACTTTTTTACTGAGGCCATAAGAGTAAAGTTATTTGTTCAGGGTCACAGCTAGTAAATGAAAGAATCTAGATTAGAAGCTAGACTGGGATATGCGTACCCCTTGGAAGTATATGGAGACTTTCCACGGGTCATTGGTTTAAAGGAATAGATTCCCAAACCCCAACCGCCCTGTGTGCTCTTTCCCACAGCCATTCAGCCTGAGATGAGGCACCTGCAGCCCTCCCAGAACGTCTCTCCCACAGCCCTTTCACTGTCACCCCTCGTGCACTTTACAAAACAAAGCTTACTCTCACCCTACACCTCACCATGGAGCACTTCTTACTGGTATGAACACTTCTGGGAGGACAAACACAGCTCCAAATACTGGCGGGTGTCAGTGAAGCCTCCTTTCCTCATGGCACCTTAAACGCACAGGTTTAAGACTCTCCCGGCTTCATCCTTATTTCTATTAAGGGTGAAGCATGGGGTTAGCAGAGGGACCCTTGGGGTTGCTGTGAATCTATGTACATCACGGGATGGGGTGGTATGTGTAAAGACAATTTTTGTTTAACTACCCTGCTTCTTCCATCCCCCTCCTATTCTTAAAGAATTCATTGTTCCTGTGGGAAGTGGCCTGGAGAAAAAAGTCAAGAAAGGGTTGGCAGGAAATATTGAAGGCACAGGTGCCTTATTTCATCCAGATAACAAACCATGGCAAAGTGCCATAGAATTTTCAAGAAATAGAAAAAGCATGCTGGGAAATACTGATAGATCTCAGAGCATGCCTCTGCTGTATTCTCACTATTCTCAGCAGTGAGAAAGAGCTTGGGTGATCACTCCTGATTTGCCAAAAGATTCTTAAGATATTGTAAACCCATATTTATTTTTTATTAAGCACAAGTTTTCTGCCCCTTGTCACTTTTCCACCTTTTCTGATTATTCCAATTATATACTTAGCAACTTTAGATTAACTTAATGGAAATATGTTACAGATTCCCTTGCAAGGAATTACTTAGAAACAATTAATATACCTTTTGTAAGTCCCACACCTAATATCGGGTCCAATGTCTTCTCAGTCTTTTATTAATAATGTCTACAAAGTAAATTAAATTGTACTCTGAGAAACAGAACATCCACTTTTATATATAGGTGTCAGATAAAATGTTTTCAAAATGCAACCTAGAAAGAAATTCCTTAAACATTCAAGAAGCCAGGAGAAAAAGGTCTGGTGAATATTCAATAAACAACTCGTGAGGGGGGGATCAAGACAAAGAGACGTTTACTTATTTTAAAATAATGGGCAAATACTACCCTTGTAATAAAAACAATTAAAAAAGTATTCATCAGAATAAGAATTAAAAGCTAATCATTTGTTTACTGGAAGCTTCTAGAAGCTGTATCAATCCTGACCTGCTGAAGAAATGAAGATCAAAGAGGGGAAAAAAGGAGAGAAAAAGAGAGGGAAAAGGAAAAGGCACCTGGTCTGATCTCCTGATGCTGGTTTTGAGCTTGAGAACAGGTCCATGATTCCTGGCAACTGAGATTTGCACCTGGAATCACAAACACACAAGTTCTGGGAGCGGATGAATATCCTGTGCTCTTTTAATTGCCAAAATACTCCTATATGGAAAATGCCTGGAATAATTGTCAAACACAAACAATAAAGGTCTTGACAACAAGATTTAAATGTCAACCAGCAAGCTGTTGAATGTTTTGTATGCAGTCACCACCCCATGCTTAATAAATACGGAGTTAAGGCATGTAAAGCACTCATAGCAGTTCCTGACATAGTTTAGACTAAGGTAAGTGCTTGCTATTATTATCATTACACTGCACTCTAGGTGAAAAGCACTTCAATGATTCATTCATTCATTCATTCATTAAGTTCCTACTAAACATCTACTATGTGCCAAGTAACATGATGTGTGCTGAGATTTGATAAAGCACAAGATGTATATGGTCCCTGTGCTAAGACAGCTTACAGTCCAGGAGGGGAGAGGCATTGAACAAAGTATCACATTAATTAATGTATAATTATAAACTGAGATAAATTCTCCAAAGACAAGAATAAATCCTATAAGAGAATATAACAAAATGAAAATTTATATTTAAAAGTTCTTAATGAGTTGCATGTTTTAGAAATTCCTATTTTTAAAAGGTTCTCTCATTCAAAAAATTCTTACTAAAGTAACATAAACTTGTCTTAGAAAAGTCAGAGTATAAAATACTAGTATCTTTATATTTCTATCCAGTCTTTTTTTTAAATTTAATACTGTGGTATTAAACCTAAAATAGAAATTTATATCCCACTTGAAAATACACTGATTACTTAATTAGCCCAGCCTTGGCTTTTTTGTTATGAATTTTTCATGTTTACAAAATAAAAATACTCATTCTCTAATTTATCTGTTTTGTCAGTTGAGATTTATAGATATCAGAGTCCCTTAAAGAGGGATATACCTAAACAACAAAGGAATTTGGTCAGTTTTGCAAAATAGAGGTACCAAATTAAATCTTTAAGCTATTGAACATGATAATCAATATATTATATCTGGACACAACTCTACTCAGAAGTGTAATAACTTAAAGCGGAATTTCCAATCTGTCGTGCTCATGCACTTATGATATTGTTAGGGAAACATTTTTAAAAATAAGAGCAAAGGAACAGCTACAAGGAACAGACTATTCTGAAACCATTTCCAGGAACAGGGTTTGTTTAAACAAAATGTATTAAGTGAAACCAGCTGTATTAAGGGTCGATGCCATCTGAAGTGGAATTCTAAAACCACCCACTGCATAATACCAGGGTAATTATTCCTTCCTGTTGCTATAAATGAAATACTCAATGGTCAACTAGCTATAGGACAGCATGGCAAGGAGCAGTTCACCAAAGAACAAAAGGCCCAATTGTAGTGCAAGTGGATGCTCATGAGAAACCCTGGGGTCTCACCTGCTTGTCCAACTAGCTGTCTGCTTCCACACCACCCATCATTTGAAGTGCTGAAGAAACATGCATGCAGTTGCTCTTTCGAGGGTACCAGAAGAGAGGAGCCTGTGGTCAGGAACAGCAGCATATTCTGCCAGAGGGTCAACTGATGATGCCTTCATACAAACTGATGGTAAAAAACTCCACTAATTAAAAATATGCCCTAGGGAACTCTAAAGTACACACTTTTTTTTCCTATCTGAAAACTAAAACAGATCTCAAGAAAAATGAAGCCTGAATCATAACTAAGTTGCATTATTTAAAATCATTTCTGTTAACTGGTAACAAAAGCACAAGAAAGGAGCTTGCTCCTTTGAAGACTTCCTAGTGGCAACATATCTGGGGAACCCTTCGTGAAGTCATGCAACCATCAGCAAAGCTCACCCATTTTGAAAGTGTTTCCCAATGCATCACCAGTACTGCCAGCAGGACTGTAATCAAAACAATGCAGTTGAGAAATGCAGCTATTAATCATTTTATTTTGGAAACCAATTAGGGGATGATGAAGGAAGAAAAAACAGTGATTCATTTGTTTTGATGAAATCTGGCCTTCGAAAGATAGAACAGGCCAGGAAATACACATAGTTTTATGTCCTTAAGGTATCTTAAACTTGGCCTTAAAAAAAAACATTCTTCCTAAGCTCACTAAATGAACAAAATAAATAAGCTAGTTCATGAACTTGACCACGACACATTCTCCTAACTTTATGGATGTAAGCTTGCAGACCAAAAAAATATATATATATGACCTAAAGGGAGTCACAAACTTTGCCATTTGAAGCACTTAAATCAACAAGATAGCAATATACCATGATCCAATGTCATCTGCAGGACAATAGTGGCTTAGGTTTGAAACTTCACTCATTAGCTGGGTTTACCTGCCTCTTTAAAAAGCAGGCAAAGGTCAGTACTAAAATTTAAGTCAAAATGTGCTATTCACAATACAGCTTGTACAGACTCAAGCTGTTTCTCAGAAGAATCTGAAACTTCTAATATGCATGGGAAGGATAACATCAACAATGTCCTGAAAGGTACAAAGAACGTTCCAGTTATAGAAAATCCCAATTAGTATGGATACCACCAGTTAAAAATTCATGATAAGTCAGGCCTGGGTTAGACTTCACAATATTTATGGAGAAGAAAGGGGGTAGATGCTAAGTAACTGGAGGAGTTGAGGAAACGTGGAGGAAAATAAATCTATGGAAAAAACTTTTGAAGAAATTCATCAGTACCGACAGGACTACTAAAAATAAGCAAATTCCATACGACTCTTGGTGGCTGATTAAAAAGTGTTGTTCCTGAGGAACATTTGCAAGCCATTACCATACAGAGGCAACATGGTATCAGTAGAGAGCATCTGATTAGAAACCAAAGAGCAGCCCTGAGGTCTAGTCCTGGGACTCTGCCACTTTCTAACTTAATGACCACAGACAATCACTTAACCTCTCTAAGCCCTACAGACTTTATCCACGTAGTCGAGATAATATCTGCCATCTCATATGATACCAAATGAGATGATGTCATATGACCAATATTGTCAAGAACAACTATGTAAACAGAAGGTACAGTATTATTTGAACTATCTCTTAAAATATCCTACTCAACATTTTCAAACATCTTAAACCCTCTTATACCCTCCCCCAATTCAGTGCTTCCACTCCTGTGCCATCCAGGGCCCCCACGTCAGAAATCACATTTGACATGGCTACTGGTTTGTTATAAAGAAGGGCACAACTGGAGGACTGGGAGGGTGAAGAAACTCTTGGAGGACCAACAGGGGCAGGAAGTAGCTGATGGAAACTGGAAAGGAAAAAGATGACAAGCAGTGTAATGAAGTTGTCATGTCCCTGGCAACACCAGAGAGGTTTTTGGTTACTTGTGGCCTTAGGCTACCACTTGGCCTCTTGAAGGGCAGAAAGTAAAGTTCTCAGTTTGAGCAACTAACTCAGCGTTAGGAGAAAGGAAAGATGACACATTAGCAATAGGAAGCTTAGAGCAAATTCCCAGAGGCTGTCAGACTCAGCTTAAGTGATGGTGTGTCCTGGCAAAAACATAGGGCTTACCTCAGAAGTGAACCCCAAGGCACCCTATGTCTACCTCCTGGAAGGAAATGCTATTCTGCTTTCAACTTTATTTCTTACTCCCATTCTGTCTGGCTGGAAGAAAGATGGTTTGGGTTTAAGTCCAGGTTCGGTTCTAAACCAACTGGCAAGTTAATCTACCTCTCTCGGTCTATTTAATGTCTTAAATTTTAAAACTTCTTTCTTGGGGTCATTTCCCTTCTTCTTGAAATACATCCTTGAGAATGTCCTTCAGTGATGAGTTCTTTTGTTTTTATTGTCTGAAATGTCTTTATTTCATTCTCATTTTCATGGCTATACAATTCCAGGTTAACAGTTATTTTCTCTGCCCACTCTGAAAATAGTTCTATGCTTGCTGTAGAAAAGCCAGCTGTCACTCTAATTGTTGTTCCTTTGTAAGTAATTTGTCTTTTCTCTCTAGCTATTTTAAGAATCTTTTCTGTCTTTGATGTTCTGAAGGTTCACTCTATACTTAGACATGGATTTCTTTTCTTTCCTTTCCTTTTTGACTGCTTTGGAATTTGATGGGCTTCCTGAACCTGAAAATCTTTGTGTCTCTACCACCATTAGAACCTAGGTCAAGAGAGGCCCCTGTCCTAGATTCAACAATTTAAAAGACTCCAGCTCTCCCCACAGGGCAAGGGGTCTGAAGGCTCAGGGGATGTGCCCACCCAGAGCCTGTCTACCATATTCTAGTATCCTGGATCCTGGAATTTCCTACCAAATCAGCTCTAAGCCCACATTCTGGGCTTGCCTGGACCTCTTCCCCAGGTCTACTTTGAAAGTGGAATGCACCAGCAGTGTGGGCACAGACCAGAGGTGTCCTCTAGAGGCAAGTTTGTCAGGAATGTGAATAGAGATTAGACATGCAGGCTGAAATGTCTATACATGTGTGCATGAGGCCCCTCACACCACAAAAATAAAGCTAGGGCAAGAAAGAGAAGAAGGTTGGGCCACAGGCCAAGGTCTTCAGTCTGTACTGCAACAGGCCAGTGCAAAACTCTATGGAGTTCAAGAACTTGAAATTTAAACCTGGCCTTCTAGGTTATTATGAAGGTGTATTTGTCAAGGTAGAAGTATAGAACATATTTTATTTAACAGTTTGCTATACTTGTAACTTTTAAATATTTAGATATAGAGTTTGTGGGTCTCCATTTATACTGCTGCACTGGCCTCCAAAAATGCCAGGGGAAGGCCTGATGTTTACTGATTACAAAAATTCTCACTCATTATCTCTTTCAATACTGCATCTTTGCATTCACTGTAACATCTTCTTCTGGAACTCCAATTAAACATAAGTTGGACCTCTCACTATATACTCTGTCTCTCAGCTTCTCATATTTTCCATCTCTGTCTCTCTGAGCTGCAGCCTGTGTTACTTCTTCAGATTTATCTTCCAGTTGACTAATTTTCCCTTCAGCTATATCTATTCTGATATTCAACCTCTCTTTGAATTTTTTATTTCAATTACTATGCTTTTCACTTCTGTACATTATATTTGTTTTTCGTTTGTTTGTTTTTGCTGAGGAAGATTCGCCCTGAGCTAACACCTGTGCCAATCTTCCTCTATTTTGTATGTGGGTCACCACCACAGCATGGCTGACGAGTGGTGTAGATCCGTGCCTGGGAACCAAACCCGGGCCACCAAAGTGGAGAGTGCCAAACTTAACCACTAGGCCATGGGGTTGGCCCCTATATTTGTTTCTTCAAATAAATTTTCCTTGTTGTTTTTGATGGCATCTTTTTTCTTTACTCATATTTTCAATTCCTTCTTTTGTTTCCTCAAAAGTACTAAATGAACTAATTTTATATTCTGTATCCAGTATTTCTAACATCTGAAATCTTTAGAAGTCAGGGTAGACTATGATTTCTACTGACTCTTGCTCATGACATCTTGTTTCTGTGTGTGTGTGTGTCCGTCTCCTTTCTTGGTGTGTTCATGCATTGGCTGGAATGATCTACGGGAATTCTCTGAGTCCAGAGAGGACTTCAATTTGCTTCTGTCAAGTGCCCAGGGACACTAAAAACCTAGGTCCACTTTAAATCAAGATTTCCAACTTGTAGTTATTGGGGGTCACATAAATAATATAAAATCAGTTTCCAAATTCATTTGGGAGCTGGTCAGTAGCCCAAGTTCTCATGTGACTTTTTTTTCCTTTGCCCTCCACCTAAAACCAAAGGTGAAACAATTTTCCTTGCTGCTTGATACTATATAAGGTATTTCTCCCCTAGTCCACCTCTTCTCTGAGACTAGCCTCTCTGAAGTCTTGGCTTTACAAGAAATGGTCTTTGATCACTGACCCCTTTCTCTACCCCAAGAGAACCCAAGGCTTCTTACAGGCACACTATTCCCCTCCTTCGCCCCCACCAAAGTTCTAGGTCATTAGGATCTACATACCCAGGGTATTATCAATGGATGCTTAATCTGGGGGTAAAGTTTTACGGGGAGCAGATTATTTACATGGTCACAGCCTGTCTTCCCCATAGATTGCTTTTTAGTTGCAAGAGGAAAACTAGCAATTATCCAATGGAGAAACCAGACCACATCTTAACTAGATAGTCAAAATTAATATCACTAACGTCGGGCAGAAGCACATTATGTGTACCCAGATGTGATACCATGAAAAAGACACACTACTTCTGTAGTATTCTAACCAGGAATGTGTAACCTGAATCTAATAATAACAAAACATCAAATAAATCAAAACTGAAAAACATTCTATAAAATAATTGGCCTATATTCTTTAAAAATACCAATGTTATCCAAGACAGAAATACTGAGAAACTGTTCCAGATTAAAGGACATGACAAATTAATGCAATCCATGATCTGGACTGGATTCTAACTGGGGGGGTGAGGGGAAGGAGGGGTGCTGTAAAGGGCATTACTGGGACAACCGAGAAAACTGAAATATGAACTTTAAATAAAATATTGTTATCAAAAGTAAATTTCCTAAAATTGATAATTATACTGTAGTTAAATAACAGAATAGCCTTGTTCTAAGGAAATACACTTGAGGCATTACGGGATAAAGAAACCAAAATGTTACAACAAAAATTAATTTCATATCCAAACACACGAGGCGGGGGGAAATGATAAAGTCAATGTAATGTGCCAAAATGTTACAAATTGAATCTAAGTAAAGGGTATGTGGGAACTCTGTATACCATTCTCGTAAATTTTCTGTAAATTTTGAAATTATTTCTAAATACAAAATTTAAAAAAAGGGGGTGGTCAAACTTGAGCCAATGGAGACGTGGAAAACAGAATAAATATACATATAGTGTTGGCATCAGCAAACTGTACTGATCTGTGAGGAAACTAAAACTCTATTTTACCTATACAATTCTGCTGAGGGACAGGTGAAGAAATATAGAGTTGTACTCCTGCTTAAGATAGAGAAAGCCATAAGAGACCATCACTCCCATCCTAGCAAGAAAGAGCTATATAATCTATAAAATCATAACTTTTCTTGAGCTAATCAGAGAGCTGATCACAAGGTAACCAAGAGAACTAAATTCTAAGGAGTACAAGTCCCTCCAAGGAGAGACAAGACATGCAAACTGTGTAACCTTTCAGAGTACAGGAGGGAGAAGTGGCTGTTACAAAATTAGGTAGGAGGAAAACAGCTTACATTGAATGAATTCTTATAAAGCCGAGTATGGCCTAGTATATAACATGTTGAATCCCTGGGAGTTCCAGACACAAGGGCTGTCTGAACTCACTTGCAAGCTCTTTTCCATGGGGCCTCTACCAGGTGCTCATGAGAGAGACTGGGAGCAGATACCTCCCCTCCTCCCAGTACTGGAATGGGATATAATCTTGCCGACTTCCTGGACCCTTCTCTCATACAATGTAAAAGCCTTAATCCATTGTGGGATAGGGCAAGAAACCCTCCCTGCCCCCGGGATCCAGGCAAAGATCTACTGCTCCTGGAGGTAGGGAAGAAGCAAAGTCATTGTCAGCTGGATCCTGTATTGGTAGCAGAAGTCTGCTACCACTGGGGAGGAGGGGAAGGGGGGAAATTCTATCCCACCAAAGATTCCCCCCACCCCAAACACACACAGACATGCATGTAGAAGGTAGAGTTTGGGTGCCACAGAGGGTAGAAGTGCCAGAATGCTAAGAAACCCTACCACTGAAGTCCAGGCACACAGGACATGCCTAAGACTAAGGACTAAGAGAACCAAGAAACTCCCTGCCCGCTACCATGAGCCTGGCTCCAAGTAAAAAGCAACAGCAATTTACCACTAGTGTAATAATTTAGGCAGGTTAAAAGTAAAAGGATGGAAAAAGATACACCATGTAAGCATTATCAAAAGTAAGCCGAGGGGCCAGCCCGGTGGTGTAGCAGTTAAGTTTGCACACTCCTCTTCAGTGGCCTGGGGTTCACAGGTTTGGAACCCAGGTGCAGACCTAAGCACTGCTTATCAAGCCATGCTGTGGCAGGCGTCCCACATAAAAAGTAGAGGAAGACGGGCAAGGATGTTAACCCAGGGCCAATCTTCCTCAGCAAAAAAAGAGGAAGATGGCAACAGATGTTGGTTCAGGGCTAATCTTCCTCACCAAAAAAAAAAAAGAAAAGAAAAGGTAAGTTAAAGTGGCTCTCAGACAAAGCTGACTTCAGAACAAGGAACATTACTAAGAATAAGGAGGGATATTACATAACAATAAAGGGGTCCATTCAACAAAAATGCATAGCAATCCTAAATGTGTATGTACCTAATAACAGAACTTCAAAATACAAAAAGAAATAATATAAATAAAAGTAGTAATTTAGTCTTTCCTTTAATTCTGACTAGTCATTTCTTTGCTTTTCTTCCATCACTTTGGGTCCAAATTAGCTTTTATTTTTTTGTGAGGAAAACCAGCCCTGAGCTAACATCCGTTGCTAATCCTCCTCTTTTTGCTGAGGAAGACTGGCCCTGGGCTAACATCGTGCCCATCTTCCTCTATGTTATGTGGGACGCTGCCACGGCATGGCTGACAGGCAGTGCGTCGGCAGGCACCCGGGATCCAAACCCGCAAACCCCGGGCTGCCAAGCGTGAACTAAACCACTGCGCCACTGGGTCGGCCCCAAATTAGCTTTTTAAAATTACTATATGATAACCAGCTTTCAAAGCTAATGACTAATTTCAAAATATGCCATATTCTCATTGCAGCACTGTCTGTGCTGCCAAAATAACTTAAATGTCCTTCTATGACAAATTAGCAGACATGTTTACTGCACTAGGGAGGAGGGAGGAAATGATGTAAGAGGAGCTCCATCCCAACAGAAAGAAGTAGAAGGTCCAGCCCTTCCATCATATCAGAGTGTGAAGAGAAGAAGAGATGAAGAACCAAATAGTCAAACAAATGTGTCATGACCTCCCCTCCCTGCACAATTCTGAGGAAAGAGATGATGTATCAGTCAGGGTCCAGTCAAGAGACAGAAACTACACCAATAATTTGAAGAGGGGAAATTTAAAGAATTAACTAATAAAAGCTGTTAACTGCTAAGAGGGTTTTCTAACTGTGTGTTCTTAGATTCTATATTTGTTTATCTGACATCCATTAATTACAGAGCCAAACTACTGGTAAAGTTGTTTATGTCCCCCTTGTGATCCAGAGCCCACACTCTGAACCACCTCCTTATGCAAGTCTCACACACCAAGCCAATATTTCCCCTGCCCTAAATCACCCAGGGCCACACACCAAACAACCAGGGCTGCGGGAGAGCAAACAAGAAAGGAACTGGGAACTTGGAAGAGCCGCTCTTCCCCCCAAAGATGAGATTCGGACCTCTGCAGAGAGGGCACAGCTCCACAGGAACACGGCCTGGAGTGGCAAAGACTCCTGCCAGAGGGAGTAACCCAGAGATGGTCTATGGAAGCAGCCTGCCATGTGGTAGAGAAACTTGTTGGAGGGTGTGAATGGGTTGTGCCTGGTCCTGTTGGGTGGTGTGTGAGGGCTGCTGCGTGTTACTGGGCATCCTGCACACCAGTCCACTGAAAAGCAGCACACCCCACTGAAAATCAGCACACCAGAAATAGGAAAGGAAACCCCTCCTCCTGCTATGGACTTACAGTGTTCCTTCAGCACCCTCTAGACAACCCCAACATTAAGCCAGCCAGCAAAGGAGCAATGTTTAGAGTCCAGATCCCATGTCACAAAGCAGGGCAAAGAAGAATGGATTTGGAGATGAGAGGCAATACACTGGTACCTGGCACAGATAGTGAGGGCAGGGGAGGGCAGACTGGTAGTTAGATTGAGGGGGAAATAACGGGCTTTTGCCCTACTTCCTAATTGAAACTCTGGGAGAAGATCACCTTGCAGGATGCAAGACACATGGCCACAGAATAAAAATGGTGGCATAGCATGGCAGGATAAGGCAGAGACAGAATCTAAATTGTGGCACTCTGTGCCTCCCTTAGTTTCGGTGTGGTAAGAAAGAAAGCTCTGAAGTTCTTTTCTGCCACATGGAAAGAAACCAAGTTGAGAGCCATGACATCTGCCCCAGGGTAAATGTACTGAAGGGCAGACAAGGCCCGTCCCCTGGACCTGGTGGAGACAAAAGAATAAAATGCAAGGTCACTGACCACATCTCAGGGGACATCTGCACAAAGGGCCCAGGGACCAGACCGGACTATATCAGCAAAGGCAAGCAAGACTGGCCAGGGAGCCCCCCCTCATCACCACAAGATCCCATCATCCCCCAAGACACCAGGATGTCATTTTTTAATGGGGAAGAGCAGGGGGAGGGTAGGAAATGTCAAAGACCCAGAATTTACCCAAAAGATAATGTTTAAACCAAAAGAATACGAGACTTTGTTAATTGCCTAATTAATACCCCTCCCTTTACTTCTCCCCACTACAAGATGGTAACTTATGAGGAGGACAGATCGATTTTTCTTTTTTTAAAAAAAAGGCTATAATACCTCTGCACAGCTGGGTAGTAGTACATAAATCTGTGACCCTGCTACATTACCATATGTCTAAAAAAAGGGGGAAAAAACCAAAACCAACACACCAACTTGTACATGCACAGAATATTATACTTTATCAAATCTAAGATGTCATTGTAAGATACACCTTTACTTTATGTACCATTAAACCATGGCGTTCCACTGAGTATGAGATCCATCCTGATTTTAGAGATGTTTCCAAATGTGAAATAACATACATCTTAGAATTAAAATAGCTCGGAAAATATACAGAAGAAACTAGCACGGTAGGACTTATTTTTTACTGAATGCTTTCTTTTGTAGCTTTAATTTTCTTAATTTGTATATGTGTACTTAAAAAACACACCTGCACAAACTTCCATACTATTCATCTTAAATTCTCCTTAAAAGACATCCTTGTCATTCTCAATTTAAGGGAAGAACTTAAATTCCTACCTAGACACATTCTAATTCCAACAAATATTTCTAATTCACAGCCATCTAAATTCAAATGTAACCTACTGCTCTAGCACTTTGCATTTCGGGATGTATCTTCTTGGTCCCCCCTGTTTTATTAACAGAACACATCTGTGTGAACAGGCAAAGTAAAGGACGCAATCTCTAAAATAGGTGTGATGAGACTGCCAAGCTAATGGTCCCACAAAGCGTAGACAACCACAACCTCTATCTCATGTCAGCTCTTTGCAGTTCACATAAAGGAGGCCAAAAAGATACACAATCGATTAAATATTCCACGTAGAGTTACACTTTGGGTGATTATTTTCAACTTCACAGGAGTCTTCGGCTCCATAAGAACTGCAGAGGCCATCTAGTTCATCCTAAATCCTTTGAATGGTCATGTTTAAATGTTACTGAGACTTGGGGAATTTTGAATATGGACTACATGTTGATAATGTTATTGGATTCATGTTGATTTTCTAATGTGTGGTAATAATGCTGTGGTGGTGTAAGAGAATGTCCTTGTTCTTGGCTATCACGAGTCTACAGCAAATTTCCAGGTGCTTTGGGAAAAGAGAAGTGTTTATATGTATAAACATATATATTTAAAGAGAGATAAAGGTGTACATAAGTGTATATATACTTTATATATAAAGTGTATATAAATTGTATATATTTAAAGAGATATGGAGAGGCTGTAGCAAGTGTTAAGAGTTGATGAATCTAGGTAGGGATATATTGGTGGTTCTTTGCACTGTTCTTTCAACTTTTTATAGGTTTGTAAGTTTTCATAATAAAAAAATTAAGAAAATAAAATAATAAATGCTCTTGACAAGTACAATCTATCCTTCTAAACATCCTCAGGGAAGGAAATCCCATGACCTCCCATGAAGCCAATACAGCTGTAGCGTCTTAGTAAGGACAGTAGCAAGCACCACTGCAGCAGCTAACAGTTACTGAGGGCTCTGTGCAGGCACTGCGCTAAGAGCTTTAGTGCATCATCTCCTCGCATCCTCTCAATAATCCTATGAGGTGATGTGTATCGCATTTGTATCTCACTCGAGTCAGAGCCAAAGCTGTAGAGCGGTAACCCAGTAACTGTGTGATCCCACTTGAGCTGTGGGTAGACAAACTCTGGAGTGCACACTCTCTACTACCAACCTCTTCAAACTTGGATCGGGACTCTTTCCTGGGCACGAAATCCACTAGTAAGTCACAGCCAGCATTTTTCAAAAATGAAATAAAATAGAAAATAACACTATGCTCCATAACACGAGTATGTATTAATTCACAGACTTTCTTCAGACACACACACAAACTCTGAGTCATAGTAGAGTATGTACTCCTCATGCAGGTCACAATGGTTGAAAGCCACTGCATTATTCTATATTGTCTCCTCCTCCTCTTTCATTTCCTGCTCAGAAGCCTCACTGCTAAGGAGACTAGAGGAAAAAAAGCAATACAGATTTAAATGGTCAAGGAAAAAATTCCATTGGGAATTCTCTAATCTCAAACTAAGCCAAAATAATATACTTTTAGTACACACCAATAGATAATAAAGCAGCTGGCAAATCTGCTAATATAAAAGACATTTTCAAGTAGGAATTTGAATAATCCCCTTGATGTTTGTTATAGTAAGATGTTATCTGCAATTCTATTAAAAGATATCAATTTAAAATTCAGGCTAAAACAGTACATATAAATATGGTCAATGCTTAAAATTAAATGAAAAAGTTCTTCTCTGGTGATTCTTCTCCACCAAAAATCCCAATGCATGTCATCATGCCCAGGGAAAACCATACTAACATTCCCCAAGGAGTCCAAAAGCAGCTGAGGAGTGGCGGGTGCGGGTTGGGGGAATAGGGGGGGTGGATAGCAAGTGAGCAGTGGAGAATTATTTCAATAAACTCCCCCCAAACCAAGCATCTAACTATGTCCTAGTTTAAAAGGTTAAAAGGGAAAAGGAAAGGAAAAATCATTCCACATGTGTTTAAGGTCCGCCGTTAAACAAGGGTTTTCTGTGAATTAATCTTACCATTACCACATGAAGTCATAGGAAGAAAGTACCATGTCTTTAAATCCACAGCTATTTTTCATTCCAAGTTTCTGTTTGAGGCCATTACTGCTCCCTTGGGACTGTGTTGACTCACTGCATCTTCAGAATGACGCAAGTGAGCTTCTCTGCACAACTTCAAAACAGACTGTGAATATATCCAGGCAAAGACTGCCTCCGGAGCCAACGGATCAATCAGGCACCCGTTCACAGAATCACTGGACCAGGTAGGTGATAAGAACTTTCTTCTCGTCTTCCTTTCATCATGGTCTTATCACTTTCTTCAACTGGTAAAATAGCTTGACCATTTTTCCTAAATCTTTTCTTAACTTGCCCATCTTTTTTGGGACCTCATATCCACCTTCACTGCCCACTCAGAGTCCAATATACTTTCTTGGACTTACTTGGTCATGTGGTAAGAATAGAATGGAAACAAGAAATCTAGTTCAAATTTCTCCAGTGCTGGGTATCCCACACATCTGGAGTTCCCACCTCTAATGTTTTTATCTAAAAAAAAAAGAAAAGTAAAGAAAACTCCTCATGGGGAGTGGGAGAGCAACTCTATTATCCATGCTCTCCTACTCCATTTTTAGAAATAACTGAGAGCTGGCTATAACTCAATATTTCTTCAAGTCCTAACAGAGATGACACTGAATGGCTCACCCTCCTAAATCAGTCCCCATCTGCACCCACCAAAGATGGTGAGCATAAGTGGATAACTGACAGGACGGGCAAAGGCAGACCATTCACCCAGCCATTCAAAATGAACAGCATCAACCCATGGCATGTGCTAGGCTCAATGCAGGCACTGGAGACAGAATGACTGACCGACAGTCATAGCCCTTCCCTGCATGGACCTTACCATCTGCTGAAGGAAGGAGACTTTAAATAATTGCCACACTAATAGGGTTCATTTTAAGTGTGGAAGGCCAGCCCTGGTGGCCTAGTGGTTAAGATTCGGTGCTCTCACTGCTGCAGCCTGGGTTTGTCTCCTGGTCAAGGAGCCACACCACCCGTCTGTTGGTTGTCATACTGTGGCAGCCATGTGTTGCTGTGATGCTGAAAGCTAGGCCACGGGTAATTTCAAATACCAGCAGGGTCACTCACGGTGGACAGGTTTCAATGGAGCTTCCAGACCAAGACAGACAAGGAAAAAGGAACTGGCCACTCACTTCTGAAAAAATTGGCCATGCAACCACTATAAACAGTGGTGGAGCATTGTCTGATATAGCACCGGAAGGTGAGAGGATGGCACAAAAAGACCAGGCAGGGTTCCACTCTGCTGTACACAGGGTCACTAGGAGTCAGAATCGACTCGATGGCACTAACGAAAAATAAGTATGGAAAGCCCCAACAAGGACTAATACAGGTGCTAGAGAAACTGACTGAGACTGGAAAGATGAAACCTGGAGGATGAGGTAGTGTTAACCAGGGAGAGGAGAGGGTGAGATGTGGGAAGTGAGGGGAACAATTCACTTAGAAACAGCATGTGGAAAGACCTGAGGCAAGGAAGGACCTGGTACAAGCATCGATGTGAGGTGAGCAGAATCCAAAGACTGAAGCTGCAAGAGGTTTCATCTGGGGACTGGTCAGATACAGACAGAGTCAAGATCACCACCAATATGATGAAGACAAACAAGGCTACATCCACATGGCCTGTGACCAGATGACTTCAGTGTTACCTGGTTCATCGCATTTCCAAAAGGCCCTACAGCTTCTTTCCTAAAATGGACAACCAAAAACGAGAGGATGAGCCAACACAAAATGTGTTTGCTTTTTTTAAAAGTAGTTTACATTTGGGGCTGATCATTTTCACACAGTGTTCTTTTTGAGAACACTCAAATTATAAAAAGCATCTGTGGTGCCAGAAAGCAGAGTGGGCTCTAGTAATACAATAGCTGAGCAGCTGTAAATAATAAAATCTCTAGTAATCAAGCTAAATATCAGGCTTTGCCAGTAGTATCTCTTAAGATCAAATGCAACTTCACATTATTTTTTTTTTATCCTTACCAAGACATTAGCCACCTAAAAGCATCAAGAGTATGACACTGTTTTAAACCCAGAGTAAGTCCCCACATAACAGATTACTCATATGGTATATTTATTATTGTTTTTCTTGGAGTCACCATGTTTGCTTAGGCGAGGCATTTCACTACCAAATGCACCACTTCAAACCCATTTCTCCACACAAATTTATAAGCTTCCCATCCCCAAGCATAAAAGGCTAAACAGTATAAGGTCCTTTCATGACTCATTTTAGGGGACTAAAATCTTTAATGTATCTCGAGACTTTACAGACTTCATTTCAGAGGTGAAATTGTACCCCATTATGCCATAAATCAGAAACTCTAACATAAAGCAAAAAATGGTGGAGGGCAGCAAAGAGGCCAAGAAGGATGGAATTTTTATAGTAAACAACTTTGCCATTGTGAATAATGACTGTTACTAAAATGTGCTGCTGCTTTTCCAGTATCTCTCTCTTTCTCCCTCTGTTGATCTTGGTTGCTATAACTACCATTTGAGTCATCTTAACAGACTGTATGCACATCTCTAGTGCTGTTACTGCCACTCCGTCACTCCAGATCGGCTCTCATTCACCTGGCAGCTGTTTAGGCCAAAGGCTGTTATCACATCACACAGGGGGGCTGTTTCGTGAACAAGTAATTAGAAATCAATTCTTAGATTTTTTAAAAATGTCATAGTTCTCACCAATATATGATATTTAAATTTTGCTTAATCATAATTCTCAATTGACTAGAAAGTTTTTCCTTCCTTAGTTACCACAAACTTTTTTTAATTTTCAAGGAGAAAATGACAAATTTTCACAATACAAGGAACTTTTAAAAAATTCTAAATAAGCTCTAGATAATACCCCAGAGGGTAATATATATTTGGCTTAGTGGCCTATGTTTTCTCTATCTGCAGTAATCCATAATCATCAAAGGCATTAAAACAATGACTCTGGGTTTCAGGGGCAAAATGGTGGACTGAGCACATGTGCTTATCCCCTCTCCTGCCTGCGACTCCTTTAAATTACAATAAAGGAATAAAAAAAAAGTCTAAACCCACAATAATGAAGAGAACAGAAAGGGGGGGTGTCATCATACGAGACGTTTCAACAAACTTTGATCTGAAAGTGGATGGGCACGCAGTGCCTGGCGAAGCAGAGCAGAAGAAATCACAGCTGAGGAGAGTCTTGAAAGAGCAGAGTGAGGGAGGGAGCCCATCTGCCAGGAAGAACCCGGAACATGAAGACGGCAAGTAGGCTGGGGGTGTGAGTGAGACAGGCAGTGAAAACCAAGGATTACAAGTCTGAATACGAAATGGCAGACAGCCAAAACACACACCTGACCCACCTCTCCACACTCAGACATCTACGCCCAGTAAGGAGGAATCTTCTCGAAAGAAATTAAAGGAAAATAAATAAATAAATAAAAAGAAAAAGAAATTAAAGGAAAATCTGGAAAGCACTAATGCAGTGTGTTGGTGCCCCAATGAAATGCAAACCCTCCGAGAGGGTTCCTTGATTCCCATTCTGACTAATCCAGAATGTAACCAGCCAACCTACAATCCCACCCACATACACAGAACTCCCTATCAACCCTCCTATTTCCATTTTCTTAAATATGAATGGACAATCAGGATCATCAGACTTTTGAGGAAAGCCTAGAATATCACAGAAAAAGACCAAGACAAACAGAAGGAAATAGATAATTCAGGAAACAGGAGAAAAATCTAAAAAACACCAAAAAACACAAAACCACAACTCTTCTCTAATTCATATCCTCAGAAAGACTCATAATATGCTCAAAAATCAAGAATGTGATGCTAAGAAAAGATTTTAAAAATAAGAAAGAGCACTGGCAGTTAAAAATGTGACTGCCAAAATAAAAAAATGAATGAGGGGCCGGCCCAGTGGTGCAGCGGTTTAGTCCGCACTTGGCAGCCTGGGGTTTGCGAGTTCGGATCCCGGGCGCCCGCCGACGCACTGCCTGTCAGCCATGCCGTGGTGGCGTCCCATATAAAGTAGGGGAAGATGAGCATGGATGTTAGCCCAGGGCCAGTCTTCCTCGGCAAAAAGAGGAGGATTAGCAACGGATGTTAGCTCAGGGCTGGTCTTCCTCACACACACACAAAAAAAGAATGAAAAATAGTCAAGGAAATCTCCCAAAACCTAGAAAAAAGACAAAGATCCAGGAGGGCAAATATTACATTAGTATGAACGAAGAGCCCTCTAAGGAACGCGACCCCGTTTCATTGCTCCTGTCGCTGTCTGCACTGTCCCTGCAACTCTGCCCAGCCTCTCCAGAGCTTTCTCCTACAGCCTGGCCACCAATGTGCAGCCCCTAAAGACCTCAACAATTCAGTTACCAAACTTCTTAACTTAGGTCAACTTAAAGCTGACAATTCCAATTTCACAGAGGACACCTGGACCAGGCTGACAGAGAGATAACAGGACTCTGAGTTTTAACTCCTTTATCTCAGAGCAGCTTTCTCATTCCTTCTGTAAATCGCACAGTCATTCCCTCTTGCATTGTAGACATCCTTCCTTTTGGAGTCATTTCCCTTTTTTTAAAGTATAAAAGTTCCTCTGTGAGAGTCTGTTGGAAGTAAACTCAGTTTTTGTTTATCTGAAAATGTCATTATCATTCCCTCATTACTAAATCATTTTAGCTAGTTGGCAATGACTTTTTCTCGGCACTTTTAAGATACAATTCCACTGTCTCTGGGTTCCACCGTTGCTGTAGAGAAGTCTCCTACAGTCTGACAGAGTTCCTTGGAAGGTAATCAGTTTCTCTCTGACTGCTTTTAAGATCTTTTTGCCTTTGGTGTTCTATTACACTCCAATTTGTCTGGATAAGGCTTTCTTTAAAATTCTACTTGGAATTTACTCTGATTCCTACATCTCAAGATTCATGTTTTTCAGTATTTCTGGAAATTTTTAGCTTTATTTCCTCAAATACTGCCTCTCCATGTAGACCTATATTTTAGATCTTCTCATTCCATTCTCCATTTCTTTAGATTTAATTTTCATATTTTTTATCTTCATCTTTCTATGCTGCATTCTGTGTAATTTCTTCAGCTTTACCCCACATTTACTAAATCTCTCTTCAGTCCTTTCTAACTTGTTTTTAACTCATCCATTGAGGTTTTAATTTCACTGATTATACATTTCAGTTCTTTTTAAATTCTTGATTCTTTCTTCAAGGATTTTAGTCTTTGTTTTCTATTTCACATTTTACTTCTTTAAATGTTTTTTAAACCATTATTTTATATTCGTAATCAGACAATTCTAATATCTAAAGCTCTACTCTAGTTCTGCCACTGTTTTTTCCTGCTCTCTTATTCATGGTTGTTTGTTTCCTCATGCTTTTAAGTTTTGGATTCTCAGCTCATGTTTGGAAGAGGATTTACCTGTGGGAATCCTGGGCTAGGGCTGGGATAAAGGTATATTCAAAAAGGATATATACTGACTTTGGCCAGGTACCCAGGAACTCTACCAACCTAGGATCTCTTCAAGATGATTTCTCTTCTTGGAATTTCCCAGACTACATAGGTCAAATAAATTCAAACATAGTTCAGGAGAAGGCAGGCCTAGGGTAAAAATTATCCAAGAAGATTTTTTTTCTTCCCACTCAAAGTACAGACCAAATCAGACAAGTTTCTTTTTCAATACTCTGCCCGTGGGCTTACTTTTTCATTCTGCCATTTTGCTAGAGATACAGTCCTTCAATGATCACAGCTTTATATGGTGGTCTCAGTTCTACCTCCCTGTTTACCAAGGGCCCAAGACTTTGTCTCCTGTGTCCCAAACAGCCTTTAAAACCCAAGTGTCACAGACACCCACTATACAGTCCAGCCATTCCACTTGTAGTTATATACCCAAAGAAAGCATATGTCCACACAAAGACTTACAAATGTTCTAGCAGCTTTATTTGTAATAGCCCCAAAATGGAAACAACCCAAATGCCCATCAACAGGTGAATAGATAAACAAATTATTGTATATCGAGACAATGGAATAGTACTTAGCAATAAAAAGGAATAAAAAAATACTGATACATATAACAGCATGGATGAATCTCAAAATAACTATGTTAGGCAAAGAAGAGTTTATAGTAGATAACTGTATCTTCTAGAATTTTATATAAATGAAAACTATTTATGATGACAGAAAATAAGCAAATGGTTGAGTGGAAATGGAGCAGGGTACACCAGGAAAGGACTGCAAAGGGTCATAAGGAAACTTTTGAAGATGATTGATACTCTCCAATCTTAACTGTGGTGA